>CM060931.1:373426363-374740113 GCA_030765085.1 Allium cepa
AAGGCTCGGTATGGTAGGTGACACGGCACAACTAGGCGATGCCAGGGTAGATATACCAATTGCTATCCGGGCTGGTGGAAACGCGTAGCCGCAGTTACCGCCCACCTCGAACAAACTCCCCCAAAACCAAAAATAGAAGTGGCCACTGAATCAATCCAAAGTCAAAGTATAGTATCTAAGAGGAGCGTCCGATCAGAGGTATGACCTCATTGGCCCGAGAATCACTCCTGTTTTAGCCACCTTATGCCAACTCACGGGAGTCGGGTCCACGTATTTACCTTACAGGAAACGTCGCCACCACCTACTTCATTCTGGAATCTCCACCGCGTACACGGTTAGTCAAAGTGGTTTTCGGTATCGGCAGAGAGTATGTCCATATCCGATCCCGGTGTCTTTGCCAACCCATCGTTATTATAACACCGCGGTCATTTAAAAATAGTTTATACTTTAAAACCAGAATAAAATTTTCCATTTCAAAACTATGAATACGATATCAATTTAAACCCAAAACAATATGATATCATTTTATCTCAAATATAATTCTTTTCCGAAATCATGCTGGTTTAAAATTTAAAATATCTAGAAACCAAATATTTGAAATATACTTTCAAAGCATAATATTTCGAAATTCAAAATTTTAAAACCATAACTTCTAAAACTTGAATGGTTTGGATATTCAACGAATGTAAAATAAATGGTTTAACTTTAAAGTTACTTTGTAAAGAAAAATAATTTCCATGGCTTTTCAAATATATTTCTTTATTTAAAGGTTAAACCATAATTTAAATATCACTTCAAGTTCCAAAACCCCTTCAATTTCTATATATATATATATATATATATCCATTTGGAGTATTAATATTTCAAAACTAAAGTTGGATTTTCTTCTTTCAACAATTAATATTCTATTTTTTAGTCTTGAATATTCATATAAATTCCATAAATAAAACTCCAATTTCTACCAATTAAATATTTTCTCAAATTTACTTTATACTAGAATTTTCATTTTTAATTCATCTTGAAAAATCCAGTCATAAATATCATACCTTAAAATTTCCAAACTTAAACATATAAGATAAATTTCCAAATTCCATTTTCTCAATTTTTCATTTTTATTCAACAGGTTTATACACAACTTAATTTTCAAATTTTTAACTTCATATGTATATATATCGAAGAATAATATTTTATAAAATATCAAAATCAAAATTTATAAACCGTATCCCATCCAAACCATAGAAATCACTTTAAAATAATTTATATATAGATCACGGTGCCTGTATATAATTTTCTATCCTATGGTCAAGTGATACGGATATTTATCATTTCAATCCGCGATTCAAAAATAAAATTTTACGGTTGTATATCATTTCAAACCACAATCCCGAATGAAATGAAAAATGAATGATAACTTGCAGTTTAATGATAAACAATAAAACATCCATTCATCCATCATCAATCAAAATTATCATCCAATAATAATTCAATATCAATATATATCTGATAATATGTAACAGGTAATAACTGGCAGTTATATTAAAAATGAATTTAACAACTATTAAACTAACAGTTTATATTCAGTAATAAATTTTATAACTGTTTTCTAGCAGTTTATATGCAAATAAATAAATTCTAACTATCAATTAATATGCCATAAATAAACTAAATTAACAGTTAAATTAAATAAATGCTAATTAACATATTTGATGAATAAAACATGCTAAGCAGTCATAAATAAATTTCTACTCATATCTAAAATAAATTTAACAAACATAAAAACTTTTAGAAGTTGTGAGTGGGTTAAAACACTCACCTTTTGAATTTAAATCGATTTTAAATCCGATTTAAACCCAAAAATTCGACGGTCTCCATACCTGTCCAAACCAGCGTCAACAGATCCGGAATTTTATTTCGATCCTAATAAAAAAACGTGTGAAACGGAGCTTGCATGCCAAGGTTATTCGAGTTTAAACGATTGAAACAAAATTAAATAAAAGAAACGAACCGCACGTGGAGCCACGTCACCAAAACGCTACAGCACCTTCATTCTTCTTCAGTATGAATTTCTCAGGGCCGAACCCTAGCTCCACGCACTCGATACCAACGACGCTGCCACCTCCTGTATCGTGTTGCGTGCGTGCCACTCCCCCAGAACCAACGCCTCCCTAGCCGCTGCCAACCCCATGCTCCGGCTCCCTCACGCGAGCCCGCCTCGTTCCCCCAAAACGATCAGCCACCGTGACGAAAAACGAGCCCAAGATCGAATTATCGTAGCCGATCTGGCCGTTAACTCGTCGCCCATCATATGTTGATGCGACCCCCTCGAGGCTCTCCACACTACGGCACCATCAAATTGACGATCTGACTAAGTCCATCTCGACACAACGGACGGCCGAGACTTCATCCCCGATTTCTGGCCAAACCACATACCAAAACGAAAAACGAGTTGTACCAGCAGACTACGTATCTCGAGAACTTTAACATATAATTTTTAGGGATTTTTCTGAGATGTTTGAAATTTCACTTTTGATTTTGAACCGTAGATAAATCTAGGTTTTGCAACCATTGAGGAAGAGAAAGAGATGAAGAAAATGAACGTATAGACAAATGATAGAAGATGGAGGCTAGGGTTTATGATCGCATATATATTGACAAATAGCAGTAGGCTAGGTGGGCACGAATTACGAATGTGCAAAACGGTAGTTGGCCCAAAAAGCCCATTCTGACCCCGGAACAAAATTTATTAAACCCATATATCCAGATAGGTATTTTAAAATATTCTGAACGCGATGGAAAAAGTTTCGCGTCCAAATTCGATCGTATGAAGAAGTTATGCCGAAAACAAAATTTCCAAATTGATTTCAGATTGATTTTAAATAAATCGATTTCAAGGCGTTTCGCGTCCGTACGATCAAACGACAGGTCCAATCGATACGAAACTTGAAACCCTATAATAATTCACCGATACAGATCCGATGAAACTGGTTTCGTCGAAATCCAGGTCCGTGGCCAAAATGGCTATTTTTATATTCATTAAATAAATTAAAATAAATCATAAAATCCAATTTTATATTTAAATTCTAAAATTTGACCAAATTTTATCGCTTTTATATTTCTTAATCAATTTAAACGGTTTAACAAGTTTAGGTGTGAATTATAAGTTGATAAGTTTATCAATTGCAGTGTTAATTTTTCCACTTCCTTATATTTAGGAATTATAAATTAAATTCTAAAAACCCATTTATTAAATTTTCAACTTTTATATTCTCACCTTTTATCCAAAATAAGGATACCACTAACATTGGTTCATGATTTCACATCATTATCCTCAAAGTCCATTTAAATTTCAATAACGAAAAATTTAACCGTTAAATTCCTTTTTATTATGCAATAAATGCAATGGTTGAATTTGATACTCTAATTAAGTTTATAAATCCTGCTTCCTATACTTTAAAACAACCCATGGTCCTATTATAAATAGAATTAGCATAAATTTTGTCTTATAAAATTAACCCTCTACAAAAACAAACAAAAATCTACGCTAACTGCACCATTTAAATCAATTAATTGTAATTGAGTCTACATTAGATGTTATAAATTATAAATTGGAACCTCCATAAATTTGTTTATTGATTTAAAATCTTTCTATTCAGTACATAGACATTTTATGGGTATAAATAACATTTGAATTATAATACACTTCATTAGTGCAGGCTTCATTTCTTATAAATTCCCTTTTATTACTAGAACATATTAACAAAACAAAATAAATAAATTTAGATTTATTTCAATCTATTTCCATTCTTAACTTAATATACTTAATGAATGGTTAACCTAAATAATTGTTACCCTTTTACATTCAAAATCACTTACAACCATTAATAACAAAAATGTTGCCATAGATTTAGATTCAATTAAATAAATTAGATGAATGGGTAAAACTTTGTAATTATCCCAAATGCCAAATATATTTATGCATTAATTACTACTTATTATTATGAATTCATTTATAAATTTACTAGTTGCCTTTGTCATCTTATTTCCTATTTACTACCAAACTTCCTACTTAGTTATAGTTTATCAATATATACATACCTAGGCAACTCAAGTTCTTGTCCTTTCTGTTATTTCAATTAAATCGGGTATGCACAAATAAATTGTTAATTAACTTATTCCTACAAAATTATTTACATACATTCAGTTCCAAATTTTATAAAATTAAATTCTAACTACTTACCCCTTAATCCAACATGCATTTAAATCTTTTTATTTTAAATAAATTTATTCAATGTTGACATCCACTAAATAAAATTTACTTTCATTTATATAGTTGCAATTCAATTCAGTTATTATTTCATTAATACTATTTCCGCTTTATATCTTCCAGTATAAATCAACAAATTATAACTTATAACCACAAACACCAATTTACGTTTTTTCAATCTATTGCCATATAAACATTTAAATTGTTAACCTTAAATTACAGTTACTATATCTAATTCCTACATTTACTCAAATAAAATCTTAAGACTTTTATTTCATTCTAAATTAGATTATAAATCATATTAAATTAACTCATTTAATATCATCAAATTTAACGGGTCGTTACACTCTCCCCCACTCAAAACTTTTCGTCCCCGAAAAGGAAAAAGAAGGGAGAAGGAAGAATAAAACAGTACATCTTATTTCAAACATTAACTTATAAACAATAATTTACTAAATTAATTTCCTTAAATTAAATATGCCTGTTTTATAATCATTATATCCTCTTATACTTAAATAATTAAAGTCGGAAAACATTTTCAACATAATTCTAAGTTCAAAATTTTCGGAAAATTTTTGGCAGAGTCTCCTTTGTACGGAGAGGTTTGGGAGAAAAATATAATATCAAAATACAACAAATATATTACATATATTATCCAAAATAAAATATCCCAACACGGGAAAATTATATAAAATAGCGCTACAAAACGTAATCCGAAAACGTACCTATTTGTCGGGAAATTTACGCTTAATTTATGGAACCAAAAGCAGTAGCCCTTGCTTCCATAACCTGCATTTCTCTTATAAGATCTAAAAGGGCTAACCATTTATATAAAGCGATATATTTAAGTGACTTCAATCACTAATAACAAATCAATACAACAACCATCAATTTCAACAAACAACACACACAACAAAACAAACAATCATTCAATCACACAAACAAATAGTTGTTCAGGTTCAAAACTTGAAATGGTACGGAATGAAAAATAACTATCCAGTGCATCATTTACTCAACAGTCTTAGATGGGACTAAATAGATTATTTATTCATCCAACAACTTCAAATTTCCTTACCCAACCAACCATAGATCAAACAATAACAATTCTAACCAACAAATCAAATTACTTTATATAAATTCTTTACATTTATTTCTAACATCTTCAAATTTTATTTCTCATTCAAAGGTTGTTTCCTTATTTCTACTTATTACTTACCATTATTCATTTTATTTATTCAGGTTATGTAAGTTTCCTTTATTTGTATTACTTTTAATGCACTTCTCAAATTCAATCATTTATTAAATGCTTACATTTCTATTATATTTAATTACAGTAACCCTTTTTAGTTACACCTAAATTAATAACCTTATAACCTTCATTCTTATAAATAAAGGATTTTATTAATTTATTACCTAGGGTTTACAGTCATTTATTTATATTACCTACTTTTTATTATATTAAACTAGTAGCATTTAAATCATACTTAAGTTAATAACCTTACACATCAATCCTTATTTATTAAAGAATTTCATTTTATTTTCTTAAGTTTAAAATCACCTATTAATAATACTTATCTTTAATTTTAGTAAGATTTCAATTTATAACTTAAGTTTACAGCATTAAATTCTCATTTATAATAGCAAATTTATTGAATACTTCACTACCTACTTTTACTTGTACAAATTTCTATTACATCACTTATTAACATTTCAACTTTTAAATGTTTGGTAAGTTATATATATGTTATATAAGGGTGAAATTTGGAAGTTATACAAGTTTTCTATTTACCTATGATTAATTAAATGTTCAATAATAATATTCTTTATTTCGTAGGTTACAAATTTCAAATTTCATTTAATACCATTTATAACCTATCATAAAATCTCTTATTTCCTACAGCGAGTGAAATTTATTAATTAGCTACGTTCCAATTCATTACAGTAATTGAAACTATTAATTAATTCATTGTTCCATAAGTTTTACAATTTCAGCTTACCTTTAATTTATTTAATGCTTCCATTCTATTGTTTTAATTATATTAACATTTTAAATAAACTTACATTTACAACTTTATAACATCAATTCTTATCAATAAAGAATTTCATTAATTCAATTTCTAAGGTTTACAACACTTATTTACCTTTTTCTTATCTATCTATTATATTAAATTTTAACTTCAATTAAGGGTTCCAATTATTTATTACTAGCCCTTCATTTCACTACAATAATTGAAACAAATAATTAATGGAAATTAAGAATTAAAATCCGAGTTAAATTTTAAATTATTTTTAAAATAATAGATAAATAATTTCTTACAACTTTTATATCTCAATTATATTTAGAACAATTAAAATTTTAGATAATTTCCAAAATAAATCTGCAGTAGAATTTACTACAGTGGCCTTTCCCCTTCGAAACTCGAAAATGAAAGTCGATGATGCGGCCGCCATCACCGAAATTATTTTCCAGTGACAGAGAGGAAAGTACAAAATTTATTTCTCCAAAATCTTCTTTAAAACAATTCTTTCGAATTATACTAAATATTTATATAAGAAAATACTTATAAACCAAATCATTATATTTCATAAATCCTTTGAAAGCAGATTTTCAAAATCCCGGACTTAAGTTCTAAAATCTCCAATTTGATTTATTATAATTTCAACTTAGCTACAATTAGTATAAATATTTTTATTACCTAACACCAAATCTATAGCAACCAAATATATAGATCTTCATAAAATATTTTTATATATAGAAAATATAATAGGCAAAATTATTTCATTCACCTATATTAAAAACAAATATTATGTCGGTCTGTCCTATTTAGTATTTAGAAATCCCTATTGATGACATAGCGTCCCATGCATCAACCAGAATTCATAAATACAAAACGGAACAGATTAACACAATATCAAAATCTTTTTATAACACTAACAAATACGCTCTCTCATAAATATACACTCAACGACTCCCATAGGGTATTTCTACCCTATTAACGAAGAGTCAAACCCCACAAAGCCAAGGTTTATCGCTAAACCAAAGCTCTTATACCAGATGTAACATCCCGCCTTTTCGCACGATTTAAACCGACACACGTGCCAGTTCGAACCATACGGAAGGGCGGATTGTTATGGGGTAAATAAGAAAACAGAGAAGAAATAAAACGAAATAGAATCTCACAGCGGAAGGATAAAATATAATAATAAAATATACAGTTCATATAACTGTTTACAAAACGTTTGCTTCTTCTTTATACAATTAAATATCAGAGTTAACATACCAATAATATCAATGCAGCGGAATTAAATGATGTAGTGGAATAATATAGTAGATACTAGTAATACTACAAATCTTCGTCTTCGTCCTCCAGAGCTAAAACTTCAAATCCTGAAATGCTCGGACTGACCCGAGCGAATTGAAAAGACAAAACACTCGAGTCAGAACTAAAAGATCTTATGTAAGTTAAATTAACTGAGATAAATATGAGTGTAGTAACTCAAGAGATGCTCGGGATTTACATCTCCTAAGGATCCGTTAAACTATTTACTATGTAGTACATTGCGCTATTATAATAGTGTCTAATTGTAAAATAAACTTACTTTTTAATAGCGGTAAGGGGTTACCCATATAGCCCTTAACACAGAATATATTCCCATAGTCTATACAGTACCGTAATCTCCCCCGTACTGGGCATCGTCAGAGGGCACTCCATAGGTATGGTACAAAACAAAACTCGTAGTAAAGGCTCGGTATGGTAGGTGACACGGCACAACTAGGCAATGCCAGGGTAGATATACCAATTGCTATCCGGGCTGGTGGAAACGCGTAGCCGCAGTTACCGCCCACCTCGAAAAAACTCCCCCAAAATCAAAAATAGAAGTGGCCACTGAATCAATCCAAAGTAAAAGTATAATATCGAAGAGGAGCGTCCGATCAGAGGTATGACCTCATTGGCCCGAGAATCACTCCTGTTTTAGCCACCTTATGCCAACTCACGGGAGTCGGGTCCACGTATTTACCTTACAGGAAACGTCGCCACCACCTACTTCATTCTGGAATCTCCACCGCATACACGGTTAGTCAAAGTGGTTTACGGTATCGACAGAGAGTATGTCCATATCCGATCCCGGTCTCTTTGCCAACCCATCGTTATTATAACACCGCGGTCATTTAAAAATAGTTTATACTTTAAAACCAGAATAAAATTTTCCATTTCAAAACTATGAATACGATATCAATTTAAACCCAAAACAATATGATATCATTTTATCTCAAATATAATTTTTTTCCAAAATCATGCTGGTTTAAAATTTAAAATATCTGGAAACCAAATATTTGAAATATACTTTCAAAGCATAATATTTCGAAATTCAAAATTTTAAAACCATAACTTCTAAAACTTGAATGGTTTGGATATTCAACGAATGTAAAATAAATGGTTTAACTTTAAAGTTACTTTGTAAAGAAAAATAATTTCCATGGCTTTTCAAATATATTTCCTTATTTAAAGGTTAAACCATAATTTAAATATCACTTCAAGTTCCAAAACCCCTTCAATTTCTATATATATATATATATATATATATCCATTTGGAGTATTAATATTTCAAAACTAAAGTTGGATTTTCTTCTTTCAACAATTAATATTCTATTTTTTAGTCTTGAATATTCATATAAATTCCATAAATAAAACTCCAATTTCTAGCAATTAAATATTTTCTGAAATTTACTTTATACTAGAATTTTCATTTTTAATTCATGTTGAAAAATCCAGTCATAAATATCATACCTTAAAATTTCCAAACTTAAACATATAAGATAAATTTCCAAATTCCATTTTCTCAATTTTTCATTTTTATTCAACAGGTTTATACACAACTTAATTTTCAAATTTTTAACTTCATATGTATATATATCGAAGAATAATATTTTATAAAATATCAAAATCAAAATTTTATAAACCGTATCCCATCCAAACCATAGAAATCACTTTAAAATAATTTATATATAGACCACGGTGCCTGTATATAATTTTCTATCCTATGGTCAAGTGATACGGATATTTATCATTTCAATCCGCAATTTAAAAATAAAATTTGCGGTTGTATATCATTTCAAACCACAATCCCGAATGAAATGAAAAATGCATGATAACTTGCAGTTTAATGATATACAATAAAACATCCATTCATCCATCATCAATCAAAATTATCATCCAATAATAATTCAATATCAATATATATCTAATAATATGTAACAGGTAATAACTGGCAGTTATATTAAAAATGAATTTAACAACTATTAAACTAACAGTTTATATTCAGTAATAAATTTTATAACTGTTTTCTAGCAGTTTATATGCAAATAAATAAATTCTAACTGTCAATTAATATGCCATAAATAAACTAAATTAACAGTTAAATTAAATAAATGCGAATTAACATGTAACTACCCGATATTTTAAACCATTCGCATCCGCACATGTCGGACTTGAATTTCTCAAAATGCCGCATTGTAAATAAAATTTGGAAAATCTCAGAATATACAGTAAATAAAATCACAGATCACAGACACAGAGTATTTAATAATACAGCGGAAGTAAAAGAAATAGTAGTTCATGAAGCCACTATATAAATATATCAGAGTTAAATAAAATACAACAGACTAAATAAAGTACAACAGAACTCTTAAGATGATAACCGAGTACAAGCTGCATAGAACAACAGAACTGGAATAGATAATACTAGATAAGCAGATAATCTCCACCGATTCCAATCTCCAGAAAGTGGAATCCAAATCTGTGAATAACTCTGGCTGACCCGAGCGTAAATAAAAATACAAACACTCGAGTCAGGACAATATATACTTATATAATGTAAACCAACTCAAATGAACCGTAATAAGGTACAAGTAACTTAAAGGATGCCTGAGACCGCCCATCCTTTAAGGATCCGTTAAACTATTTACTATGTAGTAATATTTCGCTATTATAATAATGTCTACAGTAAAATAAACTTACTTTTAAATAGCGTTCCCGGCTACCCATATCACCCTTCACACATAATAGTCCCAGTAGTCCATCCAATATCATGCCATCTCCACTCCGGGTGACTGTCAGAGGATACCACACGGGCTACGGGAGAAAAACAAACTCGTAGTAAAGGCTCGGTATGGTAGGTGACACGGCACACAAGGCAATGCCAGGGTAGATATACCAATTACGCACACGGGCTGGTGGTAACGCAGAAGCCACATACACCCACCTCGGAACACACTCCCAATCAAAATCGGAGGATGGCCATCTAATCAATCACAAGTAAGAGTATAGTATCGAAGGAATGTGTCCGATCGGAGGAATGAACTCACTTGGCCCGAGATCGCTCCTGTTTTAGCCACCTTATGCCAACTCACGGGAGTTGGGTCCACGTAATATACCTCAAGAACGTCGCCACCATCCTACTTCATTCTGGAATCTGCACCGCGTACACGGTTGTCAAAGTGGTTTTCGGTATCGACAGAGAGTATGCCAGATATCCGATCCCGGTCTCTTTGCCAACCAATCGTTATTATAACCCGTAGTTATAACTTTTAAAATAATGTTTATACTTCAAAATAGGATATCATTTCAAATCCAAATCTTTATCAAAATAATGATTAAATTAATTCCAAACCATTTTAAAACATCATATCTTTCCAGAAATTCTTGTCAAATCATTTTAATATATCAAAATATCATATCTTCTCAAAACCACATTTCAAATCATTTTAATATATCAAAATATCATATCATTTCAAAACCACATTTCAAATCATTTTAATATATCAAAATATCATATCATTTCAAAACCACATTTCAAATCATTTTAATATATCAAAATATCATATCATTTCAAAACCACATTTCAAATCATTTTAATATATCAAAATATCATATCATTTCAAAACCTCATTTCAATCATTTTAATATATCAAAAATATCATATCTTTCCAAAACTTCATTTCAAATCATTTTAATAAACCAAAATATCATATCTTTTCAAAACCACATTCATTTCAAATCATTATTCATTTTATTCAATTTAAAATACCATTTCAATTTACATTTCCAAACAGTTTATATTTCAAAAATCATTTTAAATCATTAAAATGAAGTTATTATATTTAATAGTTAAATTACTAAATTTCCAAAAATTTCAACTTCCAAAGTTCATTTATTCACTTAAGTTTATCAAAACGGTGAAAATTCACTTTTCGCAGCATTTAGAAAATGCTACGGAAAGTTACATTCAAAACAGTTCAATTTAACAAAAGACAGCATTTTTAAAAAATGTTGTAATAGGGTTTACTTAATATTTCAAATAAACTTAGTTAAATTCAACAATTATAGCACTTAAAAAGATTGCTATAATAGCCTTTAATTCAATTTAGCTTTTTAGTTCATTATCATCAACTACATCATTTACAAATGATGTAATATCATTTAAATTGCAATTAATAGCATTTCAAAAATGCAGTTAATTAACTTCAAATATTCAATATAATTTCACAACCAATTATATTTTTATTTAAAACATTTTTAACTTATAAAATCATATATTTTCACATTTATAAACAACATTTAATTTTCCTTAAGTTCATGGTTTTATAAAGTTAAATTTCCATTCAAAAATCAAGATTTAATAATAATTCACTTATTAAATTTCAACATTCAAAATTAAATTCATTAAATTAAATTTCAACTTAACACTTAAGTTTAAATTTCAAAATATAACTTAATTTCAATTTTATTCACTTAACTTAAAATTCACTTTTAAGCCAAATTCACAAATTCCCATTTGGTTATATTTCAAAATTTCAACTTAAATAATCATCCCTTTCATTTTTTTAACTTTACTCAAAAATCATTAATATATTATAAAATCATTTTAAATTCATTTTAAATTCAAATTATCCTAAATTTATCATAATTTCATATTTAATTTAATTTCCAATTATAATTAAATCAAAATTTCCAAAATAACTTACATTTAAATTTTCTAACTTTTCCATAATTTATTTAACCTATAAATTTCCAAAAAAATCAATAATACTTTACAAAAATCATTTTTAATTATGTTTTAAATTAAAATATTATAATATTTACATTTCAAACATATTTTTAAAAATTTTAGAAAAATATATTTTAACTACGGGTCTGTATATAATTTTCTAGCCTAGGTAAAGTGATACGGGTAATGTATCATTTCAACCCGTAATTTACAAAGAAAAATCCGGGTTTTATCATTTCAAACCCGCAGTCCCAAGTAAATGAAATAAAATGAAAATCGCTCAGGCCTATCATTTCAGCCCATAACGATTTTTCCCTATTCTAAAGTCTGTTCGGGTATGTATCATTTCAACCCATAGTGATTCTAATCTATAGGGAACTTGCAGTGTGATAAACTGATAAAAATAACAGAACAACATAATATAACAGTAACAGATGTTAGAATAGGTGTTTAAGCATGGGTGAACATCATATAATCATAATATAGCATATGAACATGTTAATGCATTTTACAGATTCAAAAGGGGTCAATCTACTAGTTATATATGTACATATTGTCTGGTGAGGATAACTCACTTGTTTGAGCTGGAGATTGCAATACAACTGACACAAACTGAGATCTTCAAAAGCACGATGGCACGACAAAGATTTGATATTGAGAGAGCCAAAGATAATTGCCTTGTTCACATTTACACAAAACAATGCAACATATATGTTACAAAACAATGTAACACTTGAACAACACTAGAAATCAATGTCCAAAACAAGTTAAATGGTTTGCACTTGTTCTCAACTTCACATACTTCCGTTATGAACTGAAATAGCATAGCCAAGGCATGGATTAAGGTCAGGTTTGGGTCCAGTATAGGCTCGGCTACAAGGTGATAAGGTGAGTGTGAGTTACAAGTAGAGAAGACAATGGAATACAAAGGGTTCTAAGGCAAATGGTGGCTTTTGTTGCACCATAGGGTTCGACCCTTGCTGTTGTGGGTCTAGCCATGCAATGTGAAGGTCAGGTGGGGTCTGATGTGGCAGCTAGAGGTGGTGGAAGATCAGGTGGTGGAGGCTATTGGTGATGGCCATGGTGGAAATTGAAGGTGATGGACATAGGGTGCAACAATCTACACACAAGGCAACATATCATCATTTCTAGGCTATACATGGGCTCGGCCTCAAGCTGTAGGGGCATGGCCAGGTGTACAGATGGTGGTGGGTGAGGTGGAAGTGGGTGGTGGTCAGGTCAGAGCAAGGGGTGGTGGAGGAAGTGGTGGAAAAGGTGGTGGAAGTGGTGATAGAGGAAGGGTATGCTCGGCCTAAACTATATGGTGATGGTTTGTGTAAATGGAGGGTGGATCTCTTGCCTAGGGCAGGTCGGCCTGTTGGGGTGGTGATCTGGAGGTGGTGGTGGCTGGTTGTGGTGGTGATGGGGTCGGCCTAGCAGCTGGAGGTGGAGGAACAAAGCTATGAAGGTAGAGAACATATACAAAATTCAATAGAAAACTAGAAAAACAAGGAAGAAGGAGATGAATTTTACCCAAACCTTTGAAGCAATGGCCGTGCAATTTTTTTATGAGTTTGAGAAGGTTAGAATACGTGAAAAATGAGGGAGATGCAGCTAGAATGAGAAATGAAAGCACGGCAAAAAATCATTAAAGAGTGGAGTTGAGAAAATGAAAGGTCGGAATGTAAAAAGGCTTTGGAAGTTAAAGTGTTTAAAACCTTTAAAATTTCCATCAATTTATTTTAATTTTTAAATAACTGAAATATATATATAAATTCAGATAAAAGTACGAAAATTTATTAAATAAACAAAATAAATAAATAAATATTAATTATATATATAATTTACTTAATAAAACAGCAAAAATTGCAAACTAGTCTTGAAAATATGAAAAATAAATGCAATGAACTTTGGAAAATCTTTATGTACTTGTAAAAATATTTATAACAAAGATAATAACATAAACTAAAATGCATTCACAAATAAATATATAAATTTTAATTTAAATATAATTTAAATGAAGAAAATAGCAAAGAAAATAGAAACTAGGCTTTAAAAATAGAAAATAAATTCAATAAGCTTTAGAAAATTTCAAACATCTCTTTAAAAATATTTAAATGGTAAAAATATATGTAACATAACATATAATACAATTTATAACAAGATATGAAAAATAAAAATTATCTATATAATTTAAAATAAACAATATTGTTAAATAAAACAATTTACACCCAATTTTGTAAAAGCATAACTTTCACAGTATTATTCGGATTTCAACGAAACGAAAAGCATTGTTCTTGAAATTTTATTTACTTTCATAACAAAAGGTAAAATTAAAAATTTAAAACTTTTAAAATTTAAATTTAAAAGTCAAAGTTTGACCAGATTGACCAAAATTCACTTTTCTGGAAATATTCAATTTATGCATGATTGAAATTCAAATCCACATCAAAATCAACATTTGTATTTCAATTAACAAAATATATTCATTTTAATAAATAAAATAAAGTTTTTTTTTTAAATTAGGAATTTAAATTAAAATAATTAAAATATACAATTACAATAATTAGAAAATACAGGGTTGTTACACTCTCCCCCACTCAAAACTTTTCGTCCCCGAAAAGGAAGGAGGTAAGGGAAAGCACAGAAAAAGATAGAATGAAATAGTATTAAGACAAGATGACAAGAAGATTAAAATCATACTTGATAACTGTTGCTATAGGTAAGTTTAACAATGTGGAGATGATCTTTCCAAGATCTTCCAGAATTCAAGAACACAAGCATGGAAAAAAAATCTTTTAGAATCTGATTCACCCTTCCCGTTTGACCGACGGTCTGTGGATGGCAAGCAGTGCTTAGATTCAAAGATGAGTACCAAAGATTTTTAAAGATTATAGAAAGATTTCTAAACAGACTGGTATATGCAATAGCCTCCCATTATGTAGCAAGATAAGGGAAATTAGGACAACCAAAAGATAGTTTGAAAAACAAAATAAAATAATAAATTTGAAACCATAAAATTTCAACTTAAACTGAAATTTAATTTTACATAAGTCAAATAAATCTTAAGCATCTCTAATTTCATTATCTTATCATTCAATTATCTTAAATTAACAAATCCCTAAAATCATGTATTTGAAAAATCTTTTATTATACTCAAAATGTACCAAATAAAATTTAATTCTTCTTCACTACTAATTAAAATTAAATTTATTCCCCCAATATATTTTATCACCTATGTTAAATATATTTACACTCATTGTAACTGCCTTAAATTTATTCTTAGTTCCTTTATCATCATTTTATATTGTAAATTATTCCATTACACTTTTTCTTTATTTACCTCTGTTAATCCTTTTATAACAAAAATTTAAGTATATAACATTTATAATAACTACTCAAATTTTATTTATAAAATCCTTTTTGTTTATATTGTATATTATCCAATTACATATTCAACTTCTGAAAATTAAGGTAAGTTATATTGGAATGAAATTGTGTATTATACAAATAAAACTTTCTAATTCAATTATTTCAAGCTTGAATATTTATCCAAATCTCAAAATTATACTTAGAAATTATCCTTGAAGATAAAATTTGGGAATTAAATTTCCGATAAATTCCAAACTATTTAGAGATAAATAAATGCTCATATACACTATATATGTATATATCCATTCAAATTCAAATCATATATCAGCATATGTTATAAATCCAGTCTTATTTTAGAAATTAAAATCAACAAAATTTTCCCAAATCAAAACTGTAGCAAGACTACAGAATGGTAACTTTACTTCGAAACTCGAAAATGAATGTCGGTGATGCTGCAGTCATTATCGAAGTTATTTTCCAGCGACAAAGAGAAGAGCACTAGTTTTAAACTTTAAAATTCTTTGGAAACAAATTTCTATTCCAAAATACTTTAAATAATATATCCTTTAAAACTTTAAACACCAAGTTTGAAATCCATCGGAAATTAAATTCTCAAATTCTTGTTTTACATTCATTTTAAATTTTCAAATAAATTTATAACCATGTTTTATAGTTCTATTAGATATATGAAACAATAGAAAATGATATATAAATCAAATATTATTTCTTAACAACCAATTCAAATAAAAATCCATATAAAGATTTATAATATAGTTACAAAATTTATTTCACAAAATTTATTTCATTACTAAATTTTAAAAACATATTGTGTCAGTTTGCTCTGTTCAAGTGTTTTGGAAATCTTATCGATAGCGTTGATCAGACGAATCGATTAGAAACCCAAATCAACATCAACAACTCAAACAACACAATATATAAAACATTTTAAATATTCGTTTACAAATACACTTCAAGAATAATTTGAAGATAAGTTGGAAACAAAGATGAGATAATTAAATAACAGAATAGGGAGATGGATGAGTTTATATAAATCGCGGGCAACCTTAACCGGGTCAACCGTGACTTAAAGAATAAGATCGATGTGGATTTCTTGGGTAAATCGACATTCGATCTCAAGATGTAGAGTTCGAAATTATAAGAGATACTAGCATCTAAACCGAGGATATAGAATCTCTGGTGAATCGATGTTGTTGTAAAGGGGTTTTCCCCTTTTACAAATAAATTTGAGGTTGGCGAGACCGCCGACTCATTATGAAGATCTTTTGAAGTGGAGTTATGGGATACTCCAGAAACAAAAGAAGATAAATAGTGAGGGACACGAATGGATTTTGGAACCACAAGGAATGTTCCAAAATTCAAAGGAATCGAGTCAAAAAGGAAGAGGTTTAAACTCTAATGAAAGTGATTCTGTAAATACATTTACCCTATATACTGAGTTTTTCCTAGAGCTACCAAAGCTCTGATACCAACTGTAACAACCCGATATTTTCAACCATTCGCATCCGCACATGTCGGACTTGAATTTCTCAAAATGCCGCATTGTAAATAAAATTTGGAAAATCTCAGAATATACAGTAAATAAAATCACAGATCACAGACACAGAGTATTTAATAATGCAGCGGAAGTAAAAGAAATAGTAGTTCATGAAGCCACTATATAAATATATCAGAGTTAAATAAAATACAACAGACTAAATAAAGTACAACAGAACTCTTAAGATGATAACCATGTACAAGCTGAATAGAACAACAGAACTGGAATAGATAAAACTAGATAAGCAGATAATCTCCACCGATTCCAATCTCCAGAAAGTGGAATCCAAATCTGTGAATAACTCAGGCTGACCCGAGCGTAAATAAAAATACAAACACTCGAGTCAGGACAATATATACTTATATAATGTAAACCAACTCAAATGAACCGTAATAAGGTACAAGTAACTTAAAGGATGCCTGAGACCGCCCATCCTTTAAGGATCCGTTAAACTATTTACTATGTAGTAATATTTCGCTATTATAATAATGTCTACAGTAAAATAAACTTACTTTTAAATAGCGTTCCGGGCTACCCATATCACCCTTCACACATAATAGTCCCAGTAGTCCATCCAATATCATGCCATCTCCACTCCGGGTGACTGTCAGAGGATACCACACGGGCTACGGGAGAAAAACAAACTCGTAGTAAAGGCTCGGTATGGTAGGTGACACGGCACACAAGGCAATGCCAGGGTAGATATACCAATTACGCACACGGGCTGGTGGTAACGCAGCAGCCACATACGCCCACCTCGGAACACACTCCCAATCAAATTCGGAGGATGGCCATCTAATCAATCACAAGTAAGAGTATAGTATCGAAGGAATGTGTCCGATCGGAGGAATGACCTCACTTGGCCCGAGATCGCTCCTGTTTTAGCCACCTTATGCCAACTCAGGGGAGTTGGGTCCACGTAATATACCTCAAGAATGTCGCCAACATCCTACTTCATTCTGGAATCTGCACCGCGTACACGGTTGTCAAAGTGGTTTTCGGTATCGACAGAGAGTATGCCAGATATCCGATCCCGGTCTCTTTGCCAACCAATCGTTATTATAACCCGTAGTTATAACTTTTAAAATAATGTTTATACTTCAAAATAGGATATCATTTCAAATCCAATTCTTTATCAAAATAATGATTAAATTAATTCCAAACCATTTTAAAACATCATATCTTTCCAGAAATTCTTGTCAAATCATTTTAATATATCAAAATATCATATCTTCTCAAAACCACATTTCAAATCATTTTAATATATCAAAATATCATATCATTTCAAAACCACATTTCAAATCATTTTAATATATCAAAATATCATATCATTTCAAAACCACATTTCAAATCATTTTAATATATCAAAATATCATATCATTTCAAAACCTCATTTCAATCATTTTAATATATCAAAAATATCATATCTTTCCAAAACTTCATTTCAAATCATTTTAATAAACCAAAATATCATATCTTTTCAAAACCACATTCATTTCAAATCATTATTCATTTTATTCAATTTAAAATACCATTTCAATTTACATTTCCAAACAGTTTATATTTCAAAAATCATTTTAAATCATTAAAATGAAGTTATTATATTTAATAGTTAAATTATTAAATTTCCAAAAAATTCAACTTCCAAAGTTCATTTATTCACTTAAGTTTATCAAAACGGTGAAAATTCACTTTTCGCAGCATTTAGAAAACGCTACGGAAAGTTACATTCAAAACAGTTCAATTTAACAAAAGACAGCATTTTTAAAAAATGTTGTAATAGGGTTTACTTAATATTTCAAATAAACTTAGTTAAATTCAACAATTATAGCACTTAAAAAGATTGCTATAATAGCCTTTAATTCAATTTAGCTTTTTAGTTCATTATCATCAACTACATCATTTACAAATGATGTAATATCATTTAAATTGCAATTAATAGCATTTCAAAAATGCAGTTAATTAACTTCAAATATTCAATATAATTTCACAACCAATTATATTTTTATTTAAAACATTTTTAACTTATAAAATCATATATTTTCACATTTATAAACAACATTTAATTTTCCTTAAGTTCATGGTTTTATAAAGTTAAATTTCCATTCAAAAATCAAGATTTAATAATAATTCACTTATTAAATTTCAACATTCAAATTTAAATTCATTAAATTAAATTTCAACTTAACACTTAAGTTGAAATTTCAAAATATAACTTAATTTCAATTTTATTCACTTAACTTAAAATTCACTTTTAAGCCAAATTCACAAATTCCCATTTGGTTATATTTCAAAATTTCAACTTAAATAATCATCCCTTTCATTTTTTTAACTTTACTCAAAAATCATTAATATATTATAAAATCATTTTAAATTCATTTTAAATTCAAATTATCATAAATTTACCATAATTTCATATTTAATTTAATTTCCAATTATAATTAAATCAAAATTTCCAAAATAACTTACATTTAAATTTTCTAACTTTTCCATAATTTATTTAACCTATAAATTTCCAAAATAATCAATAATACTTTACAAAAATCATTTTTAATTATGTTTTAAATCAAAATATTATAATATTTACATTTCAAACATATTTTTAAAAATTTTAGAAAAATATATTTTAATTACGGGTCTGTATATAATTTTCTAGCCTAGGTAAAGTGATACGGGTAATGTATCATTTCAACCCGTAATTTACAAAGAAAAATCCGGGTTTTATCATTTCAAACCCGCAGTCCCAAGTAAATGAAATAAAATGAAAATCGCTCAGGCCTATCATTTCAGCCCATAACGATTTTCTCCTATTCTAAAGTCCGTTCGGGTATGTATCATTTCAACCCATAGTGATTCTAATCTAAAGGGAACTTGCAGTGTGATAAACTGATAAAAATAACAGAACAACATAATATAACAGTAACAGATGTTATAATAGGTGTTTAAGCATGGGTGAACATCATATAATCATAATATAGCATATGAACATGTTAATGCATTTTACAGATTCAAAAGGGGTCAATTTACTAGTTATATATGTACATATTGTCTGGTGAGGATAACTCACTTGTTTGAGCTGGAGATTGCAATACAACTGACACAAACTGAGATCTTCAAAAGCACGATGGTACGACAAAGATTTGATATTGAGAGAGCCAAAGATAATTGCCTTGTTCACATTTACACAAAACAATGCAACATATAAGTTACAAAACAATGTAACACTTGAACAACACTAGAAATCAATGTCCAAAACAAGTTAAATGGTTTGCACTTGTTCTCAACTTCACATACTTCCGTTATGAACTGAAATAGCATAGCCAAGGCATGGATTAAGGTCTGGTTTGGGTCCAGTATAGGCTCGGCTACAAGGTGATAAGGTGAGTGTGAGTTACAAGTAGAGGAGAGAATGGAATACAAAGGGTTCTAAGGCAAATGGTGGCTTTTGTTGCACCATAGGGTTCGACCCTTGCTGTTGTGGGTATAGCCATGCAATGTGAAGGTCAGGTGGGGTCTGATGTGGCAGCTAGAGGTGGTGGAAGATCAGGTGGTGGAGGCTATTGGTGATGGCCATGGTGGAAATTGAAGGTGATGGACATAGGGTGCAACAATCTACACACAAGGCAACATATCATCATTTCTAGGCTATACATGGGCTCGGCCTCAAGCTAAAGGGCATGGCCAGGTGTCCAGATGGTGGTGGGTGAGGTGGAAGTGGGTGGTGGTCAGGTCAGAGCAAGGGATGGTGGAGGAAGTGGTGGAAAATGTGGTGGAAGTGGTGATAGAGGAAGGGTATGCTCGGCCTAAACTATATGGTGATGGTTTGTGTAAATGGAGGGTGGATCTCTTGCCTAGGGCAGGTCGGCCTGATGGGGTGGTGATCTGGAGGTGGTGGTGGCTGGTTGTGGTGGTGATGGGGTTGGCCTAGCAGCTGGAGGTGGAGGAACAAAGCTATGAAGGTAGAGAACATATACAAAATTCAATAGAAAACTAGAAAAACAAGGAAGAAGGAGATGAATTTTACCCAAACCTTTGAAGCAATGGCCATGCAATTTTTTTATGAGTTTGAGAAGGTTAGAATACATGAAAAATGAGAGAGATGCAGCTAGAATGAGAAATGAAAGCACGGCAAAAAATCATTAAAGAGTGGAGTTGAGAAAATGAAAGGTCGGAATGTAAAAAGGCTTTGGAAGTTAAAGTGTTTAAAACCTTTAAAATTTCCATCAATTTATTTTAATTTTTAAATAACTGAAATATATATATAAATTCAGATAAAAGTACGAAAATTTATTAAATAAATAAATATTAATTATATATATAATTTAATTAATAAAACAGCAAAAATTGCAAACTAGTCTTGAAAATATGAAAAATAAATGCAATGAACTTTGGAAAATCTTTATGTACTTGTAAAAATATTTATAACAAAGATAATAACATAAACTAAAATGCATTCACAAATAAATATATAAATTTTAATTTAGATATAATTTAAATGAAGAAAATAGCAAAGAAAATAGAAACTAGGCTTTAAAAATAGAAAATAAATTCAATAAGCTTTAGAAAATTTCAAACATCTCTTTAAAAATATTTAAATGGTAAAACTATATGTAACATAACATATAATACAATTTATAATAAGATATGAAAAATAAAAATTATCTATATAATTTAAAATAAACAATATTGTTAAATAAAACAATTTACACCCAATTTTGTAAAAGCATATTTTTCACAGTATTATTCGGATTTCAACGAAACGAAAAGCATTGTTCTTGAAATTTTATTTACTTTCATAACAAAAGGTAAAATTAAAAATTTAAAACTTTTAAAATTTAAATTTAAAAGTCAAAGTTTGACCAGATTGACCAAAATTCACTTTTCTGGAAATATTCAATTTATGCATAATTGAAATTCAAATCCACATCAAAATCAACATTTGTATTTCAATTAAAAAAATATATTCATTTTAATAAATAAAATAAAGTTTTTTTTAAATTAGGAATTTAAATTAAAATAATTAAAATATACAATTACAATAATCAGAAAATACAGGGTTCTTACATAACAGATTTGATGAATAAAACATGCTAAATAGTCATAAATAAATTTCTACTCATATCTAAAATAAATTTAACAAACATAAAAACTTTTAGAAGTTGTGAGTGGGTTAAAACACTCACCTTTTGAATTTAAATCGATTTTAAATCCGATTTAAACCCAAAAATTCGATGGTCTCCAAATCTTTCCAAACCAGCGTCAACAGATCCGGAATTTTATTTCGATCCTAATAAAAAAAATCGTGTGAAACGGAGTTTGCATGCCAAAGTTATTCGAGTTTAAATGATTGGAACAAAATTAAATAAAAGAAACGAACCGCACGTGGAGCCACGTCACCAAAACGCTACAGCTCCTTCATTCTTCTTCAGTACGAATTTCTCAGGGCCGAACCCTAGCTCCACGCACTCGATACCAACGACGCCGCCACCTCCTGTATCGTGTTGCGTGCGTGCCACTTGTGACGCCCCACCTCTATACCCACGCTAGCCAAGAACACTACGGAGTAGTGCTGTCAACTAGCATGGAGAATAAGGCTGTTGAAGAGCGACCATCCATGTAATTGCTTGTCACACGATGGCTATAAATAATCTTCGGAAACAAACGTAGAAATAAGCATAACGCAAATCAGTCACAGACATCCATATCACAAAGGCGGAAGAAGATATGAATATATAACTAACACATGAAAGTGTACATCAGAGTAGTGGTCAAAAGATCCACAATAATACAAAAGAATAGCAACACGTGCTATACAAAAGAATACAACTATGAGTCTATATCTCAAGTGTATACAACAAAAACTGCTAATCTAAACAGTTAGCCAAAAGTCAGAGTGATGAATCCCTGGGAAGAAGTCAAGCAGAAGCACCTGTAACATCTCGGTCTGACCCGAGTATTATTTAAGAAAAATAATAAACGGGTCAGTCTAGCTATAAATATCAGATGACAAGATATAACATAAAAGATATGGCATAAACATAAAATATCCACAATGACATACCACTATAAGTATGTAAATAATGATCAACAGAAGATCAATCAATAAGAGATAATCAATATCACAAGAATCTTCTCAAAGATTCGGAAAGGGCATCATACCCCAAACTTGTACTCATAACAAGTTAATGACATAAATTCTAGAAATCAATGCAAGAAGTCCAGAAATCATAGAAAAGAGAAAGAGGCCTATCACATGACGGTCCGAAGACCAAGGGGAGCTACCCCACATGTGTGAATGGAATCACACAGATTAAGGTCCAGACTAACCAAAAAGAAAAAAGGTATGTGTGAGTGGAATCACACAAGTGGTGTCTAGTCTAACCTCACAACAAGAGACATCGCACAGTTGCTTGTCTAAAGCATCAGAATGATCGTCATGATCAACGAGAAGTGTCAATTACACTAAGCTAGTAAATATAGAAGTTTAGCTTCATGTCCCATAACCACTTGCTTAACTTAAATATTTACGAACAAACTGTAAATCTTCACTAATAAAATTGTCACAAGAGGTTCAATCGAACAAGTCCAAGAATTAACCGACGAAGTGAACGCAAGCGTTTCATACCACTTGTTTTACTAAGTCGTTTAATTAGATTTCTCATCCGAGTGAGGTAAAGGTTTGTATATACTAATAGATTGGAAAACAGTTTAAGAAAAAAGCTTTGTTATTAAAAATAGAGTTGAAATTGTTTGTTAAAAGAGTTTTGATATTTACTACTAGTATTGAAACCTTTATATTATAAAATGACAAAACGCAGAAGCAATTGTAGAAACAATCAATCACAAAGATCGCATACGGAGATGTGAATAAAATCCAAGGAAAACAGCTCAATGTTTTTCAGATAAGATCCCCTACGGAGGGGGGGTCCAGGGGGGGTGGCAACCCCCCTAGGTGGGGGTGCGGGGGCAACGCCACCGCTTATGGGGTTCGATCTAGTGAAGACAAAATGAGGTCTAACGACCTAAGGGTCTAAGGGGTTACGTGAACTATCGGGATAAGGTCCAACGACCTATGAGTTAAAGGTCCAACGACCTATTGGGTTATAAGGTCATACGACCTAACGACTCAAGGGTCTAACGACCTAACGACTCAAGGGTCTAACGACCTAAGGTATTCGCGACTTAACGGGTTATAGGCCTAACGACCTAACAGGGTTCACGACCTAAGGTATTCGCGACTTAACGGGTTATAGGCCTAACGACCTAATAGGGTTCACGACCTAAGGTATTCGCGACTTAACGGGTTATAGGCCTAACGACCTAACAGGGTCACGACCTAAGGTATTCGCGACTTAACGGGTTATAGGCCTAACGACCTAACAGGGTTCACGACCTAAGGTATTCGCGAACGTCCTACGGCTTAAGGCTTAACTCGTGAGTGACCTACGACTTAAGGCTTAACTCGCGAGCGACCTACGGCTTAAGGCCTAACTCGTGAGCGACCTACGACTTAAGGCTTAACTCGTGAGCGACCTATGACTTAAGGCTTAACTCGCGAGCGACCTACGGCTTAAGGCCTAACTCGTGAGCGACCTACGACTTAAGGCTTAACTCGTGAGCGACCTAACTCCGAAGTGCCAATACTTCCAGAATGACCTAAAGCCCTGCGACCTATGGTACTAACTCGCGAGCGACCTAACGAGTTAACTCGTGAGCGACCTAATTCCGAAGTGCCAATTCTTCCAAAACGACCTAAAGCCCTGTGACCTACGACCCAGTGACCTTGCGACCAATCACTGAACGAGTCAAGTGGCCAGAACGAGCTAAGTGCAGGAAATTTCCAAAAATGCTAAAAATTGGAGTTTTTCGCCAATCCAATCCAAACCAAAGGCAAATGTGCATGCAAAAGTGATAGGGAATCATTCCCAACAGTCCAATATAGTTATAGACTAGATTTGTGAGATAAAAATCTCACCTTTGCACAAAGTCCAAAGCGGGAAAAGTTAGTGAAATTCCACTAACTCCAAACCTACCAATGTTTATACTTAAAAAAATTGTAAACGGCATTTCGAACTCAATGGAAGTGGTCTCGAGTCATAATTTGACCGTTTGCAAAAAGTAGCTTTTCGGACCAATATCCGATTAACGACAAAATATTTAAATAAAATATTTAAATATAAAATCGATAAATATGCGTGTTGTTACACCACTCCCCCAGAACCAACGCCTCCCTAGCCGCTGCCAACCCCATGCTCCGGCTCCCTCACGCAAGCCCGCCTCGTTCCCCCAAAACGATCAGCCACCGTGACGAAAAACGAGCCCAAGATCGAATTATCGTATCCGATCCGGCCGTTAACTCGTCGCCCATCATATGTTGATGCGACCCCCTCGAGGCTCTCCACACTACGGCACCATCAAATTGACGATCTGACTAAGTCCATCTCGACACAACGGACGGCCGAGACTTCATCCCCGATTTCCAGCCAAACCACATACCAAAACGAAAAACGAGTTGTACCAGCAGATTACGTATCTCGAGAACTTTAACATATAATTTTTAGGGATTTTTCTGAGATGTTTGAAATTTCACTTTTGATTTTGAACCGTAGATAGATCTAGGTTTTGCAACCATCGAGGAAGAGAAAGAGATGAAGAAAATGAACGTATAGACAAATGATAGAAGATGGAGGCTAGGGTTTATGATCGCATTTATATAGACAAATAGCAGTAGGCTAGGTGGGCACGAATCACGAACGTGCAAAACGGTAGTTGGCCCAAAAAGCCCATTCTGACCCCGGAACAAAATTTATTAAACCCATATATCCAAATAGGTATTTTAAAATATTCTGAACGCGATGGAAAAAGTTTCGCGTCCAAATTCGATCGTATGAAGAAGTTATGCCGAAAACAAAATTTCCAAATTGATTTCAAATTGATTTTAATTAAATCGATTTCAAGGCGTTTTGCGTCCGTACGATCAAACGACAGGTCCAATCGATACGAAACTTGAAACCCTACAATAATTCACCGATACGGATCCGATGAAACTGGTTTCGTCGAAATTCGGGTCCGTGGCCAAAATGGCTATTTTTATATTCATTAAATAAATTAAAATAAATCATAAAATCTAATTTTATATTTAAACTCTAAAATTTGACCAAATTTTATCGCTTTTATATTTCTTAATCAATTTAAATGGTTTAACAAGTTTAGGTGTGAATTATAAGTTGATAAGTTTATCAATTGCAGTGTTAATTTCTCCACTTCCTTATATTTAGGAATTATAAATTAAATTCTCAGAACCCATTTATTAAATTTTCAACTTTTATATTCTCACCTTTTATCCAAAATAAGGATACCACTAACATTGGTTCATGATTTCACATCATTATCCTCAAAGTCCATTTAAATTTCAATAACGAAAAATTTAACCGTTAAATTCCTTTTTATTATGCAATAAATGCAATGGTTGAATTTGATACTCTAATTAAGTTTATAAATCCTGCTTCCTATACTTTCAAAACAACCCATGGTCCTATTATAAATAGAATTAGCATAAATTTTGTCTTATAAAATTAACCCTCTACAAAAACAAACAAAAATCTACGCTAACTGCACCATTTAAATCAATTAATTGTAATTGAGTCTACATTAGATGTTATAAATTATAATTGGAACCTCCATAAATTTATTTATTGATTTAAAATCTTTCTATTCAGTACATAGACATTTTATGGGTATAAATAACATTTGAATTATAATACACTTCATTAGTGCAGGCTTCATTTCTTATAAATTCCCTTTTATTACTAGAACATATTAACAAAACAAAATAAATAAATTTAGATTTATTTCAATCTATTTCCATTCTTAACTTAATATACTTAATGAATGGTTAACCTAAATAATTGTTACCCTTTTACATTCAAAATCACTTACAACCATTAATAACAAAAATGTTGCCATAGATTTAGATTCAATTAAATAAATTAGATGAATGGGTAAAACTTTATAATTATCCCAAATGCCAAATATATTTATGCATTAATTACTACCTATTATTATGAATTCATTTATAAATTTACTAGTTGCCTTTGTCATCTTATTTCCTATTTACTACCAAACTTCCTACTTAGTTATAGTTTATCAATATATACATACCTAGGCAACTCAAGTTCTTGTCCTTTCTGTTATTTCAATTAAATCGGGTATGCACAAATAAATTGTTAATTAACTTATTCCTACAAAATTATTTACATACATTCAATTCCAAATTTTATAAAATTAAATTCTAATTACTTACCCCTTAATCCAACATGCATTTAAACCTTTTATTTTAAATAAATTTATTCAATGTTGACATCCACTAAATAAAATTTACTTTCATTTATATAGTTGCAATGCAATTCAGTTATTATTTCATTAATACTATTTCTGCTTTATATCTTCCAGTATAAATCAACAAATTATAACTTATAACCACAAACGCCAATTTACGTTATTTCAATCTATTGCCATATAAACATTTAAACTGTTAACCTTAAATTATAGTTACTATATCTAATTCCTACATTTACTCAAATAAAATCTCAAGACTTTTATTTCATTCTAAATTAGATTAGAAATCATATTAAATTAACTCATTTAATATCATCAAATTTAACAGGTCGTTACATTAACTATTTATTTTCGTTTGCTTTGTTTACTAATTAAACTAATTTGATTTGATCTGATTGACGTTAACATTGCTCAAACGTTTAATATTAATTTAACATTAAGTAATGCTAGTTAATGATAATTATTTGCTTAGTTACATATTTAATTATTTCTAAACCGAAATCTTCAAATGTTAACAACTTTTTGTTTGAACTCTGATCGTAAAATTTTATATATGAAAGTTGATCTGAAAATCTCCATGAACACAATGGTGTAAGTTTCATAGCCAAATTCCAACATCTCTAAAAAGTCCCATTCTGTACTTTAATAATTATGTATTATTTTCTTTTTAATCGATTATTATTGGGTCACCTAAATCCTATTAGATTACGAATTCTAGGCCTTTCTTAAACAAACTTCCAACCACCTCCTAAATTATTTTTCAAACGGTTGGTCAATGTGATCCAATCAATTGGAAATTAAAACCTACCAGCGTCTCTGTTACTTACCGGTTTTCCATGTGTAACTCTACGTCAACTATACCTTCAAAACTTTCAATACCATATGAATATAACTTCGACCAAACCTTCTTCATAAAAGTTCTAATCTAAACATTTTGTTGTTCAATTAATGTCCATTTTTACGATGTTATAATAAAATAATTTAAACCTTCTCCTCTCTCTAGCCATCATTATGATCCCTCTCTTCACCAGTTTGAAACTTTCTTAGCCAACTGTCAAATCTCTTCTATAATTGTATATCTAAGCAATAAGTCAATAAGCATAGCACATTTTTATTTATTTTCATGTATTAACTCCAACATTGATTATTTTCTCTTAACTTTACCGATTCAACATTAATCACATAGAATATAACTGCATTCAGAATAATTATGCTTATATTTATTTATATAATCCTTGGCAAATACAATATCTATTTGTAAATCCCCTTATAAAACTGTTATTATAACTTCAATTTCCAAAACCAATATATTTTCCATGGTTCTTAGAAATATCTATTCCTAAAATTATTTAACTTCCCAAATCAACTTATTAATGGGTTTACGACAAAATATTTAGGATTAATCTTGTGTTTCTTTAAAATTAAATATATATTTTTTTCAAACCACACCTTCCAAGAAATCTTATGCCGATCTTTGACAAGTCAAACCATATGTGTGTAAACTGACATAAAGTGGTGTTTACACTTTCTTATTATGAAAAAATACAACTTGGTACTCTACCCTTCGCACTCAAATGTCAATTGAAAAGGCCTCCAAATCTCTGTTCTAACTTTTCCTTTACCTCAAGTCTTTCAATGATTCACAATTCCATAATCAATACTAGCAAGTCCTTAGCATTGTGGCATATTGACAATGCAATCTAATTCACCATACTAAGTTCAAACTATATAGGCTATGTAATTCTTTTTTGACTCCAGTCAATTAATTTTAAATCATAGTAACATTTTCATTTTAGTTTTTAAATAAAAAATATTCGATTTCTACTTTATTTTTCATAAAACCAGCAAGCTTCTAAAAATATAAAATTTCTCGATTAATTTTTGCAAACATTTCATTTTGACAAAAACCAAGATACTTGTTCAAAATTTACCCAAAATGGTTCAATTTAACTCAGAAAAGTAGACATGTAAAACATATCTTTTTGAAAATTTCATTTGTAAATAAGAAATTTCATAGAAGATTACATAAATATAAAAATATTTTAAATTTTCTTTTTTAAAGTATGGAAGAAATATTTATAAAATAAAAGACATTCAACATGTTGTATTTTACTTACTTTTAATTTGCCTTTCTAAAGTTTCATTATCAAAAGCAAAGTGCAAACTAGAATAAGTACGATAATCTATCACACACTAAACTTTTTACAAAAAACATTAAAATAGTTATGGAAGGTTACTTTTTATTAAATTTTCCCATGTTTGAACCATAAAATAAGAGGTTAATATTTCAAACTTTAACTTCTACGCTTTTCCAAAAATCTCAAACAATGATGTTTCTAAATTTTTAGGAAAACATTTAAAATAATTCTAACACTTTAATTGCAGTAGATAAAATGACATAACTTACATAAGCCCACCTACTTCACCATAATGCTTCAAGTGAATAGGGTTTCATCTCCTCTTGTTCTAAAATTAGCCCTTTGTCTAGTATAATGTCCAACCCCAATGTAACTTTAATTTTGAGGAATCTTTCCCTATACCTCAATTATGCCTTATCAACATCACACTTCTTTATATGGTTTGAAAACACATAATTTCTCGTTGGTATAAGGACCCTCTATTAGCAACCTTTTAAGGAATAAATAAAAATATATGTAATGGATGTTGCATAAAAAATTGATATGACACTCCAATATAAATAGAATCTAAATCTAACAAATATTAAAATGGTGAAAATAAATTATAAGAGAATAGAAAACAAAGTTTTTACAGTAGTTTAAAAAAATCTTCCACCTAGTCCACTTAATCTTATTGTTTGATGATCTTAGAAATGCAGCAAGTTATATCCAAATCCGAATTATGATATGGTGGATCTTGGTTTTGTCTAAGTTTTATGAGTTAGAGGAAGAAGATGGTTGCTCTCAAGTCCAAAAGTCCAATCCCCTTTCTAGTCGAAGATTCCTTCTTATTTAATGATGAATCCAAGCACGAATCTTATCACTCCAAGCTTGAATATGCCTTTTGCTCCTGATTTGAAGTTCTAGCTAAAGAACAAATCATCGCACGTGTTTCCAAAAACATAAATCAACTTGGTACCAATTTGTTTTTTGCTCAAATCTTTGATTTTTGCTTTACCTTGGGACCCACATCATCTTGCACACATGTCAACATAGCCAAAAAATGATCATACCGACTAATGCCGATAATTAATTGTCAATACCGATATAATTCCAAGTTCTAGAATTCCTAGACTTCTTCATGGATGAAGTCTTAAGCGCAATTCTTGCAAATTCAATATATTATGATCGGTATTGACAATTAATGGTTGGTACCGATATTTAATTATTGGTATTGAATTAATTCTAATACCAGTTAAATTTCGTGCACTTCTCCACTTAGTCATTCTCATGGTTATCCAAATCTCTAGATTCATTCCACTGCCAACTCGTAGCCTGGTCCACCCAATTAAGTCTATTATGAGACTATGGAAAATTTACTGGAAACATTTGCCCCTCAAAGTACCATTTTGTGAAAATAAAGTGTGCTTTGTTAAGATTCACATTTCATGGTCGGCAAATCATCATGAGTTATGCTCACTAGCTATTCATTGGACTAGTCATGGCGAATTATATGGTTCCTTCGAATTCACCAGCAAATCAAAGGTCATTCTAGACCATCATAGCCAAGGACTCAAATCCTTGCTTAAGTTATAGTTACAAATTATAATCATTTTACATTTACTCGAAATTTAATATATCACATCTCATAAATCAAAATCATCCTGCATTCACTCGAGATCGTAGCTAAATAATATTTTATAATATTGTGCATTATTATTTTTAACAATGTATTGCCTGCAATTGGAACATTACTTATGAATCGTTTAGTATCTCGCCTAACATCCTTATATATGTGTGTGTATGTGTGTGTGTGCATAATACAAATCTACAAATATGTTCTCTCATTGCCCTTATTTCGCTGAGCCAAAGCTCCAATATCAAGTGTAATAACCCGCCCTTCACTGTCCTCTGATCCTATGTCCAAATTGATGCACAAATCCCAAAGATGGTAAAAGGTGGAATGTTAGGGTAAAAAGGTAAAATAACATAATATAGAGCTATCCACTTTATCTAACTTCTAAACTCACAGCGGACTGAATAAAACATAATAGAAATAACCATCTGAAGTCATTTCCCAAAGTAACCACATAAGTCTTGCATAAGTTCCAAAGAAAACTTTAGAATACATATTGTTTCACATAAAATAGTACTATGTAGTGGAGTAACATAAACGAGGTAACTAGTAAACTTCAACACCTCCATTGCACCATTCAACTTCCAGAGTTCACCCTTTTTTATCAATTTAACATATATAGGAAAAAGGGAATATAAAGGGGATCACATCTGTGCTTAGTGGGTGAGAAAATAATTTTAGTAACATGATGCGATCATATTAGTAAGACGTTACAAACGGCGAATCCTACCCATTTATTTTAGGGTTTCCTATTTTTGTTGATTAGAACTCCTTTAATAACAAGTCAAATTTGACCATTCTACAATTTTATTAATTATCCATGATATACATTATAAATATGGGTCTTAATGTAATAACTAATATTCTTTATTTGTTCATAGATAATGACCAAATATCTGCCGTATATGCCAATGTTAAGACCATCTGGACAATTACCGTGTGTCACATACTTTCGACGATCCCTAGGCAACGACCATATTCATATAAACCCTATGCTAGTAAGACAATAAACATATGTCTTATATGCCACATAGTCCATATATGAAGGCAATTACATATGTTATACTCGCTACGATCTATTAAAAGGCAATGACCATCCCTTTATATACACTTATCATTGTATCATCCGCTAAGGCACTGACCATCAATGGCTATCTATGGTATACTCCCTTTCATTCATCAATAACAAAATCTTTTTGTAACATCCCTGTTCGGAGTAAAATAAAATTAATATATTAAATTAGATTGTGGGAATTTAGTTAAATATTTGAATTAGATATTCAAATATTATTTGAATATAAAATTTGAAATTAAGATTCAGACCGAGTTTAAATGTTAAATAAGTGGTTTATATGGATAAATAAAGTTTAATTTTATTTTTAATATTTTATTGAATTTTCGAATTTATTTGATAATAGAAGGAGAGTATTGATTTAAAACTCAAATTTGAAATTCCAAAAGTTGTCTAAAAATTTATTTTAGTGAAATAAATAATATTCATGAAATTTGAGAATTATTTTGAGCAATAGAAAAATGATTTTAAAATTTGTTAAATCTAAATGGTAATGTTTAGATAAAAGAAACAAAATTGTGAAAATTATTTATGGAGCCTTGAATAGATTTTAAAATTGATAAAACGTCTCGAGTTGATTTTGAAATGGGTTGATATTACGTCTACATATTCTCAAGCCTTATTCCACTCACTTCTATTTCATCCCTTAGCCCTAGTAGTTATCCTAAATATCAAATCGAAAAGAAAAGTTGAAAACACACGATAGAAGGAAAGAGCAACACATAGAAGTCTTGGCATGATGAGGGACAACGTAGATGGTGGAAGTTGATGCTAATGCGTGATAACATAACAGCAAAGAGCGAAGGCGTAACTAAAGGAGGTGACATGAGTGCGATTTGGAGGTGGAGTTATGACTTTTGGTGGCATTAACTTGGGTGGTAGCGCATGACATGGGCGATATGAGCCGAATTTGGTGCATATGACTTTGTTTGTGTATTGTTCTAGGGCTAAAGCTCTAGTTGGTAATTGGTTCTTATATTTGGTTATTGTTATAATTTGGTTATATGTCCTTAACTTGATATTATTGTAGAATAAATTAAATTATTGCTTTGAAGATTTTGTTGGATAATTAAGTCAGTATATCCATCCATTCATAATTATACAATAAGAATACTTATTTGCTTGGGTTCATATGCTTGTATGTATGTGATGATCAAACCACAGTAAGTGTTGTGATGATGATTCTGATGTTACAACCAATATTTGATATATCAATGAGTTGTTTGATTTACTATTATTGTATGTCTTAGACAGAAGGTGATGTTAATGAAACCGTTTGTTGAAAATCCTATATTGATGCAAATTACTATAGGATGAGTATGGTAAAGTGTTTTGGGACATAATTAAATTTCAAAATACTAAATTGAATTATTTTCATTTTTTTGAACTTGTTTATTTATTGCCTTTAAGATAAAAAGAATGTTTAGTGTATCTGGTTAAGAAAGTAGACTTCACTTGAATTTAATTTCTTTTATTTTTGATAACTTAAAGGAAAATAAAGAAGGGTGCTTTTGAATAGCTTCGAAATGTTATTGAAGTATATTTTTAAAAAGAATATATATATATATATATTATTTGAGTATTTAAGATAAATCAAAAATTAACATAAGTAATTTTGAAAATTCGTGGATTTAATTTAATGCATAATATTACATTGCTATGAGTTAAAATTAGGGAATGGGTTATCTGAATTAGATGTGTAAGAGTATTAATGCAATATTGTATTGTTTGTAACAATATGAAGTGTTTATGACATGAATGAGAGGTGGATGTTTAGTTTTAGTGATGTTGGCTTTAAGGAAATACTTAAAAATATACATTGAAATCATTAAAAATATTATTTGAATTTACTTAAATTTATTTTCAATATTTAAATGAAAATAGAAATGGTTTTGATTTTTTTTAGCTCGTTGAAGTACAACCAAGATTAAACTATTTTGAAATGAAATAACTCTGTTAGAAATTGAAATGTTTTCATGTATAAATTGAATAATAACTGCTTTAGTTATGTGATGTTCAGCCTGCTAAAATGCAAAGCATTATCATGGGGGAAAAATGAAATGTTTACATGCCACGTAATGGTCGTAATTTGATGTTTTGTTACCTGAATATATGGTTTATTGTAATATTTCCAAATATTGGTTGATGTAGCATGAGTGGATATAATTTTGAATGCAAATTTGTATGTATAGTAAAGGCTGATTAAAATTACCTAAGTATTTTAATATAAGCACACCTATATTAAATGCTTCATCGTTATTTATAATGTAAGTATTATTATCCCATGATGTTATGGTGTTTATTTAAGTGAATTAAGGGCACATGTCCCAACTGACTGATTTGAAGGTCGCAACGTAAATCATGACGAACATGTCCAACATCATTGTGCCAAGTTGATTTGTTGCATGAACATATGAAGAAATTGAATATTTAGGGAGGTGCAATACAAATGAAGTGAAATAGCATCACATGATGGAGACTTGAAGTGGACTATAGCACAACTAAGACTTATCACACCTTTAGATGCCAGAGTTTCAAGTGTAATTAAGGAATCATGTGAAATGCACTCACAACTGGTCAATTGTATAAGGGTAAAAAAGGCCGGGATGCTCGATGAGGCAGATAGGGTAGTAGAGGGTGAAAAGGGATTGCGAACATATTTTCATGTTTGGAACTCATATAAAATAGCATGATGTAGCATTCTCATATGAAATGGTAGAAAACTCCCAATCTCACAAAATAAATGACTTGAAATGATGATTTGTGTTTATAAAATAGAAGGAAACTTATATATTATGGATAAAATATGGCATCCCAATTGACAAGAGTTGCAGCTGCATGTCACGATGAATAGAGCTGTGGCACATGTGTAATCACTGATTTGTGAAAATGAATCGGGCGGATTCCGTATTATAACATCCCTTATTTTGAGTCCCGAAACTAAGTGCTACGGATGTTGCAGTCATCATGGTATTAATTTTCCATAACAAAATGATGTCAATTAATTATATCTATGAAACTGAGAGGACATGAATATGATAATTTCAAAAATTGTTTCATTAATAATCTTTCACATTCATTAAATAATCACAATCAGTTCCATGTTGGGAGAAAGTATAATAGTTACAATTATATTCTAAGAGCGACATATGAAGATGCCCCCTTGGTTGATCAGAGTCTTACTACTTGACAGTTATAAATCCTGTCGTTACATTTATTCAAAAAAAGTATAAACTTCAAACAACATGGTGAACATAAACTCCTAACATTAGCTTGTCGGTTGCATGTCTTTCGAAGCTTATTCGTCTAACCTAAACACTCTACTCTCGATCTACTCAAATGAGTACTCAAGAGTTCAAGGCGAAAATAGAAATTTCATATTAGACAAAAAGTTTGGTGTGAATAATAATATACCATCTTGAACAAAAAAGATATCTCGTAAGACCCCATTGTAGAACGAAACATGATTTCCCATTACTAATATCTTGTCAAATTATGTAAATCAGAACATAAATCATACACATGCAATCACGATTATAAAAAAAAACATATATTATCATATGCATGCAATATGGGTAAATGTGATTAGTCTTGTAATGACCCGTATTTTATGTATCGGAGGATCATAAAATATTTCTATTTAACTCATATAAGGTCGTATGATTCTGTAATTTTAAGATATGACTCTTGGGGGAATTTTACACACTTTTGATTTGTCTCGAATTTCTATGTGACCATTTTGAAACTGAAAATCTTATCTGGACTATAACTTTTGATAGGAGTCGAATTACAGGCTCTAACCTATTTCATTGCTTCGGGATGGTGGTTTCCCATTTCGTAGAGCGGTAATATCAGAAAATCGGACTTGCGGTTAGGAAGTAATGCCTATTTTAAGTTTTGAAATCTACTAGGTAGAACTACTATGTAATTAGTAAGCCCAATTAGTTGGCCTCTTAGTCTTATTAGATGGAACTATAAATATGGGTTAAGATAGTTGAATGAAAGGTTTCGTTCCCATTCTAAATCAGTCCCAACTTCTAATTTGCCTTAGATCTTCTCTAATTCACCCAGGTTTCATCTTAAATCACACTAGACTGCTAATTAGTGACCAGATCTTCATTTAGAAGATTGAACTCATCATTATGCTTGGTTAGAAGTACGAATTGCTTCTGTCTGGATCAGATCAACCATTGTTTGGGTTGAATTTGGTAATTGATGAGTGGTTTATGACTTTTCACTATTCTATATATCGGCTTATATATTTGGATTTTGTGATTATGTGTTAAAAGTGTAAGATTGGGCATGAATTCAATAAGATCTAACATAATTTAGTAATAGAAACCTAATCTTACTCAAGTTAAATGTTTTATTAGCATGTGATCTAAATTGGCTTAGAATTCGTCCTGTATATGAGTGCATATTTAGGATTTAAGGTAGATCCATGATTAGAAAGTGATTGCTTGTCTTATTTGATGATTTGCATGTTTAATTAGATGGAATTGTGTGTATGATTGGATGAATTGCAGTTATGTTTTATTTGGATATTGTGCTTTGAGATATTTGCTAGTGTTGTGATTGCATATGAAATTAGATTGAAGAATTGAGCAAATCGGAAGCTAAATTTGTTAGAATTGGATGAAACTTAGTGGATGTGCTTTGGAGCATGATGGGATGCTACTGGCTAATTCGCATGGCATATGGCGCTAAGGCATAGATTCGGCCCCGAACTAGTGGGACTAATTCGTCACCAAATTTAGAAGGTAGCTCATGGGCCTTGGTGAATTACAGGATATTGCAAGCAAGGCATGAAAATGTTGTCTGTAGCTTGAAGCAAGAAATTGGCTTAGTATGGAAGGAAGAGATGGATTAAGTTCTATGACTTGAAGTGGATGCTTGGAAGAGATAACTTAGATGCTATAATTGATAAGTCGGAGTCTATGACATTTGGAAGGAAGGCAAAGGAAGTTGGAATGAAGAATAAACCAAGATCTAGGTAAGTACTTAACTCAGAATGAATTTGGAATGTTGATTCAGTAATGAATATAGCAGCAAGGTCCAAGGAATGTGCAACTTCTTAGGATGAATATAGAGTTTTAATAGGTCATTCTGTAGGTGGTGTCTCATTCACATCATAAAGGATGGTGATATAATAACACAATGAAGTTATAGGTCTTCGGTTTGTGACTTGTAATTATAGTAGGTATCGAAGATGGCAGCCATGGATATACGAGACTATAGATAATGGAATGGACTGAGTGAGCAAGGCTCGTTATCTAATGTGGATCAATGAAGACTCAGTTGTTACGGGAGTGCCAAGGAATCATTGATCACTCGGAATGTTCTTGTTATACTCGAAGTAGGGGTATTAGTAGGGACACCCATGGGCTGGACTTCGGATCCTGAAGGTCCATATACCATGGAACACTGGATTTGGTCTAGTGTCTTACTAAGTGCTTGGTGGCACGTACTAGGCTTTAGGTCCAAAGGAAAGAGAGTACAACTAGAGCCTGGATTTCCATTATTCCTTGGCAAATGAAGATGGTCATACAAGTTATCATATGTTCGAGGCATGTAGAGGGTGATAGCTAGGTTTTGCTTGATGGTTGCAATGATTGTTATGGTTGCTCTCTTGGATAGGCCATCATCTATGGGCATTAAGGGGAGGGAGTACATGAGATAGGGTTGATTGTTGGTTGTATCCTTTCCATCCTATGTTGTGTATATTACCTTTATTGATGTTATTACTTAGCATATTATTATATGTGATAACTCTTTGGTTACAAGGATAGGTCAAGTATTATTTATGTGACTCTGTTTATTTCCATATTTTTCCACATACCACTTTGTGTTTCATTTACCGCTCATACTATACTATTATCTGACTTGAGGTTTTATGCTTTGCTTCTTATTATCTCAGGTACTCTCAAATAAACAGACTAGAGAGTAGGTCTAGGTGACGCTGTTGTTATTCGAGGGACGATCTAGGAGAGGCTAGGACGTATACAAAGCTCTATATATATGGACTTCTTTGCTTTCTGCTGAGTAGCACTATGGAGCCATGATAGTGCTGCTATATCTGATTCTTTGTTGTTTGAGAGAGTGAAGATGTAGTGAGGACTTGTTGTATACATTTTATATGTATACGACCTTATGATTCTGCTATGATGATATTCCATTTGGTTATCGTTCATTATTTCATCATATATGTGTTATTATATTTTGTACATGTGTCGTGAGATACGACGGGTTATGCTATAATAAACCGAAGTGGATGCTTGGATCTAGTAGAGATAAGAAAGGAGTTGTCACCTTAGACTGGATCGAGAGTATGCGTAAGAGAGAAAGCATACTTGTTATAGTCTAATTTTCAGAGCTATATAGTAATATTATATAGTACAGTTGCATGCACTTGAGCACTATTTATGGCTTTTTATAAGAGACTAATCATCCTTATTACATATAAAAATGAAATGGAACACGAAAAATGCTGTTAGGAACTCTACTTCAAGAGTAGAGGAAGGGGGCTTTAAGTGGAGTTGTTCCTATGTAGGCACCTAGGGTTGACTTTGCTAAGCTTTGTAAGGATTATTGAACTCTTGGAGGAAAGCCATTCATTGGGACAGAGTCGGCTATAGAGGTTCAGGACTGGATAAATACTTGTGAGCGCATCTTCAGGGATATGGAGGTGGAAGATGCCATTGAGAGGAAGATAGCTTCAAGACAACTTCAGGAACATGCTATGAATTAGTGGAATGTTGTCACCATTTCTACTCCGAAAGACCAGTTCTCTTGGGATTAGTTGAAGGTAGATTCAAGGAGAAGTTTGTATCATCTGCTCAGAAGTCAATGTTATTCAAGAAATTCGCCGAGCTGAAGCATGGAGATATGACCGTTTCTTAGTACACAGTGGAGTTCAATGCACTATCCAAGTATGGGATATCATTCATCAACACTCCCTTAAGGAAGAATGAGAAGTTCATAATAGGACTGAAAGACTATATTGGGGAAAAGATTGTTGGTCATATCGATGAGTCTTTTGATAAGTTGGTTGAGAAAGCACCTAGGCATAAGTGTAACATCCCGCCTTTTTGTACGCTTTAAACCGACGATAAACCACACACGTCGGACATAAACCATACAGAAGGGCGGATTGTTATTAGGGTATATATGAAATAGGAAGAAAGAAATAAAACAAAACAGAATCTCACAGCAGAATGACAAAATATAATAATCAAATAACAGTTCATGAAGTTGTTTACAAAACATATGATTATACCTTTACAACACATATCAAAGTTACACATACTAGAGAATAATAAACAATAATGCAGCGGAACAGGGCGGTCCAGTGGAACAATATAGTATATAATAATAATATCTTCGTCTTCGTCCTCTAAAATATAGTCTTTAAATCCTGTAATGCTCAGACTGACCCGAGCGAATTGAAAATACAAAACATTTGAGTCAGAACTAAAGATCATATGTAAGTTAAATCAATGGTAAATAGTATGAGTGGAATGGTGTCAAGAGATGTTTACGGGATTTGACATCTCCTATCCAGTGTCTAACGTGAGTGTAGTAGCTTAAGAGACACTCGAGATTCACATCTCCTAAGGATCCGTTAAACTATTTACTTTGTAGTAATATTTCACTATTATAATAATGCCTAATAGTAAAATAAACTTGCTTTTAAATAGCGTTAAGGGGTTACCCATATAGCCCTTAACACGTAAATAGTGCCAACAGTCTATATAGCACCGTAATACCTCTTGATCAGGAGGCTACCAGAGGATACTCCATAGGTACGATACAAATCAAACGCGTACAAGGCGCGCTAGGGTAGGTGACACGGTACAACTAGGCAATGCCAGGGTAGATATACCAATTACGCTTCCGGGCCGGTGGTAACGCATAGCCGCAGCTACCACCCACCTCGAGCCACACCCTCAAATCAAAAAAATCAAAAGTGGCCACCGAATCGATCCAAAAGTCAAAGTATAATATCGAAGGGATGTGTTCGACCAAAGGTGCTACCTCATTACCCCGTCAATCGCTCATGTTTTAGCCACCTTATGCCAACTCACGGGAGTGAGTCCACGTTCATACCTCAAAGAAACGTTGCCACCATCCTACTTCATTTTGGAATCTCCACTGCGTACATGGTTGTTAAAGTGGTTTTCGGAATTGGCAGAGAGCATGACAAATTTCGATCCCAGTCTCTTTAATAACCAAACGTTATTATAACACCGCGGTCTTTTCAAAATAGTTTATATTTCAAAACCAGAATATAATATCCATTTCAAAACCATATAAATATGACATCATTTCTATTTTAAAAACCCAAATCTATACGATATCATTTTTATAAAGACCCAAATGAATACAATATCATTTTTATTTCAAATATATCCTTTTCCAAAGTCGTAGCACTTTCAAAGTTATAACATTTGGAAATCAAAACACTTGAAATATAACTCTTTCCAATTGTAATACCTGGAAAGTCATAACTTTGAAACATAACTTCCACCACTTAAATGGTTTTAATATAATAAAATAGCTTCTTCAATTTCACAAAACAATTCCAAAACAACTCGAATTTCTAAATTCTATATTTGACCAAATCCCAAATCATAATTTCAATTAAATTCAGTTTCCAAATAAATTATTCCAAATTTATCGATTTCAATATAGATTAGATCCATAAAATAACCCATTTCAAATTCAATATATTTCCAACTTTAGTATTCAACAATTTCAAAACTAGGTTGACAATTTCATATATATCAAATTCAATTTTCTATTATTTAGTTTCAGAATATTTACTTAATAGATCCATTATCATTTAAATAAAACCCCGATTACAAATAACTAAATGTTTCCTTCAATTTATTTATACTTGAAACATTCATTTAATTCACCTTAAAAAAGATTAAGTTATAATTCATACCTTATAAAATCTCAAATTTAATACATTTCATATCAAACTTATTTGAGTTTAATTCTTAACTAAATTCAGTTTCAAATACATTTCACATTTATCTACCAACCTTAATTTATTTAAATCATTATACACTCTATATTAAAATAAAATTTAAATACTTGCCCATATCATATTTTAATAAAATCAAACTTTGTTATTAAACTTATTTTTATTAAACAAATTTATACATAGCTTAAATTCATGAATTTAACTATATATAAAATAATATTTATATAATATCAAAAGTCAATATTTTTAAACTGTATATTTCTTTCCAAAACCATAGAAATCATTTCCAAAATATTTATATATATAGACCGACGGTTTTTGTATACAATTTTCTATCCTATGGTCAAGTGATACAGATATTTATCATTTCAGTCCGCAGTTTAAAATATGAATACGGTTATATATAATTTCAAACCGCTGTCTTGAATGAAATAAAAATCCACAACGACTCGCAGTTTATAACAGTATAAAATACAACATCCATTCATCCAATATCAATCACCAAACATTTAACACAATCATCATCCAATTCAATCAATAACATCAATATAGAACAAATAATGAATAATAGGTATTTACTAGCAGTTTATATTTAATAATAAATTAAATACTATTTTATCAAAATAACTTAAAATAAACTGAGATGATTATTCAAAATATTCCAAACAGTCATAAATAAATTTCTAATCACATCATACACCAATTTAACAAACACAAGAAATTTTAGAAGTTGTGAGTGGGTTAAAACACTCACCTTTTGAATTTAAATTGAATTTAAATCCAATTTAAACCCAAAATTTGAATTGCCGCAGAATTCGCCCAAAACAGTACCAAAATGCCCAGAATTTTAATACGATCCTAATGCAAAAACCCACGCGTGAAACGGACCTCGAATGCAAAAGTTATAGCGATTAGAACAATTGAAAATTCAATTTATATTAAAAGAAAAGAAAACAAATCAGAGCCTTACACGTCAGCGTCACCTCACCGAGATTCACGTTCCCAGTTCCTACCGAAACCCTATCCGCCCAAGAATCCACAACCATCGCGTCTCTAAGGCGATTGCCTTCGATCAGACGATGTCCCCGACCTCACCACGTCCGGCCGCACATCCCTCGGCCACGATGCCTCATTCCGGTTGCACGCCGCCGCCATCAGCAATTAGGGTTTTCCAAACCCTAATTGGCAAATTCTCGGAGCCTTGGCCCACTACGCAACCTCCGACCACCATCAAATGGCTCTCTGCGGCAATCTTCACGAAACCCCTCAATCAATTTCGTCGATTGACGACGAAATTAAGCCCCCTAATTAGGACTTTGACCGCGATCTCTGGTTGAATCGAGCATCGATTCCAAAAACGAACACTTGATGCAGATTTGTATTATCGAGATATTCGATATATAATTTTTTCGAATTTTTTTGAGGAGTTTGAATTTTTGTTGTTGGATTTTGCATTGGAATTAATTGGAAAATTAAGGTCTACATCCATTGAGGAAGAGGAGCTATAGAAGTTTCTGTACATACAGAAATGAGAAATAGAAAGGCTGCTAGGGTTTATAACTAGATATATATAGGTAGAGCAGAAAATAGAGGAATGGATACGACTGGTTTGGACCATTGAATGATAAATGGCCCGAAAAGCCCGTTCTGACTCCGTAACGAAACTGGGGCAACCCATACGTCAAAATAGATGTTTTGGAATATTTTAAACGCAATAGAACAGGTTTCAAGTCCAAACTCCATCGTAAGAAAAAGTTATGCTAAAATCAAGTTACTTCAAATTGATTTCAATTAATTTCAATTTCATTGATTTCTAGGCGTTTCGAGCTCGTACAATCAAATGACAAGCCCGATCGTTACGAAACTTGAAATCCTACAATAATTCACCGTTACGGATTCGACGAAACTGGTTTCATTCAAATCCGAGTCAAGGGCCAAAATGGCTATTTTCACATTATTAAATTATTTAATATTAATTAATTAAATCAAATCTTCAATTCCAATTCTATAATTAGCAATCTTTATCGTTTTTGATTTCTTACACCTTTACAATAATTTAGACAAGTTCAAATATCAATTTTAAGTTAATTAATTTACCCATTGCCGTATTAAATTTCAATTTTAAATAAATTCACTAATTATCGACTGAAATTCCAATAAATTCATTTATTTGACTTTAAATCTTGTTATTCAATCCATTATCACCAAATAGGCAAAATTAACATTGGTTCATGGTTTATTACATTAATATTCTCAAATTTCATCTTAATCTCCATTAACTTAATATTTAAACATTTAATTTCAATTATTTGCAGTTAATCCAATTATTAAATTTAAATTCCAATAAATTAATAAATCTTGATTTTCCATTCTTTTTATTCAACCTATTATTTTAAAAATTAACATCATTACATTCATTCCCCTTATTAGTTCATTTACAAATTTCAAATTTTTATTTATTCCAGATTTAGTTACCAAAATCTTATTAAATTAACAAATTTAATTATCAAAATTTACGGGTCGTTCACTCTCCCTCACTCAAAACTTTTCGTCCCCGAAAAGGAAAAGAAGGGAAAAGAAGGAATTAAGTAGTCAATATATCTTATTCAAAATGTTAATTTTATAAACAAATAAATTTACAAAATTAACTAATTTGAATAAAATATACCAATTTATAACCATTAAATCTTTTTTTTATACTCAAATTAATAAAGTTTGGAAAACATTTTTCAAAATTTTTCTAAGTCCAAAAATTTACAAAAAATTTCGGTAGAGTCTCCATTGTACGGAGAGGATAGGGAAAAAATATAATATCAAATATAACAATAAATAACATATATTTTCCAAAATTATATATACCAACACGAGAAAATAATATAATATCGCAATAAACTGTAATATGAGAACGTACCAATTTTTCGGGCAATCAACGCTTAATTATGAAACCAAAAGAAGTAGCAATTACTTCCATAACCTGTATTTCACTTATATAATCTAAATGAGTTAATAATTATATAAAACAAAATATAAATTTTGTTTCATCCACTAGCAAACAAATCAATGTAAGCCACAATCACTTGCAACAAAGCATACAACCATCACATAAAATTAACACAAATCCATTATCTATTCATATCAAACAAAAAAAATAGTTGTTCGGGTTCAAAACTTTAGTTTGTACAAAATGGAAAATAAACTATTAAGTGCACCATTTACTCAATAGTCTTAGATGAAACCAAATAGATTATTCATACATCGAAACAATTTTAAAGTATCCTTGCCCATACAACCATAAATCAAACAAACAACAATTCAAACAATAGATCAAATTCATTCTTATTAATTTCATTTCATAATATTTGTTGTTTGATTTCCTTTTCATTCATATAATGTTTTATCGTTTTAATTTACACTTAAACTTCTTACAATTTTTTTATTTATTCATATCATGTAAATTTTCTTTTTATTGCGTTACATTCATTCATTTCTTTATTACTGAATTTCATTTAGTTACATTCATTTATTTATAGTATTCTTGTCAAATTCAACTACTTAGCATATTGATTCATCTACTTAAGTTTATAATCATTTATTTATAATACTTACCTTTTTATTATATTGATTTAGTAGCATTTTCAATTATACTTAAGTTTATAATAATTTCAACATCAAATTCTTATTTATTAAAGAATTTTATTGAATACTTTCATTACATAAGTTTACTTGTACAATTTTCCATTACAAAATCTTTAACATTTTAACTTTTAATATTTGGTAAGTTATATATATATGCCTTTAAGAATGTAACTGAAAGTTACATAAGTTTCTTTTATTTCCTTTTATTTAACTTAATGCTCAATAATAATATCCTTTGTTTTATAGGTTACAAATTTCAAATTTTTTTTAGTTCATTTATAACTTAGCATTAAATCTCTTATTTCATTTACAGGTTTCAGTTATTAGTTAAATTCCATTTCACTAAAGCAATTGAAAATATTAATTAATGGAAACGGGTTTTATTCTAAATCATTTTAAAATAATAGATAAATATATACTTACAACTTATATATCCAGTTATATTTAAAACAATTAGAAATTTATATTTGGATATCTAAATAAATCCATAGTAAAACTACTGCAGTGGCCTTCTGTGATGCCCCACCTCTATACCCACGCTAGCCAAGAACACTACGGTGTAGTGATGTCAACTAGCACGGAGAATAAGGTTGTTGATGAGCGACCATCCATGTGATTTCTTATCACACGGTGGCTATAAATAATCTTCGGAAACAAACATAGAAATAAGCATAACACAAATCAGTCACAGACATCCATATTACAGAGGCGGAAGAAGATATGAATATATAACTAACACATGAAAGTATACATCAGAGTAGTGGTCAAAAAGATCCACAATAATACAAAAGAATAGCAACACGTGCTATGCAAAAGAATACAACCATGAGTCTATGTATCAAGTGTATACAACAAAAACTGCTAATCTAAATAGTTAGCCAAAAGTCAGAGGAGCAAATCACGGGAAGAAGTCAAGCAGAAGCACCTGTAACATCTCGGTCTGACCCGAGTATTATTTAAGAAAATAATAAACGGATCAGTCTAGCTATAAATATCAGATGACATGGTATAAAATAAAAGATATGGCATAAACAGAAAATATCCATACTGACATACTACTATAAGTATGCAATTGATGATCAAAAGAAGATCAATCAATAAGAGATAAATCGATATCACAAGAATCTTCTCAAAGATCCAGAGAGGGCATCATACCCTAAACTTGTACTCATAACAAGTCAATGACATAAATTGCAGAAATCAACACAAGAAATCCAGAAATAACAGAAAAAGGGAAAGAGGCCTATCACATGACGGTCCGAAAATCATGGGGAGCTACCCCATATGGGTGAGTCGGAATCACCCAGATGAGGTCTAGGCTAACCAAAAAGCAAAAAGGTATATGTGAGTGGAATCACACAAATGGTGTCTAGCCTAATCTCGCAACAAAAAGGTATGTGTGAGTGGAATCACACAAATGGTGTCTAGACTAACCTTACGGACAAAGAGATATGTGTGAGTCGGAATCACACCAATGAGGTCTAGTCTAACCTTGCAAACAAAGAGACATCGCACAATTGCTAGTCTAAATCATAAAATGATCGTCATGATCAACGAGAAGTGTCAGTTACACTAAATTAGTAAATATAAAAGTTTAGTTTCATGTCCCATAACCACTAGCTTAACTTAAATATTTACGAACAAACTGTAAATCTTCACTAATAAAATTGTCACTAGAGGTTCAATCGAACAAGTCCAAGAATTAACCGACGAAGCAAACGCAACCGTTTCATACCACTTGTTTTACTAAGCCGTTTAATTAGATTTCTCATCCGAGTGAGGTAAAGGTTTGTATATTAGTTTTGAAACCTTTATATTTTAAAGTGACAAATCACAGAAGCGATTGTAGAAACAATCAATCACAAAGATCACATTCGAAGATGTGATAAAAATCCAAGGAAATCAGCTCAACAAGTTCTCTTGAATGTTTTTCAGATAAGATCCCCTACGGAGGGGGGGGGGGCCAGGGGAGTGGTACCCCCAAGGTGGGGGTGCGGGGGCAACGACCCTGCTACGGGGTTCTACCTGCCAGGTCAGGTCGCAGGGGTCCAAGGGGCAGCGCCCCCGACAGGGTGCGGGGCAGTGCCCCGTCCAAATTGGTACGACCTAGTGAAGACAAGCGGCCTACGACCTAAAACAAAAATGAGGTCTAACGACCTAAGGGGGTGCATGACCTAAGAAGGTACGTGAGCTAAGGATGAGCGACCTAACAGGGTTCACGACCTAACAAAAACAAGGTCACGCGGCCTAACAGGAAACAAGGTCAAACGACCTAAGGGGTTACGCGACCTAACGTAACACGGGTCAAACGACCTAAGGCATCACAGGTCGAATGACCTAACTGCTTAAGGGACAGGCGACTTAAAGAGGTTTACGACCTAATGGGGTCCACGACCTAAAGGTATTCGCGACTTAACGGGTTATAGGCCTAACGACCTAACGACATAAAGGCCTAACGACCTAACGACATAAAGGCCTAACGACCTAAAGGTGATGGGGTTACGCGACTTAGGGACAGAAGTAGGACCGAGCGACCTACGACCTAGGAGACTCACGATCTACGACCTACGACCTAAGGCCCGCGCGACCTAGTGAAATAGCAGAGGCAATATTAGGTCGGAGACGACCTACGACTTAAGGCCAACGCGACCTAAAGTTTTAACACGCGAGCGACCTAACATTATAAAGGCCAAACGACCTAAGGCTTAACTCGCGAACGACCTTCGGCTTAAGGCTTAACTCGTGAGCGACCTACGACTTAATGTCCAGGCGACTTTTCCACGTGTGCTGGCCATGAACCCGAGCGACCTAAGGGTCCAGAACGACCTAAGGCTGGAAATTCACCAAAAACACTAAAAAGTGGAGTTTTTCGCCAATCCAATCCAAACCAAACGCAAATGTGCATGTTAAAGTGATAGAGAACCATTCCTAACAGTCCAAGATAGTTATAAGCAAGAGTGTGAGATAAAAATCTCACCTTTGCACCAAATTGATGAAGAAAAGCTTGAAAGCAATGCAGAAGTAATCACAAGCTTGAATCCAATATCTTCTTCTTGAATTTGGAATTGAATGTTGGGTTTGCAAGAGAATTTGAGCTTGGAATATTAATTTCCCCTTCCACTCACCATTAGTGCTAAAGCTTGGTTGTTAGGAAATTTATGAAGAGTGGGGAGAAGGAGAGAAGTGGGTTTGAGTTATAATGGCTAAACTAACCCAAAGTCCAAAGCGGGAAAAGTAAGTGAAATTCCACTAACTCCAAACCTATCAATGTTTATACTTAAAAAAATTGTAAACGGCATTTCGAACTCAATGGAAGTGGTCTCGAGTCCTAATTTGACCGTTTGCAAAAAGTAGCTTTTCGGACCAATATCCGATTAACGACAAAATATTTAAATAAAATATTTAAATATAAAATCGATAAATATGCAGGTTGTTACACCTTCCCACTTCGAAACTCGAAAATGAATGTCGATGATGTATGCACTCATCAACGAAATTATTTTCCAGCGATAGAGAGGGGCTACATAACTATTTCTTCCAAAATTTCTTCGAAATAATTCTTTCAAATCATATTGAAATATTTATATCAGAAAATACTTCTACATAATATTATTATTATATTCCAAAATCATTCAAAAGAAATTTTCAAAAATCCTGGAACTTAAGTTCTAAAATTTCAAATTTTCATTTTATTTTATTTTCTTCTACTCTAGTTTCCAATCAATACTTATAAATTTCACTGCCTAACAACCAATATAATACAACCAAATATATATTTTATTTGTAAAATTTATTTTATATATATAGGAAATATAATAGGCAAAATTATTTCGTTCACCTATATTCAAAACAAATATTATGTCGGTCTGTCCTATTAAGTGTTTATATATCCCTATTGATGCCATAGCGTCTTATGCACCAACCAGAATTTATAAATACAAAACGGAACGAATTTACACAATATTGAACCCTTTTATAACACTAATAAATACGCTCTCTCATATATATACACTCAGCGACTCATTATAGGGTATTACTACTCTAGTAATAAAGAGTCAGACCCCACAAAGCTAAGGTTTTTCTCTAAACCAAAGCTCTGATACTAGACGTAACATCCCGCCTTTTTGTACGCTTTAAACCGACGATAAACCACACACGTCAGACTTAAACCATACGGAAGGGATGATTGTTATTGTTGTGAATAAGAAAAAGAAAGAAAGAAATAAAACAAACAGAATCTCACAGCGGAATGACAAAATATAATAATCAAATAACAGTTCATGATGCTGTTTACAAAACTTTTGATTATACCTTTACAACACATATCAGAGTTACAAATACCAGAGAATAATAAATAATAATGCAGCGAAACAGGGTGATTCAATGGAAAAATATAGTATATAATAATAATAATGTCTTTGTCTTCGTCCTCCAAAATATAGTCTTCAAATCCCGTAATGCTCAGACTGACCTGAGCAAATTGAAAAGACGAAACACTCGAGTCAGAACTGAAAGATCTTATGTAAGTTAAATCAATGGTAAATAGTATGAGTTGAATGGCGTCAAGAGATGTTTATGGGATTTGACATATCCTATCCAGTTTCTAACGTGAGTGCAGTAACTTAAGAGATGCTCGAGATTCACATCTCCTAAGGATCCGTTAAACTATTTACTATGTAGTAATATTTCGCTATTATAATAATGTCTAATAGTAAAATAAACTTACTTTTAAATAGCGTTAAGGGGTTACCCATATAGCCCTTAACACGTAAATAGTGCCAATAGTCTATACAGCACCGTAATACCTCCTGATCGGGAGGCTACCAGAGGATATCCATAGGTACGACACAAATCAAACTCGTACAAGGCACGCCAGGGTAGGTGACACGGCACAACTAGGCAATACCAGGGTAGATATACCAATTATGCTTTCGGGCCGGTAGTAACGCATAGCCGCAGCTACCGCCCACCTCGAGCCACACCCCTAAATCAAAAAGATCAAAAGTGGCCACCGAATCAATCCAAAAGTCAAAGTACAATATCGAAGGGATGTGTCCGATCAAAGATGCTACCTCATTAGCCCGTCAATCGATCCTATTTTAGCCACCTTATGCCAACTCACGGTAGTCGGGTCCACGTTCATACCTCAAAGAAACGTCGCCACCATCCTACTTCGTTATGGAATCTCCACCGCGTACACAGTTGTTAAAGTGGTTTTCGAAGTTGGCAGAGAGTATGACAACTTTCCGGTCTCTTTGACAACCAAACATTATTATAACACCATGGTATTTTCAAAATAGTTTATACTTCAAAACCAGAAAACAATATCCATTTCAAAACCATATAAATACGATATCATTTCCGTTTTAAAAACCCAAATCAATATGATATCATTTTTATAAAGACCCAAATAATACAATATCATTTTTATTTCAAATATATCCTTTTCCAAAATCATAGCACTTTCAAAGTTATAACATTTCGAAATCAAAACACTTGAAATCTAACACTTTCAAATTTTAATACCTGGAAACTCATAAATTTGAAACATAACTTCCACCACTTAAATGGTTTTTATGTAATAAAATAGCTTCTTCAATTTCACAAATTAATTCCAAAACAACTCAAATTTCTAAATTCTATATTTAACCAAATCCCAAATCATAATTTCAACTAAATTCAGTTTCCAAATAAACTATTCCAAATTTATCGATTTCAAGATAGATTAGATCCACAAAATAACCCATTTCAAATTCAACATATTTCCAACTTTAAGTATTCAACAATTTCAAAACTAGGTTGATAATTTCATATATATCAAATTTAATTTTCTTTTATTTATTTTTGAAATATTTACTTAATAGATCCATTATCATTTAAATAAAACCCTGATTACAAATAACTAAATGTTTCCTTCAATTTATTTATACTTGAAACATTTATTTAATTCACCTTAAACAAGATTATGTTATAATTCATACCTTCTAAAATCTCAAATTTAATACATTTCATATCAAACTTATTTGAGTTTAATTCTTAACTACATTCAGTTTCAAATACATTTCACATTTATCTACCAACCTTAATTTATTTAAATCATTATACACTATATTAAAATAAAATTTAAATACTTACCCATATTATATTTTAATAAAGTCAAATTCTGTTATTAAACTTATTTTTATTAAAAAAATTATACATAGCTTAAATTCAAGAATTTAACTATATATAAAATAATATTTATACAATATCAAAAAACAATATTTTTAAACTGTAATTTCTTTCCAAAACCATAGAAATCATTTTCGAAATATTTATATATATAGACCGACGGTGTTTGTATATAATTTTCTATCCTATGGTCAAGTGATATGGATATTTATCATTTCAATCCACAATTTAAAATATGAATACGGTTATATATCATTTCAAACTGCAATCCCGAATGAAATAAAAATCCATAAAGACTTGCAGTTTATAACAGTATAAAATACAACATACATTCATCCAATATCAATCACCAAACATTTGTCACAATCATCCAATTCAATCAATAACATCAATATAGAACAAACAATGAATAACAGGTATTTACTGGCAGTTTATATTCAATAATAAATTAAATAATATTTTTTCTAAATAATTTCAAATAAACTGAGATGATGATTCAAAATATGCTAAAAAGTCATAAATAAATTTCTAATCACTTCATACATCAATCTAACAAACATAATAAATTTTATAAGTTGTGAGTGGGTTAAAACACTCACCTTTTGAATTTAAATTGAATTTAAATCTAATTTAAACCCTTTGAATAGTCTCAGAATTTGTCCAAACCAGCGCCAAAATGCTTGGAATTTTAATACGATCCCAACGCAAAAACCTATGAAATGGACCTCGTATGAAAAAGTTATAGCGATTAGAACAATTGAAAATTCAATTTATATTAAAACAAAAGAAAACAAATCAGAGCCTTACACGTCAGCGTCACCTCACGAAGATTCGCGTTCCCAGTTCCTACTGTAACCTTAGCCGCCCAGGAATCCACCACCGCTGCGCCTCCAAGGCAATTACCTCCGATCAAACGACGTCCCCGACCTTATCACGTCCGGTCGCCCATCCCTCGACCACGGCGCATCCTTCCGGTTGCACGCCGCCGCCATCAGCAATTAGGGTTTGCCAAACCCTAATTGGTAAATTCTAGAAACCTCGGCCCACTATGCAACCTCCGACCACCATCAAACGACTCCATGCAACAATCTCCACGAAACTCCTCAATCAATTTCGTCGATTGACGACAAAATTAAAACCCCTAATTAAGACTTTGACCGCGATCTCTGGTTGACTCGAGCATCGATTCCAAAAATGAACACTTGATGTAGATTTGTATTATCGAGATATTCGATATATAATTTTTTCAAATTTTTCTGAGGAGTTTGAATTTTTGTTGTTGGATTTTGCATTGGAATTGAAGTGGAAAATTAGGGTTTATAGCCATCGAGGAAGAGGAGAACCGGAAGTTTTTTGTACATACAGAAATGAGAAATAAAAAGGCTGCTAGGGTTTATAACCACATATATATAGGTAGAGCTGAAAATAGAGGAACGGAAATGTGACGGATCGAAATTTTTAAATGTTGAAATTGGAATATTCAATTGATTTTAAATATTTAAAAGTTAATTTTTAACTTGAATTCGAATATCACCATTTACTAGGTAATTAATTATTAAATTAAATAATTTGAAGTTGGGTAAAATGTTGAATCTGAAGTTTTAAGCCTGTTAAAAATAATTTAAGGGTTTGTAAAATTTATATCGATAGCACCGAAGGTAGTAGAAGTGTTGAAATTGAATTTGGGAATGTTTTCTAAAGTTTGAAAATATATCGCTTAAATTGATATTTAAACAGCCTTCCGAGGCATAATCTCGGAATTCGACGAAACCAGTTCCATTGGATCCGTAATATTGTATTATTATTGGATTTCAATTTTTGTAATGTTTGGAGTTGTTGTGTGAGCGTACGATATATAAACGCGCTGAAATTTATATCGAAAATTTAATATAATAACTGGGTCCAAAAAGCTATCTTATCCATTCGATCGATTTAGGACTCGAAACCTTTTCCATTGCGTTTGGAATAGGGATATAACATTATGAACGCCTAGTGGCACGCCTCGATAGGAAATCAAAATTTTGAGTGGCAGTTTAAACATTTAAATAATTTATGTATAGTTGACTGGTTAAGCAATTCACATCAGAGTTTTTTTTCAGCACTTCAAATCACTGTACACAAAACCTTATCCAACATACTAAAACGCTTGTGCACGCAAGGCATCTCCATCACGCAACGTGCCCTTCCCTTTCAAAATCACATCTCCCCTTTTCCCCTGCCTTAAGTTCAAAAATCACGGAAAAAAATATACAAAACTCAAAAAAAGGGAAATGGCATCCCCTTTCAAATCTTTTCGTTCGAACAAAATTTTCCTTTCAAAATCGAACCGCGTTTCCCCTTCTTAAATCCTCTGTCGTCGTCAAATCGGAAACAATAGAGATGGGGGAACGAATTCGATTCGTTTGGAAAACAAGTGGCGGCCACGTCCGGAGCTTTAGAAGGGGAGGCTCGAGGCGTGTTGCGAGTGAGTGGAGGTGAGACGACATCGTGACTCGAACTCGCGATACTGGAAGGAGTTCTTGGGGCAATGAAGCGAGGCGAATGGAGGGGACGACGCGTTCGATCCTTAGGACTTCGGCGATTAGTGTGTACGAGATTTTCTTCGGTCGTGATAAGAAAGGGGAAGTCGTTGGGATGGAGATTTAGTAGCGAGGTGTTTTCGATTCGGTAGTGGCAGTTGAGGTTGGATGTTGGAGTTGGTCGCGATGGTAATAGAAATGGGTGGCGAGTTCGACCTCGTGACAATCTGGAGCAGGAGCTCGATGCTATTGGGTTCTCTCCTTCGAATAGGTAACCAAATGTCATCACTTAGGTTTAAGGATTACTTAAGTTAAAATCTAGTAATGAATTCGTTGGTGCATAGTTCCATCTATCAAAATTTTCTTCACAGTTAAGTAAATTACTATCTGTGTTATTAGTAAAAAAAATTATATACATATTTATAGTTTAAATTTGTAAATTTACTATTAATTTCTATATATCACTTATCAGGAATTAGTAATAAGATATAACACCATTTTGTTTTAAAATCATTCAGCTATATATATATATATATATATATATATATATATATATTAAGCAGAAGGTATTATTTCACTTATCAGATACTAACTGAGATTAGTATACATATATTGATATCTTAAAATAAATTTAATAACATTTTAATTTAATGATAAGTTTGTTTAGACTTTTAAATTAAACTGTTTATCAAAATTCAATAGTGAAGTAAAATTCTGAATTTCAAACCTAATAGATGTCAATTCAAAAATGAGAATCATTATCAACTATGATTTATTTCTTATTTAAAATAAAGTGTATAAATTATTATCTCAAGGGGCACCAAAGGTATTTATTCCAAATGTAAATTAGGTTAGTTTGACTATTATCTAAAACTAGTTAATTAAAATTTATTAAATGGTAAAAAATAAATTATTGGATTATTTCAAATATTAATAAATCATATAATGTTTGTATAAGGTCAAAAGTAATGAAGAAACTGTAACGACCCGTATTTTACGTGTCGATAGATTGTAGAATTTATAGGTCGTTAGTGTTGATAAGTTGTGTGGAAGTTAACTCGTATGGTGCTTAGGTCGAATTTACGAGTTTAGTTAGTCAACGACTTAGTGCTTAAGTCGTTTGGTAGCCTAGGTCGTTAGGGATTGAGTCGTGACCGACTTAACGTCTTAGGTCATGTGATGATTGAGTCGGTAGGAGCCTAGGTCATGCGAACGAGTCATGGAGGTAGCCGACTTAAGGGGATAGGTCGTTTGGATGTTAGGTCGTTGGGGAGTCTAGTAAGCGACCTAAGAGTTAACGAGTCAGCGACCTACGTGTTAGTGAGTCAGTTGTTGGCGAGTTAAGTATGTCAACGACCTAAGAAAAGTTAGGTCGTTGAACGACTTAAGGGAGTGTTAGGCCGCTGGGCAAGTTGAGTCGCGTGAGCGACTTAGTGTTAGGGATGCTGTGTATTAAGTCGGCAGGACTTGAGTCGTTAGCGACTTATAGGTAGCTTGGGCAGGAGTTAGGTCAGCATTGTTGAGTCGTAAGTCGTTGTGTTAGGTCAGCAAGGAGTTGAGTCGGCAGGGTCTTAGGTCGTAGGTCGGCATGCTAGTTAAGTCGTCAGGCGACCTAGGACTTAGGAAATGCGGCAGTGTGTTGAGTCGTGTGACAGTTGGGTCGGCAGTACGTTGAGTCGTTAGGTCGGCCTGTGTTTTAGGTCGCGTCTGGGTTAAGTCGTAAGTCGGCCTTGGTTGTATGTTGTGTTGGTTAGGTCGTAGGTCGTAGGGGCTGATGAGTCGGCAACGACTCATAGTTAGGTCGGGGACGACCTAAGGGGCGACGACCTAAGGGGTTTCCAGCCTATAAATAGAGGGGTTTGGCTCACTTTTTGGCACCGGTTTTTGAAGCGACGAAGTGCTGCCATTTTGAAGACTCGACTACAACATTTCTTCATCTTCTTTTCTCCATTCCAATCAAGTGTTAGCATCCATCCAAGATCGAAGATTTAGATTGAAGATTCAAGTGCCAAAGTTGAAGATCTTCATCCGTTCGAGCTAGATTTCATCGATTGAAGCGGGATATTGCCGGATCAAACCTTGATCTTCGCTGTCCAGATCTGAAGTGTGTAGTTTTTGTAGTGTTTGGGTGATTTGGTGAGTGGTAGTTATCTCTCACGCGGATCCAAAGGAGTGTATGGGATTGGTGATATTTTTATGTGTTAAAGTTAGCGTTTTCTCGCATTTTCCTTAAGTCTGCATGTAGATCCATCATGTTTGAAGATGTTTACCTTTAGAAGTTATTTATCAAGTATTAGAGATAAAACCCATGTTTAGATTTGATAGATCTATGCTAAAAACCATGATTTCACATATGTTGGACTTTTGCACACTTAATTACGAAATTGCCATTATAATTGTTATTGCTTAATATATCTTGTTTGAATGCTTGAATGTTTGAATGTATGTTAGATTTGATTGCTCCAAGTTAGCTTGTAGTTGATTTGGAACAAGGTGATTGAAGATGATTCAAAAGCTACGGAAGAAGGCTCTTGAATGGTGAAAGCTGCTTAAGGCATATGTAGCGGATGTTGAAGCTCATATGTATGATGTTGAGATGGAACTTTGCCATGATGCGATGAGGCAAACCATGTTGTTGAGTTGAGATCTTGCTTTGATGTGATGAAGCGAGGCATGTTGATATCTTGAAAGGTAGTTCAAGTATGATGTGAGTCTTGGCTTAATCCAGGCAGGGATCATTCCAAGCATGTTGATAACTTGAAGGGTAGTTCAAGTTGGTTGATAATGGAGCTGCTCAAGAGGTAGCTTGGGCTAGGTTGAGAATAGTCGTCGAGGAGGATGACTAGGAGGCTTGGACTTTATCGTTGTTGAAGGTTCTAGCAAACTTAAAGCAAGGGTACATAGGGACGCCTAAAAGACTACAGGAAGGTAGTCGAGTACTCTGGGCCAAGAAGATAAGTCCTAGGCACAAGGCAGTGTGCGGAGTTTTGTCTAGAACCGGGGTTACCATTAGCCCTTGACAGATGGCTCAGGAAGGAGTCGGTCATTCAATTAACGGTGATTTCGAAGCAAGGTTAACAGTGATAGCCAGAGTCATGGATGTTTGGATGTTTGGTTGTATCATCATTCGGCTTCAAGAGCGGTGTTTTCTGGGTGCTTATCTGATCTTGGTTTAGGCCTTGGGGGTTTGTATTTGGAAAACATCGTCCTTGACTCGAGTGATTATTGCTTTACCTTACTTATCTGCTATGTTATGCTTACTTCTCCTTAGTGTGTGTCTGGGGGCTATCACTGTAGAAAGAGGTGGAGTGGGATGGTTTGGTTCCTATTCCTTTATTTCCTTATGCTCTTTTGGTATGTTTGATAGTTAATTTACTGCTCACTAAGACTTTGTCTGACTCAAGGTTTTATGTCTCCTCTTATTACCTTGGGCTGTTCATCCATGTTGGGATGGGCAGACTAGGTAGCAGGTGACAGGTGCTGTGCTAGGAGTTCTACGATGAAGATGACGAAGACGAGCAGGAGGCTTTGCATATTAGTTTTCTTACTATATGTACTGGGTATCCGCTGCTGTATTTGGTTGAGTGATTTGTAGTGAGGCTTTCATGTATGGATTTGAGTAGATGATTGTATGAAACTACTGTGATGCTTATATGATGATGTTCTGTTCTATGGAGCTTCACTATATTATATTTCTCTATTGTATTTTATCCATGCGCTGTGAGTTATGCGATAGAGATTCTTCTGTTTTGTTTTACCCTGACTATCGTCCATGGCTGCCTGGCACACCTTTTAGCGCATTATTTCCTTCATTTGGTGCGGGAGTCATGGGCGGTCGTCACATTTGGTATCAGAGCTTTGGTTAATCGATTTCAGCCAACGCTCGCTGACGTAACGACGTATGAGAGGCGTAATTGTATTTTGATGAATGATTACTATATATAATATAGTAGCCTGGAAGGATTTGAACTCCTTATGCAGTTGTTTCTTAAGGTGTTCTAATCATTCTTATTACAGATATTAAGGATGAGTCGAAGAGGGAGACCAGCTGCAAGGGAAAGCCGTGCTGATGAAGGAGCTGTTGATTATGGAACTATGTTCGAAGCGATGATGACTTCGATCATGAGAAGGATACCAGCTTCAGGATCATCAGTGGATGTGGGAGTTCAAGTTCAAGCTCCAAGACCGGTGGATTTTGCTAAGCTTTGCAAGGATTATACTTCTCTTGGAGGAAAAGCTTTCTTGGGGACGGAGTCGACTATTGAGGTGCAGAGATGGATTGATGCATGTCGAAGGATCTTTGGTGACTTAGGGATTGAGGATGCAACTAAGAGAAAGCTTGCATCGAGACAGCTTCAGGGAAGAGCTGCTGATTGGTGGAATTCTATCACCATTGATACCCCAGAAGAAGAGATTACTTGGGAGCAATTCCAAGTTAGATTTGAAGCCAAGTTCATCTCTACGGCTCAGAAGTCTGTTTTGTTCAAGAGGTTTGTAGAGCTCAAGCAAGGTGGGAGACCAGTTCTTGAGTATATTTCTGAGTTTGAAGCTTTGTCCAAGTATGCCAGATCGTACATTGATTCTCCCTATCAGAAGAATGAGAAGTTTGTGACTGGTCTGGATGCTTATCTTGGGAGGCAGTTAGTGGATCATCTGGACGATCCATTTGAGAAGCTTGTGGAAAAAGCTCTTAGGCATGAGAGTTTGTTTCCTAGGGAAAGTTCTGTTATTGCTGTAACCAGGGAAGGATCTAAACCACAGCAGGGTGGATATAAGAGGAGGAAGCAGCAGCAGCAGAAGGGTAAGGATGGCCAGAAGAAGCCGAAGAGCGAAATGACTTGCTATAACTGCCAGCAGAAGGGCCATCTTTACAAAGATTGTAAGAATCCCAAAGTGCTGGGAAAGTGTTACAACTGTGATAAGCTGGGACATATCAAGAAGGATTGTCCAGAACCGAGGAAAGATAGGCAGGTTGTGCAAGCCTATGCTTTGGGGGCTGTTCCATTGTCTTCGAAAGCTCCTACTGCTGAAGAGAAGGGGAAGAGTGTGGTTGTTCAAGGTACTCTTTCTATTTGTGGTGTTCCAGTTAGAGTGTTGTTTGATACTGGAGCGTCGCATTCTTTTGTTTGTGATGATTTGGTAAGCCGGTTAGGTATGAAACCGGATATTGTTGATAGGCCATTGGTTGTGACTAATCCAGTGGGGGGTTCGTCATGTTTGTGTATGATATGCCGTGGTCTAGTTGTGTCGAGTCATGATTGCTCGTTTGTTTGTGATTGCTTTGTTCTGAACTTTGCGGGGTTCGGAATTATTTTGGGTATGGACTGGCTTAGGAAGTATGCGGCTAGGATTGATTGTGAGAGGCTTGAGGTGACAGTCGGGAATGTGGAAGGGAGAAAGGTTGTGATACGATGTAAGCATGAAGAAGGCGTCTTCATGAGCTTCATGTATTCGCTAGTTGTTCCACGGGATGGACTGTCATCGGTGCCTATTGTGAATGAGTTTGAGAATGTCTTTGAGGAAGTCAAAGGGTTGCCGCCGCATAGGGAGATCGAGTTTCGTATCGATCTAGTTGAGGGAGCCAGACCTGTTGTGATGCCTCTTAGGCGGATGGCACCGAGGGAGCAGCAAGAGCTGAAGGTGCAAGTTGATGACCTTTTGCAGAAAGGATTCATTCGGAGAAGTGTGTCCGAATGGGGTGCGCCAGTTGTGTTCGCAACCAAAGCGGATGGATCGTTGAGGTTGTGTGTGGATTATCGTGAGCTGAATAAGGTGACTAAGAAGAACAAGTATCCATTGCCGAGAATAGATGACTTGTTTGATCAGCTTCACGAGGCTAAGGTGTTTTCTCAGATGGATTTGGCAACGGGATTTCACCAGTTGAGAGTGGCGAAGGATAGTGTGCCGAAGACTGCTTTCAGGACACCATCCGGGTTTTATGAGTGGCTGGTAATGCCGTTTGGATTGACTAACGCGCCAGCATATTTTGTGGATCTTATGAATAGAGTGTTCAGAGATCAGTTGAATAAGTTCGTGCTTGTGTTCGTGGATGATATTCTGATTTATTCCAGAACTGAGGGAGAGCACAAGACGCACTTGAGGATTGTTTTGGGAATCTTACGGAAACATCAGCTGAAGGCTAAGTTTTCGAAGTGTCACTTCTGGAAGAATGAAGTGAGGTTCTTAGGTCATGTTATTTCTGGAAATGGAATAGCGGTTGATCCCGCTAAGGTGGCAGCGATCCAGGATTGGGTTAGGCCTAAGAATGCATCTGATGTGAGGAGTTTTCTTGGATTAGCAGGATATTATCGTCGGTTTATCAAAGACTTTTCCAAGATAGCTGCACCGTTGACAGGATTGACGAAGAAGAACCAAGTGTTCAGATGGGATGATAAATGTGAGCAAGCTTTCGTGATCCTGAAAGAGCGACTGACAAGTGCTCCTGTTTTGACTATTCCGAGTGGGAATGATGAGATGGTGGTCTACACCGATGCATGTGGCACTGGACTAGGAGCGGTGCTAATGCAGAAGGATAAAGTTGTTGCATATGCTAGTCGACAACTGAAGCCGCATGAAAGGAATTATCCGACTCATGATTTGGAGTTAGCGGCGATTGTGTTTGCTTTGAAGATATGGAGACATTACCTATTGGGAGTTAGATTCGAGTTGTTTACAGATCATAAGTCGTTAAAGTATCTGTTCTCCCAAAAGGATTTGAATCTTCGACAGCAACGGTGGCTAGAGTTCCTAGCATCATATGATTTTGGTATAGCCTATACTCCAGGGAAAGGTAACGCAGTGGCTGATGCGTTAAGTCGAAGACATGCAGGATTGGGAGCCATGTTTTCGGAATGGAAGAGTCTTGAGTATTTGGCTGGATTTGATTTCAGGCCTAGATGTGAATTGGAACCTGAAATGTTGGCAAACTTATCAATAAGGCCTACTCTTGTGGAAAGAATTGGCAAGAGCCAAAAGAAAGACGATAAGCTTGTCAAGATTATCCGTGATTTGGAATCTGGATTGGAACCAGAGAAGGATAAGGAATTCGAGGTCGATCGAGAGGGTTGGCTTCGAAAGCAAGGACGATTGGTTGTTCCCGATGTAGATGGATTGAGAGATGAAGTTCTAAGGGAAAGTCATCACTCGAAGTTGACAATTCATCCAGGAGGAAATAAGATGTATCGGGATATGAAGAGAACCTACTACTGGGAAGGTATGAAGAAGGATGTTGGAAATTTTATTTCCAAGTGTATGAATTGCCAGTTGGTGAAAGCTGAGCAGAAGAAGCCCAGTGGATTGCTTCAGCCATTAGAGGTTCCTACATGGAAGTGGGAGCAAGTGTCGATGGACTTTATCGGTGGTCTACCTAGGACAAGAGCAGGGAATGAAGGGATTTGGGTCATCGTAGATCGTTTGACCAAGAGTGCAAGATTCATTCCTGTTCGATCGACTAGGACTGCATCGAAGTTGGCTGAATTATATGTGAAGTGGATAGTTCGTTTCCATGGTGTTCCGAAGAGTATAGTGAGCGATCGAGATCCATTGTTCACCAGTAGATTTTGGAAGAGCTTCCAGGAAGTTTTGGGAACTGAGTTGTGTTTGAGTACAGCTTATCACCCTCAAACAGATGGTCAGACTGAGAGAGTCAACCGAGTTTTGGAAGATCTTCTTAGAGCATGTGTTTTGGACTTCGGAGGATCATGGGAAGATCACCTTCATTTGGTGGAGTTTGCTTATAACAACAGTTATCAGTCGAGTATTGGTATGGCACCATATGAGGCATTATATGGAAGACCGTGTAACTCTCCGACATGTTGGTTGGAAACGGGAGAAAAGCTGATGCTTGGGCCAGAGATGATTCGTCAAACTACGGATTGTATAGAGATCATTCGGCAACGAATGAGGGCAGCCCAGGATCGTCAGAAGAGTTATGCAGATAATCGTCGAAAGGATTTGGAATTCGATGTGGGTGATATGGTTTTTGTGAAGATTTCCCCATTGAAGAATGTTGTTAGATTCGGGAAGAAAGGGAAATTGACTCCGAGATTTGTTGGACCATTTCCGATTATCGAGCGAATTGGAAAGCTCGCTTATAGATTGGAGTTACCGGAAAAGATGGCGGGTGTGCACAATGTTTTTCATGTATCTTATCTACGGAAGTATGTGCACGACCCAACTACGGTGGTTTCTGCTGATAGCTGTGAAGACTTGGAGGTTGATCCTGTTGTTTCGAGACCTCGTAAGCCGCTTCGTATTGTTGAAACCGATACGAAACAGCTTAGGAGGAAGACGATTACGTTGCTCAAGGTACAATGGAGTGATGATGTTAACGACTGTACATGGGAGGAGGAAGAGAGGATGAAGGCAGCTCATCCCGGACTCTTCGAGGTATGGCCCTAAAGTGTCGTGACATCTCATGAATTTGTAGCTTGTTCTAAGTCTTAGAATTCTGCATGCTAGGTTAGAATTGGATGCATGATCTGTTGATTGCTATGGATGGTAGGCATGCGGAATATCTTTGATTTCTGTTGATTGCTTGGAATTTCGAGGGCGAAATTCCTAAGGGGGAGAGAATGTAACGACCCGTATTTTACGTGTCGATAGATTGTAGAATTTATAGGTCGTTAGTGTTGATAAGTTGTGTGGAAGTTAACTCGTATGGTGCTTAGGTCGAATTTACGAGTTTAGTTAGTCAACGACTTAGTGCTTAAGTCGTTTGGTAGCCTAGGTCGTTAGGGATTGAGTCGTGACCGACTTAACGTCTTAGGTCATGTGATGATTGAGTCGGTAGGAGCCTAGGTCATGCGAACGAGTCATGGAGGTAGCCGACTTAAGGGGATAGGTCGTTTGGATGTTAGGTCGTTGGGGAGTCTAGTAAGCGACCTAAGAGTTAACGAGTCAGCGACCTACGTGTTAGTGAGTCAGTTGTTGGCGAGTTAAGTATGTCAACGACCTAAGAAAAGTTAGGTCGTTGAACGACTTAAGGGAGTGTTAGGCCGCTGGGCAAGTTGAGTCGCGTGAGCGACTTAGTGTTAGGGATGCTGTGTATTAAGTCGGCAGGACTTGAGTCGTTAGCGACTTATAGGTAGCTTGGGCAGGAGTTAGGTCAGCATTGTTGAGTCGTAAGTCGTTGTGTTAGGTCAGCAAGGAGTTGAGTCGGCAGGGTCTTAGGTCGTAGGTCGGCATGCTAGTTAAGTCGTCAGGCGACCTAGGACTTAGGAAATGCGGCAGTGTGTTGAGTCGTGTGACAGTTGGGTCGGCAGTACGTTGAGTCGTTAGGTCGGCCTGTGTTTTAGGTCGCGTCTGGGTTAAGTCGTAAGTCGGCCTTGGTTGTATGTTGTGTTGGTTAGGTCGTAGGTCGTAGGGGCTGATGAGTCGGCAACGACTCATAGTTAGGTCGGGGACGACCTAAGGGGCGACGACCTAAGGGGTTTCCAGCCTATAAATAGAGGGGTTTGGCTCACTTTTTGGCACCCGGTTTTTGAAGCGACGAAGTGCTGCCATTTTGAAGACTCGACTACAACATTTCTTCATCTTCTTTTCTCCATTCCAATCAAGTGTTAGCATCCATCCAAGATCGAAGATTTAGATTGAAGATTCAAGTGCCAAAGTTGAAGATCTTCATCCGTTCGAGCTAGATTTCATCGATTGAAGCGGGATATTGCCGGATCAAACCTTGATCTTCGCTGTCCAGATCTGAAGTGTGTAGTTTTTGTAGTGTTTGGGTGATTTGGTGAGTGGTAGTTATCTCTCACGCGGATCCAAAGGAGTGTATGGGATTGGTGATATTTTTATGTGTTAAAGTTAGCGTTTTCTCGCATTTTCCTTAAGTCTGCATGTAGATCCATCATGTTTGAAGATGTTTACCTTTAGAAGTTATTTATCAAGTATTAGAGATAAAACCCATGTTTAGATTTGATAGATCTATGCTAAAAACCATGATTTCACATATGTTGGACTTTTGCACACTTAATTACGAAATTGCCATTATAATTGTTATTGCTTAATATATCTTGTTTGAATGCTTGAATGTTTGAATGTATGTTAGATTTGATTGCTCCAAGTTAGCTTGTAGTTGATTTGGAACAAGGTGATTGAAGATGATTCAAAAGCTACGGAAGAAGGCTCTTGAATGGTGAAAGCTGCTTAAGGCATATGTAGCGGATGTTGAAGCTCATATGTATGATGTTGAGATGGAACTTTGCCATGATGCGATGAGGCAAACCATGTTGTTGAGTTGAGATCTTGCTTTGATGTGATGAAGCGAGGCATGTTGATATCTTGAAAGGTAGTTCAAGTATGATGTGAGTCTTGGCTTAATCCAGGCAGGGATCATTCCAAGCATGTTGATAACTTGAAGGGTAGTTCAAGTTGGTTGATAATGGAGCTGCTCAAGAGGTAGCTTGGGCTAGGTTGAGAATAGTCGTCGAGGAGGATGACTAGGAGGCTTGGACTTTATCGTTGTTGAAGGTTCTAGCAAACTTAAAGCAAGGGTACATAGGGACGCCTAAAAGACTACAGGAAGGTAGTCGAGTACTCTGGGCCAAGAAGATAAGTCCTAGGCACAAGGCAGTGTGCGGAGTTTTGTCTAGAACCGGGGTTACCATTAGCCCTTGACAGATGGCTCAGGAAGGAGTCGGTCATTCAATTAACGGTGATTTCGAAGCAAGGTTAACAGTGATAGCCAGAGTCATGGATGTTTGGATGTTTGGTTGTATCATCATTCGGCTTCAAGAGCGGTGTTTTCTGGGTGCTTATCTGATCTTGGTTTAGGCCTTGGGGGTTTGTATTTGGAAAACATCGTCCTTGACTCGAGTGATTATTGCTTTACCTTACTTATCTGCTATGTTATGCTTACTTCTCCTTAGTGTGTGTCTGGGGGCTATCACTGTAGAAAGAGGTGGAGTGGGATGGTTTGGTTCCTATTCCTTTATTTCCTTATGCTCTTTTGGTATGTTTGATAGTTAATTTACTGCTCACTAAGACTTTGTCTGACTCAAGGTTTTATGTCTCCTCTTATTACCTTGGGCTGTTCATCCATGTTGGGATGGGCAGACTAGGTAGCAGGTGACAGGTGCTGTGCTAGGAGTTCTACGATGAAGATGACGAAGACGAGCAGGAGGCTTTGCATATTAGTTTTCTTACTATATGTACTGGGTATCCGCTGCTGTATTTGGTTGAGTGATTTGTAGTGAGGCTTTCATGTATGGATTTGAGTAGATGATTGTATGAAACTACTGTGATGCTTATATGATGATGTTCTGTTCTATGGAGCTTCACTATATTATATTTCTCTATTGTATTTTATCCATGCGCTGTGAGTTATGCGATAGAGATTCTTCTGTTTTGTTTTACCCTGACTATCGTCCATGGCTGCCTGGCACACCTTTTAGCGCATTATTTCCTTCATTTGGTGCGGGAGTCATGGGCGGTCGTCACAGAAACCGGCCGAGTTGGTTCGTTGCTGGGATCGACTCAATAAAATCAAAGGTGAGTCAATCTCAGTCTTCTACATTGCTATTTAAATTTAAATGGTTAAATTTAAATAAATGGTTGAGTGATTGAATTGATTTGATGTGCTATATTATATATAGTAGTATATATATAGTATATATTGGAGTGATTGATTTCCCGCGTTATATAGCAGATGAGACCCTATGCGCCGCATAATAGCGAATGATATTATATTAATCCCATATACTGTGATATTCCATCTCGAAGTGGAATTGGAATTGTGCTAACATCAGTGGATGCAGGGAAACAGGTCGGAGGGATCCAACTAGATTCCTAAAAATTATTTAGATTGTTTAATATTCTGTGATATGAATATTTGATATTCTATGATGAATTATATTGATAATTGGAATATTGAATGCTATGGTTTGCTTGAATATATTTCGGTACACTAAGTTATCATAATATATAGAATTGGATTTTTGAAAAGAAATAAAAGAGTGAATTTTTATATAAAATAATTATAAAGAATTTGAATAAAAATAAGAATGAATTGGAAAGGAACAAAAGTGATTTTATAATTCTAATAAATAAATTCCGAGTATGGAAAGAGGGGATTTTGAATAAACAGCCTAATAATGAATTATAAAAATTTAAGTGATATTATATTAAAATAATTTATTTTAAATTTTAAGGGTTAAATTTATTTAAAGGGTAAAGAAGGAAATTGGGAAATCTAAAATTGGTATTTTCAGTTAAAAGGTTTTTAAATCATAATTAAGTATTATAAATCCAAAGTTAAATGATTTTGAAGTAAATGAGTAAGTAATGAAATTTCTTTCAAATGGAGTAAATTGGGAATCAATTTGGAAATTGATTTAAGTGTTTGAAATTGGAAATTTAAAGGAGAATATGACAATGAAATTTATAAACTGGGTTTATAAAAGTAAAGTAATATATCAGTGGATATATGGAGGAATAAATTCACGATGGGAATTTATTAAAGGAATGGGAAAATTTGTTTAAAAATAAATAGTGATTTATTTTTAAAGACAGAAAGAGGAGTGTTTCCCTGGATAGCCAAATACGTTTTCAACGTAAATTTTTAAATATAAGTTAGGTTGTTTTAAAAAAAAGCATGTTTTAGAAAATTTGTTATTTCCAAAAGTTTAAATTCTGAAGTAAGTATTTTTCAAATATATTATCGTACTAATTATTTAAAGGTGACTGGGTATTTTATTTTAAAAGATAAAATCTAATTTAATATTTTATAAAGTAGCCTCATTTTAAATATTCCTAAAGTATATACTTTAAGTAAAGTATTGAAGTAGTTTTAATTTAAATGTTAAAGTGTATTTTAAAATAAAGTGTTTTAAAATTATCTTCAAAACCTAAAGTTTTTGCGCTTGGTGTTTCAGTGGAAATATATATTTGGGAATTCATTCCATGAGAAAGTGTGGTTGGAAAACCTGTTTTCAAAAGGGTTTGAAAATGGAAATATATATTGCAAAGATATTTTGAGGTTAATAAAAAATTCGGTGAAATTATTTATGTTGAATGGTTGTTGTGAGTGTTAATTGATAGTTAAATAACCGATTATCAATATTGGCCAATGCGCTGATCGTTTCGAAGAGATCGGGATCGGGATTAGTTTCTCGAAAACCACTTCGATACGGCTTGTAGGTTTTCGTGGAAAAACTAGTTCAGAGTCTAAGATGGAGCAGTGAAGTGCAAGGACTAGTCGCTACTAATCTCGAGGATGATTCCAAAATGGATGTAGTAGGAGTAGTGCCTTCGGTTCCGTTCGAACCCAGGACATACTTGTATGAATGAATACTTTTGGAACATTGTCGGGTGCACGATGGGCATTCTAAGTGAAACGATCTAAAAAGATAACGCTTAGCCTGAAGCCTCATCAACCGAGAATGACTGAAAATCATGGGTTATGCAGCAAGGCTAGGTGAGCGCCCATTAAGGTAAGGTCATCCCTATCTAGATGTCCCTTTTATTCGGCTTAGTGGTGCGGTTCCTGATCCCAACCGTGGGGTGAACTTACTCGGGATTATCCAGTAAGGGGTAGTCCCGGTCTTGTGTTGCAGGGGATTGGGAGTAATCCTCGGTACGGTGATCTAGGCCACGTACTATGACAGGTGGTACCCCAGTGCCTAGTCATTAGTTGGAAATCTATTCTCCCTACGCGCCTTTTACGATTTTTGTATGTATGACCCACGATTGTGGCTAGTAGCTGGAATATAATAGATGTAACAATTTCGGCTATTTTAATAAGTATTTGTAGATAGACCCTATTATAATATCAGAAGATTTTAGTAAAAAGTGTTTTTGCTATCGTAATGTAAAAACCCGACATGTTTATTTGTTGCGTGGTCTTACGAGATGCTTTTGTTTTCAAAGGATTTTGAAACTTTAATAATCAATTTGAGTGTGGTTTTCTCACGCTGGTTTTCCAGTCTGACTCGGTTATTATTTAACTATAATGCTCGGCTTAGACCGAGTATTATAGAATACAGGATATGATGTTGTAGAGCTCAGGAGACGAGCTGGATGGCGATACGTACTTCCGTACTTGATTATTATTCCGCTGTGTATCCAGTTTGAGGATAAGTTTATATGACTATCCAGTTGTATGTTATTGATGTTGTTAAACTCTGATTATGTATTCCGATGATGTAATGTATAAACAGATACATTTGTTTTTGTGTAAAGATCATTTATTATCTATTATATTTTATTCCGCTGTAATGGTTAGATTCTGGTATTGTTTTCTATTTTCTTCTTCTACCTCTTCTTCTTTAACCAAAATGGTTCGTATTTCCATTCAACTTGAGTTGATTGATGGAGAATAGTGTCGACTTAAGGGGTACAGGTTTGTGGGCTATTACAGTGGTATCAGAGCTTAGGTTGGTGATAACCTAGGCTCTGGTGGGGATTACTCATTAAATAGAGTTCGTAGTACTCTGGAATGAGTTTGAGTGTAATAACAATATGAGCGCGTATTTGTTAGTGAATATAAAATTGTTTTTGTATTATGGTGATTTATCGGTTAAGTGTTTATGAATTCTGGTCGATATGTGGGACGCTATTTTATCGATAGGGGTTTCTAAACTCTTTAACAAGATAAACCGACACAGTATCATTTTAGATAGAGTAAACGAAATAATTTTACCCAAATTATTTTTGTATATATAGGAAATTATTTTTCGTAAATTATTGTAGTTATATAATGATGCTTGGTTGTTAGGAATGATAATATTAAATAATTATCATTAATGGGTAAAATTGAATAAGAAATTGAAATAATAACCAAAGATTAAGGAATAAACTAATAAAATAAATCAGGATTTTTGAAAGAAATTCATTTATAGAATGAAATTTGAAATGTGAATTGTAAATGAGATCTATAATTTGAAATAGAATTCCAGAGAAATATTTGGAAATAAATCATAATGAAAGTTCCAGAGTAATGTTTTGGACGGATTTCAAATTTGGAATTTTGGAAAAAAAAATTTGAATTGGATTTAAACTCAGGAGAGTTTGGAATATTTGAAGGGATTTTAAAGTGATAAAAGCATTGAACTCTTTTCGATCGTTGGGAAATAATTCTGATGATCGCGACATCATCAGTGTTCATTTTCGAGTTTCCAAGAGAGGAATTGCTACCAAATTGTTTTAAATTTGAATTGTTTGCAAGAAGCTGGGTTTGGTTTTGAAATTCAAAGAGGTTATTGAATTTAACAAAGAATTTTGGATATAATTGATTTCAAATGATTTTTGAAATACTTAATTGATTATTGAAGGCTCTGGAATTGGTTTAAAATGTTTTGAGTGTCTAAGTAATGGCTTAAGGTCTAGATGTTTAACTAAAAAATGTTATGGATTATAAGTAGGTTTGGAAATTTATGAAGTTTGAAATTTTCCTGGAACGAAATTAACTTTAAAAAGTTAATAAGTTAGAATAGTAAGTCGAATTAAATGTACTTAAGCTAAGTTTAATATTTAGTTGCATTTGAATAAGGTTGGAATGGAATTGAATTAAAATGATTTCAAGGAGTTATTGATAATATAAAATGAAATAAAAATGCATGCCTGGCTAAATAAGTGTATAATCTCGAGTAAAAATGAAATATGAATATAGTCAAGCTTAAAATGGGTAGAAGTATGAAAAATATAAGTGTGAGACTTATAAGAAAAAGTGGTGAAGTAAAATAGTAAGCCAAAATAAAATTGTTTTGTATTTTGGAAAGTGAAATAGAAATCCAGAAACTTGAATTATAAAACAGGTTGAACTCAAGAAATTAATTGAAGTGATTTTTGAAAGGTAAAAATCAAATTAGAAAAGAAGATAACTTAAGTTATGAAGATGAAAAAGTTTGAGCAAAGTAAATTAACTTAAGTTTAAAAATAATATAATCTTGGCTTCGAGTAAGGGTGAAAGCCCATTAAAAAAAAGTTTGGGTTAAATTAGTTTGGAAAGTGGTTATTAATATAAGAATCGAATGTTGTCAAGTTGAATGAAATGATTTTAAAATGTATGGTTGGTAAATAAACTAGAAATGGGATGGAATTAAATATAAACCGAGTTGGAATCAATTGGATGTGGATAAAAACTAAAATGGATATTCTATTAAGTGAATATCGTCAAATTGCAAAGAATAAATTAGTCGTTCGACTTAAATGGAAGTAAATAAAAATTCTATAAATTGGTAGAGGTAAATAAATTTGATTTTTGGAAACAATTGAATAAATGTGAGTTGTTTGGGTTAAAAATGAATTGAATGTAAGCAATTGAGTTGCAAACCATTTAAATTGAATGAAGTGTATACGAATTGGGTGTAAACAATTAAAATTAATGTCGAAACCCTATAAGATGCCTATAAATATTGTTTAACCTGCATTGCTTATAGAAACTCGTATGTTTTTTAGTTAAATATGTTAAATGTTGTTAAATTACATGATTTTGGCATTACATGTTTGAATGAAGTAAGTACAGGTACCGGGAAGCCGTTTGACTGGATTTGGACGCGCTAATTGCTAAATAATAAGTCGCTTGTTTAAAAATGCTAAATAATGTATGCCTACGCAATAAAAATAGGAAATATGAATTGTTTTTGTTTTTTTCGACCGTGTTGGTCGATGTATATATATTTATATTTCTTGTCAAATTGCAAAAGCTCCTCCGTACAAAGGAGACTCTGCCAAAAATTTTCGATAATTTTGGGAGCTAGAAAAACTTTTGGAAAATTTTTGTTAGCGACAATACGATTTCAAATTGAAAATTTAAATGAATTAGTGGATGAAATCAATTTAAAAAAATGATATGAATCAGTAATAAATGGAAGATAAAATTCAATATTCAGAGTTGAAGATAAATTGAATTCATATTGAAATGGGAGAACCAATTTGAATAGAAGTAGATATAAACTAAAGTGGTGAAGTGAAAATAAATATTAGAAGCGTATAAAATACTTATGTTGAACTTAAGAAGAAATGGTGAAATTCTTAAGTAATATGGGTGTCGGGAAAATATATTGAATAAGCATTTGAGTGAAGATTTAATAAAAATATGTGAAATGATAAGCATTGATAAGTGAATAGAAATCAAAATGAATGTGAATAAAAAGAAAATTGATATAGTTGATAATCAATTGAGATTATTGCGAAGGATGTACTATATTATTTTATTCGCATAGCAATTTGATCCAGAATCGAGCACAGAACTTTGAGATAGCTATATCGATCCGAGTTAGGATTTTTCACTCGATTTTTGACGGCGAACACTAGATATGGATTTTGATTTATTCTGGAAATTCTCTATCATAGTTATGACTATGCATGGAGAATGATGGTTTTTAATCAAGAAACCAGATCTGTGTCCGCACTAGGAAGTCAGGGGGGACGATACTAGTTCGAAAATGAAATTGTGTGAACGAGTAAGCGATCAAATTTGGTATTGCGTACGAATGATATATGTACATCGTACGGATTTGAATGGAATTGATATTGAAATCTTGTAAAGAAGTGTATGAAATGATTTGGAATTTGTAGTTGGATATTATTGCTATACGGGATATACAGGTGTTTAAAGGAAAAGGAAAATTGGTTTTGATTCCAGAAGATAATTTTGAATTGCTCGACAAAAAGGTATGTGTTTAAATTTTTGTATGAAATTTTATTGGGTTTTTGATCTAGCACTTGGCCTTTTGTTTTCTTCTGGAATTCGGGATCCTATAGAGGCATTTTGCAGTCTTACCGAGCTAGCCGCGCAAATGAGACGTTGGCGAAATTTTTCACAAATTTAGGGAGTTAGAAACTTTTTGATAAAATTTTGATAAATCAAAATTTGGTTTTAAATTGAAATTTGAATGATTGAGCAAAATAGTATTTTTTGAAAACTACGAGAGAAGTTTGGAAGGTTAGTAAGGTTGATGATGTTCTTATTAAAAGATGATTTGGGTATTGTTAAAAGCTGTTTGGTTTAGTTAGTTGTTGAAACCAGATCGATTAGGAAAATAGTAATGGGTTATGAACCACATTCCTCTTAACTAGTAATTTCGGGGACAAAATTCTTTTAACGGGGGAGGAATGTGACGGCCCAGAATTTTTGAATGTTGAAATCGGAATATTTAATTGATTTTAAATATTTATAAGTTAATTTTTAATTTGAATTCAAATATCACCATTTATTGGGTAATTTAATTATTAAATGAAATAATTTGAAGTTGGGTAAAATGTTGAATCTGGAGTTTTAAGCCTGTTAAGGGTTTGTAAAATTTATATCGATAGCACTGAAGATAATAAAAGTGTTGAAATTGAATTTGGGAATGCTTTGTTAAGTTTTGAAAATACATCATTTAAATTGATATTTAAACAGCCCTCCGAGCCACAGTCTCGGAACCATTGGATCCGTAATACTGTATTATTATCAGATTTCAATTTTCGTAATGTTTGGAGTTGATGTGTGAGCGTATGATATATAAACGTGCTGAAATTTATATCGAAAATTTAATATAAAAATGGGCCTAAAAAGCTATCTTCTCCATACGATTGATTTAGGACTCAAAACCTTTTCCATTGCGTTTGGAATAGGGATATAACATTATGAACGCCTAGTGGCATGCCTCGATAGGAAATCAAAATTTTGTTTGACGATTTCAGAACGTTTAAAAATTTAAATAATCTATGTATAGTTGACTGGTTAAGCAATTCACATCATCGTTTTTTTTCAACACTTCAAATCACTGTACACAAAACCTTATCCAACATGCTAAAACGCTTGTGCACGCAAGACATCTCCATCACACAATGTGCCCTTCCCTTTGAAAATCACATCTCCCCTTTTCCCTTGCCATAAGTTCAAAATTCACGAGAAAAATATACAGAACTCAAAGAAAAGGGAATGGCGTCCCCTTTCAAATCTTTTGGTTCAAACAAAATTTTCCTTTCAAAATCTAACCGCGTTTCCCCTTCTTAAATCCTCTGTCCTCATCAAATCGAAAACAATAGAGATGGGGGTACGAATTCGATTCGTTCGGAAAACAAGTGGCGGCCACGTCCGGAGCTTTAGAAGGGGAGGCTCGAGGCGCGTTACAAGTGAGTGGATGTGAGACGACATCGCGACTCGAACTCGAGATATTGGAAGGAGTTCTCGGGGCAGTGAAGCGAGGCGAATGGAGGGGATGACGCGTTCGTTCCTTAGGGCTTCGGCGATTACTGTGTGTGAGATTTTCTTCTGTCGCAATAAGAAAGGGGAAGTCGTTGGGATGAAGATGTAGTAGCGAGTTGTTTTCGATTCGGTAGTGGCAGCTGAGGTTGGGTGTTGGAGCCGGTCGCGATGGCAATAGAGATGGGTGACGATTTGGACTTCGTGTAGATTTGGAGCAGGAGCTCGATGTCATTGGGTTCTCTCATTCGAATACGTAACCAAATGTCATTACTTAGGTTTAATGGTTACTTAAGTTGACATTTGGTAATGAATTCGTTGGTGCATAGTTCCATCTATCAAAATTTTCTTCACATTTAAGTAAATTACCGTCTGTGTTATTTACAAAAAAAATTATATACATATTCATAGTTTAAATTTGTAAATCTACTGATAATTTTTATATATCACATACCTGGAATTAGTAATAAGATATAACACAGTTTTGTTTTAAAATCATTCAACTATATATATATATATATATATATATATATATATATTAAGCAGAAGGTATTATTTCACTTATCAGATACTAACTGAGATCAGTATATACTTATTGATATCTTAAAATAAATTTAATAACATTTTAATTTAATGATAAGTTAGTTTAAACTTTTAAATTCAACTGTTTATCAAAATTCAATAGTACAGTAAAATTCGGAATTTTATTAACCCAATATATTCAAAAATGAGAATCATTATCAATTATGATTTATTTCTTATTTAAAATCAAGTGTATATTATCTCAAGGGGCACCAAAGGTATTTATTCCAAATGTAAATTAGGTTAGTTTGACTATTATTTAAAACTAGTTAATTAAAATTTATTAAATGGTAAAAAATAAATTATTAGATTATTTCAAATATTAATAAATCATATGATGTTTGTACAAGGTCAAAAGTAATGAAGAAACCAACCGGGTTGGTTAGTTGCTGGGATCGACGCAATAAAATCAAAGGTGAGTCAATCTCACTCTTCTAGATTGCTATTTAAATTTAAATGGTTAAATTTAAATAATTGGTTGAATGATTGAATTGATTTGATGTGCTATATTATATATATTAGTATATATAGTATATATTGGAGTGATTGATTTCCCGCATTATATAGCGGATGAGACCTTACGCGTCGCATAATTGCGGATGATATTATATTAATCCCATATACCGTGATATTCCACCTTGAAGTGGAATTGGTATTGTGCTAACATCTGTGGATGTAGGGAAATAGGTTGGAGGGATCCAACTGGATTCCTCAAAATTATTTAGATTGTTTAATATTCTATGATATGAATATTTGATATTCTGTGATGAATTATATTGATAATTGGAATGTTGAACGCTTTGGTTTGCTTGAATATATTTCAGTACACTGAGTTATCAAAATATAAAGAATTGGATTTTTGAAAAGAAAATAAAAGAGTGAATTTTTAAATAAAATAATTATAAAGAATTTGAATAAAAATAAGAATGAATTGGAAAGGAATAAAAGTGAATTTAAAATTCTAATAAATAAATTCCAAGTATGGAAAGAGGGGATTTTGAATGAACAGAGTAATAATGAATTTTAAAATTTTAAGTGATATTATTTTAAAAGAATTTTTTTAAAATTTTAAGTGTTAAATTTGTTTAAAGGGGTAAAGAAGGAATTTGGGAAATCTGAAATTTGTATTTTCGGTAAAAAAGTTTTTAAATCATAATTAAGAATTATAAATCCAAAGTTAAATGATTCTGAAGTAAATGAGTAAGTAACGAAATTTCTTTCAAATGGAGTAAATTGGTAATCAATTTGGAAATTGATTTAAGTGTTTGAAATTGGAAATTTAAAGGAGAATGTGACTATGAAATTTATAAACTGAGTTTATAAAAGTAAAGTAAAATATATCAGTGGATGTTTGGAAGAATAAATTCACGATGGAAATTTATTGAAGGAATGGGAAAATTTGTTTAAAAATAAATAGTGATTTATTTTAAAGACAGAAACAGAAGAGTATTTCCTTGGATAGCCAAGTACGTTTTCAACGTGAATTTTTAAATATAAGTTTGGTTGTTTTAAAAAAAAGCATGTTTTAGAAAATTTATTATTCCCAAAAGTTTAAATTCTGAAGTAAGTATTTTTCAAATCTATTATCGTAGTAATTATTTAAAGGTGGCTGGGTATTTTTTTTTAAAAGAGAAAATCTAATTTATATTTTATAAAGTAGCCTCATTTTAAATATTCCTAAAGTATATATTTTAAATAAAGTACTGAAGTAGTTTTTAATTTAAATGTTAAAGTATATTTTAGAATAAAGTGTTTTAAAATTATTTTCAAAATCTAAAGTTTTTGTGCTTGGTGTTTTCAGTGGAAAAAAATATTTGGGAATTCATTCCATGAGAAAGTGTGGTTGGAAAACCTGTTTTCAAAAGGGTTTGAAAATGAAAATATATCTTGCAATGATATTTCGGGGTTAATAAATAATTCGATGAAATATTAAGTTGAATGGTTGTTGTGAAGGTTAATTGATAGTTAAATAACCGACTATCAATATTGGCCAATGCGCTGATCGTTTCGAATAGACCGAGAACGAGATTAATTTCTCGAAAACCACATCGATCCGGTTTGTACGTTTTCATGGAAAAACGAGTTCGGAGTCGAAGATGGAGCAGTGAAGTGCAAGGGCTAGTCGCTACTAATCCTGAGGATGATTCCAAAATGGATGTAGTAGGAATAGTGCCTTCGGTTTCGTTCGAACCTGGGATGGACTTATATGAATGAATTCTTTCGGTACATCGTCACGTGGACGATAGGCATTCTAAGTGAAACGAGCTAAAAAGGTAATGCTTAGCCTCAAGCCTCATCAACCGGGAATGACTGAAAATCAGGGGTTATGCAGCAAGGCTAGGTGGTAGCGCTCATTAGGGTGAGGTCATCCCTGTCTAGATGTCCCTTTTATTCGGCTTAGTGTTGCGGTTGATGATCCTAACCATGTGGTGATCTTACTCGGGATTATCCAGTAAGGGGTAGTCCCGGTCTTATGTTGCAGGGGATTGGGAGTAATCCTCGGTACGGTGATCTATGCCACGTATTGTGACAGGTGGTACCCTAGTGCGTAGTCATTAGTTGGAAATCCATTCTCCCTACGCGCCTTTTATGATTTTTTTTATTACCCACGATTGTGGACGTACCTGGAATTTAATAGATATAACAATTTCGGTTATTTTAATAAGTATTTGTAGATAGACCCTATTATAATATCAGAGGATTTTAATAAAAAGTGTTTTAGCTATCGTAAGGTAAAAACCCGACATATTTATTTGTGGCGTGGTCTTACGAGATGCTTTTGTTTTCAAAGGATTTTGAACCTTTAATCATCAATTTGAGTGTGGTTTTCTCACGCTGGTTTTCCAGATTGACTCGGGTGTTATTTGACTATAATGCATGGGTCAGACCGAGTATTATAGAATAAAGGATATGATGCTGTGGAGCTCAGGAGACGAGCTGGATGGCGATACATACTTCCGTACTTGATTATTATTCCGCTGTGTATCCAGTTTGAGGACAAGTTTATATGACTGTGCAGTTATATGTTATTGATGTTGTTGAATTCTGATGATGTATTCTGATGATGTAACGTATAAACAGATATATTTGTTTTTGTGTAAAGATCATGCATTATCTATTATATTTTATTCCGCGACAATGGTTAGATTCTAATGTTGTTTTCTATTTTCTTCTTCTACCTCTTCTTCTTTAACCTAAATGGTTCGTATTTTCGTTCATCTTGAGTTGATTGATGGAGAATAGTGTCGACCTAAGGGGTACGGGTTTGCGGACTATTACAGGATACGATTGGTTTGGACCGTTGAACGATAAATGGCTTGAAAAGCCCTTTCTGACCCTGTAACAAAATTGGGTCAACCCATATATCAAAATAGATGTTTTCGAATATTTTAAACGTAATGGAACAGGTTTCAAGTCCAAACTCCATCGTATGAAGAAGTTATGCTAAAATCAAGTTATTTCAAATTGATTTCAATTGATTTCAATTTCACTGATTTCTAGGCGTTTCGAGCTCGTATGATCAAATGATAAGTCCGATCACTACGAAACTTAAAATCCTACAATAATTCACCATTATTGATCCGATGAAACTGGTTTCATCGAAATCCGAATGGATGGACAACATTGCTATTTTCACATTATTAAATTATTTAATATTAAATTAATTAAATCAAATCTTCAATTCCAATTCTATAATTAGCAATCTTTATCATTTTTGATTTCTTAAACCTTCACAATAATTTAGACAAGTTCAAATATTAAATTTAAGTTACCCATTGCCGTATTTAATTTCAATTTTAAATAAATTCACTAATTACCAATTGAAATTCCAATAAATTCATTTATTTGATTTTAAATCTTTTTATTCAGTCCATTATCACCAAATAGGTAAAATTAACATCGGTTCATGGTTTATTACATTAATATTCTTAAATTTCATCTTAATCTCCATTAACGCAATATTTAAATATTTAATTTCAATTATTTGCAATTAATCCAATTATTAATTTTAAATTCCAATAAATTAATAAATCTTGATTTTCCATTCTTCTTATTAAACCTATTATTATATTAAAATTAACATCATTACATTCATTCCCGTTATTAGTTCATTAACAAATTTAATTTTTTATTTATTTAAGATTTAATTACCAAAATCTTATTAAATTGACAAATTTAATTATCAAAATTTACGGGTCGTTACAATAAGAATCCGTACCCTACGAATAGAGCTACTATTATTGATGCTTCTACAGAGAAAGAAGGGACAAAGCTGTAATAGGGTTGTGGAGGAAAGAAGGAATGGAATGGAAAGAGGAAGCAATGGCAAGAAAATGACAAATGGAAGAAGGGAAAGTGGAACTAGCTTACTATGGAGAAAGTCCAATTGATTAAGGGCTGCAAAGCTACCAATGAAAAGAAATGCTACAACTGTGATATGCCGAGGCATTGTAAGAGGGATTGCCTGGAACTGGTAAAGGATAAGCCGATAGTGAAGGTGTATGCTTTGGACGCAGTCCTAACTTCGTCGAGTGCTCCCTCGATGATGGAGAAGGGAAAGGGAGTCGTCATCTAAGATATTCTTTCTATTGGTGATGTTCTCATTGGAGTTTTGTTTGATATTGGTGCTTCACATTCATTTACATGTAGTAACCTAGTAGATAGATTGGGACTGAAATTTGAGATAGTAGGCCGGCCCTAGATCGTGACAAATCCTAAAGGAGGCTCGGCTAGCTTGTGCATGGTTTATAGAAATTTAGTATTATCGAGTCATGGATGCTCCTTTGTGTGTGATTGCTTTGTTTTAATTTTTTTTGGGTTTGGGATTATCTTAGGAATAAACTGGCTAAAGTGGTATGCGGCTGTAATAGATTGCAAGAAGCTGTCGGTGACAATTGGGGACGTGGATTAGAGAACAATAGTGATTAGCTTCCTACCAGATGATGGGGTAATCGTTAGCTTTCTATATTCATTGGAGGTTCCATATGAGGGGTTATCCTTAGTACCGATAGCTAGAAAGTATCTAGATGTCTTTGAAGAAGTGATTGATGCCTGCCTCATAGGGAGATCAAGTTTCAGATTGATTCAATGAAAGATACCGGACCTATAGTTATGCCTTTAAGGCGTGTGGCACCCGGAGAGTAGAAGGAATAGGAGGTTCAAGTGAATGAACTATTGAGAAAAGGTTCATTCACAGAAGCATATCTGAGTGGTGTGCACCTGTTGTGTTCATGACTAAAGCAGATGGCTCTTTGAGGTTATATATAGATTTTCATGAGCTAAAAAAGGTGATAAGTAAGAAAAAGTATCCTCTTCCACGTATTGATGACCAGTTCGATCAGTTGCATGGGGAAAATGTTTTTACTCAAATTAATTTGGCAATGAGTATTCACTAGCTTATAGTAGCGAAAGAAAGTGTACATCTTACTGCATTTCGTAATCCATTGAGTTTCCACGAGTGGCTAGTGATGCCATTTGGATTGACTAATGCTCCAGCATACTTTATAGATCTGATGAGTAGAGTCTTCAAAGAGAAGTTAAACAAGTTCATGCTTGTGTTCGTGGATGGTATTTTGATATACTCCAGAACCAATGAAGAGCACAAGGCACACTTAAGGATTGTGCTAGAGATATTAAGGAAGCACGAGTTGAGAATGAAGTTCTCTAAGTGTCACTTCTGGAGGACAGAAGTGAAATTCCTGGGTTATGCCGTTTCGTGACAAGGTATAGCAGTAGATCCTACGAAGGTGGCAGCAATCTAAGACTGGAAGTAGCCCAAGAATGCTACAGATGAAAGAAATTTTCTACGATTGGCGGGATATTATAGACATTACATAAAAGACTTCTCGAAGGTAGCAACACTGTTATCCAATTTGACGAAGAAGAATCAGATGTTTATATAGGATGCAAAACGTGAGCATTCATTTGTAATTCTAAAGGAGAGGTTGATGAATGCACCAACATTAACTATTCTAAGTGGAATAAGGAGTTGATAGTGTACACCGATGCTTGTGCTACTGGGTTAAGTGTGGTGTTAATGCAGAAAGGAAAAGTTATTGCTTATGGTAGTAAACAACTAAAACTGCATAAAAGGAATTATCAAGCTCATGACTTGGAATTAGCAGCTATAGTTTTTTGCTTCAAAGATATAGAGGCACTATCCTTGAAATACCTCTTTTCTCAGAAGGAGCTCAACCTCTGGCAGCAACGGTGGTCGGAGTTTTTGGCCTCTTATGACTTTGGTATCTCCTACGCTCCATGAAAAGGTAATGCAATTGGTGATGCATTGAGAAGAAGACATGCTGTAGGAGCAATGTTCTTGGAATGGAAGCATGTACCGTATATAGCTGGATCTGATATCAGGCCGCATTGTGAGCTTGAGCTAGAAATGCTGGCAAGTTTGTCAATTGGACCTACACTTATAGAATGGATTGGTACTGGTCAGAAGTGAGACGCTAGGCTAGTAAAAATCATGGCAAGGATAGGAGTAGTAGAATCTGAAGATATAGAGCAATATGAACTTGACCGAGAAAGCTGGCTTCATAAGGATGAGAGATTGTTTATTCCTATATGGATGGATTACGAGATGAAAAACTAAAAGGGTGCCTTCATTCTAGATTGACTATTCGTCTTGGTGGTAACAAGTTGTATAGAGATATGAAGCAGATGGGCTACTAAAAAGGCATGAAAAGGGATGTTGGAAAATTCATATCGAAATGTATGAACTTCTAGTTAGTGAAAGCAGAGCAGAAGAAGCCTAGTGGGTTACTGCAACCACTAGCGATTCCTGAGTGGAAATGAGAGAAAATATCTATTGATTTTATAGATGGGTTGCTGAGGACTAAAACAGGATATGATAACATATGGGTGGTGAAGGATCGGCTGACCAAGAGTGCAAGGTTCATAACTGTCATGTGGAATAAGAAATATCCAAGCTAGTCGAATTGTATGTGAAATGGATTGTACAATTCCATGGTGTGCCAGAAAGAATTGCTAGTGACAGAGGCCCGTAGTTTACCAGTATATTTTGGAAGAACTTACTAGAAGCATTAGGAACCAAGCTGCATCTTTGTACGGCTTATCATAAGCACACAGATGGGAAAACCAAGAGTGAATCGTGTATTAGAGGACCTTTTGCGAGCAAGCATCATAGACTTTATCGGATCATGGAAAGATCATCTGCATTTGGTAGAGTTTTCATAAAACAATAGTTATCAATCAAGTATCAGAATGGCTATATATGAAGCACTGTATAGAAGACCATATAATGCACCTTCATGTTAGTAGGAAGAAGGTAAGAAACTGATACTTGGGCAAGAAATGATTAAGGAGACTTTAGATAAAATTAAGATCATTAAGCAATGAATGAAAGGTTGGAAGTAGGTGAGAAACCGATACTTGGGCAAGAAATGATTAGGAAGACTTTAGATAAAATTGAGATGGTTAAGCAATAAATGAAAGCTGCTCAGGATCGATAAAAAAGTTATATGGATAAGTGAAGAAAAGATCTGGAGTTTTCTTTTGGAGATATTGAATTTGTGAAGGTTTCTCTTCTAAGGAGCGCAGTTCAATTTGGTAGAAATGGGAAGTTGGCATCCAATTTTGTACGACCCTTTTCGATAGTAGAAAGGATCAGGAAGCAAGAATATAGAGTTGACTTGCCTTAAAAGATGGTAGGCATGCATAACGTTTTTAATATCTCCTATCTACAGAAGTTTGTGCACGACTTGAGCATTGTGATAAAATCAGATTAGCTAGAAGATGCTGAGGTAGAACCAGAGATTTCTAGGTCTTGTAAGCCATTTCGTATTGTTAGGTATGACACAAAATAGCTTAAGAGGACGGTAGTTAGATTAATTAATGTGCAGTGGAGCAAAAGTGATAGCGTTTGTATATGGAAGACAGAATAGAGCATTAAGGTGGCTTATCGAGAGCTCTTTGAATGGTCAGATCCATTGTTTATCACATCCGTTTTCACCATTGTACTTGGTTGATTAATATTTTGTATGCTAAGATTGGCATATTTTATTAGTTGCATGGCTGCTTGGTTGGCATGTTTGATGGGTATAAGTGGTTGGTAGGCATGCAGGATATTAATGGTTACTTATCTTTGACATGTTTGGAATATCGGGGGCAAAATTCCTAAAGAAGGGGAAATGTAACAACTTGTATTTTACATATCAAAGGATCTTAAAATATTTCTATTTAATTCACATGAGGACGTATGATTCTCTAATTTTGGAATATGACTCTTAAGTATATTTTACATAGTTTTGATTTTTCCCGAATTTCTTTATGACCGTTTTGACCTTGAAAATATTTGGGCTATAACTTTTGATTAGAGTCAAATTAAAGACTCTAACCTATTTCATTCCTTCGGGATAGTGGTTTCCAATTCCATAAGGTGGCCATATTAGAAAATTGAACTTACGATTAGGAAGTTATGCCTGTTTCAATATTGGAAACTATTAGGTGGGTAACCAGTAAGCCCAATTAGTTGGCCCATAGTCTAATTAGACGATACTATAAATAGGGGCTGGAATAGTTGAATGAAAGGTTTCCCTCTCATTATAAACCAATCCCAAACCCTAATTTGCCTTAGATCTTCTCTAATTCACCGAGGTTTTATCCTAAATCACATTAGATTCCTATTTAGTTATTAGATTTTCATTTAGAAGATTGATCTCATCATTGTGCTTGGTGAGAAGTACGAATTGCTACTATCCGGATAAGATCTACCATTGTTTCGGTTGAATTTGGTAATTGGTGAGTGGTTCATGACTTCTCACTTATCTATGTAGGACTATATGTTAGGATTTTGTGATTATATGTTAAAAGTGTAAGATTGGGCATGACTTTGATAAGATCTAACATAATTTGGTAATAGAAACCTATTCAAGCTCTAGTTACATGTTTATAAGCATATGATCTATATTGGTTTAGAATACATCCTATATATGTAAGCATATTAACGATTTTAGTTAGACCTATAATTAGAAAGTGATTGTTTGTCTCATTTGATGATTTGCATGTTTAATTGGATGAAATTGTATGTTTGATTGGACGAATTGCTGCTATGTTTTATTTGGATGCTATGTTTCGATGTGTTTCTAGTGTGTGATTGCATAGGAAGTTAGATCGGAGAATCCAGCAGATCAGAAGCTAAGTTGGTCAGAATTGGACGAAACTTGGTGGATGTTGTAAGGCCACACCTTGAGATTCAAACTAGCAGAGGGTATTGTTGGGTAACGTTGTCTGTTAGTGTAGAGAATAAGCTGGTTTGGCACGGCTATCCGTAATATTATATTGGGCAAGTATCGATACGTCGAATTATATTACTAAAATTTTCTTTCTTTTCTTACAAGTAATAATAAGACATGTCTAATCCAGGTGCAAAACAATAATACAATGGTTTAATATAATTCAGAACAATACACAACATAGTATACAACACAAAATCAAACGCCATAATGGAAATGAAACACATCAGTTACATCTTTATAGTGTAAGTCTACAAAATGAAAACTAAATTTACATATACAAATATATACTTGCATGAACTATGACGGGTCTAAAAGAGTATGCAGGTCATCTCAAGTCAATACAACAGCCAAGCATAACGCAAGTCTACAAACAAGGCTAACATCTAAAAAGGGAACTCTATTAAAAAAACTACTGCTCCATATAACTACTCTAGCTAGCCCAAATCCAAAATCACCGAGTCCTAGTACCTATCAAGTCTTAGTCTATCCTGAGTATTATAAAATAAACTGATCAAGCTATCTCAAAATTTTTGAAAGGTGAGAACATATAATAATTAGCATGCATAACTTCAAAGGTATATAATTCTAAATAGTGTAGCACACTAAACATTAAAAAGTCTCACCATGAAATCATTCACTAATAAATTTGCATAAAATACAAGGCATAATAATAACTATCTAATATAAATCATATGCAAATAAAAGATCACAATACCAAATCACCATGTTATCAAATACTCTCATGTATATCAACAACAATCATCTCAAATGTGGTGATAAGGAACTCACTTTGAAAACTCAAGAACATAAAAGATTACATAAAGCAAGTAAACTCTAGAAATATACGACTACTTAAAAGCGAGTCAAAATCCAAAAGACTTAGCATAAAAGAAAGTCATAATTTATAAATCACAACGACAATCACATCGCAAGTCCAATAAATGTGAGCACTTCACAAGCCATAATAATAAACATGCACTTCACATACTAACATAGATTAACATGTAGTTCACATGTCGAATAAGACAATAATACCGCAAGTTAAATTCATAAGCTAGCAATATAGATGAGCACTTCACAAATCATCAAAAGAGATGCACACTTCTTGTTCCAACCCCAGATATGAGCACTTCGCCCGTCATAACTCACTTATAAAGGAGTATCCAAAGATGGGTCTTGCAACATCCCCTATTTGGAGGCCCAAAGCTAAGCGCTATAGATGCTGCGACCATCCATGGTATTAACATTCGGCGACTAAAGGTAATGTTATTGTATCCATAATATCAGAAGCACTTGAATATGAAGTAAAATCATCATAGTTTAAAACACTTTTCTGATTACATTTCAAAAAAACATTTCATACCCATGTTACATAATCCCAGTTGTTTTCCAAGTTCAGACCAAATATAATTATTACATAAATACGCAAAGAGCGACATATGAAGATGCCCGCTTAGATGACCAGAGTACCATATAGTCATAAAAGACTTAATACAACACAGCGGAAATAGAACTAAATAGTAACTCCTAAGTTGCTAACATTGCTGCATGTACGTCTTTGGAAGCTTTATTCGTCCATCCACTAAACCCGTAAAGAATTCACTCTCAATCTACTCAAATTAATTTTGAGCAGCAGAGAGTTTAAGGGGAAAAACCAAAACTTCGATTCAGACATAAAGCCTGGTGTAGATGATCTATCCATCTCGGTTTACTGATATTAAGTCTGACCACGCTGCTTAGCGGAAGGGGTTTTCCCTCACTAATATCCCTTTAAAAAATAAGCTTTTGCAAATCGAAACCCTACTACCAAACTGGTTAATCAAACTAATATCAATAATAGAAAATATCATATATGCTCAAAAAAGGTGATAAATGGACCATCTGTCCGAAAAAATGTAGTTTCATTTGGCAAACTACAAACCTTTGGCTGAGTCAGGCCTACCAGACAAACTAACCAAATTATCTAAATACAGTTAGACATACTTCTGGACGGCCTGTCCTTAACTTACTTCTCCAATGGTCACCTGATCTTAATGGTTTTTCGGACTTACCAATAACCTATCCTCCTTCCTTGTACGTATATTTCTTTCTGAGTGTAACCATCATTTAAGTCTTACCCATGACTAGGCCTTACACACTGAATTTTTGAATATATTAACTAAAGGCTAATAGCTAATGTATAGGGCGCGACCCTATACCAGTCCTATATGGTATACAAATATCTAAGTCATTTTTACTTGACTACTCTTTAGATTTTTGTTGAAAACCTTTTCAAATTGATTTAACCCTTTTAATCATATTTATACAAGGAAAATATATCATTTGCAATACTCAAATCTCTGTGCCATGATATATGCTTTACTCAATGTACTGTTGACGAAGACATTCAAAACCTTTGTTTAAACCTTTAAACAATATCTTTTGAAACCGCAAGTACCCCTTTTGAAACCATTGAAAGTACCCCTTTCGATAGAAGTAAATTACTTTACTTTATAACCTTAGGCGAAATGCTAAAACCTACCTTTTGAAACCTTTTACCATAGTCTTTTCGAATAGAAAATGTCACTTTCGAAAGCTTTATTAACCTTAGACATGCACTTTTAAAATACCTTAATCATGCCTTTATAAAACATTGGAAAACTTCCGTTCAAAATACTTCAAGTACCTTTCGAAAACATGGGGAACATTGGGGAATCAACCCATCGAAACCTTTATCAGCTACCTTTCGAAAGAATTAAAGCACACTACTTAAAACAAACCTTTTGAATGAAATGAGTTCAAGTTAAAATATACGGAACAACCTTTTGAAATCATTACTTTCGAAACCTTTGGGTTTTAACTTTTAAAATATCAAAAAGGGTCTTTAAACAACAAAGTTTAAAGCCACTCTTTCGAAAGCAATTTCCTAAGTAAAGAAATGGATGGTGTCGAGACCAATCCCTTCGAAGGCATTGGAGAGGTGACTCTAATTTTAAAGCAAAAGGACCCTTTCAAGGCGTTGCTTCAAAAGGCATAAAGGCGGTAGGTAGGTTTCATCCACTTTTGAAAACATTTACTAAAAATAAGGGTATAACCTGTTTCAAAAGCTCATTTCTTTTAAACAAATTTGACCCAGTCAAAAGCTGACCAAATCTAAGGCTACCATATTCAAAAGCAAAGCAAGCGTTTTTCCTTTAGAAAAAAACACAAGACCTCAACCCCTTTGGAACCCCTTGTTTCGACCTTATACCTTTGCCTATAATTAGTTCACTACGTACCAGGTTTTTGATATCATGTGCATTGGTTTCGATTTGGTTGGAGGCGGAGGTACTAGGTCGATCGGTTGCGGCCGAAGATGGTGAGACAACGGAACCTTAAAATTTTGATTTTTAACTTTAAAAACCGATTCTTTTCAATTAACTTGCTTATTTGTCACCTAATTAGTTGCCTTTACTTTTTCAAAATCTTTTCTGAAACCAGCTGCCGAATTTCAGAGATTATCATTTTAAAATATTAGCAAATTGCCCCTTCACCTTTTATAAACATATAAAACATTTAAGTCACATACCTTAAATAATTTTATATATTTATTAAAACACTTAGGAAAATTCTACAAAAGTTCATATAAATCAATTTTAATATGTTTTCTAATATATTTAAATTTCTAACCCAAAACATATATATAATTGCGGTAATTAATTTAAACAAAAAAAAACCATTTTCTTCACTAGAAAATTAATAATAAATCTACATTAACTCAAAAAAATTTAAAACTTGAATTTCATCTCTAAAATATCATTTCTGACCATATATTAAATTTGTAGGGCATTTGGATGTTATTTGATAGGTTTTTCAATTCAAAACATGTCATAAAATCAATATGAATAAGCATAATTCACAACCAAACATGTATATATCTAAACATCATTCAAAATATGGCAATATACTTGCAATAACATTTGGATTTGATTCTAGAAACTGAAGCATCAAAAATATGAGATGTAAATATTGTTCACGTTTAGCTTTGTTGTTAAGGAGTTGAAATTTAATCTTGGATTACGTTGATCAGCTTCTTCCCCTTGATTTAGCTTATCTTCCCCTTTTCTTCTTTAATGGTGGTTGACCTCCTGTTTTGTTTTAGGTTGTAAAAATGAACATGTAAAATGAATGTGTATAATGGTTTAAGGTATAAGTTTTGTTACTTATTCCTATATTGCCCTTGCCTACTACCCTAATTTAATACATTTTAATTCTCTTAGTTCATTAGTTCAAATAGCCACGACTACCTCCTAGATTATACAAATCTCCATCCCTTAATCATTTAAACCTAATTAAATGTATTAAACAATGTTAATCAAAATTAGGGGCGTTATAGACTCCCATCCTTAAAGAATTTCATCCTTGAAATTATGATAAGGTACACATACAAATTAATCATAAAGGTAAAACATACTATGAAACAAGTCAGGATAAGTATCTTGAATCCTGCTCACACTTTCCCAAGTACCGTCTCTATCATCGTCACTTAGCTGAACCTTGACTAATTTGACTGCCTTGTTCTTTAGCCTCTTCTCATCTCTCGCGACTATGCAAACCGGCTTCCTAACTATAATCAAATTCAGTTCCACTACTAAGTCGTCTAACACAGTCGGTGCTATGATAGTCTCTAGATCCCGAATATAGTTCCTTAGATGAAAAACATGAAAAACATCGTGGACTCCTGCCAAACTTTTCAGTAACTCTACTCTATATGCAATTTTCCATCCTCCCTATAATCGGCAATGGTCCAATGAACCTCGATGCCAATTTTCCTAATTTTCAAATTAAATTGCACCTTTCATCGGTGATACCTTAACGAAAACATGATCTCCAAATGAGAATTCTAAGTCTTTTCGTCTCTTATCGGCATAACTCTTCTGCCTAGGCTAAGCTTCCTTCATTCTAACTCTAATCAAATCAATCTTTTCTGCAGCTTCCCTAACTAAATCCAAGCCAAGAACTGACTTATCTCCGGTCTCTAACCAACAAACTAGAGATTGGCATGGCCTTACTTATAAAGCTGCTAATGGTGCCATCCCTATACTAGCTTGATAAACGTTGTTATATGAAAATCGACTAAGTGTAGATGGTCATCCCACGATCCTCCAAAATCTAGCACACTAGCTCATGACATATCTTCCAAGACATTGTTATCTCTTTCCGTTTACCCATAGGTCTGTGGATGGTAAGTGGTACTCATTTTGAGCCTGGTATATAAAATCTCATGTAACTCTTCCAGGATTCACTAGTGAATAAGGAATCTCTATCATTTACTATACTACTAGGAATCCGGGAAATATAACTATATTCTTCATACAACTTAGCTAAAACAGGTGGCGTCTTGGTGGACTTAACTAGAACGAAATGAGCACTCTTGGTCAACCTATCCACTATGACCCATATACTTTCATTCCCTTTGTTTTACCTTAGCAACACTTCTACAACATCCATTGAGATAGAACCCCATTTCCATACTGGAATATCTAATAGATGAAGTAACCCATTCGGTTTCTGTTGTTCGGCTTTTACCAGTTGGCAGTTCAAACACTACTCCACCAATAAGCCTACATCTCACTTCAAACCTTCCCAGAAGAAATTCCTCTTCATGTCCTGATACATCTTAATTCCAACCGGATGAATGGTGAACTTCAAACGATATCATTCCTCAAGGACTTCTTTCCTGATGTTTTCTACAGTCGAAACACATAATCTTCTTTCTTTCTCAACTACCCATTCTGGTCAAGACTGAAATCCTTCAAGTCATCACTCTTAGTTCTATCCCTTAACTTCCTGATCCATTCAATTAGTAATGGATCCTCCTTTTGTTAGAAGCAACCTTTTAGATCATCACTGGTCGAACTTCTAAACATGACAACATAGCTGTCTTCTCAATTGATTTAGCTTTAGATCTCCATTACTCTACATGTTGTCCATGTTTCCAAATCCTTCAACTCAGCTATCATCGCCAACACTGCATTCTGCAACTTTGTTGCCCTTTCCCAGTGTGTACTAATTCCAAAGTCATAAGCAGCAATAAACTCCAATCACCTCTGCTGTCTCATATTCAGCTCCTTCTGAGAGAATAAACAAATCAGCAATTTATGATCCATACACAACTCAAATCTTTCTCCCAAAATGTAATGTCTCCACACCTTCAACGCAAAATTATCGCAGCTAATTCCAAATCATAAGTCGTCTACCTAACCTTATGTAGTCTAAGCTATCGAGAAGCATAGGCAATCACTTTAACTCTTTGAATTAACACAGCTCGAAACCCAGTTCCACATGCATCTCTATACATTGCTAAATCCTAATTCCCTTTTGTAACAACCAACACAGACGCATTAGTCAATAAGTGTTTCAGGTTTTGGAATGCCTAGTCACACTTAACGGTCCAAAAAAACTTCACAAACTTTCACATTAGCTTGGTCATCAGTGTTGCTATCTGCGAAAAATCCTTTATGAATCTCTGATAGGTACGAGGTAATCCAAGAAAACTCTTTATCTTAGTACCTATCTTGGGTCTCCTCCAATTATTTACTGCCTCGATCTTAGTCGGATCTACAGACAACCCTTTCTCTGAGGCTACATGACCAAGAAACTTCACTTCCTTCTTCCAGAAATGACATTTCGTAAATTTCTCCTTTAGCTGATGCTGCATCAGCGTCTCAAGCACCACTCTAAGATGAACTTCATGATCCCTTTCATTCCAAGAATATATCAAAATATCATCTATAAATACCAACAAGAACCTATCAAAATGCTTCCAAATAACCCAGTTTATCAAATCCACAAAGAATGTTGTCACATTAGTTAGTCTGAACGACATCACTAAACATTCGTACAACCCATATCTAGTTCTAACACCGTTAAAGGAATACTATCATCCGCCACTCTAAGTTGATGGAACCCTGTTGCTAAATCCAACTGGGAAAACACTCTTTCTCTACTCAACTGATCAAACAAATCATCAATTATAGGCAATGGATATCAATTCTTTATCGTTTCTCATTCATCTTACTCTAATCGATATACATAGCCTTAACGATCCGTCCGGCTTCTTAGCGAACACTATGGCTACTCTCCAAGGCGAACTGCTTAGTCTAATAAAATTCTTGCGCTCCAAATCCTCCAAATGCACCTTTAACTCCCTCATCCCGGTAGGTGTCATCCTACTTGGCGATCTACTTACTAGTTCTGCTCCAGGTACTAAGTCTATCCAAAAGTCAATGGCTCGTTTCAGTGGTAGTCCTACTACAGTTACAAAGACATCAGCGAATTCTCTTACAATGAAAACGTGATTCAACTCACGTTCTACCTACACAACACCCAATAATTCATTGACATCAAAACTAGGTTTTCTACGGAGTATATGATCAGATCTCTATCGTCAGCGTGTCTAAGTGATATTTTCCTATCGTGGCAAAATATCCTAGCATCATATTTACTTAACCAATCCATACCCAAAATGATTCTGAATCCTACGAAGTGAAAAACATGCAAACTGCAAGTACTTAAATGACCTAACAATTCAAACTCTAAGTGGTCACATCTCATCCCAAGAGCCGCATATCCTACTATCAGATTTTCATCCCTTAAGGAAGTAACCAGGTATCAAAGTCCTACGTTAAGCTTATTTACCAAACAATGAGATATAAAAGAATGTGATGCACTGGTATGAAATAGAAATCTGACCGGTATACCATAATCAAAAGCTTACCTCCGAGAATAGCCTTTCCCCTCTCCTCTACTATTGGTCTTGTGGTAGCTTGTTCCAATGCAAACATCTTACCTTTTCCATCCTTGGCTGGCTCATTGCACTGGTTCTTATGGTGTCTAATTTGATCACAGTTAAAACATTTTATTCCTTTCTTCTCAGCAGCTTTCTTTCCCTTGCCTCTCCAACACTCATGAGAATAGTGTCCTTTCTTGTCACACTTGTAACTGACCATTTCCGCCTTTCATTTTTAGCAGCTCGGCCCTTCTGAGCTCCTTTCTTGTGTATAAACTTCCTCTTCTGACTTTGCCCTCTTTGAACATCCTTGGCCTTATTTCTTTCAAGAAAAGCCGGCATCTCTTCATTCCTCATGGCCATCTCATCAACAACATCACTTAGGCCCCTAATAACATGGCCTTAGCAAGCTTAGGCTTCAACCCCCTGATGAACTTCTCATACCTCTTAATCATAATATCAATCGTAGCATAGCCATATCTCGCTAGCTCCTCAAACCATGTCGCATATTCAAGCACAATCGTATCCCCTTGCTCCAACTAGGAAAACTTCCTAAGTAGAGTGGACTTAGAAATTTCTGACATAAACCTTACCTTGAACCTCCTCCTGAACTCAGCCCAAGTCATATTCTCTTCATTGAATCGAACTATCACACTTTTCCACCAAAATAGTGCTGCTCCTTGAAGCTTTCTGGAAGCGAGTCTCCTTTTCTGCTCATCACTGAGCCCTAAATTTGTGAAAATCCTCTTGCAATGAAGTAACCAGTTCTCCACTTCAATTACATCTTCAGTACTAACAAAAGGCTTTCCTTTAGCCGAGCAAAATCTCTACTCAGAATAGCATAGTTATTCATCACTAGAGCTCCTTAGTCCCTTCTCCAACATTTCCTCTAACTACTTCAGCATCAATTACCGCCTGCATCATGTTGACAAAGAACTAATACATTGCTCCCATGTCAACTTACGGGACTCCAGCACCCAGATTTCCAACTTGTGTCTGACCTTGGTTCCTTCTCGTATTTGGTTTGGAATTTCCATTTTTGGTGGTGCTTCTCCCTCTAAGGTTAACTCTTCCACTTCTAGCATCCGTATCTACATTCAAGGCTTTGTAAGATATAGAAGAATAGCCTAAGGGAGATAGGAGAATAGAGATATAATGTATACTTGTATATAATAAATACAAGTATGTTATTAGTGTTATCCCATACCCCGATCTTATCTCTAATTCCTTAGGATTATGTTTTCAAAATCATTTCAGTTTAAAGTTTTTCATAAACCTATGCTCTAATACCAAGTATTTGCATCCCTTATCCGGAGGCCCGAAGCTAAATGCTATAGAGGTTGCAGCGTCCATAACATTAACTTCTGGTGACCAAATATAGCAATGTTAATGGTATCCATAATATCAGAAGCACTTGAATATGAAATAAAATCATCACAAATTAAAACAATTTTCTGATGAAATTTCAAGTCAATATTTCATATCCATGTTACATAATCCCAATCATTTCCCAAGTTCAGACCAAATATAATTACTATATAAATACGCCAAGAGCGACATACGAAGATGCCCCCTTGGATGACATAGTATTATACAGTAATAAAAGACTTAATACAACACAGTGGAATAGAACTATGTAGTAACTCCTAAATAGCTAACATTGCCTCGTGCACGTCTTCGGGAACTTTATTCGTCCATCTACTAAACCTGTAAAACCTTCACTCTTAATCTACTCAAATTAATTTTGAGCACCGGAGAGTTTAAGGGGGAAAACATAAACATCGAGTCGGACATAAAACCTGGTGTAAATAGTACTATACATCTGGGCTTACTGATATTAAATGAGACCATGTCGCTTAGCAGAACAGGATTCCCTCACTAATATCCCTTTAAAATATATCTTTTTGCAAATCAAAACCCTACTACCAAACCGCTTAATCAAACTAATATATCACTAGAAATAAATATCATATATGCTCAAAATAGGTAATTAATAGACCATCTATCAAAAAAACATAGTTTCATTTGGCTAACTACTAACCTTTAGCTGACTTAGGCCTACCAGACAAAATATCCAAATTATCTAACAACTATTAGACATACTTCTGGACGGTCTGTCCTTAACTTACTTCTCAAAGGTTCACCTGATCCTAATAGTTTTTCGAGCTTACCAATAACTTATCCTCCTTCCTTGTACATATATTCCTTTCTGTGTGTAACCATCATTTAAATTTTACCGTTGACTAAGCCATACACATTAGAATTTTAGACTAAATTAGCTAGGGGAAAATAGATAATATATAGGGCGTGACGCTATAACACCCCCATTTGGTATACAAATATCTAAATCATTTTTACTTTGGATTAACTACCCTTTAAATTTTCCTTGAAAAGCTTTTGAAAATGATTTAAACCTTTAAATCATACTTACACAACGAAAATATACTATTTGCTTTACTAATGTCTCTTTGTCATCATATATGCTTTACTCAAAATATCATTGATGAAGTATTCGAAACCTTTGTCAAAACCTTTAACAATCTCTTTCGAAACCATTTGAAAGTACCTCTTTCGAAACCATTGAAATTACCCCTTTCAATACAAGTAAATTACTTTACTTTATAACCTTGAGCCAAAAGCCAAAACCTACCTTTGGAAACCTTTTACCATAGCCTTTTCGAAAACATTGAAAACATCACTTTTGAAAGCTTTATAAACCTTAGACATCCACTTGTAAAATACCTTAATCATGCCTTTCGAAAACATTGGAAACCTTCCATTTAATATACTTTAAGTACATTTCTAAAACGTTGGGGAATCACCACTTTAAAACCATATTCAGTTGCCTTTCAAAAGAATTAAAGTACACTCCTTAAAACAAACCTTTCAAAACCTTTGGGTTTAACTTTTAAATATCAAAAAGGGTCTTAAAACAACTAAGTCGAAAGCAACTCTATCGAAAGCAACCTTTCAAAAGCATTTTCCTAAATAAAGAAGTGGATGGTGTCAAAACCAATCTCTTCGAAAGCAATGGAGAAATCGCTTTAATTTTAAAAAATTGGACTCTTTCAAAAGGCATTGTTTTGAAAGGCATGAAGGCAGAAGGTAGGGGTTTCAACCCCCTTTTAAAACATTTACTTAAAACAAGGGTGCAACTTGTTTCGAAAGCTCATTTCTTTTAAACAAATTTGACCCAGTCGAAAGCTGACCAAGTCAAAGGCTATCTTATTCGAAACAAAGTAGGTGCTTTTCCTTTAGAAAACAAAAAAATACTTCAACCCCTTAAGAACCCTATGTTCGATCCTATATCTTTTACGTATGTTCAATTCACTACTTACCAAGTCTTTGATACAATGTGCATTGGTTTTGATCAGGTTGGAGGCGGAGGTACTAAGTTGAATGGTGGCTGCCGAAGATGGTGAGACAACGGAACCTTAAAAATCTGATTTTAACTTTAAAAAGTAATTCTTTTCAATTAACCTACTTATTTGTCATCATATGTGGCCTTTACTTTTTCAAAATGTTTTTTGAAAGGTGCTGTTGAATTTCAGATGACTTTCATTTTAAAACATTAGCAAACAGCCCCTTCCCTTCTTATAAACATATACAACATTTAAGTCTCATACTTTAAATAATTTTATATATTTATGAACACATAGGAAAATTCTATAAAGTTCACATAAATCACTTTTAATATGTTTTCTGAAATATTTCAATTTTTGATCCCAAACATACATATAATTGTCGTAATTAGTTTAAATCCAAATAACCATTTTTTTACTAGAAAATTAATAATAAATCCACCTTGACTCATAAAATTATAAAACTTGAAACCTATTTCTATAATATCATTTCTAACCATATATTTAATTCGCAATGTATTTTGATGTCATTTGATAAGTTTTTCAATTCAAAACATATCATAAAATCAATATGAATAAGCATAATTCATCAATAAACATGTATATATCTAAACATAATTCAAAACATGGCAATACACTTGCAATAACATTCGAATCTGATTCTAGAAACCGAAATATCAAAAATATGATACGTAAATATTATTCACTTTTAGCTTTGTTTTTAAGGAGTTGAGACTTGATCTTAGATTAAGTTCATTAGCTTCTTCCCCTTAATTTAGCTTATCTTCCCCTTTTTCTTCTTTAATGGTGGTCGGCCTCTTGTTTTGTTTTAGGTTGTAAAAATGAACATGTAAAATGAATGATGACAGAAGACATCAGTTTGAAGTGTTAAATTCCTGGAAACTTTTCTTGCTTCCTGAATTTTGTTTGAGTTTGAGAATATGAAGTTTTGTTTATATTTCTTTTTCTTTTTCTCAGGCTTTACTTTTTGAAGTTATGGACTGAACTAAATGATATATACAAATAGAATGATGTGGTATTTATAGCCAAGAACGGATTTCGCTTCTTTTTTTTTAGAATATTAGCTTCTCAGATAAGCCTTCCCTAGATATAAATACATTTTGCTTTATTTTTATGTACTAAGACCTGAGATGGTTTAACTATTTCGGCTGAAAGATTGTTCCAGGCAGAAAGGTGGGCTAATTAAATGTTTATGTCTTTGTATTTGTATATACTAATTAGTATTGGCTGACACTACAATATGTATAAAGATATTTGCAGATTTTGTGTTTTATTTGATGTGAATATTTGTTTTCTTATGCATCTAAAGTTTGCTTGCAGGTTTTCATATTGTCTTTATTGCATGAATAACCCTATATGTCATGTATTCTATATGTTTGTATTTACATAGTTAACATTTTTATTTATAACTTATATTCATATCAAAGTTTTGTACTTATGTTTATATATTATGGCTTTCTTATGTCTGTACTTATGTTTATATTCATATTTTTATGTTATACTTATATTAAATATTTATAAGCTTATTTCACTTTAATTATAAAAGTTGTTGTTCGAAATACTACTTAATCTTATTTTTATTTAAAGTTAAATCTTCCCAATATTTGATTTGTAACCTATATTTGCATTAATGTATTTTATATTTATATTTAATATGAATAGAATTGTGTTATTGTACTTATTATTATTATTAACTGCATTCACATATCTGGTATTAAATGTCATTAATATATAACTTTTAATTTAATTGAATAAAACAGATTTTATTTTAAATATTGTTAAATGAGTCTATTTTATATTTTGAAATTAAAATTTCCCTTATAACACATATACAACTAATAATATCCAAAATCTTATTTATTTATAAATGAAAATCTTGTATTTATTAAAAACTTATTATAATAATAGGGTCAAAATTCCGGGATGTCACATTCCTCCTCCTTTAAAAGAATTTCATCCCCAAAATTTAAACAACAGTTAATTCAAAAGCTTAATATTAACATTCCAAACATACATATCATCCATACAAAAACAAACAATCGAACAGTCAATTCCAACATCATTACTAGTTATCCGGGCATAAATTTGGATAAGCTTTCTAAAACTATCAAAAGTTTCCCAAGTACAATCTCTGGGATCCTCACTCCATTGCACCTTGACGAGTTTCACCACTTTGTTCCTGAGTTGCTTCTCGTCTTGATCTACAATCTGAATAGGATCTCTAACCATAGTCAGGTTGGTTTATACTTCTAAATCTTCCTGAAGAACTGGTTCTACCACCAATGATGGGTCATGAACAAATTTCCTTAAATGAGACACATGAAATACATTGTGAATCCTAGACATCTGTTCTGGCAATTCAATCCTATAGGCTACAGTTCCAATTCTTTCCAGCACTCGAAATGAACCAATATATCGCGGAGCAAGTTTTCCCGTCTTTCCAAATCTTATAGCACCTTTGGTCGGAGAAACTTTGATAAAAACTAAATCTCCGATCTCAAATTCCAATGGTCTTCGTCTCTTATCTGCATATTTCTTCTGATGATCTTGAGCAGCTTCCATCCTTTTCCTGATAAGCTCAACCTTCGCAGAAGCTTCACGAATTAGATCGGGTACGAGTACAAGTCGATCATTCGATTCAATCCAACAAGATGGGGATCTACACGGCCTTCCATACAGAGCTTCATAAGGAGCCATATTAATACTCGCTTGGTAACTATTATTATAAGAAAATTCCACTAAATGAAGAAGGTCTTCCCATGATCCACCAAAATCTAATACACAATCTCGCAGCATATCTTCCAGAATTCAATTAAGCCTTTCCGTTTGTCCGTCCGTCTGAGGATGATAGGCCGTACTTAATCTCAAACTTGTTCCCATCGCTGATTGCAGAGCTTCCCAGAATTTGCTAGTGAAAATAGGGTCACGGTCACTTACTATGCTGACAGGAACACCATGCAATCTGACTATCTCCTTGAAGAAAATTTCTGCCAGGGAAAATGCAGTACGAGTTGCCTTGACCGAAATAAAATGGGCACTCTTCGTTAAACGATCCACAATAACCCATATTCCTTCATTTCCTTTCCTGGATCTAGGTAAACCGTCGATGAAGTCCATCGAGATCATCTCCCACTTCCAATCTGGAATTTCCAAAGGTTGCAATAGTCCGGCAGACTTCTGTTGATCTCCCTTCGCTTGTTGGAAAACGGCGCAACAATTTTCAAAAGCAGCTACATCCTTCTTCTTTCTTGGCCACCAGAAAACTCTCCTCATTTCTTTATACATCTTCGAGATTCCCGAGCGAATATTCAATTTGGAGCGATGACACTCAGCTAAGACTTCTTGCCTCAGTCCATCAATATTAGGCACACACAAACGACCATTAATCCTTAAAGCACCTTGATCGTCCACCTTGAAATCCGTATATCGCCCGTCCTTAGTTCCAAGAATTATTTCCTCAAAAGATTTATCCTCCGTTTGCTTACTAAGGATCTTTTCTAGGAGAGATGGAACGACTTCTAGAAGAGATAAGATCGCATTTCTACTAAGAGCATCAGCCACGACATTCGCTTTCCCCGGAGTATACAAAATATCCAGATCATAAGATGCCAGAAATTCGACCCATCTCTGCTGTCTCAAATTAAGGTCTTTTTGAGAGAAAATATATTTCAACGGTTTGTGATCCGTGAAAAACTCAAACTTTTCTCCCAAAAGATAATGTCTCCAGATCTTTAAAGCAAAAACAATACCTAACAGTCCTAAATCATGCGTAGTATAGTTCTTCTCATGTGACTTCAATTGCCGGCTAGCATACGCAATTACTCTGCCATTTTGCATCAGAACTGCTCCCAGTCTAACTAAGCATGCATCCGTATATACTTCAAATTTGCTATTCCCATCCGGAATAGCAAGCACTGGTGCACTGGTTAGCCTTGTCTTCAATTCCTTAAAAGCTTCTTCACACTGAGGTGTCCATTTGAATTTAGCTCCTTTCCTAGTCAGCTTAGTCAGATGCGAAGAAATTTTGGAATAATCCTTGATAAATTTTCTGTAGTAGCCAGCCAAACCCAAAAAACTTCGAACTTCAGTCGGTGTCTCCGACTGTTTCCATTCCAAAATAGTTTTAACCTTTGCTGGATCTACTGAAATGCCTTTACCAGAAACAATGTGCCCTAAAAATTTAACTTCCGATTTCCAGAAATGGCACTTTGAAAATTTTGCCTTCAACACGTGCTTCCTCAGAGTCTCCAATATAATTCTTAAATGTTGCCTGTGCTCCTCTTTTGATTTGGACTAGACCAAGATGTCATCAATGAATACCAGCACGAACTTATTCAACACATCTCGAAAGACTCGGTTCATAAGGTCAACAAAATAGGCAGGAGCGTTGGTTAACCTGAAAGGCATAACCAACCACTCATAAAAACAATTTGGTCCCCTAAATGCCGTCAAGGGAATACTGTCTTCTGCTACTCTCAATTGATGGAAACCTGAAGCTGATCTAGTTGAGAAAAGATAGAAGCTCCATCCAACTGGTCAAAAAGATCATCAATGCGAGGAAAAGGATATTTATTTCGAATGGTCACTTTGTTCAATTCTCTATAATCAACACAGAACCTTAGCGAACCATCCGATTTGGTGACAAACACCGCAGCAGAGCCCAAACAAGAAAAACTGGGTCTAATCAAACCCTTCTCCAAAATATCTTGTGTCTGCTTAATCAACTCTTCTCTCTCTAGAAGGCATTATCCTACTGGGCTGAATCACCGGCAATGCTCCTGGAATCAAATCAATATGAAACTCAATCTCTCGATGTGGCAGTAGACACTTAACTTCTTCAGAGACATCAAGAAAATCTTGAACCACATCAATTTCCTCAACTTCCTCTTGAGAAGTCTCTACTCCTAGCAAAAGACTACTCAATTGAAATCCAGAACGATCGCACGACACTTTGGCAATCCTACCCAAATCAGTCTCCAATGAAACTGTCCTCTCATCACAATTCAGGACTGCTTTATACTTATCGAGTCAATCCATTCCCAAAATAAGATCAAATCCCTTAAAATTTAACACATACGGGTCACAAGAGAAACCATGGGACAAATAAGAAATCTTCAAGTCCTTACAGATTGTATCCAATTTGGTTGCTCCACCTATAGGATTAGATACAATAATAGGACGATCCACCGTACTGGGGTTGAGAGAAAACTTTTCTACTGCTTCCAGAGAAACAAAACTCAAAGATGCACCCGAATCAAATAAAACTTTAATATATTTGCCATCTAAGAGTAAGGTACCTTCCAAAACCCCTTTGCCTTGAGAAGAAGAAGATGGACCTTCTTCTAGAGCAAAAACTTTATCCTGCAGTGCCCTTTGCAAAAGTGGACAATTCTTAATCATATGACCGGGCTGATGACAATTAAAACACAACGATCTCTGAACAATTGCCAATCCTGGACCATTCTGTCGTAGCTGTTGCTGAGATCCTCCTTGAGAACACTGGTTTGCCAAATGTCCAATTTGCTGACAATTATAACACTTACGGGTTCCGTTATTGCTTCCTACCGATTTCTTTCCCTTAGCTTGCTTTTTCCAAAGTGGATTAAACTTTCTTTTATTTGGTTAATGAAATTCCCTCTCGAAACTGTTGTTGTTGCATCCAATTTCTTGCTTATCAAATTTTCATACCTCAAAGCCATATCAACTAAATCAACAAAAGATCCTTTCAAAAGCACCGTCATCTTATCGTGAAATTCGGACCTCAATCCTTTAACAAACTTTTCATTCTTCTTTAGGGCAGTATCAATGAGTCCTGATCCATAACACGAAAGTTCGTTGAATCTGGTCTCGTACTCAGAAACAGTCATGCTTTCCTACTTCAAATTCAGAAAATCCTGGTACAATTGAGTTTTCCTTGCTGTTGTATAAACTTCTCCTCAAATAACTCCATAAATCTTTCCCATGAAATATCTTCCTCAGGAATATTCGCAATTGTTGTATCCCACCATGCTATTGCGCCTCCCTACAGTTGCCACGATGCCATTTCCCTCTTCTGATCATCCGACAATCTCATACTTTTAAAAATGCACTCACAAGGGCGTAACCAGGATTGAACTTCAATTATCGATTCTGAACCTTTAAATGGTTGGCCTCCAAGATCAATGAAATCTTTACATAAGGTTGCAAAACTAACTTGGGCGGTACTAGATTTACAGCCTCTCTAGCAATTTGACTTCGAACATTATCAATCGAAGTACTGGCCTTTACTCTGCCTCTTCTTCCAGAACTCATGTTGGCCACCTAAACAGTAACTTAACAAATTTAGATATGTATGTATGTATGTGTGTGTGTGTGTGTGTGTGTGTGTGTATATATATATATATAATTTTATGAAAATACAAATACGCACTCTCAAGATAAATATTACTTCAGAGCCTATGTACTCGCTCAACCTAGCGCTCTGATACCCGGTGTGACGACCCGACTTTCTAACTCCGTAATGACGTGTCATCAATAAGAAAGAAAGGGATAGAAATAGAAAAGAATAGAAAGAAAGAATAACAACATCAGAATATCACAGCGGAATGGAACAAAATATAATACATCAACATAACTATTACATAGTTATATACATATCAGAGTTATACAATACCATACAACATGACTATCATATACATATCTGTCAGAACATACATCCCAAATACATCATATACTAACTAACACAGCGGAACTATATAGATAGCTACATACGTCTGGTCTTTGCTCCAACTCCTCCAGTAAACTCTATACTCCGAATACCTATCACTTGGCTACTCATAAAAATTTGAGTACCTAAGAGTTTATGAAAACAAAATATAAACTCCGGGTCAGACATAGGTCTGGTATGAGTAAACGGTTAAAGTTGTTTAACTTCGAAAATCATTTGAAATAAAGGTATCACGTAACACTTCCCACACATAAATACGGGTAAGTTTTTACCTTACGCTAACCAAAATATTTTATAGGAAATTCAATGATATTATAATAGTGTCTAGGGTTTTCAAGTAAAATACAGAAATAGCTGAAATGCTTACATCTCACATTTCAACATAGTTGGGCACAATCAAAACGTATGGCACTTATTGGAAATTGGATCCTATACAATGGCAGGGCTACTGGGGTACCGCCCGTCACAGTACGAGGCCGAGATCACCGTACCGAGGAGCCACCCTAACTCCCATGCAACACAAGGCCGGAACCATTCCTTACTGAACAGTCTCGAACAAGATAACCCCGTAGTTGGCTGCAGACCAACCGCCCACACAACCGAATAAAAGGGACACCTAGACAGGGGTATACCTCGTCTTGCTTGGGCATGACCCACCTAACCTTGTTGCACATCCCCTGTTTTAGCCATTCCCGATGTGTTGAAAGCATTCAATCCTTACAAGTTCGTTCCGGGTTCGAACGAAACCGAAGGCATTATCTCGTTACACTCATTTTGGAATCACCCTCAGAGTTAACGACGATAACCCTTTCATTCTGAAAACACCATCACGATCTTCACTTGAGATTACATGACCTAACGTTTAATTTGGATCGATGTGGTTTTCGGAATATCAAATTGATACCCGATCCCGGTCTCATCGAAATCCAAATGCCATTTTAAAGGCCAAGTTGTCTAATTAACTTATACAATTTAAATTCAACAATTGAATTCATATAGCAATTTATCACAGATAAATCATACACAGTCATCACTCATATATCCAGAATATCACAGAACATCACAGGATATAAATAAATATCAGAGTCAATCAAATAGAATCATCGATTCATATCAACATTTAGTTTGATTTATTTTAAACTTAATGACTTGCTTAAGAATAAACTATATTTTATTCTTGCTTAGTTAATTACTAATTAATTAAATTATTTCAATTTATTAATTACTTAATCAATTAATTAATTCTTAATTATTAATCAATAATCTTAATTATTGATTTATAAAACTCAATTACACATTTAATTATTACTATTTGCTTAATTAATCATTAATTATTAATTAACTAATCGTTTAATCCTTAATTAGTTATTTAATCAGTTAACTATGATTCATTAAATTATTAACTTCCAATGATTAATGAAATTCTTAATTACAAATGATTTTACACAAGATTATCATTAAAACCTTTAATTACTAATTTATTTAAATTTCTAACTACTTATTAAATCTTAATTATAAAATTTATGATATTCTTAATTAACTTCGATTTAAATTAATTACCTTATGTTTGAAAACATTTCTTGATAAATTTAAATCAAGTTTAGCCTTAAAACCCTATTGCCATCGATAACTTAGTTAGTATCCAACTTGTTTAACCCTTCAACTTAATATTTTATTGTGTTAATTCCCTGGAAAAAATTAAAACCCGAGAAACCAACGCACAAAGCTCGTGCAAATCTCGGGTGAACCCTGAACTTTCCCGCGTTAGTCTTCTATACCCTCTTCTCTTTCTACAGCTCTTTTCTCTTCTGTTTATTATTATTTTTTTAAAGGGTTTAAGTTTTAAACTATTGAAACCTATAAACACACACGCGCACTCAAATCTCGACCCAGATACATACCCGAAGCATCAAGCTAACAAACTCGAGTTTCACTCGAGTCGACACTAACCAGCTCCTCCCCGCCGCCGTGCACGTGCACGGCGGTTCGCCACCGCTCCAACGCCCCATGACGCCACCAACAAATCACTTGGCTTCCCCTCACTCGAAATCGCAGCCCAGAAATACACGAAAAACTCGGGATTGAGAAATGCCTGAAAAGTCGAACTGCTACACAAACACGATAGACAAAATCACCTCGTTCTCACTATCTCGATCACCTAAGACGACGCAGCTTCGGCCGTACCTTGCCGACAACACACTCTAACACTTCCCAAAACCTCACGTCACTCGGTTGAGCCACGGCGACGCGATTGCCAAACAAACAGAACCCAAACAGTCGAACCCATAAACCCTAAAATTGATCATTTCCCAAAAATCTTGCATTCGAAATTTTTTTAAACAATTTTCTAGTGTTCCTAAATCCATATTCAAGCTTCATGTTAAATTACAACAATTATAATTGAAGGAATCATCAGAATTTCATGGAAAAGCATTTATGGTTAACTATCACTCTGCTCTAAGAAAATAAAAATTATAAATTTTGTCTTAAAAATCATACTTTCGTACGTAGTTTCAATATATCAATTCAAGTTTACAATTCGAGTTATTCGAATTTTGACCTTTATTTTAATACTGTAAATTTGTGTTTACAGTTCTTATATCTCACAGCTTACTAAAAAAATAATCCAAATCTTAATCCTAAACTTAAACAAATTTATTTAGTTAAGTTACTAATTAAAGACAAAAATTTTATATAATAAGTTCGATATATTCACTTTTTTTCTTTGCCTCAGCAAAAATTTGAAACCTGGAAGAACATAACATGCAGAACTTACAGTGAATAGCAAACATTCAAAAATATCACACATCAACATATCAATTCTTCCTGAACTACTTATTAAGAGTTAGATTTAAAATAAGTTTACTCACCATATACTGTTGAAACAGAGAGTATTTGATGATGACAGAAGACAGCAGTTTGAAGTGTTGAATTCCTGAAAACTTTTCTTGCTTCCTGAATTTTGTTTGAGTTTGAGAATATGAAGTTTTGTTTATATTTCTTTTGCTTTTTCTCAGGCTTTACTTTATGAAGTTATGGACTGAACTAAATGATATATACAAATAGAACGATGTGGTATTTATAGCTAAGAACAGTTTTCTCTTTTTTTTTTTAGAATATTAGCTTCTCAGATAAGCCTTCCCTAGATATAAATACATTTTGCTTTATTTTTATGTACTAAAACCTGAGATGGTTTAACTATTTCGACTGAAAGATTGTTCCAGGCAGAAAGGTGGGCTAATTCAATGTATTTGTATACACTAATTAGTATTGGCTGACACTACAATATGTATAAAGATATTTGCAGATTTTGTGTCTTATGTGATGTGAATATTTGTTTTCTTATGCATCTAAAGTTTGCTTGCAGGTTTTCATATTGTCTTCTTTGCATGAATAACCGTATATGTCATGTATTTTATATGTTTGTATTTACATAGTTAACAATTTTATTTATAACTTATATTCATATCAAAGTTTTGTACTTATGTTTATATATTATGGCTTTCTTATGTCTGTACTTATGTTTATATTCATATTTTTATGTTATACTTATATTAAATATTTATAAGCTTATTTCACTTTAATTATAAAAGTTGTTGTTAGAAACACTACTTAATCTTATTTTTATTTAAAGTTAAATCTTTCCAATATTTGATTTGTAACCTATATTTGCATTAATGTATTTTATATTTATATTTAATATGAATAGAATTGTGTTATTGTACTTATTATTATTATTAACTGCATTCATATATCTGGTATTAAATGTCATTAATATATAACTTTTAATTTAATTGAATAAAACAGATTTTATTTTAAATATTGTTAAAAGAGTCTATTTTATATTTTGAAATTAAAATTTCCCTTATAACACATATGCAACTAATAATATCCAAAATCTTATTTATTTATAAATGAAAATCTTGTATTTTATTTAAATTTGATTAAAAACTTATTATAATAATAGGGTCAAAATTCCGAGATGTCACAGGATGCATTAAATATACAATGGTAGACTGAAGTTAATTTAAGATGCTAAGTAAATGAATGTAATGCAAATAAATAAATAAATGAAAATGAAAATTTGCAAGAAATAAATGTGAAAAAAAGTCGTTATATGAATAAAAAAGGAAATCAAACAACAAATGTAAGAATGGAATTAATAAGGATAAACTAAATCTTTTGTTTGAAACTGTTGTTGTTTGTTTTGGTTTATGGTTGTTTGGGTAAGGATGCTTTAAAATTGTTTGGATGTATGAATGATCTATTTAGCTTCATCAGAGACTATTGAGTAAATGGTGTGCCTATTAGTTATTTCTTTTCCTGTATAATTTAATGTTTTAAACCCGAACAACTATTTGTTTTGTTTGATATGAATGAATGATTGATTTGTGTTGATTTCTATGTGATGGTTGTATACCTGGTTGCAAGAGATTGTTTTATGTATTGATTGTTTGCTGGTGGTTGAAAACAAGCTTAAATATTTCACTCTATATAATTATTAACTCTTTTAGATTATATAAGTAAAGTGCAGGTTATGGAAACAATTGCTATTGCTTTTGGTTTCATAATTAAGAGTTAATTGCCCGACAAATAGGTACGTTTACGGATTACGGTTTCATAGCGTTATATTATTTTTCCCGGGTTAGGATATATATTATTTTGGAAAATATATGTTATATATTTTTATATTTGATATTATATTTTCTCCCGACCTCTCCGTAAAAAAGAGACTCTGCCAAAATTTTCCGTAATTTTTGACTTAGAAAATATTTTGAAAATGTTTTTCAAACTTTATTAATTTGAGTATAAAAAGATTTAATGGTTATAAATTGGTATATTTTATCTAAATTAATTAATTTTGTAAATTTAATTGTTCATAAAGTTAATGTTTTGAATAAGATATATTGATTTCTTAATTCTTCTTTTCCCTTCTCTTTCCTTTTCGGGACGAAAAGTTTTGAGTGGGGGAGAGTGTAATGAACCGTGAATTTCTTTAATTGAATTTGTCGTATTAATAATATTTTTGAATTAAATTTATAAAGAAATATAATTTTTATAATTTGTAGTGAAGTAAATGTTAAGAATTAACCTATGAAATATTTTATTGATTAAAATAGACTTAATTAAAAAGGTTGAATTAAATAAATCCTATTTATTGGAACCTAATTTATTGGTACGCAAATTTATAATAACTGAATTATCGCAAGAAATTGAAATTTGATTAGAATTCTAATGAATGAAAGTGATAAAAAGATTTTACCCGGATGTAATTGTATATGAGAAATAAAGGAAAGTTTTGAATTGATTAATGTAATAAAACATTGTTAATGGTATTTGATTGTAAATTAAGGAAACGTGTTAATGCAAGTTAATATTTAATGAATTGAATGAACATAACAATTTAATTAAAATTCAAATATTATGACTTAGCTATAAATGGAATATAATAAGAACAAATGCAATTATTGTATTTATGGGTGAAATAAAATATTGATTTATTTGTAACCGAATGTAAATTAATGCAATTATGTTAATGTATGTTTATAAATAATTAGTTTATCACAAACCCAATTAATTGAAATAACCGTAAGGTCATAGTTGTTGTATCTAGTAAATTTGGAAATTTAATTCCAATAAATGTAATAAAGTATTAGAAATGTATATTGTTTCATAAGATAGTATAAAAAATGTAAACTTGTGATCTACGTATGAAATAATAACCAAAATAAAGAAAATAGTGTTAATGTAAGTAAAGTTGTAACAAATTGGTTTACTAAATCTAAATTTGGATATCAATAATGTAATGTTTATGAGAACTAATGCAAGGGCTGAAGGTGGGTATGTAATAAATAAATAGAAACGGGAAATTTTTCATAAGTAATAAATTGGAAAAAAAAAGAATGGAACCAAGGTTTGGTTTTAAAACCTTAATTTATGTGTGTAATTAATAGGATTACACATTTGAAACATAGCCATTAATACAAACAAAGAAAAAAGGGAAATAGTGTAAAACATTAATCATTTACCCATTCATGTAATGCATTGAATCAGATCTAAATCAAATTTCAACATTTGGCTGTTAATAATAGCTTATGAGTGAAATAGACGTTAAAGGGTAACAAGTATTGTAAGTTAACCTTTTAGACAAGTATATTAAATTATAACATGTAATCAATTGCAATAAATATAAACAAATTTTTACGTTAACATTAATTTAAGTAATTTTTGAAAATAATGACAATTCCATTTATAATATGACTATTGGTTATGGTAAAGATTGTAAATCAAGATTTATTGATTTATTTGAATGAATTTAAAGTATAAAACCAAGTAAATAATTAATGGAGAATATAAATAATAATTAATGTACGTTTTTGGCAAATACAGTAAAATTGGAATAAAATGTTATGCAATTGAAATAAAGATGAAAATAGAAATGGAATAAAGCGTTATTAATTTATTGGAATTTAAAATTTAATAAAAGGGATTTAATTGCAATTAAATGGATCTAATATTTAAAATGGGAATTTAGATGAAATGTGAGGATATTAATGTAATGAATTTTGAATCCGTTGTTAATCTCATCTAATTGATAATAATGAATCGAATAATAAAATGAAAACTAAATTTAATAGAAATTTTTGGAAATTAAATTTATAATTTTCGAATTTAATGAAATTTAGGTTAATACCGAAATTTATAAATTTATCAACTCTAATTTGACTGTTAAATTGGTTTCAATCATTGTAAATGATTGGGAAATTAAAAATAATAAGAATTGGCAATTATCGAATTAAAATTGAAAATTTGATTTAATTGACAAAATTTTATTTATTTTAATTATTATAAAAATAATCATTTTGGCCACTGACTCGGATTTCGACGAAACCAGTTTCATCGGATCCATATCGTTGAATTGTAGGATTTCAAGTTTCGTAGCGATCGGACTTGACGTTTGATCGTACTAACGCGAAACGCCTTGAAATCGATTTAATTGAAATCAATTGCAATCAATTTGAAAATATTGAATTTAGCATAAATTCTTCATATGATGGAATTTGGACTTGAAACTTGTTCCATCGCGTTTAAATTATTTAAAAACATCTATTTTGATATATGGGTTGACCCAATTTCGTTCCGGAGTCATAACGAGCTTTTTGGAACACTTTTCGTTAGGGCGTACATCTATCTTATCCGATCCATCCTATTTCAACTTTGCCTATATATATCCTGCTATAAACCCTAGCAGCCTCTATTCCTCATTTCTATACATTCTATTCCTCCTCTTTCTCAATGGCAGACAAAATTCTATATTTCCAGGTCCAATTGCAAATCAAATCCAAAGCAAAAAAATCCAAACTCCTCAGAAAAATTCAAAAAAAATATACGTTGAAGCTCTCGAAGTGTGTAATCCTATGGTGAAATTCATTTTTGGTTTTAGATTGTCATTTGACCGGTAAAATCGAAGAAGTCCCGGCCGTTGATCACGTCGAAATCAAACTCGACGGATCGACGAACCGTTTCTGGGTTTTGAAGAGGGAACGGAGGGGAGTTCATCGCGGTGTTCGTTTGTCGATCGGACGGTTGGATCTACGGCAAAATTTGATTAGGGTTTGCAAAATCATGGGCGGCGGCTGCTCGAAATTGTGAACGCAACTTGATCGCGTGGGCAGCCGAAGCTTGAGGTCGGCCGAGTGGTGGCGAGCGTGTCAGAAGGCGGCGGCGAACTATGGTGGCCGACATCGTGCGTTTGCGTGGCGGCAGAGGGCTATAGAGCATTTGAGCAGGTAGCTTGGTTCTGGAAGTTGAAAGCATGATTGAAGAACATGGGATGGTGACGTGGCGATTGTGTGAGGGTGAGTTGTGTTCTCTTTTTCTTCTATTTTTATAATTGTTTTCAATCGCATTTATACGTATAACTTTCTCATACGGCCTCGAATTTATACGTGGTTTCATGCGTTAGGATCGTATTTAAATTCCGGAGATTTTGACGCTGGTTTGGACAGATTCTGAGGCTGTTGAATTTTTGGGTTTAAATTCGATTTGAATTCAATTTAAATTCAAAAGGTGAGTGTTTTAACCCACTCACAACTTCTAAAATTTCTTATGTTTGTTAAATTGATATATGATGCGATTTGAAGTTTATTTATAACTGTTTGGCATATATTTAATCATCATCTCGGTTAAATTGCATTATTTGAAATTTAGTTGTTGTTCAACTTATTATTGCATATAAAGTGCCAGTTAAATTAATTTATTATTGAATAGTAAACTGTAACATCCCACCCTTTTGGATGATTTAAATCGACAATAAACCACACATGTCAACTAAAATCATTCAAAAGGTAAGACTGTTAATGGGGTAAATAAGAAAATAATAGAAAAGAAGGAAAGATAAAATACAGAATCTCACAGCGGAATGACAAAATATAAAAATCAAATAAACAGTTCATGAAGCTGTTTTACAAATAACATTTGATTACAACTTTACAATACAAATCAGAGTTATACATATAGTAGAAATAAATAAATAATGCAGCGGAACACATGATGTAGTGGAATAATTAATAATAAATAGTAGACTCGTCTCCGTCTTCATCCTCCAAAATATAATGGTCTTCAATACACTAAAAAAGCTCAGACTGACCCGAGCGTAATAAAAAGACAAAACACTCGAGTCAGGACTAAAAGATCTTATGTAAGTCAAATCAAAATAAGTAGAATAGAAATATTACTATAATGGATTCAGAGATGTATAATAGGAATTTCATCTCCTATCAAGTGTGCAATGTGGATTTAATTATTTAAAAGATTTCAAACGATTCAAAAATACCAATCTTAATCATTTTAATTAAAATAGATCTGAATTTTAAATTTAAAACTTTCAAATAATTCAATTCTAATAAATAATCCAAATTAAAGAAATTACACGGTTATATGTCATTTCAACCAGTATCCAAATCAAAATTTCCCAATCAATGGAAACCGCTCAAGTTATCATTTCAATCCATAGTGGTAACAAAGATATATACATAAATAAACATCCAATCATCCAAATTGACAACCAATAACATCCATCACAATCCAACATCCAAATCAGCCAATAAATCACAACAATCAATTGATCATCATTATCAGGTGTATAACTTGCAATTTATATTCATTATTAAATAAATGGCAAATTCAATTCAATATAAATTCAAATTTAACTTAAATGACAATCTAATAATACCAAAAGCAATTAATAAATTTCTAATCACATTATAAATTAAATTTAACTAGCATAAGAAAATCTAGTATTCGTGAGTGGGTCAAAACACTCACCTTTGATATTTAGAACGCAAAAATACAAACAAAGATGCCTTTTCCAATAGTCTCCAAACTTAGCCAAACCTATTTTATGTTATTAGGAATTCCAATACGAGTCCAAGGGAAGAAACTACGCATGTATCAAAGCTCGTATGAGTAAGATATTCAGGTTATAAGGATATAAAATAAAATAAAAATACATACATATTTAATTCTTAAAATAAGAAACTTTAATAACTCACGTTTTCAAATTTGATGTACCCAAAACAAAGGCAAGAAGTGGAAAGCCCAAACCATTAAGGCTAATTCTCATTGTTCAATTTTTTTGAAGGCTTCTTGCAAAAGAAGGCAAGGCGATGAGGAAAGGTACGGATGTGATTAAGGAAGAAATGGATGCTCACACTTTTTTATTCTTTTCTTTTTCTATACATAGCTTCAGTAAAATGAATTGGCAGCAATTAAGTAGAGGTATAAAGCTATGTTGACATTGAGACTTTGAGGGAAACAAATAGAGGTCTGATGTTTGAAAAAATAAGGAATTTCTAGGGGAAAGAATGATATAGATATAAAACAAAAGAAGAAAGGGAGGTGACAAATGAAATATGTATGGAACGGACAAATAAAACAAAACTGTATGATCTAAGTAGATGCTTTGGGAAATAAATAAACAAAATGGAAGAATAAGAAAGGATATAAAATTCACATTTCAATTACATCAAAGAATTGCAATAAAACCAAATATGGAAATGGTGGCAGGTGTATTGAATAATAAGGAAATGAAGGGACCACTTAGGATCTAGTTAATTGCATGATCCACTCAATTAAAAATATTATCACTGAATATACCCTTTTTCACACTCGTTTACACATAATTAACATATAGTAAATAAATTTGAATACAATAACCAGTGTAACGTTACAAAAAAATAAAAGATGATCTAAAACTCAAATTCAAGTTTTTTTTTCTTTCAAAATAATGTTTTTCTCATAGGGGAATTGCACAACCTAAAAAGTCAAATAAATTTAAACTTCAAGATTAGTGTTAAAACCACTTATATACAGCCTCAAATGTATACTTAATGACTGTAAAATATTGTTTTAAAATTCATTTTTTCTTCTTTATATAGAATTATTTTTACCTTTAAAATGAAAATGTTCGTTTTATTTTCATTAAAACGTTCTTTTTTTTTTACAATAATGTATGTTTCTTTCATTAAATCCAAAAATTAATATTAATGTTTCTTTTTTTTTTTAAAATTGATAGATCCCAAATCGACATAATTGTAATTAATTTCAAAATTACACTTATAACGGATTATAACAAACGTACATTTCTTTCATTAAACGCCATTAATTTCAAAGAAATTCTCTTTCCCTTTTATTAGAAGATTCCAAGTCAAATTAACAGCAATAAATTCATTAATTAATTTAAATTCGAACATATACTTATTTTGTTTTTTTTTAATCTTATTATTCAATTAATTATCATATTATGTATATACTTAACGTTGGTTTACCATTTCATTACCTCAATCTTCTATATTTATCACTTTAGTTCATATTAACTGTAGTAGGTAATTAGATTAACTGCAATTGATTTTCAATTTAATTTCAATGGATTAAATAAATAGGTGATGAATGACAAATGTTACCTTTTACTTACTTAATCGCATTTACAAGATTATTATTAACAACAAATGTTATGACTACTTACACAATCCTGATTATACTCAATTTTCCATTAATTTCATATAATTTCCCCTTTTATATAACATTTAATTCATTTCCTAATTTCAACTTATCATCAAATAACGTTACAATTATTTCAATCACTAGCATACAATTCCAACATTAAACCCAACATTCAATTGCCTTAATTCAATTAATTACACATTTAATATTAAAATGATAAATTAATGAGAAAATAGTTAAAACAATCGTTTATAATAATAATTCATACCCCTTATCTTATTCTTTACAACCAAGGGTTATAATTTGCTTACCCAAAAAGGTTTTATATTCAATATTAACCTATTTCAATTAATTACATACAAGTTCACCATCTACATCATTTAATTTATTTCATTATTTACAATCATAACCAAGTCAACCTACAATGTATTTCAATTAGTTTGAAATTACTTTAAATATTTATCAGTAGGGTCAGACAACACCACTGATTTCATATTCAATATTAGCAAATTCTAGTTGATTACATATAATTTCAACGTTCAATGTATTTCCTTATTTTTAGTTATAACTAATTATAACCTTAAAGTCACTTCAATTAATTGGAAATTAGATTAAAATAGTTAGCAATTACCTTATATTAACATTACTAACATTACATTCTAGTTATTCTTCTCCTTGTAACTTCAATTTTTTTTAAAGTTTTCTTTCAATATAAAATTATAAAATATTATTTCATTAATATTTTAATAATCGAAAATTATGGGTCGTTAAACTGTGAGTAATTGATTGTTATTTATTGATGTTATTATTTGAATTTTGATGATGTTTGCAATAAATGGTTGATGATTGATATTGGGTGAATGGATGTCGTATTCTATATTGTTATAACTGCAAGTTATTATGCATTCTCATTTCATTCGGGATTGCGGTTTGAAATGATATATAACTGTAATTTTATTTTTAAATTACAGATTGAAATGATAAATATCTGTATCGCTTGACCATAGGATAGAAAATTTTATACAGACACCATGGTCTATATACATAAAAATATTTTTAAATGATTTCTATGGTTTTGGAAAGGAATATACGGTTTATTATATATAAATTTTGATGTTATATAAATATTATTTATATATATATATATATAGTTAAATTCTTGAATTTAAGCTATGTATAAAATTGTTTAATAAAAATGAGTTTAATAATGGAGTTTGATGGTTTATATTATATGGGTAAGTACCTATTTATGGTATTATATTATAGAGTTTAAATGGCTTAAATGAAATTTAAGTTGGAAGATAAATATGAAATTGGTTTAAATTGAATTATTTAAGAATTGTACTTGAATAAATTTGATTTGGAATTTAAAATGAGTTGAGATTTTGAAGGGTATGATTCCTATAACATGATTTTGTTTAAAGTCTTTTAAATGAATATAAAGTTGAGATAAATGAATATATCAAGTTTAATAAAATTTAAAGAATATCGAGTTGTTTGAAGTTAAAAGTTTTACTTAAATTTTATTGGATTTATTAAGTAAACATTTCAAATCTAAATAATAGTAATTGAATTTGATACATATGGAATTATCAAAGAAATTATTTTGAAATGGAGGAATATTTAAAGCTTTGAAATATATGAATTGAAATGATTTATTTAGAGGTTCAAATCGGTATTTGGGATTTATTTGAAATATTAAAGAAGCTATTTTATTATATAAAGTACTTTAATGTGTAAACCATTGAAGTATATTAAGTTGTGTATCAAAGCTATAGATTTCAAGGTATATAGATTTGAAAGTGCTATGATTTCTTGAAAAAGGATATATTTGAAATAAAATGATATTATATTGATTTGGGTCTTAAAATAAAAATGATATCGTATTTATATGGTTTTGAAATGAATATTTTTTTCTGGTTTTGAAGTATAAGTATTTTAAAAATGCGACGACCCGGATTTTGACGTGTGTTAATCAGACGATTAACTGAATTTAATTTTTAGGTTATTAACTTTTATTAAACAAATAAATAAATTTTCTAATATTTAATACCCGAATCTATGAATTGGTTTAAAAGCTATATTAAATATTAGATTATAAGAATCGTTGGATATGATGAATCTCACAGGAAATGTATATAAACCCCACCATTTAAAATTTAATACAAGGTATCACTAATTATATACAAAACAAATGTATATTTTATTAAATAATGAAGTGCAAAAATATATATATGCGCATATATAACTTTATATAAACAAATGACAATATGTAAATGCGAGTAAAATGGAAAGAAAAAAATTCAAATGCACAATTATACATATGCATAAGTATATGTATAAGTTTATATTTATATAATAGTACATGAAGAATATAAGTACATGTGTGAATAAGTATATACATTATTAAAAAATGAGAAAGGCATACATCAGAAATGGAAAGGCAGAATATGTATAAGGATATACATAAATATCAGATCATATAGAGATACATGTAAGCATATAAGGGGGGACATAGCATTTAGCATATCCTCTCAAGCTCACAATATATCAAATCTAAGCACATAAAAAAACAAAAAAAAAATCAGTTTTTAGGTTTCACAAATCATATCAGGGGATTGTTGTCCATAAGAAACAATATATAAAGAAAAAGCAAACAAAAGCTTGCTGTAGAAGGCAGCCTACTTCTCTATATATGCCTCTATAATTGCCTCATTTCTTCGTTCATTCGAACTAATATCAGTAAAAGATAAAGCAACATTCTCATTTTAAATAAAGCAGAGTATAGAATCTTCCATTAGGAAAATCAACTCAACAAAAGTCAGATTCAACAAATCTAAACCAGAGGAGTAATCAGAGCAAGAGTAAGCAAAGTTTAAGCCTGAAGCTTCAGATCATTTCAATTAAACATGGAAGTTCCAGAAGAAAAAAAGAGAAAAGAAGAAGAGCCTGTTCTTCTGTTCTTTTAACAAGTGAGTAAACTACATTCTTTAACATCAGATTCTGATGCATAATCTCTGGTAGTGATGTGAAAGTAATGGTTGCATAAATAAATTCATATGTTAATGTGAACTAAGAAGAAGGATTTGTGCATGTCTGTTCTTATATATATATGTGTGTGTGTGTGTGTGTGTGTGTGTGTGATTCTGTTATCTTTACAGGGTAAGTAAACATAAATCCTTTAAAATATAAGTACCTGTAAAATTTATGCGTGCGATTTTTAATCATAGAATTAATTCAAACAAGTCGTGAATGATTATTAATGTGTTTGCTTGATTTATAGTTTAGATTTGTTGGAATTATATGTGTGTGTGACTGTGTAAAACACTCTTGGCCTCTGTTCTTGAATTTCAGATCATCAAATTCTTTAAAAAAAAATGTTAACTCGTCACTCAAGTATTTCCAAGCGTTGGTGATTGAAGAAATTCTAATTGAAATCATGATACCTTATAAAAAAGTATGTGTATACAAAGCTTGTAACAAACCAGTAAACGGAAGACCTAGATCAAGGAAGAAGGATTAAAATCAAGCAGGTGAGTGATCTGACTATTTTACTCTGTTTTTCTTTTCTTTTTCTTTTATGCCTGTGAATAAACCACACTTTGTTTTATTTTGAATCCGGATATATGGATGGATCTTAGAAGCTTGATGTAAATTGTTGCATGATGATGTATTGTGTATACATAAATGTAAAAATGTTTGCATATATTAAACGATCAGTGTTCTTCATTTTTTTTAAAGTACAGAGTCAAAATTTTAGATAAAAAACCAAAATCGTTTTAATCTAGTCAATAATAAGCTTGGCTATTTAAACAAATTATGTTTATCAAATCATAAACTATAGTTGAAAATTTATTTTAGAGTTAAATCAGTTGTAGATTTATGAAATTTTAAAATTTGACAGCAAAGCTTAATATTTGTGAAAATTTGATTTGTACAATTTAACAATTCATATATGTAACGACACAGAAATTTCGATCTCGAAATTTCCAGATAGTTAGGAAAAGAATAAAAGAGAAAGAAGAAGAAACAGAAACAAGTCACAGAAACCTCACATTCACAGCGGATCAAAATATAATATAACATAAATAACGGTTTTACAAAGAAGAACTGTATCGGTACAATTATATTTTTATACATCAAATTTACAACCATTTCACAACACTGGACAGTTTAAAACAACATATCCAAGACAACTATAATATACACAGCGGAAATACCCCATACGTTCCTGCCATCCAGCTCGCCTCCTGATCTTCAGAACGTCCTTACCTAAAAGTCTGTAATACTCGGTCTGACCCGAGCATTACATCAAACTAACACCCGGGTCGGGCTGGGAACCAGCGTGAGTAAACCCATCCAACATGGAATACAAAAGTAAAAAGCTTAAATAAAACCCGGGGTAACTCATATCAATTTACATTTTCACAATTGTTATAGACATCACTTATTTCACACATCAATTTCTAAGTACCAAAAACTTAGATTATATGGTCTAGTTTACTTAAATCATTCCATTCCAGTCTATTGATTCAACATATCAAATCTGTACAGAATTATTATAGATTACAAATCGAAGTGGTTTCGGGTAATTACTAATACCCGACTCCGGTCTCTTCGAATTCAATACAATCTTAATCCACGTTATTCAAGTATAACATAATTCAACCTTTAAATACAAGATGTCTCTTTTATACAGCAATTCATCATCGATAGATAACCACACAATCACTATACAAGACAAACATATCATATCACAAGCATTTCTTATCAGAGATAAAAACCAATTATTCATAAGCAAGATTTATTAGTCACCCATTACTAATTTAAATCAAATCAATTACTTTAATCATTTTTAAATATTGCTTACTTAACAATAATTAATTACAAACCATAAATTAATCATCCCCTAATTATTCTTTCTAATTACATTTAGTAATTAGCCTTAAATTAATTTACCACATCCATTAATCAACCTTGATTAATGACTTTCAATAATTAATTATTCTTAATTACTTACATTAATTAATTATGCCTTAATTAGTTAATAATTCTTTAATTAATTACATTGAATAATTATCACTTAATTAGTTTCACTAAATAATTATTCTTTAATTACTTTCCATCAAGTACTTACCCTATGATTAATTATAGCCTATAATTATCCATTAATTACTTCATTAAATAATTATCATTAGTTAAATCACATTTAGTAATTACCCCTTAGGTAATTACATTAATTATTCTTTATCAATCAATTTCCTTAATAATTAATCACATTAATAAATTAATACCTTAAATTTATTTCACAAACTAATCAACTAATTACCTTTGTAATCAAGTTTATTAATTATTCCTTTAACCGATTACCTTAATAAATTAACCATCCTTATTAAATAATTTATACTTTACATAATGACATCATTTAAATCACCTCTCAAAACATATAGGAATTTATCTACTACAAATTACTTGAAACAATCAAACTTTATAACATTTTAAAACCTATTCCTTTTGATGCTCCTTTGTACTTGATTTATTTATCAACAAAACATATTTAGACTTGATTAAACCTGAAAAATTCAGATCTTTTGATTTAAATCCTGACATATTTTTCCGGTTCGATAAGAAACAGATAACAGCAGGAATCAACCCGTGCAATTCCATAATCTCCCCGTGTAAAACACGGGAAACTCTCATACCTCACCTGCATCGCGTCATATCGCCTACAACATGAGATTGAACCCAAGGGAAAACAACTTCCTTCCCAACCTCTCCCTCTCCTGGTACATAGTGCACACGCGTGCATGATGCACTATCGCTCCGCTTATTTCCGATCACCGTCGCGACTTCCACAAGTCATCGCCTTCCCTACTGTCCCTCACGAACCACCAGATCGACGAATTCGCCAGTAAAAAATAAATGAACCGATCGATCCAAAAACCGGAACCACCTAACCTATCTAAACTCCTCGCCATTGGTGACCTCCTCCACCGAAGCCTACGCTTCTATGACCAAAGCAGGATCACACACCTCTTCAACATTTCCACCACTCGCGACAAAGCTCGAAACACCAAGGAAGGAGCAAATGGCTCAAGAATGAAGACGAACCCAAATCCGGCTCAAACCCTGAATTGACCAATCGCTGTCACCATAGCGATCAATCGCCACCTCCACTATTTTTGCCAATACCACAATTCGCCAAACTTGCTTCAATCGAAAACCCGACCATTCCAAATTCGTCGATCATCAGGAAAAGGTCAAAACCCATTCTCTGATCATCTTCGAAATTCACATCCAAAACTCATCTAAAAATTTTGATTTTGATTTTAAAAATCCTAGTTTTTTATAGTAGATTCATGCTATATACTTAGATCATTTGTTTGTTGAATTTTTTTTTGTCAAACTTTGAGTTTCTACTATATATTTATCATTCCAGTAAAAACTGACATCGATTTCTATTCATACTATTTTTGAAATTCAAATCGTGTTGTTTCTAACAGTTTATGTTTAGACAACATATCCTTAAATTTATCAGAACAAGAACAAATGGTTTTAGAATTAAATTAGCATCAAGAATTCTAAGAACAGAGTGAAAAGATATATATACAGAGATATCCATATACATATACACATATAATCATTTAAATCAACATACAATCTATCATTACCAATTTATTTCTCAAATTTACTACATGCATTAAGGATTAACAGGTTTTATTTTTTTTTAATTCAAAATTGTTTACTCACCTTCCATTTAACAGAGAAGCTTGTATTTTGAATTCTGGAAATGCTTTTTAAAACTGGGGATTTGATCTTGCCACTTGATGCTTTGATTTCTGGGTTGAATCTGAAATTTTGTGTTGAATTTGTTTGCATGATCTTTACTTGATTACAGGCTTAGTTTTCCAGGCTGAAACCCTTTTGCTTTCCAGTTTGAAATTTTGATCTTGTTATGAAACTTTCTTTTTATTTCAAAGGTGAAGAAGGAAGAAAGCCTGCTTTCTCTTCTCTTTTTTTTTAATTCATTTTTGCACATAAAATTATGTTTGAAAGGCAATAAGCATGCCACTTGTTAAGTTGCATGTTAATATTATTACATTTGTTTTAATGTTTATTATGAGTTATTACACTTGTCTTTTATTCATGCACTTAATTAAATTTTAAATGTTAATAGAAATTTTATATGTTATCCTTATGTTTAAAATATTACACATGTTTTAATTATTATTTAATCTATTAACATTTGTAATCATACATTTTTAATTTACTTTTAAATGTTTTTTTATAAATCTTTTAAATTTATTTTTCGGTTTAAGTAAATACTTTCTTGACTTATATAAATAAAGTTCTTTAAGGTAAATGATATAAAACAAATATTATTCATATATATATTTTTTAACCCAAAATATTTAAAATAATTATCTTTTAGATTTAAATTTGAATCCAAATTCAAATTCACTTTCAATTTAAAATCCAATTTCGAAATCAACTCAAATATATGTATATATTAGGTAACACAAATTAAATTTGTAATTAATAGTTCTACTTTTAAAAATCTATTTACATCTATTAAAAACACATTATTATTATTTGAAAATATCAATTTTGCCAAATTAAATAATTATACTAGAAAGATTATCAAACCAATACTTATTCAGATATATATTTTCATTACTGCAATTATTTATTCAACTTATAATCAGTATTTCTATTAATTAAATTCAGTTAATTTATAAATTTACAAATACTCAAGTATCCGGGTTATCACATTCCTCCTCCCTTTGAATCTTTTCGTCCTCGAAAAGAGATGAAGCCAGAATTTATTAAGATTTTACCCAAATGTAGGCCTGGAAATCATCACTCTCATCCATGGTCGCAGCTAACCCGATGGTTACGTTGCCATCCCGACAAAATCCATAGATAACTGTAGGCCTCCGCGCCCCTCGATTACACCATGGAACCGGCTACAGATCGCAGCTACAACTGGGGTTACGTTGCTATCACAGCAAAAACCCATATAACTGTAGGCATCAGTGCCCTCGAATTTCACTACCAAAAGAATGAAACTTCTCCACTCCACTTGACCATAGATCGCTGCCTATCGATGTTGCGTTGCCTTCCCGGCAAAATTAAGCGTAGACTATTGACACTCACCTCCGCACGGTTTTCGCTATGGTCCACACAGTAGATCGCAGCGACATCGAGTTACACTGTCGTCACAGCACAACCCAAATGCCTTTGTAGGCATCAACGCCCTCGACTTTCGCTATCCAATAATTCTCAGGAACTAGTTTTGTCCAGACTCCTCACAGGATCAACTTTAGAACCTCCCCCTTAGAGGCTCAAGGCAGTACCAACCTATGGTACACCTGAGAAGTTCATCTCAAGGGAGCGCCTTTTTCTCCAAAGCCATTCTCAAAACACTTTATACTATACATATAGTATCTTCCAAATCATACACCTAGTATGAATCTCATATAAATCTCCTTTCTCAAAATCGATTATCCAAAAATCGATAATTCTCAAACTAGGCTTTCCACATTCCAAAATTGATTTTACCCAAAAATCAAAAATCCTTTTCTAAATTCTTAGGTTCCTAAAACCTTTTCCAAAATCATTCTCATAAGATCCTTTATACGTATATATAGATATATATACATATATCTTCTTAAAATTTTGGATCTCTTCAAACTTGTATAAAACCCTTTTTATACTTAAAAACTTTCAAAAACCCCTTTCTTATGGCTATAGATTCAACAAGGAGAGATTTATCTTATATATAACAAAGATACATAACTTTTTTATCCCAAATCAAATACTAAAACTTGATTACTCTATAAAGTCATTAACCATATTGCTTACTTTCATAAAGTAAATTTTTACCATAGAAATATCCAATTTCTACTTCACTTTATCATATATTCCATAAAATATATCTTTCCTTTCAAAAACCATTTCACATTTCCTATTCACAAATTCCCAGTATCAATTTCATTCAAACCTGTACGATATACACATATCATCCGTACGCTATATCAATCCGATCGCTCACTCGAACATACAATTTCACTTCCGAACTAGTATCATTCACCCGACTTCCTAGTGTGGACTCAGATTTGGTTTCTTGATCAGAAACCGTCATTCTCCTTGCATAGCCATAACTATGATAGAGAATATCCAGATCCAATCAACAATCCATGTCCAGGTTCGCCGTCAAAAATCGAGTGAAAATCCCAATTCGGATCGATATAACTATCTCGAAATTTTATGCTCGAATCTGGATCAGATCACTATGCGAATAGAATAATATACGTACATCTTACGTATTTATCTTCATTGATTATCAACTAAATCAATTTCTCTTTCTATTCACATTTCCTTTAATTTTTATCGACCTAATAACAGTTATTTCAATTCCATAGGATTATTACTTTAATCCTTATCTAAAATGGATATTCAATCATAAATAGTTTGAACTCTATCCGGCTTAGGTTTAGAAAATAGCTTAAAAAGTTTAAAATAGATAAGTAGTCGAAAAATAATTATTAGATTGTAAAATATATCTAAAATAGTTAAATAATCGAAAAAAGTTAGAAAATAGTCAAATAGTTATAGAAATTTTAAATAATTGCAAAATAGTTGTAAAATAATAATTAATTTGTAAAATAATTCAAAAATAGTTAAATAGTTTCAAAAATAATTGTAAAATAAGTATAAAATAGTTTAGCTTTAAAAAGAAAGATTATATATAGTAAATAATTTGGAAAAATAGATTTTAAATAGTTTATATTAAAATAATTTATTTGAAAATAGTCCAGAGCCAAACTGTTCGATTTTCAATTTCCATTCCCATCAATCCAATTTAAATTTCCACCTCTATTTAAATAGACTCAATTCCAAATTAAATAACTTCAATTTCCATTGAAATTAATTTAGTCCCAATTCAAGTTGAATTAACCTCAATTTCTTTCCAAATTCAAATCAAATTCCAGTTGAATTTTAAAGCTATTCAACTTTTAACCACAATTTCAAATTATTTAAATCAAATTTCAATTTGAACCAGCTTCATATTCTAGTTCACTATAAACCATCTCGAATTATATAAATTCGAGTTAATACTTCAAATGTTGATTTACTTCCTTTAAATCAATTTACCTTTACTTTTAAAGTCTTTAAACAATTCAATTCACAGTATTATAAGTTATTTATAATAACATGATGATATCAAAGTAAGTAAATATCCAATTTTCTCAAAACATTCATCATCCACTATCCATTTCAAAATCTTAACCTGGTTTGAGATCACATATAATTCTCTACCTAATCAACCCATTTAACTTCCCCAAGTTAAATTTCAGTTTGAATTAATTTCAAATTCCATTTCAATCAAAAGAAGGTGATTTTATTAGATCATACTACCACAAAATATTTCATACGTTGATAAACTGCACACTAGCAGTTCAATCATTACATCCATTCATCACAACAAAATCCATACAAAGTCATACTTAAGATATTTACACCATCACCTAAGTTTTAGAGTCCTAGCATTCCCTATCAGAAACATTATTATGGACTTCCTTCCAATTGGCAAAGCCCAAACAAGCACTTTTCAACAGGATGTCCCCACTTATAGCATTTTCCACAAAAAGTTTCTACCCTCCCATCAATATGGATGACCTCCATGCTTCCTACTGGATGTTCCACAACCTTAATCTTCTTCTTCTGTCTCTTGGGACAATTTCTCGCGATATGTCCTAGCCCTTTACAATGATAGCAAATGGTTGACTCGTTGACCGGTTCCATTGGTTTATGCTTCATCTTCCTCACTTCAGGATAATGGTTAAGGAAATGTCCCTTCTTATGGCACTTAAAGCATAATATCTCGAAGCGAAATCGTTGGAATGTACCCTTTAATTCCTTCCTTGTTTTACCACACTTAGCTGCGTAATGACCCTTATTGAAACATCTATAGAAAGTGACATTATCATAAGGTCCTGGTCCATTTCTTTCCTAAATCCGATTTTCATACTCCTAAATTGCTATTTCCCATTCCTTATGTGCAGCTGCCCTTCGTTCTCTGCGCCTTGCCTTCCATTCTTCACTCTTAGCCATTTCTCTCAAAGATTAAATTCTAGAGGGACTTCCTAACCTATAAATTAGACTTAATTTAGAAGAATTCAACTCTTATATATATTAATTTGCTTACCTAGATATACCTTAAGTTTTAAACCACCTTTGGTTTTAAATTCACAACGACTTCCTTTAAGTTTTCAAACAACTCTTGTTTGAAACAGGACCCCTCATTAAATAACATTATTTATTATTTCTTTATCACTTTAAAACAATTTTCAAATTCTGGACCTAGTTTTAAAACTTCACAATTTAGATCATCTTCAATTCCAAAATATAAGTTATACTTACCCAAATGTTTTGCTTCCTTACAACATTTCATTATTAAATACCACAACCATTTATGATAATAATCAAGATTATCATATCTGGAAACCAATTCTTTAATATCTTATTCCGAAACTCTTTCCCAAATTCTAGATTTAAAATTTCAAATTGAATCCATTTCAAACATATCTTCATTTAATTTTAGTTTGGTTGTATTTCTATTACCACTTAATTCTCATTATTATATTCAATTCCAATGATTTAACGACCAATTACATTAATATATAATGGTTAGGGAAATCATTGTTTTATATATAAACTTATATAAAAATCATTTACTTTTAAAACCATTATATAAGAAAATAACAAATACGCTCTCTCATATATATATTACACTCAACTCATCCTAAGGTACCATTGACCCTATCCTTAATGATTAATCCCACAAGAGCCAAGGTTCTCGCTTAACCTTCTGCTCTGATGCCAAATGTAACGACCCAGAAATTTCGATCCCGAAATTTCCAGATAGTTAGGAAAAGAATAAAAGAGAAAAAGAAGAAACATAAACAAGTCATAGAAACCTCACATTCGCAGCGGATCAAAATACAATATAACATAAGTAACGGTTTTACAAAGAAGAACTGTATCAGTACAATTGTATTTTCATACATCAGAGTTACAACCATTTCACAACACTGCATAGTTTAAAACAACATATCCAAGACAACTATAATATACACAGCGGAAACACCCCATACGTTCCTGCCATCCAGCTCGCATCCCGAGCTTCAGAACGTCCTTGCTTGAAAATCTGTAATACTCGGTCTGACCCGAGCATTACATCAAAGCAATACCCGGGTCAGGCTTGAAACCAGCGTAAGTAAACCCATCCAACATGGAATACAAAAGTAAAAAGCTTATATAAAACCCGGGGTAACTCATATCAATTTACATTTTCATAATTTTTATAGACATCACTTATTTCACACATCAATTTCTAAGTACCAAAAACTCAGATTAAATGGTCCAGTTTACTTAAATCATTCCATTCCAGTCTATTGCTTCCACGTATCAAATCTGTACAGAATTATTATAGACTACAAATCGAAGTGATTTCGAGTAATTACTAATACCCGACTCCGGTCTCTTCGAATTCAATACAATCTTAGTCCACGTTATTCAAGTGTAACATAATTCAACCTTTAAATACAAGATGTCTCTTTTATACAGCAATTCATCATCGATAGATAACCACACAATCACTATACAAGACAAACATGTCATATCACAAATATTTCTTATCAGAAATATCAACCAATTATTCATAAGCAAGATTTATTAGTCACCCATTACTAATTTAGATCAAATCAATTACTTTAATCATTTTTAAATCATGCTTACTTAACAATAATTAATTACAAACCATAAATTAATCATCCCCTAATTATTCTTTCTAATTACATTCAGTAATTAGCCTTAAATTAATTTACCACATTCATTAATCAACCTTGATTAATGACATTCAGTAATTAATTATTCTTAATTACTTACATTAATTAATTATCCCTTAATTAATTAATAATTTTTTCATTAATTACACTGAATAATTATCACTTAATTACTTTCACTAATTAATTATTCTTTAATTACTTTCCATCAAGTACTTACCCTATGATTAATTACAGCCTATAATTATCCATTAATTACTTCATTAAGTAATTATCATTAATTAAATCAGATTTAGAAATCACCCCTTAATTAGTTACACTAATTATTCTTTATAAATCAATTTCCTTAATAATTAATCACATTAATAAATTAATACCTTAAATTGATTTCACAAACTAATCAACTAATTACCTTAATAATTAAATTTATTAATTATTCCTTTAACCGATTACCTTAATAAATTAACCATCCTTATTAAATAATTTATACTTTACTTAATGACATCATTTAAATCACCTCTCAAAACATATAGGAATTAATCTACTATAAATTACTTGAAACAATCAAACTTTATAACATTTTAAAACCTATTCCTTTCTATGCACCTTTATACTTGATTTATTTATCAACAAAACATATTTAGACTTGATAAATCCTGAAAAATTCAAATCTTTTAATTTAAATCCTGAAATATTTTTCCGGTTCGATAAGAAACAGATCACAACAGGAATCAACCCATGCAATTCCATAATCTCCCCGTGTAAAACACGAGAAACTCTCATACCTCACCAGCATCGCGTCATTTCGCCTACCACACAAGATTGAACCCTAGGGAAAACAACTTCCTTCCCAACCTCTCCCTCTCCTGATACATAGTGCACACGCGTGCATGATGCACTGTCGCTTTGCTCATTTTCGATCACCGTCGCGACTTCCAAAAGTCATCCCCTTCCCTACCATCCCTCAGGAACCACCAGATCAACGAATTCGCCAGTAAAACAAAAATGAACCAATCGATCCAAAAACTAGAACCACCTAACCTACCTAAACTCCTTTCCAGTGGCGACCTCGTCCATCAAAGCCCACGCTTCTCGGACCAAAGAAGGATCACACACCTCTTCGACATTTCCACCACTCGCGACAAAGCTCGAAACATCAAAGATGGAGCAAATGGCTTGAGAACGAAGAAGAACCCAAATCCGGCTCAAACCCTAAATTGACCAATCGCCGTCACCATACCGATCAATCGCCACCTCCACTATTTTTGCCGATACCACAATTCACTAAACTTGCTTCGATCGAAAACCCGACCATTCCAAATTCATCGATCATCTGGAAAAGGTCGAAACCCATTCTCTGATCATCTTCAAAATTCACATCCGAAGCTCATCTAAAAATTTTGATTTTTATTTTAAAAATCCTAGTTTTTATACCAGATTCATGCTATATACTTAGATCATTTGTTTGTTGAAAACAAATTTTGTCAAACTTTGAGTTTCTACTGTATATTTATCATTCCAGTAAAAGCTGACATCGATTTCAATTCATACTATTTTTGAAATTCAAATAATGTTGTTTCTAATAGTTTATGTTTAAACAACATATCCTAAAATTTAGCAGAAAAAGAACAAATGGTTTTAGAATTAAATTAGCATCAAGAATTCTAAGAATAGAGTGAATAGATATATATACACAGATATCCATATACATATACACATATAATCATGTAAATCAACATACAATCTATCATTATCAATTTATTTCTCAAATTTACTGATGCATTAAGGATTAACAGGTTTTAATTTTATTTTAAATCAAAATTGTTTACTCACCTTGCATTTAACAGAAAAGCTTGCATTTTGAATTCTGGAAATGCTTTTTAAAACTGGGGATTTGATCTTGCCACTTGATGCTTTGATTTGTGGGTTGAATTTGAAATTTTATGTTGAATTTTTTGCATGATCTTTACTTGATTACAGGCTTAGTTTTCCAGGCTGAAAACCTTTTGCTTTCCAGTTTGAAATTTTGATCTTGTTATGAAACTTTCTTTTTATATCAAAGATGAAGAAGGAAAAGAACAGCCTGCTTTCTCTTCTCTTTTTTTTAATTCATTTTTGTACATAAAATTAAGTTTGAAAGGCAATAAGCATGCCACTTGTTAAGTTGCATGTTAATATTATTACATTTGTTTTAATGTTTATTAAGAGCTATTACACTTGTCTTTTATTCATGTAGTTAATTAAATTTTAAATGTTAATAGAAATTTTATATGTTATCCTTATGTTTAAAATATTACACATGTTTTAAATATGATTTAATCTATTAACATTTGTAATCATACATTTTTAATTTACTTTTAAATGTTTTATTTTTATTTTTTATAAAGCTTTTAAATTTTATTTTCCTATTTAAATAAATACTTTCTTAACTTATATAAATAAAGTTCTTTAATGCAAATGATATAAAACAAATCTTATTCATATATATATATTTTGACCTAAAATATTTAAAATAATTATCTTTTAGATTTAAATTTGAATCCAAATTCAAATTCACTTTCAATTTAAAATCCAATTTTGAAATCAACTCAAATATATGTATATATTAAGCAACACAAATTAAATTTGTAATTAATAGTTCTACTTTAAAAATCTATTTATATCTATTAAAAAAACAACACATTATTATTGTTTGAAAATATCAATTTTGCCAAATTAAATAATTAAACTAGAAAGATTACCAAACCAATACTTATTCAGATATATATTTTCATTACTGCAATTATTTATTCAACTTATAAATTAGTATTTCTATTAATTAAATTCAGTTAATTTATAAATTTACAAATACTCAAATATCCGGGTTATCACAATATATATACTCTGAATCATCATAAAAATCTAGGATTTTTGAAATTAAAAATATAATTGTTAGCCTTGCGGTTGTGAAGAATTTTTGAGATGATCTGAATGTGAAGTTTCATTTATTGTTGAAGAATGGAGAAGTCTCAAGGGTCGCGGTCAAGGTGGAAGGAAGTGTGTAATTGGTCGAACGTGGGAAAAATAAGGGTAGGGCTTATTATCGGCCATAGTGATCGGAGTTTGAAAGAATGGGGTTTTTCTGCTTGGATGTGTCGTCGACGTTCTGAGGGGTTTCACGATGCCTAGTGACGATCGGAATCAATCGCGCATTGAGCCGTGGGTGCTGGAGGGTGCGATGAAGCAACAGAGAGAATGGTGAGGATTCTCGAGTGCTTACTCGCCGGTGATGGTCGAAATTATCGATGAGATCGTTTCTAGGTTAATGGGTGTTAGAGTCGTTTTTGATTTTGCAACGAATTGATGTGATGGGTCGATCTCGGGGAGTTATCGTGATTTTCGTCGACTCGTCTGAGGGTAGGGCGAAGATCATCGGCGATCGGAGGCGATGTGCATGTGGATCTGCACGTTTCGTGCATCTGGAAAGTGGGTTTGGGGGAAAATGTTTTACTTGGTTTTAAACACGAAGGAGTATGGGTTTTCGCTCGAAGCAGGAGATAAGGGCTATGTCACGTGTTTGAATCGGGTTTGAAGGGTTTTTGATCGGGTTTCTAATGATGGTCCAATTTCTGTTGTACAGGAAATGTTTTAGAGTGTAAACAATGACACTTTGATCTTTGAAAATGTTTCTAAGTTAAAAGCAAAGTAAACTACGTTTTACTCTTGGAAATAATTCGTTTACAAAGGATAAATGTTTTAACAAGTTTAAGTAAATTAGAGAGATTAACATAAGTAGATTGAAAATGATTTCTTTGTTAAATTTTATTTAAATAACTTTGGAAAATTTCAAAGATTTAAGAGGTAAGAAAAATTGTTGTATATATTATCTAAATTATAATTTATTTATTAGATGTTTATTTTTAAAATTAAGTTAAAGATAAGAATTTAGTGGATCAATTAAAACAAAGAGCTTACCTTTAAGTGATTAAGAGTTTTGGTTAATTTAAGATAAGTAAATTTCTTAATTAAGAATTTTTTAAGAAAAAGTAATTAAGAAATTATTTAATTGATTTTAAATCAACTAAATAATTAATTAGGGGCTAATTAAAAACAATCACTTATAAATTAAGTAAGAGTACTTACTTAATAAAGTAATTAAGGGATTAATTACTAGGTGAAATTAATTAAGAATGTAATTAATTTTAATTAATAAATTAAGTTTAATTAATTAAAGAGGATTACTCGATGATGAGGTTAAGTATAAGTACTTAACGAAATTAATGGAGTGTAATTACTTAGTGAAGTAATTAACGAATAATTACTGGATGTAATTAATTAAGGGAAATTGCTTGATGGATATTATTTGAGGGAAGTAATTAAGTGGTGCTTACTCAGTGTAATTAAAGGATTTACTAATGGAAGTAATTAGTGGATCATTAATTAATTAATGTAATTAATGGAAGAGATCAATCTTGCCTATGAATGATTGAATAATGATAAATGCTTTGGATTGGTTGATATCTCTGAATTGAATTACTTTGTGACATGATAAGTTGGATGGACAGTGATTATGAGATTATCTATCAATTATGAATTGCTGTGTAAAAGTGTTATCCCGTAATTAAAGTTAAATTTGATTTAAAATAAATATCTTGGGTTAAGATGACATTGGATGCCTTGAATGAGACTCGAAGAGACCGGGGTCGGGTATTAGGAAATACCCGAAACCACTTCGAATTTTTATAGATTGATGAGTGAAATCTATAGGCTGGAATGAAGTGATTTAAATGGATTGGGCTATTTGAATCTAAATCTTAATACTTAGAAAATGGATGCGTGGAATAAGTGATGTCTAGATAAATTGTGACCCTGTAAATTAATACGAGTTACCCGGGGTTTATATAAGTTGTTTGCTTTGGTATTCCATGTTAGTTGGGTTTACTCGCTGGTTTCCAGCCTGACCCGGGTGTTACTTTTATGTAATTCTCGGGTCAGACCGAGTATTACAAATTTTCAGGTAAGGACGTTCTGGAGCTCAGGAGGCGAGCTGGATGGCAAGAACGTATAACGTATTTGCGATGTATTATATTTTGAATATTTAAGATGTGATGATTGTGTATATTCAGTGACTGTATATATGTGTAACTCTGATATAGTATAAATGTAATTGACAGATACATAATGCTTTGTAAACTGTTATTTATATATTATTATATTTTATCTGCTGTGAATGTGAGATGCTGATGTTTCTGTCCTTCTTTTTTTTCTATCTCTTTCTTCTTTTTCATAACTATATGGAATTTTCGGCTTCGAAAATTTCGGATCCTTACAGTTGGTATCAGAGCTGAAGCTTAAGCGAGAACCTTGGCTCTGGTGGGGGATACTCGTTGAGGATTGGGTCAATGGTACCCTAGGATGAGTTGAGTATATATATATATATATGAGAGCGTACTAGTTATTTTCTTATATAAAGATTTTAAATGATTTTATATAAGCTTATATTTTAATATATAAAGCAATAATTTTTCTAATATTATGTTAATTGGTTGTTAAATCATTGGAATTAAAATAGAATCAATGGGAACTAAGTGGTAACAGAAATACAACCGAACTGAAAATTAAATCTCGAATTTGGGAAAAGTTTTGGAATAAGATAATAATGAATTAGTTTCCAGATATGATAATCTTGGTTATTATCATAAATGATTATTGTGTTTAATAATAAGATGTGTATTAATGAGTAAGCAAAATGAAATGTTTAGTTAAGTATGACTTAAAGTTGGTTTTAAATTGTGAAGTATTAAATCTGGGTCTAGAATTTGAAAATGGTTTCAAAGTGATAAGGAAGTAATGAATAATATTATTTAATGTATTTGAATAAAGGGTCCTATTCCAAACAAGAGTTGTTTGAAAATTTAAAGAAATTTGTTTTGAATTAAAAACCAAAGATGGTTTAAAATTTAAGTATAACTTGGTATGTAAAGGAAATTAATTGTGAATATGTGGATATACATAATATCAAAGATGGTTTGAAATAAACTCTAAATGTTGAGTTTTAAATTTGGAATGAGATGTGATACCCAAAGTGATAATTTTTTGAACTTAATAAGTGGGAAGATTATTAATGTGAAGTCTAAAAATTGAATTGGGAATTCAAATTGAGTAAGGTTGATTGGATTAAGTAAATTGAATTTAACTTGGAAAGTTAAATGGTTAATTTGAATTGGGAATTTGTGTGATCTCAAAATGGATTTGAGATCTGGAAATTGAAAATGGATGGATGTTTAAAATAATTTGGATGATATCATCCTATTGTTATTAAAAATCTTTAAATTGCAAATTGGACTTGTTTAAATGATGAGGAATGAAGTATGGTAATATATCCATTGTTGAGATAAAAGGGAAATTAAACTTCAATTTGAAATTAAGGGTATGGAATAACTTTGAACTAAAAATTTGAGTAATTGAATTTGTAATTAAAATTGCTTAAGAACTGGTTTCAAACTGGAGGATAAAATTTAGTAATAAATTAAATTTTTACTAAAATAAAATTGTTTTGAACTCTTATTTGAACATTGAAAAAGGTTAAGTAGAAATAATTTAAAATGGAATTTTGAGAATTTGACTCAAAATTTAACTGTTTAAAGATTTAGGTTATTGATGTAAGAATAAAGGTTAATTTGGCTAAAAAGTTAAACCAACCTTAGAGAATTTAACTCGAATTTATATAATTCGAGATGGGTTAAAATTGAGATTTAAATTTCATTAGTTCAAATTGAATTTTGTTTGAAATTGAAGATGGATAAGTATAAAAATTCTAATGGAAAATTTGAATTGGATTAATTTGAAATAAAATCGAAGATTTAATGAGTTCAAATTCAAATGGGAATTAGGATTAATCATAGAAATTGAAATGAAATGAATTTGAAGTGGGTTCAATTTGAAATTAGCCTAAATTAATTAGAATAATTTGGGAATTTGAAATTAAGGTGAATTGATGGACTTGGAGGCTGGGAATTGAATAGTTTGACTCTGGACAATTTTCAAAATAAATTGTTTTAGTATAAATATATTTTTACTATACAACTTTTCTTTTAAAACCAAAAACTATCTTATATTGTTTTACAATTATTTTTGGAACCATTAACCATTTATTTTTAAACTTTTTATAAACTAATTACTATTATTTTGCAATTATCTAAAATTTCTGAAACTATTTAACTATTTTCCAACTATTTTACAATTAGTTAACTATTTTACAGTTATTTTACAAACTAATAATTATTTTTCAATGACTTGTCTATTTTTAAAAATTTCAAGCTATTTTCTAAAAATAAACAGGTCAGAGTTCAAATAGTTATTAATTTAAATACCCAACTGAGATAAGAATTGAAGTGATAATTCAATGGAACTAAAGCAATTGCGAATATGTCGATAAAAATTAAAGGAAATGTGAATAGAAAGGAAATTGATTTATTCGATGGTCAATGAAAACAAATACGTAGGATGTACGCATATTGTTCTATTCGCATAGTAATTTGATCCAGATTCGAGCATAGAATTTCGAAATAGTTGTATCGATCCGAGTTTGAATTTTTTGCTCGATTTTCGACGGTGAGCCTGGATATGGATTATTGATTGGTTCTGGATATTTTCTATCATAGTTATGGCTATGCAAGGAGAATGACGGTTTCTAATCAAGAAACCAGATCTGTGTCCGCACTAGGAAGTCGGGTGGACGATACTAGTTCGGAAGTGAAATTGTGTAATCGTGTGAGCGATCAGATTGGTGTAGCGTACGGATGATAGGTGTACATCGTACAATTTTGAACGAAATTGATATTGGAAGGAGTAATCAAATTTGAATATTTGATTTTGAATAAACAAAGTTATATATCTTTGTTATATAAGATAAATCTCCCTTTATTGTATCTACTGCCAGAAGGAAAGGATTTTGAAAGTGCTTGAAGTATGAAAAGGAGTTTTACACAAATTTGAAATGATCCAAAGTTTTAAAAATTATATATACCTGAATATATATATATATATATATATATATATATATATAAAGGATCTTATAAGGATTTTGGAAAAAGGTTTTGGAAACCTTTGAATTTGGAAAGGCTTTTGATTTTTTGGTAAAATCAATATTGGAATTTGGAAAGCCTAGTTTAAGAATTATCGATTTTGGGATAATCAATTTTGTGTAAAGGAGCCTTGTATGAGATCACACTAAGTGTATGATTTGAAAGATACTATATGTGTATAGTATAAAGTATTTTGATAATGGCTCTGGGGAAAAAGGCGCTCCCTTGAAAATGAACTTCTCAGGAGTGCCACCGGGTGGTGCTGCCTTGAGCCCCAAGGGGGGGTTCTAAAGTTGATCCTGTGAGGAGTCCGGACAAAACAAGTTCCTTAGGATTATGAGTAGAGTATACCATAGCAAAAGTCGTGTGTGCTGCTGAGAGCCAATAATTACATGGACTTTTGCTGCGATGGCAACGTAACCCTGGAATGTAATTGCGATCAGTTGTGGTTTCCATGGCGTAATCAAGGGGCGTGGAGTGCCTACAGTTACATGGACTTTTGCTGCGATGGCAACGTAACCCAGGATGTAACTGCGACCATGGATGGGGGTGATGATTTCCAGAGCATTCTCACCAAGTATATTACCTCTATTTTCAAAAACTGTTTTCTATATTTTTCAATAAAATTATTTTTCAAAGTGTTTTCACTAGATGTTCAAAACGGGTCTGCCAAGTATTTATAGATTTTCTATCATATGCTTGATCAACATATGACCAAATTACATGGATGGACTTGTCGAAGCATCGAGTTATAAAGTATTTTTATAACAATTTTTTAGTAATATTATATAGATTTTTAAAGTAGATTAAAAATGATCAAAGAAAATTTATTTGATTTTAAGCATTTTAATAATTATGGCTTCGTTCCTTTTCGAGGACGAAAAGATTCAAAAGGGGGAGGAATGTGACGACCCGGATTTTAACATGTGTTAATCGAACGATTAACTGAATTTAATTATTGGGGTATTAACATTTATTAAACAAATAAATAAATTTTCTGATATTTAATACCCGAATCTATGAATTGGTTTAAAAGCTATATTAAATAATAGATTATAAAAATCGCTGGATATGATGAATCTCACAGGAAATGTATATAAACCCCACCATTTAAAATTTAATACAAGATATCACTAATTATATACAAAAAATGTATATTTTATTAAATAATGAAGTGTAAAAATATATATATGCATATACAACTTTATATAAAGAAATGACAGTATGTAAATGCGAGTAAAATGGAAAGAAAAAAAATTCATATGCATAATTATACATTTGCATAAGTATATGTATAAGTTTATATTTATATAATAGTACATGAAGAATATAAGTACATGTGTGAATAAGTATAAACATTATTAAAAAAATGAGAAAGGCATACATCAGGAAATGGAAGGGCAAAATATGTATAAGGATATACACACTTATCTGATCATATAGAGATACACGTAAGCATACAAGGAGGGACATAGCATTGAATGCATATCCTCTCAAGCTCACAATATATCAAATCTAAGCATATAAAAAAAAATCAGTTTTCAGGTTTCACAAACCATATCAGGGGATTGTTGTCCAAAAGAAAAAATATATAAAGAAAAAGAAAATAAAAGCTTGCTGTAGAAGGCACCCTACTTCTCTATACATGCCTCTACAATTGCCTCATTTCTTTCATTCATTCAAACTAATATCAGTAAAAGATAAAGCAACATTCTCATTTTAAATAAAGCAGAGTATAGAATTTGCCATTAGGAAAATCAACTCAACAAAAGTCAGATTTAACAAATGTAAACCAGAGGAGTAATTAGAGCAAGAGTAAGCAAAGTTTAAGCCTGAAGCTTCAGATCATTTCAATTAAACATGGAAGTTCCAAAAAAATGAGAAAAGAAGAAGAGCCTGTTCTTCTGTTCTTTTAACAAGTGAGTAAACTACATTCTTTAACATCAGATTCTGATGCATAATCTCCGTTAGTTATGTGAAAGTAATGGTTGCATGAATAAATTCATATGTTAATGTGAATTAAGTAGAAGGATTTGTGCATGTCTATTCTCATATATATATATATGTATGATTCTGCTATCTTTACAGGGTAAGTAAACATAAATCCTTTAAAATATAAGTACCTGTAAAATTTATGCATGCAATTTTTAATCATGGAATTAATTCAAACAAGTTGTGCATGATTATTAATGTGTTTGCATGAATTAAAGTTTTGATTTGTTGGAATTATATGTGTGTGTGACTGTGTAAAACACTCCTGGCCTCCGTTCTTGAATTTCAGATCATCAAATTCTTTATAAAAAAATGTTAACTCGTCACTCAAGTATTTGCAAGCATTGATGATTGAAGAAATTCTAATTGAAATCATGATACCTTATTAAAAAAATATGTGTATATAAAGCTTGTAACAAACCAGTAAACAGAAGACCTAGATCAAGGTAGCAGGATTAAAATCAAGCAGGTGAGTGATCTGACTATTTTACTCTATTTTCTTTTTCTTTTTCTTTTATGCCTGTGAATAAACCACACTTAGTTTTATTTTGAATCTGGATGTATGGATGGATTTTAGAAGCTTGATGTAAATTGTTGCATGATGATGTACTGTGTAGACATAAATGTAAAACTGTGTGCATATATTAAAGCATCAGTGTTCTTCATTTTTTTTTAGTACAGAGCCAAAATTTTAGATAAAAATCCAAAATCCTTTTAATCTTTTCAATAATAAGCTTGGGTATCTAAATAAATTATGTTTATCAAATCATGAGCTATAGTTGAAAATTTATTTTAGAGTTAAATCAGTTGTAGATTTCTGAAATTTTAAAATTTGACAGTAAAGCTTAAAATTTGTGAAAATTTGATTTGTACAATTTAACGATTCATATATATACTCTGAATCATCATAAAAATCTAGGATTTTTGATATTAAAAATATAATTTTTAGGCTTGCGGTTGTGAAGAATTTTTTAGATCATCTGAATGTGAAGTTTCGTCTACTGCCGACGAATGGAGAAGTATCAGGGGTCGCGGTCAAGGTGGAAGGAAGTGTGCGGTTGGTCGAACGTGGGAAAAATAGGGATAGGGCTTATTATCGGCCGTGGTGGTCGGAGTTTGGAAGAATAGGGTTTTTCTGCTTGGATGTGTCATCGACGTTCTGAGGGGTTTCACGATGCCTAGTGGCGATCAGAATCAATCGCGCGTTGAGCCGTAGGTGCTGGAGGGTGTGATGAAGCAACGGAGAGAATGGTGACGGTTCTCGAGTGCTTAATCTTCGGTGATGGTCGAAATTTTTGATGAGGTCGTTTCCAGGTTGATGGGTGTTAGAGTCGTTTTTGATTTTGCAACGAATTGATGTGATGGTTCGATGTCGTGGAGTTGTCGTGATTGTTGTCGACTCGTCTGAGGGTAGGGCGAAGATCATCGGCGTTCGGAGGCGATGTGCATGTGGATGTGCATGTTTCATGCATTTGGAAAGTGGATTTGGGGGAAAATGTTTTACTCGGGTTTAAACACGAAGGAGTATAGGTTTTCGGTCGAAGCAGGAGATAAGGGCTGTGTCACGTGTTTGAATCGGGTTTGAAGGGTTTTTGCTCGGGTTTCTATTGATGGTCCAATTTATGTTGTACAGAAAATGTTTTGGAGTGTAAACAATGACACTTTGATCTTTGAAAATGTTTCTAGGTTAAAAGAAAAGTAAACTAAGTTTTACTCTTGGAAATAATTCGTTTACAAAGAATAAATGTTTTAACAATTTTAAGTAGATTAGAGAGAATAAAATAAGTAGATTTCAAAATGATTTCTTTGTTAAATTTTATTTAAATAACTTTAGAAAATTTCAAAGATTTAAGAGGTAAGAAAAATTGATATATATTATTTAAATTATAATTGATTTATTAGATGTTTATTTTTAAAATTAAGTAAAGATAAGAATTTAGTGGATCAATTAAAATAAAGGGTTTACCTTTAAGCGATTAAGAGTTTTGGTTAATTTAAGATAAGTAAATTTCTTAATTAAGAATCTTTTAAGCATAAGTAATTAAGAAATTATTTAATTGAATTTAAATCAACTAAGTAATTAATTATGGATTAATTAAAGATATTCACTTATAAATTAAGTAAGAGTACTTATTAATGAAGTAATTAATGGATTAATTACTGGGTGAAATTAATTAAGAATGTGATTAATTTTAATTAATAAATTAAGTTTAATTAATTAAAGAGGATTACTCGATGATGAGGTTAAGTATAAGTACTTAACGAAATTAATGGAATGTAATTACTAAGTGAAGTAATTAACGAATAATTGCTGGATGGAATTAATTAAGGGAAATTGCTTGATGGATATTATTTGAGGGAAGTGATTAAGTGCTGCTTACTCAGTGTAATTAAAGGATTTACTTATGGAAGTAATTAGAGGATCATTACTTAATTAATGCAATTAATGGAAGAGATCAATCTTTCCTATGAATGATTGAATAGTGATAAATGCTTTGGATTGGTTGATATCTTTGAATTGAATTACTTTGTGACATGATAAGTTGGATGGACAGTGATTATGAGACAATTATGAATTGCTGTGTAAAAGTGTTATCCGATAATTAAAGTTAAATTTTATTTAAAATAAATATCTTGGGTTAAGATGACATTGGATGCCTTGAATGAGACTCGAAGAGACCGGGGTCGGTTATTAGGAAATACCCGAAACCATTTCGAATTTTTATAGATTGATGAGTGAAATCTATAGGCTGGAATGAACTGTTTTAAATGGATTGGGCTATTTGAATCTAATTTTAATACTTAGAAAATGGATGCGTGGAATAAGTGATGTCTAGATAAATTTTGACCCTATAAATTAATACAAGTTACCCGGGGTTTATGTAAGTTGTTTGCTTTGGTATTCCATGTTAGTTGGGTTTACTCACGCTGGTTTCCATCCTGACCCAGGTGTTACTTTGATGTAATGCTCGGGTCAGACCGAGTATGACGGATTTTTTGGTAAGAACGTTCTGGAGCTCAGGAGGAGAGTTGGATGGCAAGAACGTATAAAGTATTTCCGCTGTATTACATTTTTGAATATCTGAGACATGATGATGGTGTATATTCAGTGACTGTATATACGTGTAACTCTGATATAGCATAAATGTAATTGACAGTAAACTTTTATTTATATATTATTATATTTTATCCGCTGCGAATGTGAGATGTTGATGTTTCTGTCCTTCTTTTTCTTCCATCTCTTTCTTCTTTTTCATAACTATCTGGAATTTTTGGGGTTCGAAAATTTCAGGTCGTTACAAAAAAAATGACCGCGTTATTATAATAACGTTTGGTTGTTGAAGAGACCGGGATCAGAAGTTGTCATACTCTCTGCCAACTCCGAAAACCACTTTAACAACCGTGTACGTGGTGGAGATTCCAGAATGAAGAAGGATAGTGGCGGCGTTTCCTTTAACGTAAATACGTGGACCCGACTCCCGTGAATTGACATAAGGTGGCTAAAACAGGAGCGATTCTCGGGCCAATGAGGTCATTCCTCTGATCGGACGCACTCCTTCGATATTATACTCTGATATTTGGATTGATTCAGTGGCCACTTTTAATTTATGATTTTGGGGGTGTTGTTTGAGGTGGGCGGTAGTAGCTGCTACGCATTACCACCAGCTCGGATGCGTAATTGGTATATCTTCCCTGGCATTTCCTAGTTGTGCCGTGTCACCTACCCTATCGCGCCTTGTACGAGTTTGGTTTTCTCCCGTAGCCCGTGTGGTATCCTCTGGTGGCTTTCCGATCAGGAGGGACTATGATATTGGATGGACTACTAGGACTATAACGTGTTGGGGAATATAGTGTCACTCCTTAACGCTATTTAAAAGTAAGTTTATTTTACTGTAGACATTACTATAATAGAAAAATATTACTACATAGTAAATAGTTTAACGGATCCTTAGAAGATGTGAATCTCGAGCATCTCTTTGTTACTGCACTCACGTTAGACACTGATAGGAGATGTCAAATCCCATAAACATCTCTGACGCCGTTACACTCATATTTATTTCAGTTAATTTAACTTACATAAGATCTTTTAGTTCTGACTCGAGTGTTTTGTCTTTTCAATTCGCTCGGGTCAGTCCGAGTGTTTCAGGAATCGAAAACTAGCTCTGGAGGATGAAGACGAAGATTTATATTACAATTAGTTATTATAGTTCTCCACTACATTCAAAATGTTCCGCTACATTGTTATTATTCTTTGGTATGTGTAACTCTGATATATATTGTATCAGTATAATCAAATGTTTTCGTAAAACAGCTTCATGAACTGTATATTTGATTATTATATTTTATCGTTCCGCTGTAAGATTCTATTTTGTTCTTTTTATTCCTCTGCTTTTTCTTATTTACCCCATAACAATCCGCCCTTCTGCATGGTTTAATTCTGACGTGTGTTGTTTATCATCGATTTAAAGCGTACGAAAAGGCGGGATGTTACAACCTATTAGTTTTCACAAGCCAACTAATGACCTATCAGGATAACTCTGGCCAAAACATAACCAGATATCCTAAAATTTCCAAATACGTTTATGAGTAAATCCAATTAAAAAATACAACGAGCATATAAAACCACGAGTTCCTTTTTATGTATATGCATCTTTTACTCCCACTAATGACAAAGCTCTACGCACTGGAATCGCAGAATTTTACGAACCAGAGGCCAACGATTGAAGCATAAGACACGTCCCTACCATGGTCCCGCCAAAATATTATCTAGTTTTAAATCCATGAGTCATACGATTTTACCAGTCTAAGGAATCCTAATATAATTGATCCATATGATCTCTTATCCAATTATACTCACTCGGGAGTTTAGTCTGACTATACTTACCACCGGAATAACCTAACTGGTAATTATGTTCATAAATCCCAAGGTGAAATGTTAGGCAATGCAAATATTTTTTTATTTTGAAAAGATCTTTTTTCAAAAGAAGGTAATCCAAATATGAGTATGACATATGATAAAAAAGGCAAATTTAACTAATCAAATGATAATAAGAGCATATAACACCATACATTATAATATGTTCAATCATTAGTTGTATCCATAATAAAAATACTTAAGTCTAAGTAATATTTACCTTTAGTAAAGTTCATATAAAATTGGGCTAAAACACTGTTTCATTTCCTTGAATTTTTTTTACCTTTATAATTGATAAACCACTTGAAATCATTCTTAAAACAAGGAAAACATAGCCCAAATACTTAACCAAAATCTTGTGCCAAAGCACTATCATCTTTACATAGCTTTTGAAACACTTGTCATCAAAACAAGGATGTCGAGCATTTATAGAACAACGGCAATGAGCCTCTAAAACATAGCTTTTGAATTTATAAAACATACGGCTATATAGACGTTAAAATATTGACGTCGAGTATTTATAAAACGTTGGCTAATAAGCCACTAAAATATATATCATCTTCATATAGCTTTTAAAACATTTAATAGCAAACAAGGTTGTCGACCCTTTAGAAAACAAGGACTATCGAGACTCTAAAACATAGCTATTGAGTTTGCAAAACATACAGTTGATCTACAGCTAAAACGTGATTGTTGAATCTCTAGAAAACATAGGCTATCGAGCATATAAACATAGTTATTTGGTTAATGAAACATATGGTTGTAAAGCTGCTAAAACATAGTTATCAAATAACTACATGGAAGCTATCGAGTCACTAAAAGCAAGAGGTTTTAAGTCTTTAAAAATTGTCGAGCCCTTAAGAACATGAGGATGCCAAGTTAAAAGGAAAAGAAGTTGTTGAGTCTTGAAACCATGGGAGTTGTTGAGCCTCTACAACAATGAGATATCGTGCCCTCTGAAGACACAAGGTTTCGAACCTCTATGAAAGCGGATACATCACACAGCTATTTAGTTTAAAAATTGTCTTGTTTCCTTTAAAGATAACGCTTTCCTCTAACTTTTTCCTCCTATAAAATTTTCATTGCATAACAAAATACTTTATATATTCTTTTCAAAATTTACTGGTGGATCACGTTCTATCTTCTCAACAACTTGCAAACCTTTTATAATTAATATTATCAACCCTCATTGATTAAATACTTTTCTAGATTAATAAATTCGTACAAATCATAATAATTAGTGAAAAATCACCAAAAATCACTAACTGAATTTCCATCTTCTTCCATATACAAAAATTTCGAGGCCAAAATATTAATTTAATAATTTTTAATAATTAAAAATCCGAAAATATACATATTTTCCTCTTAGGAAATTCCTAAAATATTCATATGAACTTAGAAAATTATGAAATAAAAAATGCGTCTCTAAAATAATGTTTTACACAACATATTCAAATTTCAAATCAATATAAGATCAAAAACTTATGTTACTCCTTTAAAACCCATTAAAACAATTTCATTAAAATCCCACAGATCATCATTCAACCTAATAATGTTATTGTCAATCCAGACATGACATACTATCATGAAAAATTCAGAAATCAATCACAAATCCAAAAATAAAACATAACTAATGAGATGGTAACTATTATTCACTTTAAATTGGATAAGAGAGTTTGAGATTTGATGTCGATTAATTCTTCATAGCTTTCCCTTTTGAATTCCTTAGCTTTTCTTTATTTTTCCTTAAGTAATGGTCGGCCTCTCTTTTCGGTTTAGTTTTAATTTAGAAAATGAAATGAGAATGGTTGAGAGAGGAAGGGCTTATAGAATGAAATAAGGCATTATTCCCCTCTCATTAACCCTTTGCTAATTTATAGTTAAAACAATATTATTAATTGATTAATTGAGGCTTGACCCAAATTAGTTTAAAAAATCTCATTCTCCTTATCATCTTACATTATTATATTTAATTTATCTAATTAAATTCCCTAAAAAATGTTAAATAAAAATAAGGAGTATTACAACCCTCCTCCTAAAAAAATTCATCCTTAAAATTAAAATAAGGAAAAAAAAAGCATAAAAATCATGCAAATATGTGTGAAAAACACATTACAATAACAATACTTGCATATCCTACAAGCAAAAAGTCCATATGACTATTATAGAACATACCATAAAAATAACTCAAGATAAATATCTCTAGTCCCGTCTTTTGTCTTCCAAGTACAGTCTTTCTCATCGTTACATCACTGGACTTTCACTAACTTGACTATCTTGTTTCTTAACTTCTTCTCATCTCTTGCTAAAACACGAGTCGGTTGTCTAACAAAAATAATATCCGGTTCTACTTCTAAATCTTCCAATACAGTCAATTCAATAGTAGTCTTTGGATCATGCACACGCTTTCGAAGATGAGAAACATGAAAAAAAGTATGGACTCCTCCCAAACTATTTTGTAACTCTATCTGATAAACATGTTTCTTGATTCTTTCTTTGATAGAAAACTGACCAACATATCTTGGTTCCAATTTCCCCGACTTTCCAAATAGTACTTACCCTTTGTTGATTATACTTTAACGAACATGGTCTGCAACCGAGAAATCTACATCCTTACGCCTCCTATCTACGTAACTTTTCTTCCTAGACCAAGCTTCCTCCATTCTTGAATGGATCAACTCAATCCTTTTAGTGGCTTCTGTTAACATATCTAGACCAATAATCAATCTATCTCCGATCTCTAATTAACATGTTGGTGATTTGCATGACGTTCCTTAAAGATTTTCAAAAGGTGTCATTCCTATACTAGTTTGATAACTATTATTATAGAAAAATTGACTAAGTGCAAATGGTCTTCCCTTGAACCTCCAGAGTCTAGTACATAAGCCCTTAACAAATCTTCACGAACTTTGTTAACTTATTTCGTTTGCCCATTCGTTTGTGGATGGTAGGCCGTACTCGTCTTAAGCTTGGTACCTAACACTTCTTACAGGCTGTTACAAAATTCATTAGTGAACTAAGTATCTTTATCACCGACTATACTACTAGAAATACCATGCAGTTTTAAAATATTCTTCATAAACAACTTTGCCAGAGCAGGTACCATCCTTGTAGACTTAACATGGATAAACCGTGCACTTTTGGTAATTCTCTCTACCACGATCCAAATTCTTTCATTTCCCCTATTCGACCTTGGCAACCTAATAATTAAATCAATGGATATAGAATTCCATTTTCAAAAAGGAACTTCTAAAGTTTGAAGTAATCCACTTGGTTTCTAATGTTTGGCTTTTACTTGTTGGCAATTCAAACATTGTTTCACCTATAATCCTATATCTGTGTTCATTCCTTCCTAGAAGAAACTCCTCTTCATATGTTGATATATTTTATGTTAACAAGAAATCTTATCAACACGCTAAAGCAAGGCTAGAGGAGTGAATGACCCCTTAGAAACCCCTTTCGAATTTGTTGGAGCAATCTAAGGTCGTAACCTAGTGGGAATAAAAGGTATTAACTGAGTCGAATGGATCATATTCCTTTGAAAGGAACCCCTTTAAAAAGAATAGACGTGCGTGTTCCATAAATGAATCCACATATAAGCATCGAATTAGACTCCATGTATTCGAAAGTGCATGTATTTACTTCATTGATAATTTTATGAATACAAGGGCTTAAATATTACAATGAAGTGAAATCCCCAATTTGATTTGTGAATTAGGGTTTACAAACTAAAGAAAAGTACAAGTGTAGAAGGAATGAAATCGCATCCCTTAGACCACACCCCTATGGCCTTATTTATAGGCGCAGACTGGACCCTTTTGAATCTGTCGTGTCAACTTAGTCGAAAGGATGCCTTTATGACTTTCGCCACTGTTGACTCTAAAGGGCCTCTCTAATGTTGCTTTCACATAAGATCTGGAAGCCTTCGACTTATCAAAAGGTATAATAACTGTACTTATACTGCTATAGATGTCTTGGATAAGCATAAAAGGTTTTCCCAACATGTGTAGAAGGTATATAGACAATACTTCTGAAAGGTGATGATGCTTTCGAAAGCTTTTATTCCCATTGTTGCGGAAGCTTTTATTAAGGATAGAATGGTAAATGATGATGTGACCACCATGAAATGGTCAACTATTTTGGACTACTTGGTTGGTTGCAGAAGGCATTCTTTTTGGCTCCTGTGGAAGCATTGGACTCTTTTAATACATGCGGAAGGTAACACTTTTGAAGTAGTTGTCTCTTCTGGAAGGTGTCAAGCTTTGACAATTTTGGAAGCTTGCCATGTGATGCCTGCGGAAGCCAAATTTACATATGTGAAACCCCTTAACTCTTACGGAAGCTCTACTTAACATATGTGAAATCATTTGATGCATGCCAAAGGGTTTTGATGCGAAGGCTATTCTAATGCCTTGGAAACCTCACCAATGCTTGTAGAAGCCATTTTGATTCTTTCGGTGGCTTCTCCAATTCCTTCGGTTGCCCTCTTTAAATTCTATAGCTCCTTTTATACTTTTACTCTTAAGAGGAATTTATGGTTAAAATACCTTCAAAAGGCATTTCTAACACGTGCAAAACTCTTTATTATGTGCGGAACCAACTATTATAGAAGGCGGAAGGGTAGTCTTGACCCCGTTCGACCCATTCGGAAACCCATAATTCATTCAATACTTGTAGAAGCATCACTTCGACACTTTCGAAAGGCCTTGCTATCAATATTATTATTCATGAAGCTCTCCTTCATAATCTTTTAGGCTCCAATAGGGTTGAAGTGATTTTTGGTAGTAACATTTTGGTTCCTCTAGGATGAATAGTAAACCTCGATCAGTGATACTCCCTAGGAACTTCCTTCCTTATGTTACCAACACCTTGAACACCCAACCATCCCTTCTTCCTTAATCATCCATTCTAGTCCAGACTAAAATATTTTTAATCATCAATATTAGTTCCACTTTAAGTCTTCTAGTTCCTTCAACTATTAATGGATCATCTCTCTATTTAGAAGCAATTCTTTCGATGATTACTGGTTAAACTTCCAAACAAGGTAACATTTAATTCTTTCGACTAGAACTAGTTGTCGATCTTAACTGGACACCCTAAGTAGTTAATGCTTCTAAATCATTCCATTCTACTAACATCACACTTTGATGTTTCATGCTACGTGCATCCACAAAATTATTTACTTTCCCTAGCATATACATAGTCAAAATCATGAGATGCCACAAACTCTACCCACCTTTGTTATCTCATATTCAGCTCCTTCTAAGAGAATAAATGTAGCGACCCAGAAATTTCGATAATTTAATTTGTTTATTTAATAGGATTTCCAATTTAAATTTAGGAAGAAACATAAATCTTATTTATTTATAGGAAAGAGAATGTTGAAATTTGATGTATCAAGGGAAATTAAAATTTACGAATCGAATTATATATTGCAATTAATGGTAATAGTGGAAATTGTTGCAAATTGGATATAAGGTTAGAAATAAAAATAAAGGCAAGTATTGAATTCATCAATGAAAATAAATTTTTATTTAGTACAATCCCTTTTTATTAACTATTGTAAGGTGTTAATTAATTGAAATGGAAAATTTGACAATAGATTCAATTTGTATGTTGGATAATAAATTGGAATAACTAAAGTTAGTAATTAATGGGTTAAAGGGAATACCAATTTACTCATAAAGTGAATATAAGTGAATGCAACAAAATAAATAGGAAATGATAATTATTCATAAGTGATGGTTGATGTAAAAGGAATAACTAATTTGATTTAGAATCTAAATTTGTATGTGTGCATATATTTAATGAAATATGAGAAAAACAAAATGTAAGGATTTGATTAGTATATATATGTTACTTATTCAGGGTATTGAATAAAATTGGGAATCCAATTGTAATTAATGGTAATAATGTTGGTATTAGCTAATAAATTTAATTTCAATGCAATATCCATAAATGAATGGAATGAAATGAATGTATGTAAATGTATACTAGGTTATTTATCAAATAAAAAGAAAGAAAAGTAAATATCGAATTTGATTGATGAATAAATATGCGTTGAATAATAACTGAATGTAAAGTTAATGGTAGTGGTATAAAATCAAAATAAGATAATGAATTTCAATAATTGTAGGTTGATATTAAGGTGTGAATGGGAAAGTGATTGTTATATAAATTGAATGGAATTCAAATTGATGGTAAAGTAAATGGGTACTTAGTAATAGATGTAAACGGACTTAAAAATGGAATTTATTTAATTAATAGATATAACGGATAAGGATACTTATAAATGTGGGATTGAGAGTTTTACAACAATTATTATGAGTTATATTTATATTCAGTCATTCAATTTAATTTGTAAATCATTGAAATAAATGGTACGTTTAAATAAATTTAGGTAATAATGGGGAATAACGTAAATAAATTCTTCATTAAATGATGGTTCGAGTATATAAAGAATGGAGGTAAAACTTTATAAATTGATTTGAATCTAAAATTTAATGAAAGGAGTAACTGGAATTAAATGGATCAAATGTTTGAAGTTACGAAAATTTTAAATTAGATAAAAGAGGTATGCATTTATGTAATAGAGTATGAATCTATTGTTAGGTTTATTTATAAAATGGCAGTTGTGTAAATGAAAATTTAACTTTTAAATATTACGTTAGTAGAGATTTAAGTGTAATCGAAGCATATTAAGATAATAGATTTTAAATCCACCTATTTGAAATATATGAATAGAATAATCAGTGATTCATTTAATTTAATAGAATTATTAGAAAGTTAATTTATAATTTTGAATTTAATGAAATTGAGAATTAATATTTAAATTTATAAATGAATCATCTAAATTTATATTTTTAAATTTGTTTAAATCATTGTAGATGGTTGAGGAATCATAAGTGATAAAATTTCCTATTCTAAAACTGAAATTTATAAAATTGGATTTATTTACCAATTCTTAATTTATGTAATTTATATAAAAATAGCCATTTTGGCCACTGACTTGGGTTTCGATGAAACCAGTTTCATCGGATCCATATCGGTGGATTATTGTAGGCTTTCAAGTTTCGTAGCAATCGGACTTGTCGTTTGATCGTACGAACGCGAAACGCCTTGAAATCGATTTATTTGAAATCAATTTGAAATCAATTTGGAAATATTGAATTGAGCATAACTTCTTCATACGATCGAATTTGGACGTTAAACTTTTTCCATCGCGTTCGGAATATTTTAAAATACCTATTTCGATATATGGGTTTATACAATTTCGTTCCGGGGTCAGAACGGGCTTTTTGGGCCACGTTGGCGTTAGCACGTTTGTTTGTCGGATCCATTTATTCGAATTTCTAACCTATCTATATAAACCCAGTTATAAACCCTAGCCCATCCATTCTCATTTGTTTGTGCGTTCATTTCATCAGTTCCTTCTCTTCTTCCAATGGCTAGAAACCCTAGATCCAAATTCAAACTTCAAACAATCCAAATCAAAAGTTGAAAATTCAAACATCTCAGAAAAATTCCAAAAAATTATGTGTTGGAGCTCTCTATGAGCGTAATCTCCCAGTACTGTTCGTTTTCGAATCGATGGACCGTTTACCCAGAAATCACGAATCAACACAGGCCGTTCGTAGTGGAGTTTGATCGATCCAACGGTGGATCTACGTCCTTAGGTCGATTGGGAAGCATGGGTGCGTAGAGGAAGACGAGTAGGTTCGATCTATGTGGTTAATTCGTCGCGGTGGTGTCTGGAATCGCCAGAAATTGGCTCGAAGGGGGGCGGCGGTCGCACATGCAAAGGGGCATCGGAGGTGGCCGGTCGGCCTGAGGTGGGGCGCCTCGGCGAGGCCAAGGCGATGGCAGTCCCTGATCGAGGCGGCTTGGCTTGTGGAGACGGCAAAAATTTGATGGAAGTTGGGACGTGCGGCAGCTGTAGGTGGTGTTCGAACGCAAGGGGTAGGGTTTTTGGACATAGAAGTGTTGCGCGCGTTTAGTTGGGGGGTGACGTGGAAATGGTTCAGTGGTTAGTTTATTTTTAATTTTATTTGTTTTCAATCGTTTTAAATCGCTATAACTTCTGCGTACGTTATCCGTTTCACGCGCAATTTTTTTTTGTTAGGATCGTAATTAAATTCCAGATCTTTTGACGCTGGTTTGGACAGATTTGGAGACCGTCGAATTTTTGGGTTTAAATCGGGGTTGAATTCGATTTAAATTCAAAAGGTGAGTCTTTTAACCCACTCACAACTTCTAAAATTTCTTATGTTTGTTAAATTGATTTAAGATTTGAGTAGAAATTTGTTTATGTCTGTTTGGCATGTTTTATTCGTCATCTCTGTTAAATCTCATTTGTTTAATTTAACTGCTAATTAATTTTATTTATTGCATATAACTTGACAGTTAGAATTTATTTATTTGCGTATTAACTGCCAGTCATAGTTATATTTATTTTTATTTCATATTAACTTCCAGTTAAATTTACATTTATTTTTGCTTATAAATTGCTAGTTTAACAGTAGTTAAATTTATTATTGAATATATACTGTTAGTTAATACATGTTATTTATTACCTGTATAATTTGTATGCTATATATTTTGATGTTTGTTTAAATTGATGATGATTGAATTAAATTGGTTCATGATTGATATTGGGTGAATGTATGATGTGTACTATCTTATAAAATCTGCAAGTTATCATGCATATCCATTTCATTCGGGATTGCGGTTTGAAATGATATACAACCGCATTTTTATTTTAAATTACGGATTGAAATGATAAACATCCGTATCACTTGACCATAGGGTACAAAATTTTATACAGGCACCGCGGTATATATATATTAAAAAATATTTTGAAATGATTTTCTATAGTTTTGTAAAGTTATATATATATATATATATATATATGGTTTATAGGATATTGATTTGGTTATTGATAAAGGTTATTTATATATAGTAATTTCCAGTTTTTAAGCTTTGTATAAATTTGATTTGAAGTAAAAAAAAAAATTTGATTTTTAAGATCAAATACGATTAAGCATTTATTTAAAATTTAATTTCTTGAAGTTCTATTGACTTAAATGAGAATAAGGTTGGAAGATGAATATTAAGTTAAATTGGAATTAAATAAAAAGTTAGAATTTCTAAAGGATATGATTTTTATAACTTGATTTTTGGGTAGAGTGATTTAAATGAATATCAAGTTGATTTAAATGAATATATAATAAATTGAAAGATTTTCCAGTTATGTGAAGTTAAAGGTTTTTCTTAAATTATATTGAATTCATTAAGTAAATATTTCAAGTCTAAATAATAAGTAATTGAATTTAATATATATGGGATTGTCAAATGAGTTTGTTTTGAAATGGTGAAATATTTAAAGCTTTGAAACATAAGAATTGAAATGATATTTGGAAGTTTAAATCGATATTTGAAAATTGATTTGTGAAATCTAAAAGAAGCTATTGTGTTTTATAAAGTAATTTAATATTTAACCATTTAAGGGATGGAAATTTTTTTCGAAGTTATGATTTTCAAGGTAGTATGATTTGAAAATATTATATTCAAGAGTTTTAATTTCTAAATATTTTACTCTGAAAACCCTATGATTTTGGAAAAGAAATTGACATTATATGATTTTGGGTCTAAATGATATCGTATTGATTTGGGGTTTTAAAAATATAAATGATATCGTATTTATATGGGTTTAAAATGGATATTTTATTCTGGTTTTAAAGTATAACTATTTTAAAGACCGCGGTGTTATAATAACGTTTGGTTGTTGAAGAGACCGGGATCGGAAGTTGTCATACTCTCTGCCAACTCCGAAAACCACTTTAACAACCGTGTACGCGGTGGAGATTCCAGAATGAAGCAGGTTGGTGGAGGCGTTTCCTGCAAGGTAAATACGTGGACCCGACTCCCGTGAGTTGGCATAAGGTGGCTAAAACAGGAGCGATTCTCGGGCCAATGAGGTCATTGCTCTGATCGGACACTTCTCTTCGATATTATACTTTGACTTTGGATTGATTCAGTGGCCACTTTTACTTTGATTTTTGGGGAGTTTGTTCGAGATCGGCGGTAGCTGCGGCTACGCGTTTCCACCAGCCTGGATAGCAATTGCTATATCTACCCTGGCATTGCCTAGTTGTGCCATGTCACCTACCCTATCGCACCTTGTGCGAGTTTCTATTTGTGTCGTACCTATGGCGTGTCTTCTCGTAGTCTCCCAATCAGGAGATATGCAGGCATTGTATAGACTATTGGCACTATTACGTGTTAAGGTGGAAAATGTAAAGCCTTAACGCTATTTTAAAGTAAGTTTATTTTACAATTAGACACTATTATAATAGCGCAATATACTACATAGTAAATAGTTTAACGGATCCTTAGGAGATGTAAATCCCGAGCATCTCTTGAGTTACCGCACTCATATCTATTTCTGTTAATTTAACTCACATAAGATCTTTTAGTTCTGACTCGAGTGTTTTTTGTCTTTTCAAATTCGCTCGGGTCAGTCCGAGCGTTTCAGGATCGAAGACTTTACCTCTGGAGGACAAAGACGGAGATTTCTATTATTATTATTAATTATATTCCACTACACTCATATTTTTCCGCTGCATTGATTATGATTGGTATGTGAATTCTGATATTTGTGTAAATATAATCAAATGTTTTTTGTAAAACAGCTTCATGAACTGTATATTTGATTATTATATTTTATTCTTCCGCTGTGAGATTCTGTTTTGTTTTTGTCCTTCTTGTTTTCTTATTTACCCCATAACAATCCGCCCTTGCGTATGGTTTGAATTGGCACGTGTGTCGATTTAAAGCGTGAGAAAAGGCGGGATGTTACAATAAATACTTTAAAGATTTTTGATCCATAAATAACTTGAATTGTTCTCTCAAATGATAGTGCCTCCACACTTTCAAAGAAAAGATCACTGTTGCAAACTCCAACTCATGTGTCAAATATCCAACTTCATGCAATCAAAGCTGTCAAGAAGAGAAGGCAATCATTTTACCTTTTTGCATTAACACAACTCTTAACCATGTCCTATATGCATCGATATACACTAGTAAATCTTAATTTCCATCTAAAACAACTAACATGGGCGCATTGGTCAATAAATGTTTAGCTTTAAGAATGCTTCTTCACATTTATTGGTCCAAACATACTTTACGGCCTTTCTTGTTAGTTTAGTCATAGTTGCCTCTATATGAGAGAAATTCTTAATAAATCCCTACTGATAGCCAACTAACCCTAGAAAACTTCTTATCTCAATTACTATTTCAGGTATATTCCAATTATTGACAACTTTAGTCTTAGCTAGATCTACTGATAATTTGACACTTCATGACCAAGGAACTTCACTTCTCTCTTTCGAAAATGACATTTTGAAAATTTCTCTTTTAGTTGATGCTGCCTCAACTTTTCTAGCACTATTCTAAGATGAACCTCATGATCTTGTTCATTCTTAGAATATATCTGAATGTCATCTATAATCACCGGCATGAATCTATCAAAATTCTGTCGGATGATTCAGTTCATCAAATCCACAAAGTAAGTAAGCACATTGGTTAGTCCAAAGGGCATGACTGACTATTTATACGAACCATGTCTTGTTCGAAATGCCATTAATGGAATGTTGTCCTCCGCCACACGTAATTGATAGAACCCTATTGGTAAATCCAATTGGGAATATACCTTGGCTTCACTCAATTGATAAAATAAGTCATCTATTCTCGTCAAAGGATGCTAATTCTTTATTGTCTTCTCATTCAAAATACGATAATCAATATGTGTCCTTAGTGACCCATCCGGTTTCTTTATGAACATCGTGGCCGCTCCCCAAGACGAACTAGTTGGCCTAATAAAATTATTTTTTTCTAAGTCTACCAGTTGCACCTTTAACTCTTTCATACCAGTAGGTATCATTCTACTAAGCGGTCTATTTGAACCTCTAGCTACAAGATCTATTCAAAACATAATAGCTCATTTCGATAGAAGTCTTGTAACTGGCTTAAAATCATCTACACACTCTCTAATAAAGAAAATATAATTCACCTCATCTTCCACTTCCATTGCACCCAGCAAAGCACATACATCCAAACTTGAATTTTCTACAGAGTATATAATTCGATCACGACTATTAAGTTGTCATAATGGTATCTTTCTATTATGGAAATATATCATAGCGTCATTTCTACTTAACCAATCTATGCCCAGAATAACCCAAAACTCACAAAATCAAACACATGTAAATTGCAAGTAAATGCATGACCTAATAGCTCAATATTAAAATGGTTACATCTCATCCTAAGAGTTTCGTAACCTCCTATTGGATATGCAACCCTTAAGGAAGTAGTAAGATATGGTGGTTCTAGATTTAACTTATCTATCAAACATTGCAAGATAAAAGAATATGATGCACTGTACCAAATAATAATTTAACTGGCATGCCATGAATCAAAAGTGTACCTCCCATCACATACTTTCGTTTCCCTTCTGCATTTGATCTAGAAGCTAATGGTTTCAAAGCGAAATCTTTCCCTTTATCAGCCGCCAATTCCAGACATTCATTCTTGTAATGTCTCATATGGTTGTGGTTGTAGTAGTAGTACTTCACACCCTTCTTTCCCACAACCTTATTTTTATTACCAGATCGATACTCATTCACAAAGTGCCCTTTCTAACTACACTTATAAAAAACAATATTAGCCTTCCTTTCCTTGGAAGCTTTGCCCTTTTGAGCTCTGTTATTATTAAAGAACTATTTTTTCTTGCCTTGAAAACCTTGAGTCTCCATAGGATTTTCACTTCCAAAGGTCGAAAGCATTTCAACATTCCTTAATGCCATCTCCACCACCACATCACATGGATCTTTGGGATATGGCATAGTTTCCTAGGAAAATTCTGGCTTTAATACACGAATGAACTTCTCATTCATTTTTACCGCAATATCGATAGTAGCATATCCGTATCTAGACAACTCATCAAACTTAGTTGCAGACTCCAGTACAACTATCTCTCCCTACTCTAATTTAGCAAACTACTTGAGCAAAGTTGACTTGGCTATCTTAGACAAATTGTTTTCCTCAAATTTCCTTCTAAATTCAAACCAAGTCAAATTCTCCTCTTGTACTCCCATAGTCATACTATTCCACCAATACGAAGTAGCTCCTTGTATTTATCTAGATGTCAACCTCCCCTTCTGCTCATCATTCAAGCCTAAGTAAGCAAAAATTCTTTCACGGTGCAACAACCAGTTATCAACTTCAATAGCACTTTCTGGTCGATGAAAAGGCTTTCCTCCAAGATTAGTTTAATCATGGCTTAACTTGATATAATTTTTGTGATCAGATACCTCGGGATTAGCACCTCCAACGTTACTAACGTTTCCTTCAGTCAAAATAGCTACTACTCCTGCTAGCATCATATTCATGAAGAATCGATACATAGCCCTCATATCTACTGGTGAGGTTCTAGCACTCATATTAGCATTTGCATTTGGATTAGCATTAATATGTTGACCCAGATTCATTCTAGTATTGGACCAAACATTTGCATTATTTGTGGCGCTTCCTCTACGTTGATTTACTCTTTCATTTCTTACTTCCATATCTTGCTTTCTCATAATCTGTGTACGAGTCTTCGTTAGATACAAAAGAAAGATCTAAGTGAGAGGGGAGAATAGAGATAGAATACATACTTATATATAACAAGTAATAACACGTTACTATAGCGTTATCCCATACATTAATCTTATTCTCCTATTTATTTGGATTATGCTTTCAAAATCTTTCAAGTTTTATATAAACCTATGCTCTGATACCAAGTTGTAACATCTCCCATTCTACGGCCAAAACTAAGTACTACCGATGCTACAGTCATCCATAGTATAAATTTCCAATGACAAAATTATAACATTTAATGGTATCTATAACATTAAGAGCATATGAATATGAGAATTTCAAAATAAATTTAATTAATAATCTTTCACGTTCATTACATATCCCAGTCTGTTCCACGTACAAAGAAAAATATAGTGGTTACAACTATATTCCAAGAGTGACATATGAAGATGCATCTTTGGTTAATCAGAGTCTAACTAATTGACAATTATAAATCTTGTCATTACATTCATTCAAACAAAGTATATACTACGAACAACTCAGTAGAAATAAACACCTAATATTAGCCTGTCTCCTACGTGTCTTCGAAAGCTTATTCGTCTAACCCAAAAACCCTACTCCCTATCTACTCAAATTAGTACCCGAGAGTTTAAGGGGAAAAAATAGAAACTTCGAGTACGACAAAAAGTCTGGTGTGAATAAAATATACCATCTCGAACCTAAAAAAGATATCAGGTGAGACAACGCCATAGAACAAACAGGTTTTCCCCTCACTAGTATCTTATCAAAATATCTCAATCTGAACTTGAATCATGCACCGCAATTACAATGGTTAAAAAAACATGATATGACCATATGCATGCAATATAGATAAATGTGACAAATCCATCATTATAGGGTTATTGTAACACCACGTAATTTGGCATTAGTTATTTAATTAGTTAGTTAGTATATTAATTAGGCTCCAAATATAGAATATGTGCAAACAATGGTATTTGATCATGAAACTTGCACCATTGTGTTGAGAGCAAAATTTTGAGCAACGTTTATGTTTAGAGTTTTACGATCGAAGTCAAAATGAAGAAGTTATGGACGAAAAATGAATTCGAATGAAAAAAAATAAAAAGGGAATGTTAACGATATTATTAATTGCCCAGGCCCATAGGCCAACTTGTTAGTGGGAGTGGTCGTCCCCTAGGAGTTGATTGGTGCTCCATGAGCGGTCGATCGATCGCCTTTTGGCAGCTAAGGTTAGCTTAGGCCACAATGACCTGGATTTAATATTTTAAATTGAATGGTTGAGGTTGAATCTTATGTCTATAAATTTAGGCCTAACCCTCCCTTGACTTCTCATACTTTTTTTGGAGACATCAACGAAGCTTTGCCATTCTTCTTCTCCACTTTCTTTCCAAATTATAAAAATAAGATATTTATATCTATATTCATACAAATTGGGGAAGGATAGAAATATAATAAAAAGGAGAAGAGAAGAGAATAAACTATACACATATTTGAGGTAATTTATATATTTGTGTCCAGTTTCTCTCCCAATCCCAAATCTCTTCTTAGATATGTAATTTTAATGTATGTATTCACACTTTTACACATATTTCTTGGATTAAAAAGAACTTGGAGATGAATCAAAGGTTCTACTTCAGATCTAGAGATTTAGATCGCTCTTAAAAGGTGAGTAAGAAATTTTATAGATTGTTATAATATGAAAGATTACCCTATTGGCGTTTATTCAATTATTATGCATAATAAGATAATTGTATGTAAGTTGTAGGCAACAAATTGAATATAATAAATATTGCCTGCATATTCTTGTTTATGAGTTGATTTAGAATTGTTTACAACCTGATTTGAAAATCAATCCCAAAAGTATGAATTTAGAATATTGATTTGGATGAAATTTATTTTAGATCTGAAATAGTTTGCACAATAATGTTACGAATTTGTGTTATTACCCTAGTCTTATTGGAATGTAAGCTTTTTTATGTTTGGAATTGTTGGAATTTATATCCGTTTAATATTTGTAAATTGGTTTGATTTCTTTCCCTTTTAGAAAAATACAACTTTTGATCTAACAAGGAAAAGATGCAAATAGAAAGAGAAAGAGATGTGTAAAATATAAATTCATTGTACTTTACGCTGTCCATATCAGTAATAAAAAGAAATGATAATTCCTTGTAATTTCAAAAAAATGTAATCTTTTAAATTTAAATATTTTATTTTGGACTAATTTATAGAATTTATAGCGGATAATCTTTTTAGATATGATCCCAACAATCGAACATGGAAGAATATTCCGGTGAAGATATATAACTAGAATATACTTGATAAATGCAGATATTTATACATAATTCACCGCGGTTATAATAATTAAAATAAAACTTGCGTAACAATGATGCTTACACGTAATATTCACGTTTAGGATAACTAATTAACCAGAAAGGAATTTAAAAAGTTGGAACTCCAATAAATGGAAAATAAATGGCAATAAATATAGGAGTCAAAATAACTTGATAGAGTAAATGGATTAATGAGACTGATAAAATTGGAAAAGATATAAAAGGTTAGTAATTTGAAATTAGTAATCATACATAAATGTCTTAAGAAATATCTATTAGGATTTTGTGAACAAACTAACACTTATGAGCACTAAAAGATGATTTATGGGTAGACAAGTATTTAATGTAAATCTTATTGCCATAAATAACAAGGGAATCAGTAATCTAAGTCCAATATCTACTAAAATAATATAAATAAAGACATAAAATGGTTAATTAGACTTAGTAGGTTAGTGATGTGAACTCAGTAGAGTCATTCGACAAAAGACAACACTTCACTATGAGGATACCAGCAGTGAGGTGCACTTACTACTGATGTGAGATATCAATAATCCTAGGACCCATAACAACATGAGAGATTGGCCTGCTTTCTTAATTGGAATGTACTAAATGGAACATATTTGGAATTAGGAGCAGTGAGGGATATTTCCATAGGGGTTCGCTTATGGTTTAAGGTATTAAGTGGTTGTAGGGTCCGCATCTCTCCTAAAGGGGAGTATTAAATAACCTAATGAGATTCTAAATAAATAAGGATGTCTCTTAAAGGGTTTACTTCAGTATTGAGGTATTAAGTGGCTATAGGGCCCTCCTTCCTACCGAAAAAAGTAACCTAATGAGATTCCATATTTATAATTAAGTGTGGTAATGGATATCTCGGGAGAGGTTCGCTTAGGGTCTGAAGTATTAAGTGATTGATCTAATGTTTTATCTCTCTCCTAAAAGGAAGTATTAAGTAACCTAATGAGATTCCAAGTGATGTCAATTAGACAGTAATGGTGAGGAGTCCGCCTTGGAGTTATGTATTAAATGAAAAGGTCCCACATATATATGAGTTAAATGATTAGGGGTTTGCCTAGTCCTTGTTAATGAGGTATTAAGTCGCTTTGGTACACTCTATCACATTGCTAAGGTGTAATAATGATAGTACCAGTAAGCAGTCAACCTAGGAGTAGGTACTAAGTGATGGGGACCTACTTAGAATGTAGGTATTGAATGGTTAGATGTCCCACCTAGTCCTTTTTAAAAGGTAATAGTGGCTCAGGTACTGTCAATTACGTGGCTATGATTTTATCAGTGATGGATGCGGTAATAGTTGGACATTAAATATCAGAAGCCTTAAGTAGTATTTAGAGGACTATGTAGCTAGGACCTACGAAACATTGATAACATTGTTAGAATACCACCTTAGGAATATGTCTTAAATAATGGGGTCTACCTTGATTAAGGTCTTAAATGGTAGAGTCAGCCTATTTCTCCTTTGAATGTATTTTACGATGATTATAGAAGCCTGTTTTATATTTAGAAGTATTAAGTGACAAATGGGTTTGGAAGTATTGGGTGGTTGATAAGGCTTCATCAGTATTTTATACCTTGGGAAGGGGTAAGTTGTAATCATATGTGCAATGCAAGGTTAGATTAGAATTGCTAGTCTTAATGGACATAACTATTAAATGAAAACCAATCGGTATAATTTATGTTATGGACTGTTTATAGATTTTCCAATCACCAGAACGTTGATCTGACCCCCTTCTCATTACAACCCACGAGATAGATTTTAAGAAACAAGTCATTAGTGCTTGATGTGCTTTATTGTTCGAGTAGTATTCTTTTCTCTCATGCTCGATGCTGATGTGACAATTTGTTATCCAAGGAATACCATAAATTTGAAGGTAGTAGTCATAGTCAGTATTCTTATCCTATTATTATTTTTGCATTAAGTTTAGATTTCTATCAACCTCTGATAATGCTCATGCTTATTTGCAGGTACAAAATCAAATGATTTTGCTTTGATGAACTTGGGTTTCGATTTTTGTTGAAATTTAGGTCCGTTAAGGCATGGTTATTGCCTTTGATATCAGAGTCTAGGTTAGTAGATCAATGGAATTAGGATAAATTGAGAGAACATAATCATACTTTCCAATCTGGTAGTATTATATTTTTTACATTAGATTCTAAAAGTTCTGACTATAAAACTATTTATAGTTCCACTCTGAGGGAATAGGCAAAGCAACTATGGATGGAAATATCTTAGAGTTAAGATTTTCATGCTGACTCTAAAGTACCCCACTTTGTGTCGGCAACGCGTAAAGCGCCGTTGATGAAGAGCATGAGTACGACATACGATAGAATCCTAGATATTGGAGGTATTCGACTTGATGGTGAGATTCTAGCTACAATGTGATTTTAGACTTTGATGATGTGTTCCAGTTGGAGACAACGTTTATTCCAAAGGGACGAGAAATTAGTGTTTGTATGTCGCTATTTTCTGAAAGCAATTTTTTGTTAGGGTTCATTCATTGATCACCTCTTTGATGGCAAACTGAATTTTTATTTGAATAGTTAATGTCAATTCCTTAGCCCAAAGCTTGTAAAAGAATTTTAATAAGTGTATTTTGAAAATGCCTTAGATTTTTGAAAAAGGCTTTTCAAAGGATTTCTTTCCCTAAGGATTTATTTCGAAAATTTTGTTCTAGGAAACTTTTGAAATTATAAATAGCAAAGAAACACGTATACCACTAAGTTGGTCGTGTTAAGAAAATTTTAGTTTATAAAAGATTGATTTTTGAAATTCTTAAATATTTATATGTATATATCAGTATAGGATCGGTTTTGATATTTGGAAAGGAAATAGTTTTTTCATTCGAAAATTTGTGTTCTAAAAAGAAATTTTTGGAAACGCTGAAATATATATAACTTTGATTTTAAAGGGAAGTTTGGTATGAAATAGTTTCAATTATTTAGATACAAGCATAAAGGAGAATATAATTTGCTCGGTGATTTTTCGATTTACAAAATCGAGATTTTAGTATTTTCTCTCTTTAAGTTATGGACAAAATAAGAATGACAATAAACTTTGTTAGGGTATGCAGTGCAAAGTGTTTTTGTATGCACCAGCTATTGGAAGAAATATTTTCGTATGAAGTAGACAATAACTAGCAGCTGAAATATTTTTGAGTTTTTGGAATTTTTGTTGCTTGTAGTAGTTTTGTTGGAACTACTATAAATTGCTAGACTATGGTTCGAGGCTAAGCGATAGGCTTTGATACCGCCATGATGAGGACATGAATATTTTGGATTGTGTTGACTCTAAAATGACAGTGCGAGACAATTATATTATTTAATACGAGCCTAATTTGGTCTAGTTTTAATTAAGGCCTAAAGCCCATTTAGCGGTAAACCTAAAGTGGTCTACCAGTAAACGTGTTTTGGCAAAACTTGAACTTGGAACGTGACTACAAAAGTCGCATACGAATTTTCCCAGTTTCATTCTTTCTTTCCTCCTTCCTCAAGAAGCCGAACCCAATCTCCATCCTCCTCCTCCAAGCCGCAGCCTCTATCTTCTGTTTCTTTCACAGGCAACACTTTTTTACCAAGAGTAGCAGCTTCGCCTCTCACCTGTGTTAGTTTTGCACGTTAGATCTTGCCCCACCACCACTATAGATTTAAACGCTATTTCCTCCATCTGGCAACTTATTAGCGCAAGATAACTTTCTACACTACCGGCTTTTCCTTGCATAATTTTGGTCTCGACCCTCAAGGGCCACTTGGCTGGACCGGAATGACCAAAAGGTTTCACCGCTTTTGGGCTTGGAGAGTTATTCGCCGTAGTAGGATTTTCACCGATCCTCTACTTTGGGACTTTTGAGTAGGAATGTAACCCACGCAGCATTTGCCTTTTTGATGGAGGTGATAGTTTAATTCATTTGAAGCTAAAGGGCATTTCTACTGAGCCGACTAATGATAATCTCGTTGAGATCTTAGAGGCCTCCATGAAGGATGCAGACTTGGATGATTTTGAAGTGACCGACTTAAAGATTTTGCAGCAGAACTTTTCCCTAGATGTTGATGTGCGAAAAATGGATAATCTACGTCCAACTACCCATCTGATTATGTACATCATTCGGCACAACGTCCTCCCTAAGACGGGAAGTTAGACTAGATTAATCCCATGGTGCAAAAGACCACTTATGCTATTGTTGATGGCATCCCCGTCAATTGGACTAACACCCATTTGATTAGTTGATCAAGAATTAGCACTCCACAGAGTCACTTTCCTTATTTTCACATATCCATTCTCTTCTTTAGGTAATATGGGTGAACCTCGTAGAGATGCAGTTTAGTAGAAGGTCACTTCTACCATCACTTGATCCTTTCATAGGAAGATGGAAATTCTGAAGCCATCACCAACACCAGCAGTACCAATGGCTTGAGATGGGATGCATAGCCACCAAGCTACGACCACTCAAGGGTCGCAGCAATGGATCGAGCTCTAGACGTGGAGCTTGTAGTCTATAGGCATTATTTTAGGTTTTATGGTGTTATTGCCTTTTCCCTTCCAGCTCTTGTTCTTTTCTTTTAGTTTGTTTGGGTTGTAAAACTGTTAGCTGTCTCTTGTAAAAGGCATGCACGATATTATGAGTTTCTATTTATTAACTGTGTTATTGTTTCTGGATATGCGAACCGCTCCTATATATGCATAGAAAAGAAGCAATATCAATATGAGAATCTCAAAAGGATGCTTAATTAATAGTAAATGCAATATAAGACTTGAAGTTTAGAATAGTTGGAATTTTAGCGAAGGACATGATAAAGATGTTTTGTTATCACGGGTCATTGCTCACGTTCTTTAAAAGCTAATTTTTTTGAATAATAGTTGTGTTGACATATTTAAATAAAACGTCAAGTTTTTGGGTAAAGGTTAGTCATAGAATTTTAGAATTTGGCTTGTGTGTTTAGCACATAACTAACTTCCGACTATGTTGAAGTGTGGCTTCATTTATCAAAAATTTTGAGAAGGAAAATATTTTAAGAAGTTTCCACTTGGTTTGAAAAGTTTCCTTTTTAAAAAAAGCAATTATTTGTTTTATTTATTTTTGACTCTTAAATTATTTTTATAGTTTTTGTCCAAAATTTGATTTCAAGGGAAAATGTGCGTCTAAATATTTTGGGATTTTATTTTTCAAATTACGTACAAATTTGAAATGAAAGAAAGATTTTGGCGAAATCTTTGATTTTGAAGGCCACATTTTAGTCATAGGAAAGACAAATAAAGTTAGAATTTGTGAACTTAGCGGTGCATTAGGATCCACAATGTGATAGACGCAAGTGGTAACAAAGGAAAAACTATTTTAGCCTTGGAATTTCTATTTTCATGTCATGTCAACGACGTTATTGAGTCTATTTATATACTCGATTCTGTTTTAGAGCTTTAAAATAAGCCTCCTTATGCGTTTTATACATGGAAATTTTGGAGCATATAAAATTTCTGCTATACTACGGGAATAGGAAGACTATAGTATGGTAAGAATGTTAAATTCTCTGCCTAAATTCCTTTATCCGGCATAGGGGTGAAGTTTAGAAAGCGATTTTTTTGATTCGTTAGATTATTTGATGGTACGAACTGGATGAAAAATTGGTTGCTTCATACTTTTATTCATAGAAGTATGATGATTTTGGTTGAAAAGATTTTTTTAATTGCATACATATATGTTGTTTGCATTATTTTTCTAAAATATTTTCAAAACAAATGCATTCATATCGGAGGATCTGGTTTAGAATGATTCTGCATAAGTATTTTCTTTGTGGTAATACAGCATTACACTATGCACTTGTTCATGTTTGGTTGCACAATTGGTTGTACACTAATTGGTTGTGTAGTTTAGGATAATTAGAAGCCAAAACCTTAACTTAGACATTGGTGAAATTTCAGGGACGAAAATACTTTTTAAGGGGGAAGAATGTAACACCTCGTAGTTTGGCATTAGTTATTTAATTAGCTAGTTGGTTTATTAATTAGGCTCCAAAAATGGAATTTGTACAAATGATGGAATTTGACTATGAAACTTGCACCATTGCGTTCGCAGTGAAATCTTTCATATTCGAAGTTTTGTGATCGGAGTCCAAACGAAGAAGTTACAAACAAAAACCGAATTTGAAATGAAAATAAACAAATAAGAAAAATTAACGTTTATTAATTAGTTGTCCAGGCTCACAGACCAACTTGTCATTCGGACCAGTCGATCCCTGGCGGTCGACCTGTGCTCCTTGGACGGTCGACCAATCCCCTTCAGGCGGCTAAGGTTAGCCTTAGCCACAATGATCCAGATTTAATATTTAAAATCGAATGGTTGTGGTTGAGTCTCACGCCTATAAATTCTTGCCTAACCCTCCATTCTCTTCTTACATTTTTCTAGAGGCACTGGTGAAGCTCTGCATTGCTTCTTCTCCACTTTCTTCCTAAATTATAAAAATAAGACATTTATATCTATTTTCATACAAATCGGAGAATAATAAAAATCTAATAAAAAGGAGAAGAGAAGAGAATCGACCATATGCGTATTTGAGGTTATTTATATATTCGTATACATTTTCTCACTCAACCCCAAATCTATAAAATATGTAATTCTAACGTATGCATATATCCTTTTATACATATTTCTTGAATTAAAAAGGATTTTGAGATTAATCAAAGATTCTACTTCAGATTTGCAGATTTTGATTGTTTTTAAAAGGTGAGTAGGTAATTTTATATATTGTTATAATATAAAAATTATCTTATTGGTGTTTGTATATGAGTTGTAGATTGTATATGAGTTGTAGGCAAAAAATTGAATATAATGAATATCACCAACGTATTATTGTTTATGAACTGATTTAGAATTGTTTACAACCTGATCTGGAAATCAATTCCAAAAGTGTGAATTTATATTGATTTGAATGAATTTTATTCCGAATTCTAAGTGGGTTGTATAATAATGTTATGTATTAGGATTATTACCATAATCTTATAGGAATGTAAGATTTTCTATGTTTGGTATTATTGGAATTTAGACCCGCTTAATATTTGTAAATTATTTTGATTTCTTTCCCTATTAGAAAAACACAGTGTTTGATTTAACAAGGAATATATGAAAATAAAAAAAGAAAGAGATGTACAAAGTATGAATTCATTGTAGCTTACAATGTCTATTTCAGTAATAAAAAGAAATGATTATTCCTTGTAGTTTCAAACAATGTAATCTTTTAAAGTTAAATCATTTGTTTTGGACTAATTTATGGAAGTTATAGCGGATAATCTTTTTAGATATGATCCTAATACTTGAACATGGAAAGGAATATTCTAGTGAAGATATATAACTACGATATATTTGATAAAAGTAAATATTTGTACATAATTTACTATGCTTGTAATAGTTAAAATAAAACTTGGCAAATAACGACGCATACATGTAATATTCGCGTTTAGGATAACTAATTAATGAGAAAGGAATTTAAAAGGTTTTAACTCCAATAAATGGAATAAATTGTAATAAAAATGAGAGTTGCAATAATTTGATAGGGTAACTAGATTAATAGGGCTGATCAAAATGGAATAGTTATAAATTACTTACTTGAAATTAGTAATCGTATATAAATGTCTTATGAATTGCCTGCTAGGATTATATGGAAAACTGACATTTATGAGCATTAAAGGGGATTTATGGGTAGATAAGTATTTAAGGTAAATCTTCTTGCATTAAATAAAAAGGGAGTTAGTAAGCTAGTCTAATGTTTACGTAAGATAATATAAGTAAAGACTTAGGATTGTTAATTAAACTCGGTAGGTTAGTGATACGAGGTTGGTAGAGTCACTCGACGGAAAAATGCCCTTAACTATAAGGTTACCAACAGTCAAGTACACTTACTACTTATGTGAGATATCACTAATCTTGGGACCAGCGACCATATAAGATACTGGGTCTGCTTTCTTAATTGGAAAGGATTAAATGGTGCAAATTTGAAATTAGGAGGGGCGAGAGGTATCTTCATAAGGGTTTACTTATGGTTTGAGGTATTCAGTGGCTGTAGGATCTGCCTCTTTCTTGTAAGGAAGTAGTAAGTAACATAGTGAGATTCCAAATAAATAAGAATGTATCTAAAAGTGTTTCTTCGGTGTTGAGATATTAAGTGACTGTAGAGTCCGCCTTTCTATTGAAGTAAGTAGCTTAATGAGATCCCGTATTTATAATTAAGAGTGATAGTGGATATCTCGGGAACGGTTCGCTTCGGTTTTGAGGTATTAAGTGACTGGCTAAGGGTTTACCTCTCTTCTAAAAAGAAGTATTAAGTATCCTGGTGAGATTCCAAGCAATGTCAAGTAGATAGTACTAATGTGGATTCCACCTTGGAGTTAGGTAATAAATGACAAAGGCCTACCTATAAATAGGTATTAAATGGTCAAGGGTCTATCTAGTCCTTATTAATGAAGTATTAAGTGGCTTGGGAATAGTCTCTCACATTGTTAAGGCTGTAATAACAATAGTACCAGTGAAGAGTCCTTCTAAGAATAGGAATTAAGTGATGGGGACCTGCCTAGAATATAGTACTAAATGGTTAGAAGTCCGCTTAGTCCTTTTTACAAGATATTAAGTGGCTGAGGTACTGTTTATTTTTTGGCTATGATTTTATCGGCGATAAATATGGTAATAGTTGGACATTAAATGTCAGAAGCCTTAAATAGTGGTTAGAGGTCTTTGTAACTAGGACCCGTTGGCCATTGACAACATTGTTAGAAAACTACTTTGGGAATAGGCCTTGAATGACGAGGTCTACCATGATTAAAGTCTTAAATGACAGAGTCTTCCTATTTCTCCTTTAAAAATATTTATTATGATTATAGAAGCTTGCTTCATCTTTAGAAGTATTAAGTGGCAAATGGGTGGTTGATATGGCTTCATCGGTATTTTGTACCTCGGGAAGGAGTAAGTAAGTAATCATGTGTATAATGCAAGGTTAGATCAGAATTTCTAATCATAATGGACATAACTATTAATTGGAAATCAATTGGTATAAATTTATGCTATGGATAGCTTATAGATTTTTCAGTCACCAGAACGTTGTTATAACCCCTCCACACTAAAACCCATAATATAGATTTAGAGGAATGGGTCATTGGAGCTGGATGTGCTTGGTTGTTAGAGAAGTCTTCTTTTCTTTCATACTACATGCTAATGAGACAATCTGGTATCCAAGGAATATCATTAATTCCAGGGTATTAGTCATAGTCAGTATTCTTATCCTATTATTATTTCCGCTATGAGTTTAGGTTTATATCAATCTCTACTAACGCTCATATTTATTTGCAGGTACCAAATCCAACGATCTGTGCTTTGATGGACATGGATTTCAATTTCTGTCAAAATTTTGATCCATTAAGGTATAGGTTGTTACAGTTATGCATTCCCAAAGTTTACCCGTCCTATAAAATTGGCAGTCTGCCTCAAATCCTAGTTTTCCAATGGTCACTATGAACCTATTAGTTTCCATAAGCCAATTAATAACCTATCATGCTGACTCAGGCTATAACATAATCAGATGTCCCAAAATCTCCTAATACGTTCGAGAGTAAATCCAAATAAATAATACAGTGAGCATATATAGCTATGATTTCGTTCTATGCATACACATCTTTTAGTCTCACTATCGACGAACCCCTACACACTGGAATCGCAGAGCATTACCAACCGAGGGCTAACGGCTGAAGTATAGGGAATGACCCTACACAAAAATCTTATCTGGTTTTAAATCCATGAATCATATTTTTGATCAGTTCAAGGCATCCTAACATAATTATTTTATCTGATCCTCTACATTCAATTCTACTCACTCAGGAGTTTAGTCTGACCATACCCACTACTAGAACAACCTAACTGGTAATTCTGTTCCTAAATCCCAAGGTGATATGTTGGATAATGCAAATTTGAGTATGAAAAATGATAAAATATGCAAATTAAATGGTCAAATGATAACATCACACATGTTATTCGCATCATAATTTGTTTAATCAATAATTATTTCCATAACATCATACATCATAATACGTTTAATCAAAAGTTATTTACTTTTCTCGTGTTTTTAACATGTTATTCGCATAGCTAATCACCTATATTTTTGATTTTGTTATAACTTACAGACCTATTACTTTAAAATTATTTTACAACATAATATTTTTTCTTCTATTTTCTCTTTTATAATTGAAACTATACTAAGGTTACCATTTCTTCTTAATTTTCATTATCTTTCCTAACTTACAATTTTAAATATTCTTACAAACCCAATATAGTTTCATTTGAATTACATTAGTTTCAACATAGATATATCCTTTTCCTATTTTATTGAAGTGGAAATAATTTATCTATATAAATTCAATTCATCCTCATTTTTAAATAAAATCCAACTCAAATTTTAATTTGTATAAAACCCAATTCAAATTTCAATGTAAATAAGATCTGATTCCAATTTTAGTGTAAATAAGATCCAAATCAAATTTTAATGACTAACTATAGCCTCTTAATTCAAGTCTTAATATTCAAAAACCAATCATGTGATTATTTCATAGAAAATTCAATAACTATTTATTCTAAGCATTCGATAATAGACCGAATATATGAATATAATCATATAAATGGAGGATAACTTCACATTCATGTATACGAGCTAAACTTCATAGATTTTGCTTAATTCCTCTTCTTATTTTATTTGAATTAGCGCTTCTCCTTCTCTGTTTTATTTGTTAAAATTTGGATTAGAGTTCCCTTTTTATTCTATTTGATTTGACATTGTTAGTGAAGTAATTTGATTTAGATTTGAAGAAGAAGAAGAAGAAGAAAAGAATGCAAATTTAGATTTAGGGAATTTTCTTTTGAGAGGAAGCTAGCGTTTTGAGATGAAAGAGATAGGGTTGAGTGTGTAGTTATAGGCTAGAGTTAGCGGTATTAGGGTTGAAACCCGAAATTGATATTTATGGAAATGCCACCTGGTCTAATTTTTGCCCATTATGACCATTTTTATCAATTCGACAAATTATATATGTTCCATGACTGGAAACAGTATTTCAAAGACAATGGGATAGACCCTGAAGCCTAAATCCAACTTCAATAAAATTTATTGTCTTCCTTTTTGTGTAAAATTACAATTCTACCCTTATTAATTTTTGAATTTGTTATTAAAACTAGTGGGGTGTTATATATTGTTTAGAATGTGTGAAGATAAAAGAGTCTATGTATGCAGTAGGGTCGGCCGAATAGGAGACAAGAGGTACAAAAAAATAATGTGATAAAGATCTAGTTTGCCTTGGTACTCATAGAGATAAAATGGAGAAATATACCGCCTTTTTCTCATTCTCTTTTGCAAATTCAAAAAAAATAAATATTCTCCTCCCCATCTCTTATAGCCGATGTCCATCCTATGGAATAAAAATCGAAAAGACCATTATGTACTTTATTATATTTAAAGTCTATTTAAATATATATATATATATATATATATATATATATATATATATATATATATATATCGATATGCATACATATAACTTTTAAAAATGCATATAAATGATTACTAACACTATCCATAATGTATCCAGGAACTACCCTGTTTTCTAAATGCACCCTAAACATTAAACGCATTAATAACTAAGGTTGATTCTATTCACATCCTGCTACTTTGTCAATTTTCAGAATTTCCAAATCACCATATCTTAAAACCACAATATATCATGTTTAAAAGAAATAAACACTTACATATGCTCCAACGGAGCGATGTTTTTGTAAAAACCTTGTTCGGTTCAAGCGGGTTCGTGTAGTAACTTAGTTTGGGACGAGTGTGGTTCGTACAGTAACCCAGTTCAGGACGAGCAATGTTTATATAATAAGTTAGTTCTGATCGAACATGGTTTGTGAACAAACCACGTCATTGTTGAACATGGTTTAAGCAATATGAGGGAATTTTTGGAATGAATTTGGGGTAAAAGGGAAAAAGTGGGTGTGAGGGAGTTATTATTTTGTGAGTGGGGTAAAAGGAGGAAAGAGAGGGTGCGAATAAAACTAACCAATAACTAATATTTCTTAAATTGCATCCTTTGGTATTTATTATTCCCCAAACCTAAGAAATGGTGTCTAATGGTCATTTTTTCCCTTTTACTCTTCCATCGACTGCTTCATACCATCTTTACCATTTTTTTACATCTCCACGCCTATTTCTAGCCAATCATTCCTATGTGCAATTTGCCAAAGCTCCTCTTCCTCTCAATTGACCTAATCCTTCTTACTCCAGAACACATCGTGGCCCTTGATTTCTACATCAAAGTTGCAAGCACATATCCTATCAGTGTAAGGCATATTGCATTTTGCTAGGAGTTTCCATGAACCCATCATATTCTTTCTATATAGGAGATTTGACCATAAGCATGTTGTCTGTTCTTTGGTAGCCTGTTTTCAAGCATCGTGTGGAGAGAATGAGTTCAAGTTCATTACAAGAGCATGAGACTAAAAAGAATCTTGATCAACAAGCATTGGTTTAATAGATAGGTAGACATTAGCCATTTAGAGGAGCTGCTCCATTATTTCGATGTCGTGTTCTAGTTAGAGAGGGAAGTTGAGCGAACTATAAGAAAGGAGGCAAAGGTTATTTATGAGCATGGTTGACAGGTTTGGAGCCCAATTGCAAATCGTATGGTGAATGATTTGAATGAAACAATGTGTTTGAGGAAATGCAACCTTCAGGCTAATACAAAACACTACCTCTATCGTTGTCTTTTGACCCAATAAGACTAGGCCCAATTTTCTCTTATCTGTTTCAACCACTATTTGGTCAGGAAATTATAGAGATGTAACTTAGAATAGTTGAAAATGTAAATGAGTTAGACTCTTTAAAATGCTTTGAAAAATTAAATAATCATGATGTTGGAGGACCTCGTTGATGAAGATGCTTAACGAGCGATGTTTCGGTGAGTAAAAAGACGGATTTACTTGTTGCAGTGGAGAAAGGGAGACCATCGAGAGCTACTATAGGTCAGAAAAATAAATTCATGTGGGAAACCACTAGTTTCAGGCTTGTTTAAATCCAATGATTAGGGATGGGAAGTAGTGTTAAATGAACAAGTATTTCATTGGAAAATATGAGGCGTTAAATATCTTGGAATATGAATAGTCCTACATATTAGAATTAAATAAACATTATGTGTTTATATACTAAGATGTGGACACTATTATAGTTACTATGAGACAAAAAGAGACGTGAAAGCATGGTCATTTTAGCGGGTGATACAACGCACCAGCCCGCACATGCGCACCCACTCCCGTACCCGAGCCCGCACCTACGGCTTAGGCCAATGGGCATTTGAGGCGTATTAGAGGCGCCTAGCACTTTGCAGTTGGTTCGGCAGTCAGACCATACATTTTTTCTTTTATCCATTCAAGATTTTTTTCTACAACGGTAATCAATAGGTCGTGCCTTTTAGTAATGGTTCGCAACCTTTCCAAAACCTCATAATTTTTTTACCAAACAGGCACCTATTCAAACCAAATGGACATCTCCTCACGCCTATATATAACAAAAGTAGAACAGGAAATTCACTAATTTTTTCGACACTTCTTCTTCTTCCCATACCATTGTTCTTAATAAAGCTCTCTTGATTTCATTATTGCTCTATGATTGTTGTGTAGCATCACAAAGAAAGGCCCATTTCATCTTGGAAAACAATTTCTCGACATTCTTTAGCGCCAAAGAGAGAGAAATATTATTCCAAGGAAACATTTTTGACTAGACTCAAACAATTTATAACTTACTAATAGATCATCAAAAATGGTACCATTCTTCATCACATAATCTGTTCACTGCAACTTCATTTTTGTTACAATCTTGAAAAAAATGTGCTTGTTGTTGCCTCTATAGATGGCGCTGTCTCAAAATAGTAACAACAACTCCACACCAACATAGATTGTGACAGACACTCAACCTGCAATTGTGGTTCCAACGATGGTGCTATCTCATGGAGAAAGGCCAAAAAGTTCATGGGGATATACTTCAAAAGTTGGCAACAAAATATTCTATTTATCTGATGACATTAGGCCTTGCAAAGTTTCTTACTGAATATGCTCCTATGTTCGAAGAACTGTAACCCGATGCAACTAAAGTAGAAGCTCTAAATGTCTGGATTCGTTTTGATTTCATATGCAAAACTACATGTCCAATGGACGTAAAAATAGTCTATACAATGCATATTATATTGCTCGAACATCCAAGGAACTCTAGATGGCATTGGATAAGAAATACAAGACTGAAAATGCAAGTATGAGGAAGTTCATTGTGGGAATGTTTCTCGACTTTAAAATGATTGATGCAAATATTATGATCAACTAAATTCAAGAGTTACAAGACATCATTCATGAATTGCATAATAAAGGAATGCCTCTAACAAATCCTTTTAGGTTTCTACTGTTATTGAAAAAATTCCTCCATCGTGGAAATATTTCAAAAGGCTACCTTAAGCACAAGCGCAAAGAGATGAAATGGAGGAAAATGTAGTTCGATTGAGAATCGAAGAAGATAACAGGAAATCAAAGAAGAAGACTTCGCATAGCCTGATTGCCAAGGCAAATGTTGTTGAGATAGAGAAACTCAATAAAAGGAAACATGAGGATGATCCTAAGAAGTCAAAGAAATTTCAAGGTTCATGCCATAATTGTGGAAAGAAAAGGCTCAAAGCAACCAAATGTCGCACACCCAAGAAGAAGAAATCAGAAGCAAACATGGCTAAAATGTCAAATGACATTTCGAATAAGGATTTATGTGCAGTAGTTTTCGAATGCAACCTTATTGGTAACTCGAAGAAATAGTTTGTAATCACAGGTGCCGCTCAACACAGATATGCAAATAAGTGGATGTTTACAACCTACAAAACTGCTACTAAGGACAAATAACTATTGGGTAATTCATCTGCATTAAAGGTCAAAGGCAAGGGAAAGATTATGATAAAATTGACTTCTAGAAAGGAACTTACCTTGAGTGATGTTCTTCATGTTCCAGAGATCCATAAAAACTCGATTTCAGGATCGCTGCTTAGCAAGCATGGCTTTAAACTCACCTTTGTAGCTTATAAGTTTTTGTTGTCAAAGAATAGATTTAAGTGGGAAGAGGTTATGTGAGTGGTGGTTTATTTAAAGGAAATGTAACCACTGTTGTACCAAACATTGAAATGAATAAAAATGAATCTTTTGCTTATATTATTGACTCTTTTAACAACTGGCATCCTAGATTAGGCAATGTGAATTTTGATACCCTACGAAAATTGATTAATCTGGACTTCATACAAAAGCGTAAAATAGTACAACTACGAATGTCAAGTTTGTGTTGAAGCAAAATTGACAAGAACGTCATTTCACCAAGTTGAACGAGAAACTGAGCCTCTAGACTTGATACAGACAGATGTATGTGATTTCAAAATGTGTCAAACTAGAGAAGAGAATAGGTACTCCATCACATTTGTTGATGACTATATAAGGCACTGTTATGTGTACCTCCTTAGAAGTAAGTATGAGGCATTTGATATGTTTAAATGTTATAAATCAAAAGTTGAGAATCAACTCAAAAAGAAGATAAAAGCTTTAAGAAGCGATAGAGGTGGAGACATGAATTTCCTTTCAAAGAATTCTTTTCCAAACAAGTCATTGTACAAAAAACTACACCTCTGTGTTCACCTCAATATAATGGTATAACCGAATGGAAAAATAGAACTCTTAAAGAAACGATGAATGTCTTACTAAATAGAACCCCATCATACAAGTACTTAAAAGTGTGGGGGTGTCTTGCAAAAGTGGAGATACCTAAACCAAAGAAAGTCCAAGCTGGACCATAACAGTTAATTGTGTATTCAATGGATATGCACAAAACAGTGCTGCTTATTGAATTTTGGTACACAAATCCAAAATTGATGAAACTAACATAAATAACATCATTGAGTAGAGAAGTGGTAGATTTTTCGAACATGTATATCCTTTGAAATAGGGTACTGAAAATTATACTCAAAAGAGACCAAGGGAAACTGAAGTCTCTAATTCACTTGAGGATACTAAACAAAACATTGATAATTTCAGCAAAACAATGCTAATCAACAAGTTGACGAACCAAGGAGAAGCAAAAGGCAAGGATCTTAAAAAAATTTGGACTAGATTTCTGCACATTTATGTTAGAAGACGATCCGCTAACATACAAATAAGCTATGTCCTCCGCCAATGCCCCTTACTTAAAGGAGGCAGTTAACAATGAGACCGAATCCATTATGTCAAACCATACATGGTAGTTAGTTGATTTACCTCAAGGAAGAAAGACCTTAGGTAATAAATGGGTATTTAAGAAGAAATTGAAACCTGATGGTTCAATAGACAAGTATAAAGTTCGACTTGTGTTTCAAGGCTTTAGACAAAAAGAAGACCCAGATTATTTTGGCATATACTCTCCAGTAACTGGGATAACATTAATAAGAATGTTATAGCGATTGCACCCATGCTTGATTTAGAAATACATCAAATGGATGTAAATACGGCCTTTTTGAATGGAGAATTAGAAGAAAATATATACATGAAACAACCTGAAGCTTTCTTAAGACATGGAAATGAAACTAAGTTGTGTAGATTAAAAAATCACTATTTGGGCTTAAACAAGTGCCTAAACAATAGCATGAAAAATTTGGTGAAACTATAATATCAAATGGATTTCACATAAATGAATGTAACAAATGTGTCTATTCTAAACATAGAAATATGAAATATGTCATTATATGTCTGTGTGTAGATGCTTACTAATATTCAAAAGTATCAAGGAGATAATAAAATCTATAAATATATACTCTCCACCAGATTTGACATGAAAGATCTAGGAATCACTGATGTAATACTTGGTATAAAGATACAATAAATCGACCAAGGATATTTGTTGTCCCAATCACACTATATTTAGGGAATACTTAGAAATTTTAGACAGCACAATATAATATCAGCAAATTACTCGTTGATTTGAGCCAAAACTAGTTTAAAAATAGTGGTAATAGCATTTACCAACTTAAGTACTCTTACATACTAGGAAGCATTATGTATGTAATGAACTACACTGGACCTGATATAGCATATTCTGTAAGTAAACTCAGCAAATATACTAGCAACCTAGGAAAGAATAACTAGAAAGCTATAAATAGGTACTATTAAACCTAAGGTATACATAAAATAATGGGCTATGTAATGCTAGGTAACCATCTGTAATAGAAGGGTATTGTGATGCAATCTTGATAATTGGTTCATCATAAACAAAATACACTAGTGGATATGTGTTACCTTAAATAGTAGGGCAACATCTTGGAGATCCTCTAAACAAACTTGTATAGCAAGATTTACTATGGAATTAGAGTTTATTGCCTTAAACAAAGCCATTGAAGAAGAAGATTAGCTTCTTGGTTTCTTAGAAGTATTCCTAATTAGGAATAAACTATACCTCCAAAAAATATACATTGTGAAGACCAGTCAACTGTTGGAAGGGACAATAGTAAACTTTACAATGGCAAGTCTAGACGTATTTGTCATATTGAAATATTAGACAACTTCTTTCTAGTGAGGTCATCATAATTGACTACGTAAGATCAAATGATAACATCGCGGATCCACTAACAAAAGGTTTACCTAGATAGAATGTTAATATCTTATCATTAGGAATGGGGTTAAGGCCCATAAACTAAAAGTTTCTCTCAATGGAAATCCTACCTAGTTAACTGGAGATCCTAAGATCTAGGTTCAAAGAGATAACTAAGTTTAAGATAAAGTTGATGGCCCTAGTATACATTCAAACTTATTCCTACGATAAGTCAGTGCACTACTCGTCGGAGAATAGGACAGTTTTGAAACTTTTAATGATGTCTATACTTGGTAAAATTAAGAACCAAGTGGGGTATTGCAAAAATACTCTTTAAATCACCTACGTGAGTGCAAAGGCACCGCTTCAAGGAGAATTGTAAGGCCAAATTGTCCAAGCACTCATGCAACCAAGCTGGTGTTTGTGGCAAAACGAACGCAAACAGAGAACCAAGGAAGATAAGAAACACTTATTGTATGTTATTTATTTTTGGATTTATAAAAAAGACTTATGGTTCAAGGTCAACCTAAGTCCACTGATTTATCAAAAGGAAAATACTAGGAAAGTGCAAGGCCAATATACTACTTTAACCGACATGATAAATATTTAATGAAATTTAGGAACAAATTGAGTAATTAATCATTTATGTAAGGATTGTTGGAAATGAATGAGCATTTTAGTGGGAAATGCGAGGCATTACATTCGTTGGAATATGAATAATCCTACATATTAGAATAAAAGAAGCATTTTGTGTTTATATACTATGATGTCGACACTATTTGTAACATCATTAATTTTTGTTTAACATTATTCGGAACATTTAATTGGATAGTTAAATAGAATAATGAAAATTATTAAGGAAAATGGTGTAACATTCCTGAAAATTTACCAAGTTTAATTTGGAAATTAAACTAATTTTTGAAAATAAATTGTGAATTAATTGAGGATTTATTTGGATTTGAAGTATAAGAATATGATTTAATTGAATTTTAAGCTGGAAATTCTAGAAAAATAAAATATATTGTAAATAGGATTTTGGGTATATTTGAATTCTCCAATTTTAAATAAGATATATAGTTATATAAATGAATTATAATTAGAAATTTGATTTTGAAATTTAATTAATTTATTGACAATGAATATTATTGATTTGAAAATACTAAAATGAATATCTTGAAAAACAAAATAAGTACATACCTTCTTTTGAAAAGAAAAAGATTCACTTATCAATAAAATTATTTTTTAAAATCATTTCTTTCTTTAAATTGGTATAAGTAGAAATAATAAAACAAAATGTATATAAAACAAGAAGTAAAAGTTTAAAATAATACATATATAGATAATTATTTATTTAAAAGGTATAATAGTTTTAATTCAAAGAAAATATAATGAACTAAGCTTAAAATAATATTGGTTATAAAGATGTGAACATTTTCATTTGAAAATAGTTTGTAAATGTATAAAAGTGTGAAGTTTAAAATACATAAGAAAACATAAAAACATGTCTCCAAAAAATGAATAAGGGGGTGTATTCATTTATAAAATGAATATTGTGACGACCCTGACTCGACCTTCGAAAATCGGCACCGAATACGACACTCGTATTCAAATGCCGCAGATCCAAACGTCGAACCTGGTTCGCCGGAGCTTATAACACATTAAGTAAATAACACAGCGGAAGAAATGAATAATATATTCCATATACAGCATTTGATACAATAACTGATACACATGAATGATACAACAGAATGGTACAATAGATATCAACATTATCAGAGATACAAAGAATAGCAGCGGAAAGAAAAGATAACACTAGCAGCGGAACAAAATCTCCAAAATAGTCTTCAAGAAAGAAATCCAGTATCAGTAATCTCCATCTCTAAAGCACCAATCCAGAAATAGCTCGAACTCTCAATAACGATGCACAAAGCTAAGCAAGTGCAGTCCCGATCCAAAGACGGAACTAGCTCCAGATAATCTACTAAACCTGACTATCTGAAAAACCCAACTCTAGACTGCCCGTGTGGGAAAATAGTGGGCACCCAGAGTTTAGGAAAGGAACAATAAACTCCAGGTCAGTCGTGGGACTGGTATGAGCAAACAAAAACATTTGGTCTTTAAAAACAAGCAACAAGGAATTTAAAATAAATCCGTAATGCTTTTTGGAAAATGAAACTACCATAAGGCCTCCCGCCACACACACAATGCAAACGCAGAATTGGAGGAGATTTCTCCTTATGACAGTCAAATATGCTTAATACGAGAAAGTTTTCTTTGATATTATTACTAGTGCATAGTGCAGAAAACCATTTCGAAAGTACAATATAAATCCTAGCCAGCATAGACATTCCGAACTATGCCTACTATAGCTACCATCCAAACAGTGGTGACCACCATAAGTGAATGGCAGGTAATACAACTAAAACCGTACAAGGCACGTATTGGATGAATGGATTCCCAACAAATGGTCAGGCTAAGGAACTTCCTACTGTCAATGGGATCGCCTCTGGCGGGACGTCCCGAGAACTAACGTTACGGTTAGATCTCTGCCAACACAAGGCCGGGTTACCTCTGTAACTAGGTAACTACTACACGAATATGCCATCCCCCGGTCCTTTGGGACCTTTATCCGAGGCGCCTCAAAGCAACAACCACACAGTAAATGAGATTGGAGCAACCACATGAGTAAGTATCTGGGCTCCATACCATGATACCACCCTTTACCAGAAGGGAATGACACACCCTAAAGGGAGCGACCCTCATAACCTTGCCGCATCTTTCCTGTTTCGACCATTTTCGGGGTGTGAGGTCCTGATGCAGTCTCGTCCACAAAGCTACGCTTTGTGCAACAAAGCCATGCTTTGGGTCAACAGATAACCAAAGCAATGATCACAAAGATAAATGATCAAACAAATGATCATATCACAAATGATCAACCAATGATCATCACACAGCAGCACTCAGCATGCCACATTACCAAATTGGGAATATATCACCGATAAATATCAACTACATAACCTCTGAGCTCGTACGTCTCAGAGAAGGGTGTTAAGCTAAGAGAATAAATTCTCCGCCACCAAGCAGAAATGTATTTGATAAAAATCAGTTAACATCTCAAGGTGTAATGTCGGACATACAACCATACAAGTCTGTTCCGGGTTCGAACAGAACCGAAGGCACTTCCGAAGAAGCCCTTGCAAATCCGGGTATCCACAATCCCGATCGGACTTCCCATCACTAGGGAGAACTCTATACCGGAGCAACTCGGTGCAGAGTCAATCGATAGGTTATCCTATCGTTCTCACAAATACCCGGTCTTCACCACCGGTCCTCAAATGCTATCCATAACGTCGTATCACTATTCAGAATGGGCTATATGACACAAGGTCCTCTCCCGGCTAAACCGAATAATGAGCGCAATATTTTAAAACATATGGATATGGGATTTAAGCTAAGTCACAACTTATAAAATCCACAACTTTCTTTCGAATGGTTAAACAAATTACCATTTTAAATCTTTAAAACAAAAAGATTTATTTCACAGAGTTTCACCCAGTTTCACAAAGATCTATTTATAGATTTCAAAACAATTCCCATTTCAATCGGATTAAACCAATTAAATCTTTAAAATTGAAGATTTATAGCTTTCAAAACACGTTTCCAAAGATTTATCTAAAGTTTGGGAAACTATTTTCATTTTAGACTTGAAAAATCCTTTTAACACAACTTGGAAGTCCATTTCTTATGAGAAAGCAAGTCTAATTTATACAAGTTGAAATCTGGAGTTGAATTTAAATTTCAAAACATCACCTATAAAATGGTTTAAAACCCATATAACCCATTTGTAAGTTGAATAACTTTTTAAACAATAGTTTCCAAGTCATAGAATTCAATTTCAAATATTGAATTCAAATTTAAATTAATTTATTTAAATTTCAAAACTCAATCAAGTTATTCAAATAACTTTTATTTTTGAAAACTTATTTTCAAGAGTTTTTTCAATTCTAGTTCCAAAACTATTTTGGATTCAAAAATTAAATCTTAAAACAATTTCAAAATCCGTGACTTAACTAGTTTCCACGTGCAATCCATATTGTGTGTGTAATGTGGCCCAGGGGTTCAACACAATAGTGCACAACATCATCATCACAGATTCAATTACTACAATTCGATGTGGGTTTCGGATAACCAAATGGAATCCGACTCCCTGTCGCATCGAAGTTTAAATGCCGTTTTACGGGCAAAAAGGGTTTCACACACATGTAGGAATAAATCACAAATCACAGTCCATCACAAAGCAATCACAGCATCACAACAAAAATATCAACCCAATACAGAACAATTGATGATAGTTAATCATCTCAAATTAGGGTGAATATGATTAAGTGTGTTAACCACACAATTTATTTTTATAAAATTTAAATCAACGATTAATTATTCTTAACTATAAACTGGTTCAATCCTAATTAACTTTATCAACTAGCTTTTCTTAATTTAATTATCTTCATTCATAAAATCCTAAATTTATAATTAAGTAAATCTTAATCTCCAATTAAGTTGAATATGATTAAGTGAATTAACCACACAATTGTTTAATTTACTTTAAATCAATGATTAATTATTCTTATCTACACATTGATTAAATCTTAATTAACTTTATCAATTAATTACTCTTAATTTATTTATCTTAATTAATTTATTCTTAATCATTAATTGATCAACTTTTAATTATAAGATAATTAAAAATTTAATCGTTTAAATCTTTATTAAATCCTTATAAAGAGATTTGTTTTTAAGTTGAATTTGAATATTTGTTTTATCCCTCAAATATTTTATCAAGTCAAATTTTTAAATGATTTTATTTTTTTCTTTCTAAGTTTTAAAATACTTCATTTATTTCAGACAACTATTTAAAAAAAACAAATTTTAAAAAAAACATGTTTTCAGAATTTTCAAAACTTGAATCTTTACTGTTTTAAAGCCCGACCCGAGACCTTCCCCGAGTTTCCCCCCGAGACCAACATTGCCCTGCTTCGAGTTCCTATTCGAAACCACCCGAGAGAGAAAAATTTTCACAAATTTGCCTAAGTCCAGAAATCTACTCGATAGAGCTCCAAAACTTCACGATCTCGACTTCGAGTTTTTCGCTCAATTTCCCGTGCCATGCTTCGAGCTTTCCTCACTGCTTCCCCAAACCAGTCCACTGACACAACGATCATCCATGTGCACGTGCACCGCTGGAACTGCCGCCGATGGTCAGAGCTAAGGCCACCAGTAAGTCAACGATCCTCCCCCCAAAACCACACAACCACCCAAACTCGAATAAATTCGAAAACAAAAATTTGGGTCAACTCAACCCAACAACTCAGCACACCTCGCCAGAAAATATGGGTCGTCCCGCCTCCACCGATCATCAGAGGCCACGAGGTTTGGTCCACAGCTTCGTCGACACGTGACGCTTCTAATGGCGCCGGAGACGTGAAGTCCGGTCGTGTATGGATGGTGCAGCAACTCCATTTCGACCGTGAACAGAAAATGGGTCTTAAACCCTATTTTGCTTTCGAATTAAAGATTTATGAATTTATAAATTGCTCTAGTATTTTTCTGATGATTTAGAACATTGAATCATGCTGCCACAAAGATCTCGAGGGCCAAAGTTCCTTAGATCAACAGAATTTGATGAAGTTTCCTTTTACAGATCATCCTAGATAATCCAATGAAAAGCTAATGAGAAATTTTGATTCCAGTTTCAAAAATTATCATTTCCCAAGGGGATTCAAGTAATATTTCTGAAATACAAATCGGTGATATTCGAATTTATTGCTTATTGGGTTGTTACTGAGTTTAACATTTTCCAGTGAAGATAATCCCAGTCCCTTTGCTCCGATTTGTTACTGAATTAAAGTACAGGTTAAGCAACATTTTCAACTTGTTTAAAAATCTTTTCCCAAAGCAAAAAGAAGGTAGAAGAAGTTGTAGTTGTAGACAGTTTACTCTGTGAACCAGAGGTTTGAGCATGACCATGCTTACAGTTTTTTCCATTAAAAGAAAACTACAAAATTTGCTTTGATTTAACTCTAAAGCACAGTGTAAGTTTTGAACTACACTTTAATTTGTCTTGCAAAAGAGTATGGGAGAGAGGATTCTAAGTTCCCTGTAACTAAATGTTATAGAAAACAGGAATAGGAAACAAATGTTTTCCAGGAAATTCAAACACAAGCATACCATTCATTTAATTCAAAGCCATGGCATCCATACACATAAACATAGGCAACCACATTCACACATAATGATCATCAGCATCAGGTTAGGATCAAATGTTTTTCACTGTAAACCCCAAAGTGTTACTGGAAACAGATAGCAAAAAGAAAAAGGAAGAAATCATGTTTCCAGGCAAAGAAAATTCAAGCATGGCACCCATTCACAAGCTAAAACTAACCACATTCATGCAAGCATTTAAACACAAGAGAAAAAAAGAAATGAAGAAGGCATGGGGTTCACTCACATTTTTCCCAGAAGATAAGAATGCTTCCTGACAGCTAATTCAAAACAGAGATGAGTGAAGGCCTGCAAGTTTCTTTATTTTTTTCTCCTACTTTAATCCCTTTAAATTTAGATCTGCAAATCACAATTACAGATCTTTGTTTATCCTTTGTTATGCTCATTTACTCAAATCATTAATAACAGTAATTTTTATTTTATTACTTACTGTTTGAATGTATAAAATAGAGAAGCCCCTTTTTTTTTTTTCTGCAGTTTGGATACTAGAAATGGTTTTGTCTTTGATCTTCAATTTTCCTGCAACTCAGATTTGATGCAATTGCTAAAGTCTTTTGTTTTATTTATTCATTTCATAAATAAACAAAGTTTTAAATTTTCTTACTCACAGTATTGTTTTAAATGCAACAGAGAATAGGGTCTGCTGTTGCATACCAAAAATTCATCTTGACTTGAACTTTATTCCATCCCTGCAACTGATATACAAGGTTGTTCAAAACTTTGTCTTATTTACTAATTTCAACATTAAACTCAGATTTTAAAAAAAAAGTTTCACTTGCCTTTACTTATTTCCAGAGAAAACTGCCCACTGGAAAAACTGAAGCTCCACTTTTTTTTTTTTTTTTTTACTGAACAAATCTGCAAATATTTTCCAAATTTGTTTTTTGATGTTAAAACTTGACCTTGCAATCATAATTTACTAACTATAAAGTTAAAATCTACCTGAGATTTGATCTTGCACTTGTTCTTAAACTTGTTATTAAATCTGAATTGATTAGCTCCTGTTGCTTCTTTGTTTTGAATTTAAACTTGCTGTTGAACTTTCTTTTGAATCTGGTTTGAAAAAAATGCAGACAAGATTGATTTGCATTTTGAAGTGAATTACAGGTTGAAGAATTTGTATTTGACTTTGCTCCCAGATTCTTGAGAAGAGAATGCATTTTCTTTTCTGACTTTTCTCTTCTCATCATTTTCTTTTTTTTGGGTATTCAGAATTTTAGATGCTCAAATCTTTTTACTGTGTTCTTAAGATTTGGCTAAGACTAAATAAATTTGAATTTGGGGAGCTGAAGAGTTTTCTACAAATTTTTAATTCTATTATTTTATCCAATAAAATATCTTGAATGCCATGTGTAAAAATGAAATCATGAGCTTTAGATTTTGTTAATTCTTCTACTCCACCCTCACATGTTGATATTATGAAGCAAAATAATTTTATAAATTTTATATTTATAACTTATATACTTTTAAAAAAATGTATATCTTTATTCTTTTGAATGTATACATACATGTTCAATGTTGAAAGAATTTAACTAACATATATATTACAACTTAATAACTTTTTCTTAAAAAAAATGCTACTTACTTTTAAAAACATCTATTTTAAATAAAAATTAAATTTTCAATCTCAACTTGAAATATAAACTCATGTATATGTACTTACATTAAATTTTTGTTCAACATGTTCATGCACTAATATATTTATACAATTTACATTCTTACATTTTTTATTCATTTATTTATTCTTGTACAACTTTTAAAAGTTTTAAATTTCTAATTTACTTTTTTTTTTTTAATACATTTTATTTTGAAATTCTATAAATCCAAAATTCTATTCTGTGATTCATTTATATAAATATACATCTTATTTTTCCTAAATCCAATATTTATTTTTAAGCTACTTATACTTAATTTTCTTATTAAATTTCTGTTTATAATCAAAATTATTTATCTATTCCAAGTATTTTCTAATTAATTCAAAATTTTATTTTCAGAAGTAAATTTAATTGCCAATTTAAACTTAGATAAATTTTTAGGAATGTTACATATTTCCCCCCTTAAAAGAATTTCGTCCTCGAAATTTGCAAGGAAGACGAGAAGAATAGATGAAAGATAGAGAAATGTCTTTCCAATCAGATCGGATAACAATTCTGTATTTGGGTTACCAAATCAGAATATCGACAATATGAGAACAAACTCATACAATATTACACAAGATATTTGGGTCCAGCGGCCTACGAATATGCAAGGACATTGATTAGTTCGAAGGGATAACTAATCATTCGTAGAATATATCGGATCCCAGAGAATAGATAGATGGATTCAATCTTTTACGATCTCTCAAACACCATGGATTCCAAATTCAAGCCAGAATACTCCAAAGTATATACCGACTTATTCCTCTTCGGGCTTTAATACACGGAAGAAATTACAATAGAATTCCAAATTTGGTTTTAATCGATATCGTTTTATTAATATAATTCAAATTTATTCTTACATTCTATTAACCAATTTAACTCAATTTAGAAATTCCCATTTATTTAATTTAAATTTTTAAATTCAAATCATATTCAAATTCATTAAAGTTTAGATCGAAAAGCTGATAAGAAACCGATGAAGAAATAAGAATTTCTACAAAGATTTGTAGGGTCACCATCGCACCGACACTTCTTTCTGGAGCTGTCATGAAGATATCGAAAGAATTTAGAATCGAGTCAAAGGAGATTGAGAAGAAAGGTTGTTTCCACTGTCGCAGGGTATTGACCATTTGTAGTGGTACTCCCCTGTCCCCTATCTCGTCCTCTTCTCGCACTCATACTCACTATCAGTGGATAGTAAGAGAATTTACTGAGGCGTTCGAACAGATATCTTAAGGATATACTCATTCTAGGGTTTACTTCACCCTATCTCTAATGAGTTACTTAATGTGTTATACTTCTGAGCTAAGGTTTTAACCATCAGCTCTGATACCACTTGTGACGGCACGAGGCAATGGCGACCGGTAGGCTTTGCAACCATCCCAGACCCACCGTGGCATAACAATGGTACCCCAGACCTTGCTTTTACGGCCAGCCTTTCGACTGTCTCGGCTTACGCCTAACCAACCCCTATTCACTAAGAGAGGACATGTAGGGGTAAGAGTCTCCCGTTCGCCACCAAACCGCGAAGCGAGAACCCCCTATCACATTCACTTTAGTTTGCAACCAATTTTATTAAATACTGAAGTAAAAGGTTAAGTATTTAATTTAGGAATTCAAATGAATTCAAATCTGAAGTGTTATCAAACTATAGTGATACCTTCATCTCAGTTTAAAATCAGCTACTGCATCAAAATAATCAAGAAAGAAAAAAATTGCTTCAGCCTGGGAAGCAAGTGCAGGGTTTCTGAAAGTAAATAAAGGCAAGTAAATTTTCTTTTTTTAAGATTTGAACTTAATATTGGTAGTAATCAGTAACTAAAGCGTAAGTTTAAATCAATAAGTTTAATTGGTTGCAGGAAGAATCAAGTTCAGGGCAACAATTATATTCTGGTTTCAATTGAAGGGTTCCCTTGTTATATAACAAGAAATTCATACTGAAGGTAAGAAAATTAATAAAATTTTATAATAAAGTGAATTAGTAAATACAATAAGGAAAGAACAAAGATCTATGTTGATAATTGACAGATCCAAACTTAAAAGAATTTAAAGTGGCAAAAGGAAAAAAAAAAGCTGGTTCCAGGCAAAACATTTTCTCTGGCCTCTCTGTTTTTCTCTGTTACATAGATCCAGGTGAGCAAACTTCTTTGACCCAATCTTTAAATTTATGTGATGTGTTATGCTTGTTTCTGCAAAGTAGTGAAAATTGGTTGCATGAATGTAAATGTTGCTGTTGTATAGGTTGTTTAGTTCTGTGATATTTGGAAACATAAACACAAACAAAATTCTGTTTAAATTTTGAAATAGAGATATCATGAATTGGTGTTTTCAAGTTTACTATCAGAATCATTTAGTAAATTCAAGAATTTTGGATTAGAAATTAAGTTTGCAGTGTAAAGAGTAAAATGCAGTTTCATGTGAACTGTATTTTACACTTTTATCAAAATCAGTTGATCCTTGTTTTTAAATTGAGTGAATTTGTTTTCTGGAGATAGTCATCTAGCATAGATCACAAGAAAATTATTGAATTGATCTACAATTCAAGTTTGAGATGGGAATTTGGAAATCCCTGTGATGAACCCTAGTTTACTAGGTAAAAAAAATGTTTTGGGTGCTGCGGCTTCAAGGATGCATCGAGTTCAAAGCTATTTTGGGAATTGATGGTTGGTGTAGTGATGAAGCTAGTGCCGGAGTTTGGGTGTTGATGTTGGTCGGAGTTGAGAGAAAATGGAGTTGACAGGTTTTAGGTGGGGTTGGTGAAGTGCAGTTTCAGGTTGTGGATATGTTTGGGTTGCAGGGAATTGTGACTCGGGTTGATCTCGGGATTTTTGGCAAATAACTCGGAGTAGTAGGAGAAGTGACTCGAAGTAAATAAGGGAGTTCTGTGTGTATGTGCAGGCTTTAATAACAGAGCTGTTCTGTTATTTTTAAAATTTGAAGTAAAGTTTAAATTTAAATCTGGAAGTTTAGCTTAGGATTTAAACTTGAACCTATGGATGAATTCAAATTGTTTGAATTATTATTTTGTAATAATTTAAATGCAGAAATTTTAAATTGGTTTAAAATAAAAAGAAAAAAAAGAGAAAGGGGAACATGAGCCTGTTTCCAGTTTTTTTTAAGGTTTGAATTAAATGCAAACTACAATCTAGCTTAGGTTTTTGAAACTCAATTCAAATATGAATTCAAATAAGTTGAATTCTGTTCTTCTGAAATTATTTAATTTCAGGAAAATTCAAAGTTTGATTTTCTTTTTATAAAACAGAAAACTGTTTCTGTTTTTAAATGTAAGAGGTAGGTTTAAATTTTTTTAAGTGGAGATTTAAAACTGAGTGTAAGTTTGAAATTTGAATATGAATTCAAATAAGATTATTTGAGATTTGAAATCATTTAAGCTTTTAAATTTAAATTTGATTTTTCAAAATCTCAAGTATAAATGCATTGTGTTTGGCATTTGAATTGAAGAGCTAAGTATTTAAAATTAGAATTCAAAATGAATTCAATCTGAGTTTTAAAATCTGGATTTAAAATTTAAACTTCAGTTTTAAATAAAGGTTTAAATTGAATTGTTTTTAATGATCAAATGATTTGCATTTGAATTGTAGGTGTAAATTATAGAAAGAGTTTTAAAGAGTTAAAACTAAAATGAAATGGAAGTTGTATTTCAATTTGGAAATTTTTAAGTAATTTTTAAATTGATTTGAATTGAAATTTAAATTCTTTTTAAAACTCATTTATAAAGTATATGTTTCTTTTAAACATATAAGATTAAGTTGTGTATTGTTTTAAACTCTGATTTAAGACAAATTTGAGTCTTGAGTTTAAAGAAAATGTTAAATGGAATTTAATGTAAATTTAAAAACATTTTGTTTTTAAATGCATAATTTAAATAAGGAATGTTTATCTAAAGATAAAGAAAAGTATAATGATTTGTAATTCATTTAATTATTAAGGTAGTACAAATGGATAATTAATATAATTCATTAATTAATGAAATGGATAATTAATTAAAGTAATTAAGGGTTTTAATTTGATTAATTAAAGTTTAAGATTAATTTTTCTTAGAATAATTAATTTGTAATTAAGAAATCATTAATTGAATGATATTAGATTTTAAAGTAATTGAAGATTTATTAATTGAATAAATATGGATAGTTATTTAATTAGGAATAATAAATGAAAGTAATCATGTAGGTAATAAATTTAAAACCACCCAGTTTATTCATCTTAATTGTAGATGCTGATTGTTATTGAATGTTGTGTGATGGATTGATATTTTGATATGTGATGTGATGCTATTTGATGCTTTATGCTAAGCTGTTATATCTATGATATATATATGATTATATGAATATGCAAATCCTTTGACCCGTAAAACGACATTTGAATTTCGATGCGACAGGGAGTCGGATTCCAGTTGGTTATCCGAAACCCACATCGAATCATATTAGTGAATTTTTGTGATTGATAATTTACTTTATCTATGAATCTGTGAATATAGATAAGCGCTATGGGTTATACCGCTTATCTTTATGATTGAATCTGTGATGATGATGTTGTGCACTATTGTGTTGAACCCCTGGACCACACTTATACACACACAAATATGGATTGCACATGGAAATGGGTTAAGTCACAGATTTTGAAATTGTTTTAAAATTTGAATTTTTGAATCCAAAATAGTTTTGGAATTAGAATTGAAGTTTTTGAAAAAATGAATTTCAAAAAAATAAAAGTTATGTGAATAACTTAATTGAGTTTTGAAATTTAAATAATTTGATTTAAAATTTGAATTCAATATTTGAAGTTGAATTCTATAATTTGGGAACTAGGGTTTAAAAAGTTATCCAACTTATAAATGGATTTATATGGGGTTTTAAACCATTTTAAAAAGTGATGTTTTGAAATTTAAAATTAACCCAAGATTCCAACTTGTATAAATCGGACTTTTCTGAAACGAAAACTGTTGTTTTCAAATAATAGAAGCTTTCATATAAGAAATGGATTTCCAATGTATGTTAAAAGGAATTCAAGTTTTGAAATGAAAATGGTTTTCCGAGTTATTAATAAATCTTTGGAACGTGTTTTGAAAGCTATAAATTAAATCTTTAATTTAAAGATTTATTGAGTTAATCCAATTGAAATGGAAGTTGTTTTGAATCTATGAATAGATCTTTGTGAAACTAGGTGAAACTTTGTGAAATAAATCTTTTTGTTTAAAAATTTAAAATGGTAATTTGTTTAACCATTTGAAAGAAAAGTTTTGGATTTTATAAGTTGTGACTTAACTAAAATCCCATATCCATATGTTTTAAAATATGGCGCTCATTATTCGGTTTAGCCGGGGGAGGACCTTGTGTCATATAGCCCATTCCGAATAGTGATACGACGTTATGGATAGCAATTGAAGGCCGATGGTGAAGACCGGATATTTCCGAAAACAAAAGGATAACTCATCGATTGTCTCTGCACTGGCTGATCCCCGGTATAGAGATCTTCATATGTGATGGGAAGTCCGGACGTGATTAGGGATTATCCGGATTTGCAAGGGCTTCTTCGGAAGTGCCTTCGGTTCTGTTCGAACCCGGAACAGACTTGTATGGTTGTATGTCCGACATTACACTTTGAGATGTTAACTGATTTCTATCAAATACATTTCTGCCTGGTGGCGGAGAATTTATTCTCTCATCTTAACACCCTTCTCTGAGACGTACGAGCTCAGAGGTTATGTAGTTGATATTTATTAGTGATATATTCCCAATTTGGTAATGTGGCATGCTGAGTGCTGCTGTGTGATGATCATTGGTTGATCATTTGTGATATGATCATTTGTTTGATCATTTATCTTTGTGATCATTGCTTTGGTCATCTGTTGACCCAAAGCATGGCTTTGTGCCAAAGCGTAGCTTTGTGGACGAGACTGCATCAGGACCTCACACCCCGGAAATGGTCGAAACAGGAAAGATGCGGCAAGGTTATGAGGGTCGCTCCCTTTAGGGTGTGTCATTCCCTTCTGGTAAAGGGTGGTATCAGGTATGGAGCCCTGGTATTTAACCTATGTGGTTGCTCCAATCTCATTTACTGTGTGGTTGTTGCTTTGAGGCGCCTCGGATAAAGGTCCCAAAGGACCGGGGGATGGCATATTCGTGTAGTAGTTACCTAGTTACAGAGGTAACCCGGCCTTGTGTTGGCAGAGATCTAACCGTAACGTTAGTTCTCGGGACGTCCCGCCAGAGGCGTACCCATGTGGCAATAGGAAGTTCCTTAGCCTGACCATTTGTTGGAAATCCATTCATCCAATACGTGCCTTGTACGGTTTTAGTTGTAGAACCTGCCATTTAACATGGCAGCTATAGTAGGCATAGTATCATGGTACCTATGCTGGCTAGGATTTATATTATACTTTCGAAAGATTTTCCACTATGCACTAGTAATAATATCGAAGGATTTTTCTCGTAGTAAGCATGTTTGACTATCATAAGGAGAAATCTCCCCCATGTGTGCGTTTGCATTGTGTGTGTGCCGGGAGGCCTTATGGTAGTTTCATTTTTCAAAAAGCATTGCGGATTTCAAATTTAAATTCTGTTGTTTGTTTTAAAAGACCAAATGTTTTTGTTTGCTCATACCAGTCCCATGACTGACCTGGAGTTTATTGTTCCTTTCCTAAACTCTGGGTGCCCACTATTTTCCCACACGGGCAGTCTAGAGTTGGGGTTTTCAGATAATCTATAGTAGGTGTAGATCCGATAGCTTTCAGCCTTAGGATTTGGCAATCGCATTTTGGATCGAGTTGCTTCTCTTCATCTCGATTTGGGAGTTCGAGCTATTTCTGGATTGGTGCTTTGGAGATGGAGATTACTGATGCTGGAGTTCTTTCTTGAAGACTATTTCGGAGATTTTGTTCCGCTGCTAGTGTTATCTTTTTTCTTTCCGCTGCTATTTCTTGTATCTCTGATGTATATTGATGTTCATTGTATCATTCTGTTGTATCAGATATTGTATCAAATGTTGTACATTGATATATATTATTCATTTCTTCCGCTGTGTTATTTACTTAATGTGTTATAAGCTCCGGCGACTCGAATTTGAACGATCGAATCTGCGGCATTCGAGTATATTCTACGAATGATTAGTTATCCCTTCGAACTAATCAATGTCCTTGCATATTCGTAGGCCGCTAGACCCAAATATCTTGTGTAATATTGTATGAGTTTGTTCTCATATTGTCGATATTCTGATTTGGTAACCCAAATACAGAATTGTTATCCGATCTGATTGGAAAGACATTTCTCTATCTTTCATCTATTCTTCTCGTCTTCCTTGCAAATTTCGAGGACGAAATTCTTTTAAGGGGGGAAATATGTAACATTCCTAAAAATTTATCTAAGTTTAAATTGGCAATTAAATTTACTTCTGAAAATAAAATTTTGAATTAATTAGAAAATACTTGGAATAGACAAAATTTTTTGATTATAAACAGAAATTTAATAAGAAAATTAAGTATAAGTAGCTTAAAAATAAATATTGGATTTAGGAAAAATAAGATGTATATTTATATAAATGAATCACAGAATAGAATTTGGGATTTATAGAATTTCAAAATAAAATGTATTAAAAAAAAAAAAGTAAATTAGAAATTTAAAACTTTTAAAAGTTGTACAAGAATAAATAAATGAATAAAAAATGTAAGAATGTAAATTGTATAAATATATTAGTGCATGAACATGTTGAACAAAAATTTAATGTAAGTACATATACATGAGTTTATATTTCAAGTTGAGATTGAAAATTTAATTTTTATTTAAAATAGATGTTTTTAAAAGTAAGTAGCATTTTTTTTAAGAAAAAGTTATTAAGTTGTAATATATATGTTAGTTAAATTCTTTCAACATTGAACATGTATGTATACATTCAAAAGAATAAAGATATACATTTTTTTAAAAGTATATAAGTTATAAATATAAAATTTATAAAATTCTTTTTGCTTCATAATATCAACATGTGAGGGTGGAGTAGAAGAATTAACAAAATCTAAAGCTCATGATTTCATTTTTACACATGGCATTCAAGATATTTTATTGGATAAAATAATAGAATTAAAAATTTGTAGAAAACTCTTCAGCTCCCCAAATTCAAATTTATTTAGTCTTAGCCAAATCTGAAGAACACAGTAAAAAGATTTGAGCATCTAAAATTCTGAATACCCAAAAAAAAGAAAATGATGAGAAGAGAAAAGTCAGAAAAGAAAATGCATTCTCTTCTCAAGAATCTGGGAGCAAAGTCAAATACAAATTCTTCAACCTGTAATTCACTTCAAAATGCAAATCAATCTTGTCTGCATTTTTTTCAAACCAGATTCAAAAGAAAGTTCAACAGCAAGTTTAAATTCAAAACAAAGAAGCAACAGGAGCTAATCAATTCAGATTTAATAACAAGTTTAAGAACAAGTGCAAGATCAAATCTCAGGTAGATTTTAACTTTATAGTTAGTAAATTATGATTGCAAGGTGAAGTTTTAACATCAAAAAACAAATTTGGAAAATATTTGCAGATTTGTTCAGTAAAAAAAAAAAAAAAGTGGAGCTTCAGTTTTTCCAGTGGGCAGTTTTCTCTGGAAATAAGTAAAGGCAAGTGAAACTTTTTTTTTAAAATCTGAGTTTAATGTTGAAATTAGTAAATAAGACAAAGTTTTGAACAACCTTGTATATCAGTTGCAGGGTGGAATAAAGTTCAAGTCAAGATGAATTTTTGGTTTGCAACAGCAGACCCTATTCTCTGTTGCATTTAAAACAATACTGTGAGTAAGAAAATTTAAAACTTTGTTTATTTATGAAATGAATAAATAAAACAAAAGACTTTAGCAATTGCATCAAATCTGAGTTGCAGGAAAATTGAAGATCAAAGACAAAACCATTTCTAGTATCCAAACTGCAGAAAAGAAAAAAAAAAGGGGCTTCTCTATTTTATACATTCAAACAGTAAGTAATAAAATAAAAATTACTGTTATTAATGATTTGAGTAAATGAGCATAACAAAGGATAAACAAAGATCTGTAATTATGATTTGCAGATCTAAATTTAAAGGGATTAAAGTAGGAGAAAAAAATAAAGAAACTTGCAGGCCTTCACTCATCTCTGTTTTGAATTAGCTGTCAGGAAGCATTCTTATCTTCTGGGAAAAATGTGAGTGAACCCCATGCCTTCTTCATTTCTTTTTTTCTCTTGTGTTTAAATGCTTGCATGAATGTGGTTAGTTTTAGCTTATGAATGGGTGCCATGCTTGAATTTTCTTTGCCTGGAAACATGATTTCTTCCTTTTTCTTTTTGCTATCTGTTTCCAGTAACACTTTGGGGTTTACAGTGAAAAACATTTGATCCTAACCTGATGCTGATGATCATTATGTGTGAATGTGGTTGCCTATGTTTATGTGTATGGATGCCATGGCTTTGAATTAAATGAATGGTATGCTTGTGTTTGAATTTCCTGGAAAACATTTGTTTCCTATTCCTGTTTTCTATAACATTTAGTTACAGGGAACTTAGAATCCTCTCTCCCATACTCTTTTGCAAGACAAATTAAAGTGTAGTTCAAAACTTACACTGTGCTTTAGAGTTAAATCAAAGCAAATTTTGTAGTTTTCTTTTAATGGAAAAAACTGTAAGCATGGTCATGCTCAAACCTCTGGTTCATAGAGTAAACTGTCTACAACTACAACTTCTTCTACCTTCTTTTTGCTTTGGGAAAAGATTTTTAAACAAGTTGAAAATGTTGCTTAACCTGTACTTTAATTCAGTAACAAATCGAAGCAAAGGGACTGGGATTATCTTCACTGGAAAATGTTAAACTCAGTAACAACCCAATAAGCAATAAATTCGAATATCACCGATTTGTATTTCAGAAATATTACTTGAATCCCCTTGGGAAATGATAATTTTTGAAACTGGAATCAAAATTTCTCATTAGCTTTTCACTGGATTATCTAGGATGATCTGTAAAAGGAAACTTCATCAAATTCTGCTGATCTAAGGAACTTTGGCCCTCGAGATCTTTGTGGCAGCATGATTCAATGTTCTAAATCATCAGAAAAATACTAGAGCAATTTATAAATTCATAAATCTTTAATTCGAAAGCAAAATAGGGTTTAAGACCCATTTTCTGTTCACGGTCGAAATGGAGTTGCTGCACCATCCATACACGACCGGACTTCACGTCTCCGGCGCCATTAGAAGCGTCACGTGTCGACGAAGCTGTGGACCAAACCTCGTGGCCTCTGATGATCGGTGGAGGCGGGACGACCCATATTTTCTGGCGAAGTGTGCTGAGTTGTTGGGTTGAGTTGACCCAAATTTTTGTTTTCGAATTTATTCGAGTTTGGGTGGTTGTGTGGTTTTGGGGGGAGGATCGTTGACTTACTGGTGGCCTTAGCTCTGACCATCGGCGGCAGTTCCAGCGGTGCACGTGCACATGGATGATCGTTGTGTCAGTGGACTGGTTTGGGGAAGCAGTGAGGAAAGCTCGAAGCATGGCACGGGAAATTGAGCGAAAAACTCGAAGTCGAGATCGTGAAGTTTTGGAGCTCTATCGAGTAGATTTCTGGACTTAGGCAAATTTGTGAAAAATTTTCTCTCTCGGGTGGTTTCGAATAGGAACTCGAAGCAGGGCAATGTTGGTCTCGGGGGGAAACTCGGGGAAGGTCTCGGGTCGGGCTTTAAAACAGTAAAGATTCAAGTTTTGAAAATTCTGAAAACATGTTTTTTTAAAAAAATTTTTTTTTAAATAGTTGTCTGAAATAAATGAAGTATTTTAAAACTTAGAAAGAAAAAAATAAAATCATTTAAAAATTTGACTTGATAAAATATTTGAGGGATAAAACAAATATTCAAATTCAACTTAAAAACAAATCTCTTTATAAGGATTTAATAAAGATTTAAACGATTAAATTTTTAATTATCTTATAATTAAAAGTTGATCAATCAATGATTAAGAATAAATTAATTAAGATAAATAAATTAAGAGTAATTAATTGATAAAGTTAATTAAGATTTAATCAATGTGTAGATAAGAATAATTAATCATTGATTTAAAGTAAATTAAACAATTGTGTGGTTAATTCACTTAATCATATTCAACTTAATTGGAGATTAAGATTTACTTAATTATAAATTTAGGATTTTATGAATGAAGATAATTAAATTAAGAAAAGCTAGTTGATAAAGTTAATTAGGATTGAACCAGTTTATAGTTAAGAATAATTAATCGTTGATTTAAATTTTATAAAAATAAATTGTGTGGTTAACACACTTAATCATATTCACCCTAATTTGAGATGATTAACTATCATCAATTGTTCTGTATTGGGTTGATATTTTTGTTGTGATGCTGTGATTGCTTTGTGATGGACTGTGATTTGTGATTTATTCCTACATGTGTGTGAAACCCTTTTTGCCCGTAAAACGGCATTTAAACTTCGATGCGACAGGGAGTCGGATTCCATTTGGTTATCCGAAACCCACATCGAATTGTAGTAATTGAATCTGTGATGATGATGTTGTGCACTATTGTGTTGAACCCCTGGGCCACATTACACACACAATATGGATTGCACGTGGAAACTAGTTAAGTCACGGATTTTGAAATTGTTTTAAGATTTAATTTTTGAATCCAAAATAGTTTTGGAACTAGAATTGAAAAAACTCTTGAAAATAAGTTTTCAAAAATAAAAGTTATTTGAATAACTTGATTGAGTTTTGAAATTTAAATAAATTAATTTAAATTTGAATTCAATATTTGAAATTGAATTCTATGACTTGGAAACTATTGTTTAAAAAGTTATTCAACTTACAAATGGGTTATATGGGTTTTAAACCATTTTATAGGTGATGTTTTGAAATTTAAATTCAACTCCAGATTTCAACTTGTATAAATTAGACTTGCTTTCTCATAAGAAATGGACTTCCAAGTTGTGTTAAAAGGATTTTTCAAGTCTAAAATGAAAATAGTTTCCCAAACTTTAGATAAATCTTTGGAAACGTGTTTTGAAAGCTATAAATCTTCAATTTTAAAGATTTAATTGGTTTAGTCCGATTGAAATGGGAATTGTTTTGAAATCTATAAATAGATCTTTGTGAAACTGGGTGAAACTCTGTGAAATAAATCTTTTTGTTTTAAAGATTTAAAATGGTAATTTGTTTAACCATTCGAAAGAAAGTTGTGGATTTTATAAGTTGTGACTTAGCTTAAATCCCATATCCATATGTTTTAAAATATTGCGCTCATTATTCGGTTTAGCCGGGAGAGGACCTTGTGTCATATAGCCCATTCCGAATAGTGATACGACGTTATGGATAGCATTTGAGGACCGGTGGTGAAGACCGGGTATTTGTGAGAACGATAGGATAACCTATCGATTGACTCTGCACCGAGTTGCTCCGGTATAGAGTTCTCCCTAGTGATGGGAAGTCCGATCGGGATTGTGGATACCCGGATTTGCAAGGGCTTCTTCGGAAGTGCCTTCGGTTCTGTTCGAACCCGGAACAGACTTGTATGGTTGTATGTCCGACATTACACCTTGAGATGTTAACTGATTTTTATCAAATACATTTCTGCTTGGTGGCGGAGAATTTATTCTCTTAGCTTAACACCCTTCTCTGAGACGTACGAGCTCAGAGGTTATGTAGTTGATATTTATCGGTGATATATTCCCAATTTGGTAATGTGGCATGCTGAGTGCTGCTGTGTGATGATCATTGGTTGATCATTTGTGATATGATCATTTGTTTGATCATTTATCTTTGTGATCATTGCTTTGGTCATCTGTTGACCCAAAGCATGGCTTTGTTGCACAAAGCGTAGCTTTGTGGACGAGACTGCATCAGGACCTCACACCCCGGAAATGGTCGAAACAGGAAAGATGCGGCAAGGTTATGAGGGTCGCTCCCTTTAGGGTGTGTCATTCCCTTCTGGTAAAGGGTGGTATCATGGTATGGAGCCCAGATACTTACTCATGTGGTTGCTCCAATCTCATTTACTGTGTGGTTGTTGCTTTGAGGCGCCTCGGATAAAGGTCCCAAAGGACCGGGGGATGGCATATTCGTGTAGTAGTTACCTAGTTACAGAGGTAACCCGGCCTTGTGTTGGCAGAGATCTAACCGTAACGTTAGTTCTCGGGACGTCCCGCCAGAGGCGATCCCATTGACAGTAGGAAGTTCCTTAGCCTGACCATTTGTTGGGAATCCATTCATCCAATACGTGCCTTGTACGGTTTTAGTTGTATTACCTGCCATTCACTTATGGTGGTCACCACTGTTTGGATGGTAGCTATAGTAGGCATAGTTCGGAATGTCTATGCTGGCTAGGATTTATATTGTACTTTCGAAATGGTTTTCTGCACTATGCACTAGTAATAATATCAAAGAAAACTTTCTCGTATTAAGCATATTTGACTGTCATAAGGAGAAATCTCCTCCAATTCTGCGTTTGCATTGTGTGTGTGGCGGGAGGCCTTATGGTAGTTTCATTTTCCAAAAAGCATTACGGATTTATTTTAAATTCCTTGTTGCTTGTTTTTAAAGACCAAATGTTTTTGTTTGCTCATACCAGTCCCACGACTGACCTGGAGTTTATTGTTCCTTTCCTAAACTCTGGGTGCCCACTATTTTCCCACACGGGCAGTCTAGAGTTGGGTTTTTCAGATAGTCAGGTTTAGTAGATTATCTGGAGCTAGTTCCGTCTTTGGATCGGGACTGCACTTGCTTAGCTTTGTGCATCGTTATTGAGAGTTCGAGCTATTTCTGGATTGGTGCTTTAGAGATGGAGATTACTGATACTGGATTTCTTTCTTGAAGACTATTTTGGAGATTTTGTTCCGCTGCTAGTGTTATCTTTTCTTTCCGCTGCTATTCTTTGTATCTCTGATAATGTTGATATCTATTGTACCATTCTGTTGTATCATTCATGTGTATCAGTTATTGTATCAAATGCTGTATATGGAATATATTATTCATTTCTTCCGCTGTGTTATTTACTTAATGTGTTATAAGCTCCGACGAACCAGGTTCGACGTTTGGATCTGCGGCATTTGAATACGAGTGTCGTATTCAGTGCCGATTTTCGAAGGTCGAGTCAGGGTCGTCACAAGTGGTATCAGAGCTGATGGTTAAAACCTTAGCTCAGGAGTATAACACATTAAGTAACTCATTAGAGATAGGGTGAAGTAAACCCTAGAATGAGTATATCCTTAAGATATCTGTTCGAACGCCTCAGTAAATTCTCTTACTATCCACTGATAGTGAGTATGAGTGCGAGAAGAGGACGAGATAGGGGACAGGGGAGTACCACTACAAATGGTCAATACCCTGCGACAGTGGAAACAACCTTTCTTCTCAATCTCCTTTGACACGATTCTAAATTCTTTCGATATCTTCGTGACAGCTCCAGAAAAAAGTGTCGGTGCGATGGTGACCCTACAAATCTTTGTAGAAATTCTTATTTCTTCATCGGTTTCTTATCAGCTTTTCGATCTAAACTTTAATGAATTTGAATATGATTTCAATTTAAAAATTTAAATTAAATAAATGGGAATTTCTAAATTGAGTTAAATTGGTTAATAGAATGTAAGAATAAATTTGAATTATATTAATAAAACGATATCGATTAAAACCAAATTTGGAATTCTATTGTAATTTCTTCCGCTGTGTTATTTACTTAATGTGTTATAAGCTCCGGCGAACCAGGTTCGACGTTTGGATCTGCGGCATTTGAATACGAGTGTCGTATTCGGTGCCGATTTTCGAAGGTCGAGTCAGGGTCGTCGACCTTCGAAAATCGGCACCGAATACGACACTCGTATTCAAATGCCGCAGATCCAAACGTCGAACCTGGTTCGCCGGAGCTTATAACACATTAAGTAAATAACACAGCGGAAGAAATGAATAATATATTCCATATACAGCATTTGATACGATAACTGATACACATGAATGATACAACAGAATGGTACAATAGATATCAACATTATCAGAGATACAAAGAATAGCAGCGGAAAGAAAAGATAACACTAGCAGCGGAACAAAATCTCCAAAATAGTCTTCAAGAAAGAAATCCAGTATCAGTAATCTCCATCTCTAAAGCACCAATCCAGAAATAGCTCGAACTCTCAATAACGATGCACAAAGCTAAGCAAGTGCAGTCCCGATCCAAAGACGGAACTAGCTCCAGATAATCTACTAAACCTGACTATCTGAAAAACCCAACTCTAGACTGCCCGTGTGGGAAAATAGTGGGCACCCAGAGTTTAGGAAAGGAACAATAAACTCCAGGTCAGTCGTGGGACTGGTATGAGCAAACAAAAACATTTGGTCTTTAAAAACAAGCAACAAGGAATTTAAAATAAATCCGTAATGCTTTTTGGAAAATGAAACTACCATAAGGCCTCCCGCCACACACACAATGCAAACGCAGAATTGGAGGAGATTTCTCCTTATGACAGTCAAATATGCTTAATACGAGAAAGTTTTCTTTGATATTATTACTAGTGCAGAAAACCATTTCGAAAGTACAATATAAATCCTAGCCAGCATAGACATTTCGAACTATGCCTACTATAGCTACCATCCAAACAGTGGTGACCACCATAAGTGAATGGCAGGTAATACAACTAAAACCGTACAAGGCACGTATTGGATGAATGGATTCCCAACAAATGGTCAGGCTAAGGAACTTCCTACTGTCAATGGGATCGCCTCTGGCGGGACGTCCCGAGAACTAACGTTACGGTTAGATCTCTGCCAACACAAGGCCGGGTTACCTCTGTAACTAGGTAACTACTACACGAATATGCCATCCCCCGGTCCTTTGGGACCTTTATCCGAGGCGCCTCAAAGCAACAACCACACAGTAAATGAGATTGGAGCAACCACATGAGTAAGTATCTGGGCTCCATACCATGATACCACCCTTTACCAGAAGGGAATGACACACCCTAAAGGGAGCGACCCTCATAAGCTTGCCGCATCTTTCCTGTTTCGACCATTTCCGGGGTGTGAGGTCCTGATGCAGTCTCGTCCACAAAGCTACGCTTTGTGCAACAAAGCCATGCTTTGGGTCAACAGATGACCAAAGCAATGATCACAAAGATAAATGATCAAACAAATGATCATATCACAAATGATCAACCAATGATCATCACACAGCAGCACTCAGCATGCCACATTACCAAATTGGGAATATATCACCGATAAATATCAACTACATAACCTCTGAGCTCGTACGTCTCAGAGAAGGGTGTTAAGCTAAGAGAATAAATTCTCCGCCACCAAGCAGAAATGTATTTGATAAAAATCAGTTAACATCTCAAGGTGTAATGTCGGACATACAACCATACAAGTCTGTTCCGGGTTCGAACAGAACCGAAGGCACTTCCGAAGAAGCCCTTGCAAATCCGGGTATCCACAATACCGATCGGACTTCCCATCACTAGGGAGAACTCTATACCGGAGCAACTCGGTGCAGAGTCAATCGATAGGTTATCCTATCGTTCTCACAAATACCCGGTCTTCACCACCGGTCCTCAAATGCTATCCATAACGTCGTATCACTATTCGGAATGGGCTATATGACACAAGGTCCTCTCCCGGCTAAACCGAATAATGAGCGCAATATTTTAAAACATATGGATATGGGATTTAAGCTAAGTCACAACTTATAAAATCCACAACTTTCTTTCGAATGGTTAAACAAATTACCATTTTAAATCTTTAAAACAAAAAGATTTATTTCACAGAGTTTCACCCAGTTTCACAAAGATCTATTTATAGATTTCAAAACAATTCCCATTTCAATCGGATTAAACCAATTAAATCTTTAAAATTGAAGATTTATAGCTTTCAAAACACGTTTCCAAAGATTTATCTAAAGTTTGGGAAACTATTTTCATTTTAGACTTGAAAAATCCATTTAACACAACTTGGAAGTCCATTTCTTATGAGAAAGCAAGTCTAATCTATACAAGTTGAAATCTGGAGTTGAATTTAAATTTCAAAACATCACCTATAAAATGGTTTAAAACCCATATAACCCATTTGTAAGTTGAATAACTTTTTAAACAATAGTTTCCAAGTCATAGAATTCAATTTCAAATATTGAATTCAAATTTAAATTAATTTATTTAAATTTCAAAACTCAATCAAGTTATTCAAATAACTTTTATTTTTGAAAACTTATTTTCAAGAGTTTTTTCAATTCTAGTTCCAAAACTATTTTGGATTCAAAAATTAAATCTTAAAACAATTTCAAAATCCGTGACTTAACTAGTTTCCACGTGCAATCCATATTGTGTGTGTAATGTGGCCTAGGGGTTCAACACAATAGTGCACAACATCATCATCACAGATTCAATTACTACAATTCGATGTGGGTTTCGGATAACCAAATGGAATCCGACTCCCTGTCGCATCGAAGTTTAAATGTCGTTTTACGGGCAAAAAGGGTTTCACACACATGTAGGAATAAATCACAAATCACAGTCCATCACAAAGCAATCACAGCATCACAACAAAAATATCAACCCAATACAGAACAATTGATGATAGTTAATCATCTCAAATTAGGGTGAATATGATTAAGTGTGTTAACCACACAATTTATTTTTATAAAATTTAAATCAACGATTAATTATTCTTAACTATAAACTGGTTCAATCCTAATTAACTTTATCAACTAGCTTTTCTTAATTTAATTATCTTCATTCATAAAATCCTAAATTTATAATTAAGTAAATCTTAATCTCCAATTAAGTTGAATATGATTAAGTGAATTAACCACACAATTGTTTAATTTACTTTAAATCAATGATTAATTATTCTTATCTACACATTGATTAAATCTTAATTAACTTTATCAATTAATTACTCTTAATTTATTTATCTTAATTAATTTATTCTTAATCATTAATTGATCAACTTTTAATTATAAGATAATTAAAAATTTAATCGTTTAAATCTTTATTAAATCCTTATAAAGAGATTTGTTTTTAAGTTGAATTTGAATATTTGTTTTATCCCTCAAATATTTTATCAAGTCAAATTTTTAAATGATTTTATTTTTTTCTTTCTAAGTTTTAAAATACTTCATTTAATTCAGACAACTATTTAAAAAAACAAATTTTAAAAAAAACATGTTTTCAGAATTTTCAAAACTTGAATCTTTACTGTTTTAAAGCCCGACCCGAGACCTTCCCCGAGTTTCCCCCCGAGACCAACATTGCCATGCTTCGAGTTCCTATTCGAAACCACCCGAGAGAGAAAATTTTTCACAAATTTGCCGAAGTCCAGAAATCTACTCGATAGAGCTCCAAAACTTCACGATCTCGACTTCGAGTTTTTCGCTCAATTTCCCGTGCCATGCTTCGAGCTTTCCTCACTGCTTCCCCAAACCAGTCCACTGACACAACGATCATCCATGTGCACGTGCACCGCTGGAACTGCCGCCGATGGTCAGAGCTAAGGCCACCAGTAAGTCAACGATCCTCCCCTCAAAACCACACAACCACCCAAACTCGAATAAATTCGAAAACAAAAATTTGGGTCAACTCAACCCAACAACTCAGCACACCTCGCCAGAAAATATGGGTCGTCCCGCCTCCACCGATCATCAGAGGCCACGAGGTTTGGTCCACAGCTTCGTCGACACGTGACGCTTCTAATGGCGCCGGAGACGTGAAGTCCGGTCGTGTATGGATGGTGCAGCAACTCCATTTCGACCGTGAACAGAAAATGGGTATTAAACCCTATTTTGCTTTCGAATTAAAGACTTATGAATTTATAAATTGCTCTAGTATTTTTCTGATGATTTAGAACATTGAATCATGCTGCCACAAAGATCTCGAGGGCCAAAGTTCCTTAGATCAACAGAATTTGATGAAGTTTCCTTTTACAGATCATCCTAGATAATCCAGTGAAAAGCTAATGAGAAATTTTGATTCCAGTTTCAAAAATTATCATTTCCCAAGGGGATTCAAGTAATATTTCTGAAATACAAATCGGTGATATTCGAATTTATTGCTTATTGGGTTGTTACTGAGTTTAACATTTTCCAGTGAAGATAATCCCAGTCCCTTTGCTTCGATTTGTTACTGAATTAAAGTACAGGTTAAGCAACATTTTCAACTTGTTTAAAAATCTTTTCCCAAAGCAAAAAGAAGGTAGAAGAAGTTGTAGTTGTAGACAGTTTACTCTGTGAACCAGAGGTTTGAGCATGACCATGCTTACAGTTTTTTCCATTAAAAGAAAACTACAAAATTTGCTTTGATTTAACTCTAAAGCACAGTGCAAGTTTTGAACTACACTTTAATTTGTCTTGCAAAAGAGTATGGGAGAGAGGATTCTAAGTTCCCTGTAACTAAATGTTATAGAAAACAGGAATAGGAAACAAATGTTTTCCAGGAAATTCAAACACAAGCATACCATTCATTTAATTCAAAGCCATGGCATCCATACACATAAACATAGGCAACCACATTCACACATAATGATCATCAGCATCAGGTTAGGATCAAATGTTTTTCACTGTAAACCCCAAAGTGTTACTGGAAACAGATAGCAAAAAGAAAAAGGAAGAAATCATGTTTCCAGGCAAAGAAAATTCAAGCATGGCACCCATTCACAAGCTAAAACTAACCACATTCATGCAAGCATTTAAACACAAGAGAAAAAAAGAAATGAAGAAGGCATGGGGTTCACTCACATTTTTCCCAGAAGATAAGAATGCTTCCTGACAGCTAATTCAAAACAGAGATGAGTGAAGGCCTGCAAGTTTCTTTATTTTTTTCTCCTACTTTAATCCCTTTAAATTTAGATCTGCAAATCATAATTACAGATCTTTGTTTATCCTTTGTTATGCTCATTTACTCAAATCATTAATAACAGTAATTTTTATTTTATTACTTACTGTTTGAATGTATAAAATAGAGAAGCCCCTTTTTTTTTCTTTTCTGCAGTTTGGATACTAGAAATGGTTTTGTCTTTGATCTTCAATTTTCCTGCAACTCAGATTTGATGCAATTGCTAAAGTCTTTTGTTTTATTTATTCATTTCATAAATAAACAAAGTTTTAAATTTTCTTACTCATAGTATTGTTTTAAATGCAACAGAGAATAGGGTCTGCTGTTGCAAACCAAAAATTCATCTTGACTTGAACTTTATTCCATCCCTGCAACTGATATACAAGGTTGTTCAAAACTTTGTCTTATTTACTAATTTCAACATTAAACTCAGATTTTAAAAAAAAAGTTTCACTTGCCTTTACTTATTTCCAGAGAAAACTGCCCACTGGAAAAACTGAAGCTCCACTTTTTTCTTTTTTTTTTACTGAACAAATCTGCAAATATTTTCCAAATTTGTTTTTTGATGTTAAAACTTGACCTTGCAATCATAATTTACTAACTATAAAGTTAAAATCTACCTGAGATTTGATCTTGCACTTGTTCTTAAACTTGTTATTAAATCTGAATTGATTAGCTCCTGTTGCTTCTTTGTTTTGAATTTAAACTTGCTGTTGAACTTTCTTTTGAATCTGGTTTGAAAAAAATGCAGACAAGATTGATTTGCATTTTGAAGTGAATTACAGGTTGAAGAATTTGTATTTGACTTTGCTCCCAGATTCTTGAGAAGAGAATGCATTTTCTTTTCTGACTTTTCTCTTCTCATCATTTTCTTTTTTTTGGGTATTCAGAATTTTAGATGCTCAAATCTTTTTACTGTGTTCTTCAGATTTGGCTAAGACTAAATAAATTTGAATTTGGGGAGCTGAAGAGTTTTCTACAAATTTTTAATTCTATTATTTTATCCAATAAAATATCTTGAATGCCATGTGTAAAAATGAAATCATGAGCTTTAGATTTTGTTAATTCTTCTACTCCACCCTCACATGTTGATATTATGAAGCAAAAAGAATTTTATAAATTTTATATTTATAACTTATATACTTTTAAAAAAATGTATATCTTTATTCTTTTGAATGTATACATACATGTTCAATGTTGAAAGAATTTAACTAACATATATATTACAACTTAATAACTTTTTCTTAAAAAAAATGCTACTTACTTTTAAAAACATCTATTTTAAATAAAAATTAAATTTTCAATCTCAACTTGAAATATAAACTCATGTATATGTACTTACATTAAATTTTTGTTCAACATGTTCATGCACTAATATATTTATACAATTTACATTCTTACATTTTTTATTCATTTATTTATTCTTGTACAACTTTTAAAAGTTTTAAATTTCTAATTTACTTTTTTTTTTTTAATACATTTTATTTTGAAATTCTATAAATCCCAAATTCTATTCTGTGATTCATTTATATAAATATACATCTTATTTTTCCTAAATCCAATATTTATTTTTAAGCTACTTATACTTAATTTTCTTATTAAATTTCTGTTTATAATCAAAATTATTTATCTATTCCAAGTATTTTCTAATTAATTCAAAATTTTATTTTCAGAAGTAAATTTAATTGCCAATTTAAACTTAGATAAATTTTTAGGAATGTTACAAATATGATATAAAATTTATATAAAAATTCTTTGTCTTGTAAAATTATTAATGATAAACATACGTCAAAGGGGATGGAGTAAAGGAATTAACAAACATTGAGATCTCATGATCATTTTCTACAAATGGCATTCACTATGATTGCTTGAATAAAATAATAGAATTAAAAATTATAGAAAACTTCCCATCTCCCCATTTTCAAAATATTTAGTCTCAGCAAATTTGAAAATACAGTAATAAAGATTTGGGCATTTCAAACTCCAACACCAAAGGAAAAAATAGAAAAAGAAACAGAAAAAGGCTGAAAGCATTTTTCTTCAATTCAAAGTAAAAACTAAAGATCTGGAAATATTGTTGAACAGTCAAGCTGTAGATTTACATTCCATCTCTTAGGTAAATTTTATACTTTATAGCTTAATGAATCTATGATTTCAATATCAAGTTTAACATAAAACAAATTCAAAACTGTAGATTTGAGAATGAAAACACAACTGCAGTTTGGCCAGAGACAGTGCAAGATTTTTGAAAATAATTTAAGGCAAGTAAATTTCTTTTTTAAAGATGTGAGTTTGAAGTTTTAATCAATAATGAAGCAAAGAATTTAAACAACTTTATCAATCATTTGCAGGAGAAATCAAGCTCAAAGATTTCAAACCATTTCTGGTTTCAACTGCAGGAAAAAAAACTTCTCTGTTATATAAAAATTCCAACTGCAAGTAAATTTAAATTTGTTGTTATTGATGAATTGGATAATAAATATGACAAAGAGTAATCAAAGATCTGTAATTGCAACTTGCAGATCTAAACTCCAAAATTTAAAGTAGGAAAAGGAAAAAGATTTCAGGCTTCATCCCTATCCTTTGAAACTGTTAAGAACTTTCTGCCTTCAGGAAGAAAAAAAAGTGAGAGAACTTTTAAAACCGTTTATACTTTGGTTTTGCATGTGATTAGTATTGAACGTTGATTGTGGAATGTGCTTGCATGGATGTAACTTGCCTGTATATGTGTATATAGGTTGCTGTGTGTTACAGACATCTCTCTGTTTCAAAGTTGCAGTTTTTTTTAAAAGAAACCAAATCCAAGAAAAATCTCACATTTCTTTGTATAAAAGAAATTTGATTATGATATCTGAATGAAAATTTCTTATAATTTCATAATTTACATTTTAAAAATAAATTCCAGGGGTAGATATTTATGGGATAACATGAAATGGAATATGACAGTGAAAAATTAACTTAAGTTGAAATCTTAATTTTTGAATTTTCAAGTTTAGATGGTATCTTTGAATTCTTGTTGGTGAATCATGATTATTGGTATAGATATTAAGATTTTTAAGTGAGTGAGTGGAGTGCATTCACGAGATGAACAGAAAATATTTTTTGGGGAAACTCGTGTCATCGGCTAAGCGTGGGTCGGCACGATCAGGGAGGAGGCTCGTTGGGGGATCGTGGATTTTGGGAAAAATGCTCGCATAATTTTTAGTTTATCATGGCGACGGTACGATTCGAAATTAAGGTTTAAGGCACTACTTTGGGTGAGGTCAGAGTTGGGGGAACTGCATCATCATGGTTAGACCGGAATAGCTCGGAGGTGGTGCAATCGAAGCATCATGTCGTGATGCATCTCCGGTGTGGTTGGCATGGTAGATGGTGGAGTAGATAGTCGGCGTCGAGGCGAAGATTGACGGTAGCTTGGTTTCAATTTCTGTCGATCAGTTCATTTTAGTTTCGTGGGTGATCTCGTCGATCTGAGTGTTTGGAAGGTCGGTGGAGATTGTCGTCGATGCATTAGCGATAGGGGTTTGGGTCGAAGATGGACAAACTGTTTGTACACGTACACTGGGCACGTGGATATCTGGGTTTGTGAAGTTGGGGAAGAAGAAGCAGGTTTCGGTTGTTCGCGTGATTCTCAAGTTTGGGCTCGAGGAAGTGATGGTGTGACTCGAAGTATGACTCAGCGGGATTTTGTGAGCATACTGGGTAAAAACCTAAGTACTTAAACAATTTTTTTTTATGTTTGAGAAGAAAAAAATGCACAGGTAGAATGGGGAAAAACTCGAAGCAAGTATTGAAGAATCTCGGGTACCACTCGAAGCAGCTTTAGGAGGTCAGTATACAGGATAGTTTTGCTCATATAAAATAATAAGATTCAAAACTTTTAAACAATTTTAAACTATTTTTTTTGATAATTTTGATTTGATTTTAAAAAATTAAAATTTAAGTAAGACATTTTTTAAAAGTAGTTTAATTTAATTCTCAAATTGTTTTCAAAATAAATTACTTCAAATCAATAAAGTTTAAAGTGATTAATCTATATAACCTTTATTTAAAAAGTTATTTTAAATAAACTAAATATTGTAATTAATGAAGATGAAATGTTTTTGTTATATAAAACATATATCTAATTTAAAGATTTTAAGTTAATAATGAACTTATTTCAAAGATTTTTACTTAAATGATGATTTTTGTAATGATTTAAGATAATTGGATTTAAAGGACCATTAATTTGTAACTTAACGATAATTACTTAATATAAAGGATAATTACTTTAAATGTAATCAAATGTTGATTTATTTATAAAATTAATCATTCAAAGATAATTACTTAACTAAAAGTAATTAATTAATGATTAGAGGTTGATTAATCAAGCGATTAAACAATAATTAATTTAAGGATAATTAATTAAGGTGATTAATTAAATCAAGGTAATTAGTTAAGAATAATTTAATAATTAAAGGTTAATTGTTCAATAATTATGGGTTGATAAATTTAGAAATTTTAGGTTAAATGATTTATTAATTAAGGTAATTAATTAATAATTAAAAGGGTTAATTAATTTATTATAAAAGGGTAGTTAATTAAATTGGTTTGTAATTAATTAAGATATAATAAATAAATGGTAATTAATTAAGGGATAAGTAATTAATGTATATAATGAAGGATTAATTAATTTATGTGATTAATTAAGGATAATTAGTCAAAGGTGAGTTAAATGATTAAAGGTTAATTATTTAAGGATTAATAATTATTTAAGGATTAAAAGTTGATGAATTATAATTAAAGGTTAAATAAATTATTATTAATGGTTAACTAATAAATGATTAAAGGGTAGTTAATCAAATGATTTGTAATTCATTAATATTAATTAACCGGGATTAGTGACTAATCTAATTTAAGTTAATCAGATGATTAATTGACTTTACTTACGAATATTTGGATTCTATTAGATGATTGAATTGTTTGACACTCCGATATGTTCTGTTTTGATTTGTGCTGTGTTTGATGTAATTTATTATCTGTGATATATATATCTGTGATATGTGAATAAAAGATAAGCGTTATGGTTTATACCGCTTATAAAATATAAGTGTTATAGTTTATAAAGCTTATCAAATATGTTGCTGTATTTGAATCTGTGCTGATTGATGATGTTGCACTTTTATTGTGTAAAACCCCTAGACCACACTTATACACACACAAATATGGATTGCACGCGGAAATGGGTTAAGTCATAGATTTTGAAATAGTTTTAAAGATTGAATTTTTGAATCCAAAATAATTTTGGAATTAGAATTGAAAGCTTTTGAAAACGAATTTCAAAAATAAAAGTTATTTTGAATAACTTGATTGAGTTTTGAAATTTAAATAATTTGATTTAAATTTGAATTCAATATTTGAAATTGAATTCTATGATTTGGAAACTATGGTTTAAAAAGGTTATTTAACTTATAAATGTGTTTATATGGGTTTTTAACCATTAAAAAATATTATTTTGGAAATTTGAATTTAAACCAAGCTTATACTTGAATGGCTTTAACTTATGTAAAGGTAATCAGTTTTTCCCAAGATGAAAACTATTTGATTTCAAATAATAAAAGCTTTCACATAAGAAATGAACTTCGAATTTGTGTTAAAAGGATTTCAAGTCTAAAATGAAAAACGTCTTCCAAGTTATGAACAAATATTTGGAAATGGTTTGAAAGCTATAAGTTAAATCCTTAATTTAAAGATTTAATGGGTTAATCCAATTGAAATGGAAATTGTTTGGAAAATCTATGAATGGATCTTTGTGAAACTGGGTGAAACTTGTGAAATAAATCTTTTTGTTTAAAGATTTGAAATGGTAATTTGTTTAAACCATTTGAAGAAAGGTTTTGGGTTTTAAAAGTTGTGACATGACTGAAATCCCATATCCATATGTTTTTAATATTGCGCTCATTATTCGATTTAGCCAGAAGAGGACCTTGTGTCATATAATCCATTCCGAATAGTGATACAATGTTATGGACTGCATTTGAAGACCGGTGTTGAAGATCGGGTGTCTTCGAGAACGATAGGATAACATATCGATTGACTCTGCACTGAGTTGCTCTAGTATAGAGTTCTCCCTAAGTGATGGGACGTCCGATCGAGATTGTGGGTACCCGGATTGCAAGGGCTTCTTCGGAAGTGCCTTTGGTTCTGTTCGAACCCGGAACATACTTGTATGGCTGTATGTTCGACAGTACACTTTGAGATATTAAACTGATCTCTATCAAATACATTTCTACTTGGTGGTGGAGAATTTATTCTCTTAGCTTAACACCCATCTCTGAGACGTACGAGCTCAGAGGTTATGTAGTTGATAGTTATCAGTGATATACTCCCAATTTGGTAGTGTGGCATGCTGAGTGCTGTTGTGTATCATTTTTTGATCAAAGCATGGCTTTTGGCATAAAGCGTAGCTTTGAGCTTTGTGGACGAGACTGCATCAAGACCTCACACCCCGAAAATGGTCGAAACAGGAAAGATGCGGCAAGGGTATGAGGGTCCCTCCCTTTAGGTTGTGTCATTCCCTTCTAGAAAAGGGTGGTATCATGGTATGGAGCCCAGATACTTCACTCATCTGGTCACTACAAATCTATTACTTTGTGATTGCTTTGTGGTTGTTGGATTAGAGGTACCTCGGATAAAGGTCCCAAAGGACCGGGGGATGGCATGCTCGTGTAGTAGTTACCTAGTTACAGAGGTAACCCGACCTTGTGTTGGCAGAGACCGGTTAATCTCTTGGGACGTTCCGCCAGAGGCGTACCCATGGACTGTAGGAAGCTCCTTAGCCTGACCATTTGTTGGAAATCCAAACAAAACATTACGCATCTTATACGGTTTTAGTTATAGAACCTTCCATTTAACATGGAAGCTATAGTAGGCATAATATCATGGTACCTATGCTGGCTAGGGTTAATGTTATACTTTCGAAAGGTTTTCTACACTATGCACTAGTAATAATATCAAAGAATTTTTCTCGTATTAAGCATATTTGACTATCATAAGGGGAAATCTCCCCCAAGTATGCGATTGCATTGTGTGTGTGCAGGGAGGCCTTATGGTAGTTTCATTTTTCAAAAAAGCATTGCGGATTTATTTTAAATTCTTTTGTTGTTTGTTTAAAAAGACAAACTATTTTTGTTTGCTCACACCAGTCCCACGAATGACTTGGAGTTTATTGTTCCTTTCCTAAACTTTAGGTGCCCACAATTTCCCCACATGGGCAGTCTAGAGTTGGGTCTTTCAAATAATCGAATAGTAGGTGTAGATTCGATAGCTTTCAGCCTTAGGATTTGGCAATCGCATTTGGATCGAGTTGCTTCACTTTATCTTGACTGGGGGATCAAGCTATTTCTGGATTGGAGCCTTGGAGGTGGAGACCACCGATACTGGAGTTCTCCCTTAAAGACCATATTGGAGATTTTGTTCCGCTATTGGTGTTATCTTTCCTTTCTGCTTCTATTGTCTTGTATCATATCTCTGATGTATATTTATATTCATTGTATCATCTATTATATCTTATTGTATCAGATACTGTATCAATGTTGTGTACTGATATATTCTTTTTCTTCCGCTGTGTTGTACTTAATGTGTTATAAGCTTCGGCAAACCAGATTAGACATTTGGATTTGCGGCATTTGAATACGAGTGTCATATTCGGTGCCGATTTTTGAAGGTCGGGTCAGGGTCGTTAGAATTGAAATCAGAGCTGAAGGTTGAAACATTAGCTCAAGAGTATAACACATTAAGTAACTCATTATTGATAGGGTAAAGTATACCCTAGAATGAGTATATCCCTAAGATATCCATTCGAATGCCTCAGTAAATTCTTTTACTATCCACTAATAGTAAGTATGTGTGCAAGAAGAGGACGAGATATGGGACAGCGGAATACCACTATAAATGGTCAAAACCCTGCAATAGTGGAAACAACTTTCTCTATCAATCTCCTTTGATTCGATTCCAAATTCTTTTGATTGCTTCGTGACAGCTCCAGAAAGAAGCTACGGTGTGATGTTGGCCCTACGTATCGTTGTAGAAAATCTTTACTTCGTATCTTCATCGGGTTCTTATCAGCTTTTCGTTTTAAAATCTAATGAATTTGAAATTTTAAATTAAATAAACCGGAAATTTTAAACTGAGTTAAATTGGTTAATAGAATATAAAGCTAAATTTGAATTGAATCAATAAAACGATATCGGTTAACCAAATTTGAAATTCTGTTCTTGTATAGGTCGAAGTCCGAAGAGGGACAAGTTGGTGTATACTTTGGAGTATTCCGACTTGAGTTTGAAATCCATACCTAGTATTTGAGAATTATGGAAGATTAAATCCTTCTATCTATTGCTTGGGTCTACATATATTCTATGAGTGCTTAGTTATCCCTTCGAACTAACCAATACCCCTGTATACTTCATAGATCAGAAAACCCAATTATTTCGTAATTGAATGAGTTTGTTCTTATATTATTGATATTCTGATTTGGTAAGCCAAATGCAGAATAGATTTTTGGTTTGATCTAGAAAATTGTTCTCTATCTTTGTGTTTCCATCTATTCTTTATTGTCCTTTGCAAATTTTGGGGATGAAATTTTTTAACGGGGGGAATCTGTAACAATCCTGATAATTTACCAAGTTTAATTTGGCAATTAAATTAATTTTTGAAAATAAATTGTGAATTAATTGAGGATTTATTTGGATTTGAAGTACAAGAATAAAATTTAATTGAAATTTAAGATGGAAATTCTAAAAAAATAAAATATATTGTAAATAGGATTTTGGGCATACTTGAATTATCCAATTTTAAATAAGATATATAGTTATATAAATGAATTATAATTAGAAATTTGATTTTGAAATTTAATTAATTTATTGACAATGAATATTATAGATTTGAAAATACTAAAATGAATATCTTGAAAAACAAAATAAGTATACATACATTCTTTTGAAAAGAAAACGATTTACTATTAATAAAATTAGTTTTTAAAATCATTTCTTTCTTTAAATTGGCATAAGTAGAAATAATAAAACAAAATGTGTACAAAACAAGAAATAAAAGTTTAAAATAATACATATATATTATTTATTTAAAACGTATAATAGTTTTAATTCAAAAAAATATAATGAACTAAGCTTAAAATAATATTGGTTATAAAGATTTGAACATTTTCATTTGAAAATAGTTTGTAAATGTATAAAAGTATGAAGTTTAAAATACATAAGAAAACATAAAAACATGTTTCAAAAAAAATAGAATGAAGCAATTCTTTTAACATTGTATATATATACACACACACAAATGAAGAAGGGGGTGTATTCATTTATAGAATGAATATGATATAAAAATGTATTAAAAATTCTTTGTCCTGTAAAATTACAAATGATAAACATACATCAAAGGGGATGGAGTAAAGGAATTAACAAACATTGAGATCTCATGATCATTTTCTACAAATGGCATTCACTATGATTGCTTAAATAAAATAATAGAACTAAAAATTATAGAAAACTTTTCATCCCCCCATATTCAAATTATTTAGTCTCAACAAATATGAAAATACAGTAACAAAGATTTAGGCATTTCAAACTCCAACAACAAAGGAAAAATAGAAAAAGAAACAGGAAAGGGCTGAAAGCATTTTTCTTCAATTCAAAGTAAAAAGTAAAGATCTGGAAATCTTCTTGAACAATCAAGCTGTAGATTTACACTCCATCTCTCAGGTAAATTATATACTTTATAGCTTAATGAATCTATGATTTCAAAATCAAGTTTAACATAAAACAAATTCAAAACCGCGGATTGTGAACAAAAACATAGCTGTAGTTTGGCCAGGGACAGTGTAAGATTTCTGAAAATAATTTAAGGCAAGTAAATTTCTTTTTTAAAGATGTGAGTTTGAAGTTGTAATCAACAATGAAGCAAAGAATTTAAACAACTTTATTAATCATTTGCAGGAGAAATCAAGCTCAAAGTTTTAAAACCATTCCTGGTTTCAACGGTAGGAAAAAACTTATCTGTTATATAAAAATTCCAACTGTAAGTAAATTTAAATTTGTTGTTATTGATGAATTGGATAATAAATACGACAAAGAGTAATCAAAGATCTGTAATTATAACTTGCAGATCTAAACTCCAAAATTTAAAGAAGGAAAAGGAAAAAGATTTCAGGCTTCATCCCTATCCTTTGAAACTGTCAAGAACTTTCTGCCTTCAGGAAGAAAAAAAAGTGAGCAAACTTTTAAAACCATTTATACTTTGGTTTTGCATGTGATTAGTATTTAATGTTGATTGTGGAATGTGCTTGCATGGATGTAAACTTGCCTGTATATGTTTATATAGGTTGCTGCGCGTTATAGACATCTCTCTATTTCAAAGTTACAGTTTTTTTTAAAAGAAACCAAATCCAAGAAAAATTTAACATTTCTTTGTATAACAGAAATTTGATTATGATGTCTTAATGAAAATTTATTAAAATGTCATAATTTACATTTTAAAAATAAATTCCAGGGGTAGATATTTATGGGATATCATGAAATGGAATATGACAGTGAAAAATTAACTTAAGTTGAAATCTTGATTTTTGAATTTTCAAGTTTAGATGGTATCTTTGAATTCGTGTTGGTGAATCATGATTTTTGGTATAGATATTAAGATTTTTAAGTGAGTGAGTGGAGTGCATTCACGAGATGAACAGAAAATATATTTTGGGGAAACTCAGGTCATCAGCGAAGCGTGGGTCGGCGCAATCAGGGAGGAGGCCCTTTGGGGGATCGTGGAGTTTGGGAAAAATGCTCGCATAGTTTTTAGTTGATCATGGCGACGGTACGATTCGAAATTACGGTTGAGGCACTACTTTGGGTGAGGTCAGAGTTGAGGGAACTGCATCACCGTGGGTAGACCGGAATGTCTCGGGGGTGGTGCAATCGAAGCATCATGTCGTGATGCATCTCCGGTGTGGTCGGCGTCGAGGCGAAGATTGACGGTAGTTGGGTTTCAGTTCCTGTCGATCAGCTCATTTTAATTTCGTGGGTGATCTCATCGATCTGAGTGTTTGGAAGATCAATGGAGATTGTCGTCGATGCATTAGCGATATGGGTTTGGGTCGGAGATGGCCAAACTGTTTGTACACGTACACTGTGCACGTAGGTATCTAGGTTTGTGAAGTTAGGGAAGAAGAAGCAGGTTTGGGTTGTTTGCATGATTCTCGAGTTTGGGCTCGGGGAAGTGATGGCGTGACTCGAAGTATGACTAAGTGGGATTTTGTAAGCATACTGGGTAAACACTTAAGTACTTAAACAATTTTTTTTAAGTTTGAACAGAAAAAAAATGCACGGGTAGAATGGGGAAAAACTCGAAGCAAGTATTGAAGAATCTCAGGGGGTCAGTGTACAAGATAGTTTTGCTCAAATAAAATAATAAGATTCAAAACTTTTAAAATTTTAAACTCATTTTTTTTGATAATTTTGATTTTAGTTTAAAAAATTAAAATTTAAGTAAGACATTTTTTAAAAGTAATTTAATCTAATTCACAAATTATTTTCAAAATAAATTAGTTCAGATCAATTAAGTTTAAATTGGTTAATCTGTATAACTTTATTTGAAAAGTTATTTTAAATAAACTAAATATTGTAATTAATGGAAGATGAAATGTTTTTGTTATATAAAACATATATCTAATTTAAAGATTTTAAGTTAATAATGAACTTATTTCAAAGATTTTTACTTAAATGATGATTTTTGTAATGATTTAAGATAATTGGATTTAAAGGACCATTAATTTGTAACTTAACAATAATTACTTAATATAAAAATAATTACTTTAAATGTAATCAAATGTTGATTTATTTATAAAATTAATCATTTAAAGATAATTACTTAATTAGAAGTAATTAATTAATGATTAGAGGTTTGATTAATCAAGCGATTAAACAATAATTAATTTAAGGATAATTAATTAAGGTGATTAATTAAATCAAGGTAATTAATTAAGAATAATTTAATAATTAAAGGTTAATTATTTAATAATTATGGGTTGATAAATTTAGAAATTTAAGGTTATTGATTTATTAATTAAGGTAATTAATTAATAATTAAAAGGGTTAATTAATTTATTATAAAAGGGTAATTAATTAAATTGGTTTGTAATTAATTAAAATATAATAAATAAGTGGTAATTAATTAAGGGATAAGTAATTAATGTAATTAATTAAGGATTAATTAATTTATGTGATTAATTAAGGATAATTAGTTAAAGGTGAGTTAAATAATTAAAGGTTAATTATTTAAGAATTAAAAGTTGATGAATTATAACTAAAGGTTAATTAAATTATTATTAATGGTTAATTAATAAATGATTAAAGGGTAGTTAATCAAATGATTTGTAATTCATTAATATTAATTAACCATGGTCAGTGACTAATCTAAAAGTTAATCAGATGATTAATTGACTTTACTTACGAATGTTTGGATTCTATTGGATGATTGAATTGTTTGACACTCCGTTATGTTCTGTTTTGATTTGTGTTGTGTCTGATGTAATTTATTATCTGTGATATATATATCCGTGATATGTGAATAAAAGATAAGCGTTATGGTTTATACCGCTTATCAAATATAAGCGTTATAGTTTATACCGCTTATCAAATATGTTGTTGTATTTGAATCTGCGCAGATTGATGATGTTGCACTTTTATTGTGTAAAACGCCTGGACCACACTTATACACACACAAATATGGATTGCACGTGGAAATGGATTAAGTCATAGATTTTGAAATTGTTTTAAAGATTGAAATTTTGAATCCCAAATAGTTTTGGAATTAGAATTGAAAGCTTTTGAAAATGAATTTCAAAAATAAAAGTTATTTCGAATAACTTGATTGAGTTTTGAAATTTAAATAATTTGATTTAAATTTGAATTTAATATTTGAAATTGAATTCTATGATTTGGAAACTATGGTTTAAAAATGTTATTCAACTTATAAATGTGTTTATATGGGTTTTTAACCATTTAAAAAGGTATTGTTTTATAAATTTGAATTTAAACCAAGCTTATACTTGAATGGCGTTAACTTATGTAAAGGTAAGCAGTTTTTCCCAACATGAAAACTATTTATTTTCAAATAATAAAAGCTTTCACATAAGAAATGAACTTCCAATTTGTGTTAAAAGGATTTCAAGTCTAAAATGAAAAGGTCTTCAAAGTTATGAATTAATCTTTGGAAATGGTTTGAAAGCTATAAGTAAAATCTTTAATTTGAAGATTTAATGGGTTAATCCAATTGAAATGGAAATTGTTTTGAAAATCTATGAATGGATCTTTGCGAAATTGGGTGAACCTTGTGAAATAAATCTTTTTTTTCAAAGATTTGAAATGGTAATTTGTTTAAACCATTTGAAGCAAGATTTTGGGTTTTGAAAAGTTATGACTTGACTGAAATCCCATATCCATATGTTTTTAATATTGCGCTCATTATTCTGTTTAGCCGAGAGAGGAACTTGCGTCATATAACCCATTCCGAATAGTGATACGACGTTATAGACTGCATTTAAAAGCCGGTGTTGAAGACCGGCTGTCTTCGAGAACGATAGGATAAACTATAGATTGACTCTTGTAACGACCCGAAATTTTCGATCCCGAAAATTGCAGATAGTTATGAAAATGAAGAAAGAGATAGAAGAAGAAGAACAAAATCAACAACATCTCACATACGCAGCGGATAAAATATAATAAATAATAACAGTTTACAAAAAAATACTATATCTATCGATTACATTTAATATACATTAGAGTTTCACATTATATACAGTCACTGAATACTTACAATTATCAAGTCTCAGATTAACAATAATATAAATACATCGGAATACTCTATACGATATTGCCATCCAGCTCGCCTCCTGAGCTCCAGAACATACCTACCTGGAAATCTGTAATACTCGGTCTGACCCGAGCATTACACCAAAGTAACACCCGGGTCAGGCTGGAAACCAGTGTGAGTAATCTCAATTTAACATAGAATACCAAAGCAAACACTTATATAAAACCCGGGGTAACTCAAACCAATTTTTTTACAAGTTCACAGTATTTTATAGACATAACTTATTTCACACATAAGTTTCTAAGGACCAAAATTAAGATCACATGGTCAAATTCACTTAAATCGCTTCATTCCAATCTATTAATCTCACATAACAATTTATAAGGATTCGAAGTGGTTTCGGGTATTTCCCAATACCCGATCCCGGGCTCTTCGAGTCACATGTCATCCTGACCCAAGTTATACAAATGAAATACATGACATTTCATATCAAAGGTATCAACTCAATCAACGCATCCAATACCATTCAATCACCAATAAGCAAAGCTTAATCGCATACAGATCAATTCAAATGGTTCTAATTGAATTTCAAACCTCAATCACTTAGATTTATTCATTAATTAATTTCCAAATCAATAAATAAATCAACCCTTCCTTATTCATCTTAATTAATCACTCTGAATTAATTATCTTCCAATTCCATTCATGTAATTATCTTTAATTAACTTCACGACATTAATTATTCTTACCAAATCAAATGAGAAATCTTTAATTACTCCATAAATTAATTAACTATATTAATTACATTAATCCTTAATTAGTTATAGTAATTAATTTCTCATAAGTCGCTTATTTTTGATTTATTATTCTTAATTAATCAATCTTTTATTACGTCGTCGATTATATAATTTCATGTTTTCCATTTACAATTTCAATTTACCCTAATCTAAATTTAATACATTAAATAAGTAACCATTTATTAGGCCACACATATTAATCACTTTTGATTACCTCAACCGGTGATTATCTTTCTTGTTATTTACTTCATTAAATAATTAATTACTCTTTAATTAATTATCTCACCTCTTTCAAAATCAAAATTTCATTCTCAAGTGATTTAATTTTGATTTTTGATTTTTTAATCTCTTCTTCAAGTGATGGACACTTATCACACTTAGGGCTCTTGCTTTGATAGTTTTTGACCAATTGATCAATCTGTTTATTTAAATCTATCATAGTATCTCTTTGTGATTCAATTTTAGCATATTTCTCCCAAAGTCTTTCAAAACAGCCATTTACTTCGTGGAAATATATAAGTAATTCTGAGTGAGTGAGTTTTGATACCTCGCTTAGCTCATCATCATTGCTATCAGTTATATCACCTTGAAGGCATAGATCTGCTTTCTCACTCTCACTACTACTGTTTTTATAATCATCATCACTTTTATTCCACGTGGCAGCGAAACTTCTCCTTTTTGATTTCTTTTCTTAGCCATGTCGATTCTGAGGATAATTGGGCTTAATATGGCCAAGTTTATTGCACTTATTGCAGATGATCTCCTGCTCTTCTGGGTTTTCTAGTGCTTTGACTATTCTGCTTTTTAATTTTTGATTTAGAGCCGGATTTCTGTATTTGCGATTCCACTTTTTAAATCTCTTCATTACTAATGCCAGCTCAGCTGCTCCATCATCATTATCATCACCATTGCCTTTTACCAATCCTGCCAAGCACGTTTCTTTAACTGAGTTGATTATGGAGGATACCTCACAGTTGTTGACTTTTGCACCATATATTGCATTGAAAGTATTCCAAATTTCCTTTGCACTTTGACAATGGGAGATAAAGTTAAAATTATCTTGATTAATATGAGAATATATTATATGCATAGCAAGAGCATTAATCGAAGTAATTTTCTCGTCTGTTATGTCACACCCATTTTTAAAAATATCCCAACATTTAATGGTAACAGATTTTAAATAAAATTACATTTTTAATTTCCAATTCAAAAAATCTGTTCCATCAAAAACAGGAGGAATAATATTAAACAGACCTTCAGCAAAAGCATTATTAAAAGAAGCCATTTTAAAAAATTCAAATTTGTAAAACAAAATTGGTCATTGAAAAAACAAATTTTTAAATCAATAATGGCTTTTGTTCCTAGCTCTGATACCACTTGCATGATCGATTTCACCCTAGAATGGGGGTGAATAGGGTGATACTATTAATTATAAAAATTTATTGTGGAAACATATAAAATAATTTCAACACAAACAATATTAGAATAATAGCAGCACCGATAATAGCAGAATAGTAAAAGAAAAAAATAGAACACACAGATTTACCCTAATTTTAAAAGTTTTGAACCCAAAGAAGAAATATAAACTGGCCCAAACTAAACCAAGTTATAAGAATTCCCCTTTTCCCTTTTAATTCTTCGGCCTGACTCCTTATACTTTGATCTTTGAAAATGGCTGCTCATCTTCGTTCCTTTTTATGAAAATTAGGGTTTAGTGAATTTGTTGAAGCCTCCGACTTAAGTAGTTGATTGATGGTTGAAATATATACGGTTTTCTTTGTCAATCGGCTGTCTCTTTGAGTTGCACACGGCGGCTTCTCGATCGAATTCGATTTTGACTTTCGTATGTAATTTATGCCTTTTGCTTTACTCGTTAGTTTGCTCGAACTCGATCGAGGATTCGAGTTATTGATTCTGCTCTGTTATTATTTGAACTCGAATAATTTTCATATCCCGACGATGTTAAGGTTTATATAGGGTTCGATTCCCTATAATTTCGTTCGTCTGGTAATTTGCTTGAATTCATCTCAACCACTTGATTATGATTGAATAATGTGACATCTTTAGACTTGTTCAATTCGTTCTTTTCATTGCTTGATTATAACGGCTTGCTCTTTGGTCATCACGGCTTTGAATTGCTAGCCTTTTGACTTTGGTTTGAAATTTCTGTTGAAAACGGTTTCTTGATTGATCATTGTCATTTGGTCCACTGCATTTGTTGTTTATGACTTGGTCTTGTAGTCTGCATTGCACTGGCCACTGTCGTGTTGATGTTGCACTAGATTTCATGTATATTGTCACTGCATTTGGTTAAGACTTGGTCTTGCATTGCATAGACCACTGCCATTTGAGTCTATGGTTGCATTAAGCTCTGGGTTGCAATGTGCTGGTTGTCACTCTATTGTAATTTGAATTATGATGAGTTTCTTCTGTGTTCATGTGGTCTGCACATCCATGTTGCCTCCTCAGTTTCATTTTTGTTCTCTGTGCCTTTGTGTGTACTGTCAATTGCTTGTATGCTTCATGTATCCTATCACTACATAGTTGATTGATGCGCATCATTCTATTGAACTTGTTACATGATTGTTTGTTGTGGCCATGTTGACATTGTCTTCATGGAGTCTGGTCTTGTTTCACTGGTTGCCAGGTCTAGTTGCTTCATTCTTGTGTCTGACCAGTTCATTATATTCATGTGAACTTCAACCTGTTTATTATGTTGTGAGTTTCTCGTACATGCTTCGTTTTTGTCCTGTTCACTACTGTTGAGTAAGTTCACCATATATGTGTATATTTGTGCACTGCATTGTTGTTAAGGCTGCTGCACCATGTAGTCTTTGCTTGCATATATGTATTTGTTGAAACGTTGGGTCTATGGTTTAGGTTGCATAGCATATTAGACCGGTGCATGCTTTGTTTGCACTGAGTCACTACTTGTATCAATCCATATCACTGTGCATATGTATGTTGCATCACTGTTCTTGCTTACTGCCTGGTCGACACTTGCAGTTCACTGGTTGTGGCCTTGGTTCTTGTGCATAGTTAAGCTTCATGTACATATTCATGTTATATGTCGTAGTCCGACAGTGCAGTATGCTTGGAGTCTTGATACATTTATTGTATTGCATGCACCGACGTTGAATCTAGCTTGTAGCTAGTGCTTGACCTTGTGCTCAATATCGTGACTTAATATTTATTTCACTTGAGTTGAACCCGGATTTTCATTTTGGTTTGACCTTGTGCTCACCTGTCCTGCAATTTTATCAAGTGTATATCAGTATGCATGGCCTTGTGGCATGTATAGTGATACACTATGTATGCCACAAGTTGTTCGTGTATGATGAATTGAAAATAAATGATGACGAACAACTCAAATGATTGAGGCAAATAATATTTTCAAAATACATATTTTATTTTACACTGCACAAATATTTCTTTTTTAATTTTATTGTGTCAGTGTGTATTTTGCAGATAACTCAGATGCTGGATTCAAGCTGGAGTAGAGTTGAAGATAAATACAAGTGAATGAGTGATATGTAGTAAGGTGCTAATGTAAATGAAAATTTTAATGTAGTCAAATTTTTATTATAATCGAAATCTATATAGTTGGAGCTCAAATTTGTACTATTCAACGTAATAAAGTATTTGTTTGAATAAAATATCCGTTTGAATTTAAATTCTATGTTATTTATTTTATTCAGCAAATATTTATTAATTATGTGAAAAATAAAATAGTACATTAGCAAATACACTTAAATGAATATATATATATATATATATATATATATATGTTTATTATCATCAAACAAAAATCATATACTTGCATATTCAATAGATCAAAGTTGTTAGCAGTTGAAAGAGGTCCAAGACAGTGACTAAGATAAGAAGTTTTCTTGGATTAGCTAGCTATTACCGGAGATTTATTAAGGATTTCTCGTGAATAGCAGTGCCTTTAACTAAACTAACTAGGAAGGAAATGAAGCTTATTTGGTCCGGAAATGTGAGGAAGCATTCCTTGAGTTGAAGCATTTGTTGACCAATTCACCCATGTAAGTTGTTCTGGATGGAAATCAGGAATTAGTGGTGTATATAGATGCATGTTGAACTGGATTAGGAACCATGTTGATGCGAAGGGGTAAGATAATTACCTACACTTTTCGACAGCTCAAACGACATGAAGTGAGATATCCAACTCATGATTTCGGGTAGGCAGCGGTGATCTTTGCATTAAAAGTATGGAGAAATTATAACTTAGGAGAATGATTTGAGTTGTATATGGATCATAACTTTTTAATGTTTTTATTCTGTCAAAAAGAGTTGAATATGAGACAATAGAGGCGGTTGAAGTTTCTAGCAACTTATGATTTTGGTACAGAGTATACATGGGGAAAAGGTAATAAAGTGGAAGATGCACTTGGCAGAAAACATCAAAATGTGATGCTATATTTTTTGCCAGAATTGAAGGATCTAGAGGCATTGACTACATGTAGTGTGCAGCTGAGATCGACTGCTAGTTCTGATCAGAGTACTGCTATGTTATCCTGCATGGAAGTTCGACCAGTATTTATCGAAAAGATTGCTTCTAAACAAAGAGATGAACCATTGCTAGCCAAGAAGATTAGAAGGCTTGAAAGTGTAAATGAGATTAATGATCTAAAAGATTTTAGTCTTGACCAGAAGGGATAGTAGAGAAAGAAGCGATGGTTGTGTGTTCTAGACTTTGGAGACCTAAGGAAAGAAGTTCATAGGGAATGTCATTGATTGAAGTCTACGATTCATCCTGGGGGAACCACGGTGTACCATATATGAATAGAAGTTCCTTCTGGGAAGGTATGAAGAGGGATCCGGGCTTATGGGTGAAGCAATGTGCAAATTGCTAGCAAGTGAAAGTCGAACATTAGAAGCAAGTGGATTGGTTCGGCCTTTAGATATACTGGTTTAGAAATGAGATCCGATATCCATGGGTTGTTGGTGGGTTTCCATGGTCAAACAGAGGAAGTGAAAGTATATGGGTTATGGTGGATAGATTGACCAAGAGTGCTTGTTTCATTCTTGTAAAGTCAACCAGGAAGGGGCTTGTATTAGCTAAGTTGTTTATGAAGAATATAGTTAGACTACACTGGATTCCTAGTAGTATAGTAAATGACAGAGATGCCTTGTTCACTAGTAAATTCTGAAAGAGTGTACATGAAGTGTTAGGTACTAAGCTTAAGCTGAGTACTACTTATCACCCACAGATGGAAGGGTAGACAAAGAGAGTCAACAAGGGACTTGAAGGTTTGTTGAGGGCTTGTATACTAGATTTTGGTGGGGCGTGCGAAGACCATTTGCACTTGGTTGAGTTTTCTTATAATAACAGCTATCAGACTAGTATAGGAATGGCGCCTTTCAAGGTTTTGTACGAAATGCCATGCAAATCGCAAGCATGATGTTTAGAGACCAAAGACAGATTAGTCCTTTATACAGATATGGTAAAAGAAGCCATGGAGAAGATTGAGTTAATCCAAGGTAGGATGAGAGAAGCTCATTCTATGCGGAAAAGTTACGTAGATAATAGGTGTAAAGATTTAGAGTTCTTAGTTGGAGATCATGTTTTTGTTAATGTATGATCGTTGAAGGGTGTGATATGATTTGGGAAGTCTAGGAAACTGGAATCGAGATATGTTGAACCGTTCCCAATTATAGAAAGGATTAAAAAGCTTGAGGATCGAGTAGAGTTGCCGAGCAGTTTGGCAAGTGCCCATAATGTATTTCATGTTTCTCATCTTCAGAAGTTTGTGCATGATCCAAAAACTACTGTTGCTCCAGTAGCATTGGAAGATTCAAAAGTAGGACTAGATCCGACTTTTGTTAGGAGACCAGTTCGATTTATAGTGAGAGATGAGAAGAAGTTAAGGAACAAGACAATCAAGTTGGTGAAAGTTCAGTGGAGCGATAACGAGAAAGACTACTTGAGAGACAGGGGACGAGATTAGGGATACTTATCCTTAGTTGTTATGAGGGTATGTCTGCTGTATATAGACTTTATAGCAAGTAGGATATACTAGCATTGTTTGCATGTTTGATATGCTTTTTATGTAGTCCTAACTAAATTTTGAGGATGAAATTCTTTAAAGGATAGCTTGTAGCACTCCAAATTTTTGTCTAATATCATTCAAAAAAATTTAATTAGACAGATTAAATAGAATAATGTAAACTATTAAGAAAAATGAGATATGGGTAATTAATAAGGTAATGCCTTAATAAAATAAGTAAAATTGCTTTAAAGACTAAACATATAAGGGAATGAATGAGAGGGACAATTTAGGAATAGACCAAACCTTTTTCCTTGAACCATTTCCCCTCAGCCTCGTTCCCATTTTTTTCATTCATTTAAAAACAATCAAAGGAAAGAAAAGAAAGGTCGGCCATTTAATAGGCAATAGGAAGTCGAAATCTAAGGATTTAAAAGGTAGAAGCTTAGGGATTAAAAGCTACACCAAATCTACACTCCAACATTTTATTTAAAAGGCGAATAAAGGTTCCATCTCTTTTAATTGCTTTTGAATTCGGTTATGGGTAATACCCAAATCCTTCTTGTTTGATTTGTCAATTTTGGCTAAACAATCATTGTTTGGATAGAATAATGGTTAATGGAAAATTCTGGATTTTTATAAATTGATTTAATTCAGTTTAAAGGTAAAGCCTAAGTTTTTCTTATCTACAGTCGACTTGATTTTTGAATAGGTGATGTCAAATGATATTTTGGTGATGGTTTTTAGTTTCATAATTTTCTAGGCTAGAATAAATATTATATGAATTTCCCAAGTGCGAAATTGCTCAGTTTTACGTTTTAGTTATTTAAGATAATTAAATAGGGTTTTTGGGTTCGATATTTTTATATGTTAAAGAGAATGACATTCTCTAATTTCTATGAATTTATTAAATTATTCCCAAGTGATTTTGATTTATAATAAATTTATCATGGTAGATAAGCATATAAAAGGATTAATTAACAAAGGATATTAATTAATATGTTAAATATGTTTTTGAACTTGAAAGTATAGGACGGTAGATTTTTGAAAAAAATTTGGTAAAGAGATTTTATTAACCAATAGAAATTTGATAAAGCGTATTGAAAAACATTTACTTTTAATATAAATCGATAGGTTTTTTATTTAAATTATGATTGATGCAATGCCGCATGCGCTTCTTTGAGTCTAATAGGATGCCGCTTCTATGAAGGTCGACGTTGATGAAGGAGGAAGCGCATGGTAAATACTTCAGTTTCCATGGGGCAACTTCTCTAACATCGAACTAGACAATTGCAGCAACACATAAGTGGCGACATAACATCTTCTTGATCCATTTAAGCATTTTAAAAGCCTTAATAGTCAAAATCGAAAACATCGCATATATTCACCACTGTTTTAAATGATGTCGCACCTAATCACTGGCTAAGGAAGTGATGCGGCTTTTATTAATTCGACCTTATAAGCGAAGAGGCATAGTAGCTGAAGTGATTAAAATATATAAAGGTTTTATAACATCGACGAGAGTCTTGGGGTCAATGGTGTCAATGCCCATGACCACGATGCTGCACTTCATCTTTTGAATGTTGAATAGGCTTGCGTATATGTTAACCAAAACTATTTCCACAAGGGGAAAAGAGGCCTATGTTTTTAGAGGGTTAAAGACCTTGTGTCTTCAGTAAATAGCCATATAACTTATAAAAGTTAAAGCTTTGTCTTAAATAGGTGGATAACCAATAATTTATGAAAGTCGACAATGTCATCTTCGACATGATTTTATATTTAAATGGATTTAAGTATGGTTTTACCTTGGGTAGAGGATCGATAAGGCATAGCGCGACATGAATGTCGCTATCTCCATTTAAGGTGGAGAGCTTATGTTTTCTATAGTGACAACGTCCTTGGGGATACTAATGTCATTTTAAAATATGAACTTCGATGTTGTTCTATACTAAAATAGTAAATTGCGAAGAGCTATATGTTATACGTTTGACTTTAAATTCTTCGGGATACCAATGATAATTTAAATTATGATTTTGGCACTATCATTGAGGATACCAATAAGTATAGACTTCGACATGGATCATTAGGGATACCGATTTATGTCAATTTAGAATGTTAAATTATAAGGGGAAAGAACCTAATTAGGGACACCAATAGATATGGGTTAATCATGTGGGTAGTATAGATTAAAGAAAAACATGTTGGTAGCATGGGTTAAATAGAGACATGTGGGTAACATGAGTTAAAAAACCAAGTGATGGGTTCATAGTCATCCTAGGAAAACTATTGGACGTGAGATGGATAGTCTACATCATGCTAGAGATGGATAGTCCTTGTAAGAATAATGAAGGGTTCATAGTCATCCTAGGAGAATTACATGATGTGTGATCGGATAGTCCACATCATTTTAAGTTCAATGGAATATGTGTGATGGATAGTCCACAAAATTTTAAATGATTAAATCATATGAGATGGATAGTCCAATTAATTTTGAATATTTTTAAATGTGAGATGGGTAGTCGACATAACTATAAGACTGGTGGTCAGATTAAAATAAGATGGATAATCAGTTTAAATTCTGATGTGTAGTCACTTGAAATTAAAATGGATAATCTAATGAATTAGGATGGTAATCCAATATGTATTGCATGATTACAAATGATATTTTCTATCGTCTAACCATTGTGGTTGTAGGAGCACAGTATATGGTTATTATGTTTTGATAAGATATTGGTGAGGGAAAAACTAGTTTCGCTTAGCAGTGTGCTCTCACTAGATATCTATTTGGTTCGAGATGGTAATTTATTTTTCACACTAGACTGTTGTCTGACCCCGAATATTTTTTTCCTTAAACTCTTGCCTACCCATTTGAGTAGATTGAGTAGGGGCTTTCAGGTTCTATTTAGACGAATAAGCTTCCCGAGGCGTGTAGGTGGCAATCTAGCTATTAAGAACTTTATCTATTTCCACCGTGTAGTTTGGTTTTTTCTATTTAGATGTAACGGTAAAGTTGCATAATTGCTAAGTATCCAACTCTAATCAACTAAGGGGACATCTTCATATGTCACTTTGGAGTATTTTTAATAACTATATTTTCTCTTAACGCGGGATTATAAATGGGATTATGTAATGAATATGAAATATCATTTGCGAAATGAAATGTGAAAACTTGTATTTAAACCATGTTATTCATGTGCTTTTGATTATTGATATATTTAACATAGTTGCATTATATCGTCGAGAATTAATAATTATGGATGACTGCAGCATTCGTACCAGTTAGCTTTGGGCCTCAGAACGGGAGATCTTACACTATTATAGTTACTATGAGACGGAGGGAGACATGAAAGCATGGTCGTCTAAGTGGGCATTGCAACACACAACCCCTCACACGCTCGCCCATGCCCGAGCCTGCATCCGCACCACACCCACAACATTGGAAAATTGGCATTTAAGACATATTAGAGGCACTTAGCACTTTGTACTTGGCTAGGATGTTCAGACTAGATGTTTTTCTTCCTTTTGTCCTTTCAAACTCATTATTACAATGGTAATCAAACGGTCGCGCCTTTTGGTGAAGCATCGCAACCTTTCTAAAATGTCACAACTGTTTTACTAAACATACACCTATTCAAAACAAATAGACACCTCCTCGTGCCTATATATAGGCAGAAGTAAAGCAAGAAAATCACTAATTTTTTTGGCACTTCTTCTTCTCCCCATAACTCCTTTCTTAATAAAACTCTCCTAAGTTCAACTTTGCTCTATAATTGTTGCGCAACATCATAGAGAAAGGTTCGTTTTATCTTGGAAAACAATTGCTCGACATCCTTAAATGCTATAAAGGAAGCAATATTGTTTCAAGGAAACAGTTTCGACTAGACTCGGACAATCTAAAACCAATCAGTGAATCATCAAAAAGGGTATTGTACTTTATCACATAATCTTTTAACTACAACTTTATTTCTGTAACAAGTAAGTGGTTGTTTGAGCCATGCGGTAGGTTTTGATAAGGTGAAGGAGTTCTTACTGCTTGTGGGGAGGAACTGAGTGATGGGTTAGTTCAGATAATAGGTTCGGATATGTTTTATAATGGTGAGATGATGATAGCTCAATGACTAATAGGGATACATTTTTGAGTGTCATGTTTGTGAATGGATGCAGTGGCTTGAATGCTAATACGGTTGATAACGTAGCTAGTTGTGCTTTGGATGTTGGGTTGAAGTTGGGATTGTTGAATATGCTAGCATATGATTTTTGCATGATGATAATAAATATATATATATATATATTCATTTAAATGTATTTGTTAATGTACTATTTTTATTTTTCACATAATTGAATAAATATTTGCTGAATAAAATAAATAACATAGAATTTTATCAAACAAATATTTTATTCAGACAAATATTTTATTACAATTTCGAATAGTACAAATTTGTGCTCTCACTATATATATATATGACTACATCTCAAATGTCACTTTACATTGTTCATCTCACTACATATTATTCATTCACTCGTGTTTTTTCTTCGACTTTGGTCCAGCCTGAATCTACATCTGAGTTATCATAAAATTAAACACGGACGTAGTAATGTTGAAAAAGAAATATTTGTGGAGTGCAAAATGATGTGTATTTTTTATTGGCCTCAATTATTTGGGTCGTTCGTCATCATTTAATTTTGAATTCATCAAACATAAACAACCTATGACATGCACCCCACTGTACATCCCACAAGGCCGTGCACACCGATATACACTTGATAAAACTACAGGGACATGTGAGCACAAGGTCAAACCCGAGCCAAAACTAGGTTCAACACAAGTGCAATACAAATAAAACCACAATATGAGCATAAGGTCAAACCCTAGCCAATGCTAGGTTCAACTCAGGTGCCATACAAAAACTAAAATAGAATGGTCAATTTTTAATGACTGGAATAGGCCTCGACCAAAAATTCATTGTGTACACTCGAAAAATAGTCTACAATTCAAACTCAAGTGTCAACCAGAATTCAACTCAAAGCATCTAGGTTCCAAAATGATACTACAAGACCAAGTCTTAAACAAATGGAACTTCACATGAAAATTCACAATCCCCACAAACTATAAATTGAACAATTCAAAGTTCAAGTGAACCAGATAAGGCATAAGCTCATGACTCGTGTGGAACAAGTGAAGGCATGGATACAGATCAATATCCAAGCAGACTACATGAATAAAACATTTAACAAGGAAACTTAACACAAAGTGAACCACCAACCTGATCACAATGAGGTAACAGCTCAACAATACAAGTACAAACTACACAGTCAATGGTTCAATTGGTCATAGCAACCCAAACCATGAACAAGCTCCAAAGCAGACTGCATGATGGACACAAATGCAAATTAGACTATACATAACCATATACATATATATACATGTGTTACATTTCAGATTCAGTACAACCAACATACACAAGTGAAGTGGCCAAAACCACATCTATACCAAACTTCAGCATGTACAAAGGGTGATGCCAGGAAACGGACAGTGCGACCAAGCAGCAATCCTCGAACCAACAACTTAGTGCAAACACAAAGACACACTTGAATATCAATATACATATCTACACGAACACACTGTATACAAGTTCATATGCACTGGGTCAAAAAAATGCAACATGAAAACAAAGTTCAGTGGCATGGGATAAAGGCACAAAATACAACTGAGACATCACATACGCATATACATACATGTTTGTGTACAAATGGAGATGACCAGCATTCAAAGAGTAAATGAACATAACCAGAACACAAGTGAAACTGGTAACATGAATAAAATGATCAAAGCCTCAACATACATATATGCATATGTGAAACAGCATGTATACATATGTGCAATTATGAATAAGACTACAATACCAGTTGCAGTAACAAAGTCAATGTTCGAAAGAAAATGTAAGAATGGCAGTTTAGAAAACGACAAGTATACATGAAACCACCAAAGAGAAATTTTACAGTTTTACAGAAATTTGGCAACAGTTTCAAACCAAGGAAAAGGATCGAACGACTCAAATCTCAGCTGTAGTCACAAAATACAGTTTTCATGAAGCCATGAATGAATAAGGCAGAGAGTCAAACACTTCTCAAAGTCAAATGCCAAAAAGTCATAAGAGAAACAAATTCAATTCAATGTGGCCAAAGTTGTAGGAAAAAAAGAATGGAACCATTATAACGAAATAATAAGAAAATATACGAATTGAAAAAGTTAGGATTAATCACCAACATTCAAGTTAAATCGAACGGCTAAGCATATTAATTGAAGAATTCAAATAAATATATTCAAAAGATAATTTAGGGTTTTCAAACCTATAAAACCCAATCATCGTCGGCATTTTCCGATCATTCGAGTTCAAGCAAAAACAGAGAGGAATAAATCATTCAGTTCGAATCAAAGTCGAAAATAATCAATAATCAGTAAAAGGCATTCACGGACCAATTGACACATCCAGCAAACTCGACGAATTGAGGTAGTCGTGCGTAAATCGATGAAACAATCGATCGACAAAGCAAGGGTCTCGAAGTCATCTATTCGATCGATCAACTGTAGTCGGCGGCTTCAACAAAATGAAGGTCTAAATTGTTGAAAGAGGAACAGTTATTTTTGAAGAGGCGGCCATTTTTCAAAGCAAAAGAATACCGGCCAAAGAAATAAAAAGAGAAAGGGGAACATATTTTTTTACTATGTTAATTTCCTATGGGCCGGCCTTTTTAACTTAAATATTTAAACTAGGATTTTTATTTTTTTAAATTATTTTTATTTTATAATTATTTTTAAACTTTTGTAATTTTCTAGTCGTGTGACTAGGGCACGAACTAGGTGGTATAGTTTAAGAATTTGCAACTCAATGGCTGAGTTTTATGGCAGGGTTTTGAGCGTAGAATTAGGTTAGTTGATAGCGGATATCGCGAGTATGCATGTGTAAGCGTCTGACTTCTTAATTTCTAGTAGAAACCTTAGGGGCAGCACGTAGGCGAGGTTTTGCCAAAGCTGGGTAAATATGTGTTGTTCTATTTCTGTTTTTATTCTGCTATGATCTATGCTGCTATTATTCTTCTATATTTGTGTTGCAATTATTTTTGTATTTTCGCACTAAATTTTAATAATTATTAGTATCACCCTATTCACCCTCCCTCTAGGGTGAAATCGATCCTATAAGTGGTATCAGAGCTAGGAACAAAAGCCGAATTTTTGTTTAAAAAATTTTATTTTTTCAAAAACCAATTTTTGTTATAATAATTTGAATCATTAAAATTGATTCTTTTGATAATGCTTTTGTTGAGGGGCAGCCCATAGTTAGACCACTAATGTTCAATGGTGAATATGCTTACTGGAAAAGTTGAATGAATTTTTTTGAAAAACCATTGATGCTTCGAATATAGTTGAAACAGGATATAGGACACCAACTATAGTAGTAAATAATCAAAAAATAGATAAATCGACGGATCAATGGAAAGATCTTAAAAATAGACTACAAAATGCTAATGCTAAAGCTATGAATTCTATTATTTGTTCATTGGATCAAATCGAATTTAATCGTGTCTCACATTGTCTAGCAGCACAGGAAATATGGCACAAACATGAAGTGACTCAGGAAAGAATATCTCAAGTCAAGGAATCTCGCCTTGCCATGCTTAGTAGCGAATACAAGAACTTCACAATGGCCAATGAAAAAAAATGACAAAGAGATGTATGGACGACTTTCCAATATTGTATACAAGTCAAAAGCACTCGAAAAATCATACACAGAGTTGGAAATAGTTCAAAAAATCCTCAGAGTCCTTCCATAGAATTTTGAAGAAAAAGTTACTGCCATTCAAGAACCAAAAGATTTGAAACAAATCAAAATTGAAGAACTCATCGGAAATCTCACTACTTATGAGCTAGAAATGAAATTCGAAAAAGAACGAGAAGGAATTGATACTCGAAGGAAATCAATAGCTCTTAAGGAAACAACAGGAAGTGAAGATGATGATGGAGCAGCTGAGCTGGCACTATTAATAAAGAGATTCAAAAAGTGAAACCAAAAGTATGAAAATCCAGATCTAAATCAAAAATTGAAAAGAAGAATAGCCAAAGCACTAGACAACTCAAACGAGCAAGAGATCATTTGTCCCAAGTGCAACAAACCCGGTCATATCAAGCCAATTGTCCACATAATCGATTTAGCCATGGAAAGAAACAGAAAAGGAGAAGTTTTGTAGCCATTGGGGTGAAACTAATGAAGATTATAAAACCACTGGCAGTGAGAGCGAAAAAGCATATTTGTGCCTTCGAGGTGATATAACTAACAGTGATGATGACAAGCCATGCGAGGTGTCAAAACTTACTCATTTAGAATTACTTATATATTTTCACGAAAAAATGGCTATTTCGAAAGACATAGAGAGAAATATGCTAAAATTAAATCGCAAAGAGATATTTTGATAGATTTAAATAAACAACTTGATCAATTGGTTAAAAACTACCAAAACAAGTGCCCTAAGTGTGATAAGTGTCCACCATTCGAAGAAGAAATTAAAAAATCAGAAATTAAAATTAAATTGCTTGAAAATGAAATTTTGATTTTGAAAGAAACTAAAAACAAGAGGAGAGAAAATTCTATTAAAAAGTGCACACAATTATTGAAGGAAAATGAATCTTTTATAACACAAGTCCAACAATTGTCTATAACCTTAGGAAAATTTTATGAAGGAGAAAAATCATTAAATATGCTAATAGGGAAACATACCGTCAATCTCGTTAGACAAGGAATTGGGTATAATCAATCTAAACGTATTAGATCTGAAATCAATCAAGTCAATTTAAAGCGTATAATTTGTGGAAAAACTTGACACAATCAAAACAATTATTGGTATAGACCCAAACACGTGAAAATAATACCAATTTAGGATCCAAAAGGCACGAATATAAAATTCCTTAAAGTCAAACAAATCTGAGTGCTAAAATAAACAAATATAAATTCTCTTGGGTCTTCTCAAACGTATTTTTCAAAATCATTTGCCACTAACAACATGGACCTATAAAAACAAATAGGTCACAAAAATTCTTCGTGTAATAGTTGTGGCAGGCTAAGGAACAACAATAGTGATATCTGGATTCTGGCTATTCCAGGAACATGATGGGCAATAAATCAAAGTTATTTTGCCTTGTAAAAAGCTGGCAAAATCACAATGGGCAACGATGAAATAATATCGGTAAATGTAAAATAGGTAACGGTACATCTATCTTGAACGATATATCAAATGTGATAATCTACACCATAATTTGAATTAAATTAGCCAGTTATGTGATAAGGAAATGAATGTTGATTTTGACTTTGATTTTAAAATTTGTTGGCCAACTATCCTTTTATGCCGAGAACGCTATAAGTACCTCTAGAATCTCTAGACTAGTTCATATAGATTTGTTTGAACTAATGACGTTGTTTTATTAATTGATGATTATTCTAGATACACGTGGATATATTAGCTTATCTTACTGCTCCTAGATCTGACACTACGTACACTGTTTGTAAATTTGCATGGTTTCAAATCAAATTCAAAAGAATTTTGTAACGACCCAGAATTTTTATTAATTAAAATTTGAATATTTAATTAATTTTAAATATTAATAAGTGAAATTTATAAGTCAAATAAATTTTAATTTGAATTATTGGATTTAATTGGATTATTAAATCGATAATTTAATATGTTAAATTATAGAAATAATTGAAAATTGAGTTAAATATGATAGAAAATGATTTGTAAAATTTTATTTTATCATGTTGAAGTTAGAATGATATTTTAGAACTTTTAAAATCGAATTAAAAGTAAATTTGTGAAAATTGAATATTTTAATATTTAATAATCGACTGTAAAATAGTCAATTTTTGAACAGTCTCAGAATTGAACGAAACCAGTTTCATTGGATCCGTAATAGTAAGTTATTACCGGATTTAAATTTTCGTTTCAATCGGAGCTATCGTTTGATCGTGGCAGCTCGAAACGCATCGAATTGTTTTTAATTTAAATTTGGCGAGTCAAAATAGCCATTTTTCAAAAAGTCTCGGAATTCGACGAAACCAGTTTCATCGGATCCGTAATGTGATATTATTGTAAGGTTTCAAATTTCAAGTCAATTGGATTTACCGTTTGTCCGGTACAAATTAAAACGCCTAGAAATCGATTTAAATCGGTTTAATTCAAATTGAGCGTTTTCAGCCATAACTCGCACATACTTCCGAATTAGCTTCCGAAACCTGTTCCATTGTGTCCGGAATGCGGGATAAACCCTAGGTACGCTGGTTACGGCGTCTAAATCGGAGTTCGGAAAATCCGGGATGAATAGTGTCGCTCGTTCTCTTATAAATAGACCCACCTCTTCATAATTTGCTAAAATCACAAAACCCTAACCCTAAAAACTTGTAGCCGCCACTTATATAACCTAAGGCCAGAAATCATCCTCTTTCATTCATTAATCTCTCCCAATCTACAAGGAATTAGAAGAAACTCTCAACACGAAAGTTATAGAGCACGAAGAGAGCTTGAAATCCATACGGATGTGATCGGAAATGGTGCGACGGAGGGAGAGATAGGTGGGGCCGACAGTTCAGACCTGCGCACGCAACCCTAGGCTAGGGGGGGCCGAACTTCCAATGGTGGCAGGTGGAGATAGCTCTTGTCGAGAGCTTCGCGTTGGTGGTAGTGTGATGAAGTATCGTTGAGCATTGAAGTTGAAATGTTTAACCCTAATCTACATGAATGGGTTCGGCCAAAATATTGTCTTCCTGGAGATGCAAACGCAAGAGGGAAGAAGCATGTGAACGGTGGTGATGAGGTTGGAGCATGATCCTAAGGCTTGGATTTGAAGTGGGTTTAAAATAGTTAAGTTAGTTGTAAATTAAGTTATTTAAATCATGTACGATCTTATAAAATGCATAACTTTTTCATACGAGGTCGAAAAAATGCAAACCCAGTTGCGTTGGAATCGTATGGACGAGCACTACGCGATGGAGTTGGTTTGGAGTCGTTTGGAGTTAGTGAGAATTTCGGGTAAAATTAAACGCGCGTTTAATTTTATTCGAAATAAAAGCTAAAACGGAAATTACAACCAAGGTGAGAATTTCTCACTCAATCGAATAGATTTCGATTTTATTTTAAATAGTTAGATTTAAAATATTTGAATGCATGTTTGAATGATGACTGTAAATTATTGATTGTTAAAATAGACATTATACGCCGTTAGTAAGCGGATGTTATTTAATATAAACATATACCGCGAATATTTCATAAACAGTGAAATTGGTATTATATATAATATCAATATATATATATTGGCATATGTATATATTGGAGTTGGTTGATTTCCCGCATTTTTTGTTTAGCGGATGAGACCCTATTACGCCGTTATTAAGCGGATAATATTTATTAAGAACATGTACCGCGATAATTTCGTACTGGAGCGAAATTGGTATTGTGCTAATGTTTTTGGATGCAGGAAAACAGGTTGGAGGGATCCAACTGGATTCCTCAACAGTATTTATTTTATTTCAGATATTTTGATATTTGATGGACTATCATATCGATATATGATGTCGTTGTTAGTCGTGATTGACTATTTGGTGTGTAGCATCATTGGACCCAGATTTTGGGATTTTAAAATGGTTTTTAAAGTGATTTTGAAAATATACTATATTTTTGGAATTGATCCATTATAAATAAATAAACGTTATAATTTTTAAAGTTATAAAATTATGGTTTTTGTGAAATATAGTTAAAAGCTGGTTTTTGAGAAATATGAACCAATGATTTTATAAAATAGTTTAAACTGGATTTTTGAGTTTATTATTAAAAGTTTGAATATAAGATTTATAAAATTTGATTATTTTATAAATCAAGAGAACGGTGAAATTTTAAAGGAATTTAAAGACGTTTAAAAGAATAATATAAATTAATTTATATTAAGAGATTTATAAATGGATATTTATAAATTGAATTATGGACATTATAAAACGAGTTTTTATAAGTGTTTGAATGTAGTGAAAATGAATTTCCTAAATGAATGAAATTTATGAAATTATAAACTGTGAAGTTATAAATGAGATTTTATAAGCAATAGGTTTATAAAATTTATAAAGTTATCGAAAGAATGAATTTTGGATAAATAAACAATCTTATAAGTTAAGATTAATAATTTGGGAAGTTAAATGAACGATTTTGTAAAATAATCGTTTTATAAGTAATTAACTTATAATATGAACTTGTAGTTTATAATTGAGTTATAAACTGGAATAGGTTAATAAAGGAATTTATAAAAAGGAAGTTTTTATAAATAAATAGAAACGGAATTTATAAACGTTGTTTTATAAATCCGCAAATGACTTATTTTGATAAGTTAATTGTTATAACTTAGAGACAGAATTATATTCACATTTTGAACAGTGAATAATCCTTTAAGTTAAAGTGAATAGAAATGATGAAATTTGTTAAGGTAGTATATTCACGTTTTTGAATAGTGAATAATACGTTAAAGAAATTGTTTTAGATATGATGTTTTAAATAGAATTAAAACGATCTAACGATGGTTTAAAATGTGTTGAGATTCGAAACCATAGATTTCAACATTTATTGTTGAAATAGACGTTTTCGAGAAATAAAAGGAAATGTGGACTATAACACTGTTGTTATAGTAAATGATTTCCGAAAGGAAATGTTTTTGTATAGTATTGGAATTTATATATCTATTTTAATTTCGAATCCCTATACTAGTGATTTTGGGTTGTCGTAACGATGTTTTACGCAACATTCGTTTTGGCCCAAGTAGATATGTTTAAGAAAGGATTTTCTTAATATAATGAAATATATACTTAATTCGATTTAAGTATATTGAATATTTTCTAAGTGTTGAAAATAAAAAGATTTGTGAATTACTTATTTTTAATAAGTATAGAAATGTTTTCCAATATAAAGTGAATATATTGAATTTATCTTTTTGAAGATAAATTGAAATGAATGATCGAAATCGAATATTCATAGATATTTTGGATTATAAATTCACTAAGGAATTTATAAATGAAAGGGGAAACTTGTTTAAAAATAAATATTGATTTATTTTTGAAGTGTGAAATTTTATATCTTGTAAAGATATTTTGGAAAATAAATAATTTGGAAAATTTTTTTGAATCTGGTGATGTGTGCATATCCAGTGATAGTTCAATAACCGACTATCAATATTTCCTTTGAATGGGAAATTGATGTGATTTGTTTGAATTTGAATGCACACTTATTTTTGAATAAGCGCTCACTATTCGGGTTAACCGGGAAAGGACCATGGGGTCGTATAACCCATTCCGAATATGTGATACGTCGTTGTGAATTGCATTTGAAGATCGGTGTTGAAGACCGGATATTTGCAAGAGCGATAGGATGACCTATCGATTGTTTCTGCACCGAGTCGCGCCGGTATAGAAACTCCATATGTGATGGTGAATCCGATCAGGATTGTGAATATCCGGATTGCAAGGACTTCTTTGTAAGTGCCTTCGGTTTTGTTCGATCCCGGAACAGACTTGTATGGATTGTATGCCTGACATTACAAGTTGAGATATAAAGCCGATTTCTTTCAAATATATTTCTGTTGGTGGCGGAGAATTTATTCTTTGCTTAACACCCTTCTTTGAGACGTACGAGCTCAAAGGTTATATAGTTGAAGTTATCAGCGATATATCCCATTTTGGTAATGTGACATGCTGAGTGATGCTGAAATGATCATTGTGTTGATTATTTGTGATAGGATCATTTATTTGATCGTCTATCTTAGTGATCATTGTGTTGATCATTTGTTGACCCAAAGCATGGCTTTTGTATAAAGTATGTTTTTGTGGACGTGAATTCGTCGAGCCTCACACACCGTGAATGGTCAAAACAGGAAAGAAGCAGCAAGGTTATGAGGGGTAGCACCCTTTAGGATGTGTCCATTTCCTTCTGGAAAAGGGTGGTATCATGGTATGGAGCCCAGATACTTACTCATGTTGAAAACACTTTGTTATGATTGTGTGAATTGATTACGAGCGCTCGGTGATAAAGGTCCCAAAGGACCGGGGGATGGCATATTCGGTCAGTTGTTACTCAGTTAGGAGTAACCCGGCCTTGTGTTGGTAGAGATCCGGTTTGGTTCTCGGGGATGTCCATCCAGAGGCATTCTCATGTGGCAATGGGAAGTTCCTTGGCCTGATCATTCGTTGGAAATCCAAAGAAACAATACGAGACTTGTACGGTTTTAGTTGTAGAACCTACTTCCTCAGGAGGTAGCTATAGCAGGCATAATATAATGGTACCTATGCTGGCTAAGATTTATATTCTACTTTCGAAATGAATTTTTCCTACACTATGCACTAATAATAATATCATATGCTCTTTTTAAATGCGTATCAAGCATGTTTGACTATCATAAGGAGAAATCTTCTCCAAGTCTGCGTTTGCATTGTGTGTGTGGTGGGAGGTCTTATGGTAGTCTCATTTTTAAAAGCATTGCGAATTGATTAAAAATATTCCTCTATTTTGATTTTAAAGTTAAATAAACTGTTTTGAGTTCTCACACCAGTCACATGACTGACTTGGAGTTTATTGTTTTCCTTCCTAAACTCTGGGTTCCCACCAATTTCCACACGGGCAGTTAAGAGTTAGGTTTATCAGGATATTCTGGATATTCTGGAGTTGCTGGAGGCAAGCTGGATGGCATGGCGTATTACTAGTTTATATAGTATTTCTTTTTCCGCTGCACTGTTTGTTGATGTATGTTGTTGTATACTCTGATGATATGATGTAATGAAATGTATGTAATGTAATAACTGAAATAGTTCTTTGTTTAAAGATTATTCATTTATTATTATATGTTGTTCCGCTGCGAATTGTGAGATTCTGTTGTTGTTCTGTTGTTTCCTTTCTGTCCCGTTCTATTTTTCAAATTCTCTGTTTTCTTTCTCTGTTTTCTAAAAATTGTCTATCTTCTTTTCCCTCTATTTTTCTTTTTCTCTCTTCTTTCTTTTCTTTTCTTTTTTAAAACCCATAACATCTCGGTTTTTCGGCCTTGGATTTCTCGGCAGTCGATAAAGTGAGTGTCGATGTCGGATCTTCGAGAGTCGAAAAATCGCGGGCGTTACATTTGGTATCAGAGCTTATGGTTAAGCGACAACCATGGTTCTGTAGGGTATTACTCATTAGAGATAGAGTCAGTAGTACTCTAGAATGAGTTTGAGTGTAATAATAGATATGAGTGCGTATTTGTTAGTGAATATAAAAATTGTTTTATATTGTGATGATTGGTTTATTGAGTGGTATATGAACCTTCGTCAGCACGGTCAGTCAAACTATGCCGAAGGGGTTTCTAAACACTTGAATAGAACAATTCAGCACAGTATTGTTTTAATTGGGTAAATGAAATAATTTTGCCTTGATTATATTTTATATATAAAGGAATAATTTTTCAGAATTATTAAAGTGTATATAAGTTGATTGTTAGGTTGTTTGAATAATCTAAATAAAGAGTAATAGCATAAGCAGATGAATTATAAGAATAGAATTATAATTAAAGTGATTTACAATTATGAAATAAACTTATATATACAAGAAGTAAAATTATATGAATATGAGTTGTAAATAAAAATGAATATAAGGTTAAATGAAATATAACTTAAGTGTTGTTGAATGGAATTGATTTTGGTATCGAAGTAAATAATCAAGTGGATTAAATGAATGTGAACTTAAGTTATGTGAATGAAATTCAACTTTAGAATTGAATTGAATTAATGAATCGATTGAATGTTAATCAATTGAATGTAATTTAAGTTGATAAGAAATAATTAATGAAAGTGTTAATTCATTAAAATCTAATGTTATTGGAAGTTGAATAAAATTGAATGAAAATCAATTTAATAAAACCAATTGGAAAGTAAAGATGTTAAACCAAATGAATGTAAGTAAAGCAAAGGAATTTGGTTGAAATAAATATACATTGGTTGTTATATGATTGTTAGATGATTGTATATAATTCATTAAGTGTTAATGAAAGTGAATTAATGAAATTGGAAGCTATGTAATTGAATTCAAATTAGAAGTAAATAAATTTGAATAGAATTGAAAGTGAATTGGATTTAATTAGTGAATGCAAACTAATTAAAATTTAATATGGATGGATGTTAGTAAATTCCAACATTAATGAATCAAATGTGATTTGATATTGAAAATCTGTTTCATTGAATATAAATGAATATTGATTGGTTATGGATGTAATTGGTTGATGGTTGAATATATATTGCATTTGTTGTTTTACTACATGTGCTATGTGACATATATAGTTGTTATGGAGATATATGTTGCTATATGTTTTATATCGATACTATGCTTTATATACATGATTCTCATGTTGTTTGTTGAGTTTAGTAGGTGCGGATCGCGTTTGCTTCGCATTTGGAGTTCGCTTTAGCGCTATATTAGCCGTATATGCTCGCTAATAAAATATAAGGTACATATCTCGGATTAAATATCGCATTTTTATACTTTTTCCCTTCGGGATGCCTCATTACTTGATGAGATGTATATTTGTGATATATATACTGTCATTTTTGTTTTTCGGATCGAGCCGCGCAAAGGAGACTATGGCGAATTTTTCCGAAAATTTAAGGCGTTAGAAAAATTTTGGGAAAATTTGAAAAGTTTTGAAAACTTAAACTTTGATTTGGAATTGAAAGTTAAATGATATAGTTTGTTTTTTTGAAAAAATAACTAAGTACGATTTGAAAACTTAGTAAAGAATTGTAAAAAGTTTAACTATAAATTTTGGAAAGTTAATAAATTCTGTAACCTTTCTTACTTGTAATTTCGGGGACGAAATTCTTTTAAGGGGGAAAGATTGTAACGACCCAGAATTTTTATTAATTAAAATTTGAATATTTAATTAATTTTAAATATTAATAAGTGAAATTTATAAGTCAAATAAATTTTAATTTGAATTATTGGATTTAATTGGATTATTAAATCGATAATTTAATATGTTAAATTATAGAAATAATTGAAAATTGAGTTAAATATGATAGAAAATGATTTGTAAAATTTTATTTTATCATGTTGAAGTTAGAATGATATTTTAGAACTTTTAAAATCGAATTAAAAGTAAATTTGTGAAAATTGAATATTTTAATATTTAATAATCGACTGTAAAATAGTCAATTTTTGAACAGTCTCAGAATTGAACGAAACCAGTTTCATTGGATCCGTAATAGTAAGTTATTACCGGATTTAAATTTTCGTGTCAATCGGAGCTATCGTTTGATCGTGGCAGCTCGAAACGCATCGAATTGTTTTTAATTTAAATTTGGCGAGTCAAAATAGCCATTTTTCAAAAAGTCTCGGAATTCGACGAAACCAGTTTCATCGGATCCGTAATGTGATATTATTGTAAGGTTTCAAATTTCAAGTCAATTGGATTTACCGTTTGTCCGGTACAAATTAAAACGCCTAGAAATCGATTTAAATCGGTTTAATTCAAATTGAGCGTTTTCAGCCATAACTCGCACATACTTCCGAATTAGCTTCCGAAACCTATTCCATTGTGTCCGGAATGCGGGATAAACCCTAGGTACGCTGGTTACGGCGTCTAAATCGGAGTTCGGAAAATCCGGGATGAATAGTGTCGCTCGTTCTCTTATAAATAGACCCACCTCTTCATAATTTGCTAAAATCACAAAACCCTAACCCTAAAAACTTGTAGCCGCCACTTATATAACCTAAGGCCAGAAATCATCCTCTTTCATTCATTAATCTCTCCCAATCTACAAGGAATTAGAAGAAACTCTCAACACGAAAGTTATAGAGCACGAAGAGAGCTTGAAATCCATACGGATGTGATCGGAAATGGTGCGACGGAGGGAGAGATAGGTGGGGCCGACAGTTCAGACCTGCGCACGCAACCCTAGGCTAGGGGGGGGCCGAACTTCCAATGGTGGCAGGTGGAGATAGCTCTTGTCGAGAGCTTCGCGTTGGTGGTAGTGTGATGAAGTATCGTTGAGCATTGAAGTTGAAATGTTTAACCCTAATCTACATGAATGGGTTCGGCCAAAATATTGTCTTCCTGGAGATGCAAACGCAAGAGGGAAGAAGCATGTGAACGGTGGTGATGAGGTTGGAGCAAGATCCTAAGGCTTGGATTTGAAGTGGGTTTAAAATAGTTAAGTTAGTTGTAAATTAAGTTATTTAAATCATGTACGATCTTATAAAATGCATAACTTTTTCATACGAGGTCGAAAAAATGCAAACCCAGTTGCGTTGGAATCGTATGGACGAGCACTACGCGATGGAGTTGGTTTGGAGTCATTTGGAGTTAGTGAGAATTTCGGGTAAAATTAAACGCGCGTTTAATTTTATTCGAAATAAAAGCTAAAACGGAAATTAAAACCAAGGTGAGAATTTCTCACTCAATCGAATAGATTTCGATTTTATTTTAAATAGTTAGATTTAAAATATTTGAATGCATGTTTGAATGATGACTGTAAATTATTGATTGTTAAAATAGACATTATACGCCGTTAGTAAGCGGATGTTATTTAATATAAACATATACCGCGAATATTTCATAAACAGTGAAATTGGTATTATATATAATATCAATATATATATATTGGCATATGTATATATTGGAGTTGGTTGATTTCCCGCATTTTTTGTTTAGCGGATGAGACCCTATTACGCCGTTATTAAGCGGATAATATTTATTAAGAACATGTACCGCGATAATTTCGTACTGGAGCGAAATTGGTACTGTGCTAATGTTTTTGGATGCAGGAAAACAGGTTGGAGGGATCCAACTGGATTCCTCAACGGTATTTATTTTATTTCAGATATTTTGATATTTGATGGACTATCATATCGATATATGATATCGTTGTTAGTCGTGATTGACTATTTGGTATGTAGCATCATTGGACCCAGATTTTGGGATTTTAAAATGGTTTTTAAAGTGATTTTGAAAATATACTATATTTTTGGAATTGATCCATTATAAATAAATAAACGTTATAATTTTTAAAGTTATAAAATTATGGTTTTTGTGAAATATAGTTAAAAGCTGGTTTTTGAGAAATATGAACCAATGATTTTATAAAATAGTTTAAACTGGATTTTTGAGTTTATTATTAAAAGTTTGAATATAAGATTTATAAAATTTGATTATTTTATAAATCAAGAGAACGGTGAAATTTTAAAGGAATTTAAAGACGTTTAAAAGAATAATATAAATTAATTTATATTAAGAGATTTATAAATGGATATTTATAAATTGAATTATGGACATTATAAAACGAGTTTTTATAAGTGTTTGAATGTAGTGAAAATGAATTTCCTAAATGAATGAAATTTATGAAATTATAAACTGTGAAGTTATAAATGAGATTTTATAAGCAATAGGTTTATAAAATTTATAAAGTTATCGAAAGAATGAATTTTGGATAAATAAACAATCTTATAAGTTAAGATTAATAATTTGGGAAGTTAAATGAACGATTTTGTAAAATAATCGTTTTATAAGTAATTAACTTATAATATGAACTTGTAGTTTATAATTGAGTTATAAACTGGAATAGGTTAATAAAGGAATTTATAAAAAGGAAGTTTTTATAAATAAATAGAAACGGAATTTATAAACGTTGTTTTATAAATCCGCAAATGACTTATTTTGATAAGTTAATTGTTATAACTTAGAGACAGAATTATATTCACATTTTGAACAGTGAATAATCCTTTAAGTTAAAGTGAATAGAAATGATGAAATTTGTTAAGGTAGTATATTCACGTTTTTGAATAGTGAATAATACGTTAAAGAAATTGTTTTAGATATGATGTTTTAAATAGAATTAAAACGATCTAACGATGGTTTAAAATGTGTTGAGATTCGAAATCATAGATTTCAACATTTATTGTTGAAATAGACGTTTTCGAGAAATAAAAGGAAATGTGGACTATAACACTGTTGTTATAGTAAATGATTTCCGAAAGGAAATGTTTTTGTATAGTATTGGAATTTATATATCTATTTTAATTTCGAATCCCTATACTAGTGATTTTGGGTTGTCGTAACGATGTTTTACGCAACATTCGTTTTGGCCCAAGTAGATATGTTTAAGAAAGGATTTTCTTAATATAATGAAATATATACTTAATTCGATTTAAGTATATTGAATATTTTCTAAGTGTTGAAAATAAAAAGATTTGTGAATTACTTATTTTTAATAAGTATAGAAATGTTTTCCAATATAAAGTGAATATATTGAATTTATCTTTTTGAAGATAAATTGAAATGAATGATCGAAATCGAATATTCATAGATATTTTGGATTATAAATTCACTAAGGAATTTATAAATGAAAGGGGAAACTTGTTTAAAAATAAATATTGATTTATTTTTGAAGTGTGAAATTTTATATCTTGTAAAGATATTTTGGAAAATAAATAATTTGGAAAATTTTTTTGAATCTGGTGATGTGTGCATATCCAGTGATAGTTCAATAACCGACTATCAATATTTCCTTTGAATGGGAAATTGATGTGATTTGTTTGAATTTGAATGCACACTTATTTTTGAATAAGCGCTCACTATTCGGGTTAACCGGGAAAGGACCATGGGGTCGTATAACCCATTCCGAATATGTGATACGTCGTTGTGAATTGCATTTGAAGATCGGTGTTGAAGACCGGATATTTGCAAGAGCGATAGGATGACCTATCGATTGTTTCTGCACCGAGTCGCGCCGGTATAGAAACTCCATATGTGATGGTGAATCCGATCAGGATTGTGAATATCCGGATTGCAAGGACTTCTTTGTAAGTGCCTTCGGTTTTGTTCGATCCCGGAACAGACTTGTATGGATTGTATGCCTGACATTACAAGTTGAGATATAAAGCCGATTTCTTTCAAATATATTTCTGTTGGTGGCGGAGAATTTATTCTTTGCTTAACACCCTTCTTTGAGACGTACGAGCTCAAAGGTTATATAGTTGAAGTTATCAGCGATATATCCCATTTTGGTAATGTGACATGCTGAGTGATGCTGAAATGATCATTGTGTTGATTATTTGTGATAGGATCATTTATTTGATCGTCTATCTTAGTGATCATTGTGTTGATCATTTGTTGACCCAAAGCATGGCTTTTGTATAAAGTATGTTTTTGTGGACGTGAATTCGTCGAGCCTCACACACCGTGAATGGTCAAAACAGGAAAGAAGCAGCAAGGTTATGAGGGGTAGCACCCTTTAGGATGTGTCCATTTCCTTCTGGAAAAGGGTGGTATCATGGTATGGAGCCCAGATACTTACTCATGTTGAAAACACTTTGTTATGATTGTGTGAATTGATTACGAGCGCTCGGTGATAAAGGTCCCAAAGGACCGGGGGATGGCATATTCGGTCAGTTGTTACTCAGTTAGGAGTAACCCGGCCTTGTGTTGGTAGAGATCCGGTTTGGTTCTCGGGGATGTCCATCCAGAGGCATTCTCATGTGGCAATGGGAAGTTCCTTGGCCTGATCATTCGTTGGAAATCCAAAGAAACAATACGAGACTTGTACGGTTTTAGTTGTAGAACCTACTTCCTCAGGAGGTAGCTATAGCAGGCATAATATAATGGTACCTATGCTGGCTAAGATTTATATTCTACTTTCGAAATGAATTTTTCCTACACTATGCACTAATAATAATATCATATGCTCTTTTTAAATGCGTATCAAGCATGTTTGACTATCATAAGGAGAAATCTTCTCCAAGTCTGCGTTTGCATTGTGTGTGTGGTGGGAGGTCTTATGGTAGTCTCATTTTTAAAAGCATTGCGAATTGATTAAAAATATTCCTCTATTTTGATTTTAAAGTTAAATAAACTGTTTTGAGTTCTCACACCAGTCACATGACTGACTTGGAGTTTATTGTTTTCCTTCCTAAACTCTGGGTTCCCACCAATTTCCACACGGGCAGTTAAGAGTTAGGTTTATCAGGATATTCTGGATATTCTGGAGTTGCTGGAGGCAAGCTGGATGGCATGGCGTATTACTAGTTTATATAGTATTTCTTTTTCCGCTGCACTGTTTGTTGATGTATGTTGTTGTATACTCTGATGATATGATGTAATGAAATGTATGTAATGTAATAACTGAAATAGTTCTTTGTTTAAAGATTATTCATTTATTATTATATGTTGTTCCGCTGCGAATTGTGAGATTCTGTTGTTGTTCTGTTGTTTCCTTTCTGTCCCGTTCTATTTTTCAAATTCTCTGTTTTCTTTCTCTGTTTTCTAAAAATTGTCTATCTTCTTTTCCCTCTATTTTTCTTTTTCTCTCTTCTTTCTTTTCTTTTCTTTTTTAAAACCCATAACATCTCGGTTTTTCGGCCTTGGATTTCTCGGCAGTCGATAAAGTGAGTGTCGATGTCGGATCTTCGAGAGTCGAAAAATCGCGGGCGTTACATTTGGTATCAGAGCTTATGGTTAAGCGACAACCATGGTTCTGTAGGGTATTACTCATTAGAGATAGAGTCAGTAGTACTCTAGAATGAGTTTGAGTGTAATAATAGATATGAGTGCGTATTTGTTAGTGAATATAAAAATTGTTTTATATTGTGATGATTGGTTTATTGAGTGGTATATGAACCTTCGTCAGCACGGTCAGTCAAACTATGCCGAAGGGGTTTCTAAACACTTGAATAGAACAATTCAGCACAGTATTGTTTTAATTGGGTAAATGAAATAATTTTGCCTTGATTATATTTTATATATAAAGGAATAATTTTTCAGAATTATTAAAGTGTATATAAGTTGATTGTTAGGTTGTTTGAATAATCTAAATAAAGAGTAATAGCATAAGCAGATGAATTATAAGAATAGAATTATAATTAAAGTGATTTACAATTATGAAATAAACTTATATATACAAGAAGTAAAATTATATGAATATGAGTTGTAAATAAAAATGAATATAAGGTTAAATGAAATATAACTTAAGTGTTGTTGAATGGAATTGATTTTGGTATCGAAGTAAATAATCAAGTGGATTAAATGAATGTGAACTTAAGTTATGTGAATGAAATTCAACTTTAGAATTGAATTGAATTAATGAATCGATTGAATGTTAATCAATTGAATGTAATTTAAGTTGATAAGAAATAATTAATGAAAGTGTTAATTCATTAAAATCTAATGTTATTGGAAGTTGAATAAAATTGAATGAAAATCAATTTAATAAAACCAATTGGAAAGTAAAGATGTTAAACCAAATGAATGTAAGTAAAGCAAAGGAATTTGGTTGAAATAAATATACATTGGTTGTTATATGATTGTTAGATGATTGTATATAATTCATTAAGTGTTAATGAAAGTGAATTAATGAAATTGGAAGCTATGTAATTGAATTCAAATTAGAAGTAAATAAATTTGAATAGAATTGAAAGTGAATTGGATTTAATTAGTGAATGCAAACTAATTAAAATTTAATATGGATGGATGTTAGTAAATTCCAACATTAATGAATCAAATGTGATTTGATATTGAAAATCTGTTTCATTGAATATAAATGAATATTGATTGGTTATGGATGTAATTGGTTGATGGTTGAATATATATTGCATTTGTTGTTTTACTACATGTGCTATGTGACATATATAGTTGTTATGGAGATATATGTTGCTATATGTTTTATATCGATACTATGCTTTATATACATGATTCTCATGTTGTTTGTTGAGTTTAGTAGGTGCGGATCGCGTTTGCTTCGCATTTGGAGTTCGCTTTAGCGCTATATTAGCCGTATATGCTCGCTAATAAAATATAAGGTACATATCTCGGATTAAATATCGCATTTTTATACTTTTTCCCTTCGGGATGCCTCATTACTTGATGAGATGTATATTTGTGATATATATACTGTCATTTTTGTTTTTCGGATCGAGCCGCGCAAAGGAGACTATGGCGAATTTTTCCGAAAATTTAAGGCGTTAGAAAAATTTTGGGAAAATTTGAAAAGTTTTGAAAACTTAAACTTTGATTTGGAATTGAAAGTTAAATGATATAGTTTGTTTTTTTGAAAAAATAACTAAGTACGATTTGAAAACTTAGTAAAGAATTGTAAAAAGTTTAACTATAAATTTTGGAAAGTTAATAAATTCTGTAACCTTTCTTACTTGTAATTTCGGGGACGAAATTCTTTTAAGGGGGAAAGATTGTAACGACCCAGAATTTTTATTAATTAAAATTTGAATATTTAATTAATTTTAAATATTAATAAGTGAAATTTATAAGTCAAATAAATTTTAATTTGAATTATTGGATTTAATTGGATTATTAAATCGATAATTTAATATGTTAAATTATAGAAATAATTGAAAATTGAGTTAAATATGATAGAAAATGATTTGTAAAATTTTATTTTATCATGTTGAAGTTAGAATGATATTTTAGAACTTTTAAAATCGAATTAAAAGTAAATTTGTGAAAATTGAATATTTTAATATTTAATAATCGACTGTAAAATAGTCAATTTTTGAACAGTCTCAGAATTGAACGAAACCAGTTTCATTGGATCCGTAATAGTAAGTTATTACCGGATTTAAATTTTCGTGTCAATCGGAGCTATCGTTTGATCGTGGCAGCTCGAAACGCATCGAATTGTTTTTAATTTAAATTTGGCGAGTCAAAATAGCCATTTTTCAAAAAGTCTCGGAATTCGACGAAACCAGTTTCATCGGATCCGTAATGTGATATTATTGTAAGGTTTCAAATTTCAAGTCAATTGGATTTACCGTTTGTCCGGTACAAATTAAAACGCCTAGAAATCGATTTAAATCGGTTTAATTCAAATTGAGCGTTTTCAGCCATAACTCGCACATACTTCCGAATTAGCTTCCGAAACCTATTCCATTGTGTCCGGAATGCGGGATAAACCCTAGGTACGCTGGTTACGGCGTCTAAATCGGAGTTCGGAAAATCCGGGATGAATAGTGTCGCTCGTTCTCTTATAAATAGACCCACCTCTTCATAATTTGCTAAAATCACAAAACCCTAACCCTAAAAACTTGTAGCCGCCACTTATATAACCTAAGGCCAGAAATCATCCTCTTTCATTCATTAATCTCTCCCAATCTACAAGGAATTAGAAGAAACTCTCAACACGAAAGTTATAGAGCACGAAGAGAGCTTGAAATCCATACGGATGTGATCGGAAATGGTGCGACGGAGGGAGAGATAGGTGGGGCCGACAGTTCAGACCTGCGCACGCAACCCTAGGCTAGGGGGGGGGCCGAACTTCCAATGGTGGCAGGTGGAGATAGCTCTTGTCGAGAGCTTCGCGTTGGTGGTAGTGTGATGAAGTATCGTTGAGCATTGAAGTTGAAATGTTTAACCCTAATCTACATGAATGGGTTCGGCCAAAATATTGTCTTCCTGGAGATGCAAACGCAAGAGGGAAGAAGCATGTGAACGGTGGTGATGAGGTTGGAGCAAGATCCTAAGGCTTGGATTTGAAGTGGGTTTAAAATAGTTAAGTTAGTTGTAAATTAAGTTATTTAAATCATGTACGATCTTATAAAATGCATAACTTTTTCATACGAGGTCGAAAAAATGCAAACCCAGTTGCGTTGGAATCGTATGGACGAGCACTACGCGATGGAGTTGGTTTGGAGTCATTTGGAGTTAGTGAGAATTTCGGGTAAAATTAAACGCGCGTTTAATTTTATTCGAAATAAAAGCTAAAACGGAAATTAAAACCAAGGTGAGAATTTCTCACTCAATCGAATAGATTTCGATTTTATTTTAAATAGTTAGATTTAAAATATTTGAATGCATGTTTGAATGATGACTGTAAATTATTGATTGTTAAAATAGACATTATACGCCGTTAGTAAGCGGATGTTATTTAATATAAACATATACCGCGAATATTTCATAAACAGTGAAATTGGTATTATATATAATATCAATATATATATATTGGCATATGTATATATTGGAGTTGGTTGATTTCCCGCATTTTTTGTTTAGCGGATGAGACCCTATTACGCCGTTATTAAGCGGATAATATTTATTAAGAACATGTACCGCGATAATTTCGTACTGGAGCGAAATTGGTACTGTGCTAATGTTTTTGGATGCAGGAAAACAGGTTGGAGGGATCCAACTGGATTCCTCAACGGTATTTATTTTATTTCAGATATTTTGATATTTGATGGACTATCATATCGATATATGATATCGTTGTTAGTCGTGATTGACTATTTGGTGTGTAGCATCATTGGACCCAGATTTTGGGATTTTAAAATGGTTTTTAAAGTGATTTTGAAAATATACTATATTTTTGGAATTGATCCATTATAAATAAATAAACGTTATAATTTTTAAAGTTATAAAATTATGGTTTTTGTGAAATATAGTTAAAAGCTGGTTTTTGAGAAATATGAACCAATGATTTTATAAAATAGTTTAAACTGGATTTTTGAGTTTATTATTAAAAGTTTGAATATAAGATTTATAAAATTTGATTATTTTATAAATCAAGAGAACGGTGAAATTTTAAAGGAATTTAAAGACGTTTAAAAGAATAATATAAATTAATTTATATTAAGAGATTTATAAATGGATATTTATAAATTGAATTATGGACATTATAAAACGAGTTTTTATAAGTGTTTGAATGTAGTGAAAATGAATTTCCTAAATGAATGAAATTTATGAAATTATAAACTGTGAAGTTATAAATGAGATTTTATAAGCAATAGGTTTATAAAATTTATAAAGTTATCGAAAGAATGAATTTTGGATAAATAAACAATCTTATAAGTTAAGATTAATAATTTAGGAAGTTAAATGAACGATTTTGTAAAATAATCGTTTTATAAGTAATTAACTTATAATATGAACTTGTAGTTTATAATTGAGTTATAAACTGGAATAGGTTAATAAAGGAATTTATAAAAAGGAAGTTTTTATAAATAAATAGAAACGGAATTTATAAACGTTGTTTTATAAATCCGCAAATGACTTATTTTGATAAGTTAATTGTTATAACTTAGAGACAGAATTATATTCACATTTTGAACAGTGAATAATCCTTTAAGTTAAAGTGAATAGAAATGATGAAATTTGTTAAGGTAGTATATTCACGTTTTTGAATAGTGAATAATACGTTAAAGAAATTGTTTTAGATATGATGTTTTAAATAGAATTAAAACGATCTAACGATGGTTTAAAATGTGTTGAGATTCGAAACCATAGATTTCAACATTTATTGTTGAAATAGACGTTTTCGAGAAATAAAAGGAAATGTGGACTATAACACTGTTGTTATAGTAAATGATTTCCGAAAGGAAATGTTTTTGTATAGTATTGGAATTTATATATCTATTTTAATTTCGAATCCCTATACTAGTGATTTTGGGTTGTCGTAACGATGTTTTACGCAACATTCGTTTTGGCCCAAGTAGATATGTTTAAGAAAGGATTTTCTTAATATAATGAAATATATACTTAATTCGATTTAAGTATATTGAATATTTTCTAAGTGTTGAAAATAAAAAGATTTGTGAATTACTTATTTTTAATAAGTATAGAAATGTTTTCCAATATAAAGTGAATATATTGAATTTATCTTTTTGAAGATAAATTGAAATGAATGATCGAAATCGAATATTCATAGATATTTTGGATTATAAATTCACTAAGGAATTTATAAATGAAAGGGGAAACTTGTTTAAAAATAAATATTGATTTATTTTTGAAGTGTGAAATTTTATATCTTGTAAAGATATTTTGGAAAATAAATAATTTGGAAAATTTTTTTGAATCTGGTGATGTGTGCATATCCAGTGATAGTTCAATAACCGACTATCAATATTTCCTTTGAATGGGAAATTGATGTGATTTGTTTGAATTTGAATGCACACTTATTTTTGAATAAGCGCTCACTATTCGGGTTAACCGGGAAAGGACCATGGGGTCGTATAACCCATTCCGAATATGTGATACGTCGTTGTGAATTGCATTTGAAGATCGGTGTTGAAGACCGGATATTTGCAAGAGCGATAGGATGACCTATCGATTGTTTCTGCACCGAGTCGCGCCGGTATAGAAACTCCATATGTGATGGTGAATCCGATCAGGATTGTGAATATCCGGATTGCAAGGACTTCTTTGTAAGTGCCTTCGGTTTTGTTCGATCCCGGAACAGACTTGTATGGATTGTATGCCTGACATTACAAGTTGAGATATAAAGCCGATTTCTTTCAAATATATTTCTGTTGGTGGCGGAGAATTTATTCTTTGCTTAACACCCTTCTTTGAGACGTACGAGCTCAAAGGTTATATAGTTGAAGTTATCAGCGATATATCCCATTTTGGTAATGTGACATGCTGAGTGATGCTGAAATGATCATTGTGTTGATTATTTGTGATAGGATCATTTATTTGATCGTCTATCTTAGTGATCATTGTGTTGATCATTTGTTGACCCAAAGCATGGCTTTTGTATAAAGTATGTTTTTGTGGACGTGAATTCGTCGAGCCTCACACACCGTGAATGGTCAAAACAGGAAAGAAGCAGCAAGGTTATGAGGGGTAGCACCCTTTAGGATGTGTCCATTTCCTTCTGGAAAAGGGTGGTATCATGGTATGGAGCCCAGATACTTACTCATGTTGAAAACACTTTGTTATGATTGTGTGAATTGATTACGAGCGCTCGGTGATAAAGGTCCCAAAGGACCGGGGGATGGCATATTCGGTCAGTTGTTACTCAGTTAGGAGTAACCCGGCCTTGTGTTGGTAGAGATCCGGTTTGGTTCTCGGGGATGTCCATCCAGAGGCATTCTCATGTGGCAATGGGAAGTTCCTTGGCCTGATCATTCGTTGGAAATCCAAAGAAACAATACGAGACTTGTACGGTTTTAGTTGTAGAACCTACTTCCTCAGGAGGTAGCTATAGCAGGCATAATATAATGGTACCTATGCTGGCTAAGATTTATATTCTACTTTCGAAATGAATTTTTCCTACACTATGCACTAATAATAATATCAAATGCTCTTTTTAAATGTGTATCAAGCATGTTTGACTATCATAAGGAGAAATCTTCTCCAAGTCTGCGTTTGCATTGTGTGTGTGGTGGGAGGTCTTATGGTAGTCTCATTTTTAAAAGCATTGCGAATTGATTAAAAATATTCCTCTATTTTGATTTTAAAGTTAAATAAACTGTTTTGAGTTCTCACACCAGTCACATGACTGACTTGGAGTTTATTGTTTTCCTTCCTAAACACTGGGTGCCCACCAATTTCCACACGGGCAGTTAAGAGTTAGGTTTATCAGGATATTCTGGATATTCTGGAGTTGCTGGAGGCAAGCTGGATGGCATGGCGTATTACTAGTTTATATAGTATTTCCTTTTCCGCTGCACTGTTTGTTGATGTATGTTGTTGTATACTCTGATGATATGATGTAATGAAATGTATGTAATGTAATAACTGAAATAGTTCTTTGTTTAAAGATTATTCATTTATTATTATATGTTGTTCCGCTGCGAATTGTGAGATTCTGTTGTTGTTCTGTTGTTTCCTTTCTGTCCCGTTCTATTTTTCAAATTCTCTGTTTTCTTTCTCTGTTTTCTAAAAATTGTCTATCTTCTTTTCCCTCTATTTTTCTTTTTCTCTCTTCTTTCTTTTCTTTTCTTTTTTAAAACCCATAACATCTCGGTTTTTCGGCCTTGGATTTCTCGGCAGTCGATAAAGTGAGTGTCGATGTCGGATCTTCGAGAGTCGAAAAATCGCGGGCGTTACAAATTTCATTTAAAAGCTTCTAAAAAGGATTTTAAGGTATTTGTTGCATACTCCATAATCTGGTCAATTAATGATAATCTTGATTCAAAGGGAAATTCGGATGTAGATTACACTGGTAATCCAGTTGATAGAAAAATTACTAGTGGAAAGTGTTTTATGAAGAGACATTCATTAGTTGCATCACGTTTTCAAAATATCTGCATATTTTTCATTTCAAATGATTTTCAATTAGCATACATTTTCTTATAAAACCCCTTCCAGAAAATAGTTTTTGTTAGCCTTGTTTCAGATTAGTCAATTTAAAAAATTTGATTTTGGATTTGATTTTAAATGACTACATTAAATAATTTGACTCCATACTGATTATTGAAAAGATAAATAGTAATTGAAAATGTGACGAGTGTTGATACCAATCATATATTATAACTTGAGACGGTATACTTAGTAAATTTCCTTAAAAATTTAAATAAGATTTATAATAACTCTTGTTGGATAAAAATTCCATGACCATCTCTATTGCTATCATATTTCTAATGACCATTACTCATCAAAATCCAATGTAGTATGTCAATATGTGGTAATTTAAATGGGAAATCGTTCATTTTTCAATTTATTATATTTTTAGCAACAAAAAAGGTCCAAAGTATTCACTCATCTAAAAGTCCTCACGGTTATGCATGGGTGAATTACTTGGAATTATTTATTATGTGCTTTCATGCTCATTTAAAAGTCCACACAGTTATGCATGTATGGAACGCATATCAAAATTGATTATTAAATAGATAGATTGATTTTAATACCATTTAAAAGTTCTCATGGTTATGCGTGGTAGAAGATACTTGAATTCGTTTATTTTTAAATTTGGAATACTATTAATCTCATTTAAAAGTCCTAACGGTTATGCATGGTTAGTAGATATTCAAATTCCCGACATAAATATACCACAAATAGATAGCTATATGGTTTTACATCATTCCTATCACTCTAAAGTGGAATATGCATCTAACAGAGTATTAATGATTTTTGTTTGATTTTTTTATTGAAATTTAATAGTTATACTCGATTGGGTATTAATGTTGTATTAATGTCTATCACTTTATCTCTGACTTTTCTAACACTATTACTCTTTTGCCGATAACAAAATGGGGACGAGAAAAGTAAGATTTTGGCAAATAAAGGTCAAATATTTTATTTTATATATTCTATTTGCATCTCGGTTCATTTGCTTATTTTTATTTATTTTTCATGCATATATGAAGGGGAGCTTTTTGGTAGAGAGGGAGCATTCAAATTGGGGCAACAAATTGGATGATCAAATCATTTAATAAGTTCAAAATCTTAAATATATGTTTGTTATCATCAAAAGGGGGTGAACGTTGAATATGCTAGTATATGATTTTTTTTATGATAATAAACATATATATATATATATATTCATTTAAATGTGATGTTCCATTTTTATCTTTCACATAATTAAATAAATATTTTCTGAATAAAATAAATAGCATAGAATTTAATTCAAACAAATATTTTATTACAATTTTGAATAGTACAAATTTGAGCTCTCACTATATATATACACACACACGCAAAAATTCGATTACATCTCAAATCTCACTTTACACTGTTCACCTCACTACATATCATTCATTCACTAGTTTGTATCTTTGACTCTCCTACAACCTGATCCAGCATCTGAGTTATCTAAAAAGTAAACACTGAAGCTGTAAAATTGGAAAAGAAATATTCGTGCAGTGTAAAACAAAATGTGTATTTTTTATTTGCCTCAATTATTTAGGTTGTTCGTCGTAATTTAATTTTGAATTCATCAAACGTGAACAACTTGTAATATGCACAGTGTATCATTGTATATGCCACAACGCTGTGCACACCGATATACATTTGATAAAACTGCAGGGACAGGAGAGCACAAGGTCAAACCCGAGCCAAAGCTAGGTTCAACTCAAGTGCAATACAAGTAACGATATAAGCACAAGGTCAAACCCGAGCCAACGGCAGGTTCAACTCAGGTGCCATACAAAAACAAAAACAGAATGGTCAAGTTTTAATGACTGGAACAAGCCTCAACCAAAAATTCAATTTGTACACTTGAAAAATACTCTACTGTTCAAACTCAAATGTCAACCAGAATTCAACTCAAAGCATCCAGGTTTCAAAATGATACTACAAGACCAAGTCTTAAACAAATGGACCTTCACATGAAAATTCACAGTTTCAACAGATTACAAAATGAGCAGTTTAAAGTTCAAGTGAACCAGATAAGACATAAGCCCATGACTCATGTGCAACAAGTGAAGGCATGGAAGCAGTTCAATATCCAAGCAGACTATATGAATAACACATCTAACAAGGCAACTCAGCACAAAGTGAACCATAAACCAGATCACAATAAGACAGCAACTCAACAATACAAGTACAGACTACACAGTCAATGGTTCAACTGGTCAGAGCAACCCAAACCATCAATAAGCTCCAAAGCAGACTACGTGATGAACATAAATGCAAACCAGACTATACATGACCATACACATATATATACATGTGTCACATTTCAGGTTCAGCTCAACCAACATATATGAGTGAAATGGCCAGAACCACATCTACACCAGACTTCAACATATACAAAGGGTGATGCCAGGAAATGGACAGTGTAACCAAGCAGCAATCCTCGAAGCAACAACTTAGTGCAAACCCAAAGACACACTTGAATATCATACACATATCTACATGAACACACTGTACACAAGTTCATATGCACTGGGTCAAAACAAATGCAACATGAAAACAAAGTTCAGTGGCATGGCACAAAGGTACAAAACGCAACCGAGACATTACATATGCATATACATACATGTATGTGTACAAATGGAGATGACCAGCATTCAAAGAGTAAATGAACATAACTAGAAAACAAGTGAAACTGGTAACATGAATAAAATGAGCGAAGCCTCAACATACATATGTACATGTGTGAAACATCAAGCATACATATATGCAGTTATGAATAAGACTACAATACAAGTTGCAGTAACAAATTCAATGTTCGAAAGAAATGAAACATTAGCAGTTTAAAAAATGACAAGTACTCATGAAATCACCAAAGAGCAATTTTATAGTTTTATAGAAATTTGGCAGAAGTTTCAAACCAAGGCAAAAAAATCGAACAACTCAAATCTAAGCCGTGGTCACAAAATGCAGTTTTCATAAAGCCATGAATGAAAAAGTCAGAGAGTCAAGCACTTAAGTAAAACACCAACAAGTCATAAGAGAATCAAATTCAAATCAAAGTTGCCGAAGTCAAAGAAAAAAGAAGAAGAAAGGAACCAAATCAGAAATCAAACCCGTGATAACTAAGTAATCAGAAAATATACGAATTGAACAAGTCAAGATTAATCACCAACATTCAAGTTAAATCAAGCATATTAATTGACGAATTCAAATAAATATATTCGAACTATAATTTAGGGTTTTCGACCCTATAAAACCCAATCATCATCGGCATTTTCCGATCATTCGAGTTTAAGCAACAACAGAGAGGACATTCAACTCGAATGAAAGTCGATAATAATCAATAATCAGTAAAAGGCATTCACGTACCAATTCATGCATCAATTGAACTCGACGAAATGCAGCAGCCGTGTGCAAATCAAAGAAACAATCGATCGACAAAGCAAGGGACATAAAATCATCTATTCGATCGATCAACTATTGCGGCTTCAACAAAGTGAAGTCCTAAATTGTTGAAAGAGTAACGAAAATTTTCGAAGAGGCAGTTTCAATGCATAAGAATACAAGCCGAAGAAATAAAAAGAGAAAGGAGAACATATTTTTTCACTGTGTTAATTTCCTATGGGCCGGCTTTTTCTACTGAATTTAGTATTTGAATCAGGGTTTCTAGTTTTTTCAATTATTTTTGTTTTGTACTTCTTTTTAAACTTTTGTAATTTTCTAGCCGTGTGACTAGGGTACAAACTACGGTAGTGTTGTTCGAGAATTCTCCACTTAGTGCTGAGTTGTGGTAGGGTTTTGAGCGAAGAGTTAGGTCAGTCGATAGTAGGTATCGCGAGTTCACGTGTGCAAGCGACTGACTACTTAATTTCTAGTAGAAACCTTGAGGGCAGCACGTTGGTTGGGTTTTGCCAAAGATGGGTAAATCTGTGTTGTTCTATTTCTGTTTTTATTCTGCTATTATTTGTGTTGCTATTATTCTGTCATATCTGTGTTGCAATTGTTTTTATAATTCCACATTAAATTTTTATAATTATTATTATCACCCTATTCACCCTCCTCTAGGGTGAAATCGATCCTATAGGGATTGTGTAGTAATATGGTTCAAAGGCTAATGTTGGGAGGAGTGTTGATGACGATGTCAGAATAATTGGTGATTGGGATTATATAGTCTCAAAGATTGTTTTGAATAGGGATGATGAAGTTGCTAACGAATTCGTGTCTGTAGCGCATTTGTCACGAAATGGCAATTCTATGTCACTTAGCGATAGTTCTAAATGGCCACATACGTCAACTTCTGTAGAAAGCATATGCTGTTGCAGCAAGTGGTGTAATAGCAAATGATGAAGAAATTGCTAATGATTTAGTTTCTATAGAGACGATGTGTATCATTAAATGGTAGTTGTAGTTGCGGCAAATGAAGAGATTTTCGTTGAGGTAATCGAGCATGAATCTATTGTTGACTATGAGTATGTTTTATGAAGTGTAGAATATAAAGCTTTTCTGCCATTGAATTCTCATAATAATGTGGTTGTGAATAGTGTAGTAGTTACTGCACGTCAATGTTCTGACAGAGATGCTGGGATTAAATGTACGGGTAGGGATGAGTGTTATGGAGTAGTTATCATAGATGCAACAAATGAAGTAGCAGGGCATGAGTCTGACATTGTGCACGAGTCTATTTTAGGGTAGGTGGATCTGAAACATCATTAATATCATATGTGGATAAAACTTTTATGGTAAGTAAGAAAGTCAAATGTTTTATAGAAGAGCTCTACTCATAGGTTATAGTGTTGGATTAGTTGAAGGCTGACAGTCCCATTGATGGTTCGATTCAGGATGTAAGTCAGTTGGAGTTACTCGAAATGGTTGAACAGCTGCTAATTTTGGGTTGGAGCTTACCATAGGATCAAAACTACTTCCATACGTAAGCCTCTCTAGCAAGGTTTTAAATGTCGGATTTTGGTCATGTCTCTCTCAGAAATTCTACACACAAAATCTCATGTTGGACGAAATCTCGGGTGAGATAAGTATATGTTTAGTGTAATTCTCGAATTGACATAGATAATAGGAGAGCAGTTTGGAGCAAATGACTTGATTATAGACCCCTTACCGCTGATCCATATATAACAAAGGATTTCAACGCGTCTAGACTTTTAGGTGAATGTACACATAGAGAAGGCAAGATTTTTTGCTATTGATGATTTTGACATTTTATTTTAGCAGTAATTTAATACACTTAATAATAGATGGTTTATTTGGTTAAAGTCAAGAGAAATCCCTTGGATGATGCTTCTCGAATGTTTCTTCTTTAGTGAAGAAATGGAAGATAGGTTCGATGTTTTATTTGTAAGCGTTTCCTAACCATGTATTCTGATTATCATCCTATTATTCTACTTTTCGAGAACCCCCACCCAAAGAACTTTTAGAATTAAAATTATGTGTCTTTTAGAAACTAATTTGATTGATTTAGTATAAATAAATGGCTTTTAATGAGTAACAGTACTTTAAAAAACCTTGGTAATATAGCTAAAGTATTTCTTAGCAAATTTAGGGACATAAGACTATCTCTTAATAATGGAAAATGATGTTATTGGAAAAAATAAATCAAGAAACAAATATTTACTTTGTCACAATTTCAAAATTAAAAAAATTAAAAGAAGTTAGAAACCTAAATCTTCTAGGTGAAATGTTCTTTGAAATCTTGAAATAAAACTAGAAAAAGTCATTATGATAGATGAATAATGTGGAAATAGAGATCCAGGATTGTTTGGAAGGACGAAGGAAAAATATTTTTTTCCATAAAATTGCTAATGGCCACAAGCTTAGCATACATGCGTTTGTTGAGATAAACAAGAATTGATATAACCACAATGTAACAGAAAACTACAATGTCACAGAAAACACTGTGCACATTGATACATGATCAGCAAACACAAGACAACAAGTGCACAAATGCACACAATCCAGGCAAAGCAAGATGACCACAAACTTAACAATGCATACAGAAAAAATAAAGAATGCCAATAGTACAAATATACAATGGTCAGTCAAGAGAACCTCGCATGAAAGCTTGACCATGCCCAGTTACAACAAAGCACCAGTACAACAACCAGAAACATGATCAACACAGCAACAATAGTCAGGCAGTATGCATCAGGCCAGACCAATCAGAAAAGGTGCAAACCAAGACACAGTGATATATGAAGTACACAAGTGCAACTACATCAACTAGCAAATCAAACCAGAATGCATCAGTATACAGTGAGCCCGACAACAAAGTGACTCAAGACTGCAACAAACATCAGCAGGTACAAGATGCCCAACCAAATGAATATCAATGCAAACCAGCAATTAAGCACATGTATGCAGATCAGTGTCGACAACCAAGTAAATGCAGAGAACAGTGCAATCATGAAGATTGCAGCAAAAATGCAGACATAACAGGTGAAGTGCAACAAGAATCAGACTCAAGTACATGGTAAACATGTACACAAATGCAAAGCTTAAGTATGCAGATCAAAAGCAAATGTTCTTAACTGCAAGTTCAAACCAAAACGCCAAGTGCAACAGCATGAACAAAAGATCAAAGAAAAAGATGGTTAGAGCCGTAGTATACAGAGTGACACAACAATATGCACAGATGCATTCAAGACTAAAACCAGGCAGTGACAATACAAGCCTAGCATCAAGACACTAAGCAACTATCAAAGTTCAAGTTATACAAGACAACTACAAAATCATCAATGCAATGCACAGCAAGTTATGACAAAGTCAAGCCAAGTCGAGATGAACAATGAATGTATCGAAGTCGTGAAAAAATACAGAAGTCAAGTGATAAAAAGCCAAGTGCGTATGCAGTATTGATGAAGTCAAAAAGCAACACGTGATGAGCACGGCAATTCGAAGCAGCAATTCAAAGCCGTGGGTATCAAGTAAATCATCAATATACGTTTTTGAACAAGTCAGAAAACATCTCAATCATCGAAACAAAATCAAGTGGCCGAGATGAATAATATGACAAATTCAAATGATTTTATACGAACGCAAAAATAGGAATTCGAGTCCTATATAAACCCTAGGATCATCATCGGCAAATTCATTCGAGTTCGAGCTTAACAAAGAACAAATCATCCAACTCGAATCACGATTGAGTTCAAGCATCAACCCAGAAAAGCAAACGCATAAAATTACATACCGAAGCAATAGTGAACTCGATCAAACAGAAGCGGCCAAGAGCGAACGAACGAGAACGAAGCACACGAAAAGGCACAGCTTCAAAACCCTAGTTTGGATTGAAGTGAACAAAGCCCTAAATTTGCAAGAGGAACGGCCGACATTATTCACGAAAAGGAACGGAGCAACTAAAAGTCGAACGGGCTAGAGAAAAAGAAATTGGACCGACCTTGTTTATAAAAGGGCTTTTTATTTTATTTCTAGGGTTTAAGTTTAAAAAATGTTTTAGTTGTTATTTGTTTTTTTAATTGTTGTTTTTGTTTTTACTTTACGAAACAAAACTTTGTAAATCACCACCTAGGGTTTAGGTAGTGTCAGATTGTCTAGTTAGAATTAGTTCAGTGAGCAGGGTGTGCGAGTTTGCAGAGCTCTATAGGCGGGAGCAGAGTTTGCGAGTAATCAAAGTTCTATAGGCAGGAGCAGAGTTTGCGAGTAAACGAAACTCTATAGGCGGGAGCAGGGTGTGCGAGTCTAGTAGAGTGTTTGTGAGCGGGAGCAATTGTTTGCGAGTCAAGTAGAATATTTGTGAGCGGGAGAAAATGTTTGCGAGTCTAGTAGAGTGTTTGTGAGCGGGAGCAAAAGGGTCTGCAAGTCTAGTAGAGTGTTTGTAAGCGTGATACTGTTTAATTCTAATAGAAATCTGGGAATGCAACAGTAGGCAGGGGTTGCCGAAGCTAGGTAAATTTTGTGTGTGATTTACTTTTCAGCATATTTATTTCTACAGTTTATTTCTGTGTTTAATTTGAGAAAATTTACTATAACCCTATTCACCCCCCCCCCCTCTAGGGTTAATCTAGATCCTACAGAAGTTTCATTCTTTTGGCAGCGGAATTCGATGGCGCTTAGGCCTATAGTTATATGGGTTTTGGCCGTGACAGCAACGTAACCGAGGTTGTAGCTCCGATCTGTAGCGGGTTCCATGGAAAAATCGAGGGGCGTGGAGTGCCTACAGTTATTTATGGATTTTGCCAGAAAGGCAACGTAACCATCAAGTTAACCGCGACCGTGGATGGGGGTTATGATTTCTAGAGCATTCTCACCAAAGATATTTCCTCTATTTTAAAATGTTTTCTATATTTTCCATAAAAATGTTTTCCAAGTATTTTCACTAGGTGCTGAAAACGGGTCTACCAAGCACTTATACATTTTCAGTCTTATGCCTGATCAACGTATGACCGAATCTTTATGAAACAAGGATGGACATGTTAAAACATCGAGTTATAAAAAGTATTTTTATAAAGCTATTTGGGCAATATTATATAGATTTTATAAAATGTTTTTAAAAATGATCAAAGAATAATTTTTCTGATTTTAAGTATTGAACAAATTTTGGCTCCGTTCCTTTTCGAGGACGAAAAGATTCAAAGGGGGTAAGAATGTGATAATGCGATTTTTGGTCATCTATTAATTAATAATTAACAGGATGTAATTCAATTAAAATCCTGATTTGTAAGGTGGACCAATAAGATTTTGATAAATATCCAGAAACTATAAAATTTTTAGTAAATTAATAAATAAATAAATAGAGATGTGTAAACTTTATTAAAATTTTAAGTGTGTGTGTGTGTGTATTGATTAGAATACAATGCGATATATTATAATTGGGAGGTTATGTTTGAATTAAATATAATATTTTTCAAAAGCAACAATCATAAGGTTATTAATTAATAAAGTTAACTTTTTTCTTTCAAAAATAGCGACCTCCTATTTGATTTTGTCATTTTCGTCCAGATTTCGTTATTTTCATCGTGCTTCGTCTCCCCCTTCCTTCCTTCTTCTCCCTCCGCTCCTTCCATACCTATGCCTATCTCTCCTTCCCCTCTGCCTCGTCTCTCCAACCCCTTTGCCCTATTCATCTGGATCTGGTAGGGTTTTTGAGGCTCTGCAATCTGCGTCCTCGATTCAATGCCTCCCCTACTATCTGACTTCGAGTTCCCTCCTCTGCCAACGGTTACGAATTTTATCCTACCTGCTGTTGTCGAGTGCTTTAGCTTGCATCCTGAGTTGTTGACTTCAATAGGTGGTGATGGTTGTCGTTCTAATATTGGTCCTGAGACTGCACATGTGTCTGATGTTGTTGTCTCTGGTGCAAATGAAGTGGATATTGGTGTGTTTGGATGTGAGATGTTTTCTTCCCCTGCTGATATTTCGTGTTTGGCTCGGTGCACATCTGGTGTTCGACCAAATGCTGATGAGAAAGGTGTTCCCAAATTCAATATTTTGAGTTCTGGCGAGTCACTGCTTGCGAACTCTGTTCGTCTCACTACTTTGGGTTCTGTTGAATCTACTCGATCTGCCGCTGCAGGTAATCCCATTAGTGTGATCCAGGACCTGCTGCTTCTTCCCTGGTCGGTTCCAAATCTTGGACTTCGCTTTTTTCATCTTTGCCCGGTAATGCGGGGGTCTACAATCCGATCGAATTTGAAATTATTGAGGAAAATGGAGTGATGATTCCTTCGCCTATGGTTATGGAAGCTGGTGTGGACTATTGGCCAGATTAGTTGGTTGGATTCTTTCTAGACCCATCTCATCGGCTTCACGATGCGGCTTCGGTTTGTCGTAAAGCTTGGCGACTTCGTGGCGATCTTCGTGTTAGGCTGGTGGATTCCATGTATTTCCTTTTGTTTTCCTCCACTGAGGAACGCTGTCGTGTTCTTGAGGCTGAGCCTTCTTTTTCAATGGGCAACCATTTATTATTACTCCTTGGTCTCCGACGGTTGTTAGTACTCGTGAGCAAGTCCTCTCTATCCCCTTTTGGGTTTACTTTTCTCATATTCCCTCTGCTCTGCAACCCTTGCTTGGTTTGAATTGGCTAGCTTGTAATGTAGGTAAATTGAAATGTTTTGACTCTAATACGGTTGCGCGTGAAAAATTGATGTTCGCTAAGGCTCTGATTGAGATTTCCCCATCTAAGCCCCTCCCATCCTCTATTCCTGTACAGCTTGCTGTTGGGCACGTAGTGGAAGTCTGTGTTCGCTACGATTAGGTTCCAGATATTTGTTCCTCCTGTCACTCCTTTGGCCACCTAGCAAACGCCTGCTCACATTCTGACGTTTCTACGGCTGCTCCTAAGATCCCTCTTCCTCGGCCTCCGCTTAGGATATGGGTCCCTAAGACATCTTCTCTGGTTGCTCCTCCTCCTACGGCTCCTATTTCTGTCTCGGATCCACCTTCTTGTACTACCGATCGGCCTGCCTTATCGCCTGCTCGGCCTTCATCCCCTGCCGTTTCTGTGGTCCCTAGTGTTGTATCTGCAGTCCCTTCTTTTGTTCTGGTCCAGCCTCCTCGTGTTGTGCCTGTTCCTGGTCTGCCTTGTCCCTCTGTTGTTTGGGATGGTGATAAGAGATGTTGGGTTGATAACATTTCTGACATGAGATTTAACCCCTTGGATGATTCTTTCTTCAGATTTGTTTCCGATGATCATTTAGACCTTAGATGTCTTTATTATAGACCGCCTGGTGACTCATTAGCTCTTTTTTTGGACGGTTATTTTTCGAGATCGAATTCTATCTTGCTTGCTAATTCATCCTGGGATCGTTCCTTTCTGTACTCTTCTGATTCTGTGCTTATGATCCCTGTCTTGCTTCCCATTTCCTCCCTTTTGCTGGTCTGTTGGGGAATGTCCCTATGGAGTCTTCTCAGGTTTGCTGGATGCTGGTGATGATACCTCTTCGGAGGAGTAGTTGTTTTCGATGTTCATATTGTAGTTGTGATATGTCTTTCACACTCCTATGCAGTATTCTTTTTTTTCCATAGTAGTTAAGGTGCTTTTACCTTTCTCTTGTACTTTAAATTTTATTACGTTCGTAATAAAAAGTGGTCGGTCCACTATAAAACCGGTTGGCCTTGCCAAAACAAATTTCAAAAGCTATTTAATGGTAAAATTTCAATACATATATTTGTATATTAACTTATTAGTATATGATAAATTTTTAAGATCATTGTCTTAAGATTATATAAATACTTAAAAAAGGGAATACATTAATTAAAATAGAAAATATTAATCATAAGATATATATATAAATGGAAAATATAATAGAAATTTCTCATAAAAAATAAAAATAAAACAAATTTAAGCATAAGTATATGAGAATAGGCATGTGTAAGAAGATTAATACATTTGTGAACAAGTGTTAGTAACAAATGTAAGGAAATCAACAAGTGTCATTTTTTCTAAAAGAAAAATGTAAATAAAAATAAATAAAATATGTACATCTTCATTTTTCTTCTTTCATCTTCATTTTCTTACAAGAAAATCTGAAAAGAGAAACAACAGTAAACAAAATCTAAGAAGCAAACAATTATCATCCTCCAGTTTACAAATCTGAAGCCATAAACCATTTAAATATCAAAGTAAAATCAAATAAATAAATCTGAGCATCCCAATCTTGATTCTAGAGCAAAGACCAACTCTTTATAAACATTTGAGCAAAGATTCAAAAACTTCAATCATGTGTCAGAGCAAATTAACAAGATTTCAGATCAAAGTGTTCCAATTCAAAAACCAAGTTCAGAAAAATAAAGCAAGTAGCTCTAACCTCTGTTATTTCAAAAGAATAAAGCAGGTGAGTAACATTTTTTTTAAAAAAAATCTTAAGTATAATTATGGTTGCATTTAATTCTTGTGATAAATATGTATTGTGTGTATATATAAGTGAATCTTCTGTGTATATATGAATGTATATATGTGTGCATACTGTTGTTTTTATGCTACACTGTTTTTAGATTCCAAAGTTCAAAATTTATTCAAAAATCCATATCCTCTTGATCTAATTGTTGTTAGGACTTAAGTTTCAAACAAGATTTGTTTGTTTGATTTTAGACTAAGTTTTAAAATTTTATTTAAGTTAAAATGAAATAGAATTCTCACTAGAAACTAAAAATAACAGAGCTAGCTTAACATAGGTGAAAATTTAATCATCCTAATTCATTGCTTCAGGCATATGATCTGAAAACTTAACCAAAATTATGATTTTTAGAAGTGATATCATAATTTTTCGTAATGGAAAATGGGTGCAGTTCTGGTTTAGCCAGAAATTGGTATTTGAGGGGTTTCTGATGTTCTCGATTGTCTGGGAGGTCGAGGTTCCTTCGCGTGGTAGTAGGATGATAGGAGATGTTGGGCAACATGGTAGAAGTGATGGCAGTTCACTGTGGCGATGGCGGCGGATGATTTGAGGTTGTAAACCGAGTTAGTGATGGTCTGGAAATGATCCACCCTAGTCCCTCGGGATGATCAAGTTTAACAGAATTCAGGGAGATGGAAGAGGGGATGTTGACGAGGTCATGGCCGAAGGTGCTGACAGTCCGGTGGTCAGAGAGACGAGGTTGAGGGTTTTTCCAGGTTGGTCTGTTTTTCTAGGTTTGAAAAGTAATGCTCGATTTTGATTTCGAGTTGATAGTGAAGTTCTGATGGTCGTAGTCTGATCTGGGGATGATCGTCGACATGTGGGGATCATTGTGTATGGATGGAGGTGGTGGAACCTCTGGTGCATATGCACGGTGCATTCTGGTATGGTGAAGCCTGGAATTGTTGAGGATGGTGTACTCGAGTTTTCTAGTGTTTTACTCGAAGATTTTTGAATTGGACTCGAAGCTCTTGAAGGGTAGGCTCGGGTCAATGTTTGTGTTACAAATTTTTTTTTCCAAAACCTGTCTGTTTCAAATTTTAAAATGGTTTTAAAATTTGAAAGCAAGTATTAAATCCTGTTTAAAATATGGATTCAAATTTAACTTCGTATCTTAGTTTTGAAATGAATAAGTTTTTGAAATTTAAGTTGTTTTGATAACTTTAAAATGTTTAAAGTATATTTTAAAATGATTTGAATTAAAAATGAATTTGGTTTAAAACTCAATAAATTTAATTTATAAATGATAAGTGATTCTTTAACATTTGGATTTAAAAATGGTTTTTAAATTGTTTTTAAATTTTTTAAAGTTAAATTTGTATTCATTTTAAATCTTAAATTTGAAATGAAATTTAAATTAAATTTAAAAGTAAAATGTTTTCAAATGCTTTTGGTAATGACAATTTAATCATTAAGAATAATGTTTTATCTTAAAGTTAATTAAGATTTAATGATTTGAGATTCATTAAATTAAGATGATTAATTATGATAATTAATTAATTAATGATTTAGTGTTAACTAATTAACTAATTAAGGATTGTAAGCTAACTAATTAAGGATTAACTAATTAAGTAATTAAGATTTAAGTTAATTAAAGATTAATTAATTTGAAATTAAGGATCATTAATTAGATAAATGAGATTTGTTAATAATGATTAGAAATAAATTAATCAAGTAATTAAGGATTAATTAAGTTACAATTAAGCACTTAATTAATTAAATAACTAGAGATTAAATAATTAAATAATTAGACATTAATTAATTGATTGGTTATTAAAGATTAATTAACTTGTAATTAATAATGATTAATCTAAGTTTAATTACTTAAGAGAAGTAATTAAGTAATTGTCAATAGTTAATGAAGATTATTAACTTGAGATTATTAAACGATTAATTAATGTAATTAATTAAGATAGTCAATTAAATTAATTAATCGGTGATTACTAGATGTAATTAAAAGAAAACTACTTGTTGGGAAGTAATCAAAGGATAATTACTTAGGGAAGTAATTAAGTGATAATTACTCAGTGTAATTAAAGGATTAATTTATGTAATTAATCAAGGAGTTGATTTTATTGATATAAGTAATTAAGGGGAGATAATTACTGATTAATGACCTTATAGGTGATTTTCTAAATAAATGGAAGATTTTCTAAATGTGATTTATTTAATGATAATTTCTTAGTAAAAGTAATTAAGAATTAATTACTTATTGTAATTAATTAAAGGATTGAGTAATTATGGAAATTAATTAAGTGTTAGTTAAGGAGTGTGATTAATTAAGGAATAATTAATAAATGTGTAGGTTAATTAATTTGAGTAATTAATTACAGATCAATGTAATTAATATGGATGGATAAAAGTTAATTAATTTATGTAATTAATTAAGAGTTAATTACTTATTGTAATTAAAGGATAATTAATCAAGGGTGATTAATTAAGACGGATGATTAAAGGATGATTAATTAATTGATTTGTAATTGATTAACGTTAAGTAAAGGTAATCTAAGTGAGTAAAGATTTGTAGTTAATTTAATTAGATTAGAGATAAATTAAATTAATTTTGTAAATGATCCATCTTTCTTGTGATTGATTGAATGATGATTAAATGTCTTGAATTGATTGATATCTCTGATATGAAATGGTCTGTGATATGATATGTTTTGGGTGGACATTGATAATGTGGTTATCTATCGATGATGAATTGCTGTGTAAAAAGGTGACATCTTTTATTTAAAGTTGAATTATATTTCACTTGAATAACTTGGGTCAAGATGGTATTGTATTCGAAGAGACCGGAGTCAGGTATTAGTTAATACTCGAAAGCACATCGATTCTTTATAAATTGATATGTGAAATCATAGGCTGAAATGGAATGATTTAAGTGAATTGGACCTTTAAATCTAGGTTTTGGTACTTAAATTGATGTGTGAAATAAGTAATGTTTATAACAACTTGTGGAGTTGTAAATTGATACAAGTTACCCCGGGTTATTATAAGTTGTATGCTTTTGTATTCCATGACAGATGGGTTTACTCACGCTGGTTTCCAGCCTGACCCGGGTGTTACTTTGATGTAATGCTCGAGTCAGACCGAGTATTACAGATTTTCATGTAAGGACGTTTTGGAACTCAGAATGGCAGGACGTATGATGTGTATCCTATGTGATATTGCAGTTTATCTCGGACATGTGGATTGCATCTGTCCAGTGTTTTTGTATGTTGTAACTCTGATGCATTAAAGAGCAACCTGACAAGTACAGTTTTCCTTTGTAAAATGATATTACTGATATTATATTTTATCCGCTGCGAATGTGAGATTGTGCTTTGGTGTTTCTGTTCTTTTTCTTCTATCTCTTTTCTTCTTTTCTCTAACTATCTGGAATTTTCGGGATCGAAAATTCCTGTTCGTTACAGGATCGGTATTTTGGGACGTACGGATTATGACAATTGGTATTGGAGCCAAGGTTTGAAATTCCTTAGGGATGAGGGGTGTACTGAGAGAACATACTTGAAATTTTTCCAAAAAAGTTTTTAAATGTTTTACAAAATGGCTTTTCTAAAGGTTTTCGAAATGGGTTTCCAAAGTATACATGTTTATGTATGTATATGTATATTTATATATTTGTATATAGATAAAGATTTTTCAAATTTTTTATATATAAGTGTAATATGAATAACTCTTTTCCTTGTCTTTCCAATACTTTAAGTGGAAAATTTGCTAAGAAAATTCTAAATCACAGTTAGATAATGTAGCAACCCAAAATTTCGAACAATTTTTACTTAAATATCTGAATTATTTAAATATTTGAATCTTAGATATAATATTATTAAATTGATTTAATAAGTATTTTAACCCCCTTTTAAATCATAAGTGATGATGATTAACTTATTTTGGAAAATTTATTAAAAAAATAAATACTTTGAAAAAAGATCGGTAATGTGACTAAAAATCATTTTATTGATAAATAGTTCTTAACAGTCAGAGTTGTTAGGGACTTTTATAAATACACTTATTTTCCTAGGAAATTAATAAAATGAACTAAAACCTTTTTTTCCATCTATAACAACCCAAAATACAGTTCTTATGAGAAGGGGTTAGAATAAAAGTTCTAGTGAATGACAAATTATACGCTTCTAAGCGTAATTCTACATATACTGTTTTATTTCCAAATACTGTTATATTAGGTTTACTGGGTTCATAAAACTCTCACCTCTATGCATGAATCGTGTCCATCTACTCCCTAGTAGATCAAAAGCTAATAACTGATATATATATATATATAGCTATACGCCCAATGACCGCATCGACCCTAGATACTACCCATACTACCTTCCATATCCTCCTTGCAAAGGACACTATCGTCTTGCTTCTACGGCATTCTACATCTATAAAGGATTGTCTTATAAGGCCTACAATACAAATGTTCCATGGTCTGCTATGAAAACATAAAACTGCGTCTGCACTAGTCTATATTAATTCTCGTACATCCACAATGTACCACCCAGTGCGTAACTTGAGCCACTGAATACTAATTAACATGGTCTACCTTGTACGGAACTCAGATGGGGATCTTCTATGTCTGTAAAGGACTGCACTATTAGGCCTACAATACAGATATTCTATTTTGTCTTTCTTTTTTCTTATCGTGGCTATGGCCCCACACAGCCACCCCTCAACTAATCGAAAGACCTTTAAAGAGCTAAGTGGTTGTTCCCTACTATAAACAATCTGAACATCCAATTGGTTGTGTCCCTCATCCAATGTCTCGATATTGAAAGAATCATTGGGCTGATGGTTTAACTCCAGTCTTTCTCGAACTCGTTTCTTGGTTTTGATGTTGGCCCGATATCCGCATGTGACAATTCTTTTGGGTCCTACCCACTAAAACTTACTTGTAAGTATTGGGACATGCGAATATCCTACTCCAAACATCAACCACTTTTGACTGCCTACATTGGTCCAGCCATGCAAAAATCAGTCAAGGCATACTCTTTTGATGGAACACCTACAGACCTGCCTTTGGAGGACTACTTCACTATGCCTACCCCAGAGGGCCGTCCTAGAGTGCCCTCACGTCCCGTTGAAGTCTCGTACTTCCTTCTAGCCCAAAATAACTAAATTGGACGTGCTTCTTTTGTGCTGAAATATGTGATGAACTGCTTCGTTAGGCTCTTCATCCTTTGGGCTGCTCCACACGCATCTCACTCTTTAATTATACCCTAAGTCTAATCTTTTATTTTGTGTTTAGTTTACTTTTCTTATTCTAGTTGGCTACTTATTTACCCTAGTTAGCATAATCTCGTCCCAACCTCACCTAACTATTGTGAGACAATCAGCTCCTGACTGAAAGGGAAAGCTATTGGTACAGGTCACTTCTATTATCTTGCTTATTAACTTAATCCAAGATCTAAGTTTATTAAAATAAGACTCTTTTGTTATTTTGCTCTATTTCCTTATTAATTTAATTTTAGTCTTAAAATAAGCCTTACTGTTCTTTCTATTTAATTAAAACATATGTTATAATTTTACTTGCAATAGTCACTTTTATCCTCTTTTATAATTTATATATTATAAACATAAGTATAAGCGTCTCTTTTCTATTTTAATATGTCTTCTTTTATTAAGATATCGAATTCCCTTTAATTCTCTTATATTATATGAAAATTTTAGCTTAGGACTACGTCCGACTATCACAAATTTACTTATCATAATAACTGCTTTTCTTTTAATTCTATTATCTACGCATTAAATGAAGAACTAGGTAGATTTCTGTTCATTGCTTCTAGGCTTTGTCTGATAATTTACTTGATTTCTCCTTTACTTCTTTAAATTCTTCCCTTTATTTTTCTTATATTCTAGGAAGTAATTCTATTCTATTTGGTTGATTACAGAAAAACTATGCTAAAAATCCATTTCCACGTTTTAATACTAAATAATGCTATAAATAATAATCCATAACCGCAAGATATTTCTTTTATTATTTCTTTACTTATTGGATAGTGTAAAATACAGTAATTTCTCTATTTTACATCAATTCCTTTTTTCTTTCTTTTTATTCTTGCAATTACGTTTATCGTCATCTTTTAAATATTAAACAATGGAAATGTTTTCACTTTTCTAAACCAATCAATTAATCTATCACTAACTTCCCTATCAAGTTATTAAATTTTATTTAATTTATTACTCCCATATTAGCATAATTACTACAAATATCTATCTTTCTTTTTTATTTCTACTTTTCTTATTTTACGTCTAATTTATGTAAATCCAATGTTCTTCAATTTTAGTCCGAATTTGCAACTTCTTTTATTTACTATTTTATTCGGGTAAACAGGAATAAAAAGAAGCTAACATTTACAAGCTAAATTTCAACTTTAAAATATTTGTAAATAACTGCAATTTTCTTACTTTTAGGCTTATGCCTTTCTCTAACTGTCAAGCCTAATATTAATTAAATATAAGCTTTCTTATACAATTTACAGTCTTAGCATAACTAATTAATAGAATTAATTACTTAAATAAATACTAAATAAAATAATTTAACGGGACTCTAACGATAATATATCATAAACGCAAAAGATATATAATTAAATCCACTCATCTGTCGTCCTTAGCTTTGCTTGTGCTCGGCTTGGCTCCACGGTCCTTGTGGATCCCCTTCTAAGGTGTAAAATATTTTTATTTTTAGATGATCCCCTCCCTAGAAATATTTTCTTTTTAGGGTCCAGCCTCAGGCAATGAACCCAATGAAATATTTTCTATTTAGGGTCCAGCCTCAGGCAGTGAACCCATTGGGAGAAAATTTTATTGTGAGAAAGAAACTAGGCCAAGGGTTATATTTATAGTGGAGTTTAGGAATCTCAAACCGTTGGATTCTTGGATTAATCTAGAGCCACCACGTCATAGGGTCCTTTAGTGCCATCAGATGCATCAACATATGGCTCGGATTGAATAAAAATTGATTTTATTCCGTTCGACACATACCTGGACGAAACTAATTCCTAGTGGCAACGCGATTCGACCTTAGGATCAACCTTTGTTGTCCTTGGGTCGACCTGGAGGTCGACCTAGGAGTGTTCTTGGTTGATATATGGATCGACCCATATATTTATTTAATTTTTTCGTTTCTCTTGGTTTTTGTTTCCATCGTAACTTCTCCGTATTAACTCAAATTTTGACAAGTTATGTATGAAAATTGATCAAAAAATCACCATGAACACAATGATATAAGTTTCGAGACCATATTCTGACAATTACAAAAAAAGTTATTTTCACTATTCATCGTTATTTGATTATTTATTACATAAATATGCGGGGTGTTATATTCTCCACCCATTAGGAAACGTCGTCCCCGAAATTCGACAAGGGTAAAATTATGTAATTCCTTACATCAATTACATCCATTTTGTATGCTTCCAATTTTGTGACCATTCGTATTTTTGTGCAAAAGTGTTATTCAATACAAAATATATGCATGTACGTGAATTTCTGTGCGGTACCTCCTATATAAATGCCTTTCTTCTATAAAAATTTATTTTAAAATATATTTACACATCTTAAATATACTTGCAAATTCTATATGAATGCAATTTTTTTTTTTGAAAAATCAAAATACATTTCATCCAATTTTTCCCACACTCCTACTGCATAGGGCTGTAGTTTCGACGAATTTTCATCCAAATCCTACCACACAACTTCTAACATTCAAATTTCAGAAAAATCTCATTTTCCAAACTCGATTTCTTATGTTAGAAAGAAGGTAGAAAACGGGAAAATTCCATATTTCTCTATTTTACTTTTGCGTGCCTCTATCTCTGTACTTGGAACTTGTGCCGCTATCCTATAAAATCTCTATTTTCTTTCCCAAGCATGGTTTACAGAAGAAATCTTTTTCCTTTCAAATTTTTCCCAAGCTTAATTTATGGGAAAGATGTATTTTCTTTTGCAATTCTCATTTATTTCTATTGACGTTTCTGTAGCTTTCTTTAGGTCCTGCTATTTTTCTTTTAATTACCTTATATCTTCTTTTATTCTTCTTTTAATGCACCACCTAAACACAACTATCGTCTAGGGCAAGGAGGTCTAGGACCATGTCTACTCTGAATAGAAAGGTCATACTCTAGAAATCCAAATAACTCATATGCTCCTCCTACCGCCTATTACTTATTACCAACTTTCGTTGTATTACTCATGACGAATAAGATTTATTCATCTCTTATATTCCGTGTTAAAAAAGGAATAACTAAGTCTCATTTACTGCAATGGACAAGGGTTTCAATCCATGCAATCTCTATCTAAAAAGGCAATTAAGCTTGGGAAAATTTTCTCTTTATCTTTCTTTCATTTTTTCCCAACTAAAGTCTTTTTTTCCAAACCACATGTGTCTTACAGTCTTACTAATATCACTTCCTTATTCTTCTATAGTCTACACACATGAAGCAACATTTCTAGGTTTTCACCAATGTTCTATACACCTTACGGGAACATCATTATTACTACTAGGAGTAATTACTACTATAGCCTTATACCTTTCCCATTACACCTAGGAATTGAATCCTACCTACTCCATATTTAAAAGTTTTATTTGGTTTGGTATTTATCATTTCTTTTAAAAAAATTAAAATTCATAAATTTTTGAATCATCAAATCCCAAAATTCTTGCTTTCAAAGTGTTATTTTGATGTTTTCTATTAAATTCAAAGGTACTCGGTTACTTAAAATTTTTCTTTTCAAAAACTTATTTACTTTTCGTCCAAACCATCTTTCTTTAAAACAGGTCTAGCTTATTCTTAAAACATTTTTCTTCTTTTCTTTAAAAAAACCGTCCTCACATATTCTCATAATTTCATTCTTCTTTTTCATAGATTTTCAAATTTATTAAAACTAGAGTAGATAAGAACAATTATTTTATGTAAAATCTCTTAACTTTCCTACTCTTCCAATTACTTTACCTTGAAGGAGTTTCTAACTTACTACAGTTAATGGTTTTATACCTTAATGTATTGGAATTACTTTCTCTTATGAGAAACCATTAGCGCTAAAACCTTCTATGAATCCTTGAAAGGAGGATTTTATGCGATTGTGAAATTATAAGGAATTTATTATATATTTTATTGAAATAGGCTATACAAAATACAGTGCTTTCCATACCTTGTACATCTCATTCACGTATTCCTTATAACTTGCATAAAAAATCTTTATTTGTGATTCATAGAAAATCATGTCATTATTCATTTCATTCCAGTAAACCAAAGTAGGTTTACTCTATATTCACTACTAAATTTATTGATTTATCGTACATTACTTTTCAAAAGAACTCATTTTCAAAACTGCTTTATAACTAGAAAATATTTTCATGTAATTATCCAAATAGTAAGCGCACATACAAACCGCTTTTGTGACGACCAAGGATTTTGGCAATATTATTTTAATAAGCATTTAATCTAATTAAATAAAATACAAACTTATCATTTTAAAAATGAATGAGAATTTTGGGATATTTTCCATTTATTTATATATCTATATATATCTGTATTGTAAAGAAAATAATGATTTGAAAATTTAAAATGAAATCTTTCAAAAACATTCAAAATTAAATTTATCTTATTCACATTTAATTAAATTAAAATGCTTTACGTTATTAACATTTGATATATATATATATATATATATATATGGTGAAACTTAATTAATAATGCTTGAAATAAAATCAATCTTATCAATATTAAATATAAGTATAAGAATAAATGAATATAAATTTAGTAGTTTAAGCTTAAAATAGAAATAGAAATAAAACAAGGATTTATGTTAGAAATAAATATATAGGGTAAAATTTTATGGTTCTATGAAAACATAAAATAAATACATGTGGTAATTATAGTAATATAGTATGGAGATTTATATGTGTAAGCAATGTAACAAAACAAAATATCTATATACATATAAAACAAATATATATATATATATAAACAACAAGGATGTAAACTTGTAAGGGAACAAACATTTAATATTATCATCTCTAGCACACAAAAGGAAGATTATATCAGCCACCAAAGTAGAAAATCTGCTAGTCAAACAAGAACAAAGAAATATCTCTGCCATGGATTGTACAAAAATTTAATTACCCAGTAAACTTCTTTCATATATATATATATATATATATATATATATATATATCAACCTCCCATTCCAGTTCGTCCATTAAAAAAAAGCTGAGTAAATCTAAAGTAAGCATCACCTTAAACTTAAACAAAAATTCAATTTAGACAACAATCCAAATCAATATAAACAAGAGGATTAAAGACAAGATTTCAACTAGCAGATCAAAGCCTGTTGTAAAATAAAAGAAGACTCTGTTCATTCTGGAAATAAGGCGAGTAACATTTTTTTTATAAAAAAAATTTAAAGTATGAATTTATTGCAAGTTATATCTGTGATAATTATGTTTGAATATATATATATATATGAACACTCTGTGTATATTTAAATGATGATGTATTGTATGCAAGCTGTGTTTGTATATATGTCCTCTATCTGAAATTCTAAACCAAGATTTTTGATTCAAAAATCATTTCCTCTCGATCTACTTGCTGTTTGGATTTAGTGTTAAAACAAAAATTGTTTGTTATAGTATATATTAAAGATTAAAAATTGATTTAAGTGAAAATAACTTGGTAATACCTCCAGAAATCGAGAAAACTAAACATATCTTTAAATAAGAAGAAATACAAACTTCTTAATTTACGAATTCAAGTATTTAAGTTGAATTCATATACTTAAACATGATTTTTAAAGCTAAAATCAAAATTTTTTGATCAAGGGTGGAAGAGCAGTTTGGGTTTGCCTGATTTTCTATGATTTGGTGATCCCTGGTGATCCACTGTGTTGTCGAGGTCGGGATTTTGTCTGATGATGGAGGGATGAACAGCGGTTCAGGAAAAAATAGTGTGATAGTGTGCAGATGTTCATGGTGCGGGCGGCGAGCGTTTGAAGTCTGTAGCCCTAGTTTGGTCGAGGTTGAGTGTTTTGATTCGTTTGTTTTATGGAGACGATCGAGTGCAATGGCATTCTGGGAGATAGTAGAGGGAGTGTGGACAAGTGGTTAGCTGGAATTTCAATTTTTCTGGTGGTCGGGGTATTGAGAAAGGCGGCGGTCCTGGTTTGGAGGAGTTCCAGTTGATGTTCTAGGTTTGGCTTTAAACTAGAATTCAATTTTCGAGTGGACGGTGGAGTCTCATGGTCAAGAATTGGTTGATGGGCGATCGTTGACTTGCTCGACGATGTGGTGTTGACTGGAGATGAACGGCGGCGCCGTGTACGTACACGGTGCATTAGTTTCTGGTGATCTGGAATGTTGTGTAATTGGGTGGAAGTAGGGTTATACTCGATTTCGTCTTGAGTAACTCGAGTATTTACCTAAAGGGATTTAGTTTTGGCTTGAAGCAAATTTTGTAGTGGCTCGGGTAGATGATTGTACAAGTTTTCAAACCTGTTCTGTTTCTGGAATTTAGAAACTAAATTTAAATTTATAAATCAAGGTTTAAACCAAGTTTTAATCAAAGTGTAAATATGAATTCAAGTTTAGTTTGAAACTTAGTTTGGAAATAAGTAAAGTTTTTTTTAAAAATTTAAATTGTTTTAATAACTTAAAAGTGTTTAAGCAATAAGTGTATTTAAAAGATTTGAATTTAAAATGGAATTTAAATTGTAAAGGAAAGGTTTAAACTTACAACTGGAGCATAAACAACAATTATTTGTAATTAAGAATTGATTTATTATAAATGATTAATTAAAGTTAATTACTTAGAGAAGTGATTAAAGTATTAGTTAATGATTTCAGTTAATGAAAGGTCATTAATTAAGGATTATCAAATGATTAGTTAATGGAATTAAATTAAGATAATAAATTTTATTAGTTAATTAAGGAATTATTTTAATGGGATGAGTGAAGGCTAATTAACTTGTGAAATTAATTATTAATAAATTACTTATTGTAATTAATGAATATTTAATCAAGGATGATTAATTAAGATAGATAATTAAAAGTGATTAAATAAAATATTAAGTAAAGGTAGTCCAAGGGATTAAAGATTTGTAATTAATTTAATTAGAGGTAAATTAAATTAACTTTGGGAGTTGGTAAATCTTGCTTATGAACAATTGAATGATGTACCTTGAATTTTTTGATATATATGACATGAAATATTTTCCTAATATGATATGTTTGGATGGACAGTGATAGTAGGGTTATCTATCGTTGAAGAATTACCGTGTATAAAAGTGGCATTTTGTATTTTAAAATGAATTGTATTCACTTAAATAACTTGGGTTAAAAGAACGTTGGATTCGAAGAGACCAGAGTCGGGTATTAGTAAATACCCGAAACCACTTCGATTCTTTATAAATTGATATGTGGAATCAATAGGTTGAAATGGAATGATTTATGTGAATTGGACTATTTAATTTGGGTTTTGGTACTTAGAAATTGATGTGTGAAATGAGTGATTTTTATAATAACTTGTGATGTTGTAAATTGATACAAGTTACCCCGGGTTTATGTAAGTTATATGCACTTGTATTCCTTGTTAGATGGGTTTACTCACGCTGGTTTCCAGCTTGACCCAGGTGTTACTTTGATGTAATGCTCGGGTCAAACCGAGTACTACAGATTTTCAGGTAAGGACGTTCTGAAGCTCAGGAAGCGAGCTGGATGGCAAGAACGTATGGAGTATTTCCGCTGTATTATATTGCTATATATCTGTGACATGGTAATTGTTTATATTCAGTTTCTGTATAAATGTGTAACTCTAATCTATTACAAATGTAATTGACAGATACAGAATTCTTTTGTAAACTGTTATTTTCTTATGATATTTTTTCCGCTGCGAATGTGAGATGTTGATGTTTCTGTTATTCTTCTTCTTCTTCTATCTCTTTCTTTTTATTCCTAACTATCTGGGGTTTTCGGGATCGAAAATTTCCGGGTCGTTACTGTTTGTATCAGAGCTGAGAGGTTAAGCGAGAACCTTGGCTCTGGTGGGGATTACTCCTTAAATAGAGTCCGCAATACTCTAGGATGAGTTGAGAGTGTGTGTGTGTGTGTGTATGAGAGAGCATACTTGTTATTTTCTTATATAAAGGTTTTAAATGATTTTATATAAAAATATATTTTGATATATATAAAGCAATATTTTCTTCTAATAAATGTTAAGGTGATTGGTTGTTAACTTATTGGAATTAAATTAAGAAGTAATATAATAAAACCAAACTGAAATCTTGAACTGGAATTAAATTAAGTTGTAACAGAAATACAACCAAATTAAAATTAAATTAATTGAAAATGAAATTCTAGAATTAGAACTCAGAGATCAAATTGTTTAAAAACTTTAAATGAACAAAGTTAATTTGGTTTAAAAAGTTAAACCAACCTTTGAGAATTTAACTCGAATTTATATAATTCGAGATGGTTTAAAATTTGAAATTGGAATTAAATTCATTCAAATAGAATCTGATTCGAATTAATTGGATTTGTGATTGAAGATGGATTAGTTTAAAAAATTTAATGGAAAATTTGAATTGGATTTAAATTGAAAAGATATTTAAATTGAAGTGAGTTCAATTGATATTAGTCCAAATTGATTGGAATAATTTGAAATTATAATTAAAGTTGAACAGGATTTAAAATCAAATGGAATTTGGTTTAAATTGGGAAAGGAATCAAGATCGATTCAACTTGAATTGGGGTTAAATAAATTTCAATAAAAACTGAAGTTATTCAAGTTAGAATTGAGTCAATTTAAATAGAAATGGAAATTTAAATTGAGTGGATGGGGAAGTGAACAATTTTCACTCTGGACTAATTTCAATATAAAATATTTTAATATAAACTTATTTTTTCCAAGCTATTTAATATATACAACCTTTTTTTTTAAAGCCAAATTGTTTTATATTTGTTTTACAATTATTTTTGGAACTATTTAACAATTTTTCAACTGTTTTATAAACTAATTACTATTTGACAACTATTTTACAAATTATTTACTATTTTACAACTATTTTGCAATTATCTAAAGTTTCTGTAACTACGTGACTATTTTCCCAACTATTTTACAGTTAGTTAACTATTTTACAGCTATTTTGCAAAACTAATAATTATTTTTCAACTACTTATCTATTTTTAAAATTTCCAAGCTATTTTCTAAGAATAAACTGGTCAGAATTCAAACTGTTATTGATTAAATACCCAACCGAGATAAGAATTGAAGTAATAATCCAATGGAATTGAAGCAATTGTGATTAAGTGAATGGAAATTAAAGGAAATGTGAATAGAAAGAGAAATTGATTTGGCTAATAATCATTGAAGATAAATACGTAGGATGTACGTATATTATTCTATTCGCATAGTAATTTGATCCAGATTCGAGCATAGAATTTCGAGATAGTTATATCGTTTCGAGTTGGGATTTTTTTTCCACTCGATTTTCGACAGCGAACCTAGATATGGATTATTGATTGGTTCTGGATATTCTCTATCATAGTTATAGCTATGCAAGGAGAATGACGGTTTTTGATCAAGAAACCAGATCTGAATTCGCACTAGGAAGTCGGGTGGACGATACTAGTTCGGAAGTGAAATTGTGTGATTGAGTGAGCGATCAGATTAGTATAGCGTATAGATGATAAGTGTACATTGTACAGTTCTGAATGAAATTGATATTGGAAGGAGTAATCAAATTTGAATAATTGATTTTGGATAAACAAAGTTGTATATCTTTGTTATATAAGATAAAACTCCCCTTGTTGAATCTATAGCCAGAAGAAAATGGATTTTGAAGGTGTTCGAAGTATAAAAGGAATTTTATACAAGTTTGAAATGATCCAAAGTTTTAAAAATTATATATATCCAAATATATATATAAAGGATCTTGTGAGGATTTTGGAAAAAGGTTTTGGGAACCTTTGGATTTGGAAAGGCTTTTGATTTTTGGGTAAAATCAATATTGAAATTTGGAAATCCTAGTTTGAGAATTATCGATTTTGGGATAACTGATTTTGTGTAAAGGAGCTTTGTATGAGATCATACTAGGTGTATGATTTGAAAGATACTATATGTGTATAGTATAAAGTGTTTTGATGATGGCTCTGGGGAAAAAGGCGCTCCCTTGAAATGAACTTCTCAGGAGTGCCATCGGGTGTTGCTGCCTTGAGCCCTAAGGAGGGGTTCTAAAGTTGATCATGTGAGGAGTCCGGAAAAAACTTGTTCCTGAGGATTATGAGTAGTATGTACCATAGCGGAAGTCGTGTGTGTCGCTGAGAGCCAACGGTCTACGTTTGCTTTTGCATCGGTAGACTGCGACCTATGTAGGAGTGGAGAAGTTTCATTTTGACAGCGAAAATCGAGGGGCGATGATGCCTACAGTTACATGGACTTTTGCTGTGATGGCAACGTAACCCTGGAATGTAACTGCGATCTGTTGTGGGTTCCATGGCGTAATCGAGGGGCGTGGAGTGCCTACAGTTACATGGACTTTTGCTGCGATGGCAACGTAACCCAGGATGTAACTGCGACCATGGATGAGGATGATGATTTCCAAGGCATTCTCACCAAAGATATTTCCTCTATTTTCAAAAAATATTTTCTATATTTTCAATAAAATTATTCTTCAAAGTATTTTCACTGGACGTTGAAAACGGGTTTACCAAGTACTAATAGATTTTCAGTCATACGCCTGATCAACGTATGACCGAATTTCTATGAGAACAAGGATGGACTTGTTAAAACATCGAGTTATAAAAGTATTTTTATAACAATTATTTTAGTAATATTATATGAATTTTTAAAGTAGTTTAAAAACGATCAAAGAAAATTTATCTGATTTTAATCATTTTAATAATTCTGGCTTCGTTCCTTTTCGAGGACGAAAAGATTCAAAGGGGGAAGGAATATGATGACCCGGTATTTTGGCAATATTATTTTAATAAGCATTTAATCTAATTAAATAAAATACAAACTTATCATTTAAAAAATGAATGAGACTTTTGGGACATTTGCCATTTATTTATATATCTATATATATATATATATATATATATATATTTGTATTTGTGAAGAAAATAATGATTTGAAAATTTCAAATAAAATCTTTGAAAAACATTCAAAATAAAATTTATCTTATTCACATTGAATTAATTAAAATGCTTTACATTATTAACATTTGATTTATATATGGATGTAACTTAATTAATAATGCTTGAAATAAAATCAATCTTATCAATATTAAATATAAGAATAAGAATAAATGAATATAAATTTAGTAGTTTAAGCTTAAAATAGAAATAAAAATAAAACAAGGATTTATGTTAGAAATAAATATATATGGTAAAAATTTATGATTCTATGAAAACATAAAATAAATACATATGATAATTATAGTAATATACTATGGAGATTTATATGTGTAAGCAATGTAAGAAAACAAAATATCTATATACATATAAAAAAAATATAAACAACAAGTATGTAAACTTGTAAGGGAACAAACATTTAATATTATAATCTCTAGCACACAAAAGGAAGATTATATCAGCCATCAAAGTAGAAAATCTGCTAGTCAAACAAGAACAAAGGAATATCTCTGCCCTATATTGTACAAAAATTTAATTACCCTGTAAACTTCTTTCATATATATATCAACCTCCCATTCCAGTTCGTCCATTAAAAAAACTGAGTAAATCTGAAGTAAGCATCACCTTAAACTTAAACAAAAATTCAATTTAGACAACAATCCAAATCAATATAAACAAGAGAATTGACGACAAGATTTCAACTAGCAGATCAAAGCCTGTTGTAAAATAAAAGAAGACTCTGTTAATTTTGGAAATAAGGTGAGTAACATTTTTTTTTATAAAAAAAATTAAACATATGAATCTGTTGCAAGTTATATCCGTGATAAGTATGTTTGAATATATAAATGAACTCTCTATGTATATTTAAATGATGATGCATTGTGTGCAAGATGTGTTTGTATATATGTCCTCTGTCTGAGATTCTAAACCAAGATTTTTGATTCAAAAATCATTTCCTCTCGATCTACTTGTTGTTTGGATTTAGTGTTAAAACAAAAAATTGTTTGTTATAGTATATATTAAAGATTAAAAATTTATTTAGGTGAAAGTAACTTGGTAATACCTCTGGAAATCGAGAAAACTGAACATATCTTTAAATAAGATGAAAGACAAATTTCTTAATTTACGAATTCAAGTATGTAAGTTGAATTCGTATACTTAAACATGATTTTTAAAGCTTAAATCATACTTTTTAGATCAAGGGTGGAAGAGCATTTAATGTTTGCCTGATTTTCCTTGATTTGGTGATCCTTAGTGATTCATTGTGTTGTAGAGATCGGGATTTTGTCTGATGAGGAAGGGATGAACGGCGGTTTAGGAAAAAATAGTGTGATAGTGTGCAGATGTTCGTGGTGCGGGCGGCGATCGTTTGATGTCTGTAGCCCTAGTTTGGTCGAGGTTGAGTGTTTTGATTCGTTTATTTTCTGAAGACGATCGAGTGCGATGGGAGTCAGGGAGATAGTAGAGGGAGTGTGGATGAGTGGTTGGCTGGAATTTCAATTTTTCTGGTGGTTGGGGTGTTGAGAACGATGGCGTTCCAGGTTTTGGAGGAGTTCCAGTTGATGTTCCAGGTTTGGCTTTAAACTCGAATTCAATTTTCGAGAGGATGGTGGAGTCTGATGGTCAAGAATTGGTTCGTAGGCGATCGTCGACTTGCTCGATGATGTGGTGTCGACTGGAGATGAACGGGGGCACCGTGTACGCACACGGCGCACTAGTTTCTGGTGATCTAGAATGTTGTGTAGTTGGGTGAAAGTAGGGTTGTACTCGATTTTGTCTCGATTAACTCAAGTATTTACTCAAAGGGCTTTAGTTTTGGTTCGAAGCAAATATAGCAGTGGCTCGGGTAGATGATTGTAGAGGTTTTCAAACCTGTTCTGTTTTTGGAATTTACAAACTAAATTCAAATTTATAAATCAAGGTTTAAACTAAGTTTTAAATCAATGTGTAAATATGAATTCAAGCTTAGTTTGAAACTTAGTTTGGAAATAAGTAAAGTTTTTTTTAAAATTCAAATTGTTTTAATAACTTAAAAGTGTTTAAGCAATTAAGTGTATTTAAAAGATTTGAATTTAAAATGGAATTTAAATTATAAAGGAAAGGTTTAAACTTACAGTTGGAGCTTAAACAACAATTATTTGTAATTAAGAATTGATTTATTATAAATGATTAATTAAAGTTAATTACTTAGAGAAGTGATTAAAGTATTGGTTAATGAATTCAGTTAATGAAAGGTCATTAATTAAGGATTATCAAATGATTAGTTAATGGAATTAATTTAAGATAATAAATTTTATTAGTTAATTAAGGAATTGTTTTAATGGGATGAGTGAAGGCTAATTAACTTGTGAAATTAATTATTAATAAATTACTTATTGTAATTAAAGAATATTTAATCAAGGATGATTAATTAAGATGGATAATTAAAAGTGATAAAATAAATTGATCTAATTAATATTAAGTAAAGGTAGTCCAAGTGAATAAAGATTTGTAATTAATTCAATTAGAGGTAAATTAAATTAACTTTGGAAGTTGGTAAATCTTGCTTGTGAATGATTGAATGATGTAAATGCCTTGAATTTGGTTATATATCTGACATGAAATATTTTCCAAATATGATATGTTTGAATGGACAGTGATAGTAGGGTTATCTATCGTTGAAGAATTACCGTGTCTAAAAGTGGCATTTTGTATTTTAAAATGAATTATATTCACTTAAATAACTTGGGTTAAAAGGATGTTGGATTCGAAGAGACCAAAGTCGGGTATTAGTAAATACCCGAAACCACTTCGATTCTTTATAAATTGATATGTGGAATCACTGGTTGAAATGGAATGATTTATGTGAATTGGACTATTTAATTTGAGTTTTGGTACTTAGAAATTGATGTGTGAAATAAGTGACGTTTATGATAACTTGTGATGTTGTAAATTGATACAAGTTACCCCGGGTTTATATAAGTTGTATGCACTTATATTCATTGTTAGATGGGTTAACTCACGCTGGTTTCCAGCCTGACATGGGTGTTACTTTAATGTACTGCTGGAGTCAGACCGAGTATTAAAAAATTTCAGGTAACGGCGTTCTAGAGCTCCGGAAGCGAGCTGGATAGCAAGAACGTATGGAGTGTTTCCGCTGTATTATATTGCTGTATATCTATGATGTAGTAATTGTGTATATTCCATGTCTGTATAAATGTGTAACTCTGATGTATTATAAATGTAATTGACAGATACAGAATTCTTTTGTAAACTATTATTTTTTATTATATTTTATCCGCTGTGAATGTGAGATGATGTTTCTGTTATTCTTCTTCTTCTATCTATTTCTTTTTACTCCTAACTATCTGGGATATTTGGGATCGAAAATTTCCGGGTCATTACATCTTCAGAATTAATTATCTATAAAACTCGTTTGGGTCAAAATAGGTGTTGCATAAAACACCATTACTACAACCCAAAATACAAATATACGGATTCAATTAAAATAAATATTAATAAATCCCATATGTTATGTAAAAACATTTACTTTAGGAGCCACCTACTATAACAATAGTGTCATAGTCTATGGTTCCTTTATTTTTACTGAAAACATTTATTACAACAATAAATGTTGTATTCTACGGTTTCGATACTTAACACATTCTAGGTTTTTATATTTAAAACCTTTGTTTACCTACAAAGAAACTAGAGAGTTATACATGCTCTATAATCTTCAAAAAGAATTACTTTTAACAAGATTTACATGATATAAAAACCAATTTAAATTTCATATCGCTTATTTTTTTTTCAATAACCCAATATTTACTTCCTCAAATATATTAACAATTATATTTTTCAACTTTTCAATTCAAAAGTTTCATTTTATTGGGTTAGACATAAAGTGGATATTCTTCTTACTAAAACCTCTTATTCCTTTCAAAGTAAAAACACTCTCCCTACTACCCTTAGGGAACTTCTCCTCTTCCTATAACACATGGATACTAATCTTCACTCAAAACAAGACTTACTTGTATGTTATAAATTGGTAATTAACATATGGCCCAACATACTTGGGTCACCTCTGACACAACTAGAAAACTATCTAAAAACTTTCCATATGTTAAAATCTATATTTGGGGAGTATTTGGATTTTAGTACATAATATATTTATTATTCAAAAATAAAAATAAGTTCAATCACCATCTACCTAGAAATCCTAAACCTTGGCTCTAATACCAGATGTAACAACATGAATCCCAATGGGTCTGGATTTTTCACAAAAATGCTAAAATCTAAGCACACTTAAGCCTATGTTAGGTTTTTGGTTCTTGCAAATAGGCAAAGGCAAATATATTAGAGCTCAGATAAATATCTCATAGCGGAACTGACTAAAATATAATAGCAAGTAATTACTCACCAATATAATAACACTTTCTAAACCAGTGTCTCATAGCTGGAAATTCTCTGACATCTCCCTAACCTGTTAGATATTATGAGGAAGGGGTCAGAACTAAAGTTTTGGTGAATGGACATATTATGCACTTCTAAGCTTAATTCTGCATATACCATTTTATTTCCAATTACTGTCATATTAAGTTTATTGGGTTCATAATACTCTCGCCTCTGTGCATGAATCATGCCCATCTACTCCCTCTTAGATCAAAACCTAATAACTAATATACACATGTAGCTATATGCCCAATGAATGCATCAGTCCTAGATAATACCCATAGTAACTTCCGTATCCTCTCCGTAAAGGACTCCGTCATCTTGCTTCTATGGCATTCTATGTCTACAAATGACTGCCATAAGGCCTACAATATCGATATTCCATTGTCTACTATGAAAACGTAAAACTACATCCACGCTAATCTATAGTAATGCTCGGACATCCACAATGTACCATCGAGTGCGTACTTAAGGACTATACATAATCATTCTGTCTACTCCCTGAATCCCGCTTAACATGGTATACCTTATACGAAACTCAGTCATGTATTTCTATGTTTGTAAAGGACTGCCCTGTTAGGCCTACAATATAGATATTTTATTTGTTTGTCTCTTTTCTTATCATGGCTAAGGCCTCATGTAGCCAGCCTTCACTAATTGAAAGACCTCTAAAGAGCTAAGTGGTTGTGCCCTGCTGCAAACAATCTTAACATCCAATTGGCTGTGTGTAACGATTGCGATTTTTCGTTGCCGAAAAACCGAAATGTTATGGGTTTAAGAAAGAAAAAGAGGTAGAAGAAGAGAGAAGAGACAGAAGATAGAGAGAAAAGAAAATAGAAAATAGAACGGAACAGAAAACAACAGAACAATATCAGAATCTCACAATTCGCATCGGAACAACATATAATAATAAATGAATAATCTATAAACAAAGAACTATATCAGTTATTACATTACATCACATTTCATTACATCATATCATCAGAGTGTACAACAACATACAACAACAAACAATGCAGCGGAAAAAGAAATACTATATAAACTAGTAATACACCATGTCATCCAGCTTGCCTCCAGCAACTCCTGAATATCCAGAATATCCTGATAAACCTAACTCTTGACTGCCCGTGTGGAAATTGGTGGGCACCCAGAGTTTAGGAAGGAAAACAATAAACTCCGAGTCAGTCATGTGACTGGTGTGAGAACTCAAAACAGTTTATTTATCTTTAAAATCAAAATAGAAGAATATTTTTAAAGTTAATTCGCAATGCTTTTAAAAATGAGACTACCATAAGGCCTCCCGCACACACACACAATGCAAACGCAGAATCGGAGGAGATTTCTCCTTATGATAGTCAAAGATGCTTGATACGCATTTAAAAGAACATTTGATATTATTACTAGTGCATAGTGTAGGAAAAAATTCATTTCGAAAGTAGAATATAAATCTTAGCCAGCATAGACATTTCGAACTATGCCTACTATAGCTACCATCTAAACAGTGGTGACCACCATAAGTAAATGGCAGGTTCTACAACTAATACCGTACAAGTTTCGTATTGGGAATTGGATTTCAAACGAATGATCAGGCCAAGGAACTTCCCATTGCCACATGAGAATGCCTCTGGATGGACATCCCCGAGAACCAAACCGGATCTCTACCAACACAAGGCCGGGTTACCCCTAACTGAGTAACAACTGACCGAATATGCCATTCCCCGGTCCTTTGGGACCTTTCAACCGAGCGCTCGCAATCAATTCACACAATCATAAAGTGTTTTCAACATGAGTAAGTATCTGGGCTCCATACCATGATACCACCCTTTTCCAGAAGGAAATGCACATATCCTAAAGGGCGCTACCCCTCATAACCTTGCCGCATCTTTCTTGTTTTGACCATTCACGGGGTGTGAGGCTCGACGAAGTCACGTCCACAAAAACATACTTTATACAAAAGCCATGCTTTGGGTCAACAAATGATCATAGAAATGATCACTAGGATAGACGATCAAATAAACGATCCTATCACAAATAATCAACACAATGATCATTTACAGCAACACTCAGCATGTCACATTACCAAATTGGGAATATATCGCTGATAACCTTCAACTACATAACCTCTGAGCTCGTACGTCTCAGAGAAGGGTGTTAAGCTAAAAGAATAAATTCTCCGCCACCAACAGAAATATATTTGAAAGAAATCGGCTTTATATCTCAATTTGTAATGTCAGACATACAATCCATACAAGTCTGTTCCGGGATCGAACAAAACCGAAGGCACTTACAAAGAAGTCCTTGCAATCCGGATATTCACAATCCTGATCGGATTCACCATCACATATGGAGAACTCTGTACCGTAGCTACTCGGTGCAGAGTCAATCGACAGGTCATCCTATCGCTCTCGCAAATACCGGGTCTTCAACACCGATCTTCAAATGCAATTCATAACGACGTATCACATATTCGGAATGGGTTATACGACCCCATGTTCCTTTCCCGGTTAACCCGAATAGTGAGCGCTTATTCAAAAATAAGTGTGGCATTCAAATTCAAACAAATCACATCGATTACCCATTCAAAGGGAAATATTGATAGTCGGCTATTGAACTATCGATGGATATGCACAACATCACCAGTTTTCAAATAATTTTCCAATTATTTATTTTCCAAAATATCTTTACAAGATATATAATTTTCACACTTCAAAAATAAATCAATATTTATTTTTAAACAACTTCTCCTTTTCATTTATAAATTCCATAATGAATTTATATTCCAAAATGTCTATGAATATACGATATCAATTATTCATTTCCAATTTATCTTCAAAAAGATAAATTCTCTAATATTCACTTTATATTGGAAAACATTTCCATACTTATTTATTCATAAGTAATTCACAAATTTTATTTATTTTCAACACTTGGAAAATATTCAATATACTTAAATCGAGATTAAGTATATATTTCATTCTTTAAGGAAATCATTCTCTTAAACATATTTATTTGGGCCAAAACGAATGTTACGTAAAACATCGTTACGACAACCCAAAATCACTAGTATAGGGATTCGAAATTAAAATAAATATATAAATCCCAATACTATACAAAACATTTCCTTTCGGAAATCATTTACTATAACAACAGTGTTATAGTCCACCATTTCCTTCTATTTCTCGAAAACGTTTATTTCAACAATAAATGTTGAAATATATGGTTTCGAATCTTAACATATTTTAAAACATCGTTAGATCGTTTTAATTCAATTCAAAACATCAAATCTAAACATTTTCTTTAACATATTATTCACTATTCAAAAACGTGAATAAACTACGTTAACAATTTTCATCCTTTTATACATTTCATTTTAAAGGATTATTCACAGTCAAAAATGTGAATATAACTCCATTAATAGGTTTCAGCAATTTACTTGCCAAGATAAGTCGTTTACGAATTTATAAAACAATGTTTATAAATTCCTTTATTAACCTGTTCAATTTATATCTCAATTATAAAACAAAAGTTCATATCATAAGTGAAATACTTATAAAACGATTATTTTACAAACTCGTTCTTTTAAAGACTTTCCAAATCATAAATCTCATAACTTATAAGATTCATTTATTTAACCAAATCTATTCTTCAAATAAGTTCACAAAATTTATAAATCTTACTATTTATAAATTTCATTTATAACTTCACCATTTATAATTTTATAAATTCCATTCACTTATGAAATCCATTTTCACTTCATTCAAACACTTATAAAAAATCGTTTTATAATTTCAATATTTCAATTTATAAATATCCATTTATAAATCTCTTAATATAATTCAATTTATATTATTCTTTTAAAACGTCTTTAATCTCCTTTATAATTTCATCCTTCTGATTTATAAAATAATTAAATTTCATAAATCCTATATTTAACTTTTCACAATAATTTCAAAAATCTCGATTTTACTATTTTATAAAATCATTAACCCCATATTTTCAAAAATCAACTTTTAACTATATTTCTCAAAAATCGTAATTTTTATAACATTAAAATTATAACGTTTATTTATTTAAAATAAATCAATTTCAAAAATATTTTATAACGTATACTTTCAAAAATCACTTTAAAATCCCTTTTAAAATTCCAAATTTGGTCCAACGATGCTACACACCAAATAGTCAATCACGACAACAACGATATCATATATCGATATGATAATCCATCAAATATCAAAATATCTGAAATCAAATAAAAACTGTTGAGGAATCCAGTTGGATCCCTCCAACCGGTTTTCCTGCATCCACAAACATTAGCACAATACCAATTTCGCTCCAGTACGAAATTATCGCGGTATATGGGATTTAAAATATTATCCGCTTAATAGACGGCGCAATAGGGTCTCATCCGCTAAACAAATGCGGGAAATCAATAACTCCAATATATACATATGCCAATATATATATATATTGCTATTATATATAATACCAATTTCACTGTTTATGAAATATTCGCGGTATATGTTTTTAATAAATAACATCCGCTTACTAACGGCGCATAATGTCTATTTTAACAATCAATAGATACAATTATCATTCAAACATGCATTCAAATATTTTAAATCTAACTATTTAAAATAAAATCGAAACTGATTCGATTGAGTGAGAAGTTCTCACCTTGATTTCAATTCGTTTTAGCGATTTATTTCGAATAAAATTAAACGGACGTTTAATTTTACATGAAATTTTCACTAACTCCAAACGACTTCAATCCAACTCCATCACGTAGTGCTCGTCCATACGATTCCAACGCAACTGGTTTCGCGTGTTTTTGACCTCGTATGAAAAAGTTATGATTTTTCAAAGTTTTACACGAATTTATATACATAAATTTACAACTTTTATTTAATTTAAAAACCTATGCTATTCTCAGCCGTAGGATCCCATCACCCCCTCATCTAGACCGCACCCCCCATCCATCTTCTTCATCACGTCTACAGGCCGAAACAACAAAACCCATCATCTACAAGCTAGGGTTCTATTTTACGGCCACCTCGATGCATGAAAACACGATCAGGGACCTCCATATCGAAGCCCATCTCCTCCTCTTCACTCGGCCACCATGGGGTGGAGCTTGGCCCTGTCCTTGCACTGATTTGCGTGCATGACCTGCAGCAAAACGCGAGCATGTAGCCTCCACTCTGTCACTCCAATTCCGATCATCACCGTATAGATTCGAAGCTCTCTTCATGCTCTACAAGTTTCATGTTGAACACTTTCTCTAATTGTTGATGGATTGAGAGTAATTGAGGAAAGAAGATGGTGAATTTCTGGCCATTGAATTATAAGGGGGTGGCGGCTGCAGAAATTTGCCCTAGGGTTTGATAATTTGTGAAAAAATGAATAAATGAGGGGCTTTTATAGAAAATTCGCGCGACACTATTCATCGAAATTTTTCGAACTCCAAACGAAGCGTGCCGGTTGGCGTTTCTAAGGTTTACCCTACGTTCCGAACACAATGGAACGTGTTTCGGGAGCTAATTCGGTCATCTGTGCGAGTTATGGCAATAAACGTTCAATTTGAAATTAAACCGATTTAAATCGATTTCAATGCGTTTTAATTCGTACCGGACAAACGGTAAATCCAATTGACACGAAATTTGAAACCTTACAATAATATCACATTACGGATCCGATGAAACTGGTTTCGTCGAAATCCAACACTTTTTGAAAAATGGCTATTTTAACTCGCCAAATTAATATTAAAAATAATTCGATGCGTTTCGAGCTGCCACGATCAAACGATAGCTCCGATTGACACGAAAAATGAAATCCGGTAATAACTAACTATTACGGATCCAATGGAACTGGTTTCGTTCAATTCTGAGACTGTTCAAAAATTGACTATTTTCACTAGTCGATTAAAATATTCAATTTTCACAAATTAACTTTTAATTCGATTTTAAAAGTTCTAAAATATCATTCTAACTTCAACATGATAAAATAAAATTTTATAAGTCATTTTCAATCATATTTAACTCAATTTTCAATTATTTCGATAATTTAACATATTAAATTATCGATTTAATTATTCAATTAAATCCAATAATTCAAATAAAAATTCATTTGACTTATAAATACACTTATTAATATTTAAAATTAATTAAATATCCAAATTTTAATTATCAAAAATTCTGGGTCGTTACACTGTGCCCCTCATACAATGTCTGGATAGTGAAAGAATCATTGGACTGATGATTTAACTCTAGTCTTTCCCGAACTCGCTTCTTGGTTTTGATGTTGGCCCGATATCCACACGCGACTATCCTTTTGTGTCATGTCCACTAAAATTTACTTGCAAGTACTAGGACATACTCCAAACATCAACCCATTTTGACCGCCTACAATGGTCCTGTCATGCAAAAAGAAGTCAACGCATACTACTTTGATGGAACACCTACAGACCTGCATCTGGAACACTGCTTCACTATGCCTACCCCAAAAGGTCATCCTAGATTACCCTCATGTCATGTTGTAGTCTTGTACTTCCTTCTATCCTAAAATAACTAAATTGGACATGCTTCTTCTATGCTGAAATTTGTGATGAACTACTTCATTAGGCTCTTCATCCTTTGGGCTGCTCCAAACGCATCTCACTCTTCTATTAGACCCTAAGTCTAATCTTTTATTTTGTGTTTAGTTTACTTTTCTTATTCTAGTTGTCTACTTATTTACCCTAGTTAGCATAATCTGGTACTAGCCTCACGTAACTTTTGTGAGACCATCAGTTCCACTGAAAGGGAATGTTGTTGGTGTGGGCCACTTCTATTATCTTCCTTATTAACTTAATCCAAGATATAAGTTTATTAAAATAAGACTCTTTTGTTATTTTTGTTCTATTTTCTTATTAACTTAATTTTAGTCTTAAAATAAGTCTTTATGTTCTTTCTATTTAATTATGACCTATGTTATAATTTTACTTTGCAATTGTCACTTCAATCTTCTTTTATAATCTACATATTATAATTATAATTACAAGTGCCTCTTTTCTATTCTAATCTGTCTTCTTTTATAAGTGTATTGAATTCTCTTTAACTCTCTTATATTATATGACAATCTTGGCTTGGGACTACGTCCGACCGTCAATAATTTACTTAACATAATAACTACTTTGCTTTATTTTTATTTGTGCAGTAAATGCAGAACTGGGTATATTTCTGTCCATTGCTTCTAGTCATTGTCTAATAGTTAACTTGATTTCTCCTTTACTTCTTTTAATCCTTCACTTTATTTTCTTATATTTTAGGAAGTAGTTCTATTCTATTTGGTTGGTTACAAAAACAACTATGCTAAAAATCAATTTCCATGTTTAAATACTAAATAATGCTATAAACAATAATCCATAATTGCAGGATATTTCTTTTGTTATTTCTTTACTTATTGGATAGTGCAAAATATAGTAATTTCTCTATTTTACAATAATTCCCTTTTTCTTTCTTTTATTCTTGCAATTACGTTTATCATCATCTTTGTAACAAACCCGGTTTGGAGATTACCGCTAATTTTTAAATGTTAAACTATAGAGTTGTATTCTCTTTTCTAAATCAACCAATTAATCTATCACTAACTTCCCTATCAAGTTATTAAATTTTCTTAAATTTATTACTCTCGTCTTATCATAATTACTACAAACATCTATCTTTCTCTTTTTATTTCAGCTTTTCTTATTTTACATCTAATTTTTATGAATCCGGTGTTCTTCAATTTTAGTCTATATATGCAAATTCTTTTCTTAACTAATTTATTCGGGTAAAGAGGAATAAAAAGAAGCTAACATTTACAGGCTAAATTTCAACTTTGAAATAGTTGTAAATAACTATAATTTTCTGACTTTTAGGATTACATCTTCTTCTAACTATCATGCCTAATAATAATTAAATATAAGCTCTCTTATACAATTTAAAGTCTTAACATAACTTATTAATAGAATTAATAATTGAAATAAATATTAATAAAATTATTTAGCGGGAGTCTAACGATAATAATCATAAACATAAAAGATATATAATTAAATCCACTCACCTGTCCTCCTTAGCTTTGCTTGTGTCAGCTTGGCTCCTTGGTCCTTTTGGATGCCTTCTAAGGTGTAAAATATTTTTAATGAGAAGATACCCTCCCTAGAAATATTTTCTTTCTAGGGTCCAGCCTTAAGCAATGAACCAAAAGAAATATTTTCTATTTGGGGACTAGCCTCAGGCAATGAACCTATTTGGAGAAAATCTGATTATGACAAAGTAGACAGGCCTGGGGTTCTATTTATATTGGAGTTTGGGGATCTCAGACCATTGAATTCTTCGATTGAATGTAGAGCCATCACATCACAGGGTCCTTCAGAGTAATCAAATGCATCAACGTATGGCTCGGATTGAATAAAAATCGACTTTATTTCGTTTGGCACGTGCCTGGATGAAATTACGTCCAGGTAGCAACATGTATCGACTCTAGGTTCGACCTTTATTCTCCTTTGTTCGATCTATGGGTCGACCAATTTTTTCCCATTTCTCTTGATTTTTGTTTCCTTCGTAACTTCTCCACATTAACTCGGATTTTGACAAGTCATGTATGGAAATTGATTAGAAAATCACCATGAACACAATGGTATAAGTTTCAAGACCATATTCTGAAAATTACAAAAATGTTTATTTTCACTATTCATTGTTATTTGATTATTTAATTATATAAAAATGTAAGGTGTTACACCAACTATGGAGATAATAATTTTTGGATGATGTCATGGGTGATGTTGTCAAAAATATTTAAGTAACGGGCTCTTATTGTAAGACTTAACTTTAAAGTAAAAAAGAAGAGGGGTGTAAAAGAGCATGTGAGTCGGAGGCTCCATTGTGACCTTCCACGAAAGGTAGAAGGTGGTAATAACCTCTTGCACAAGCCTATAAATACATCCTTAAGTTAAGAAGTAAATCACAAATTCATTGAAGCTTGAAACGAAGTATGAGAACAAAAATGTTGGTAGTGCTTAGGCACTAATCCACTAATTCTTCCCTAACTTTGTCAAGTCTTAACCAAATCATCTTTAATTTCTTCTAAAATTTTCTATAAGCCTAAACCATCATGGGAGGCATCAATATTAAGTAAAAAGTAGGAGAATGTGATAGGAAGAGGAGGGATCTTGGATGGGCCGTGAACAATGGAGGAGTAGGGGAGGTGTTGCTTTGGTTTGAAAGTGCTAAAGATTGGATCTTTTGGGATTTTAGTTATAGTGAGAGGTGGTTCTTTGATTCTTGTGCCTTTATGCTTATGTTTGGCTTAGATCTAAGTGAGTTATCTCAGTATCTTATAAGTATATATTGTGTGTGTATATATGTTGTATTTGAATTATAAAGTTAAAGTGACATTAACTAATAATGTTATAAAATTTGGACCCCTCTTGCTTTTGAAACAAAATGACAAATTTATACTAAATAACATCACTTTTATTACCCTCTTAAATATGTGCTATGGCCTTGTCTTGATGTTTAAATAATTATTTGGGTTGTATGTTGAATTGATGTATGTTTGAAGCGAGAATAGCTGTTATTAGTGCACTTCGATATCCCTTAACTTTAACTTGTGAAAAATGAATAGTTATGATGTTAACTTGGGATAATTTGATTGGGTTATTCTCTACACATATTTTGATGTTTTGAATAGTAAATAAATGGTTTGGAAAGTTATAGAAATTTTTAACCAAAGATGAAAGTTAGAACAAAAAGGTGGTTACAAGTACACTTTGTAAATATAACCTATTTTTAGGATTTTTATAAATAAAATGGAAGATATTCTTGGTGGTTTCTTTCCACATTTTTATGTACCCTAATAGGAATAATTACTAGAAAAATTTCATGTCTTCAGTCTTGTATTAAAGTGGTTAAAATTAGCCGCAAAGGTTATGCTTTTCAGTGTTGTTTTTAACAAAGACTTCTAGCAACATTTATAAATGTTGTAATAAGTTGGTTACGGTTTTAATTGTTTGAATATGATATTTAAATTATGTATTTTTCTTTAATATTTTTAGAGATGTTTTCTAACCAATTTAAGTATTTTAAAGCTAGTTTTGCGTTTAAATATATTTTTAATAATTATACATAAAATTTAAAAAAAGGTAATTGATTAGGTTCAACGCTAAAAGCCGACGAGGTAGACCTCTATTTCTGATAGTTAGGGCCGATGTCGAGTAGGGATGGAGAAATAGAGCTCTAATTACCAGCATCCCTCTAGAATGAGGAATAATTAAGTTGGAATATCAGTAATGTATTAATCTTGTAGTTTACTTATTTGTTTAAAAAGTTATTAACTTTGCTTAATGCTAAAAGCCGACGAAGTAGACTTCTCTATTTCTTGAACAAGGAATAGTTAGTCGAGAATGTCGAGATGGGTTAATCATGTTGTTTGTTACTTGTTTGTGGAGATCATTAATACTATCCTTAACACTAAAAGCCAACGAGTAGACTATCTATTTGTGAGATTCAAGAATGAAGTGTCTAGGTAAAACTTTGATGCAAGTAGTGCTCTAACTCACTAGCTTCACTCATGGACGACGAATAGTTAAGTTGAAGTGTCAGAAATGAGTTAAGTATTAAAGCACTGATTTGTATAAGAAATTATTTTAATAAGATAATCGATCAGTCGACTGTCGAACTTAACCAAATATTATCTTGGAACTTTAAAAGAATGTTATAAAGATAAGTACAAGAGAAATGGTTTTGGGATTGTTGTGACAATGTGTTAATAACATTCATCTTTAACCTTCTTTCATTATACATATGAATATAAATAGATCTTTAAAAGAATGTTTTAAAGATAAGCATGAGTAAAATGGTTTTGGATTTGTAGTGACAATGTTTAAGTAACATTAGGCTTAAACCTTTTTGAATGGATTTGTGAAAGTACTTAAATCATTAAAATGGATATTTTCAAGGAAATTATAAGTAAGGAATCTTTTTGAAAAAGGGAGAAAAAGCATATTTTTAATGTAAGAAATATTGTTAATGATTTGTGAATATACTTATACCATTTGAGATAAGTTTATGAATACATTTTGAAGTATTGAAAGAGTACAAATGAATAGTAGGAATACACAAATACTAATTTATTAGATTATTGAAGTTTTATTAATAAAAGAGGTTCTAATTAATAAAAGATTAGTTAAACAATCATGTTTCGTATGTTTGCTTGTTTATGGAACATTTAGTCGTATACTTAGCGCTAAAAGTCGATGAACTGGACTTGTCTATCTGTGGGAATTAAGACTGATGTCCACACAGGGATATGAGCAATATAGCTCTAACATAATGGCTTCACTCTTGATCGAGGGATGGTGTTAGATGAAAATATTGGAAATATGATAAGCGTATAAGACTTGGTTTCCATATGTGATCATTCTCATTATTATTGAATGACCAAATTCGTCATTTCAGTCTTGAACAGATTGGGATCGGCAAGTGTTTTACTTATTGAACACTATTTTAAGATCGAGATATGTGTTCTATCTCTTGGAAGTGGATATGTTCGAGATGTTGTAAACCATGTATGTTTTCGAGATCTGTTCGAGATAGGGGAATCCAAATGAGGATTCATGTTTTGTTTGAGTGATGAAGACTCGTGTAAAAGATGCCTAATGTGGCCTTAACATTGAAAATAATAGAAAGTAAAGTAGGAGCATAGCTTGGGATTTTGCTAGCCCATAACAGGATGTTATCACTCCATATCTAGAGTATGCTTATCGATGTAGCGATGGGCGTGATGATATTTGGGATCACATATTTTGACATGGACCGTTTATGTAACTGCCTGGTATTTTCAACCATTCGCATCCACACATATCGAAATTGAATTGCTCAAAATGTCAAGTTGTTAATTTTTATTTGGCAAAATTCAGCATGTACAGTAAATAAATACATCACAAAATCATAGACATAGAGTAATATACAATATGCAGCGGAAACAAAATAGATAGTAGTTCATGAAGCTATTTATATATATATCAGAGTTAAGTAAGACACGATAGAAGTTTCAAATACAGTAGTCAAATGCAAGATCATAATACATCACGGAATCAACTGAACAAATGCAAGCTGGAAAGATGTAGATGGATCTCCAAACGAAGCTCCAACTCCAAAGTTGAGTCTCAAAAGCTATATCACTCAGTCAGACCCGAGCGTAAAGCAAAACACAAAACAATCGAGTCAGGACTAACATTCTTATATCAATAAATCCAACTCAAGTGAAATAACTACTGAAATACAAGTAATTCAAAGGATGTTTGGGATAACCATCCTCTAAGGATCCGTCAAACTATCTACTATGCCGTAATATATGCCATAATAATGTCTAAAGTAAAGTATAATATATTTAAAAATAGCGTTAAGGTGTTTTCCATATCCCCCTTAACACATTTTATAGTGCCAATAGTCTATACAATACCATAGTCCCTCCTGATCGGGAAGCCACCAGAGCATACTCCATAGGTACGACACAAATCAAACTCGTACAAGGCGTACTAGGGTAGATGACACGGCACAACTAGGCAATGCCAGTGTAGATATACCAATTGCACTTTCGGACCGGTGGTAATGCATAGCAGCCACTACCGCCCACCTCGAGCCACACTTCCAAAAATAAAAGGTGTGCACCAATCAATCACAAAGTAATAGAATGGCATACGAAGAAGTGTGTCCGATAAGAGGAGCTACCTCATTAGCCCGTCAATTGCTCCTGTTTTAGCCACCTTATACCAACTCACGGGAGTAGGGTCCACGTATATACCTTAATAGAACGTCGCCACCATCCTACTTCATTCTAGAATCTCCACCGCATACACGGTTGTTAAAGTGGTTTTCGGAGTTGGTAGAGAGTTTGATAACTTCTGATCCCGGTCTCTTTAACAACCAAATATTATTATAACACCGGGGTCTTTTCAAACTAGTTTATACTTCAAAACCAAAATATCATTTCCATTTCAACACCATATTAATATGATATCATTTTTCAAAGTTATAACACTTTCGAAACCAAACACTTGAAATTATAACACTTTCAAAACATAACACTTTTGAATTCATAACTTTGAAAACATAACTTCCACCACTTTAACGTTTAGATATTAAAATAGTATATATAATAAAATTGTTTATAAAATAAAATAGTTCCCTCAAAATTCTACAAATCAATTTCAAATCAACTCATTCCAAAAATTCAAATTTAATCAAATTTCAAATCATCCGTTTCAATTCAATTCGGTTTCTAAATAAACTACTTCAAACAATATCGATTTCAAAACAGATTTAAACCTTAATTAAACCATTTCAATATCAATATATTTCAAAGCTTTAAATATTCCATAATTTCAATACTAAATTTGATAACTTCATATATATATATATATATATATCAAATTATATTTACTATTATTTAATTTCAAAATATTTATTTAATAAATCCAATATCTTTTTAATAAAACTTTAAAACTTCAAATAACTGAATATTCCTTCAATTTATTTAAACTTGATACATTCATTTAAATCACCTTAAACCAAAATAAAGTTATAAAAATCATATCCCTTAAAATCTCAAATTTAATAAATTTCAAATCAAAGTTATTTGTGTTTAATTCTTAAACAAATTCAATTTCAAATCAATTTCAAATTTATCTTCCAACCTTAATTTATTTAAATCATCATAAACTCTATATTAAAAATGTAATTTAAATACTTAACAATATTATTTTTAATAAAATCAAACTTAATATTAAACTTATTCTATATTAAAACAAATTTATACATAGCTTAAAATCAAGAATTTAACTATATGTAAAATTCCAAAACCATAGAAATCATTTAAAAATATTTTATATATAGACCACGGTGTCCGTATATAATTTTCTATCCTATGGTTAAGTGATACGAATATTTATCATTTCAATCCGCAATTTAAATATGAATGCGAGTATATATCATTTCAACCCACAATCCCAAATTCAATTCAAATGAAAATCACTTTGGTTTATCATTTCAACCCATAATGATTTTCTCGTATTCCACAGATCGTTCGAGTATGTATCATTTCTAACCATAGTGATTCTATACTAACAGGGAACTTGCAGAGAGATTACAGATATGATAATAAAATAACAGGCATATATCATCAATATAAATAACAAATATGATAGTAATATAACATGCATATATCATCAATATAAATAACAGATAAGGGTGTCAGATGTCATAAGTGAACAGATACAGATAACAGTATATATATAGCAATGTAAATAACTAACAGTAGCATATTTCAATTGTCGTTTCAATTGAAATCAAATTTAATGAATATAAGAAAGTTAATCGTGAGTGATTGCTCACCTTTCGAGGCTAGAGAGCAAGAATGAGTGAGTTACGAATCCATGCACGAATTATGAAGCAAAGCACGATGGACATGAGTTCGACGATCGAAGTTGATAAATAGGACTTGATAAAATGAATCAGAGCCATCCTGATATAACCGAAACAAAATAAACGTTATAATTTTCTCTAAAACTAAATTTTAAAATACATGTTTAAAATAAGATATATATTCAAACCAGTATTTTAACTCAAACATCTATAAAACAAAATCTGTGTATATATCTGAAAACCAAATTCACATAAACTTACGTATAAACTAATGTGTACTTGTGCGTGTGTATATATATGTATATATATAAACACATATATTTTAACTAAAAACACATTTTATACTTCAAAATCAAGGTATATCATAAAAGTCAATATTTATACAACCAGAAATATATATGCACTACACGCATATCAATAAACAGATTCCTTAAACTAATATATACACCTCTTAACAGATCTAGTATAAACTTATGCAAATATATATACAATATTTATTTTTAAAATCGAATAGCATGCAAACCCATCAACAATAAATATAACTACCGATCTCGATATACAAATCTGATATGCAAACCAAATGAAATGGCAATACTACATAACTTATTTTATATACTCTGACGTACTTATCTTACTACAAACAATATATATGTAACATTCCCGAATTTTGAACAAGTTTAATTTGACAATTAATTTATTTTTTGGAATCAAATTTTGAATAAATGTGAATTTTTCCAAATTTAATCAGATATTTGTATATAAAATTTATTTTAAATTGAATTATGAATTGAAATTCAAGAATAAATTTCTTAGGAAATAAATTAGATTAAAAAGCTATATTTTTAAAGATAATAAGAATTTTATGTGTATGATTACTTATAAATTATTTTCAATTCATTTTCCTTTATAAATTTTATATAGTTTTAAATGAAGGCTTTAAAACTTACATACATAGGTATATATATCTTTTGAAAAATAAGTATATGAATTAGAAATAGGGTGTAAAATATAAACAAGATTTAATAAAATAGTTAGTTTTATATGTAAATAAATATTCATGCTTTGATATGAAGATATTTTTTTTAAAAGTATAAGATTTAAAACTACATAACATATATTTGTAAATATAAAATAGATAAATATGTTTTATAAATTGAAATCAAATAAGGGCTAAAAACATGATTTGTAAAAAAAAAAAAATAAGGTTTAAAATCAAAATGTATAAATTAATTTAAAGTAAGGATTTAAAACTAAAATTTAAAATTAATTGAACTAAAGGACTTAAATATAAATATACAAAAATTTACATGTGTAAGCATTTTTACAATAAAAATTTACATTTGTAAACATTTTTGTCAAGCATTAATACAAGTGTAATGAAATGGTACATGTGGCAAAGGGGATTGTTTTCTTTGAATCAAAAAGAAAAAAAATTATTAGAAAGTATGCATAAGAAATTTTTCGAAATCGGGCAAAAATATCAGCTTTTCTCCCACTTCAAAAAAAAAAGAAATCTTAAATATGAAAATAAAGAAAAAAAATAATGAGAATAGAAACCTGATAAAAAGAAAAACAAATCTCAAAGTTCAAAGGCAGATCAAAGCACTTCCAGATTTCATTCCAGTTTTTCAAATTCAAAGCAAAGTTCGGGCAAACAAATCAAAAGATTAACAACAAATCCAGATCAGAAGCAAACTTGTGGAAATCAAAGATTTGTTTCAACATCAATACATCAGAGCTTTCGATCAAAACAATTTCAGTTTTTAAAAAAGCAAGCTAAATCCAGAGAAACCAGAAAGTGATAACCTGTGAACAAAATTACAAACTCAATGCAAAGATTGACTTCAATGAGTAAGGATACAGATCAAAAGTGCTAGCATTCAAACTCAAAGAAAAATCCTTTGTCTCATCAGTTCTAGGCTTTGCTTCTTCTTTGTTAAACAACTCAGGTGAGCAAACCCCTTGACCCTGTTATGTTTTGTCTTTGAAGTATGATATGAGTAATGCTTGAATGATTGTGTTTGCATGCTTTTATATATATACATATACATATATATATATATATATATATGAAAGACTATGTGTATAATGGTGTATAAGCAGAAAAAAATAAACCATGCCTCTGTTCATATGCTACAGGTTTCAACCTGTATAAACAAAAAAATTCAAAAATCCCTTGCCTTGAACCTTTTAAGGTTAGAAACTTCAAATGAACATGTATGTATATGGATGATATGATTTTTAAAAATAGTTGTATGTTTTTATTTGAGATAATAATTCCAAGATAAGAAATTTACAGTTAAAATCAAAAAAATGATCAGGATAATTTCACGTTTTGATTATTGGAATAGATTCGTACTTAGGAATGGTGATTTTTAAAGCTATTTTCATGATTTTTAAGCAAGTAGGTGTTGAGCAATTTTGAGTTGAATGGCAATCGAGTTTTGGGCAAATTCCGATGAACGGTGTGATAATGGTTGTTGAGTTTGGGCCTGTAGCTGGTTGATGTGTCGTAGATCACTGGAAAAATAGTCAGTAGTTTTATTTATTGTCGTGGCGGTGGGTGAACGACGAAGTAGGGTTCGATTCACATTTGGGGTTGGTTGAGTTTGGGTGTTTACTGTGACGTCGATAGTTAATTCAGGGGCATCGGACCTATGGGGTTCGTTCTGTCGTTGTGTGGTGGAGCCGTGGACGTGGTGACGTGGTGTCTGGTGGACGAGATGGTCGAGGCGATGGGTTTTTCTGATTTGGGCTTGGGTTCTAGTTCGATCGAGAAGCTCGACTTTGATTTCGAACTTGCTCTGGGTTTTGGGTGGTTGAGATCGTGGGTGGAGATGGTCAGTGACTTGTCGGTGGTAGTCCTGATGACCGAAGCGTCGCCGTGCGACTGTGCACGTACACGATGAGATTGGGCGCATCTGGGAATGGTGTCGATCGAGGAAGAAGGGGTAGCCTCGGGAAATTTCTCGGGGAAATGGTGATGTAACTCGAAGCAAAAGGAGTAGGGTTACGACCTGAAGCAAGGCTCGGGTTTAACTCAAATTAGCTCGGGTCTGTTTGATAGACAGCAGGTTTTAAAATTTAAAGAATGAAAATATGTACAGGGTTCAAAATTTTGAAATACAATCTGTACCAGGTTTTGAATTTATAAAACAAATAGTGTACCAAGGTTTTAAACTAAAAACATGAACAAGTTTTCATAGGAAAAAGTTCAAGGTTAAACATTTAAAAGTTATTTTGGAAATAAATTGATTTTCAGAAAAAAAATGTATAAGAATAATAAATATATTTCTAAGTAGTTTAAATGGGGTTTGACAATACTTGAATTAAAACAGTGTTTGAAATAAGTATATAAGAAACCTTAATTAAGAAATGGTTTTGGAATTTAAATATTATTTTATTTAAAGATTGATTTGTTTACAAATTGAGATTAGTGTATTAAGTTTTAATCAAAAGGTATTAATAAATTTCTTAATGTAATTAATTAAAAGTTTATTCACTTAATTATTTAAAGGATAATAAATTATGTGATTTATTAATTAAGATAATCATTTAAGGATGATTGACCAATTAAAGAACAATTAGTTATAATTAAGATTTACTTAATTAAAAATTGAGGATTTATTAATTAAGTAATTAATTAAAAATTCAAGTTACTTAACCAAGTAATTAATGAATGATTTAAATCAAAATAATAATTAGTTAGTGAAAGTAATTAAGAATAGATGATTAATGATTAAAGATTGATTAATCAAATATTAAGGGTTAATTACCTTTAAGCATAATTAATCAATGTGGTTAATTAATTAGGGTAATTAATTTAAGAATAATCAATTGAGGATAATTAATTATAATTAAGATTTAATTAATAATTAAGGGTTATTTATTAAAGTAATTAGTTAAGAAATAATTAATTAAGAAAAGTAATTAAGATTCAGTTAATTACAATTAAGGGTTAGTTAATTAAGATAATTAATTAAAGAAATGATTAATTAATGAAGGTGGTTAAGACTTAATCAGTTGAAGTTAATGATAATTAATCATTGATTAAAGATAATTAATGAAGTAATTATGTGGTTAATTAATTTAAACCACACGATTTATTCATCTTAATTGAAGATGTTTGATTATTACCGAATGATGTGTATTGGATTGATATCTCTGATATGTAATTGTAATGCTATGAGATATGAATTGCTTTGTGCTGAATTGTGATATTTGTGAATGTTTCTGTGTGGATATGAAAACCCCTTGGCTCGTAAAACGGCATTTGAATTTCGATGCGACAGCGAGTCGGATTCCAGTTGGTTATCCGAAACCCACATCGAATCGTAATGGTGAATCTTTGTAATTGATAAATTTAATTTATCTGTGAATCTGTAAATGAAGATAAGCGTTATAGATTATACCACTTATCGATATTGATATGATTGAATCTGTAATGATTGATGATGTTGCACTATTGTGTAAAACCCATGGACTACACCATACACACACAAATATGGATTTCACGAGGAAATTGGTTAAGTTACGGATTTTTGAAACGATTTTAAAGATTGAATTTTGAATCCAAAATAGTTTTGAAAATGGATTTGGGTTAAATATGAGGAGCTTTTGAAAAGGGGTTTGAAGATAAAAGTTATTTTAATAACTTGATAAAGTTTTGGAAATTAAAATAGTTTGATTTGAATATAAATTCAAAGATTTGAAATTGAATTCCATGTCTAAAAATTATGGTTTAAAAAGGTTTTACAAGTTATATAATATGTTTATGTGGGTTTTAAACCATTTTAAAAGTGTTGTTTTGGGAATTTAAATTTAACTTAAGATTTAAGGGCTTTAACTCGTGCAAATGTAATCGGATTTTTCCGAGACGAAAACTATTTGTTTTCAATTAATAATAGCTTTCATATAAGGAAAGGGTTTTCAAATTTGTGTTGAAAGATTGCAAATCGAATTGAAATAGTTTGAAAACTGTTAACTAATCTTTGTGAAAGATAGTTGAACCCTATCTTGAAATTGAAGAGGATTTTTAAATGGAGTATCTTTTATATATAAAAGATTGAAACGGGAATTGTTTTGAAAGCCATGAATGAATCTTTGTCAAAGATTGGTGAACCTTGTTTTAAATTGAAAGGGGTCTTAAAAGTGAATCTTTTGTTTAAAAAGATTTAAATATGGAATTTGTTTAAACCATTGAAGGTTTTTTTTAAATGAATCTTTTTGTTTAAAAGATTGGGAATGGTAATTTGTTTTAACCATTTGAATGGAAGGTTTTGGGCTTTAAGCTGTGATTTAACTGAGATCCAATATCCATATGTTCTTTTAAATTTACGCTCATTATTTGGTTTAGCCGGGAGAGGACCTTGTGTCATATAACACATTTCGAATAATGATACGTCGTTATGCATAGCATTTGAAGACTGGTGGTGAAGACCGGATATTTGCGAGACTGATAGGATGACATATCGATTGTCTCTGCACTGAGTAGCTATGGTATAGAGATTCCCTAAATGATGGGAAGTCCGATCGGGATTGTGAATACCCGGATTGCAAGGGCTTCTTCGGTAGTGCCTTTGGTTCTGTTCGAACCTGGAACAGACTTGTATGGATGTGTGTCTGACGTTACACTTTGAGATGTAAAGTTGGTTTCTATCATATACATTTCTGTTTGGTGGCGGAGATTTATTCTCTTAGCTTAACACCATTCTCTGAGACGTACGAGCTCAGAGGTTATGTAGTTGATGATTACTAGTGATACATTCCCAATTTGGTAATGTGGCATACGAAGTGCTGCTGATCATTTGTTGATCGAAGTATGGCTTTGGTGAAAAGCGTAGCTTTGTGGACGAGACCTCATCGAGCCTCAAAAACTGGTAATGGTCAAAACAGGAAAAATGTGGCATGGTTTCAGGGGTAGCTCCCCTAGGGTATGACCATTCCTTCTGGAAAAGGGTGGTATCATGGTATGGAGCCCAATACTTACTCATGTGGACACTGTATTATATTTATTACCGTGAGATGTTGTTGGTGTAGAGGGCCCTCGAATAAAGGTCGCAAACGACCGGGGGTGACATATCTTAGGTTTTACTTCCCAGGAATGGGGTAGCCGGCCTTATGTTAGTAGAGAGCTAGGTAGGTTCTCGGGGCGTCCCTCCAGAGGCGTTCCCATGTGGCAATAGGAAGTTCCCTAGCCTGACCATTTGTTAGAAAATCCAAAGAAACAATACGCGCCCTGTACGGTTTTAGTTGTATAACCTGCCATTTACTTATGGTATTGCCCCACTGTTTGGATGGTAGCTATAGTAGGCATAGTTCGAAATGTCTATGCTGGCTAAGATTAATATTATACTTTCGAAATTTTTTCCACTATGCACTAACAATAATATTAAAATGGTTTTCGCGTATCAAGCATTTTTGACTATCATAAGGAGAAATCTCCCCCAAGTGTGCGGTTGCATTGTGTGCCGGGAGGCCTTATGGTAGTTTCATTTTCGAAAAAGCATTGTGAATTTCAGTTTAAATTCTTTTGTTGTTTCTTAAAAGATAAAATGCTTTTGTTTTCTCATACCAGTCCCATGACTGACCCGGAGTTTATTGTTTCCTTCCTAAACTCTGGGTGCCCACAATTGTAACGACCCAATTTTCTCGATGCCTGAAAGTCGACATTTATACGTCCATTGTATCAAATGTTGCACAATCGACTGCCGGAAAACCGAACCGTTAGGGTTAAAGAAGAAGAAGATAGAAGAAAAACGGAAACAATAAATAGAATCTCATATTTCACAGCGGAACAAAATATAATAGATAAATGAATAATCTTTAAATCAAAGACTCATCACTGATAATACAATACAACATCAGAGTTAACTACGACATCATACATCACTGACAGTTATTATAATTTGACCATATGAAAACTGAATTGCACTATCCACACGCAACGGACACTACATAGTAAGAGATATGTCTCGTCGTCCAGCTTCAACTCCTGATCTCCACAGTAACTATTTTCTGACTTCGTTCCCTAATAATTGATAACCTGACTCTAGGCTGCCCGTGTGGAAAATTATGGGCAACTAGAGTTTAGAAAGGGAACAATAAACTCCAAGTCAGTCATGAGACTGTTGTGAGATCTTAAAACAGTTATTCTTTAACAAAAGGAAAACAAAGGAATTTAAAAGAAATCCGTAATGCTTTTAGGAAAATGAAACTACCATAAGGCCTTACGCCACACACACAATGCAAACGTAGAATTGGAGGAGATTTCTCCTTATGATAGTCAAACATACTTGATACGCAAAATCCTTTAATATTATTAATATTAGTGCATAGTGTGGAAAACATTTAGAAAGTATAATATTAATCTTAGCCAGCATAAGCATTTCGCACTTATGCCTACTATAGCAACCATGTTCAATAGCAGGTTACCGCCAAATTCCATGACAGGTTATACAACTAAAACCGTACAAGGCGCGTACTGTTTCTTTGGATTTCCAACAAATGGTCAGGCTAAGGAACTTCCTAGGCCATATGGGTACGCCTCTGGAGGGACGCCCTAAGAGCCTAACCAGATCTCTGCCAACACAAGGCTGGGTTACCTCTGCAAAAATAGGTAACTACTACACGAGTATGCCATCCCTCTGTTGTAAACAACCTTTATCCGAGGATCCTCAACATCAACAATCACAAAGTAATATATATTTACGATATTCACATAAGTTAAGTATCTAGGCTCCATACCATGATACCACTTCTATCCAGAAGGAAATGCACATACCCTAAGGGGCGCTACCCCATATAACCATGTCGCATCCTTTCTATTTTTACCATTCTGGGGTGTAAGGACCGACGAAGTCTCGTCCACAAAGCTACGCTTTTCACAAAAGCCATGCTTCGATCAACAATGATCAGCAGCACTTCGTATGCCATATTAGCAAATTGGGAATGTATCACTAGTAACCATCAACTACATAACCTCTGAGCTCGTACATCTCAGAGAAGGGTGTTAAGCTAAGAGAATAAATTCTCCACCACCAACAGAAATGTATTTGATAGAAACCAGCTTTACATATCAAAGTGTAACGTCAGACACACATCCATACAAGTCCGTTCTGGGATCGAACGGAACCGAAGGCACTTTCGAAGAGGCCCTTGCAAATCCGGATATTCACTAATCACGTTCGGAATCCCCATCACAAAGGGTGATAAAATCTCTATACCGGAGCAACCCGGTGCAGAGACATTCAACAGGAAATCCTTTCGCTTTCGAAAATACCCGGACTTCAACACCATCTTCAAATGCAATCCAATTTCTTCATATCGTTATTCGAAATGGGTTTTATGACACAAGGTCTCCTCCCGGCTAATCCGAATAACGAGTGCTTATTTTTGAAAATAAGTGTTCATTCAGTTTTCAAACAATCACAACAAATTCCACTTTGATCTTTTAAATAAAAGATCCATCACAACCACAAAGGTTCGATGTGGGTTTCGAATATCCATTTGGAATTCGACTCCCGGTCGCATCGAAATTCAATTGCTGATTAAAGGCCAATATTGATAGTCGGTTATTTAACTATCAATCATCATTCACAACAGTCGCTGGATTTCAAATAATTTTTCCCCAATTATTATTATTTCCAATATATCTTCGCAAGATAAAATTTCACACTTCAATCCTTTGAAAATAAATTTCAAATCAATTTCCACATTTCAATCTTTTTTGAAAACAAATTCAAAACACTCTTCTCACGCGGAATACATTTCTGAACATTTCTTCATTTCCACTGAAAATTTGCTGATTTCAAATATTTTGAAATAATATAAAATACTTATTCAAAATATACTTGGAAACATTTAAAATAAACTATTTTTATAATATTTGCTTAAATATTAGTTATGAAAAATATTATAAAAATTTCTCATATAAAAATTCGAGTCCAAAACTAATTTTAAAATAAAACTTGTAGATAGAGTATAAATATTTAAATAACTATTTTCTAAATCAAATATCAATTTAATCCTTAAGATAATCCCTTATAATTAATTAAATAAAATTTCGCTTTAAAACAATTCCCTAAACTAATTTTTTCAACAATATTATACAACTAAATCTAATTTTTTTTTTTTTATTTCAAAAGCTATTTTTTTTAAATATATTCGGCTTTCTAGGGAAAATATACTTTTATTCCAAAATGGTCCATTTAAACCAATTAAAAAACCCTTCCCGATTTATTTTAAATTTACATTCCAAATCTGCAAATTCCTTTCCACACTTTTATAAATCAACCAATATTTATTTTTAGAACAATTTCTCTTTCTTTTATAAATTCCTATTGTTAATTTACATTTCCAAATATCAACAAATATACAAATTTTAAATCGATTTCCAAATATCACCTTCAAACCAAATCAAATCCCAATTTGATCTCCAATTTATTTCAAACACAAAATCAATTCCAATTTGATTTCCCAAATTAATTTTCAAATATCAAATCAATTTCAATTTGATTTCCCAAACTATTTCCAAACACCCTACCAAATTTCCAAATCGATTCCTAAGATTTATTCTAACTCCAAATTTATTCTCGAATCAATTTCTAAAGTTAATTTCAACTCCAAATTAAATTCCAAATTTAATTTCTAAATTTACTCCCTTTTGAAATAAATTTCTTTATCTCTTTCAAATATTTAAATCTGTATCTCAAATAAATTCTTCAACTATTAAACAACATTCTCGAAATTCCTTTGTTAAAAATATTTCCCATATTTTTTTTGGAATTAATTCGATCGGATTATAAAAATCAACTTTAATACTTTAATTGTAACGGTCTAGGCTTTTCTACTTTAATTTCCAAAAATCCAATTTCATATTTCTAGTATCCTACGATACCAAAAATATATTTGGCTAATTTTAGCCTTCAATGGTTTCAATCACAAACATCCACACACAGATTATAAATAATAAACATTCAACATTGAAAAAAATCAAAATGTTTTGAGGAATCCAGTTGGATCCCTCCAACCGTTTCCCAAAATCCACAGACTTTAGCACAACAATTAAATACCAATTCCACTTCGAGGTGGAATATCGCGGTATACGGAATTAATATTATATCATCCGCTATTATGCGGCGCGATAGGATCTCATCCGCTATATAATGCAGGAAATCAACAACTTCAAATATATATAATACCAATTCCACTTCTAGGTGGAATATCACGGCATATGGGTTTAATATAATAACCTCCGCTATTATGCGGCGCATAGGGTCTAAACTAACATAACTAAGGATAAATTTTATTATTCAAGAATACCATCAATCAATTTTAAATTTAACTATAAAAATTTAATCAGCGATTGAGTGAGAATATCTCACATTTGCTTATGCATGCAATCCATTTTCCATTCTTACTCGTTTTCTCGATTTATAGACCTTGTATAAACAATTTATGATTTTTATTAATATTTGAATCAATCAAACAATTAATTTCCGTTTAATAGATTAAATTTCAAATAATGATTCAATTTGAATAAATAATTAAACTTTAAACTAACTTGAAAAACCCATTACCATTTAATAAATTAAATTTACTAATAATTGGATTTAAACTGATTTCCTTTTAAAAAAATTATTTTTAGTGCCCTAAATAAATTAAATAAATCTATTAACAAATCAATTACAAATATACATTGTTTAAAAATAAACTAGTAAATGAAAAATAGGTATATGTATATTTATTTCGTTTTGAAATTACATGCACCAAAAATATTAACCTAACTTATATACATTTTAGAAAATCTAATCTTTATACAAAAATAAACTTAGAAAATAAAGATGGATAGTTGTAAAGTATTTTATTTTCCTTTAATAAATTTAAGTAACTAATAATCTTGACTTTAAACTAATACTTTTTTTTAAAACAGATTCTTTTAAATAAACTTATTTAACTAAAAGTTAAATTTAAAACTAAATTATTGTTATTATTTTCAATAAAATATTTTCTTTACTGTAAACCACAACTCAGAAATTTACTTTACTTTAAAAAAAGTTCATCCTTAATACATATATATATATATATATATTCAAAATCCTTTTTATAGAAAATTTCCTGTTTTCTTATATATATATATACATATTTATACAGAAATTTACAATTTAAATCAAACAAATAAAAATTGAACCTTACTGGAAATTTGTACCTTATTGCCTAACTTGCGCGTGAACAAAACCCTCCCTCACAAATCTTCGCCAGAACACGCACGAAGGCGTAACCCCATCTAGCTCGAACTCGAGCCCCTGGCCCACCATTGCAGTGCCGCAATCCTCAGCCAAGTCGTCGACGTCGCGTGCGCTTCCATGACAATGCGAGACCCCCAAACCACCACTGCTCTACCCAGCTGCCGCCAATGCCGTCGAACCCTCCAGAATCGAATGCGTCCTCGCCTCGACGCCACCCCTCTCTTGCATGTGCCTCGAGAACTCGCGCAACCCAAGCTTCATCGCAAATTGGCTCCACACCGCGCTAGATACTCAAGCACGCGACCACGACTCGAACACATGACAACCCCCAAAATCGCGATTCGTGCTTTCCTTCATGATGAGCCGCAAATTTAGCTACCTCGATTTCAATTCGAAAATGAGGATATGGAGTTAGGGTTTTTTTTGTGCGTTGAACGACCATTTTAAATCTTTGAATTCTATTTCTTTCGCGATTTCTGATTTCAATTGTGAAGGAGGAGGAGCGGCCATTTTCCATTTGAACGGAGATATTATTTTTTTCTTTCGGCTGACTTTTGCTTGCTCTAGTTTGTGAACGAACTTATTTTGATTTTTTTTATCAATGAAGATGCATGTTGAAAGAAAGGAGGACACGTGCAAAAATTTAAAAACGCGTTTGCCAGGGATTAACATAATATTATAATACAATAATATTATATATTTTTAAATTTGAATTCGAATATAAATCGTCCTGAAAACGAAGACTAAAATTTCGACCTCCAATCGAGGCATGCCGCCAGGCGTTTATAATGTTAACCCCCTATTTCGGACACAATGGAAAAGGTTCCGAGTCCAAATTCGATCATATCGAGAGGATAGCTTTTTGAACTAGTTAGAACATCGAATTTTCGATTTAAATTTCAACGCATTTATTTATCGTACGGCGAAACGATCACTCCAAACACTACGAAAATTGAAATCCGATAATAATACAATATTACGGATCCAATGGAACTGGTTTCGTCGAATTCCAAGACTATGCCTCGGAAGGCTATTTTTAAATACCAATTTAAAATATAATTTCAAAACTGAACAAAATAGTTTCAAATTCAATTCTGTAGTTTCTATTATCTTCAGTATTATCAACATAAATTTTCTAATCCTTGAAACCATTTTTTAATCAGCTTAAGAATCAAGATTCAAATTTACCCAAATCTTATATAATTAAATTTAATAATTAAATTGCTAATTTCATAGTTAAAATTGAAATCCAAGTTTAAAAACAACTTCCAATATTAAAAAATCAATTAAATATTTTAATTTCAAATGTTGAAAATCTTGGGTCGTCACATCCTTCCCCCCTTAAAAGAATTTCTTCCCGAAATTACAAGTTAAGAAGAATGATCCTAAACCCATTTTCTATCTTTCCAAAACAAAACAGTTTTATCAACTTACCAAACAAATCCTTTTTATTAACAACCCATTATCGCTTCAACTAATTTTCCAATGTTTCAAACAACATTTTTTTCTTAACAATTCAAATTTAATTTTAAATTCAAATTTCAAATTTTACAATTTCCTCAAAAAATTTCTAACTCCCTAAATTTTCGAAAAAATTCCCCAACGTCTCGTTTGCGCGGCTAGCTCGGTACAACTACAAAATGGCACCACAAGCCCCCAGATTTCAAAAAGAAAAGAAAAAGCCAAGCGGCTAGACAAGAAGATCATCAAATTTCATATTGAAATTCAAATACATACCTTTTGTCGAGTAATTCAATATTTATCTTCGAAATAAAAATCCCAATTCTCTTTTCCTTTAATACACCTGTATATCCTGCTAACCATAATATCCAATTGCAACGTTCAAATATCATTTTGAACATTCCTTTACAAAAATTTAAATATATACTTCCTATACCATTTTTTTTACTTTACTATTGAAGTTATATATCTATTTTCATTCAATCTTACATTTTCAATTTCATTTGAAGTCAATTTACAATTCAATTCTATTTGGATTCAATTTTTTTTCCCTTCCGAATATTGTATTTATCAATTATCTTTCATTCACAACTGTTTCATCTTACTATTTTAAATTAGTTTCTTATACTAATTCACTACAAATTCCAATTCGTTTTATCTCAAACCATTTAGTCTATAAGACTTCTCAAATTCGTATTTATTCAAATTAACTCAAATCTTCAATTCCAATTTCATTTTGAATCCATATCATCATTTTATTTGACTTATTTTTTCAATCCTCAATTCTTTTATTAAATTTTCATTTTTAATTCCACTTGATTTAAAATTTTCCTTCCAACTTATTTTGTTTCCACATTTACCTTTTTTCTTACTCCCTTTAAGTTAGATTGTATTTTAACAACTTCAAACTTTACAAGTTATCAACTTAATGATATTCCATAACTATTTTATATAACATTCCAGAGTCCTTTCAACCTTTCAAAAATCAATTTTGAAAGCAATTCAAATTATCTTTTAAATTCCCAAAACCAAACCAAGTTTTCCAAACAACCTCAAATTTTAAATAATTTGGCAGCAATTCCTCCTTTGGAAACCCGAAAATGAACATTGATGATGCTGCAGTCATCACCGAAGTTATTTTCCAGCGACGGAAAAGAGTTTAGAGCTTTTATCCCTTCAAAACATTTTCCAAACCTTTGACAATCATCTTTAAACTCAATGGAATTAAATTTCCAAAATTCCAAATCCTTTCAAAAACATTTCCATAAACTTCTCTGGAATTCTATTTCAAATTATAAATCACATTTATAATTTTACATTCTCAAATTTCATTTGTATATAGATTTTATTTCTCGACTTTTGATTATGATTTCAATTCCTTATTCAACTTCAATGATAATAATTTAATATTATCACTTCCTAACAAACAAGCAGCCATATGCTATAATAATTTATGGAAAATTATTCTTTTTATATACAAAATAGTTTTGGGTAAAGTTATTTCATTTACCCTACTTTTAAAACAATATCGTGTCGAATTGTTCTGTATGAATGTTAAGAGATCCCTATCGATAGAGTTGTACAGACTATACCGACCAGAATTCATATACCACTCAACAAACAATCGTCACAATATAAAACAACAATTTTTTTTATATTCACTAACAAATACGCACTCATATCTATTATTACACTCAAACTCATTCTAGAGTACTACTGACTCTATCTCTAATGAGTAACACCCAACAGAGCCAAGGTTGTCTCTTAACCAAATGCTCTGATACCACATTGTAACGACCCGATTTTTTTGATGCCCGAAAGTCGACATTTATACGTCCACTGTATCAAATGTCGCATGGTCAAATGCCGAAAAACCGAACCGTTAGGGTTAAAGAAGAAGAAGATAGAAGATAGAAGAAAAACAGAAACAATAAACTGAATCTCACATTTCGAAGTGGAACAAAATATAATAGATAATGATTAATCTTTAAATCAAAGACTCATCACTGATAATACAATACAACATCAGAGTTTACAACGACATCATACATCACTGATAGTTATTATAACTTGACCATATGAAAACTGACTTGCACTATCCACATGCAACAGAGACTACATAGTAAGAGATACGTCTCGCCGTCCAGCTTTAATTTCTGATCTCCACAGCAACTCTTTTCTGACCTCGTTCCCTAATAAATGATAATCTGACTCTAGGCTTCTCGTGTGGAAAATTATGAGCACCCAGAGTTTAGAAAGGGAACAATAAACTCCAGGTCAGTCATGGGACTGGTGTGAGATCTTAAAACAGTTATTCTTTAACAAAAGGAAAACAAAGGAATTTAAAAGAAATCTGTAATGCTTTAAAGAAAATGAAACTACCATAAGGCCTCCTGCCACACACACAATGCCAACGCAGAATTGGAGGAGATTTCTCCTTATGATAGTCAAACATGCTTGATACGCAAATCCTCTAATATTATTATTAGTGCATAGTGTGGAAAACATTTGGAAAGTATAGTATTAATCTTAGCTAGCATAGGCATTTCGCACTTATGCCTACTATAGCTACCATGTTCAATAGCAGGTTACCGCCACACTCCATGGCAGGTTATACAACTAAAACCGTACAGGGCGTGTATTGTTTCTTTGGATTTCCAACAAAGGGTCAGGCTAAGGAACTTCCTGGGCTACATGGGTACGCCTCTAGAGGGACGTCAGGAGAACCTAACCGGATCTCTGCCAACACAAGGCCGGGTTACCTCTGCAAAAATAGGTAGCTACTACACGAGTATGCCATCCCCCGGTTGTAAACAACCTTTATCCGAGGATCCTCAACAACAACAATCACAAAGTAATATATATTTGCGATATTCACATAAGTTAAGTATCTGGGCTCCATACCATGATACCACTTCTATCCAGAAGGAAATGCACATACCCTAAGGGGCGCTACCCCCTATAACTTTGCCGCATCCTTTCTGTTTTGACCATTCCGGGGTGTGCGGTCCGTCGAAGTCTCGTCCACAAAGCTATGCTTTTCACAAAAGCCATGGTTCGATCAACAAATGATCAGCAGCACTTCGTATGCCACATTACCAAATTGGGAATGTATCACTAGTAACCATCAACTACATAACCACTGAGCTCGTACATCTTCGAGAAGTGTGTTAAGCTAAGAGAATAAATTCTCCGCCACCAACAGAAATGTATTTGATAGAAACCAGCTTTACATCTCAAAGTGTAACGTCAGACACACATCCATACAAGTCCGTTCCGGGATCGAACGGAACCGAAGGCACTTCCAAAGAAGCTCTTGCAAATCCGGATATTCACTAACCACGTCCGGAATCCCCATCACAAATGGTGATAAAATCTCTATACCGGAGCAACCCGGTGCAGAGACATTCGTCAGGTAACCTTTCGCTTTCGAAAATACCCGATCTTCAACACCATCTTAAATTGCAATCCCATTTCGTCGCATCGTTATTCGAAATGGGTTTTATGACACAAGGTCCTCTCCGGGCTAATCCGAATAACGAGCGCTTATTTTTAAAAATAAGTGTCCATTCAGTTTTCAAACAATTACAACAAATTCCACTTTGATCTTTTAAATAAAAGATCCATCACAATCAAAAAGGTTCGATGTGGATTTCGAATATCCATTTGGAATTCGACTCCCGGTCGCATCGAAATTCAATTGCCGATTAAAGGCCAATATCGATAGTCGTTTATTTAACTATCAATCATCATTCACAACAGTCACAGGATTTCAAATAATTTTCCCCCAATTATTATTATTTCCAATACATCTTCGCATGATAAAATTTCACACTTCAATCCTTTGAAAATAAATTTCAAATCAATTTCCACATTCAATCTTTTTTGAAAACAAATTCAAAACACTCTTCTCACGCGGAATACATTTCCGAACATTTATTCATTTCCACTGAAAATCTGCCGATTTCAAATATTTTAAAATAATATAAAATACTTATTCAAAATATACTTGGAAACATTTAAAATAAACTATTTTTAGAATATTTGCTTAAATATTAGTAATGAAAAATATTATACTAATATCACATATAAAAATTCAAGTCCAAAACTAATTTTAAAATAAAACTTGTAGATATAGTATAAATATTTAAATAACTATTTTCTAAATCAAATATCAATTTAATCCTTAGGATAATCCCTTATATAATTAACTAAATAAAATTTCGCTTTAAAACAATTCCCAAAACTAATTTCTCCAACAATATTATTTTAAAACTAAATCTAATTTTTTTTAATTTTATTTCCAAAGCTATTTTTTTATAATATATTCGACTTTCCAGGGAAAATACACTTTATTCCAAAATGGTCCATTTAAACCACTTAATACACCCTTCCTGATTTATTTTAAATTTACATTCCAAATCTGCAAATTCCTTTCCGCACTTTTATAAATAAACCAATATTTATTTTTAGAACAATTTCTCTTGTTTTTATAAATTCCTATTGTGAATTTACATTTCCAAATATCAACTGATATACAAATTTTAAATCGATTTCCAAATATCACCTTCAAACCAAATCAAATCCCAATTTGATCTCCAATTTATTTCAAACACAAAATCAAATTCCAATTTGATTTCCCAAATTAATTTTCAAATATCAAATCGATTTCAATTTGATTTCCCAAACTATTTCCAAAACACCATACCAAATTTCCAAATCGATTCCTAAGATTTATTCTGACTCCAAATTTATTCTCGAATCGATTTCTAAAGTTAATTTCAACTCCAAATTAAATTCCAAATTTAATTTCTAAATTTACTTCCTTTTGAAATAAATTTCTTTATCCCTTTCAAATATTTAAAATCCGTATCTCAAATAAATTCTTCAACTATTAAACAACATTCTCGAAATTCCTCTATTAAAAATATTTCCCATATTATTTTTTTGGAATTATTCCGATCGGATTATAAAAATCAACTTTAATGCTTTAATTTTAACGGTCTAGGCTTTTCTACTTTAATTTCCAAAAGTCCAGCTTCATATTTCTGGTATCTTACGATACCAAAAATATATTCGGCTAATTTTAGTCTTCAATGGTTTCAATCACAAATAGCCACACACAGATTATAAATAATAAACATTCAATATTAAAAAAAATCAAAATGTTTTGAGGAATTCAGTTGGATCCCTCCAACTTGTTTCCCTGCATCCACAAACGTTAGCACAACAATTAAATACCAATTCCACTTTGAGGTGGTATATCGCGGTATATGGGATTAATATTATATCGTCCGCTATTATGCGGCGCAATAGGGTCTCATCCGCTATATAATGCAGGAAATCAACAACTTCAAATATATATATAATACCAATTCCACTTCTAGGTGGAATATCACGGTATATGGGTTTAATATAATAACCACCGCTATTATGCGGCGCATAGGGTCTAAACTAACATAAGTAAGGATAAATTATTATTCAAGAACACAATCAATCAATTTTAAATTTAACTATAAAAGTCTAATCAGCGATTGAGTGAGAATATCTCACATTTGCTTATGCATGCAATCCATTTTCCATTCTGACTCGTTTCCTCGATTTATAGACCTTGTATAAACAATTTATGATTTTTATTAATATTCGAATCAATCAAACAATTAATTTCCGTTTAATAGATTAAATTTCAACTAATTATTAAATTTGAATAAATAATTAAACTTTAAACTAACTTGAAAAACCCATTACCATTTAATAAATTAAATTTACTAATAATTGGATTTAAACTGATTTCCTTTTAAAAAAAATTATTTTTAGTGCCCTAAATAAATTAAATAAATCTATTAACAAATCAATTACTAATATACATTGTTTAAAAATAAACTAGTAAATGAAAAATAGGTATATGTATAATTATTTCGTTTTGAAATTACACGCACCAAAAATATTAACCTAACTTATTTACATTTTTAAAAAATCAAATCTTTATACAAAAATAAACTTAGAAAATAAAGATGGATATTTGTAAAGTATTTTATTTTCCTTTAATAAAGTGAATTAACTAATAATCTTGACTTTGAACTAATACTTCTTTTAAACAAATTCTTTTAAATAAACTTATTTAACTAAAAGCTAAATTTAAAACTAAATTATTGTTATTACTTTCAATAAAATATTTTCTTTACTGTGAACCACAAAATCAAAAATTTACTTTACTGTAAAAAAAGTTCATCCTTAATATATATATTCAAAATCCTTTTTATAGAAAATTTCCTGTTTTCTTATATATATATATATATACATATTTATACAGAAATTTACAATTTAAATCAAACAAATAAAAATTGAACCTTACTGGAAATTTATACCTTATTGCCTAACTTGCGCATGAACAAAACCCTCCCTCACAAGGCTTCGCCAGAACGCGCATGAAGGCGCAACCCTATCTAGCTCGAACTCGAGCCTCTGGCCCACCATCGCAGTGCCACAATCCTCAGCCAAGTCGTCGACGTCGCGTGCGCCTCCATGACAATTGTGAGACCCCCAAACCACTGCTTTACCTAGCTGCCGTCCAGGCCTCAAACCCTAGCCAATGTCGTCAAACTATCCAGAATCGAATGCGTCCTCGCCTCGACGCCACCCCTCTCTCGCATGTGCCTCGAGACCATGCGCAACCCAAGCTTCGTCGCAAATTGGCTCCACGTCGTGCTAGATACTCAAGCACGTGACCACGACTCGAACACACGACAATCCCCAAAATCGCGACTCGTCCTTTCCTTGATGATGAGCCGCGAATTTAGCTACCTCGATTTCGATTCGAAAATGAGGATAGGGAGTTAGGGTTTTTTTTCTGCGTTGAATGGCCATTTTAAATCGTTGAATTCTATTTCTTTCGCGATTTCTGATTTCAATTGTGAAGGAGGAGGAGCGGTCATTTTCCATTTGAACGGAGATATTTTTTTTTCTTTTGGCTGTGACTTTTGCTTACTCTAGTTTGTGAACGAACTTATTTTGATTTTTTTTGTCAATGAAGACGCGTGTCGAAAGAAAGGAGGACACGCGAAAAAATTTAAATACGTGTTTGCCAGGGATTAACATAATATTATAATACAATAATATTATTTATTTTTAAATTTGAATTCGAATATAAATCGTCCTGAAAACGAAGACTAAAATTTCGACCTCCAATCGAGGTATGCCGCCAGGCGTTTATAATGTTAACCCCCTATTTCGGACACAATGGAAAAGGTTTCGGGTCCAAATTCGATCATATGGAGAAGATAGCTTTTTGAACTAGTTAAAACATCGAATTTTCGATTTAAATTTCAACGCGTTTATTTATCGTACGGCCAAACGATCACTCCAAGCACTACGAAAATTGAAATCCGATAATAATACAATATTACGGATCCAATGGAATTGGTTTCGTCGAAATCCGAGATTGTGCCTCGGAAGGCTATTTTTAAATATCAATTTAAACTATATAATTTCAAAACTGAACAAAAAAGTTTCAAATTCAATTCTGTAGTTTCTATTATCTTCAGTATTATCAACGTAAATTTTCTAAGCGTTGAAAACATTTTTTAATCAGCTTAAGAACCAAGATTCAAATTTTACCCAAATCTTCTATAATTAAATTTAATAATTAAATTGCTAATTTCTTAGCTAAAATTGAAATCCAAGTTTAAAAACAACTTCCAATATTAAAAAATCAATTAAATATTTTAATTTCAAATGTTGAAATCTTGGGTCGTCACAACAATTTTCCACACGGGCAGTCTGGAGTTGGGTTTTTCATATAGTAGATATCGATTTAATAGCTTTCAGATTTCTCTTTGGTATTCTTTAGAGTTTTTGGATATTGAAGTCTTTGGTTAGAACGAATGACCTTACTTTGCTTGGTGAAACTTGATGGTGGTTCGAGCTTGTGGTTTGGAGTTTGGGCTTTGGGGCATTGGGTTGGCGTTATCCCTTGGCTATTTATTTTCAGCTGTTGTTTATGGTATCTGATATTCTTGTATCATATTGCACCAGTGTTGTATCATAATTGGATATTATATTCGTTGGACTTGTATTTGATATTCATTTCTTTTTCCTCCGTTGTGTTGTTTACTTAATTGTGTTATAAGCTCCGGCGAACCAGATTCGACGTTTGGATATGTGGCATTCGAATATGAGTGTCGTATTCGGTGCCGATTTTCGAAGGTCGAGTCGGGGTCGTTATAATACATTATACAACTTATATAACTTATACAATCCAAAACAAATATACAATATATATATATATATATATATATATATGTATGTATATATAAGTGTGTGTGTATATATATAAAGCAAAGAGCTGTTGTAAGATGAATTTATAAAATACCAATTTAGGCTTACATTTATATCAGTATCATTTGCACAAAATAATGTACTCAGATATATTCATACTAACTAACATATATCTATTACAAATCTGAGAACACACAAAACTTTTAAAATTTCCTTGAAATCAAAATTTGTGAAATAGAACCTTTATATATAGCAGGTTATAAAATTTTATACAAGCACCTATACTTGCATCTGTTATTACAAAACATATATATACACTTAACTGCAACATACTATTAGACATACGAGTATTCTTACAGTATCAATATAATTTCCATAAAACCGAATATATTATCATATCCTATATATACTACACTGTAAACTCATATAGGAAATGTTGTAACTAATATATATAGCTTTGTAACTCTTGTGTATATAATTAACATGCTATTACAGTAAAACAAAACATATATGATACCTCAATTTAATAAAATATAATATATATTCCATAACTTATATATAGCAACATCAATTATTTCTTTGTAAACTTATAGTCTATATATATATATATATATATATATATATATAAATCTACATTCCTACCTACAGCAAGAGGAGACATGACAAGCATGGCCACAGAGCTCGATGGAAACACGGCTAGGTTGCGCATTGAGTCAAGTGTGGGGTCGGCTGACGTATGCGAGGCTGCACGGGTTTCGAGGGGGTGGAAACAAGGTCAGTCGACCTGCTTTGCTTGGGCGAAAAGAGAGAGCGAGATGGAAGGAGGGTTGCACGGCGACGTGGATTTGAAGGGGTGGCCGAGGCGGCTCGCGTATGGTTGCGTTGAAAGGCGGAGGAAGAAGATAGTGAGGTCTAGAAAAAAGGAGTGGGCGAAAGAACGTTCGAAGAGAAGATGAACTGGTTTGTACCTTATATAAAATTTTATTTATAATAAAATATCAAAAGCAGCAAAGTACCAATCCACAGAAAAAAATTGAAAGCCAGAAGCCAATGCGTTGAATTCAAGAAATAATTAAAGCTAGCTGTAGCTTGGATTACACGGTTGGCATTTGAAAAGACAAGGAAACAAAAGGTTAAAAATTGTACCGATACGGTTAGCCGTTTCGTGGTTTCGTCGTGTACTGGGTACCGAAAACAGAAGTGAATATACCGTAGAGATCAACACGACGAGACGATAAAAATGGTATACAGATATCAATGGTACAATTATCCGATCAAAAGTCAATATCGGTATCGAAATTGCTGCTAATCTGTCAGAAATAAGATGAACGGAGCAAAAGAAGTCCGAATTTGGAGAAACGAAATATGACGTCTCACTCAGAAGATGATTTACAAGTTTTCTATAGAAAAATATTAAGGTTTGGTAAACATTTTATTATCATCCAATATTAACTGATTTAAATTGAAATAGAATTACATAAGAAAATTAAAATTCAATATATCAGGTGAAAATTTACCATTTGCTATGTTTAATTAGACGTATTTCCAAATATTAAATTTTTATTTCAAAATTTTATTATTTAAAAATTCACAAAATTTCAATTAAATATATTATTAAAACCATTAAAATTTACGGGTCGTTACACTCCCCCGCTTAAAAATTTTCGTCCTCGAAAAGGAAAGAGGTAGGAGAATGGAAGCAACCAGAAAGAAAATAGATTGAAACAAAAATAAAACAATTAATTTAAAACGGTATAAGTTTCAATTTAAATTAATTAATATTCAGTAATTGATTTAAATTCAAGGTATTTCAATAAGTTGATTTAATTTCAATTTAAAATTCCTTCAAAGCAAATCTTATTTTATTTATCTCATTTATTGTTAAATTAACTTATTATTCAATTTATCTCTATTACTATTTTTATAATTAAAATTTAAGTGTGTAACATTTATTACAGCCACTCAAATTTTATTTATAAATTCCTTCAACGTCATTTTACATTGTAAATTATTTAATTACATAGTTAACTTCTGAATAATTTAGGTTAGTTATATTAGAATGTAATTGGATATTATACAAGTAAAATTTTCTAATTCAGTTATTTTAGATTTAAATATTTATTCAAAATTTTGGTTTCATTTTATAATTGAAATCATCTTTAAAACAAAATTTTTGATTCACTTCAAACCATTTAGAGATAAATATATACGTATATGCACACACACTATATGTATCAAATCAATTTAATTTCCAACATAATAGTGTAGCAAGGCTACAAAATGGTCTCTCCACTTCGAAACTCAAAAATGAATGTCGATGATGCGGCCGCTATCACCGAAATTATTTTCCAACAACAAAATAGGACTGTACTGATTTAAACGTTAAAATTCTTTGGAGATGATTTCTATTCGAAAATACCTTAGATAATATATGTTTTAAAACCAAAGTTTGAAGACACCGGAAATTAAATTCTCAGAATTCTAATTTGAATTCATTTAAACTCCAAGTTAGATTATAAACCATTTTTGATAAATTCATTTATTATACATTGGGAAAAATCAATGGCTTACAAAACAACAAATGAAAATCAAATGTTATCATTTCTGACAACTAATTCAGTTAACAATCCAATTTCAGAAAAATTTATACTTATATATATAATATAATTATACAAAATTATTTCATTTTTAAAACAATTGTATCAGTTTGCTCTGTTCAAGTGTTTCGGAATTCCTATCAATAGCGTCAATCAGAAGAATCGATCGAAAACCTAAATCAACATTAACAACTCAAACAACACAATATAAAACATTTTAATATTGATTTACTAATTAATACACTTCCTCGCTCGATGATAAAAGAATGGATTTCAAAACAAGGATTCAAATTTGAAGGACTCAAATCAAAGAGAATTTTAATTCGAAGATAGGTTCAAAACAAAGATAAGATGATTAAATAACAAAATAGGGAGATGGATAAGTTTATTAAATCGCGGGCAACCATAACTGGGTCGACCGGGACTTCAAGAATAAGATCAATGCAGAATTCTGAGGCAAATCAACATTCGATTGCAAGAGACAGTATTCGAATATAGGAAGAGATAGAAATATCTAAACCGAGGATATAGAAATCTTCAGTGAATCAATGCTTGTTCTAATGGAGTTCCACCCCTTTACAAATCATTTAGAGGTTGGCGAGACCGTCGATTCATTATAAAGATTATTCGAAGTGGAGTTATGGGATACTCTAGAATGCGAATAAGGAGAGGCAAAAATGGATTTTGGAACCGAGGGGAACGTTCCAAAATTCAAAGTAAACCGAATTGAAGAAGAAGGAATTCAAGCCCCAAAAAAAAGTGATTCTGTAATTAAATTTACTATATGCTAAGCTTTGCCTAAAACCAAAGCGCTGATACCAAATGTAACAGCCTGATATTTTCAACCATTCGCATTCGCACGTGCCGGAATTGAATTGCTCAAAATATCAAGTTGTTAATTTGTATTTGGAAAAATTCAGCATATACAGTAAATAAATACATCACGGAATCATAAATACAGAGTAATATACAATATGCAGTGGAAAAAAATGAATAGTAGTTCATGAAGCTACTATATATATATCAGAGTTAAGTAAGTTACAATAGAAGTTTCAAATACAGTAGTCAAATGCATGATCATAATACATCACTGCAATCAACTGAATAACTACAAGCTGAAAAGATGTAGATGGATCTCCAAACGAACTCCATCTCCAAAGGTGAGTCCAAAAGTTGTATCACTTGGTCTGACCGGAGCATAAAGCAAAACACAAAACACTCGAGTCTGGATTGACATTAATATATCAATAAATCCAACTCCAGTGAAATAACAACTGAAATACAAGTAACTCGAAGGAAGTTTGGGATAACCATCCTCTAAGGATCCGTTAAAATATCTACTATGTAGTAATATACGCTATTATAATAATGTCTAAAGTAAAGTATAATATTATTAAAAATAGTGTTAAGGCATTACCCATATCCCCTTTAACACATTTTATAGTGCCAATAGTCTATACAGTACCATAGTCCCTTCTGATCGAGAAGCCACCGGAGGATACTCCATAGGTACGACACAAATCAAACTCGTATAAGGCGCGCTAGGGTAGGTGACACGGCACAACCAGGCAATGTCATGGTGGATATACCAATTGCACTTTCGGACCGGTGGTAATGCGTAACAGCCACTACCGCCCACCTCGAGCCACACTCCCAAAAATCAAAGGAGCGCACCAATCAATCACAAAGTAATAGAATGGAATACGAAGAAGTGTGTCCGATAAGAGAAGCTACCTCATTAGCCTGTCAATTACTCATGTTTTAGCCACCTTATGCCAACTCACGGGAGTCGGGTCCATGTATATACCTTAATAGAATGTCACCACCATCCTACTTCATTCTAGAATCTCCACCCGACACGGTTGTTAAAGTGGTTTCCGGAGTTGGCAGAGAGTATGACAACTTCCGATCCTGGTCTCTTTAACGACCAAACATTATTATAACACGGCGGTCTTTTCAAAATAGTTTATACTTCAAAACCAAAATATCATTTCCATTTCAACACTATATCAATACGATATATTTTTTCAAAGTTATAACACTTTCGAAACCAAACATTTGAAATTATAACACTTTCAAAACATAATACTTTGGAATTCATAACTTTGAAAACATAACTTCCACCTAGCAGTTTAGATATTAAAATAGTATATGTAATAAAATAGTTTATAAAGTAAAATAGTTTCTTCAAAGTTCCACAAATCAATTTCGAATCAACTCAAATTCCAAAATATTCAAATTTAATCAAATTTCAAATCATCCATTTCAATTCAATTCGGTTTCTAAATAAACTATTTCAAACTATATCGATTTCAAAACAAATTTGAACCTTAATCAAACCATTTCAATATCAATATATTTCAAAGCTTTAAATATTCCATAATTTCAAAACTAATTTTGATAACTTCATATATATATATATATATATAAATAAATATATATATATATATATAATTCAATTTACTATTATTTAATTTTGAAATATTTACTTAATAAATCCAATATCTTTTAAATAAAACTTTTAAACTTCAAATAACTGAATATTCCTTCAATTTATTTAGACTTGATATATTCATTTAAATCACCTTAAACAAAAATCAAGTTATAAAAATCATATCCCTTAAAATTTCAAATTTAACAAATTTCGAATTAAACTTATTTTTGTTTAATTCTTAAATAAATTTAATTTCAAATCAACTTCAAATTTATCTTCCAACCTTAATTTATTTAAATCATTATAAACTGTATATTAAAAATATAATTTGAATACTGAATCATATTATATTTAATAAAATCAAACTTATTATTAGACTTATTCTATATTAAAACAAATTTATACATAGCTTAAATCAAGAATTTAACTATATACAAAATAACATTTATATAATATCAAAAATCAATATTATATAAAACCATATATTTCTTTCCAAAACCATAGAAATCATTTAAAAATATTTTATATATAGACCACGGTGTATGTATATAATTTTCTATCCTATGGTCAAGTGATATGGATATTTATCATTTCAATCCGCAATTTAAATATAAATACGCGTATATATCATTTCAACATGCAATCCCAAATTCAATTCAAATGAAAATCGCTTGGGTTTATCATTTCAACCCATAACGATTTTCTCCTATTCTACAGATCATTCGGGTATGTATCATTTTCAGCCCAAAGTGATTCTATAGTAACAGGAAACTTGCAGAGTGATAACAGATATGATAATAATATAACAAGCATGTATCATCACTATAAATAACAGATATGATAATAAGATATCAAGCATATATCATCAATATAAATAACAGATAATGGTGTCAGATGTCACTGATGAACAGATACAGATAACAGCATATATGTAGCAATGTAAATAACTAACAGCAGCATATTTCAATTGTTATTTTAATTGATATCAAATTTAATGAATATAAGAACATTAATCGTGAGTGATCATTTCGAGGCTAGAGAGCAAGAATGAGATGAGTTACGAATCGAGGCACGAATTACGAAGCAAAGCATGATGGACATGAGTTCGACGATCGAAGCTGATAAATAGGAATTGATAAAATGAATCAGAACCATTCTAATATAACCGAAACAAAATATACGTTATAATTTTCTCTAAAACTAAATTTTAAAATACATATTTAAAATAAGATATATATTCAAACCAGTATTTTAACTCAAACATCTATAAAACAAAATCTGTGTATATATTTGAAACCACATTCACATATACTTACATATAAACTAGTATGTACTTGTATATATATATGAACCCATATAATTTAACTAAAATACATTTTATACTTCAAAAACAAGGTATAACATAAAAGTCAATATTTATACAACTAGAAATATATATATGCATTAAACGCATATCAATAAACAGATTCCTTAAACTAATATATATACCTCTTAATAGATCTAGTATAAACTTATACAAATATATATACAATATTTATTTTTAAAATCAAATAGCATGCAAACCCATCAACAATAAATATAACTCCAAATCTCGATATGCAAATCAGATATGCAAATCGATTGAAATGGCAATGCTACATAACTTATTTTATGTACTCTGACGTACCTATCTTACTTAAAACAATATATATATATATATATATATATATATATATATTATATATAACTTATACAATCCAAAACAAATATACAATATATATATATATATATAAAAAGCAAAGAGTTGTTGAAAGATGAATGTATAAATACCTACTTAGGCTTACATTCATATCAGTATCATTTGCACAAAATAATGTACTCAGATATATTCATACTAACTAACATATATCTATTACAAAAGTGAGAAGCAAAACTTTTATATTATCCTTGAAATCAAAATTTGTGAAATAAAACCTTTATATTTAACAGGTTATAAAATTTTATACAAGCACCTATACTCACATCTGTTATTACAAACATATATATACACTTCACTGTAACAAACTATTATACATACGAGTACACTTACAATATCAATATAATTTCCATAAAACCGAATATATTATCATATCCTATGTATACTACACTATAAACTCATATAGAAATACTGTAGCTAATATATATATAGTTCTGTAACTCTTATGTACATAATTAACATGCTATTACAGTAAAACAAAACATATATGATACCTCAATTTAATAAAATATAATATATATTCCATAACTTAAATACAGTAACATCAGTTATTTCTTTGTAAACTTATAGTGTAAATATATATAAATAAAAATCTACATTCCTACTTCAAGCAAGAGGAGACACGATAAGCAAGGATGTGGAGCTCGGTGGAAACGCAGCTAGGTTGTGCGTTGAGTCAAGTGCAAGGTCGGCAAACATATGCGAGGCTGCGTAGGTTTTGAGGGGGTGGAAATAAGGTTGGTCGACCTGCTCTGCTTGGGCGAGAAGAGGGAGCGAGGGGGAAGGAGGGTTGCGCGGTGACGTGGATTTGAACGGGTGGCCGAGGCGGCTAGCGTATGGTTGCGTTGACAAGTGGAGGGAGAAGATATTGAGGTTTAGAAAAAAGGAGAGGGCGAAAGAACGTTGGAGGAGAAGATGAAATGAGTTTGTACCGTATATAAAATTTTATTTATAATAAAATCTCAAAAGCAACAAAGCACCAATCCATAGAAAAAAAATTGAAAAGCCAGAAGCCAATGCGTTGAATTCAAGAAATAGTTAAAGCTAGGTGTTGCTTGGATTACGCGGCTGGCATTTGAAAAGACAAGGAAACAAAAGGTTAAAAATAGTACCGATGCGGTTAGCCGTTTCGTGGTTTCGTCGCGTATTGGGTACCGAAAACAGAAATGAATATACCGCAGAGATCAACACAACGAGGCAATCAAAATGGTATAAAGATATCAATGGTACAATCATCCGATCAAAAGTCGATATCGATACCGAAATTGCTGCTAATCTATCAGAAATAGGATGAACGGAGCAAAAGAAGTCCAAATTTGGAGAAATGAAATATGACGTCTCACTCAGAAGATGATTTACAAATTTTCTATAGAAAAATATTCAGGTTTGGAAAACATTTTATTATCATCCAATATTAACAGATTTAAATTGAAATAGAATTACACAAGAAAAATAAACTTCAATATTATCAGGTGAAAATTTACCATTTTCTATGTTTAATAGACGTATTTCAAATATTAAATTTATATTCCAAAATTTTATTATTTAAAAATTCATAAAATTTCAATTAAATATATTATTAAAACCATTAAAATTTACGGGTCGTTACAGTTTATGTTTACCTTAACGATATATTTTATTTAGAGATATACAATGCTCAGAGTTAGTTTCTGACCCTTGTGTAGGAGATTGCATTTTGGTTTGACCAAATGGATCTTCATGGAAAATCCTATATGTGAACGTTCCTTATCTATTTTAATTGTACCCTCTAATATGCTATTGAATGTTACCAATGTAACCATTCCGGCTATGTTATAATATTTATATTCTTCACCCTAGACATTATCTTATAGCACCTTATGTACTTGTTAGAGGTGGTTCTTTTGAGGGGACAACCATTATGGCATTACTTGCGGTCTCAAAAGTACTGTCATATGTTGGCCGCATATTTCTTGAGTTTCTCGTACTAGACTTATATCTAATGCTTGATTTTTGTTTTCCCTAAATTCCGCATGCACTCTTTCGAGTAATTTGAAAAAATAAGATTTTCGTTGACGTTCTATGGAGCTTTAGAAGATGAGCTTGACGTTTCACTTACCGTAGTATTCTTATTTCCATTGCATTACTATATTGTACATATCAGCATTTGTTAGGATATGTTGTTATAACTACACCAGCTGATGACGGTAGTTTGGTTTTGTAACTTAAAAATTTCTATATCGGAGGAACCCTTTGTAATGTTTTTTTGATAATATATATTATCGTTCAGCTAGTGAGATTCTGATTTTGTGTCCTCTTATTTCTTGTTCTATTTAGTTTTTGTTTTATTTTATCCTAACAATTCATCTTTCCAGCACTTAGATGCTCAACACATGAATACCGTGGACATACTAGTGTTGGCATTCGAGGGTCGAAAAGGTATATCATTATAGCTGGTATCAAAGCTAAAGGTTAGGTGAGAACCTTGTCTTTGATTTAGTATGGCTCATTGGAGATAGGATAAGCGACACCCTATAATGAGTTGAGTGTATTATACATATGGGAGCATATTTGTATTTATTGTAAACATATACAATAAAGTTTATTATAACTATGAAAATTAAAGATCTTATAGAAGGTAACTTATACAAGTATAAACTATTAAAATGTAGGTGTTAATGATGTTTGCATATTATCCCTCATTAATTAGTTTAGTTATGCTCAGCCATTTTATAGGCATTAACTATTATTTGTTGATTGTTGATTTGTGCCCAACCAATTTATGGGCAGTTTTACCTTTCTACTGCATGGGTTGGGTACATAGTATTTGTAGATGCATTGTAACAAACATCTTGCGAATTTAGTATCGCCGCTTGAGTATACGGCGTGTGGTGATAATTTTGGGCTAGAAGTAAACTCTTACAAAAGTTGAATAGTAAAATATATTTTTTATAACCTATAAAAGGGATAAGTTATTTTATAAATAAAAATTTGTGGAAAGAATTTATACAAAAAAGCGGTTTTATATAAGTATGGTTTATGTAACACGATTTATAAACAAGATGGATTTAACTGATATTTTTGAAAATGTTTTTCATGATTTTGGAGAAAATAATTATAGTATTATTTGAAAGTAAGTATTTGAGAAATTGATTTATAAAATTAGGATCATGGTACTTTGTAATAATTATGAAGTATTTGATACCATTTTGAAATGATTTTGGTCAAGTCCGAAAGGCATGAATTTAATATATTATACTCACTTCTTAGCTTGAAAATAATTTCAGTGATGACTTCACCATCATCGACATTCATTTTCGGGTTTCTAAGTGGGGGATGCTACAGAGTTGTATTAGTAAAACAGATTCTAATTTGATTCTGAAAGTATGATTTGATATACAAAAGACATATGTATACATTATTATTATTTCAAAGCAAGTTGAAATAAAACCAAGTGTTTAGTTCTCAATTTTTTTTGGAATAAAGTTTGAAATGAACTTTTTATATAGAAAAGTTTTATATGTATACTATGTAGGGTGCGTGAGTGGTAGTGGCATAGCCCAGAATAAATGTTGGAACTTTTCATGTTTTCCATTTTTGGGTAAAGTGTGTTTAATAAATTTATGAAATTTGTTAAGATATTTATAGACACATGTCGCCCATGCATAAGGACTATATGGTATATGCATCTTATTTTATACGCTGATTGGTGGATTTCATTTGTTAAAGTGAAACCGAATTTTCGGCAATTTTTGACGGGTGGAAACTTCTGAATTGTTATAGAACTTAAAACAAAAGTGTTTTTTGAAGATATAAAACATGAGCATATATAACACTTGAATTGAGAAGGCAGTAAGTTAAAACTAATTGTAACATCCTCCATTTTGAGGCCCGAAACTAAGTGCTACAGATGCTACAGTTATCTATAGTATTAATTTCTAATGACAAAATGCAGTCATGTTAATGGTATCCATAATATCATATACACAAGAATATGAAACTATCTAAAACACAATTTCAAAGAAAACTTTCATGTTTAATTTATAAATTATTCGATATTTGTTACATAATCCCAAATGTTGTCCAGGTTCAGACAAAATACTCCAAGAGCAACATATGAAGATGCCTCCTTGTTTGATCAGAGTTATTATCTACTGTCAACATATTCGTATAATAACTGGAAGAACACAACGGATAATAGTAGTAAATAAGCTCATACATAGCTAGCTTTGCCTCCTATATGTCTCTGGAAGCTTTATTCGCCAAAACCTACCTAACCTGTAAAGCTATTACTCTCGACTTACTTAAATCAATTTTTGAGCACCCGAGAGATTAAGGGGAAAGCAAAAGCTTTGAATCAGACAAAAAGTCCGGTGTGAATAATAATATTCCATCTTGTTTTATAGATATTAAGTGAGATCACACCGCTGACCGAAACGGTTTTTTTCCTCACTAGTATCCCTTCAAAAATATATCTTTTTCAAATCAAAGCCCTATAACCGAACTGGTTATAATAAACCATATAAACAATAATATGCATTCTACATAGGTAATTATGACTATTCATCAAATAAGTGGACTATCCGTCCAAATGTTAAGTTTTCACAAGGTAATTACCAACCTACAAGGCTGAGTCGGGCCTAGAAGATATACCAAATTTCTAACTGGCTTTTATAAGAAAATTGGACTGTAACAACCCTGTTGTTAATTATCTAATTAATTAAAATTAATTATGAATAATTAATTTATAATTGTAATTTGTGAAATTTAATTGTGGAAGTAAATTTAGTGTTGAGAATAATTGATTAGATTTAATTAAGGAATGGGTTTTATTTCTTAAATAGGATTTCAATTTAAAATTTTGAAATATTATTAAATCGGTTATTTGAATTTGGTGTTTAGAGTAAAGTGTTAATATTGAGAATTTTTATTAAAATGCAAATTTTCAATCGTTAATTGGTTTTTCCAAATTTGAGAAATTAGTGAATAATTTTGATAAAACATTATTAGAATTTTTTTGGTTTATTAATGATAGAACTAAAAAATATAAGTAACACTTAGGAGAATTAGAAATACCTTGTTAGTGAATCCTTATCTCAACTCTCTTGACCCATTAGTGCAAATAAAAGAAAGTATCTCTCCTTAGTATTCATTTACGTTCATTCTAAACTTAGAAAAGAGGAAACAAAAACTAAACTCCTCCTTTTCAAAGCTTTAAAACTCTAGTTCCTAATTTCCAAATTCAAAGCACAAATTAAAGGAATTTTGTACATTAATGTAGAATAAGTGTTTTAAACTCTATCTCTATTCTTTAGAACTCTAAAAGAATGATTTTAATCCCCTTTTTGATCAAATTCCTTGTTGTCCAAGTTTTGTTCTTGAGTTTTTAGGTGATTTTGATGAAGCTAAGAGGTTTGCAAGGCTTAGAAGAGGATTTAGCTAGCTATAGGAAAATAATAGGTGAGTTAATCACTCACATTACTATCTCTAACCCATAAGAATAATTTGTAATTCCTCTTTGGATTAAATTGGTTAGTTTGCTGATTAAATTTCTTTCAATTTGATTGTGAATTGGTTGTTCGAATTTGGTGATTATTTGATTGTTTGCTGAAAATTGCTTGTGAAAAATCACTGTAGTAAAATAGAGATATCTTGGTGTAAAATTATCTGAATTAGCTAAATCTTTTTTGAAAGAATATTCTATTATATACAAGTTCTCTTTTAATTACTTTATGAAATTCTATTGTTTAGAGGGTCAAAATTGGGTTTTAATCCGATAGTCTAGCTCTGGCCTGTGGAATTTGTTTTAAGTCGAAACCTAATATTTAAATAACCATAATTTTTGATTGGTAGAACAAAATTAACTAAGGTATTTTTCACTAGAAAGTTATTTTTATAAGGAACAACTTTTATGTTCATCACTTTTTGTCACTAAGCAGTTTACTAAGAGTAATTTGGGTTTGAAGAAGATGCAACCTCTCTGTCCTGTGTTTTAATCTTAGTTTTGAAATTTAGAAATTGTTTTAGGCACATCTTTCTCGTTTTTTATCGGATTAAGATGATTTTTAATGTTACGGAAAACTTTTTTTGTGTGTGATAACTTTCATGTTGAATATATTTACAAATTTTGAACATAGTTTGATAAAAATCCTGTTGCAAACTCTCAGCTCTGTCATTGTGATAATTACATTCTTTAAACTAAACAGTTAGTAAATTATGCATATCTCTCTCGTTTTTTATCGAATTTTGATAATACTTAATGTTATGAAAAGCTTACTTCATGTTTGACAACCTTTATGTTTTGAGTTTTGCATAATTTTGAATTTTATATGGTCAAAAATTCATTTCTTTGTCGCTGCTCTGTCAATGAAAGAGAATTGCTTTTTTTTAGTTTTCAAATCTTTGAATTATTCCTAAATTATGTCAATTAATATTAAAAATGACTTTTCTTAGCAATTTATTTTATATATTAAGCATGTTTAGTAAAAATATTAATGAATCTCGAAATATGACTTACAAATCTAATCAATTTTTACAAATGATTATGGAATTGGAATATAAGTATTATGGTTTTATTACATAAATAATTTAGGATTCATGGAATTTAGAAATGTTGTTTTGAAAAATATAAACTTAGTTTATGTTTAAATAAAATTGTTATATTTTAATATGGATTTAGAAGAGTAATAAAATATGATTTTAAAAATATAGTTTTGTGAATAATACAACCATATGGAAATTTGAGACAACTTTGTGTATGTAAATAAATCTTGAAAAATTCAGAGTTATGGAATATTTTAACAAATTTGTGAATATTTTTAAAAGTTGAATAATAAACTAATTTATGGAAAATTATAATAAGCGTTTTAAATAATAAACTCAAAAGAGAAAAATGTTTTGAGAACCTTAATTCTATAATTTGAGGAGTACTAATAATCGAATTAGTGTCATCGATTGGTTTGCTTTCGAATAACTCTTCGTCAAATATGCTATAACTCATTGAATAGAATATTTGAGTGGAATTTACTAGCCTATTAACGAATACTTGAATTTCCCCGAGTAGTATGGGATGCCTTGGTTAAATTCTTGTGATCGTATTTGGGGAAGTACTTAACACTTTAGAGTTGTATTCTCTTTTGGTGTGCGATAAGTGGTTGCTAGATCCTTAAGAGAATATGGTTCAGGTTTTCCAGTGGCATCCGTAGTAAGTGATATTTACAAGCCTTTAGCAAATACTTGAGTTTCATCAGTATGGGACGTATTGGTTAAATTCTAGTGATTACTGAAGGTGACAGTATTTGGCACTTTAGAGTTTACTCTCTTTTGGTGTGTGGCAAGTGGCTGCTAGGTCCTTAAGAAGTTTATTCCTGGATTTCTTTTCAAACATAACAATTTAATAATGTTAAATAAATGTGTAATTATTGAGTCATGGATTTTACGATCACCTTAATCAGTATGGACTATCCTTGAGATCATTCTGTGATTCTGTATTCCCGGTCTGAGTACGATCCTTAGTATGGATCAGTTCGAGTGATACCAATTTGTTTGTTTGTTTGCCACGGGTTTTGAGTACAATCATTGTGATTGTTTTGGACGACCATTACAATCGGTTTGGATTAAGATCTCTTGGATTCGGGATATTTAGATTCTGTGACTGCTTTGTATTCGTGAAATAAGTATATATTCTTATGTCTTATGTTTGTGAAATAAACATATGTTCTTATGTCGTGTGTTCGTGAAATAACTATATGTTTTTTTGTCTTGTGATGGATGTTGAGTTAATTCTATGATTTTGTGTTTAGTGACTAGTTCGGGTTTGTGACACCCTATACTGAGTTAATCATTGATATTTGCGTGCCTTGAGATATTGGGTTTTGTTCTGTGAATTCGATCATGAACATTTGTATTTACTTATATGTAGTTTGTTCATGTTCTTTATCTTGTTCTCACGCTTTTGGATATTTAGAGATAGTCTGACCCGGGTGTTATTTTGCTCGGGTCAGGCCGGGACTTTTCAGGTTACAGGATAGATTGACCTTTGAATGGTTGTGCTAGCAAGGAGATTAAATTTTGGACTTTTAGTTTATCCCATTTAGGAATTTGGACCTTGTATATAAAATGTATTCTTGAGATTAGAGAATTGTTAAATTTGTATAACAATCGAGTTTAGTATTTCATTTTGTAAACTAAACAATCTGTATATGTATAAGTTGAGATTTATTCCATTGTGATTTATGACTTTTATTCATATGATATGTTGTTCTGATTTTGAGAAATCGGTGTGTCTACTACTTTGTATTAGTATTGTACACGTCAAATTCAGTTCAGATATTAAGATAAAAGGTATAAATGATGTGTCGGTATTAGTATAAGGATATATTCACATTCGATCGCCCTTAACAAGCCATATTCTCTGGATCAGAAGATGACATTACTTGTAATGTTCTTTGCTAAACTGGGCATCGCGGTGAGGTCGTTACGGTTTGTGTCAAAGCCGTGTCAGAACATTATAGCGTATAATATTACGGATCTGAGACCTAGATGACTTAGAGCTCTGTCCCCTAGTGTGTGTGGTAGATAGTTATATTAATTATCTAATTAGCGATAGGAATATAAAATGATTATTGGGATAATCATTTAGGGCATAATTGATTTAAAAATTTTAAATTGATAAATAGGAATTTGTGGCATTAAAACTTTTGAAAATTAGTGAGTAAAATCTTTTAGAGTTTAGAAAATTTTGGAATTAAACTGGAATGAATTAATTTTAAAGTAAACAATTTTACTTTTATATAAAAGAATTAGAGAAAATTGAGTAAATAAGTTTAAGAGTTAAATGATCTAGGAATAACCAAAGTTGCGCAGTTTAATTTCAAACATTGAATTGTTCCGTTGTAATTGATTGTGTATGTTTTGGTTGATTGGTTGCTTGAAATTAATTGCTTGGTTGTATTTATTTAAAATTGGATGCATGGATGATAGTGATAGTAAAATAAATGCATCTAAACTTGATATTTTCTATTGTTTTGACTTATCCGGATGTTGTTTAAGGATTATGATCGATATATGGGACGCCATATTATCGATAGGGGTTCCTAAACATCGAACATACATTTTGATTAAAAGTTGGAAATTTAAGTATGGATTTCTTCATCATGAAATATTACGATGTTGATCTAATTAAAGTGTAATCATGAATTTTTAATATCTCCTATATGAAATGAATTTGACATTAAATACAATATGAATTTTTGAGATAGGTGTAGGTATCCGAAGTTAAATAGATATCCTTCAAAAGATTATAAATTGTTTGCTTAAGGAATATTAGCACACTCGCTAATATTTCAAATATATGGCATGTTTTTCAGATTACATATCGCGTTTTTATGTTTTTCCCAACGGGATGCCTCATCGTTGAGATGAGATGTATATTATGTAATTATATTCGTATTGAAAATTTTTGAAATGCTAGCCGCGCGAAGGAGATCTGGTAAAATTTTCTACAAACTTAAAGCGTTAGAATATTTTTAAGAATTTTGAGAAATTTTGATAACTAAAATTTGAGTTTATTTTTATAATTTTGAGTGATATTAATTGAATGTTTTGGAAATGAAATTAGAAACTAGTTAACAAAATCATTGTTTCAAGAGAAGATTTGTATTATGTATTTCTTTCATTAAGGAAATTGCGAGGACGCAATTTCTTTAAGGGGGAAAGTCTGTAACAATCCTGTTATTAATTACCATAATTAATTAAAATTAATCATGGATAATTAATTTATAATTGTAATTTGTGAAATTTAATTGTGGAAGTAAATTTATAATTAATTAAGGAATGAGTTTCATTTCTTAAATAGGATTTCAATTTAAAATTTTGAAATATTATTAAATCAATTATTTGAATTTGGTGTTTAGAATAAAGTGTTAATATTGAGAATTTTTGTTGAAATACAATTTTTCAATCGTTAATTGGTTTTGTCAAATTTGAGAAATTAGTGAATAATTTTGTTAAAACATTGTAAGAATTTTTTTGGTTTATTAATGATAGAACTAAACAAATATAAGTAACACTTAGGAGAATTAACAACACCTTGTTAGTGGATCCTCATCTCAACTCTCTTGACCCATTAGTGCAAATAAGAGAAAGTATCTCTCCTTAGTATTCATTCACCTTCATTCTAAAGTTAAAAAAGAGAACCAAAAACTAAACTCCTCCTTCTCAAAGCTTTAAAACCCTAGTTCCTAATTTCCAAATTCAAAGCACAAATCAAAGGAATTTTGTCCAATAATGTATAGTAAGTGTTTTAACTCCATCTCTGTCCTATAGGACTTTTTAAGAATGATTTTAATCCCTTTCTGATCAAATTGCTTGCTGTCTAAATTTTATTCTTGAGTTTTTAGGTTATTTTGAAGAAGCTAAGAGGTTTGTAAGGCTTAAAAGAGGATTGAGCAAGCTATAGGAAAATAATATGTGAGTTAATCACTCACACTACTATATCTAATCCATAAGAGTAAATTTTGCTCTTTGGATTAAATCGGTTAGTTTGCTGATTAAATTGCTTTCAATTTGATTGTGAATCGGTTGTTTGAATTTGGCGATTATTTGATTGTTTGTTGAAAATTGTTTGTGAAAAATCACTGTAGTAAAATAGAGGTATCTTAGTGTAAAACTATCCGAATTTGCTCAATCATTTTATAGTTGAAATAACTTTCTGTTAGCTACAAGTTCTCTTTTAATTAGTTTACGAAATTCTATTATTTAGAGGGTCAAAATTGAGTTTTAATACGATGGTCTAGCTCTGGCCTGTGCAATTTGTTTTAAGTCGAAACCTAATATTAAAATCAACATAACTTTTGATTGGTAGAACAAAATTAAGTGAGGTTTTTTCAATTGAAAGGTATTTTTATAAGAAACAACTTTTATGTTCACAACTTTTTGTCACTAAGCAATTTACTAAGATTAATTTGGGTTTGAAAAAGATGCAACCTCTCTGTCCTGTGTTTTAATCTTAGCTTTGAAACACAGAAATTGTTTTAGGCATATTTTGTCGTTTCTTATCGGATTCAGATGATTTTTAATATTCCAGAATGCTTATTTTGTGTGTGACAACTTTCATGTTGAATATATTTGCAAATTTTGAAAATAAATTTTGAAAATAGGTTGATCGAAATCTTGTTGCAAACGCTCAGCTCTGTCACTGTGATAATTACATTCTCTAGACTAAATAGTTAGTAAATTACGCATATCTCTCTCGTTTCTTACTGGATTTTGATAAATTTTAATGTTCTGGAAAGCTTACTTTATGCTTGACAACTTTGTTGTTCTGAGTTTTGCATATTTTTGAAGTTTAAATGGTCAAAAATTCATTTATTTGTCACTGCTCTATCAATGAAAGAGAATTGTTTTTTTTTTAATTTTCGAATCTTAGAATTGGTTCTAAATTATGTTAATTAACATTAAAAATGACTTTTTCTTAGCAATTTATTTTATATATTAAGCATGTTTAGTAAAAATATTTACGAATCTGGAAATTTGACTTTAGAAATACAAATCTAATCAATTTTTACATAAAAATGACTATGGAATTGGAATACAAGTATTACGGTTTTATTACATAAATAATTTAGGATTCATGGAATTTAGAAATGTTGTTTTGAAAAGTATAAACTTAGTTTGTTTTTAAATAAAATGATTATATTTTAATATGGATTTAGAAGAATAATAAAATATAATTTTAATAATATAGTTTTGTGAATAATACACCATATGGAAATTTGAGACAACTTTGTGTATATAAATAAATCTTGAAAAATTCAGAGTTATGGAATATTTTAACAAATCTGTGAATATTTTTACAAAGTTGAATAATAAACAAATTTATGGAAAATTATAATAAGCATTTTAAATAATAAACTCAAAAGAGAAAAATGTTTTGAGAACCTAATTCTATAATTTGAGGAGTACTAATAATTGACTTAGTGTCATCGATTGGTTTAAATGCTTTTGAATAACTCTTCGTCGAATATGGTATAATTCATTGAATAGAATATTTGAGTGGAATTTACTAGCGTATTAACGAATATTCGAGTTTCACCGCATAATGTGGGATGCCTTGGTTAAATTTTTATGATCGTATTTGGTAAAGTACTTAACCCTTTAGAGTTGTATTCTCTTCTGGGGTGCGACAAGTGGTTGCTAGATCCTTAAGAGAATATGGTTCAGGTTTTCCAGTGGCATCCGTAATAAGTGATATTTACTAGCTTACTAAATACTTGAGTTTCACCATATGGTATGGGACGTATTGGTTAAATTCTAGTGATTACTGAAGGTGACAGTATTTGGCACTTTAGAATTTACTCTCTTTTGGTGTATGGCAAGTATCTTTAAGAAGTTTATTGCTGGATTTCTTTTCAAACATAATAATTTAATAATATTAAATAAATTTGGAATTATCGAGTCATGTTTTTACAATCATCTTGATCGGTATGGACTATCCTTGAGATCATTCTATGATTCTACGATTCTGTGTTCCCGGTCTGAGTACGGTCCTTGGTGTTGGATCGGTTTGAGTGATACCAATTTGTTTGTTTTCCACTGGTTTTGAGTACAATCATTGCAATTGTTTTGGATGATCATTATGATCGGTTTGGATTAAGATCTCCTGGATTCTGGATATTTGGATTATGTGACTGCTTTGTATTCATGAAATTAAGTATATATTCTTGTGTCTTGTGTTTGTGAAATAAACTTATATTCTTGTGTCGTGTGTTCGTGAAATAACTACATGTTTTTATGTCTTGTGATGGATGTTGAGTTAATTCTGTGATTTTGTGTTTAGTGACTAGTTCATGTTTGTAACACCCTGTACTGAGTTAATCATTGATATTTGCGTGCCTTGAGATATTGTGTTTTCTTCTGTGATTCAATCCTGAACATTTGTATTTACTTATATGTTGTTTGTTCAGTGCTTTATCTTGTTCTCACCCTTTTGGATATTTGGAGATAATCTGACCCAGGTGTTATTTTGCTCGGTTCAGGCCGAGACTTTTTAGGTTACAGGATAGATTGACCCTTGAATGGTTATGCTAGCAAGGAGATAAAAGTTTGGACTTTTAGTTTATCCCATTTAGGAATTTGGACCTTGTATATAAAATGTATAATTAAGATTATAGAATTGTTAAATTTGTATAACAATCGAGTTTAGTATTTCCTTTTGTAAACTAAACAATTTGTATATGTATAAGTTGAGATTTATTCCACTGTGATCTGTGATTGTTATTTATATGATATATTGTTCTGATTCTGAGTAATCGGTTTGTCTATTACTTTGTATTAGCATCATACACGTCAAATTCAGTTCAGATATTAAGTGAAAAGGTATAAAGACGTATCCATATTAGTATAAGGATATATTCACATTCGATCGCACTTAACAAGCCATATTCTCTGGATTAGCAGAAGACAATACTTGTAATATTCTTTGCTAAACTGGGCGTTGCGGTGGGTCGTTACATGGGCGGTCTCTCTAAACATGCTTATACTAGTGTTTACTTGACTATCTGTAAAACTCATAGTTTTGTTAAACTTACTGTGAACCTAAAGGTTTTGCAGACCAACTTATAATCTATCTTATCTTCATGTATTCCTTTCTGTGTGGAAACCTACTTTTTGTCCTACCCTTGACAAAGCCCTACATACTGGAATTTCGGACTTATATCAACTAGGAACTAACAGCTGAAGATAGGCGCTAATCTACATCAGTCTCATCTAGTTTTATGATCTCCAATTCTATTCATCCTATCACAATTTATCAAAAAGTGATAAGAACAATAATTTCTTTAGTAAAATTTCTATGCTAAATACCTTTTTCTATTTCCTTGAAATCGCTTTCTTTGTAAATGATTTACCATTGAAATCATACTTTAAAAACAAGGAAAATATAGGCTTTTGCTTTGTCCAAAGTAATTATGCCATGACATATGCTTTTAGAAAACTTTATTGATGAAGTTCGAAGCCGAAGAGGGTCATTGGCCCTTAAATATAGGCCATGATGCCAAAACTATAAAATTTGTATAGTGATAAAGCTTAGCGACCTCATTGCCACTAAAGGTCTTCGTCCCTCTTCCATATAAAAGTAAGTTAAAGTGATTAACTTATAAAACATAAGGCCATAGGGCTGATAATAGGGATGTCGCACTGCATAAAGTGTCGATGTCGTAGGATATAAAACATACTTTGCATAGTTTAAGATTTAAAGACTTATTGTCGACATTGTTAAATCTCGGCATAAATGCCTTTAAGAAAAATAGGCGACTTCATTAGGGTCAAAGTCAATATAACCACCATCATTGCCCTCTTCAAAAATAGGTTACTAGGATAAAAAGAGGCAACCATTAAAGTCGAAGTTATAACACATGACACTATACTGCCGAAGTCATTAATAGCGGCGTAGTTTCCTATAGAGTCAAAGTTGATATGTTTAAAATATGCAGCGTCATCATTGCTGCTATAAGTGCTTCGTAAGTATAGGGTCAGTTACATTATGGGTATGCGGCCTCATACCCATATATACATACATGCATACATACATACATACATACATATAAAATGCGGCACTATAGCAACGCATGCGGCAAGGTGGACGATGAGGATGCCGACTTTGAATGACTTCAACCTTAGCCGATTCACTACATACCAAAACAGGTTGATATCAAGTGCATCGTTATCGGTGACAATGAAATCATAGCGATGATGAAGAGGAATGACGACGTCATCACTACCGATATGGCAATTCCTATAATTAATATTAAAACTGTTTATTTGCAAATAAAATTAAGTTAGCTTCCACCAATCCCTATTGTTTGTCAAAATCTTATTGGGACAAATAATTTTTCATAATTCTATTCAAAAATCTTCCATTACCAAAATTTATCATTCCCAAAATAATTTGCAAACCGTTAACTTTTATTGCTCTTTTAATATAAATATTAAGCTTTATAGCATAATAAATTTATATATGACCATAAAATCATAGAAAAAAATCCTCAAAAATCATAATAAATATGATTTACTATATTCTTTAACATATAAAATTTTGATGCCACAAACATAATTTAATTATTTTTAATAATGATAAATTGAAATAAACCAACCTTAGGAAATTCACCAAATATTCTCATTAAATCTGAAAATTGTAAAATTAATAGCCCACTTCTAAAATAATGTTGCTAACATCATATCAAAATTTTAAGTCATTTGAGTGTCTCAACCAAATCATTTAACTTCATAAATAGATTTCAAAAATTCACCAATAATAATAAAATCATTCAAACTATTATAGCATGGCATAATAAGAGCAAAAGGATTGGATCTATACTTTAAACCGAAAATAATATTTAAAATTAGAGATGCATAACTATTATTCACCTTGAATGGTTTAAGAATGTTAGGATCTGAATTTGATTTAATTCCCCTAAGCTTTAATCTTGCATTCCCTAGCTTTACTTCTCTTCAATCGTCTTGTTATGGCCGTCCTTGATTCTTTTCATTTCATTTGTATGAAGATAAGTGAGGGAGGAAATGAGAATGAGAAGGGTTATATGTATGAGTTACACTCTTTTCCTATTTTCCCTCCCCATGTAACCTCTGTTTACTAATGTTCTAATTAAATCCATTAGTTCATAATATATTATATAATCCATAGAAAATAAAATACAACGATAGATGAATCTTCAGCTCCCCTCCACGATCTCCAAAATCTCAAAGACAACCTGGGAAAATACTCGATTTGAACCGAGCGTTATAAATAAATAACACCTGGATCAGTTTGGAAATATCAGCATGGGATAACTCAAATAATGGGGAATAAATATAAAAATTCCATGAGACTACGCCGCTAATGCAGAACAGGTTTTTACCTCACAAGCATAACATCCATATAGGCAAGAGTAGAAATAAATATCAGGAAAACAAATCCAAATATGAGTGAGCATAAATAATATTAAACAAGACTTGAAAGAACAAAAATAAACCGAGTAAGATCCAAAACTCAACAGAGTGGACTAAATAAACACTTAAATGTTGGGGTAAGGAGTTGGCTCTACTCGTGGCAATTTAAAGCTAAAACAGATTCAGAGGTTTCGAATCAAAAAAGGAAAAGAAAATTTCCAATGAATGACTAGGAAGATGCAAATCCCTTGAAGTGTACCTTTAGTATTATACTTCTGAGAAGCTCTATTACTTTATGACACTTCTCGGACAATACCAAGCCAGACCCTGCCTACCTTATGGAGTACCCGAATATTTGCACATCTAAGTGCACAACCGAATCGAAACTAGATGAGATGTGAAAATATCCTAATGGGAGCAACCCCATATAGCTTGGCTTCCTCTCGCGCTTTTGGCTTAGTCATTTTCGACAAATGATAGAAACACTCAATGAAGCAATAAATCATCTTAGAACGACGATAATAAAGTAGCCGAAGTAACTGATAGCCGAGATACCAACTATCGAGATGTAAAAAGATTGTATATGGAAATTAAGTATTGTATACTTATCACCACTCATTGAATTCCAAAATGTGCTTGTTCTTAGTTAACAATAATACCAGACAAGTCAAGGTAGTGTTACCTCAAAGTCATGTCCAATGATTATTCTTAGCTTTTGAAATAGCGACAAGTTTACTTCTTCGATGTTTAATGCTAATTATACAAATAAATCATCTCCATATCAGTGATTTGCTTTATAAAAATAATTTATTTCCACAAACGAATCAAACCTGTGCTTTTAAAAAAAAACTGAACTTGTGTTTGATTTCCTTATTTCCACCTTGGTAAAGCACTTTTAGAATTAGTTTCTGATTGTTAAAACGTTAAGAGAATAATTTTTCCAAGTGTGCAATCCCGAAGGCCTAAATCAACATCAGGCCGAACACCTAGAAGATTATCCTAACCTAACATACCTATAATCAAGTTCCAATTCCTTTTTATAACTTTAAAATAATATTAACTATCCCAAAGACAATTAATCACACTTAAAATCTCCTTTAAATAACAAATCCATTATCTTGAATAAAATCGATAATTGTTTCCAAACACTTTTATAGCATTGGTAACTTTAAATCAGTTGATTAAAGAAATTTTATCACGTTAGTTAATTTATTTAAATCACGTTTATTAAATCAGTTAATTAACTTTAAATATCGTTAATTAAACAGGTTTATTAAATTCAAATAATCATTAATTAAAAATGAATAAGTCATCTCAAACACCATTTATTAAAATGATAAGTAAGTCTAAAATACTATTAATTAAAACAATTAATTAAGTTCAAATAAGCATAAATTAATTGAATTAATCGAACTCAAAAATCCATTAGCTAAAACAATTAATTTATACATCATTTGTTAAAATGATTTATTTAATTATAAAGCATCTCTAATTAAGATGGTTAACTAAATTTTAAACACTATTAGTTAAACCAATTACTTAAATTTAGACAACTATCAATTAAAATAATTAATTAAACTTCAATATCATTAATTAAAACGAATTAATCAAATTCAAATATCATTATTTAAAATAATTAATTACTTTATCATTAAATTACAATGATTATTAATTTCAATGATTATTAATTAAAATTATTAATCAAACTCCATCATCATTAATTAAAATAATTAATTAAACTCAAATAATCATTAATTAAATGATTAATTAAGTACAAAACCTCATTAGCAATAATGATTAACTAAATCTAAAGATAAACCAATTTTTAAATCATCACTTATTAAATTGGTTAATAAATCTCAAAATGATTAGTTAAAATGATTAATTATTTTTAAATAATCAATAGTCCAAATGATTAATAAATTTTAACATTCCGTTTAGTGGAAACACAAGCTCAAGTTCATACAATAGGGTTTTAGGGATAGAATTTAATAAATGACGATATAATGAATCATTATACCGACAATTAACAGGTTAAATGGAATATCGAGATTTAATTTAATTATAAAGGCATAAAGATGAAAATAAATAATTTATTGGCGAAAAACCCCCTTTAGGTCTCTCTCTACATATTTTCCCTACAAAACTATGGTTATGGATAATATACACATATTATATGGGTTTATAACGATCAAATTTATATATCATCCATTTTCCAAACAGAAAGTCAACCAGACAATCAATCAAATAATTTAGTTAACATCCAAGAAATCAATAAACATTTATAACATCATCGATATGATAAAAATAAAATTTAAAGTGAGTTAAACTTACATTGATTTTTGCTTTGAGCGAAACATTCCGGTTTGGACCAAAATCGAACAGGCGTTCGATTCTAACTTGAAATTCCGTAAGCTCCAATCTCTACCAACCCAATTCCATAATGTAGATCTTGCTACTACGAACGCAACAAGACCGACCGCGTCCAAAACTGACCTCGAATGAGTTAGAAATCGATTTATAAGATTTTTGAATTAATAAAACAATTAAATATTCTAATTACTTAATTAATCACAATTGCCCTTAAATCATATTTCTTCCCCAATCCGAATATCGTGCGTACACAGTGACACATCTGTGCATCTAAAACCCATCCAAGACAATCTTCCTCCACCTATATCCCCACCATATATAGCCAAAACCAACATCCGACCTTTTTTCGAACTCCCCTACGTTAGCATATTACCGAGGTCACCACCAAAGCCTATCCGCGCCTCCCCTTGAAATCGCGATACCTATGACCTAGAAAGCCCTACACAGAGTCACGAATCCCCCCGGTACTTCGAAGGTCGAGTAGATTGTTCAGAGAGAAGCACGATATTCAGGGGAACTCGATCGCACACCCTACTTCATCCATCACCGCCTCCAACTACGCTAGGATCGAACCCTAATTGCTGTCTAAAATTGAGAAACCCAAATCATGATCGCTCAAGTCGAAATGGGTATGGGCTTGAAGCTCTTACTGCCACAAACTCATTAAATCCATTATCATGATTTATTATTTAGTGAATCACTTGCCTTTGATTTTTAAAGGATGGTCCGAACTTCGTTTACATGTTTTCACTCGAAGATGGAGAACGCAATTAACAGACAGGAGGGAAAGAAGAAGAAAAAGAAAATAATAGCTATGTGTCCCCCCATCCTCATTTTATAACCAAATCAAAACAAACAAAATGGTCATGTTTTTTCAAAATACAGATCCAAGAAACATGGCAACCAGTTTATGCGCGTCTTTGTACTATGTGTTTATATTTTTTTGAATAAAATGTTTTGGGTGCGATGCTGAATAGAATTTCGCTCAAATAAGAACCGCAAACGACAAAAGGAAAATATGGTCATGTTCAGAAATGCGATACGATTTCAAAACCATAATAAAACACACTGGTTATTGCATTCCATGAAATCGAAAAATATCACCGTTTGCCGAAATACCTTCAAATAGCAATTTAATTATTTTTCAAATTAAATTTTTTGGAAAAAACCTATAAATTAAATTAAAAATACGTTATCCAAAATTAAGTAGTTTTATTACAATTTGATCTCTTGTTATTTACTCGAACCATTTATTATTGTAATGAACTTACAAAAAGATTCACCATTATCATTTATTAATTAAAAGAATTTAAATAGCACTATTAAATCAATTTAATTCATATTTAGTTCACCATTGAAATACTTAATCCTTAATTCAAATATTTAAATGATGCTCTTATTGAAGTCTAGGTATTAAATTCAAAAATCTAATTAAATATTTAAAATAAAACGACCAGAATTTTGGACTGTTACAATCCCTAATCCTACTCTCCATTTTCCAAGTACATTCTCTTTCGGCCTCACTCTACTAGACCTTGACTAACTTGACTGTCTTGTTCCTTAGCCACAATACTAACTGGATGTCAAGCTATGGTCATGTTCGGCTCCAGTACTATATCTTCCAATGCAGTCGGAGTTATAGCAGCCTCAAGATCTCGAACACACTTCCTAAGAGAAGAAACATGAAATATAATATTGACTCCTGCCAAACTGCACGGTAGCTCTATCCTGTAAGCGAGTGTCCCAATTCTATCTATAATAGGAAATGGTCTAACAAATCTAGGTGCCAATTTCTCTAACTTTTGGAATCTTGCTACACCCTTCATCGGTGATATTTTGATGAAAACATGACCTCCAATTGAGAATTATGCAGCTTCTCTTACCATATCCGGACAAAGAACTAATCTATCTCCGATCTCTAACTAACATACCGGTGATATACATGGCCTTTCATATAAAGCTTCAAAATGCACCATTCCTATACTAGTCTGATAACTATTATTATATGAAAGCTCAACCAAGCGCAAATGGTCTTCCCACGACCCACCAACTTCTATTACACAAGCCCTTAATAAATCTTCAAGTACTTTATTGACTCTCTTTATCTGCCCATCCATCTATGGGTGATAAGCAGTGCTAATCTTGAACTTGATACCCAAAACATCTTGTAGACTCTTCCAGAATTCACTAACGAACAAGGCATCCCTGTCACTGACTATACTACTAAGAACTCCATGCAGTCTAACTATATTCTTCATGAACAGTTTACCTAAAATAAGTGCCATGCTTGTCGATTCAACGGGTATAAATTGTGCACACTTTGCCATTTTATCCACTATAACCCAGATACTTTCATTTCTTCTATTCGACCTTGGCAGCCCTCAATGAAATCCATTGATATAGAATCCCATTTCTAAACTAGTATATCTCAAGGCTGAAGCAATCCACTTGGCTTTTGATGTTTGGCTTTTACTTGCTGGCAATTCAGACGTTGTTTTACCAAAAAGCCTACATCCCTTTTCATACTCTCCCAAAAGAAATTTCTCTTCATGTCTTAATACATCTTAGTTCCTCTAGGATGAATAATAAACTTTGATCGATGACATTCTCTAAGAACTTCTTTCCTTAGATCACCAACATCAGGAACACACATCGTCCCTTTTTTCTCAACCATCCGTTCTAATCAAGATAAAAATCCTTCAAATCATCAATTTCACCTCTATCTTCCAATCTTATAATTCTTTTATCTAGCAATGGATCATATATTTTCTTAGAATAAACTCTTTCAATCAATACTAGTCAAACTTCCAAACAAGATAACATTGCGCTACTCTGACTAGAACAACAGTCGATCTTACCCGCACACTATAAGTAGTCAATGTTTCCAAGTCTTTACATTCATCCAACATAGCTAACACCACATTCTGATATTTCCTACTAAGCGCATTAGAAACTTAATTATCTTTCCCTAGTGTATACTCAATCCCAAAATCATAAGCAGTTAAAAACTCTAACCACCTCTGATGTCTTATGTTCAATTCCTTTTGAGAGAATAAGCATTACTATGACTAGTGATCCATATATAACCCGAATCATTCTCCTAAAAGGTAACAACTCCATTCCTTCAAAGTAAATATTACAATAGTAAATTTAAATCATGATTTTGATACCTAAATTTGTGCGGTCTGAGCTGTCATGAAACATTGGCAATCACGTTACCCCTCTACATTAACATAGCTCCTAATCCTATTCTACATGCATCTGTATACATCACTAAATCTTGATTCCCATCTGAAACTACTAGTACAGGCATATTGGTCAATAAATGTTTTAGCTTTTGGAATGCTCCTCACATTTTTCGGTCTAAACATACTCCACGTCCTTCCTTGTTAGCTAGTTATCGACACTGCTATATGAGAGAAATCCTTGATGAATCTCCGGTAATAGCCAGTGAGCTCAAGAAAACTCTTTATCACTGTCACAGTCTCGGGTCTCTTCCGATTATTTACAGCTTTTATCTTAGCAGGATCTATTGACAACCCATTTTATGAGATTACATTACTAAGAAACTTGATCTCCTTCCTTCAAAAATGACACTTTGAAAACTTCACTTTTAGTTGATGCTGCCTCATCTCAAGCACTATTCTAAGATGAATCTCATGATCTCTATCATCATTAGAATATATTAAAATGTCATCTATAAATACTAATATGAATCTATCTAAAAGCTCTAAGAAGATTCGGTTTATTAAATCTACGAAGAAAGCAGTTGCAATGGTCAATCCGAATGGCCTTACTAAAGAATCGTATGAACCATATCTTTTTCTAAATGGCGTCAATGAAATACCGTCCTCCACCACCCTCAATTAGTGGAACCTTGTTGCCAAATCCAACTGGGAAAATACTTTGGCTCCACTCAATTGATCAAGCAAATCATCAATTCCCGACAAAGGATATCAATTCTTTATTATCTTTTCATTCAACTTACGATAATCGGTACACAATCTTATCGACTCTTATGGTTTCTTCACAAATACTGTGGCTGCTCGCCAAGGCGAACTGCTTGGCCTAATAAAAATTTCACTTGTAAGTCTACCAGTTCATCTCGGTAGGTGTCATTCTACTAGGCGATCTACTTATGAGTTCAACTCTAGGTACAAGATCTATTCGATGCTCAATAGCTCACTCGATGGTAGTCCTGTAACAGGCTGAAAAACAACTGCAAATTTTCGGACTACGAAAACCCGATTCAAGTCGTCATCCTCCTCTATTACACCAAATAAAGCACAAACATCAAACTTGGATTCTTTACTTAGCATATAATTCGGTCCCTATTATTAGGATGTGTTATTTATTCCTGCCGTGGAAAAATATCCTAGCATCATATTTACATAACCAATCCATACCAAAATAATCCCAAAACCTATGAAATCAAACACATGCAAACTGTAGGAAAATATATGACCTAGTAACGCAAACTCAAACTGGTCACATCTTATCCCTATGTTTGCATATCCTCCTATCGGATTCTCAACCTTAAGGAAGTAATTAGGTATGATTGTGCAGTTTAAGCTTATGTACCAAATAATGAAATATAAAAGAATGTGATGCACCGGTATCAAATTGTAATCTAATAGATATACCAGGAATCAAAAGCGTACCTACCATCACAACTTTTCCTTTCTCCTCAGTTGATGGCCTTAAGGCAATCAGTTCCAAAGCAAATACTTTTCCTTTTTCCATTTTGTCCACTTCCAAACATTTGTTCTTGTAGTATCCCACTTGGCCTGAGTTAAAGCACTTAATATTCTTCTTTCCAACGACTTTGGTTCCCTTATTGGTTCGACATTCTTGAAAATAATGTCCCTCCTTGCCACACTTGTAATACACAACCTCAGACTTCCCTTTCTTGGCAGCCCCAACCTTCTAAGCTTCCTTCTTTAGGTAAAACTTTCTTCAATTTTTCCACCCTATTTCTCTGTTGGCATGTTATTACCGAACAAAGCAAGCATCTCTTCATTTCGTAAAGCCATCTTTACTACCACGTCGCATAGATCCCTAAAATGCAGTAAACTTTCCCTAGCAAGCTCAGGCTTTAGTCCACGGATGAATTTCTCATCCCCTTTGATCTTAGTTTCCACGGTAGCATACCCATATCTGAAAAGCTCCTCAAATTCGGTTGCATACTCAAGTACCATCATGTCACCTTGCACCAATTCTGCAAACTTTATTAACAAAGTTAACATAGCGATCTCAGATATAATTCTTTCTTCAAACCTTCTCCTAAACTCTGCCTAAGTTGGATCTCTTTTGATACCCCCAACAGACACAATATTAGACCACTATAATGTTGCTCTTTATAATTGATTAGATGGCAATCTCCTCTTCTGTTCATCATTCAAACCAGATCAATGAAAATCTTTTTATAGTGAAGCAACCAATTCTCAACTTCAATTGCATCCTCCATTTCAATAAATGGTTTTTCTACAAGTCTTGTATCTAGTTAAAGCAGCATAATTGTTGACAACTACAACTACTTGATTAGCTCCCCTAGAATTTCCACCAACTAATCCAACAACGGCTCCTACTTGCATCTTGTTGACAAAGAAAAGATACAGTGCTCCAATATCCATCGATGGTGTTCCTATCCCCATATTAGTAGCTTTCGGTGGACCTAGATTTCTCCTAGTATCGAGCCTGACATTTCTATTGGTAGTGTTATTTCCTCAATCGAGATTCATTCTTCCAATTCCTACCTCCATATCATACTTCCTTAAATCTTCATTTGAACCTTAGTAAGATGTGGAATAACGATTTAAGAGAGAGGGAGAATAGACATAAAGTATATGCTTTTATATAACAAATACAAGTACGTTACTATAGCATTATCTCATCCACCAATCTTATCCTTTAAGTCATTTGGACTATGGTTTCAAAACATTTTTTTCAAATTTCAAATTTTCTTTGTTTTACATAAACCTATGCTCTAATACTAAGTTGTGATATCCCCCATTTAGAGACTCGAAAATAAGTGCTACAAATGCTGTAGTCATCTTAGTATTAATTTCACTGACAAAATGCGATTATATTAATAGTATCCATAATATTAGAAGAACAAAAATATGATATAATTTCACACAATTTCAAAGCAAACTTTCATGCTTCATTTAACGATAATATTCCATATTCGTTACATAATCCCAAACGTTGCCCAGGTTCATATGAAGTATAGTTATTACAAAATCCTCCAAGAGCGACATATGAAGATGCCTCCTAGATAGTAAGATATATCTAATGTCAATACATTCATACAACAATAGACCTAACGCAACGGCTCCCATATAGCTAGCTTTGCCTCTTGCATGTCTCCAGAAGCTTTATTCATGAAAACCTACTTAACCTATGAAGCTCTTACTCCCGATCTACTTAAATCAAATTTTAAACCAACGAGATTTCAAGGGGAAAACATAAACTTCGAGTCAGAAAAAAAGCCTGGTCGGAATATTAATATGCCATCTTGGTTTATAGATATTAAGTGAGACCACGCCCCATAGCGAAACTGGTTTTCCCCTCACTAATATCCTTTAAAATATATCTTTTGCAAATCAAAGTCCTGCAACCAAATTAGATAAATAAACAATATAAACAATAATGTACATGCATGCTATATAGGTAATTATGACTATTCATCCCAATGTTAAGTTTTCACAAAGTAACTACCAACCTACATGGTTGACTCAGGCCTACCAGTTATACCTAATTTTCTAGCCGACTGTTAGAAAAAAATTGGATGGTCTGTCCGGATACACTTATCCTAGTGTTTACTTGACTATTTATCAAACTCATTGTTTTGCTTGACTTTCTATGAACCTAATGGTTTTATAGACCAACCTATAACTTATCTTATCTTTATATATTCTTTTCTATGCATAAACCTACTTTTTGACTTACCCATGACAAAGCCTTACACACTGGAATTTTGGACTTATATTAGTTAGGGGCTAAGAGCTGAAGTTTAGGGCACTGCCCTACACATATCCCATCTCGTTTTCTAATCTCTGAGTCGATTCATCCTATCACAATCTATCAAAAAGTGATAAGAACAATAATTTCTTTAGTAAAATTATGGCCCTCCTTTTCTATTTCCTTGAAAACACATTCTTTATATATGATTTAACCTTTCAAATCGTACTTTAAAAATAAGGAAAATATTGCCCTCTAGTTTATCCAAATTAATTATGCCATGATATATGCTTTTACAAAACTATATTGATCAAGTTCGAAGTCAGTGAGGGTCTTCGCCCCTTAAGCATAGACCATAAGGCTAAAACTACAAATTTTGTTAGTGATAAAGCTTGGCGACTTCATTGCCACTAAGGGTCTTCATCCCTCGTCCGTATAAAACTAAGTTAAAGCCTTTAACTTAAAAAAAAATAAGGTCATAGGGTCGATAACATAGATGTCACACTACGTAGAGTGTCGATGTCGTAGGATATAAAACACAGTTTGCATAGTTTAAGATATTAAGGCTTAATGTCGACATAGTTAAATCTCGACATCAAAAGCCTTAAAGAAAAGTAGGTGGATTATTAGGGTCGAAGTAAATATAAATGGCATCATAGCACTCTTCGAAAATAGGTTACTACAATTAAAAGCGGCAACCATTAAATTCAAAGTTATTACACACGACACTATAGTGCCGAAGTCATTAACAACGACATAGTTGCATATAGAGTCGAAGTTGATATGTTTGAAATATGTGGCATCATTATTGTCGCTATAAATACTACGTAAGCAATAAGGATGACAATGTCATGGCTATGTGGGCCCATACCATCATACATACATATTTAATGTGGCACTATAGCAACGCATGCATAATGGTCGACGTCAGCGGCGAGGATGCCAACTTCGAACCTCTTTAACCCTAGCTGACTCGCGATATACCAACATAGGTTGGTATCACAAGCATCGCTATCGGTTGATGTCTAACTCAAAGCAATGATGAAGAGGAATGACGATGTGATGACCCTAAATTTTTAAGCATTTGTAACCGAAATATTTAATTGATTTTAAATATGTAAAGGTTAATTATTAACTTAAATTATGAATATCATAACTTATTTGACAATTAAATTATTGAATTAAATAATTTAAAATCGGGTAAAATATGAAATCTGGAATTTTATGCCTGTTAAAAATAATTTGAAGGCTTGTAAAATTTATATTGATAACACCGTAGATAATAGAAGTTGTAAAATTAAAATTAACAGTGGTTTGTTCAGTTTTAAAATTTATACTGTTTAAATTGAATTTAAAAATAACCTTCCGGGGTGCAGTGTTGGAATTTGACGAAACCAGTTCCATTGGGTCCGTAATATTGAATTATTACCGGATTCCAAATTTCGTAGCTTTCGGAGTTAACGTGAGAGCGTACGGTATATGAACGCATTGGAATTTATTCCGAGACAATTAATTTAATAAAGCCTGCTTACTTTCTTTAACCCGACCATACGTACAACCCGCCATCATCTTTGTCTCCTTCGTACCCCCGTTTTATCTTTTTCTTTCCCCTCTTCACAGAACAGCCGAATGAAGAAAAAAAAGAAAAGAAGAAGAAAATAAAATGGCCGAACCAGCCTCCTTTAAAAATCTCGAACGACAATAAAAAAAAAAAACCAGAGGGGGGGAAACTCGCATGCTCGAGTATGCGAGGAAATCGCATCGTCGTCATCATCGATGATCGCGAGTTTCCCTAATTCGATTTTAGGGTTCACGACTTTGCCTTGTTCGAGGCGCAAATTAGGGTTTTAAGCACGGCGGCGCGGCGTGTTCGATCGAGGTGGAATCCTACGTGAGGAGTGGAGCCCGCGACGTTTTGGTGATGGTTTCGAGCTACGCAAGGAGTCACGATCGAAGCCTGAAGTTAAGGCCTAGCCTGGGATCTTCGTGGGTGAGGTAGGTTCAAATTCTGTAAGTGATAATTTATTTAATTATTTTCTAACTTTCATTTAACTGCATATGTGTATATATATAAAAAAAATATTCACTATTTAGTTTTACAACTCCAGAGTTTAAATATATATATCGTGGTACTTGGTTTTACAGTAAAGAATATTTGTGGTTTCGAATAAACATATATATATATATATATATATATATATATATTAGAGGGAATTTAATAAATATACATAGTTGGATAAAACAGAAATGTTATAATATATAAGATTTTGAAAAAAATAAATACATAGGAAATTGTGAAGGATTAGATTTGTCTATATAAATTATTTCTTATGAGTGTATAAAAGTTTCAAAATAATTTATTCATTTGCCATTCCAATTCACTGTTGTATTTGGGTGGTTAACTCATCTAATAAAACTTATTTAATTTTTCATTTGCCAAGACTAATTTATTAAAGGAGAATTTGTTTAAAATAAATTGTTAATTTATTTAATGGTAATTAATTGTTCGATCAATTAAAATATTAATAAATCATATTAATGCTCACAAGGTCGAAAATAACGAAGAACAAGCTGGTTTGGATTGGATCACAACAAAGAAAAAGGTGAGTTAATCTCACTTAGTTTAAATTTAAATTTAAAATGATTAAATTTAAATAATTGTTTGAATGGTTTAATGAATTGATGTGATTTAGTATGATATTTTGGAATTGGTATATTATATTGTGCTGACGTTAGTGGATGCAGGGAAAAACAGGTTGGAGGGATCCAACTGGATCCCTCAATATTTATTTAAATTATTTAAAACCCTCTGTTGTGATTTATTTGATATCCTATGATGATCTTTATTGGAATATTTAATGTCATGGTTATATTAGATATCATTGGGTATGATGAATTACCAAAAATATATAAATTGGATTTTGGTAAGATAATAAAAGAAGTGAAATTGTAAGTGAAATAATTATAGAAATTTGAATAAATTTTTAAATGAATTGGAAAAAAAATAAAGTGACTTTAAAATTCTACTAAATAGATCCTGGTATAGAATGGAAATTTGAATACTCAGGAAGTTAATGAATTTTAATCTTCAATGATATTAATTAAAAGAATAAAACATTTATTTAAAATTTCAGATTTAATTTTTTGAGAAAAAATAAAGAAGAAGTTGGGAAAAGCTGATATTTGTATATTTTAGTTAAAAGATTTAAAATCAAATGGAAAATAATAACAATAATAATTAAGTGCATAATTAATGAAATTTGAAATGAATTGAGTAATTAAAGAAACTTATTTCAAATGGAATAACTTGGGAATCAATTTGGAAAATTGATTTAAGTGATTGAAGTTGGAATTCTCCCTGGATAACTAAGTACGTTTTCAAGTAAATTTTTAAATATAAGTTAATAGTTTTAAAATTGTTTCAAAAGGTATGTTTTGAAAATTTTATTATTTCTAATATTTAAATTCTAAAGTAAGTATTATCTCAAATCTATTATAGTAGTAATTATTTAAAAAGTGACATAGTATTTTGTTTCAAAAGTGAAAATCTAGTTTTATATTTTATTAAGTAACTTTATTTTCAAATATTCATATAAGATGTATTTTTAACAAATTATTAAAGTAGTTTTAATTTAAATGTTTTAAAAGTATATATATTTTAAAGTAAAGTGTTTTAAATTATTTTAAAATCTAGTTTTGTGCTTGGTAATTTTAGAGGAGATAGAAAATATTTGGGAAAGTTTATTCTAAAAAGAAAGATGGTTTGAAACTGTTTTCAAAGGATTGAAAATAGAAATATATCTTATGAAGATATCTTTGAGATAAATAAATAATTTGGGAAATTATTTATTGTTTGATGGATGTTTACGGATATTAATTGATAGTAAAATAATCGACTATCAATATTGGGCAAATGCGTTTATCGTTTCAAAGAGACCGGGATCGAGATTTATTTCTCGAAAACCACTTCGATCCGGTTTGTACGTTTCATGTAAACGAGTTTGGATTCGAAGATGGAGCAGTGAAGTACAAGGGCTAGTCGCTACTAATCCTGAGGATATTTCCAAAATGGATGTAGTAGGAATAGTGCCTTCGGTTCCGTTCGAACACGGGACGGACTTGTATGGATGAATGCTTGCGAAAACATCGTCAGGTGGACGATGGGCATTCTAAGGGATATGTTCTAAAAAGGTAACGATTAGCCTCAAGCCTCATCAAATGGGAATGACTGAAAATCAGGGGTTATGCAGCAAGGCTAGGTGGGTAGCACCCAAGCAGGGTGAGCTCATTCCAGTCTAGATGTCCCTTTTTATTTCGGCTTAGTGGGCGGTTGCTGATCCCAACCGCGAAGTGATCTCACTCGGGATTATCAAGTAAGGGGTAGTCGCGGCCTTGTGTAGCAGGGGAGCGGGCGTACTCCTCGGTACGGTGATCTAGGCCCCGTACTGTGACAGGTGGTACCCCAGTGCCTAGTCAGTAGTTGGAAATCCATTCTCCCTACGAGCCTTGTACGAGTTTTGTTTGTATTACCCACTCTGTGGCTAGTAGCTGGAATTTAATAGATGTAATAATTTCGGCTATTTTATAAGTATTTGTAAATAGACCCTATTATAATATCAGAGGGTTTCTATAAAAATTGTTTTAGCTATCGTAGGGTAAAAACCCGACATGTTTATTTGTGGCGTGGTCTTACGAGATGCTTTTGTTTTCAAAGGATTTTTGAAACTTTAAGAATCAATTGGGTGTGATTTTCTCACGCTGGTATTCCAGACTGACTCGGGTGTTATTTAACTGTAATGCTCGGATCAGACCGAGTATTATAGGATACAGGATGTGCTGTGGAGCTCGGGTGACGAGCAGGATGGCGATAAGTACTCCCGTACTTGTGTGTATATATATATATATATATATATATATATATACATACATACATATTCCGCTGTGTTGAGTTGTTGTGTACCCATTTGTATGATATTGATGTTGAGCTGTGATTGATGTACTCTGATTGATGTAATACATAAACAGAGATATATTTGATTGAGCAAAGATTATTTATTATTTATTATATTTTATTCCGCTGCGATGGTTAGATTCTGATGTTGATTTTGTTTTCTCTTCTTTTACCTCTTCTTCTTAAAACCAAATGGTTCGTATTTCTGTGCAACTTGAGTTGATTGTTGTAGAATAGTGTTGACTCAAGGGGTACGGATTTGCGGGTCTTTACAGTTGGTATCAGAGCATAGGTTGGTGATAACCTTGGCTCTGGTGGGAATTACTCATTTAAAATAGAGTCTGTAGTACTCTATAATGAGTTTGAGCATATAAATAGATATGAGCGCGTATTTGTTAGTAAATATGAATTGTTTGAATATCGCGTTGATTGGTTTATTGAGTGGCATATGAACCTTCGTCGACACAGTCTGCGCAACTGTATTGAAGGGGTTTCTAAACACTTGAATAGAACAATCGACACGGTATTGTTTTAAATATGGGTAAATGAAATAATTTTACCCAAAAATATATTTTGATATAAAGAAAGTTTTTGAAAACTATTTAATATATGGTTGCTTGGATGTTAGAAATGACGATATAAAAGTATTATCATTGTTAAGCGAAAAATTTAACTAGAAATTGTAAATATAATCAAAGATTGAGAAGATAAATTCAATTATGAAATGAAATTTATAAATATGAATATAAAGGTAATGTGTGAATTGGAATACAATCAAATGGAAATTTGTATAAGCATAAATTGTACAAATGAATTATAGTTAGAATTTATTTAAGCAGGATTTGGAAATTTAAAATCTCAGAGATTTTGGAAGTATTGGTCGAAGTATTTGAAGATAAATAATAACATTATTGTTTTAGAGGTATTTCTGAAAGGAAAGTTGTTTTAAAGGGATTTTGTAAGTGATATAGCATTGAAATCATTTGGATTATTGGAAAATAATTCTGATGATGACAGCCGCATCATCAGTATTCATTTTCGAATTTCTAAATGACGGATTGCTGCCAAAATTGGACTCGTTTAGAAAAGCTTGTTGTTTTTGAAAGTCTCAAAGGAAATTTGTTGGGAATGAAACCAGGATTGGTTTGACTTTTGAGAAATGTGATTTGAGATGTTGAAGATTTCAAAATGTTTTGAAACCAAAAAGTCGGGTATTTGAAAATCCTGGTGCGGTAGGTTGTAAGCTTAATAATTGAGATGATTTTTAAATCAGGAAGGAAATATAAGCTTTGAATGTTGGAATGTAAATTTAAAGAGAAAGTTGAAAATGAAATTAACTTGGATTGGGAAATAAAATTTGACTGGATTGAAATTAATTGAATAAGATGAAAATAATATCCAGATGTATTCGAATTAAGTTAAAATCGAATTGAGTTAAATAAAACTGAGTTGAAATAAAATTGAATTGGAATAAGAATTCAATTCAATTATTGAATGAAATTAGATTCTTACCTGAATAAATGGAAATTAAATTGGTTAAGGATTGGATTGAAGTAAATAATTAGAATAACTCGTAAAGGAATATAAATCCATAGAATATAATTGCATGGAATAAAATATGCTTTGGATATAAATAAGCATAAGGCTTGAGTTAAAATAAAAGAATAATATATTCAAGCCTATAATGGATGGAATTGTATAAATAATAAATTGTGACTTATAAATTTTGGAAGTGGAATAGAAAATCCAAAATAAATATTGTTTGACGTTTTGGGTAATGAAAAGAAAATCCAAACTTGAATTATTAAATAAATTGAACCAAGAATATTAAATAAAGTGATATTTGGAATTAAAAATCAAGTGTTGAATTTTAACCAGGGAAAGAACTAATTAGATAATAAATTAGTTAATGAAATTGAATTGTGAGATTATGATGAAGTTTGTAAATAAAACTCAAGCTATAAATTAAATTCGACTTGAATTGTCGGTAAAGTAAATGTAACTGAATTGTGAGTTCATGAAATTTGGTGATAAATTGAAAATGGATAGTGGGTTCAAAACTTGAGTTATTAATTAGAATTTAATGTGAAGTGTTAACAAAATTAAATATAATTGGAAATGTATCGAATAAAAATGAAATTGGATTGAAATAGTAATGGTATGAATTGAAAATAAAATCCAAATCAGTGGAAAGAAGGAAATGGCCTTGTAATATATTGAATGAGCTGAATCTAAAAGTAAAAATGTATAATAACTAATCAAATAAAATTTGTAGTTTGAGATGGAATTGGATTAAAATAGAATCAAGTTAAATTGAAAAGAGAAATTTATTTGCAAAATGAAATGAGCTTAAGTATAAAATTTAAATAAATCAAAATAAATTGTCTTAAGCTGAATGTAAGGGGGAGAGTTGAATTGAATTCAACTTAAAGCTAAGTGTAATGATATTGGGTTGGATTTAAATCAAGTAAAAATAAATTGGATCGAAATAGAATTTGGTGGGTTATAAATAACATTTAAGGAAATGAAAATTCAAAATGGATTGAGTGGATAAACTGATTATATTGGATACATAAATGGATGGAATAAATAAGAATCCAAGGGGAGTGAACATAAGTTTGAAGTGGAATAAATTGAGTAAATTAACTTAAATTAAGAATAATTAGAAGCTCAACTACGAGTAAATCTGGAAGGCCATTAAATTAAAGCTTGGTTTGAATTAATTTGGGAATGGGTAGTAATATGCAAGCTTTGAATGGGTCGAGCTAAATAAATGGTCGTGAATGAATTGAAATAAAAGGGAAATTTAATTGGCAATGAAGATGAACCTAAATTGTTAATGGTTTTGAATGAACTGGTTTGGATAATAAAATGAAATGCAAGTGAATGGATTCAAATTTAAAACGAAATAAAAATAAGAATATATGGATTGTGAATAAATTGAAAATGGAATAGAATTAAGTATAAATTGAGTTGAAATCAATTTAAATTGGTTATAAAGCATAAATACTGATTTATTCACATAAATCTCGTCGAATTGCATGGAATAAATTGTCGTTTGGATGTAAATGGAAGTAACTAAAATTCTATGTGTTGATAAGGGTAAAATAAATTGATTTTGAAAGCAATTGAATTAAATATGAGTTCAGTTTGCTTAAGAATAAATTAAATGTAAGCGATTGAGTTTTGAACCATTCAAATTGATGAAGTGGTATACGAATGGATTGAAAACCATTCAAATTGAATGAAAATGGTTTATAAATTAATTGGAACAGTTGAATTAGTATGAAAGTTGTAAAAATTTCTTACGGAAAATGTTGGATGTGCACTTCTTTAGAATTCATATGTTTTAACCATTGCAACTAAGTGAAATATAGTTAAACTGCATATATTTGGCACTTACATGTTTAAATTGAGTAAGTACAGGTACATAGAAGCCGTGTGGCTGGATTTGGGTTGCATTAACTGCTAAATAAATAAGCCGTCTGCTTAAAAATGCTAAATAAGGAACTGTTTTTGGTTTTTTCGACCATGTGGGTCGATGTATATATATTTATCTCTTTTGTCAAATTGCAAAAGCTCCTCCGTACAAAGGAGACTCTGCCAAAAATTTTCAGAAATTTTGGGAGTTAGAAATTTTTTGAAGATTTTTGGAAAATTTAGTTACAGCAAAACGATTTCAAACTGGAAATTGAAATAAGTTAGTAAATGAAACTAATTAAAATAATGATATGAATTAGTAATAAATGACAAATAAAATTTATATATGCAGAGTTAAAGATAAATTGAATTCATATGGAAATGAAAGGATTAATTTGAATAGAGATAGATATAAACTGAAGTGGTAAGACGGGAATAAATAAAGAAACGTATAAAATGCTTATGTTAACTTAAGTAAGGAATGGTCAATACTTAATTGGAAATTGAATATTGCAAATATATTCTAAGTTGATATTTGGATGAATATTGACATTTGGGAAGGAAGTCGATAAAATGTTTTTTTTGAATATTGTGATGGGATATTAGTGCTAAACAGGATATGCAGGTATTATAGAAAGGGAAAAGAGAATTGGTTTTTGATTTCAAGAAGATAAATTTGAAATGCTCGACAAAAAGGTATGTATTTAAATTTGATGTGAAATTTGATTGGGATTTGGATCGAGCCACTTGGCGTTTTGTTTTCTTTTTGGATTTGGGAGGCCGTAGAGCCATTTTGTAGTTGTACCGAGCTAGCCGCGCAAAGGAGACGCTGGCAAAAAATTTCGGGAATTTAACGAGTTAGAAAAAAAATTTGAGAAAATTTTCGACAATTCAAAATTTAGTTTTGAATTATAATTTGAATGATTGTATAAGTAAAGTTATTAGGAAACTAAGGGAAAAGTTGGGAGGTTAGTAAGAATTGTAATGGGCCTTCGATTAAAAAGATGGTAAGATGTTGAATTATTAAGAACTGATTGGTTTTGGGAAAAGTAAACAGGTATTGGACCATTCTTCCTAACTTGTAATTTCGGGGACGAAATTCTTTTAAGGGGGAGGAATGTGACGACCCGGAATTTTTAAGCATTTGTAACCGGAATATATAATTGATTTTAAACATTTAAAGGTTAATTATTAATTTAAATTATGAATATCATAACTTATTTGACAATTAAATTATTGAATTAAATAATTTAAAATCGGGTAAAATATGAAATATGGAATTTTATGCCTGTTAAAAATAATTTGAAGGCTTGTAAAATTTATATTGATAACACCGTAGATAATAGAAGTTGTAAAATTGAAATTAACAGTGGTTTGTTCAGTTTTAAAATTTATACCGTTTAAATTGAATTTAAAAATAACCTTCTGGGGTGCAGTCTCGGAATTTCACGAAACTAGTTCCATTGGGTCCATAATATTGAATTATTACCGGATTCCAAATTTCGTAGCTTTCGGAGTTAACGTGAGAGCGTACGGTATATGAACGCATTGGAATTTATTCCGAGACAATTTAATTTAATAAAGCCTACTTACTTTCTTTAACCCGACCATACATACAACCCGCCATCATCTTTGTCTCCTTCGTACCCCCTTTTATCTTTTTCTTTCCCCTCTTCACAGAACAGCCGAATGAAAAAAAAAGAAAAGAAGAAGAAAATAAAATGGCCGAACCACCCTCCTTTAAAAATCTCGAACGACAATAAAAAAAAACCGGAGGGGGGGAAACTCGCATGCTCGAGTACGCGAGGAAATCGCGTCGTCATCAACATCGATGGTCGTGAGTTTCCCTAATTCGATTTTAGGATTCATGACTTTGCCTTGTTCGAGGCGCGAATTAGGGTTTTAAGCACGGCGGTGCGGCGTGTTCGATCGAGGTGGAATCCTACGCGAGGAGTGGAGCTCGCGACGTTTTGGTGATGGTTCCGAGCTACGCAAGGAGTCGCGATCGAAGCCTGAAGTTAAGGCCTAGCCTGGGATCTTCGTGGGTGGGATAGGTTCGAATTCTTTAAGTGACAATTTATTTAATTATTTTCTAACTTCCGTTTAACTGTATATGTGTATATATATAAAAAAAATGTTCACTATTTAGTTTTACAATTCCAGAGTTTAAATACATATATCGTGGTACTTGGTTTTACAGTAAAGAATATTTGAGTTTCGAATAAAGACATATATATATAGATTAGAGGGAATTTAGTATATATACATAGTTGGATAAAACAGAAATGTTATAATATATAAGATTTTGGAAAAAATAAATACATAAGAAATTGTGAAGGATTAGATTTGTCTATATAAATTATTTCTTATGAGTATATAAAAGTTTCAAAATAATATATTCATTTGCCATTCCAATTCACTACTGTATTTGGGTGGTTAACTCATCTAATAAAACTTATTTAATTTTTCATTTGCCAAGACTAATTTATTAAAGGAGAATTTGTTTAAAATAAATTGTTAATTTATTTAGTGGTAATTAATTGTTCGATCAATTAAAATATTAATAAATCATATTAATGCTCACAAGGTCGAAAATAATGAAGAACAAGCTGGTTTGGATTGGATCGCAACAAAGAAAAAGGTGAGTTAATCTCACTCGGTTTAAATTTAAATTTAAAATGATTAAATTTAAATAATTGTTTGAATGGTTTAATGAATTGATGTGATTTAGTATGATATTTTGGAATTGGTATATAATAGTGTGCTGACGTTTGTGGATGCAGGGAAAAACAAGTTGGAGGGATCCAGCTGGATCCCTCAATATTTAATTAAATTATTTAAAACCCTCTGTTGTGATTTATTTGATATCCTATGATGATCTTTATTGGAATATTAATGCCATGGTTAGATTGGATATCATTGGGTATGATGAATTACCAAAAATATATTAATTGGATTTTGGTAAAATAATAAAAGAAGTGAAATTGTAAGTGAAATAATTATAGAAATTTGAATAAATTTTTAAATGAATTGGAAAAAAATAAAGTGACTTTAAAATTCTACTAAATAGATCCTGGTATAGAATGGAAATTTGAATAATCAGGAAGTTAATGAATTTTAATCTTCAATGATATTAATTAAAAGAATAAAACATTTATTTAAAATTTAAGATTTAAATTTTTGAGAAAAAATAAAGAAGAAGTTGGGAAAAGCTGAAATTTGTATATTTCAGTTAAAAGATTTAAAATCAAATGGAAAATAATAACAATAATAATTAAGTGCATAATTAATGAAATTGAAATGAACTGAGTAATTAAAGAAACTTATTTCAAATGGAATAAATTGGGAATCAATTTGGAAAATTGATTTAAGTGATTGAAGTTGGAATTCTCCCTGGATAACTAAGTACGTTTTCAAGTAAATTTTTAAATATAAGTTAATAGTTTTAAAATTGTTTGAAAAGGTATGTTTTGAAAAATTTATTACTTCTAATATTTAAATTCTAAAGTAAGTATTTTCTCAAATCTATTATAGTAGTAATTATTTAAAAAGTGACATAGTATTTTGTTTCAAAAGTGAAAATCTAGTTTTATATTTTATTAAGTAACTTTATTTTCAAATATTCATATAAGATGTATTTTTAACAAATTATTCAAGTAGTTTTAATTTAAATGTTTTAAAAGTATATATATTTCAAAGTAAAGTGTTTTAAATTATTTTAAAATCTATTTTTGTGCTTGGTAATTTCAGAGGAGATAGAAAATATTTGGGAAAGTTTATTCTAAAAGGAAAGATGGTTTGAAACTGTTTTCAAAGGATTGAAAATAGAAATATATCTTATGAAGATATCTTTGAGATAAATAAATAATTTGGGAAATTATTTATTGTTTGATGGATGTTTGTGGATATTAATTGATAGTTAAATAACCGACTATCAATATTTGCCAAATGCGTTGATCTTTTCGAGAGACCGGGATCGAGATTTATTTTTCGAAAACCACTTCGATCCGGTTTGTACGTTTCGTGTAAATGAGTTTGGATTCGAAGATGGAGCAGTGAAGTACAAGGGCTAGTCGCTACTGATCCTGAGGATATTTCCAAAATGGATGTAGTAGGAATAGTGCCTTCGGTTCCGTTCGAACCCGGGACGGACTTGTATGGATGAATGCTTGCGAAAACATCGTCAGGTGGACGATGTGCATTCTAAGGGATATGTTCTAAAAAGGTAACGCTTAGCCTCAAGCCTCATCAAATGGGAATGACTGAAAATCAGGGCTTATGCAGCAAGGCTAGGTGGGTAGCACCCAAGCAGGGTGAGGTCATTCCAGTCTAGATGTCCCTTTTTATTTCGGCTTAATGGGCGGTTGCTGATCCCAACCGCGGGGTGATCTCACTCGGGATTATCCAGTAAGGGGTAGTCCCGGCCTTGTGTTGCAGGAGAGCGGGCGTAATCCTCGGTACGGTGATCTAGGCCCCGTATTGTGACAGGTGGTACCCCAGTGCCTAGTCATTAGTTGGAAATCCATTCTCCCTACGAGCCTTGTACGAGTTTTGTTTGTATTACCCACACTGTGGCTAGTAGCTGGAATTTAATAGATGTAACAATTTCGGCTATTTTATAAGTATTTGTAAATAAACCCTATTATAATATCAAAGGATTCCTATAAAAATTGTTCTAGCTATCGTAAGGTAAAAACCCGACATGTTTATTTGTGGCGTGGTCTTAGGAGATGCTTTTGTTTTCAAAGGATTTTTGAAACTTTAAGAATCAATTGGGTGTGATTTTCTCACGCTGGTATTCCAGACTGACTTGGGTGTTATTTAACTGTAATGCTCATGTCAGACCGAGTATTATAGGATACAAGAGGTGCTGTGGAGCTCGGGTGACGAGCATGATGGCGATACGTACTCCCGTACTTGTATATATATATACATATTCCACTGTGTTGAGTTGTTGTGTACCAATTTGTATGATATTGATGTTGAGCTGTGATTGATGTACTCTGATTGATGTAATATATAAACAGAGATATATTTGATTGAGTAAAGATTATTTATTATCTATTATATTTTATTCCGCTGCGATGGTTAGATTCTGATGTTGATTTTTTTTCTCTTCTTCTACCTCTTCTTCTTAAACCCAAATGGTTCGTATTTCTGTGCAACTTGAGTTGATTGTTGTAGAATAGTGTTGACTCAAGGGGTACGGATTTGTGGGTCGTTACAGACGACATCGTCATTATCGATATGGCATTTCCGTAATTAACATTAAAACCGTTTATTTGCTAATAAAAATAAGTTTTTTCCACAAACCCCTATTGTTTGTCAAAATTTTATTGGTTAACAAATACTTTTTCATTATTCTTTTCAAAAATCGGCCCACTACCAAAATTTATCCTTCCCAAAATAATTTGCAATTCATTAACTTATATTGCTATTTTAATATAAATATTAAGCATTTCTAGCCCAATAATTTATGTATAATCATAAACTTGTGGAAAAAAATCCTAAAAATCAAAAGAAATCTAATTTACTGTATTATTTAACATACAAAAATTTTGGGGCTAAAACCATAATTTAGTTAGATAATAATAAAAACCCGAAATAAACCATTTTTGAACATTAGGAAATTCACCAAATATTCTCGTTAAATCAAAAAATTATTAAATTAAAAAAATCACTTCTAAAATAATTTTTCTAACATCATATCAAAATTTCAAGTTATTTGAGTGTCATATGATAGGTTTTCTAACTCAATCATATCACTTAATTTCATATATAAATTCCATAATTTCACGAATAAGCATATAATCATTCAAACTGGTATAGCAAGGCATAATAAGAGCAAAAGAATCATGTTTATGCTTAAAACTGAAAATAATACTTAAAACATGAGATGCATAACTATTATTTACCTTGAAAAGGTCGAGATTAGAATTTGATTTAATTTCTCTAAGCTTTGATCTTGTTTTCCCTAGCTTTACTTCTCTTGAATCATCTTGTTCTCGCCGGCCTTGATTCATTTAATTTTGTTTGTATGTAGATAAGTGAGGGACGAAATGAGAATGGGAAGGGTTATATTTAGGAGTTACACACTTTTCCTATTTTTCCCTCCTCATGTACTCCCCTTCTTATTAATGTTCTAATTAACTCTGTTAGTTCATTAATTAAGGCTCGACCCATACTTGTCAAATCTCAATCTCCAAAACCTTTTTACATTATTTTATTTAATTTATCCAATTAAACATCATAAATACTGTTAATTAGAATTACGACAATTATACAAGTTTTCAATTTGCTGAACATCCATGTTAAGTAAGTTGAATTTGATGTTTTTGTATATGCTCTTAGAATGTAGTAGAATATTATATGAATATGAACTTAAGTTATAATTTTTTATAAACTTGAAGTTATGTTTTATAAAATGGTTCATAAATGATTTTAATATTAATAAGACGTGCTATTTGTACAAAAGAATGTGATAAAAGATATTGGTGCAGTTGAGAAACCAACAGGATAAAATATGTAAGTTGTATATAGATTGTGTTGTTCGCATGACTGTTCTTGATCCAGTATTCAATTACATGATTTCAAGGCGGTTTACACTGGTCGAAACAAGGATTTTTCACTAAATTCTTGATGGCGAACACTTGATACAGATTCTTGATTGTTTTATAAATACATCATTGTATTGACCCGAGACAACTTCGGGAATGAACCCGAGTCATTTGTAGATTTACCCAAGTAAACCCCAAGTTACTTTTTTTCTCTTTTGAAAACTTATTTAAATTAAACTTTGAAAACTGTTACCCTGGAAAGCTAATGCGAACGAACCCAAGCCAACTCCGAGCAAAGACTTCAACTTCCCGAATGCACACCCGAGACAAACTTCATCTTCCTCAACCTAAATAACACCCTGACACACTGATGCATGCGTACACGTGCACATGAATTTTCCACCGTTCTGACCATCTTCATCGACATCTACAAGTCACCGACGACCTCTCCTAACATTTCGACCACCCAAATACTATCAATTCGCCTGGAAACGAAGTCGAGCAAATCAAGACAAGCTGAACCAAAACTGATCGTTTGCAAACACCTCGAATAACCACCACCGATCATCAGAAGGTCTGAAACTCAGACCATAACTTCACCAAAGATCTACGCACCGATCCCCCTTCCTGCGATCTACTCTGAAACCTCGACGTTGATGAACTGGCCTCACAAACCCAGTCGACAAAAACAGCTCCCAATACCCTAGTTCATCGTCGCCCTGCTACCACGGTGGTGTAAAATTCCACCGGGTATTTTTTTCGAGATCACCATCGCATCAGCTTCCTCCATCATCAAGCAATACACCCATTCTTCGTCGATCATCGAGAAATCAACCGAAGTTCAATTTTCGATCAACTCGTGAATTCCCACGATTTACTAAACTAAAAATCTTGATTTCAGCTTTAAAAATCATGGTTTCCAACAACAAATCCAATTATGGAAATGAAACAATAAATCAGAATGTTCGAATTTTACATGCCTTTGAATTTCTAGTATGTATTCTAATTTTCTAGAAAATTTTAAACTAATGACACTTAGAAATATTTTAAAATTAAGATCCTATTAATTCAAACAATTTTTAATTAAACATCAAATCCGAAAAAGAATTAGGAGATGAGGATTTGAATTTTTAAATTGTTAAAGCCTGTAAACTTTAAAACAGAGAAGCATATACATATATACAGACATGCATACACTAAACCTTCACATAGATATGCAAAATGATTTACATCCATAACTTCAAGGTTTATCTCCTATATCAAGATTTAAACTAGATTTAAGTTTTAAAATCAATAGTTTACTAACTTGATATTTGAAACAGAGAGGCCTAGAATTTTGTTTGAATTTGAAAATTTAGGTTATGCTTTTGATCTTTGAACTTTTTTGTTGTTTGATGATGAAAATTTTGATTTGCTTAGCTAGTTGAAATGAAGCTTTGATCTGCTTGCTTCGGGTTTGAAGACTTGAAAATTTGTTTTGCTCTTTGATCTTGTTTGCTTTTGATTTTATTTCTCCTCTGGTTTGTATAGGTTTTTTACTTTTGGTTTTCTTAAGTTCCAAATTTCGTTTTGAATAAATGAAAAAATGAGAAAGAAGTAGAATAGATGTATATATAACTTGATTACCTTATTATTAATTTAATAAGAATGAGAATAAATGTGACATTTGATATTTTGCATGCTAACCTTAGTTTACACTTGTAAACTGTGACGACCCGGAATTTTTGAGCATTTCAAATCGGAATATTTAAATTGATTTTAAATATTTAAAAGTTAATTTTTAACTTGAATTCAAACATCACTATTTATTTGATAATTAAATTATTAAATTAAATAATTTGAAGTTGAGTAAAATGTTGAATCTTGAGTTTTAAGCCTGTTGAAAATAATTTGAAGGCTTATAAAATTTATATTGATAACACTGAAGATATTAAAGGTGTTGAAATTGAATTTGGAAGTGTTTTGTTCAATTTTGAATTTATATCGTTTAAATTTAATTTAAAACTAGCCTTCCGAGGCACAGTTTCGAAATTCGACGAAACCAGTTCCATTTGGTCCATAATATTGAATTATTATCGGATTTCAAATTTCGTATTGACCGGAGTTGTTGTGTGAGTGTAGGATAAGTAAACGCGTTGAAAAATTAAACAAAACTTTAATTGATCAAATCAATGTCATCGGTGCCTTCTTAAACACGCTTCCCTTTTATTATTCACCCGCTTTCCATCCTTTCAAAACGTAATTTGTCTGCTCACGCAAGGATCAAATCCTGTCCTCCTTTCCTTGTCTGAGCATGCTATATCTCTTTCCTGTCTTCTCCCTCCTCCTCTTTTAAATCCCACTCGTCCAAAGTCTGAAACATGGAACGAAGAAAAATAGTATAACAGTTCGTTCAAATCAACTGCTTATATCCCAATTTTTATCTTAAATTGAAAACCCAATCCACGAATTCATATATAAAAAAATGGCATCTCTCCTCTTCTTCAATCGCGAGTATGCAGCTAATCGTGCGCGCGTGGATTTGAGGGTTCGATTTTTGAGGTATGTTAATGGCGGTAGAAAGTCGCGATGGGGAAGTTGGGTCATGGTGATGACCGAGGCGGAGGCGATGGTGGCTAGGGTTTAGGCAGTGGGTGGATGAGGTCGCGTTCGACGATGGTTATGGCATCGAGTAGAGTCGTTCGGCGAGGGGTTGATTGGGCATGGAAGTGCCTGGACGTGGTCGTGACGAGGTGCGACAGCGCCGTTCATGGAGGCTGAGACGTAGACTAGGGCAAAGAACCAAGAAAGAACATCTCGATATATTCCAAGTACTACATATAGATCGATTACCAAATGTGGATGCTTGTATCCTCTTTCTATTGCCAGACCGCCGAACTCCATGGATGCTATAACCACTGATTGCCACAAGCTATCTTCGACAATGGGCCCAGTACCAGGTATATCGAAACCTTCAACCTCCTCTGGAATATTATCGCAGCTTGGGAAAAATAAATAAATAAATAAATATATTGAATAAGGTCAATATTAGGTCATCTCTGAGCTACGATGTGCTTGGTAATGATTACAGTGGAAATAACATGGCTGAATTAAATTTAAGATCTTTTGAAATAGTAAATGTGGAGGCCAATGTCGATTGTTTTGGTGTTTCTAAAACGGTGAATAACTCTGTCGTGTTAGCAGGATGCCACTATAATGCACAATTATTTGTTGGATTGATAAATAAGACAGTCGATAATCTTAATTTGTATGACCAATCGTTGAAGGAATCAAATCAAAGGGGTATATCTGCACACATTCTAAACTTACGAGTTAATTCTAAAGTAATGGATTGTGGAAAATTTATTTGTTTAACTAACCTAAATTAAATCATTCGTTAATCAAATTTATTAAATGATAATTGATCATTCGATTTATTCGAATATTAATAAAATTATATAAATATTTATTCAAGGTCTATAATCATGAAGAAACCGAGCTGAGATGGAAGCGAATTGCAAATAAAAGCAAAGGTGAGTTAATCTCACTCAGCCTAATTATAATTTAAATTTAATTGGTTAAATTTAAATAATTGATTGGTTGATTGTTTGGCTTTGGTGTGTTATAGTATATATAGTAATATATATTACACCTTGGAATGATTTATTCCCCGCATTATATAGCGAAATTATTTTATATTGTGCTCACGTCTGTGGATGCAGGGAAAACAGGTTGGAGGGATCCCACTGGACCCCTCAACATTTATATAAATTATTTAATACCCCATGTTGTGATTATTTTATATTCTGTGATGAATATTATTGATATTATTGGTAATTGGAATATTGAATGCTACAGTTTACTTGAATATATTCCGATGCATTGAGAAATCAAAATATATGGAATTTGATTTTTGGAAATAAAATAAAGAAGAGAATTTGCAAGCAAAATAATTATAGAAGTTGAATAAATTAAAAATGAAATGGAAAAATGAATTTTAAAACCTAAGTGGTGTTAATTAAAGGCATAATAGATTATTACTAAAATTTTAAGATTTTTAAATAGTAAAGGAAGGAACTTGAAATTAACATGAAATTTGTAGTTTCAAATTAATTAAGATTTTAAAAATCAAATTAAGAAGTTGAATCCGGAATTAATAAAAGTAACGGATTTTAAAATAAAATTGGATAAGTAAAGGATTTATTTGAAATGGAGTTAATTTTGGAAATCAATTTGGAAAATTGATTTAAGTGATTGGCAATTGGAAATTTTCCCTGGATAGCCAAGTACGTTTTCAAAGTAAATTTTTAAATATAAGTTAACAATTTTAATGTTGTTTTAAAAAGTATGTTTTAGTAAATATATTATTTCTAAGTAAGTATTTTCTTTTAATCTATTACAGTAGTAATTATTTAAAATGACTTGGTATTTGTTTTAAAAGAGAAAATCTAGTTTTATATTTTATAAAGTAGCCTCATTTTAAATATTCTTAATGTATATATTTTAATAAAGTATTAAGGTAATTTTTAATTTAAATGTTTTAAAGGATAAGTTATAATAAAGAGTTTTAAATTATTTTCAAAATGTAAAGTTTGTGCTTAGTTGTTTCCAGTGAAAATTAATATTTGGAAATTCTTTCCATGGGAAGAGAATGGTTTGAAACTGTTTCAAAAAGGATTGAAAATGGAAATATATCTTGCAAAGATATTTTGAGAATAATAAATAATTTGGGAGAATTATTTATGATTTATGGATGTTTGTGAATGATAATTGATAGTTAAATAACTGACTGTCAATATTGGCCAAATGCGCTGATCGTTTCGAAGAGACCGGGATCGAGATTTATTTCTCGAAAACCACTTCGATCCGGTTTGTACGTTTTCGTGGAAAAACGTGTTCGGAGTCAAAGATGGAGCAGTGAAGTGCAAGGGCTAGTCGCTACTAATCCTGAGCATATTTCCAAAATGGATGTAGTAGGAATAGTGCCTTCGGTTCCGTTCGGACCCGGGACGGACTTGTATGGATGAATGCTTTCGGAACATCGTCAGGTGGACGATGGACATTCTAAGGGATATCGTTCTAAAGGTAACGCTTAGCCTCAAGCCTCATCAACCGGGAATGACTGAAAATCAGGGGATATGCAGCAAGGCTTCGTGGGTAGCCCCTACTTGAGAGTAAGGTCATCCCTGTCTAGATGTCCCTTTTTTATTCGGCTTAGTGGTGTGGTTGCTGATCCCAACCGTGGGGTGATCTTATTCGGAACTGTCCAGTAACGGATGGGTCCGTCCTTGTGTTGCAGGGGATCGGACGTGGTCCTCGGTACGGTGATCTAGGCCCCGTACTGTGATAGGTGGGACCCCAGTGCCTAGTCATTAGTTGGAAATCCATTCGCCCTACGTGCCTTGTATGAGTTTTGTTTGTATTATCCACTCTGTGGCTAGCAGCTGGAATTTAATCATGTAACAATTTCGGCTATTTTGTAAGTATTTGTAAATAGACCCTATTATAATATCAGAGGATTTCTATAAAAAGTGTTTTAGCTAACGTAAGGTAAAAACCCGACATGTTCATTTGTGTTGTGGTCTTACGAGATGCTTTTGTTTTCAAAAGGATTTTTGAAACTTTAATAATCAATTGAGTGTGGTTTTCTCACGCTGGTATTCCAGACAGACTCGGGTGTTATTTAACTGTAATGCTCGGGTTAGACCGAGTATTATAGGATACAGGATATCTTGCTATGGAGCTCAGGAGATGAGTTGGATGACAATACGTACTTCCGTACTTGTTTATATATATATTCCGCTGTGTTGAGTAGTTATGTACCCAGTTGTATGCTATTGATGTTGTGTGAACTCTGATGATGTACTCTGATGATGTATGTATAAACAGATATATTTGTTTGTGTAAAGATCATTGTTTATACATTATATTTTATTCCGCTGCGATGGTTAGATTTTGATGTTGTTTTCCAGTTTTCTCTTCTTCTACCTCTTCTTCTTTAACCAAAATGGTTCGTATTTCTGTGTAACTTGAGTCGATTTTTGTAGAATAGTGTGACTCAAGGGGTACGGATTTGCGGGTCGTTACAGTTGGTATCAGAGCATAGGTTGGTGATAACCTTGGCTCTGGTGGGAATTCCTCGTTTAAATTAGAGTCTTCAGTACTCTAGAATGAGTTTGAGCGTATTAATAGATATGAGCGCGTATTTGTTAGTGGATATAAAAATGGATTTATATTGTGTTTATTGGTTTATTGAGTGGCATATGAACCTTCGTCGGCACAGTCTGGACAACTGTATCGAAGGGGTTTCTAAACACTTGAATAGAACAGTTTGACACAGTATTGTTTTAAATATGGGTGAATGAAATAATTTTACCCAAAAATATATTTTGATAACTTCTTTGATAACTTCTTTGATTAGTCTTTGGGCATCTTATGTTCTAGTCTACCTAGCCTCCTGGATGCAATTCTACTCATACACGAGATAACTCAATTTATATTCACTACTGAGTCAACCTACCTGGTTATTCTGCCCTTTCCCTACAAAATACATTTATGGGCGGGTTATGTAATGAACATGATTATAGAAGAAGTAAATACAATAACATAACAATACCAAAATTTATGGTTTAATATCCTTGAAATCATTTCCACATGAAATATGGTTATTTTTTTAACCCATTATTTTATCATGGAATGCTTCTTTTAAAATTCCAAAATTAAAAATCATTTCAAAGCTACTTTATATTTCCATAGGGTTTCCTTTAAAAATGAGATCTGATTCTTTTTTTTTGAAAACTAAGGCTTTCGAGGCCTTAGACCTTTACTTTCAAAAATATTAGAATATATCTTTTAGAAGCATTCAACCTTCTTTTCAAAACACTTAAACATATGCCTTTCGAAATACTTAAAATATCTCTTTCGAATCAAAACCTTCCTTTCAAAACCATCAAAATATTCCTTTCCAAAGTATTAAAGCATATTTTTTCAACTTATAGAAGCGTAGCTTTGAAACCATTTGTAATTACCTCTTTTGAAACTATTAGGTTCAATCTTTTGGGTCAAAGTGAACATAAGCAAAAGTACCCCTTTTGAAACCATTAACCATCAAGTAAAAGAGTTTGGGGAAAACATATGGCTATGGAACCATCATTTCGAAAGCTTTAATCTTTTAAGTAAAACAATTGGAAGGACAGCTTCGAAACTTTTTGTATAAAGGGCTACTAGAGCGCTTTCGAAAGCATTAGGAAGCTGATTGTTATATTTAGAAAAAAAAAGCTTGCCTTTCGAACTCATTGAAAACTTCAACCTATTAAAAAGGTGTAATGAAGGCAGTAAGGTTTCGATTAGGTTCAAAACTACCCTTTCGAAAGCTCTATTTTAAAACATAATATACGTCAACTCATTAGAAAGCTTCCCTTTAAAAAAGGTGACAACCACTTCGAAAGTTATATATAAGTAATTCAACTCTTTCGAAAGCATCCACTAAAAGCAAGGCTATAAAGACCCTGACTCAACCTTCGAAAATCGACACCCAAATACATCACCCGTATTCGAATGCCGCAGATTCAAGCATCGAATCTGGTTCGTCGGAGCTTATAACAACATTAGACGATAACAACACAACGGAAACAGAATGAATAACTTTATTGATACACAATAGATATAACATCTGATACAAATGAATATCAATATCAATACAACAGCGGAAAGAATAGCAGCAGAAAAGATATCTTCATAGACTCCAAGAGAAAGAGAGAATCCAATAGAATGCATCTCCATTTCCAGAGCTCCAAAGATCTTCAACTATAAGCTCGAACCACCATCATGTTGAACTTAAGCAAGTCCGGTCCAGGATGTTGAAGTGAAACAAAGGCGATTACCAAATGAAAGACTCCAAAGATCCATATCTACTTATTGATAACCTGATTCTAGGCTGCCTGTGTGGAAAATTGTAGGCATCCATAGTTTAGAAAGGGAAAAATAAACTCCAGGTCAGTCATGGGACTGGTGTGAGCAAACAAAAACAGTTTTATTTAGACACAAAAACAAACAAAAGGAAATAGAAAGAAATCTGCAATGCTTTTTGGAAAATGAAACTATCATAAGGCCTCCCGGCACACACACAATGCAATCGCATACTTGGGGAAGATTTCTTCTTATGATAGTCAAACATGCTTGATACGCAAAATCCTTTTGATATTATTATTAGTGCATAGTGCAGAAAACATTTTGAAAGTATAATATTAATCTTAGCCAGCATAGGTACCATTATATTATGCCTGCTATAGCTACCACCTGAGGTGGTAGGTTATACAACTGCAATCGTAAAGGGCGCCTATTGAATGAATAGGTTTCCAACAAATGGTCAGGCTAAGGAACTTCCTCACCGAATGGGAACGCCTCTGGATGGACGCCCTGAGAACTAAACTAGCTCTCTGCCAACACAAGGTCGGGTTACCTTTGTAACTAGGTAACTACTGACACGAGTATGCCATCCCCCGGTCGTCACCGACCTTTATCCGAGGCCTCGACACCAACAAATTCCAACAACCACATAGGTTAAATATCTTGGCTCCATACCTTGATACCACCTTTTATCCATAAGGAAATGCACATACGCTAAAGGGCACCCATGCGCTATCCGAGGCCTCGTCCATAAAACTACGCTTTTCACAAAAGCCATGCTTAGATCAATAAATGATCAGCAGCACTCAGCATGCTACATTACCAAATTTGGCGTATATCACTAATAACCATCAACTACATAACCTATGAGCTCGTACGTCTCAGAGAAGGGTGTTATGCTAAGAGAATAAATTCTCCGTAACCAACAAAAATGTATTTGATAGAAATCAGCTTTACATCTCAAAGTGTAATGTCAGACATATAACCATACAAGTCCGTTCCGGGTTCGAACGGAACCGAAGGCACTTCAAAGGAAGCCCTTGCAAATCCGGGTATTCACAATCCCGATCGGACTCCCCATCACATATGGAGATCTCTATACCGGAACAACTCAGTGCAGAGTCATTCGACAGGCAATCCTATCGTTCTCGAAAATACCCAGTCTTCACCACCGGCCTTCAAATGCTATCCATTTCATCTTATCATTTATTTGGAATGGGTTTTATGACATAAAGTCCTCTCCCGGCTAAACCGAATAATGAGCATTTAATTTAAAAAGCATATGGATATATCGGATCTTAGTTAAGTCACAACCTAAAGCCCAAAACCTTTCTTTTGAGTGGTTTAAAAAAAATCCACTTTTAATCTTTTAAATAAAAGATTCACCCTTTTAAGATCCTCTTCAATTTTAAAACAATGTTCACCAATCTTTCGCAAAGATTAATTCATAGCTTCTAAAACAATTCTATTTCAAACTTGAAACCCTTTCAACAAAAACTGAAAATTCTTTCTTTATATGAAATCCATTATTATTTGAAAACAAATGCTTTTCATTTCGAAAAAATCCGATTATATTTACAACCTTTCAAAGTATACATTGGAAAATCAACGAACTGCCATATTCTCAGCAAGTTCTATTTGAATTAAATTTAAATTCCTAAAATAATTTGTTCGATATACTTTCAAAATTGGTTTAAAATCCATATATATATTGTACAACTTGTATAACCCTTTCAAACCATATTATCCAAAATAATTTTAAAACTTCCTTTTCAAAAGCCTTTCATATTCAACCCAATTCCATTTCCAAAACCATTTGGATTCAAAATTCAACTTTTAAACTTTTCATCTTTTGAATAAAATATTATTAAATTCAAAATATCCGTGACTTAACCAATTTCATGTGAAATCCATATTTGTGTGTGTGGTGTAGTCCAAGGGTTTTACACAACAGTACAATATCATCAATCATCACAATCCAAGCATAGCAATATCGATAAGCGGTATAATCTTATAACGCTTATCTTCATTCACAGATTCACAAGTAAATATGTAAATTCATCACAGATAAATAAATCAAGTTCAAAGCTCAATCATGTCACAACACGTCGCACATCAGGGATATCAAACAATTGAAAGCATTCCTTACAATCCAAACATCCATATGTAAGATCAATTAATCACCTGACTAAATTTAAACCAGATTAATTACTTACGAATAAATTACTAATCCTGGTTAATTAACATTAATTAATTACAAACCATTTCAATTAATTATCCTTTAATCATTTATTAATTAACCTTTAATCATTTATTAATTAACCATTAATAATAAATTAATCAACCTTTAATTAATAATTAATTAATCTCAATTACTAAATCAATCAACCTTAAATAATTAACCTTTAACTATTTAATTATTCTTCAGTTAATCATCTCTAATTAATTACATTAATCAATTAACCCTAAATTAATTACCATTTAATTAATTATCCTTAGTTAATTAAAATAAGTGATTATCCCTAATCGCTAATATTAATAAATCACAAATTAATTATATTGAGTAATTATCCTTTAATTAATCATTTTAATTAATTAACCTTCAATTGTTAAGTAATTAACCTTTAATTACTTAATTAACCTTTAATTACTCTCATTAATTAATTATACCATAATTAATTATATTAATAAATGATCCTTAATTAATTACATTCATTAATTATCTTTTAATTAATCCCATTCATTAATTAATTATCCTTTAAGTAATTATATTAAGTAATTATTCTTAAATGAATTACACTAAGTAATTAATCCTTAACTACTTCGATTAGGTAATTTTCCATTAATTACTTTCATCAAGTGATTAACTTAATTAATTAAACTAATTAATTATCTTAAATTAATTACATTAATTAATTACCCTTAAATCATTAGTTAATGATCCTTAAATTAAATACTTGAAATTGATTTGTTATTAACGTACAAAAATCAATTGAAATCTTTTAGGTTGAATAAACTTTAATCACTTCCTAATTCATCATTAAGTCATATTTGAAACATTTAGGAATCAATTATATAATTAAAAATATATAATGTGCTTTGAAACAAAACAATTTAAACATTTAATTTAAACATTTAACATCTTTGAAAAGTTGTTCAAAACTTGTTTAATAAATTTAATAAATGCTTAATCTTTGGAAACTTTAATTATCAATTCTTTAAAACTTACTCATTTCAAATATATTTTAAGAAAAAATTTAGCAAAACATTTTTGAATACTAAATTATCTTAATAACCCTTTAAAGCTTTAACTTGTTTAACATTTTGCTTTAATACAACTGTATATTTTAACCAAAAATATGAAACTTGGAAACGAAAATTTTACTCGAGTTCTAGCTTTAAATTCCACTAGCCATCCACGAATACTCACGCACCTAATGCTTCTTCGAGTCTATCTTTAATTTTCTCGAGCTCATCACTGAGAAATACATCATCTTCCTAAAACTCAGACTCCTCTGGAAATTAACGTGCACATTGATCTGGACGTCGCTGCCACCTCACTAACGACGCTCTCAAGTCGACGACGACCTCCACGTGAGCTACAACCATCCAGCTTCGTCGAATTGTCTCGAATTTGAAATCGAGCTCCTCGACCACACAAGAACTTCCAACCCCTATCGAAAAACTTCATGCGAAGACGTTCCCCTCCACCACAAATCCTGCTGCCATTATCCAGAGCATCATCACGACCCACGCATCAAATCCCCCTAGGTCCAAGCGACTCCGATCAACCCACGATTTCGGAATCACCTTAGAAAACCCCTCGATCAATATTGGGTATAAAACCCGAGTTTGCCCTCATCCAACCACCGTGGCATTTGAGAAATCCAGTGATCAATTTTTTGATGATCTCCGACCTTCCAGCTATCACCATGATCAAACCCAATTCCTAACTCATCATCGATCGTCGAATATTGACGAAAAACCAAAACACGATCAACTCACGATAAGTCATTATTCACAATACTAAAAATCATGCTTTATATATCTAAATTCATCATTTGTGAATAAGAATAATATTATGAAGTTAAAATACTAATTTAAAATCATCGATTTTTCATGATTAAAAAGATTTCATTGCATATTTTAATTTACCAATAAACTTAAACTAATTATTCTTAAAGATATTTTTTAATTAAGATCTGGTTTATTTAAACATATTTTATTTAAACATCCAAGCCTATAAGTGAATGATTGAAGAGATTTTGATTTTTGAATTTTTTTTTGTTTCTAGCCTATAAGTACAAGAATATGTATACATGCCTGTACACAGCCATGCATCACATATATACATATACATGCAGGCAAATTTACATCCATACAAACAATTTTTTTACTCCACAGAACCAAGGAGTAACATAGATCCAAGTTTATAATAGATAAATTTTCTCACCTTGTTTAAAAGCAGAGAACAGAGAGGAACAAAGAATGTAACGCACAGCCTTTTCACACGCTTTAAATCGACACACCTGCCAATTCAAACCATACGGAAGGGCGGATTGTTATGAGGTAAATAAGAAAAAGCAGAAAACGAAAAAGAACAAAATAGAATCTTGCAGCGGAATGATAAAATATAATAATCAAATATACAGTTCATGAAGCTGTTTTACAAAAACATTTTATTATATTATACAATACATATCAGAGTATACATACTAGAGAATAATAATTAATGCAGCAGAACAGATGTGATGCAGTGGACTAATATAATATATAATAGTAATAAAATCTTCGCCTTCGTCCTCCAGAAGTAAGGTCTTGAAATCCTGAAATGCTCAGGCTGACCCGAGCGAATTGAAAAGACAAAACACTCGAGTCAGAACTAAAAGATCTTATGTGAGTTAAATCAACAGGAATAAATATGAGTGTAACGGCGTCGGAGATGTTTACGAGATTTGACATCTCCTATCCAGTGTCTAACGTGAGTGCGATAACTCAAGAGATGCTCGGGATTCACATCTCCTAAGGATCCGTTAAACTATTTACTATGTAGTATATTTCGCTATTATAATAATGTCTAATAGTAAAGTAAACTTACTTTTTAATAGCGTTAAGGGGTTATGTAGCGACCCGACTTCCTAACACTAGGAAATCGCATCATCTTGAAGAAAGAAAAGGATAGAAGAAGAAAAGAAAGAGAAAGAAAGAAACAACAACATCAGAGAACTCACAGCGGAACGAATGAAATATAATATATCACTTAATATATTACATAGTATCTTATTACATCAGAGTACACAACTTACACAACACATATTAGACAGTTATAAAAATCTGTCTAACTATACAACTCAAGTATAACATATACAGATACCAAACAACACAGCGGAACCAATATATATCTACACGTCGAAGCCTCCTGCTCCATATCACCTCCAAAATTCGTCAATAAAACCTAAACCACTTGACTACTCATACATAATATGAGTACCCAAGAGTTTAATAAAACAGAAAATAAACACTCGCGTCAGACAGGGGTCTGGTGTGAGTAAACAGTTTAAAGTTGCTTAACTTTAGAAAAACCATTGAAAAGAAAAGGTATCACGTAAGACTTCCCACACATAAACATGGAAAAGTTTTTACCTTACGCTAACCAAAACATTTGATAGGAAATCCAGTGATATTATAATAGTGTCTAGGGTTTTCAAGTAAATATGAAATAGCCGAAATTGTTACATGATTAAATTTCAGCTACTAGCCACAAAAGTGGGTAATACAAACTAAACCGTAGGGTCTCATAGGAAGAATGGGCTTCCATCAATGGCAGGGCTACTGGGGTACCGCCCGTCACAGTACGTGGCCTAGATCAATGTACCGAGGAGTACGCCCGCTCCCCTGCAACACAAGGACGGGACCATTCCTTACTGAACAGTCCCGAACAAGACAACCCCGGCGGTTGTCCGTAATTTAACCGCCCCACACAGCCGAATAAGAAGGGACTTCTGGACAGGAGTAAATCTTGTTCTCCAGTGGGAGCTACCCACGAAGCCTTGCTGCACCTCCCCTGTTTTAGCCATTCCCCGTTGATGAGGCTTGAGGCTGCGATTACCTTCATCGAACGCATCTATCTTAGAATGCTCATCGTCCACCTGACGATATGTTGAAAGCATTCCATCCATACAAGTTCGTACCGGGTTCGAACGAAACCGAAGGCACTATCTCGTTGCACTCATTTTGGAATCACCCTCAGAGTCAACGACCATAGCCCTTGTACTCTAAAACACCATCTCGAACCTATAAGTACTATTCCGTCAAACTCATTACGGAATCACCCACAGAGTTATACTGACGTATAGCCCTTACACCCCGAGTCTTCACTTGCTCCACTTAGATTCACGACCTAACGTTTAATTGGAATCGATGTGGTTTTCGGATATCCAAATATGGAAACCATGTCCTGGTCTCACCGAAACCAAACGCCATTTTAATGTCCGAGTTGTACTTAAGGGTTTTAAACATTTAACTTATATTCAGGATGATATAAAACAGATAGATGAGTCACATTATCACAATAGATAATTCAATCAAACATTCATTTCACAAAACACCATCACATATCTCATAGATATCCAAATTATCCAGTATCAACCAAACACCCAATATCAATCAACATCCAATATCAACCAGTCATCCAATATCAATCATTCATCCATAACAAAATTGATTAACTTTAAATCAATTGGATTGCTTAAATCCTTTTCATTTATTTATCCCAAATAAATAAATTAATCATCTCTAATGATCTTCCTTGATTAATCTCCTTGATTAATTATACTTTAATTACATTCAAGTAATTATCCTTAACCATATTCGGTAATTAACCTTTAATTACTATCATTAAGTACAATAATTAATGATCCTTCATTTATTAATTAACTATAACTAATTTCATTTAACCTTAATTAATTACAATTAATTAATCACACTTAAATTAATTGCTTTAATTAATTACTTTCATTAATTATATTTATTAATAATCTTTATTAATTAATAATCCTTTAATTAATTAAATATAACTTGTAATTAATCATCTCATAAATCTTAAACAGTAATTAACAAATTGAAACAACTTATCTTAATTAATTAACTTCTTAATTAATTATCTTAACCCTTGATCAATTAATCTAATTAATTAATCTTTAATTACTTCATTAAGTAATTATTATTAAATTAAATAATTAATAAATCCTTAATTAATTACTTAATTAATTAATTACATTTTAATTAATTACCTTAGTAATTAATCTTAAATTAATCACATTCATTAATTAATCATGTTAATTAGTTAATTAACTAAAATAATTAAGTAATTAACTCTTAATTACTTACATAAGTAATTATCTCTAATTACTTCCTTTAATAAATCTTAATTACTTTCTTAATTAATTATTTAACAAATAATTAATTCCATCATTAAATAATTCTCAATTCATTAATTAATTAATTACTCCATAATTAATTAACTTTATAACAATTTATTTAATTAATTCCTTAATTAATAACATTAAGTGATTACCATTACTCACTTAAACTTTAATTACTTCCATAAGTAATTACCTTCTTAATTACATACAATTATTAACACTTAATTATTTCATTAAGTAATTTCACTTAAATAAATTCATAATTAAGTGGTTATTTAAAATTAAATAAATAATTAACTAATTATTTAAAATTAATTAAACAATTAATTAATTAACTTCTTATAATTTCAAAATCCTTAATTAATTAAGAAAAGCATTTATCTTAATTAAATTCTTTACTTATTTACAAATCATGTTAAGTATTCTTAAGTTCAAAACAAGATAAATTAACCATATTCATCTTCATAAATAAAGCATTTGAAATTAATCAAATTTTTATAACTTAAAAACCAATTATTCTATTTGGTTTTAATAATCTTAACATTTACCTTATTTGGAAATAAACATTTAGATATCATCTTTAAAAGTTTAAAACACTTTAATTATCTAATTTTAAACTTGTTCATTTCCAATATAAATTTGAAAACTTTGTTTTTAAATTTTTACTTGAAAATTTTACTTGAGATCTTGATTCAATATTTAAATTCACTTAATACTTAAAGGTTTGATTAACATTTACTTAAAGAGAACAAGTTTTAAAATTTGTAAATTAATTTCCTTTTATAAAACTTATTCATAATTTAAACAGCAACTCTAACACAACACAACACTAACCAGAAAACACGCGACTAAAATCTCGAGACAGTCTCCTAAAAACCCCGAGTCGAACACAGAACAACACGAGTCATCCCCGAAGATTCCCAGCCTCCTTTATCTTCGAGCCGTCATCCTGAAAACGTGAAAGTATCCTCGGGCCGTAACCCTTCTTCCCCAATACTAAACCCAGTACCCCCAATCATGCACAGACCCAATACGGTGCACGTGCACCCCCTCCGCCGATCACCCACGTTCATCGCGACGACCCTCCACGGTCACAAACACACACTCGATCACAACCCTAAACCCAGAACGAAGAAAAAGCGATCGAATCAAAATTTGAACTTTCGAACCCAAAAAGTTCGAACACATCTATTGCCACCACCCAAAAATCCATCCACGATCATCGCCACGTCGCCGTCGAACCTCGCCAACACCCACATCGATGCGTCACAACCTCTAGCACAAAACTACACCATCGCCATAGCCTCCAAACCATTCCTCTAGTCGCAATTCAACTCGACAGCAACCTGACCCTCAAACAAGCAAAAACCCTAATTCACTCAAATTCGAACAAATCGTACACAAGAAAAATTATTCAACATTTTTCCCTAACTCTACACTTCAAATGCTACCTTCGATCCAAATTTCCACTCGAATCACCGAGTAGTTCGTCGGCAATCACCGAAAAACTCAGAAAAGTACAAACCCAAATTCACGATAAATACCCAATTAAAATTTACAATTTATATACCTAAATTCGTGATTTACCATCACGACTACATACATGAAACTTATTTTCGAATTTAAGACAGTAAATTTTTCCCAAAATCTTAGTTTTACTGTAAAACTTTTGTTTATACTTATCTGTTGTTCTAAAAATTATGGAACTATCTTTAAAATCTTCATTTTTCATTTACAAACAGATTTTGTTCATGCATACAAAAATAATATGGATCAAATTGGAAAAAAATTTGGATTTCTTGAAACCAAAGACACGGTTTTCTTCTTAATTAAACATAGCATAATCATCACATACACAGTCCAAGTTGTATATAGATATAACTATAAAATTAATTATAAAAACTAAATCAATTCACATGCAACAAGATCAGTATTCAACTTGACTGTTTTTTTTAAAACCAATTTACTCACCTTATCAATATGCAGGGACAAAGCAGATTTAAGTACTTCCAGGATTTGATATGCTGAAGAAAATACATTTGCATGCTTAAAAGATTAAAACTGCAGTTCTTCATGATCTTCAGGTTTGAAAGTTGCAGGTTGAATATCATTTTTGAAATGCAGTTTGAGGTTTTGAAATTTCAGGTTGAAGTTGCATGTTGATTTGAAGATTTTTATTTTGCTGAAACAGATCTTCATTTGCAATTTCATTAGCTTTTGAAAATCTCAGGTTTCGGAATCATTGAGTTTTGGGTTTGAGAAGTTTTTAAACTTGAATTCATCTTTGCTGAGAAGAACATCAGATTTACTTTTGGTTATCATTTTCAGGTTTGATAAAAATAGTTTTTCAGGGTTGCCATTAATTTGTGTTAGAAGTGAAAACAAAGAAAAAGGTTTGTGAAAACAAATTTTCTTCTTAATACATTTATTAAAAATTAGAATAAAATGGTTGCCACTTGTTTGATACACTTACATTTGTCATATGCTTGCTTAATTTACTTACATGTGTTTTAAACATGTTAATATGTTTACACATATTACTTAAGTGTTTTTAAACAAATTTTTATTTGATTTAAATGATAATATAAACTTACTTATTTACTTAATTAACAAATACTTATGTATGAGCATATGAGTTTACTTTTTAAAGAAAATATTCTAAAATTAATTATAACACAAATATATCTTATACATATTTTAAAATCTAAAACATTTATATATATACATTTATAACCATTTTAATTTGAGCATCTTTAAAATAAAGCTTGTTTAAAATTCATTTTAACTATCATATTTGAAAATAACATTTTATCTTATATTTTAAAAACAATTGAATTAGTCTTTAAATTAGCTTTTGAAAATATAAATTAAAACAAAGCTTTAAATTATAATATCATTCATATATAATTTATTAATAGATTAAGATTAAATTTCAAACAATTCCAAATTATAACATACACATACATATATATATTACAATTTGAAAATTTAACTTTATTTAAAACAAAAGATATTTCTATTCACAATATATATCAATTATATATATTATAAACAGAATAAAATTTTATTTTATTTTATTTTGAAAAACAATTCTTATCAAATTTTGCAAGATTAAAAATTTATTAACTTTTAAAGATTACATTTACCAAATTAAACTAAAATTATAAAGAAAATTTATCAAACTAATTTAATTATTATTACAGATTATTAAATCGATATTGCCCAAAATTCTGGGTCGTTACAATCCTCCCCCCTTAAAAGAATTTCGTCCCCGAAATTTAAAAGCAAAGGTAATTTAATAATCCAACAAAGATTTTAATTCAATCTGCAAAGCATACTTATCAATCAGTTACTAATACCAAAGCAATCAATCATACAAACAAACTTAACTAATTACCCTGACATACATCGGAATAAAACTCTAATACTATTTCGAGTTTCCCAAGTAAAAATAACCGGGAGACTTGCTCTACAGAAGCTAAACTAACAAACTACACCACCAAATCCAAAGCTCCTCTCTTCTCTAGATCCATCAATCTGAACAGAACATCGGATTACTCTCAAATCCAGCTCAACATCCAACTCCAACTGAACTACAGATTCAACAAGCAACAATGAATCATACACGTACTTACTCAGAGATACGTGATATACAATGAATTTCAGTTATCCAAACTGGCAATTCAATCTTATAGACAACAAATCTTATCTTATCAGAACACAGATAAGAAATCTCAAATGCCATAGCACTAACCAACCAATCTTACTCAATTTCTGCTCTCTTAACCAGAGAAATTTTAACAACAAATGAAGTCCCCAACTTCAAACTTCCAACTCCTTAACTCCTATCATAACTCAACAGACAATCCTGGGCCTCCCATCTTCTTGATCAGCTCAACTCATGATGATGCTTCCTGAAACAACTAGACCTAAGCAAACAAGTTTGTGGATCCTATTCAACAGAAAATTCTTCCAAGATCCGTCAAAATCCAGAACACAGACTCTACTTCCTAAGCAATAGCAAACAGAACTTGCTTCCTCCCTCGCACAGCTGCTACCTCGCTTCCGCTGCGCAACTCTGATTCTGAAATAGATGAGAATAATGTTGATGAACACGAATACAACTTATCCACTAAATTCGGAAACTTCGTTCATCAAATCCATAAAATCTGGGTGACTCATCTGACTCAGTCAAAACCTTACAGTAGAATCCAACCCAAAACTAGGTCTGACCAAATCCAATTTCCAAAAATTTCTGAGCTGCTACACCAACTTTTCCAAGAACCATCCTACAACCGGCTAGTTACCAAATCACTTCTGGAACCAAAACAATATGAAATTCAACTCCAGATGCAGACAAACTTCTGATCACTTCAGTAGCTCCTACTTCCTCATGAGAATCCTCGGTCTCAAACAAAAGAATGCTCAAGTAAAATTCCAAACCAATCGCAAGTCACTTTTGCGATCCAACCTAACCCGAATTCCAAAGAAACTGTCCTCTCTTTACCAATTATAACAGCTCTAAGCTTTTCCAAACAAGGTTAATTCTTCAAGATAACTTCCACCAACTGCTCAGGCTGCTGATAGAAGAAACACTAAGATTCCTAAACCATCCGAGAAACAACCAACACTGCTGCTTCCAAACTCTACTTTGATGATACTGCCAAGCCAAAAGACCTTCTTGACAGCACACCAAACACTTCGAGTTGTACTGCTACCACAACTAATCAAAGACTTCTAATCCAAAGGCTTCTCGAAAACCAAAACTATCTTCATACCACACAACGGAACCTTCGAGATGGCAAACATTCCAAAAGAAACTCGGGCCCCAAACCAAGCATCAACATCTCACTCTCCTTAAAGAATAACAAATGAGACTATGCCAAAACAAATAACTTATAGACCTTAGTCTCATATTCCAAAACATCCAACCTCTGTATTGAAGATCCAGATAACTTCTACACAGACGAGTCTTCCCTGAAGCAGGTAAAGACTGCTCCTCAACCACCTCTAAAACTGCTTCAAGAGAAAACACCTTCAGAAAATATCCATGGATACTGCATCTCATCACACAGTTATCAAAATACGATCACTTACTTTTGCACTTCCGACAGATCTAATACTGAAGAAAAATTCGCTCACCCGAGCGAAATCCAAACTTACACTTCAAAGACGAACTCCGAATCTTTAAAAGGATTTTCTTCGGATATCAGAGAAATCCTTACTCCAAACTACAAATCTCACTCGAGACGGTACTAAGTTTACAGTCTCGACAAATACTTCCAACCTCAACATATGGACCTCTTCCATCAGTGGTAGTCGTGTTACACACACATACCATTACTCCATCTACCTTTAAAACTCATGTTGGAAAATCCGAACAGATAACCCAAAAGATTAGATATATATATATATATATATATATATATATATATATATATATATAAATATATAAATATATATTATATATATAAAATTACAACTACGCTCTCTCAAGAAAGACACCACTTTAGAGCCTAGGTTTTCACTCAACCTAACGCTCTGATACCAACTGTAACGACCCGACTTCCTAACACCAGGAAATCGCATCATCTTGAAGAAAGAAAGGGATAGAAGAAGAAAAGAAAGAGAAAGAAAGAAAGAAACAACAGCATCAGAGAACTCACAGCGGAACGAATGAAATATAATATATCACTTAATATATTATATAGTATGTTATTACATCAGAGTACACAACTTACACAGCACATATTAGACAGTTATAAACATCTGTCTAACTATAAAACTCGAGTATAACATATACAGATACCAAACAACACAACGGAACCAATATATATCTACACGTCGAAGCCTCGTGCTCCATATCACCTCCAAAATTCGTCAAGAAAACCTGAATCACTGACTACTCATACATAATATGAGTATCCAAGAGTATAATAAAACAGAAAATAAACACTCGGGTCAGACAGGGGTCTGGTGTGAGTAAACAGTTTAAAGTTTCTTAACTTTAGAAAAACCTTTGAAAAGAAAAGGTATCATGTAAGACTTCCCACACATAAACATGGAAAAGTTTTTACCTTACGCTAACCAAAACATTTGATAGGAAATCCAGTGATATTATAATAGTGTCTAGGGTTTTCAAGTAAATATGAAATAGCCGAAATTGTTACATGATTAAATTTCTGCTACTAGCCACAAAAGTGGGTAATACAAACAAAACCGTAGGGTCTCGTAGGAAGAATGGGCTTCCATCAATGGCAGGGCTACTGGGGTACCGCCCGTCATAGTACGTGGCCTAGATCAACTTACCGAGGAGTACGCCCGCTCCCCTACAACACAAGGCCAGGACCATTCCTTACTGAACAGTCCCGAACAAGACAACCTCGGCGATTGTCTGTAATTCAACCGCCCCACACAGCCGAATAAAAAGGGACTTCTAGACAGGAGTAAATCTTGCTCTCCAGTGGGAGCTACCCACGAAGCCTTGCTGCACTTCCCCTGTTTTAGCCATTCCCGGTTGATGAGGCTTGAGCCTACGATTACCTTTGTAGAACGCATCTATCTTAGAATGCTCATCGTCCACCTGACGATGTGCTGAAAGCATTCCATCCATACAAGTTCGTTCCGGATTCGAACGAAACCGAAGGCACTATCTCGTTGCACTCATTTTGGAATCACCCTCAGAGTCAACGACCATAGCCCTTGTACTCTAAAACACCATCTCGAACCTATAAGTACTATTCCGTCAAACTCATTACGGAATCACCCACGGAGTTAAACTGACGTATAGCCCTTACACCCCGAGTCTTCACTTGCTCCACTTGGATTCACGACCTAACGTTCAATTGGAATCGATGTGGTTTTCGGATATCCAAATATGGAAACCCGATCCTGGTCTCACCGAAACCAAGCGCCATTTTAATGTCTGAGTTGTACTTAAGGGTTTTAAACATTTAACTTATATTCAGGATGATATAAAACAAATAGATGAATCACATTATCACAATAGATAATTCAATCAAACATTCATCTCACAAAGCAGCATCACATATCTCGTAGATATCCAAATCATCCAGTATCAACCAAACACCCAATATCAATCAACATCCAATATCAACCAATCATCCAATATAAATTATTCATCCATAACAAAATTGATTAACTTTAAATCAATTGGATTACTTAAATCCTTTTCATTTATTTATCCCAAATAAATAAATTAATCATCTCTAATGATCTTCCTTAATTAATCTCCTTGATTAATTATACTTTAATTACATTCAAGTAATTATCCTTAACCATATTCAATAATTAACCTTTAATTACTATCATTAATTACAATAATTAATGATCCTTCATTTATTAATTAACTATAATTAATTTCATTTAACCTTAATTAATTACAATTAATTAATCACACTTAAATTAATTACTTTAATTAATTACTTTCATTAATTATATTTATTAAAAATCTTTATTAATTAATAATCCTTTAATTAATTAAATAATTAACTTGTAATTAATCATCTCATAAATCTTAAACAGTAATTAACAAATTGAAACAACTTATCTTAATTAATTAACTTCTTAATTAATTATCTTAACCCTTGATTAATTAATCTAATTAATTAATCTTTAATTACTTCATTAAGTAATTATTATTAAATTAAATAATTAATAAATCCTTAATTAATTACTTAATTAATTAATTACATTTTAATTAATTACCTTAGTAATTAATCTTAAATTAATCACATTCATTAATTAATCACGTTAATTAGTTAATTAACTAAAATAATTAAGTAATTAACTCTTAATTACTTACATAAGTAATTATCTCTAATTACTTCCTTTTATAAATCTTAATTACTTTCTTAATTAATTATTTAACAAATAATTAATTCCATCATTAAGTAATTCTCAATTCATTAATTAATTAGTTACCCCATAATTAATTAACTTTATAACGATTTATTTAATTAATTCCTTAATTAATAACATTAAGTGATTACCATTAATCACTTCAACTTTAATTACTTCCATAAGTAATTACCTTCTTAATTACATACAATTACTAACCCTTAATTACTTCATTAAGTAATTTCACTTAAATAAATTCATAATTAAGTGGTTATTTAAAATTAAATAATTAATTAACTAATTATTTAAAATTAATTAAACAATTAATTAATTAACTTCTTATAATTTCAAAATCTTAATTAATTAAGAAAAGCATTTATCATAATTAAATTCTTTACTTATTAACAAATCATGTTAAGTATTCTTAAGTTCAAAACAAGATAAATTAACCATATTCTTATTCATAAATAAAGTATTTGAAATTAATCAAATTTTTGTAACTTAAAACCCAATTATTCTATTTGGTTTTGAAAATCTTAACATTTACCTTATTTGGAAATAAACATTTAGATATCATCTTTAAAAGTTTAAAACACTTTAATTATCTAATTTTAAACTTGTTCATTTTCAATATAAATTTGAAAACTTTGTTTTTAAATTTTTACTTAAAAATTTTACTTGAGATCTTGATTCAATATTTAAATTCACTTAATACTTAAAGGTTTGATTAACATTTACTTAAAGAGAACAAGTTTTAAAATTTGTAAATTAATTTCCTTTTATAAAACTTGTTCATAATTTAAACAGCAACTCTAACACAACACAACACTCACCAGAAAACACGCGACTAAAATCTCGAGACAGTCTCCTAAAAACCCCAAGTCGAACACAGAACAACACGAGTCATCCCCGAAGATTCCCAGCCTCCTTTATCTTCGAGTCGTCTTCCTGAAAACGCGAAAGTATCCTCGGGTCGTAACCCTTCTTCCCCAATACTAAACCCAGTACCCCCAATCATGCACAGACCCAATCACGGTGCACGTGCACCCCCTCCGCGGACCACCCACGTTCATCGCGACGACCCTCCACGGTCACAAACACACACTCGACCACAACCCTAAACCCAGAACGAAGAAAAAGCGATCGAATCAAAATTTGAACTTTCGAACCCAAAAAGTTCGAACACATCTGTTGCCACCACCCAAAAATCCATCCACGATCATCGCCACGTCGCCGTTGAACCTCGCCAACACCCACATCGATGCGTCACAACCTCTAGCACAAAACTACACCATCGTGATAGTCTCCAGACCATTCCTCTAGTCGCAATTCAACTCACAACAACCTGACCCTCAAACAAGCAAAAACCCTAATTCACTCAAATTCGAACAAATCGTACATAAGCAAAATTATTCAACATTTTTCCCTAACTCTACACTTCAAATGCTACCTTCGATCTAAATTTCCACTCGAATCACCGAGTAGTTCGTCGGCAATCACCGAAAAACTCAGAAAAGTACAAACCCAAATTCACGATAAATACCCAATTAAAATTTACAATTTATATACCTAAATTCGTGATTTACCATCACGACTACATACATGAAACTTATTTTCGAATTTAAGACAGTAAATTTTTCCCAAAATCTTAGTTTTACTGTAAAACTTTTGTTTATACTTATCTGTTGTTCTAAAAATTATGGAACTATCTTTAAAATCTTCATTTTTCATTTACAAACAGATTTTGTTCATGCATACAAAACTAATATGGATCAAATTGGAAAAAATATTGGATTTCTTGAAACTAAAGACACGGTTTTCTTCTTAATCAAACAGAGCATAATCATCACATACACAGTCCAAGTTGTATATAGATATAACTATAAAATTAATTATAAAAACTAAATCAATTCACATGCAACAAGATCAGTATTCAACTTGACTGTTTTTTTTAAAACCAATTTACTCACCTTATCAATATGCAGGGACAAAGCAGATTTAATTACTTCCAGGATTTGATATGCTGAAGAAAATACATTTGCATGCTTAAAAGATTGAAACTGCAGATCTTCATGATTTTCAGGTTTGAATGAATATCATTTTGAAATGCAGTTTGAGGTTTTGAAATTTCAGGTTGAAGATGCATGTTGATTTGCAGATTTTTATTTTGCTAAAACAGATCTTCATTTGCAATTTCATTAGCTTTTGAAAATCTCAGGTTTTGGAATCATTGAGTTTTGGGTTTGAGAAGTTTTTAAACTTGAATTCATCTTTGCTGAGAAGAACATCATATTTACTTTTGGTTATCGTTTTCAGGTTTGATAAAATAGTTTTTCAGAGTTGCCATTAATTTGTGTTAGAAGTGAAAATAAAGAAAAAGGTTTGTGAAAACAAATTTTCTTCTTAATACATTTATTAAAAACTAGAATAAAATGGTTGCCACTTGTTTGATACACTTACATTTGTCATATGCTTGCTTAATTTACTTACATGTGTTTTAAACATGTTTATATGTTTAGACATATTACTTAAGTGTATTTAAACAAATTTTTATTTGATTTAAATGATAATATAAACTTACTTATTTACTTAATTAACAAATACTTATGTATGAGTATATGAGTTTACTTTTTAAAGAAAATATTCTAAAATTAATTATAACACAAATATATCTTATACATATATTTTAAAATCTAAAACATTTACATATATACATTTATAACCATTTTAATTTGAGCATCTTTAAAATAAAGCTTGTTTAAAATTCTTTTTAACTATCATATTTGAAAATAACAGTTTATCTTATATTTTAAAAACAATTGAATTAGTCTTTAAATTAGCTTTCGAAAATATAAATTAAAACAAAGCTTTAAATTATAATATTCATTCATATATAATTTATTAATATATTAAGATTAAATTTCAAACAATTCCAAATTATAACATAGACATACATATATATTACAATTTGAAAATTTAACTTTATTTAAAACAAAAGATATTTCTATTCACAATATATATCAATTATATATATTATAAACAGAATAAAATTTTATTAATTTTGTTTTTTGAAAAACATTTCTTATCAAATTTTGCCAGATTAAAAATTTATGAACCTTTAAAGATTACATTTACCAAATTAATCTAAAATTATAAAGAAAATTTATCAAACTAATTTAATTATTATTACATATTATTAAATTGATATTGCCCAAAATTCCGGGTCATTACAGGTTACCCATATAGCCCTTAACACAAATAATGCCAATAGTCTATACAATACTGTAATACCTCCTGATTGGAGGCTACCAGAGGATACTCCATAGGTACGACACAAATAGAAACTCGTAGTAAAGGCTCGGTATGGTAGGTAACAGGGCACAACTAGGCAATGCCAGGGTAGATATACCAATTACACATCCGGGCTGGTGGCAACGCGTAGCAGCTACTACCGCCCACCTCGAACAACACCACCAAAATCAAAAATCAAAAGTGGCCACCGAATCAATCCAAATGTCAGAGTATAATATCGAAGGAGTGCGTCCGATCAGAGGAATGACCTCATTGGCCCGAGAATCGCTCCTGTTTTAGCTACCTTATGCCAACTCACGGGAGTCGGGTCCACGTATTTATCTCAAAGGAAACGCCGCCACCATCCTACTTCATTCTGAAATCTCCACCGTGTACACGGTTGTTAAAGTGGTTTTCAGAGTTGGCAGAGAGTATGACAACTTTCGATCCCAGTCTCTTCAACAACCAAACGTTATTATAACACCGCGGTCATTTTAAAATAATTATACTTCAAAACCAGAATATAATATCCATTTCAAAACCAGAATATAATATCCATTTCAAAACCATATAAATACGATATCAATTCTATTTTAAAAACCCAAGCAATATGATATCATTTTTATTTCAGATATATCCTTTTTCCAAAATCATAACATTTTCAAAGTTATAATATTTCGAAACCAAATGCTTGAAATATAGCCTTCCAAAACATAAATGAATTACATAACTTTGAAATATAACCACACCACTTAAATGGTTAAAATATAAATTACTTTATATAAAAAAAATAGTTTCTTCACCTTCACAAATCAATTCCAAATATAGATTTAAATCCCAAATAAACATTTCAATTTCCATATATTTCAAAGCTTTAAATATTCCACCATTTCAAAACCAATTCTTTGATAATTCCATATATATCAAATTCAATTTCTATTATTTAGATTTGATATGTTTACTTAATAAATTCAATATGTTTAAGAAAACCTTTAACTCCCAACAACCGGATATTCTTTCAGTTTAATTAACTTGATAAATTCATTTACTCAACTTTATATTCATTTAAATTACTTTATACTAAATCAAGTTATAAGAATCATACCCTTTAAAATCTCTATTTTTATTAAATTTCAAATCAAATTTATTCGAGTACAATTCTTAAATAATTCAATTTAAACCAATTCCATATTTATATTCCAACTTAAATTTCATTTAAGTCATTTAAAAACTCTATGTATACAATATCTTAAATAGGTAATAAACCATATAATATAAACAATCAAACTCCGTTATTAAACTCATTTTATTAAATCAATTTTATACATAGCTTAAATTCAAGAATTTAACTATCTATATATATATATATATATAAAATAATATTAATATAACATCAAATTTTAATACGTATTAAACCGTATATTCCTTTCCAAAACCATAGAAAATCATTTCAAAATATTTTTATATATATAGACCACGGTGCCTGTGACGCCCCACCTCTATACCCATGCTAGCTAAGAACACTAAGGTGTAGTGCTGTCAACTAGCACGGAGAATAAGGCTGTTGAGGAGCGACCATCCATGTGATTGCTTATCACACGGTGGCTATAAATAATCTTTGGAAACAAACATAGAAATAATCATAACACAAATCAGTCACAGACATCCATTTCACAAAGGCGGAAGAAGATATGAATATATAGCTAACACATGAAAGTGTACATCAGAGTAGTGGTCAAAAAGATCCACAATAATACAAAAGAATAGCAACACGTGCTATACAAAAGAATACAACTATGATTCTATATCTCAAGTGTATACAACAAAAACTGCTAATCTAAATAGTTAGCCAAAAGTTAGAGTAGCAAATCCCGGGAAGAAGTCAAGCAGAAGCACCTGTAACATCTCGGTCTGACCCGAGTATTATTTAAGAAAATAATAAACGGATCAGTCTAGCTATAAATATCAGATGACATGGTATAAAATAAAAGATATGGCATAAACATAAAATATCCATACTGACATACTACTATAAGTATGCAAATGATGATCAACAGAAGATCAATCAATAAGAGATAAATCAATATCAGAAGAATCTTCTCAAAGATCCAAAGAGGGCATCATACCCTAAAATTGTACTCATAACAAGTCAATGACATAAATTCCAGAAAGTAACACAAGAAATCCAGAAATCACAGAAAAAGGGAAAGAGGTCTATCACATGACGGTCCGAAGACCATGGGGAGCTACCCCATATGGGCGAGTCGGAATCACCCAGATGAGGTCTAGGTTAACCAAAAAGCAAAAAGGTATGTGTGAGTGGAATCACACAAATGGCATCTAGCCTAACCTCACAACAAAAAGGTATGTGTGAGTGGAATCACACAAATGGTGTCTAGACTAACCTTGCGGACAAAGAGATATGTGTGAGTCAGAATCACACCCATGAGGTCTAGTCTAACCTTGCAAACAAAGAGACATCGCACAATTGCTAGTTTAAATCATAAAATGATCGTCATGATCAACGAGAAGTGTCAATTACACTAAGCTAGTAAATATAAAAGTTTATCTTCGTGTCCGATAACCACTTGCTTAACTTAAATATTTACGAACAAACTGTAAATCTTCACTAGAAAATTGTCACAAGAAGTTCAATCGAACAAGTCCAAGAATTAACCGACGAAGTGAACGCAAGCATTTCATACCACTTGTTTTACTAAGCGGTTTAATTAGATTTCTCATCCGAGTGAGGTAAAGGTTCGTATATACTGGTAGATTGGAAAACGATTTAACAAAAGAGCTTTGTTATTGAAAATAGAGTTGAAATCATTTTGTTGAAAGAGTTTTGATATTTACTACTAGTATTGAAACCTTCATATTTCTAAAGTTGTTATCCCACCTTTTTAGCAAGGCCGTGATACGATAAAATCGACCGAGAAGCCAAAGATAGTTTGTCTCGAAGAATGGTCAACTCAGCATCTCAACAAAGCAAGTTCTGTTGAATGTTTTTCAGATAAGATCCCCTACGGAGGGGGGTCTAGGGGGGTGACAACCCCCCAAGGTGGGGGTGCGGGGGATACACACCCGCTACGGGGTTCGACCTAGTGAAGACCCAAGGGAGCATAGGATCGAACGACCTAATAGTTGCGACCTAGGGGTCTAAGGGGTCAAGCGACCTAGTGATTGCGACCTAGAGGTGTTCGCGAGTTAGCAGAAGTGAGCGACCTAACAGAGGCGAGCGACCTAAGGGACTCACGACCTAACAAGGTAATAAGGTCGAGCGACCTACGACCTAACGAGGTAAAGGCCTAACGGCCTAGTGAAACACGTGACCTAATGCGGCCGAGTGGTTTAAGGTCGGAGATGACCTACGACTTATAAAGGTTGAGCGACCTAGCGAGGCTCGCGACCTAACGTCCTAATGGTGAAAAAGGCCGAGCGACCTAACGTGTGAACGAGTCGAACGACCTAAGGGATAAAAAGGCGAGCGACCTAACGTCTTAACAAAGCCGTGCGACCTAACGTTATAAGGCCAAGCGACCTAAGACCGAGGTAACGTTTCCAACAGAGTGAGCGACCTAACGACCTAAGGCCTAATGACCTACGACCAAGCGGCCCACGACCTACGACCTAGCGGCCCACGAACTACGACCTACGACCTAATTCTGAGGCGAACGACCTAAAGCATGCGAACGAGTTTAAGGCCAGAAACGAACTATTTGGTGACCGAGACTTTTCCGCGCAAACGACCTAGCATAGGCAGAATGACCTAAGTGCAGAATTTCAACAAAAACACTAAAAATTAGAGTTTTTCGCCAATCCAATCCAAACCAAATGCAAATGCACATGCTAAAGTGATGGGAATTCATTCCCAACAGTTCAAGATAGTTATAGACAAGAATATGAGATAATAATCTCACCTTTGCACAAATTCAACAAAGAAGAAGCTTGAAGTCAATAGAGAAGCAACTAGAAGCTTGAATCCAATGTCTTTACTTTGATTTTGGAGTTAGATGTTGAATTTGCTAATGAACTTGGGCTTGGAATTTTAATTTCCCTTTCCACTCACCATTAATGCTAAAACTAGAGTTTGGTAGGAATTTATGAAGAGATGAGGAGAAGGGGTTGGAACTTAGGTTTAATAGGCTAAGCCAACCCAAAGTCCAAAGCGGGAAAAGTTAGTGAAATTCTACTAACCCCAAACATATCAAAGTTTATACTTAAAAAGATTGTAAACGGCATTTCGAACTCAATGGAAGTGGTCTCGGGTCCTAATTTGACCGTTTGCAAAAAGTAGCTTTTCGGACCAATATCCGATTAACGACAAAATATTTAAATAAAATATTTAAATATAAAATCGATAAATATGCGGGTTGTTACAGTGCCTGTATATTATTCTCTATCCTATGATCAAGTGATACGGATATTTATCATTTCAATCCGTAATTTAAAATAAAATTACGGTTACATATCATTTCAAACCGCAATCTTGAATGAGATGAAAATGCATAATAACTTGCAGTTTATAACAATATAGTATACAACATCCATTCGTCCAATATCAACCATCAACCATTTATCACAATCATCATCCAATTCGACAATAGCATAAACATAGAACGGATAATAAACAATAGGTATTAACTAGCAGTTTATATTCAATAATAAATTAAATAACTGTTTAACTGGTAGTTTATATACAAAATATAAATAAATAACAATTTAACTGGCAGTTTAGATGCAATTAAAATGCAGTTTAACTGAGATGATGATTAAAAATATGTCAAACAGTCATAAATAAAATTCTAATCATAACATCAATCAATTTAACAAACATAAGAGATTTAAGAAGTTGTGAGTGGGTTAAAACACTCACCTTTTGAATTTAAATTCAATTTAAACCCAAAAATTGGACAGTCTCGGAATCCATCCAACTAGCGCCAAAAGGTCTAGAATTTCAACATGATCCTAACAAAAAAAATCGCTTGTGAAACGGACATCGTATGTGGAAGATATTCGAATTAGAAGATTTTAAATCCAAAATAAAATTAAAAATAAAATAAACAACTATTACCACGTCACCAATCAACAGTCAACATACAAACCCTCGAACCATAACATCGCATACACGAACTGCACCGCCGGCGAACAACCACCTTCATCCAAATTTCGCCACTACCTAGATCAACTACGTCGTGATCAGGCTTCGCCGTTGGAAGTTCCTACCCGAGCCGCCCCTCTAGTATAGCCGCGGCAACATCCGTGATCCCTACGCCTTCGTCGCCGCCATACAACATGGCCCACTCCTAGTGATTCCGATCGTCTTCTACACGAAGTAAACAATTGGATCGACTTGTTTCAACCTCCTCTACCCTCCTATCCCCTCCAATCGACGCCTCGTTGAAGATCCACCATCGAATAGCACCGCCCCTATTCAACGGCCACGAAGAATGAAGCCAATTCCGGTCAAACAATGATCCAAATCGAAAAACGAACCACAACAGAAGATTACACACTTCGAGAGCTTCAACATATTTTTTTTTTTTGAATTTTTCTGAGGTGTTTGGTTTTTTGACTTTGATTTTTGAATTGAAAATTTGAATTGGATAAATTAGGGTTTACAGCCATTGAGGAAGGAGAGCGCAGAAGTTTCTGTACGTATAGAAATGAGGAATAGAGGCTGCTAGGGTTTATAACGGGATTTATATAGGTAGGTCAGAAATTAGAATGGATGGATAAGGTTGGATATACGCGCTAACTCCAAAGTGACCCAAAAAGCCCATTTCGACTCCGGAACGAAATTGGGTCAACCCATATATCAAAATAGATATTTTAAAATATTTTAAACGTGGTGGAAAAGGTTTCAAGTCCAAATTCCATCGTATGAAGAAGTTATGCTCAAATCAGTAATTTTCAAATTGATTTCAATTGATTTCAATTTTATTTATTTCAAGGCGTTTCGAGTCCGTACGATCAAACGACAAGTCCGATCGCTATGAAACTTGAAATCCTACAATAATTCACTGTTACGGATCCGATGAAACTGGTTTCGTCAAAATCCGAGTCAGTGGTCGAAATGGCTATCTTTCCAGTGAATTAAATAATTTAAAATTAATTAATTAAATCAACTTTTCAATTTCAATTCGAAAATTTGCCAAATTTCATCACTTATGATTTCTCAATCATTTACAATGATTAAACAAATTTAAATGTCAACTTAGAGGTGAATAAATTATAAATTTCAATATTAACCTCAATTTCATAAAATTATAAATTTAATTTCCAATAATTCTTTTAAATTCACCTTTCATTCTATTATTTAATTAATCGTTATCAAAAGGATGCAGTTTACATTGGTTCACGATTGTTTATATTTATATTCTTAAATTTTATCTAAATTTCCATTTATGCAATCTTCTATGTAATTACTTTTAATTGAATTGCAATTAATCCTATTATCGTATATTAAATTCCAATATATTGATAAAACTTTATTTCCATCCATTTATTCAACCAATAGTCATTATTTCAAATTATTAATTATAATCAGTTAAGATCTTACCTTTAATGAAATTAAATGCCCAATGAAATTAAATGCCCAATTTATAATTAGTTAAGATCTTACCTTTTCCCAATTTAATGAAATTAAATGCCCAATGAAATTAAATGCCCAATGAAATGAAATTAAATGCCCAATGAAATTATTTCAAATTATTAATTATAATCAGTTAAGATCTTACCTTTAATTACCTTTAATGAAATTAAATGCCCAATTTATTTAATGCAATCAATTTTTACCTTTTAGTTATTTCAATTAATTAGGGTTGCGCAAATTAATTATTTATTAACTTACATTAACATAATTGCATCAACTTACATTCAGTTACAAATAAATTGATACACTGATTTCATTTGTAAATTAAATTCTTACCTTTATAAGTTTTCATTCCCAAACAATATTTCAATTACTACAGGACATTGATTTAATTAAATTAATTATTTAATATTATTAATTCATTAAATAAATTCACTATTTACCTTTGTTTTCTTATATTCAATTCTTAGCCTAGTATAACAATTTACATCACTTCAATTTATTCGTAATTTTATTTCAACTGTTAATACTTAGCTTTAATTTCCATGGTTGCATTTCATTTTCAACGTTTTCTTCATTATTAATTATAAACTTTTTATTTCTTTCTAAATTAAATTACATAATCTTATTAAATGACAAATTTAATTAACAAAAATTATGGGTCGTTACAGAGAACAAGCCTGGAACTGAGCATTTTGATTTTTTACTTGAGGTATTTGATTTGATCTGATGCTCTGATGTATTTGAGATGAATTGAATCTACTGCACGATCAGGTTGAAGTTTGATTTGATTTGCTTTTGATCCTTTTAGTTCTGGTTTTAAATTTCCCTTCTAGGTTTAATTTCCTTTTTGTTTCCTGGTTTTTTGATTTAAATTTTTGATCTACACTTGATCCTGATCTTGCATCTGTTTTGCTTTGAAATGCTTCAAGTTTGAAACAGTTTTACTGCTTTGATTTGTTTTCCAGGTTTTTTGAGTTGCTGATGTCTGGATCTGAGGCTTGATCTTCTTTGAAGTTTATTTCAGGTTTAAATTTTCAAGAGTTTGATTTTTTTTTTGTTTCAGTTTAGAAAATAGAGAAGATGAGAAGTGAAAAGTTTAAACAACTTTGAACTGAAATGAGTAACCAATTTTTTTCTCTAATACACGTCATTTAAATTTAAATTTAAAAGGAAACATACATTTGCCACTTGTCTATATTAGTTACACTTGTTAATTTCAATTTACAATTATTTCACAAGTGTTATACATGTTTTTATATATCTTCCATTTGTTTAAATGTGAGAAATTTATGTTTAAACCCTGCTTTATTTAATTTATAATTTTTGTTTTTAAACCCTTACGTAATTTTTTAGAGTGAAACGGATGTGTAGTGCGACACTACACAGCCGGTTATATAATATTAAAATATGTAGATAGTGCGATCAACAAGCCTGATCGCTGGCCAAAAAGGTAAGGAGTATCATAACAGTCATATAACCAGACAACAATAACTGAAATATGAAAATAAGAACATAGTGTGCTTGGCAACATAGAACTAGAAGCTTATAAACAACAAGTAGTGATAGAGAGAGCTACGGGTGGCGTCCATGATGCCCACGGGTAGGAGAAGCGGTTGTGCTGCCAGCCGATTCAGTTGGTGAAATAATAGGGCGCGAGAGCCTAAGCCTGAAGGGAGCTAAGTAGCTATATCCTGTAAAAGAAGTGTAGTAATAAATGATGCGCCTACATGTACCTTCGAAGTGTGATTTGGGATTATTGAATACATGTGCGTTGCGCTCTACCCAAACACACCAACTGAATATAACCACGAGAGGATCCAAGAGCTTATTTGACGGGTTGGATTGCCAGAAATCAAAAAAAGAGATGATTGATGGGACATGGCTAAGGAGATGTGCAGAAGTTGCAGCCCAGACCCTAAAAGAGAAGCCGCACTCAAAGAAGAGATGGTATATACTCTCGATATCATTATCACAGAAGACATAATGGGGGTCCGGTGCAATGTTGAGACGGAATAGCCTATCTCTAGTATTGACTCGGCCATGGATAAGGCACCATTGAAAGAATAACATTCTGGGTTGGAGCTTAGTCTTTCAGAGTCTGGAGAAATTAAAGAGACGACCCGGGTTAATCAGATGCGCATAGCATGAGGCGACAGTAAAGCCAGCTATGGGATTAGGGGTCCAAAGAATCTTGTCAGGTGATTGAGAGAAATGAACGGATTGGAGGATGGAGATAGCCTGGTGAAGCTCAGCTAAGGTGGTGAGATCAAAATAGGAAGGTGGGAGAATGTGGTTAGGGCCCAGGCCAATTAAATCAGAAATGGTAACAAGGCTGGTGTCGGAGTGGGATAAAAGGTTAGGGAGGGTGGAGGAAAGGGGAAGCTGACCGTGCCAGATGTCAAACTAGAAGATGCAGTTAGCGCCGTTGCCTATACTTACATGGAAGAGTGATTTAACTCTGGGAAGGGTGGAAAGGACCCCGGACCAGAATGGGGATGGTTTGAGGCTGGGATCGGAATGGAGGACGAGGTGTGGGTTAGATCGATAGTAAAGGGAAGAGATCCAGGATTTCAAAAGGAATGAATCGGGTGAGAAAAAATGCCAGAGCCATTTGGCAAGAAGCGCAAGGTTGAAGCAATATAGGTTAGCAACTCCAAGGCCACCATTGCTGGTTTGCAAGCAAGCGGTCCTCCAATTTACAAACTTCTTAATTCTTCCACCATTCCAGAGAAAAGTACTTCTGACCGAGTCAATTCTATTGATAATCCATGATGGGAGTTTGTAAAACGACATCCAATAGGAAGGGATGGCCGACAAGACCGACTTAACGAGAACTAGACAACCAGCAGCTGGAAGAGAGTGAGCTTTCCAGGAGAGAAGTCTGTTTTCAATTCTGGTGATGAGGGGGAGCCAGTCTGCCCTATGAAGCTTGGTTGGACGGAGGGGGATACCCAGGTAGGAGATGGGAAATTGCGCAATGCTCAGTTGAGGAGGTTGGAAAAAGTGCAGCCAAGGTGATTGGAGTTCCCAAGCATGATGATGGAGCTTTTACTGAAATTGATGGATAGGCCAGAAATGAGTTCGAATGAGTAAAGAGCTACTTTAAGGCAATGGATGTGATTGACGTTTGGGGTTTCAAAGAGGATAGTGTCGTCCGCAAAGTGGAGATTGGATATGGCTAGGTTTGAGTTGGGGAGCTTAATGCCTTCGAAGAGGTTATGGGAAGTAGCAAGTTTGATCATACGGTCAAAAACATCTGTAACAAGGACAAAGAGCAGGGGGGAGAGCGGGTCACCTTGGCGCAGACCGCGAGTTGATTTTGTTAAGCCTCCGGTGACTCCATTGATCGAAATAGTGGAATAGCTAGAACAAAGGATGTTTTGAATCCAGCTGCACCATTTTGAGGGGAAGCCCCTGTGTTCTAAGAGCTTCAAAATGAACTGCCAGTTAACGGTATCGAATGCCTTTGAGAAGTCTAATTTGGGGAGGAGGCCTGGCGTTGAGGATTGGAGGCAGAAAGAAATGACCTCTTGAGTGGAGGCAACACAGTCCATAATATTTCGGCCGAGGATGAATGCTGATTGTTCCATTCCAATGAGAGGGGCGATGACAGTTTGAAGGCGATTGGCAAGAACTTTGGTTATGATTTTAAAAGTGGTGTTCAGAAGGCTAATGGGGCGGAATGAGGGAAGAGAAGTAGCACCAGGGGTTTTGGGGAGGAGTATGATGTTGGCATAGTTGAGGCAAGCCACGGATGAAGGGTCAGCATGGAATTCCGAGCACATCTCAATAATATCGGACTTCACGGTTTCCCAGTAGTGCTTGAAGAAAAGTAGACTTAAGCCATCTGGGCCAGGAGCTTTATCGTCTGACATTTCGTTCAATGCAGCCCAAATCTCCGCCTCCGTAAATGGTTGGTCAATAGGGATGGGGGAGCGGTCAGGGTAGAGCAGATTCCAATCTATGAGAGGAGTTGGGGGATAGTCATAACCCAAAATGTTGCGATAATAGGAGGTGAACAGGTTCAAGATGTCTGACTGATCAGTGAAAGTCGTGCCATTGTGGGATATTTCGGGAATAAAAGTGGATCAACGTCTACAGTTAGCAAGGCAATGAAAGAAAGCCGTATTTCTATCACCCTCATCTATCCATTTCGCTTTGGAGCGTTGTTTCCAGCTAATTTCCTCTTGAAGTGTCAGTCTGTTCGAAACCGCCTCCCGGTCATAAAGCCGGTCCCTATCCGACTCACAAAGAGGGCCAAGTTCTTCCATGATGTTAAGATCCAAAATTTCCTCCTGGATTGAAGAAATGAGCGAGCGGAGGGAACCCCAAACCGACTTGGCCCAAGGTTTAATAATCTTACGGAGGGATCTAAGTTTACCGACAACACGAGCGGTGGCCGAGAGAGTGGGGAGGGACTGGGACCAAATTAGTCTGATGAAATCATCGAATGATGGCTCAAGAAGCCAAAGACGCTCAAAGCGGAAGGGTCTAACGGTACAGGTGGAAAGGCCAGTGTCGAGTAGGAGAGGGCAGTGGTCCGAGATGATTGTGGCCAAACCAGAGACTACTGAGAGCGGGTAAAAGTCGTCCCAGGCTGGATTGAAGAGAAAGCGGTCCAGTTTAGCCAACGAGGGAACAGATCTGCGATTTGACCAGGTGAATAGGCGATTGCTGATGGGTGGGTCGATTAAGGAGCAGTCGTTGATGAAAGAGTTAAAGGATTCTGAGTCATGTGATAAGTTACCCGAGTTACGTTCCTTTGAGGATCTGGTGATGTTGAAGTATCCCCCAACCACCCAGGGGCCGTTAGCGTGGGAGGCGAAATTAAGACAATTCGACCATAGAGCACTACGATCGCGAGAATCAGATGGACCATAGATGTTTGAGAAAAAAAAGATCGTTCCAGATTGCACATGACGAAGGGCAACGTGTAAAGTCGATGGGTGATATATAGTTTGACAGTGGGCCCACACGGACTCATCCCAGGCAGTCAAGATGCCTCCACTTGAGCCCACAGCATTCAAGTGGGCCCACCCAGTGAGATATGATCCACCAATTTTTCTGAGAAGATTAGGATTAGGATCTGATAGTTTGGATTCTTGCAGAAAAAGAATGTTTATTTTGTGGGGGGCAATGATGAGATTAACCGAGTGCCTTTTAATGGGGTCCCCCAACCCCCTTACGTTCCAAGATAGTAGCTTCATTGGGATAGCGACAAACGCTCTGATTCTAGGACTTGCATGGAGGTGTAGTGTTCATCACGCAAACTCACACCCATGCAACGTGCCATGTTCTTATTCATATTTTTATTTAGAGAAGAGAAAACCACATGTTTATAAAAACTACCAGGGAGAGATGCTGCTTTATCCAGTCTGGAGCTCCGACGGACGGTCGCTGGAGTGACTGTCTGAGACCAATGAGTTTCCGCTGGTTGTGCCATGTGGTTATGTTCAGCAAGCTGAGGGACAGGGGATAGGTGGATAGGTTGAGGGGTTACGGGGTGGGGGGAACTTGGTTGTGGGCGAGTCATAGGTGGCGACGCATACTGCTGAAGGCGGTGGCTCGTTAGGTCTAAATCATCATACGGGTTCCACGCTTGTTCCTGAGTAGGCCAAGGATCCCAGCCCCTTGGGCCAATAACTTCAATTGACTGGTCAATGGGTTGGCCCAGAACCGGAGGGGAGGTTGGAAGGAGAGGCTCGAAATTCATGACGTCGAATCTATCATCTGAATCCAGGTTGTCAATCGGAATGTGGCGGTCGAAGTATTGAAAGTCCCTCTCGAAGTCAATGCCTAGCAGATGATTCTCGGGCCTCCTGTTGGGGTGGTCATGCTCCCATTTCTCAATCTTCAGTAAATATACCACGTTGTTTACAACTGCAACAAAGGAGGATAGTGAGACGATGCCGGAATAGAACTGCAATTTGATATATAGGAAGCGGTGGTCAAAATTTGCCCAATCACAGTCATCCTGTTCCAAAAATCTACCCACTGGGCTGATCGCCTCGAAAATGGCATCCGCGTTGAATCGGAAGAGTTCGGGGAAGCCTGAAACCCGAGCCCAAGACGACAGATCCAAGGGCAGAGCCGGGTTTTCCGGTTCGGGCCATAAATGAAAATGAATAACAGCCCCTGGTTTACTGATAGTCGAACGTTGCAGGATCTGGTCGCGGATAGCAAAGGAGGGGCTGGAAAGGAGGAAGTTATCATTGGTCGGGAACCATAGGGGCCAGTCCTGATGCTGGAAGTTTGAAGTGAGCACGTGATGGAGGGAATCAATCGACCAGACCCCGCTGATAATCTTCGCTGTGAGTAGGAGAGATGGGTCCATTCTACGGAAAAATTTCAAATTTGTTTTTGTATTGGGAGAATGATTGGAGGAGAAGGGCAGAATGATGGGAGAAGAAAAGGAGGAGCGAGAGTGTATGGGGAAGCGGGAGAGTTTTTCTTTTGGCTGAGCTGGATCTGGATATGACTTTGGGACCCACTTCGCAGAGTTGGTTTTGTCTTTTGCGGGTATGGGAAGTGTTTCGGCTGAACTGTCAATATGAGCACGAATGGGATTGGTGGGGTTAACGTTACAGTGAGATTGGGGATGCCCGAAAAATCCGCATTTATAGCATATCTTAGCGTCCCTACAATTTTTAGCCACGTGTCTGAAACCTGCACAACGAAGGCAGCGGCCCTTCGATTTCAGGTAATCAACCATGCGATGCACATTGATGAAAGTTGGTAGGGGGGTGCTCCGCTTGGTATGGAGGATGGGAAGGGGACGGGAGCGCGGTGCTGAGGCCACCACCTGAGCAAAAGTTCTGGTCTTAGAGATCTCACTGTAAGGTGGATTATTTAAGGCCGGAGAGGACGATGGGGGTCTAGATGACACCTGAGTGGGGTTAGCCGCCGACGTTATTACGGCGGATGGACGACCAAGAGTGTTGATGTACTTACTGGGAACGAAAGAGATCGGAGGTATGATGGGTGGGAAAGAAGAGGAAGACGCCATTGATAATTTGTGAGAAGATTCTCGATTCAACCCTTATGTTATTATAAATTATGAATCATATTTTTATGAATATGGTTTTATACTTATATACATATATTTGTACAAATTAAATTTATCTCAGTTGTTTCTCATATTATAATCTCAATTTAGGTTTATACATATATATATACACTTTATATTTTCATTCATACATTTCTCTATCATTTATATTTATACAACTTTTTAAAGAATATGATTTAAAATTTAATTATACACTAATATAATCACATATACATATGTGTATATATATATTACAATTAGAAAACAAATTTTATTAATCTTAAAATTTAGAGTTTTATATTCAATATATTTTAAAAATATTTATTTTTGAATTTCAAATTCAAAGTTCAATTTAAAAATCAATTTGTATACATATATATAAATAAACAACATATATTATTTGTTTTGGAAAACTTCAAATTCCAATTTCAAATTATATAAATAAACAGGCACATATCTTATTTAATTTGAAAATTTTAAATTAATTAACAATTAATCCAAAATTTTATATAAATTACCAATTTAAATTTAACTCAAAACCGGGATTGTTATAATGGCAAGTGACATCTCTTTTGAAAGCAAAACAAAGTCCTTCGAAAGCTATTTAAAATGGCCTTGACCACTTTGAAATCACGGTTTGACTATATACCTTCCACCTTTCTTCAATCCACTACGTACCAAAGCATTGATAGCATCTGTATTGGTTTTGACTTAGATGGGGCGGAGGTATTGTAACACCCCTAATTTTAGATAACATTATTCAGGAGGTTTAATTAGATAAATCAAATATAATAATGTAAAGATTAAATGGCAAAGGGATCGAGATTTGAATAAATAAGGGGTAGCCTTACCTAGTTAAGTAATGAATTAAATAGGTTTAAAATGAAATAGGATAGGGAAATTAGTTAAGGGGCAATATAGGAATAAGCAACATTCTTATACCCTAAACCCTTCATACCATAACATTTTTCACGTTCACAATCTTAAACACTAAACCTAGTGGGCGGCCGATATTAAAGAATAATAAGGGGAAGAAAAGCTAAATTAAGAGGAAAAGCATAATTGAAATTCAATCGAAGATTAAATCTCAACTCCTTAGCATCAAAACTAAAGGTGAGTAATATGTTACATGTCATATTTTAATGTTTTTGGTTTCTAAGACAAGACCCGAATTGTAAGACTCGTAAATTTCGACCATTTAATTTGTTAATTTAATTTGATTTTTGTAATTTAATGAAGAAAGAAATAAAGATCTTATAAATTTATAGTGGAGAGAATGTTAGAAATAAAATGTTTCACTGGTAATAAAATCAATTCTGGACAATTGTAATGAAATTCAATTTAAGAATAGTGGAAACCATTATAATTTGCTAATTTAATATGTTTGTGTAATTAATACTGAAAGAAATAGAATTTGAAATTGTATTAATGAAATAATAACTAAAAAGAATTGCAACTGTATAAATGAAAGTAAATTGTAAATAAGTGGAGGTAAGTATTGAATAAATTATGGAAATAAAAACCTAAATGTATGTTTGGATAGAACATAAGTGAATAAATCAGTAGTATGGAAATAAATGCCAACATTTAATTGAAATTGTATATGAGAGACAAAGGAAGGATTAAATTGATTTAATGCAATAAAACATTGTAACGGTATTTGATCGTAAATTTAGGTAGCATGTTATTAGGAAATAAACTTAAAGGTAGGATAACAACTATTATAAATTACCTAATTAAATGGGTCAATGAACTTATTGGAAATAGCGTTTATTTAAATGTTGAGTAATTAAAATGTCGTTATCGATAATAAGCGTTACTTTAATAATTTTGATTAATTGAGAAATTAATACGGGAAGTATGTAAAGTAATAACTAAGAAAGTAATACGTTATAGATTGAATATAACATAAACTATAGAGTAAATTAAAGGGTTGGAATTGAATCTAATCCGGTTAATTGGGAGCTTATAAAAATAAATTGGATTCAATTTATAATAATGAGAAATTATATGAAATGAAGTATGCATTAAAGAATTGTATTATGATTCAATGTTATTTATATCCATAAATTGTCTATTGATTGAATAGCAAGATTTTTAAAATCAATAAAAGAATTTATTGAGGTTTCAATTTATAATTAATAACATTTAATGTGGAATCAATTATATTTAATCGACTTAAATTGGGCAGTAGGGTAGATTTGATTTGTCATTTAAAATGGTAAATTTTATAAGATGCAAATAATGCTAATCCTATTTAGAATACGACAATTGGCTAACTTAAAGAATAGAAAGCTAGATTTATTTATTTAATTGAAGGAAAATTTTCAATAATTGAATTTATTATAAATGAAATATAACAGTTAAATTTTACGTTGGAGGAAATGTAGATGAAATCTAAGAAAATAAATGTATACAATAGTGAACCAATGTAAATTTCATCTTTTTGATAATAATAGACTGACTAATAGAATGAAAAGTGAAATTAATAAGAATTTTGGAAATTTTATTTATAATTTTGAATTTAAGGAAATTGAGGATTTATATTGAAATTTGTAAATTAATCTTCGCTAAATTTACATTTAAATTGTTTAAAACCATTGTAAATGTTTGAGAAATATAAAGGTGATAAAATTTACAAATTTTAAAATTGGAATTAAAAATTTGATTTAATCGATTAATTGTAAATTTATTTAATTAATATAAAAATAGCCATTTTGGCCACCGACTCGGATTTCGACGAAACCAGTTTCATCGGATCCGTAACGGTGAACTATAATAGTGTTTCAAGTTTCATAGCGATCGGACTTGTCGTATGATCGTATGGACTCGAAACGCCTTGAAATTTATGCAATTCAAATCAATTGAAATCAATTTGGAAAATATTGTTTTTAGCATAACTTTTCCATACGATGCAATTTTGACGTGAAACATTTTCCATTGCGTTTAAAATATTTTAAAATACCTATTTTGATATATGGGTTTACCTAATTTCATTCCGGGATCAGAACGGGCTTTTTGGGCCATGTTAGCGGTAGCACGTATATCTATCAACCCGATCCATCTATTTTTCAATTTATCTATAAATATCCTGCTAAACCCAAGCTCCTCCTATTCTCATTTATCTGCGTGTAAAGATTTCATCAGCTCCTCCTCTTCCTCAATGGATGTAAACCCTAGATCTAATTACAATTCAAAATCAAAAGTCAAAAATCCAAAGTCCTCAGAAAAATTTGAAAAAAATATATGTTGAAGCTCTCGACTAGAGTAATTCACTAGTGGTGTTCGTTTTTCGTTTCAGTGTCGTTTGACCGTAAAAGTCAGAGAAGTTTCGGCAAGTTCATCATCGTCGAAATCAAAGTCGTCGGATCGGCGAACCCTTTCTAGGTTTTGCAGAGGGGACCAAGGGGAGTCGATCTATGTGGTTTATTTCGTGAATCGATGGTTAGATCGTCGTGAAATCTCGATTAGGGTTACAAATTGATAGGCGGCGGCGGCCTCTAGGGCGGTGCGCAGGAGGACAGGCAAGTGCGGCTCGTCGAGCTAGAGCCGATGGTGGTGGTCGGTTTGAAGGTGGGCGGCCGTAGGTGGCGAAATTGGTGGTCAAAGCTTCGGTCAAAATTGGGTTCAGCTGGGTCCAAACATGAAGCGTGCGTTCTGTAGAGAGGGAGTGGCCTGGAGCTTGCAAACGCACGTGGTGACGTGGCTTAATGAAGGTTAATTGTGTTCTTTTTATTTTTTATTTTTTTGTTTTCAATCGCAATTTTTGCTATAGCTCTCGCATACGACCTCCGTTTCACGCACGGTTTCTTTTGGGAGGATCATATTGAAATCCGGACTAGATGACGCTGGTTTGGATGAATTCTGAGACGGTCAAATTTTTGGGTTTAAATTGGATTTGAATTCAACTTAAATTCAAAAGGTGAGTGTTTTAACCCACTCACAACTTCTAAGATTTCTTATGTTGGTTAAATTGATTTATGATGTGTTTAAAATTTTATTATAGCTATTTGGCGTATATTTCATCATTTTCTCAGTTAAATTGCATTTATTAATTTACGCGTTATTTAATTCATTATTGCATTTAAAACTGCCAGTTAATTGTTAATTAATTTATTCATCGCATTAAAACTGTCAGTTAAAATTTTAGTACAATTTATTATTGCATATAACCTGATAGTTAAATTTATTTATTATTGCATATAAACTACAGTTAAACAGTTATTTAATTCATTATTGGAAATTTAACTATCAGTAATTAATTATTATTTATTGTTGTGATTGTTTGAATTGGATGATAAATTTATGAATGTTTGATGATTGATATGATGGACGAATGGATGCTGTATTTATATTGTATAAACTGCAAGTTGTTATTATGCATTTTCATTTCATTCGGTATTGCGGTTTGAAATGATATACAACCGTATTTTTATTTTTAAATTACAGATTGAAATGATAAATATCTGTATCACTTGACCACAGGATAGAAAATTTTATACAGACACCGTCGGTTTTATATATAATTATTTTGAAAATGATTTCGATCGTTTGGATAGGATACGGTTTAATAAATCTTAAATTTTGATATTTTATAAATATTATTTTATATATACATATATAGTTAAATTGTTGAACTTTAAGCTATGTATAAATCTGTTAAATAAAAATGAATAAGTTGAATAGTGGAGTTTGATAATTTATATTATATGATTTAGTACAGGTTTAAGATATTGTATATATATAGAGTTTTAAATGATTCAAATCAGTTAAGATTGGAAGATAAATCGGAAATTTATTTGGAATTGAGCTTATTTAAAAATTTAACTCCATAAGTTGATGAAAACTTATTAAGATTGGAATTTAAAGGTATGATATTTATAAGTGGATTCTTATTCGAGATAAATCAAATGAATATTTCTAGTATAAATAAATTGAAGGAAATTCTTAGTTGTTAGTGATTTGAGTTTTATTTTATGGATTTATTATATGAAGATTTCAAAACTAAATAATAGGACAATAAATTGTTGAATAGAAATTTTCAACCTGAGTTTTTAAATTGTTAAATACTCAAAGTATGAAATATATTAAAATCGAAGTCTTTTATTGAAACTGAGAGTGAATCTAAATTTATGGGTTAGAATTAATTTAAAGTGGATAAATGGTAAAGGCATCGAAATTTTTCACTTTTTAAAGTAATTTAAAATCAACTATTTTACATACGGTTGAATATCCAAACCATTTAAGTTTTGGAAGTTATGGTTTTAAGTTATGAAACCCAAAGTTTTATGTTTTGAAAGGCTATGTTTCAAGTATTTGGTTTCAAATTATTATAACCTTGAAATGAGTTTTAAAAAAAAGAATATAATGAAATGATATCATATTTATTTGGTTTTAAAAGAAGAAATGATATCATAATTATTTGGTTTTAAAAGAAGAAATGATATCGTAATTATAGTTTTGAAATGGGTATTTTATTCTGGTTTTGAAAGTATAAACTATTTTGAAAGGACCGCGGTGTTATAATAACGTTTGGTTGTTAAAGAGACCAGGATCGGAAGTTGTCATACTCTCTGCCAACTCCGAAAACCACTTTAACAACCGTGTACGCGGTGGAGATTCCAGAATGAAGTAGGAAGGTGGCGGCGTTTCTTCTGAGGTTAATACATGGACCCAACTCCCGTGAGTTGGCATAAGGTGGCTAAAACAGGAGCGATCGACGGGTTAATAAGGTAGCACCTTTGATCGGACACTTCCCTTCGATACTATACTCTGACTTTGGATTGATTCGGTGGCCACCTTCACTTTTGATTTCTTTGATTTGGGGGAGTTTGTTCGAGGTGGGCGGTAGCTGCGCGCTACGCGTTACCACCAACCCGGAAGCGTAATTGGTATATCCACCCTAGCATTGCCTAATTGTGCCATGTCACCAACCCTATCGCGCCTTGTACTAGTTTGGTTTTCTCCCGTAGACCGTGTGGTATCCTCTGGTGGCTTCCTGATCAGGAGGGACTATGATATTGGATGGACTATTGGGACTATTATTGTGTTAAGGGGGAGATTGGGTAACTCCTTAATGCTATTTAAAAGTAAGTTTATTTTACAATCAGACACTATTATAATAGCGAAATATACTACATAGTAAGAAGTTTAACGGATCCTTAAGAGATGTGAATCCCGAGCATCTTTTAGGTTACTGCACTCATATTTATCTCTGTTGATTTAACTTACATAAGATCTTTTAGTTCTGACTCGAGTGTTTTGTCTTTTCAATTCGCTCGGGTCAGTCCGAGCGTTTTAGGATATGAAGATTTAGCTCTGGAGGATGAAGACGAAGATTTGTATTACTATTATCTACTATATTATTCTACCACACCATTTAATTCCGCTGCATTGATATTTATTGGTATGTGAACTCTGATATTTATTGTATAAAGAAGAATATAATGTTTTGTAAACAGTTTTACGAACTATATATTGATTATTATATTTTATCCTTCCGCTGTGAGATTCTATTTTATTTTTATTTCTTCACTGTTTTTTTCTTATTTACCCCATAATAATCCGTCCTTTCATATGGTTTGAATTGGCATGTGTGTCTGCCATTGCACTTGGAGGGTGCAACATGATGGGGGGTTCTCGCTTCCTGGTTTGGTAGCAAAAGGTTGACTCTTACTCCTACATGTCCCCGCAGGGGTTGGTTGTGCAGTCGAGAGGCTGGCCGTAGAGGCAGAACATAGGTACCAATGTATACTACAGTGGGCGTTACCCCACTGGCGCGGCCCGTTACATCTGGTATAAGAGCTTTGGTTTAGCGATAAACCTTAGCTTTGTGGGGTCTGACTCTTTACTAATAGGGTTGTAATACCCTATGGGAGTCGCTGAGAGTATATATATGAGAGAGCGTATTTGTTAGTGTTATAAAAAGGTTTTAATATTGTGTTAATTTGTTCCGTTTTGTATTTATAAATTCTGCTTGATGCATGGGACGCTATGACATCAATAGGGATTTCTAAACACTTAATATGACAGACCGACACAATATTTTTTTTTAATATAGGTGAATGAAATAATTTTGCCTATTATATTTTCTATATATGTATGTAAAATAAATTTTATAAATGATATATATATATTTGGTTGCAAAATATTGGTTGTTAGCAATGAAATTTATAAATTGTAGTTGAAATAAGATTGAAAATTAAGTAAATGAAAATTTGGAAATTTAGGACCTAAGTTCCGGGGTTTTGAAATGTCTTTCAAATGATTTTGGAAAATAATAATATTATTTAGAAGTATTTTATGTTATAAATATGTAAATGCAATTTGAAAGAAATTGTTTTAAAGAAATTTTGGAAAGAATTAAGTTTGTACTTCCCTCTTTGTCGCTGGAAAATAATTTCGGTGATGAGTGCATGCATCATCGACATTGATTTTCGAGTTTTGAAGTGGGAAGACCACTGTAGTAGTTTTACTATAGATTTATTTTGATAAACAGAAGTGAATTTTTAATTCATTTTTAATATACTTGGATATAGATAAGTTGTAAGTATACTTATCTATTAGTTTAAAATAATTTGAAATTTAACCCGGTATTTAGTTCTTAAGTTTCCATAAATAAATAGTTTCAATTATTCTAGTGAAATGGAATCTAAGTAATTAATAATTGAAACCCTAAATGAAATAAGAGATTTAATGCTAGGTTATTAATGGTATTAAAGGAAATTTGAAATTTGTAAGATATGAAACAAAGAGTAATATTATTGAACATTAAATTTAATTAAAGGATGAGATAAAACTTGTATAAGTTCATTTGCATTTTCTTTAACATGTATAACTTACCAAATATAAAAGGTTGAAATGTTAATAAGAATTGTGATAGATATTATACAAGTAATAAACTCGAGATAATGAAAGTATTCAATTAATTCTTTAATAAATAAGAATTGGACATTGTAATTGTCATAAACTTAAGTTATAATGGAAATATTTCTATAATAAATTGTGATAGGAAGTAATTACTGTAAGAAGACAATTAAAGACTTAAGTATAATTGAGATGATACTAATTAAAAATAATGAAAAGTAGGTATTGTAATCAAGTAATCATAAACTTAAGTAAATAGATTGAAGCTGCTTCTGTATAAAATAAAATAAAATAAAAAATGATGAGGATTAAAAAAAACTTATGTTAATAAATTTACCTACTACTTTGATTTTATATGATAATAGAAATAAATGAATGTAATGCAATGAATGGAAATAGAAGGCATAAACCATTATATAGATAAAAAGGAAAACTCATGATATGAATAAGTGAAAATGAGACTTTGTTAGAAATGAATAAAAATAAATGAAAATTTGCAAGAAATAAATGAAAATGAAAATGAAAAAATTAAATCATTATATGAAAGAAAAGAAATCAAACAACTAATGTATGAAATGAAATTGACAGAAATGAATGTAATCTATTGGTTGAAATTGTTGGTTGCTTGATTTGTGGTTGTTTGGCCAAAGATACTCTAAATTTGTTTGGATGAATAGATAATCTATTTAGTTATATCTAAGACTGTTGAGTAAATGATGCACAAAGTAGTTTATTTTGCATTCTGTACAATTTAAAGTTTTAAACCCAAACAACTGTTTGTTTGTTTAAATGAATGTTTGAATTGTGTTGATTCTGTATGAAGATTTTATGTTGTTTGTTGCAATTGGTTGTTGAATTGATGGTTTGTTTGCAGTTGAACAACTTAAATGTTTCATTCTATATAATTGCTGACTCTTATCAGATTATATAAGTGAAATACAGGTTATGGAAGCAATTGCTACCGCTTTTGGTTTCATAATTTAAGCGTTATTGCACGACAAATAGGTACGTCTTCGGATTACGGTACAGCGCTATTATATAATTTTTCCCGTGTTGGGATTTTATATTATTTTGGAAAATTTATGTTGTATATTATTATAATCGATATTATATTTTCTCCCGAGCCTCCCCGTACAAAGGAGACTCTGCCGAATTTTTCCGTAAAATTTTGGACCTAGAAAATTTTGAAAATCTTTTCCAAACTTTATTGATCTAAGTACAAAAAAGATATAATGATTGTAAATTTGTATATTTTGTTTAAAGTAACAAATTTTGTAAATTTAATTGTTTATAAAATTTATGTTCTGAATAATATATATTGATTTATAATTCTTCTTTTCCCTTCTTTTTCCTTTTCGGGGACGAAAAGTTTTGAGTGGGGGAGAGTGTAACGACCCGTAAATTTCGACCGTTTAATTTGTTAATTTAATTTGATTTTTGTAATTTAATAAAGAAATAAATAAAGATCTTATAAATTTATAGTGGAGCGAATGTTAGAAATAAAATGTTTCACTGGTAATAAAATCAATTCTGGACAATTGTAATGAAATTCAGTTTAAGAATAGTGGAAACCATTATAATTTGCTAATTTAATATGTTTGTGTAACTAATACTGAAAGAAATAGAATTTGAAATAGTATTAATGAAATAATAACTAAAAAGAATTGCAACTGTATAAATGGAAGTAAATTGCAAATAAGTGGAGGTAAGTATCGAATACATTATGGAAATAAAAACCTAAATGTATGTTTGGATAGAACATAAGTGAATAAATCAGTAGTATGGAAATAAATGCCAACATTTAATTGAAATTATATATGAGAGATAAAGGAAAGGATTAAATTGATTTAATGCAATAAAACATTGTAACGGTATTTGATCGTAAATTTAGGTAGCATGTTATTACGAAATAAATTTAAAGGTAGGATAACAACTATTATAAATTACCTAATTAAATGGGTTAATGAACTTATTGGAAATAGAGTTTATTTAAATATTGAGTAATTAAAATGTCGTTATCGATAATAAGCGTTACTTTAATAATTTTGATTAATTGAGAAATTAATACGGGAAGTATGTAAAGTAATAACTAAGAAAGTAATACGTTATAGAGTGAATATAACATAAACTATAGAGTAAATTAAAGGGTTGGAATTGAATCTAATCCGGTTAATTGGGAGCTTATAAAATTAAATTGGATTCAATTTATAATAATGGGAAATTATATGAAATGAAGTATTCATTAAAGAATTGTATTATGATTCAATGTTATTTATACCCATAAATTGTCTATTGATTGAATAGCAAGATTTTTAAAATCAATAAACGAATTTATTAAGGTTTCAATTTATAATTAATAACATTTAATGTGGAATCAATTATATTTATTCGACTTAAATTGGGCAGTAGGGTAGATTTGATTTGTCATTTAAAATGGTAAATTTTAAAAGATGCAAATAATGCTAATCCTACTTAGAATATGACAATTAGCTAACTTAAAGAATAGAAAGCTAGATTAATTTATTTAATTGAAGGAAAATTTTCAATAATTGAATTTATTATAATGAAATATAACAGTTAAATTTTACGTTGGAGGAAATGTAGATGAAAACTAAGAAAATAAATGTATACAATAGTGAACCAATATAAATTACATCTTTTTGATAATAATAGACTGACTAATAGAATGAAAAGTGAAATTAATAAGAATTTTGGAAATTTTATTTATAATTTTGAATTTAAGGAAACTAAGGATTCATATTGAAATCTGTAAATTAATCTTCGCTAAATTTACATTTAAATTTGTTTAAAACCATTGTAAATGTTTGAGAAATATAAAAGTGATAAAATTTACAAATTTTAGAATTGGAATTAAAAATTTGATTTAATCAATTAATTGTAAATTTATTTAATTAATATAAAAATAGCCATTTTGGCCACTGACTCGGATTTCGACAAAACTATTTTCATCGGATCCGTAATGGTGAATTATAATAGTGTTTCAAGTTTCGTAGCGATCGGACTTGTCTTTTGATCGTACGGACTCGAAACGCCTTGAAATTTACGCAATTCAAATCAATTGAAATCAATTTGGAAAATATTGTTTTTAGCATAACTTCTCCATACGATGGAATTTGGATGTGAAACCTTTTCCACTGCATTTAAAATATTTTAAAATACCTATTTTGATATATGGATTTACCCAATTCCGTTCCGTGGTCAGAACGGGCTTTTTGGGCTACGTTAGCGGTAGCACGTATATCTATCTACCCGATCCATCTATTTTTCAATTTATCTACAAATACCCTGCTAAAGCCTAGCCTCCGTATATTCTCATTTATCTGCGCGTAAATATTTCATCAGCTCCTCCTCTCCCTCAATGGATGCAAACCTTAGATCCAATTACAATTCAAAATCAAAAGTCAAAAATCCAAATTCCTCAGAAAAATTTGAAAAAAATATATGTTGAAGCTCTCGACCAGAGTAATTCAATGGTGGTGTTCATTTTTCGATTCAGTTAGTCGTTTGACCGGTAAAAATCAAAGAAGTTTCGGCCGTTCATCATCGTCGAAATCAAAGTCGTCGGATCGGCGAAATCTTTCTAGGTTATGCAGAGGGGACCAAGGGGAGTCGATCTATGTGGTTTATTTCGCGAATTGATGGTTAGATCGTCGTGAAATCTCGATTAGGTTACAAATTGATAGGCGACGGCGGCCTTTAGGGCCGTGCGCAGGAGGACAGGCAGGTGCGGCTCGTCGAGCTAAAGCCGATGGTGGTGGTTGGTTTGAAGGTGGGCGGCAGTAGGTGGCGAAATTGGTGGTCAAAGCTTCGGTCAAAATTGGGTTCAGCTGGGCGCAAACATGAAGCGTGCGTTCTGTAGAGACGGAGTGGCCTAGAGCTTTCAAACGCACGTGGTGACGTGGCTTGATGAAGGTTAATTGTGTTCTTTTTATTTATTTATTTTTTTGTTTTCAGTCGCGATTTTCGCTATAACTCTCGCATACAACCTCCGTTTCACGCGCGGTTTCTTTTGTTAGGATCGTATTGAAATTCCAGACTTGACAATGCTGGTTTGGATAAATTCTGAGACGGTAAAATTTTTGGGTTTAAATTGGATTTGAATTCAATTTAAATTCAAAAAGTGGGTGTTTTAACCCACTCACAACTTCTAAGATTTCTTATGTTGGCTAAGTTGATTTATGATGTGTTTAAAAATTTATTATAGCTGTTTAGCATATATTTCATCATTTTCTCAGTTACATTGCATTTATTAATTTATGCGTTATTTAATTCATTATTGCATTTAAAACTGCCGGTTAATTGTTAATTAATTTATTCATTGCATTAAAACTGTCAGTTAAAATTTTAGTAAAATTTATTATTGCATATGACCTGCTAGTTAAATTTATTTATTATTGCATATAAACTACAGTTAAACAGTTATTTAATTCATCATTGGAAATTTAACTATCAGTAATTAATTATTATTTATTGTTGTGATTGTTTGAATTGGATGATAAATTGATGAATGTTTGATGATTGATATGATGGACGAATGGATGCTGTATTTATATTGTATAAACTGCAAGTTATTATTATGCATTTTCATTTCATTCAGGATTGCGGTTTGAAATGATATACAACCGCATTTTTATTTTTAAATTACGGATTGAAATGATAAATATCTGTATCACTTGACCATATGATAGAAAATTTTATAAAAACACCGTTGATCTATATATATAATTATTTTGAAAATGATTTCTATGGTTTGGATAGGATACAGTTTAATAAATATTAAATTTTGATATTTTATAAATATTATTTTATATATACATATATAGTTAAATTGTTGAATTTTAAACTACGTATAAATCTGTTAAATAAAAATGAATAAGTTGAATAATGGAGTTTGACAATTTATATTATATGATTTAGTACAGGTTTAAGATATTGTATATATATATAGTTTTAAATGATTCAAATTAATTAAGATTGGAAGATAAATCGGAAATTTATTTGGAATTGAGCTTATTTAAAAATTTAACTCCATAAGTTGATGAAAACTTATTAAGATTGGAATTTAAAGGTATGATATTTATAACTGGATTCTTATTCAAGATAAATCAAATGAATATTTCTAGTATAAATAAATTGAAGGAAATTCTTAGTTGTTAGTAATTTGAGTTTTATTTTATGGATTTATTATGTGAAGATTTCAAAACTAAATAATAGGACAATAAACTGTTGAATAGAAATTTTCAACCTGAGTTTTTAAATTGTTAAATACTCAAAGTTTGTAATATATTAAAATCAAAGTGTTTTATTGAAACTGAAAGTGAATCTAAATTTATGGGTTTGACTTAATTTAAAGTGAATAAATGGTAAAGGCATGGAAAAATTTTCACTTTTTAAAGTAATTTAAAATCAACTATTTTACATACGGTTGAATATCCAAACCATTTAAGTTTTGGAAGTTATGGTTTTAAGTTATGAAACCCAAAGTTTTATGTTTTGAAAGGCTATGTTTCAAGTATTTGGTTTCAAATTATTATAACCTTAAAATGAATTCAAAAAAATATAATGAAATGATATCATATTTATTTGGTTTTAAAAGAAGAAATGATATCATAATTATTTGGTTTTTAAAGAAGAAATGATATCGTAATTATAGTTTTGAAATGGGTATTTTATTCTGGTTTTGAAAGTATAAACTATTTTGAAAGGACCGCGGTGTTATAATAACGTTTGGTTGTTAAAGAGACCAGGATCGGAAGTTGTCATACTCTCTGCCAACTCCGAAAACCACTTTAACAACCGTGTACGCGGTGGAGATTCCAGAATGAAGTAGGATGGTGGCGGTGTTTCCTCTTAGGTAAATACGTGTACCCAGCTCCCATGAGTTGGCATAAAGTGGCTAAAACAGGAGCGATCAACGGGTTAATAAGGTAGCACCTTTGATCGGACACTTTCCTTCGATACTATACTCTGACTTTGGATTGATTCGGTGGCCACCTTCACTTTTGATTTCTTTGATTTGGGGGAGTTCGTTCGAGGTGGGCGGTAGCTGCGCGCGACGCGTTACCACCGACCCCAAAGCGTAATTGGTATATCTACCCTGGCATTGCCTAGTTGTGCCATGTCACCTACCCTATCGCGCCTTGTACGAGTTTGGTTTTCTCCCGTAGCCCGTGTGGTATCCTCTGGTGGCTTCCCGATCAAGAGGGACTATGATATTGGATGGACTACTGGGACTATTATGGTGTTAAGGGGGAGATTGGGTAACTCCTTAACGCTATTTAAAAGTAAGTTTATTTTACAATTAGACATTATTATAATAGCGAAATGTACTACATAGTAAATAGTTTAACGAATTCTTAAGAGATGTGAATCCCAAGCATCTTTTATGTTACTGCGCTCATATTTATCTCTGTTGATTTAACTTACATAAGATATTTTAGCTCTAACTCGAGCATTTTGTCTTTTCAATTCGCTCGGGTCAGTCCGAGCGTTTCAGGATTTGAAGATTTAGCTCTGAAGGACGAAGACGAAGATTTGTATTACTATTATCTGTTATATTATTCCACCACACCATTTAATTCCGCTGCATTGATATTTATTTGTATGTGAACTCTGATATTTATTGTATAAAGAAGAATATAATGTTTTGTAAATAGTTTTACGAACTATATATTGATTATTATATTTTATCCTTCTGCTATGCGATTCTGTTTTATTTTTATTTCTTTTTTTTTTCTTATTTACCCCATAACAATCCGCCCTTCCGTATGGTTTGAATTGGCAGGTGTGTCGTTTTAAAGTGTGCGAAAAGGCGAGACGTTACACGAATGATTTTGAAAAGTATATTTCCATGTTTTGAATGATAATTAGATATACATGCTTGTTGATGAATTATGCTTATTCATATTGATTTTATGACATGTTTTGAATTGAAAAACCTATCATATGACATCCAAATTGCCTTGTGATTTTAATATATTGTCGGAAATGATATTTTAGAGATGGGTTTCAATTTTATAATTTTCTAAATTAATGTGGATTTATTATTATTTTCTAGTAAAGTAAATAGTTATATGGGTTTAAAATTAATTACGGCAATTACATATACCTTTTGGGTCAGAAATTTAAATATGTTAGAAAACGTTTTAAAAGTGATTTATGTGAATTTTTGTAAAATTTTCCTAAGTGTTTTAATAGACATATAAAATTATTTAAGGTATATGACTTAAATGTTTCATATATTTATAAAAGGAGGAGGGCCGTTTTGTAAATAATTTTAATTGTTCATTTTAAAAATTTCGGAAGTACTTTCAGAAAAGAAATTAGCAACCAATCATGTTTTGGCAAACAAGGCAAGTTAGTTGAAAAGAATTCTTTAAAAGGTTAAAAATCAGTATAAACATGCTTTTTACGTGTTTACCACTTTCGGCACCTAGCTTTTGACTAAGTTCCTCTGCCTCCATCATCAATGAAACCAATGTGCATGGTATTAAAGACTTGGTACATAGTGAATTGGACATAGACGAAAGGTATATGTGGTCAAAACACGAGGTTTCGTAGGGGTTGAATCTTTACTTAGTTTTAAAGGAAAATGCGCCTGCTTTGCCTTCAAAAGAAGTGCTTTTGACTTATTTATCTTTCGATTTGGTTAAATGGTTTTAAGGAATGGTTCCGAAAAAGGTTGCGCCTTTTTCTTTATAAAGAGGTTTTCGACGGGTTCAAAGCCCCTTGCTGCCGCATCTTACCTTTTGAAGCAATGCCTTCGAAAGGGTTCCTTTGTTTTGAAACTCAAGTCGCTTCTCCAATGCTTTCAAAGGGTTTGTTTCGACACCGTCACTTCTTTACTTAGGAAATTGCTTTCGAAAGAGTTGCTTTCGACTTAGTTGTTTTAAGACCTTTTTTGATGTTCTGAAAGTTAAACTCAACGGTTTCGAAAAGAATGGCTACAGATGGTTTTGAAAGGTTATTCCACATCTTTTACTTGAATCAAATGCTTTCAAAAGGTTTGTTTTAAGTAGTATATTTTAATGCTTTCGAAAGGTAATAAGAAAAGGTTTCGAAGGAGAGGTCCCCTAGTATTTTCGAAAGGTATATATAAGATTTCAAGAGGTGATTCCTCAATGTTTTCGAAAGGTTTACCGTAGTGTTTAAATGGAAGGATTCCAATGGTTTCTAAAGGCATGTTTGAAGTGTTTAGAAAAGGATGTCTAAGGTTTATAAAGCTTTAAAAGAAGATTATCCAAGGTTTTTGAAAGGACTATGGTCAATGGTTTTGAAAGATATGTTTTGGCCTTTAGGCATAATATTATAAAGTAAAGTAATTTACTTATATCGAAAAGGGTACTTTCAATAGTTTCGAAAGGGGTACTTTCAAATGGTTTCGAAAGAGATTGTTTGAAGGTTTTAAACAAAGGTTTCGAAGGTTTTCATCAACAATGTTTTGAGCAAAGCATATACCATGGCAAAGAGATTTTAGTAAAGCAAATAGGTTATTTTCCTTGTATAAATATGATTTAAAGGGTTAAATCAATTTTCAAGGAAAATTTAAAGGCAGTTAACCTTCAGTAAAATGAATTAGATATTTGTATATCAAATGGGACTAGTATAGGGTCGTGCCCTATACATTAACTATTAGCCCCTAACTAAATTCGTCCAAAATTCCAGTCAGATAATACTTAAATGATGGTTACACACAGAAAAGAGTACATATGTACATAGATAGGTTATTGATGAGCCTGTAAAACCATTAAGATCGGGTTACCCGTGGAGAAGTAAATTAGGGACAGACCATCCATAAGTATGTCTAACGGATGTTAGATAATTTGTTTAGTTTGTCCGCTATGCCCGAGTTAGCCAAAGTTTAGTAGATAGCCAAACAAAACTACATTTTGTTCGGATGGCTAGTCCATTTACTACCAGTTTTTGAGCATGATATAATCAGTTTGGTTAACTAGTTTGGTTGCAAGATTTCGATTTCCAAAAGGATATGTTTTAAAGGGATATTAGTAAGGGGAAACCCGTTCCACTAGGCAGCGTAGTCTCACTTAATGTCAGTAAACCGAGATGTAATAGTATTATTGACACTAGGCTTTATGTCTGACTCGAAGTTTATGTTTTTCCCCTTAAACTCCCATGTGCTAAAAATTGATTTGAGTAGGCTGAGGGTTGAGGATTTTTAGATTTTAGTTGATGGACGAATAAAGCTTCCGAAGACGGGCTAGAGACTGATGCTAGCTATATTTAGGAGTTGTTTTGTTTTATTTCTGCTATGTTGTATTAAGTCAGTTATGACTATTTAGTACTCTGGTCATCCAAGTAGGCATCTTCATATGTCGCTCTTGGCGTATTTTGCAATAATTATATTTGATCTAAACCTAGGAAACGGTAAGATTATGTAATATGGATATGAAACGGGTTCTATGAAATGTAATCAGAAATGTTGTTTTTGAAATCTGTGATCTTGTTTCATATTCATGTGCTTCTGATATTATGGATACCATTAACATTACCGTATTTGGTCACCAGAACTTAATACTATGGATGACTGCAGCATCTATAGCGCTTAGCTTTGAGCCTCCAAATAGGGGATGTTACAGGTATGGAGTCAAAAGGTAACAAACGAAAGTGGCGAAGTAGTAAATCTGTGAAAAACTATTGTTTCCTTTTTAAGTAAACCTTTTCAACCAACTTGCCTATTTGTAAAAATATTATTGGTTGCCATAAACTTTACGAAATATTTTCTAAAACAATGCCGGATTCAACCAGAATTAATTAAAAATAATTAAAAACGAAGCCCTTTCCTTTAATAAAACAATTAAGACATTTAAGCTGCCTAACTTAATTAATTTAATTTTCATCTTAAATCACTTAGGAAAAATCCCTAAAAATCATCATTATTCACTTTTAATATGTTATCTAACATATAAAAATTTCAGACAAATCCTTTATATGATTGCCGAAATAAATTTTCTAACCCAATTATTTATTTGTTCCTTCAAAAATTCATAATAAATTATTCATAGCTACGATAATTATGAAAATTTAAACGTGTCTCCAAAATAATGTTTTATATAACATATTAAATCCTCATGGCATTCGAAACCCAACAAATACGATTTTGGCCTGAAAATAGAATAAAACATTTATCAAACATACTTGTTTGAATCAAACATATCACGTAATCTAAACATATCATCATTAAAATCATCATAAAGATTTTAAACTTGAAACCTAAAGTCAAATGCTCTTTAAAAATGAAAATGAGATGGTTTTGATTATTATTAACCTTGCTTTAGATAAGGAACTTGAGATTTGATCTTGCTTAATCCTCATTTGCTTGGTTCCTAAGCGTTAATAAATTTTTAATCTCCTTTTTTCCTAAGTTGTGGACGGTTTTGAGCTTCCCTTTTCTTATGTCTTGAATTATGAACGTATGGAATTAAAATGGGAATAATGGTTTTGGGGTTATGGGGTTTGCCATAATATCCTTATCTTATTCTCTATTAATTAACTTATAAACCATTTCCATAAACCCATTCTTTTAAATTTTTATTTAATTAAGCATGACCTCTATTTTAGTTTCCAAATCTCAATCTCCTTATCATGTTAATCTTTATTTTTTTAATTTATCGAATTAAATCTCCTGAATAATGTTATTTAAAATTAGGGGTGTTACAATTTGACTACATATTGTTTTGAGACCGTATTTTGGATATTTTCTAAGATGACTCTTTTCCGTATTTATGTTTTTCTACCTTTCGATGTGAGATCTAAAATTGTAGTATATATTTTATCCTTGTATGTATACTCTTTGAATTGTTTAAAAAGCCGGATATCTCATACTTCTTAACACCGGTGCGAGTCCCAAAGTTACTTTAGACATTTGGACAGTGTGTCGGGAGGTGCGAGTTACCACACTTTGTTAGAAACGTAGTGCTAGCATCCCAACCTCTTCTTCACTGGAGAGAATTCAACCGCAACCTAAAGAATATTTCCTAGGAAGTGGTGAACCAATGTGCCGTAATCATCAACTATCTAACAGAATAATAGCACGTCTAAAAGAGTTTTTCCAAATCCATGACTGATACTAATATGGTCGATTAACTCATCCTCTAGCGGAATAATCCCAGAATAAAGACTGTGAAAGAATTTGATGCTTCTATAATAAGGAGGTAGATGAGTGCAGAAAGGTAATGATCTAAAAAGACAAAGGCAAAGTGGTTGCTGAAAAGAAGTATAAAATGAAATAAAAGAAGTGGATCCAAGTTTAAAATGATGGAAGAGAAATTTGAATTCTGACATTAAAAACGACACAATGGCAAAAAAGAAAGCCACAGTCCAAGCCACCATCAATACTCAGGCTCTGACCATCATGAACTACCATCAATACTCAGGCTCTAACCATCATGAACCTCTGACTAGAAGTGGATAATGGAAGAATGAAAAATATGAAGCTCTTAGCTTGGCTGAGATGCATACATGGGAAGTTATCCACATTAAGGACGAAAAGAAAGTCCTTGAGGACAATGATGCAGAACAGAAGCTTGTGCCCTCAAAGCAAAAACAAGGAAAGAGTTTTGCAATAAGATCGAGGCCAACCTGGTATGCTTTTATGCCAAACTAATTAAAATTGGCAACTTCAGGTGACTAGAAGAAGGATATCATGAGGCACTGGCTATGTCTTAGGATGAAATATTAAGATAAGAAAGAAAGCATTGTGACGAAATTGATGAAGAATAATTAAAAGCCACTCTCCTCGATGAAGAAGATTTGAAGGCCCTAGCAAAGGGCCATGCAGTTTAGGCACTCGATGCTTCCACTTCCAACCAAGTGCCTATCTTGGATCCTATTGAACCAGGCTCTAATTGCTTGATTGAAATCTCCATTCTTATTTTGGAGCCTCTAGTGGAAAGGATCATCATAATGGCAACTTGCTCTAGGACATTGACATTCCTACACTTGGACTTATAGTGTTCGAGCCTAGCACTTACTTCAACAACATCAACGGATTCAACATCCAAGGGGTGAAATTCTGTGGATCCTGGATTCATGCCACCGCCATATGCTCCTACTCTTCCAACACTTCCAAACATTCTTGAAGAGAAGCAATATACGGAAATTCCAAAAGAGTCCACCCTAGCCTAATAATGTAAATCTCTTACATCATCCATCTTCGAGAAGCTTTGATGTCTTCTTAAGACATTTCTAACATTTTCATCTCCTATTTCCACCTTTCAGGTTGGCTTGCTATCAAGGTGCTTCCAGCCTTATCTCAAGTGAAGGTCCCTTTAGTGATTGCTCTTACCACCACATCTATCATCTTCTCAACTTCTATTCCAATCTCTACCTTCTCTACCAACTCTATCCTAGGTCATGATGTTAAGAAGATCGTGCTTTAATGGAGGAGGCTCTAGATAATGTAGATGCCGCTATCAACATTAAGGAATGTCATTATTACTAATGTGAAGGTGCCTAGACATTCCATTGTACATAAAAAGGCTATTGACATCTTCAAGCTATAGAAATGAAGCTCAAGCATAGCATGAAAACTCTTCCATTATCCATATTTTTGTTGGTCCCACCTTTCTGTGCCTTGACTTATACTTCTCTCGTCATTAGAGTTTCTATCAAAGTTATCGTATTTACAACTAAGTCGGGGAGCGAGTATTACTGGGAATAGAACCTAGAGGGAAAACTTCACCTCCTAAGGGATCGGATGCTAGGATGAAGAAGTCTTCTGCCTCCAAAAAGGAGAAGAAGAAGGGAAAAGGGGAAAGCATCGTTGAGGTTGGCGTCTTCCTATATCCTTTTTCTCTTTTACATTCATATACATAGGTCATTGTTACATTCGATCCAGCTCTTTTTATAGTCAAAATATAATATAAATAAAAAGTTATTTTCATTTCAACTCTAGTCGTATATACTTTAGCACATCTGATTTCTTTGCCTATGTGCTTGCATGCATGTGTAATTATATAATTACGTGTAACGAAGTTACTTATATATATATATATATATATATATATATATATATATATATATATATATATATATATATATGTATGTATGTATGTATGTATGTATGTATGTATATATATGTATGTATGTATGTATGTATGTATGTATTTATGTATGTATATGTATATATATCACATATACTTGTATATGTGATATGTTCATTGCTTTATGTACTATATCTCTATACATATAAACAAGTATATGTAATTGCCTAGTGTTGTTCCATTACTTAGATTTTTTTTATTATCGATCAAACTGATCTAATCCTACTATGAACAAAAGTATGAATCGTTGTTGCCTTTGAAATTATTAGGTTTTCTTCTTGTATCCACACGAGCACTGACATAACGCAGCATTGAACCTGCAAAAAATTTGATTATACATCGATAACTATCTTTGGGAACTTGCATCTACGATGCCTATCTCCGGGAATCTACCACCGACCTCGCCTATCTCGGGCATTCGTCAAAGGTAAGATGTATAGAGGCCCAATCATTGATCGACCCCTAATCGGATTATATTCTAATGGCCCAATCATGGGTTGAAGAAGTTCATTTGGACCTATCTTTGTGTAACTAGACATCTTGGTTTTCATAAAAATGAATGTCTGATCAACATATGCTCCGGCATCACTGAGTCATACTTTAAGAATAAAGTTCCGAAAAGCTAAGTTTGCTTATGAAATTAGTGACATTTATCGCCTTAATACATCAAATCCTAAGGAATATAAAGCCTATATACAAAAATAAATCCACTGTAATGGTAGTGCAAATGCTCGCTATTCCATTCCTCTGTAATTAGGATCCCACTGACTGTCGATAGCTTAAAAAGTGTCATGTAACACCCCATAAATTGAATGATAATTACTTAAAAAGATATTTATTAATAATTTGCAACATCAAAAATAAAATTTTAAAAAATGTTAAAATTTGCTATGAAACTTGCACCATTGCATTCTTGGCAATTTTCCAATCAATTTTCATATATACAATTTTCCAATCCGAGTTAAAATGAAAACCTTATTAATGTTTGGATAGTTCGAGTTGAAATAATTATATATGTAATTAAGAAAATAAATATAATTAAATAACGTTAATTACCATCTGTTAGAGTTAACTAATAGTTAATGTTTACTTAACATATAAGAATAACTAATGTTAGGGCAAATCGGTTAAGAACGGAGAGAATAACTTATTAAAGGAAATTAATCAAATAATAAAACAATAGAAGTAAATTAACCACCAAGCAGTAGACCCCTTAGAACTGGTTGACTGCTAGATGTCGATCGATGGCACCATAGCAGTTGATCGAAAGATGATGGCAGTTGTAAATTAACATAGACCAAACTATCCGGATTTAAAATAAAAGAATCTGACGGCTGGCATTGATTTGAACCGCTATAAATACGCTTACTTTTCTTCTCATACTTTCTGAAGCAATGGCAAAGCTCTTACATTTTCTATTCTCCATAAATTCTTAAATCTAAATAAATCCAAAGTTTATATACGTATATAAAGGTAGAGAAAAACATAGGATAATATTGAAGAAGAATAGGGTCGAATAGAATCCCCACAACAAACGTAAATTATAAATCCATATCCGTATCAAAATTAAATCCAAATCCCATCTTAGATCTAGATTTATAAAAAAATATGCATGCTTGCAGTATATGAATTTTGATAGGGAGAAAATGAGGAGTAAAACTGGAATAACAGGGATTAGATCAAGAGATTTAAAAAGCTAAAAGGTGAGTAGGTATATTTTTATATAATATTGAATTTATATCATTGTAAATTTATTCCTTATATGCTTGGATATAATTATTTGGGTTGTAGGGTTAATTATATCAGTGTAATGAAATTTAAACTCGTACATACATATTCTGTAGACTATTAAGAAAATAAAGGTGTAACTTTTAGTCCCCAAGTTAACAAGATCTAATAGATATTACAGATTCATGGATTTAAATGGCAAGTGTAGTTAATATGAAATAAAAGTTATTATAATTTGAATTGGGATTTAGGTAATGTTTTAATTCTTTGGAGTGAAGTGTGTTGCAATATAAATTTCTATAAATTATCTAGTTTTATAATGAATAAACGTGTAACGTTTCAACAACACGGAGAATGCCAAAATTTCAATACTAAAAAGAAATAGATAATTCCTGGTAATTCCAAATGTAACACAAATTCATTTTTAGAATAATGTAATTCCAATGCATTATGCAAAAATCTCTTAGTACAAACTAAAGAATTGTAAGTAGGGACAACAATAACAGTCTAAATGTAAAACTTATATACGAAATAAAAGATAAGTTAAAAATTAAACAATAAGAGACAAAATGTGGATAGTTATTGAAATGAGTATATAATGAAGTTAGTAACAAAAGGAAGATAATATGAGATGAAAAGGAATAGTAAACAGATCTAACAATGAAAAGGGGAAATGAATGGTATAGGATATTTAAATCTTTAAGTTAAAAGTAAGCAATAAATATGAGATAAAAAGAACAACAAATAGATCTAATAATGAAAAAAGGAAATGGATGATAAAGGGAATTAAACATTTTAAGTGAAAAGTAGGCGGTAAATGACATTAAATTACCTTAACGAGACAAGGAGGCAGTTATGTAACAATAACTAAATATCAATATTTATCATTGGAGATGAAGTAAATAAATAAGTATGTGGGTATATATAGCCTGGAGTATGCGTTTATGACCTGTGTAAACTATTAAATTTAGCTAGTAGCATAGATTAAATAAGAATGACAAAGTCATTAAATGGGTTGGAACTACACAATAGAAGTCTGCCCAACGCAAGGAGCTACCGGCAATTGTCTATACATTATACTAAGGTGAGTCATATCAAACTATAGGACCTATGGGAATATACATTCATGTGTAGGTAAAGGGAATACCGAGTAGGATGGTTCGCCTCGGTTGAAGTATCAAAGGACGAGTAGAGTTTCCTATAACCTTATAAGGGGTATTAAGTAACAAGTGGGTATTTCCTAGATTGCGTTAACCAATCCAAATGGGATGGTGAGCAAGGCAAGATGCTATGATAGTGAGATTGATACCATATACAAGGCAAGATGCTATGATAGGAGCTATTTCATAGGCCGAGAACGTCATTGGTCCTGAGTGGTCAGCGTAAAGACGAGGGTTACGTCTAAATGGGCTACACCTCCTACTAGTGTGGGCGACGTTTAAGTCATGCACTGCCACAGTTGTTTGTTTCATAGGAGGTAAGGCTAGACATCCCTTAATGGAGGTCTTTCAAAACAAATATGATACGACTAAACTATTGTGACATTATTATTAAGCACTATGGGAGTTCCTTGATATACACAAAGACGAGGATGTGATACTGCATTGACGATGGATCCTAACGTGGTGCTGAGTTATAGATACTTATATGGAAGTATCTTGGTCTAAAAGGGGATTGTGGTACTTCTAGATATATATTGTGCACTTCGAGTAGATGGGACGTATCGCATGCGTACGTGTTGCCTAGGAAACTAAGTAAAAAGAGACGTAACATGTAATGGAAGGAAATTGGCATAAACTAGAGTTATTTATAAAGCGTGTAATTTACCAGTCACCAGAAAGTTATTCTGACCCCCTCTTAATTACAACTCATAGAATAACTTTAAAGGGACATGCACCGTTGCAAGATGTGAACGGTGGAAGGATAGATTTCCTTATGCATGCTTGACATAACAAGGACACTAGAAATCAAAATCATCAACCTTGGTCGGTAGCTGTATGTTTTACTATACTTTACAATTTCGCTATGATTTTATGTTGATAGTGATCTAATATACATTTGTTAATTTATAGGATATCAAAACCAATTATTCGTACTTTGGTGGATTTGGGTTTTTGATTTAGTGAAAATTCAGGCCCATTAAACTATAGGTTGTCACGTTTGGTATCGAAGCTTAGGTTAGTGGATCTTAAAAATTAGGATACGATGAGTGAACATATTTGTATTTTTACTATAAATTATATATACATTATATACGCCAAATTATACAAATTCCGATTATAGAAGTAGTTGCAACTATATTTAAAAAAGGTGGACAATGTGACGATGAGTTGGAACAATAGAAAAAGTTGAAGTTATAAACATATCCCTATCACCTCATGAAAAATAGATTGTATTGGAAGGCGTTGACATATAAAGGGCATAAATGCGACATATGGAAGAGTCCATGAAGTTTGATATATCTTGACTACCTTATAGAGCACAGAATACCATACGGTCGTAGATTGCCATAGGATTGCCGATAAATGATGTACGTAAGATCTAGATAAAGAGATAGTAAGATCTATATGTTGCAAATTTTTGGATGTAAGAATTAAAAAATTTCGAAAGAAGGCGTGTAATAATCACTCCAAGACGTTAACTAGATTTTAATATTCCAAAAGAAGAAAACTCCAAAGGAAGGGACAAACAAAACCCACATTAAGTCAAACCAATATGAAGGAATTTAATAAATTATGTCAAAAATAGGTTTGAGGAAAATATATCAATAGTATATTTGAAACGATTTTCAAAGGATTTGTTAAAAGTACAAAAATCTTATTTTTGAAAAGTAGGTAAATATTAAATTTCCAAAAAATATCCATAATTTATTTAAATAAAAAGTTCTAATAGAAATTAAAATTAGTAGAATCAAAAAAATTTGTAAATGGGATTTTGTTAAATGTTATTTGTGTCGAAAAAAATGGTAGAGCATTTATAGCTCGTTGATTTTTCTAAGAGACAAAAAAAATGAAGTTGTAAAATTATTTTAAGGGTGGGCAGTAGAAAGTGGTACAAGTTTAAAATAGGGTAAATATAATAGGAAAGACGATCAGAACATGAAAACAAAGCGATATGCGGGCTACGGATAGATAGGAATTTGGGTAGATAGGAACTTCTTAGAGTAGTCAGAATAAAGATGAAGAAGTCGGAGGCAGAATGAAACAACAATAGTTATTATTAGCAATTAAAATTTGACCCTGCTCGAAAAGGGTCCAGGTTCAACTTGGACCAAATTCACTAGGAGTGGTCAAACCCTTAGGCACGACCAGTCGATCGGTAGCGGTTGACCGGTTGCGTGTTCTGGGGCATGACCCAAACCTCAAACGCGAGATATACTCTCATTCATATTCGATCTACCTTCATTTTCACAAAACGCTCCCCCTTCTCAACCATGACAGCACTCTCCCTTCCTCAAACCCAATTACCGACCACGCCTAGCAACTCTTTACCCATGACGTCCATATCCAGTAGCATCCCGAGCTAACGCAGCAACACCTCAACAAACCTAAAAAAATCAACCAATTTCAAAGCCCGAGATCAAGATCCAAACCCACAGCAAACTCAAAACCATGGCAGCTCCGTGCGATGGTATCTCCTTTTACCATCCAGGTTTAACCCCATAAAAGATTACATGGCTTCAAAGTGATGAGGAAATCATGAGAACCTATGAAAAGTCAGCAAATTTTGCATTTCAACAGGAACGACCAATGAAGTTTGATGACATGGCCGCCTAAGATTTGAACGATCTATTTGCAAATACAAAATTATTGTCGATATATAGCTATGAAATATTTGAGCAGCAGTGGTACCCAGATGCATACATCTGTTTGATGCTAATTTGAAATATTTGTTCGACAAGAACATCACCCGCTTTACAATTGAAGTAAAGGGAGTAAAGATTCAAATGACAGACGAGCAATTTGGGGGGATCATCCACATCTCTACAGCTAGAGAGGATCCAGAGGCTATTTAGAACTCCAATCCTGCTATTCTTTGATGGATCTTTCATAGAGGTGTAGGTGTCGGTGGAAAGATAACATGCATGTCCAAGACCGTTTGGTTTCTAGCATTATTCAGCACAATATCATCCCTGAGACAGAGATCTTTAACTAGATCTAACCCCTTATTTAGAAGGCCACCTATGCCACCGTAGGAGGCATCCAGGTGAAATGGATAAAGGCTATCATGTATCATAATGTGGGCCTAGGAGTTGGTACGAATATGAGCTACCTTCCATACTGTCATCTTTTCACTTCTAACTTTCGACTATTTGGAGTAAGATTCTAGGGAGAGCCGATGTAGAAGAAGGCCCCTATGCCATTGGATAGATCCTCCCTTAGGAGGATGAGGATAGAGGAGGCGCTTATGGAGCAGTAGGCAGGAAAGGTGCATATGGATTGGTCTCCATGGCCAAATTAACAAACCGTTGATCCAAACAGTAGGACCCATAGTATAGAGCGATCTGAGACTCCTAGCTCCTGATCTAGATCGAGCGGTAGGAGATCAGGGTAAAGTAGTTGGAGATACGAGAGGAGTAGCACCGCCGGGGTAATGAGCTTGGATGCATAGCCCCCATGATTCGATCACCCGGTTGCGACCATGTTTCTTGCCTTTGCGAAGGACCATCTCCCATCCCTTAAATTATAGTAGAATTAGTAGCAATGGTAGTTACTTCCAGCAGTTTTTTTTCTTTTAGGTTTGGGTTGTAACCATTAGTTGTTTCGATTTGTGTAAAACACGTACAATGTTAATGAGAAGTGATCTTCTTTATTTATTTTACATATTGATCCCAGTATTCACAGGAAAATGTATCATTGGAAAATGGCAAAATAAGGAAATCTTGTAAGAGTAAATTAACTAATGAAAAAGAAAAGAAAATAGGAAAAGACTGGAAGTTCATAAAATAAATTAGGAATTTTATTTAATTAGCTACTAAAAAGGAAAAATAAAGTTAAGTCCTATAAATGTTGAATTTTTGGGAGATAAATTTTAGCGTGCGAAGGATAGGGAAAGGTTCTTACGAAACTACGAGTCAATGTCCCTATGCCTTAAAAGATGCAATTTATAAATAAACTTGTGTGCTGGCTGTTACTTTGTAGTAATAAAAAATGTTTTTGAAATTGAAAATTTACCATTGCGTAGGATAGATCTTTTAGCCCACATTTTAGCAAAGCTGATTTCAACTAGACTTAGAAGGCCAAAATGAGGGAAAGAAGAGTGACAAACTTGGAAACATGCTTAGAAAGGCTAAAAAATTGGACATAGCGTGTTTGATGGAAATTGGGGTTAAATAGACTACTTGGTTCCAAGAGGTTTTTCTTCCACTCGGCACTTCTCAATCTCCTTATACTTTAAGTACTTCTTCAAGAAACCATGATAAATTGCTTTTTCACGAAGATAGTGAGCAACACTAAGGATTTTGAAGAAGAAAGCAAAGAAAGAAGGAAAAGACAAGCTATGTTGGGTGAATCATTAGAAAGAACTAAATCTTTAGGAAAGAACAGTTTGGAATGCATCGAATTGGACATAGAAAGGAAACAAATAAGATAAAGGACTTTTACTCTGAGAAAAACCACCTGGTACGAGAGGAACCTCTTCGTACATAGAGGTTTATGTTGGAGATTGGGCCGGCATGTTCACTTTTTACACTTGGACTTGCATCTGGACAATATTCAACATGGGCTCCTAGGTCTACTTGTGAGTTTCTCTATAAATACCAACCCTATAGCTACTGAAGAGGGGATGGACACTCAGCATCTTCTTCACTCTTATCTCCTTCTCCAAATATACTTTAGAAACTCCATTGTAAATCAAAGATCCACTAGATTGTGGCCAGATCCGATAAAATTAATTGTAATCCAGACAGAATACGAATTAAAGTGGACATAGGCCGAAGAAACCGCCGACCACTATAAAAATTATGCCTCCTTTTTTTCTTTCTGTTTTATTTTATTGGAGCTAGTGCTTTCATCAGATATTTAAGTGTTGGTTCTATTTTTGGCATCAACATTTCAGTGTTTTCACTGAGAAAGAGCTAAATTTCACAACCTAGAAATTGGATTTGATGTTTGGAAGAAGATGAAGAGATCTAACACTAGATTTAAGATTGTAGAAAGTCAACCAGAGTATGGAAGCAACTAGGAGGTGCCCTCAAATTCCAATCGATCCATCTTTGTGACCAGAGAGGATATGAAGAAAATGATGAACGAGGTGCAAGATGGAATAATGGCTCGACAGCAGGAATTGCTAAATGGATTTTTCCAAAGGATAGGACAATAAGGAATAGCTGGAGCCGTTGGAACTTAGAACCAAGGACAAGGAACAAATCCAGAAGCAAATGGAATTGAAGTGGATCAAACTGGAACGATGTCCCTATGACTAGAACCTGCCGGTACCAACCTCAATCCTCTCGATATCAAGAAGAATTTACAAACGGGCAATGTCAATTTAGATCTAGGATGAGCTTTAATGCCTAGAACAGGCAATGTTGGAGCCAAAGAGGCATATCAAAATGCGAATTCATAACAACGTGAGATGGAACCAGAAGCTTACCATAGGAAAAAGGGAGGCAGATTGAAGTTATGGATCAGAGACTTCTATGGGATGATAATCCAAAATAGGATGGGTTAGAGTCAGGTTCGATTCTCTTACCTCGCCTTTTGTTTTAGATAAATGATGCAATATCACTATCAGACCTCTTACATGTGTATGAGATCTGGTCGATCCATAGGCACATTCCGAGTTGGAAGTCTAAAGGTGATCCCTTATAGGATTAGATATCTTATATTCACCAGATGCCTTGACTTATGCTTCATGAGAGATGACTGACACCGATTAGGGAACACCAATGGAGATTGATGACCTACTGAAATTGATTAGGATTTTATAAACCACTTGAATGTGATGACTGATATTGATCGTGGTAGTCCCGTCTGGAGAAACGAGGTAGTAACCGTAAGAAGTAGTCTCCTTATCGGAGAGTAAGTGGATGGACTTGCTTGTCATTGAGTCTTCTTTTTGGAGAGCGAGCGAATTGGGCTCAGCAAGGATACTAAGTGATCAAAAGTAAGTCCCCTTATTGAAGAGTGAGTATATGGACTTGCTTATCATTGAGTCCCCTCATTGGAGTGCGAGAAGATTAGGCTCGGCAAGGATCCAGAGATTGTACCCAAGATTGGATGACAAACCATCCAGGGAGATAGAACCCTAGATTGAATGACAAACCATCTGGAGAGATTGCACCCTAGATTGGTTGAGACCCTAGATTAAATAGAACCTTTTTTGGATGTTAAATGATCCAGAGAGATCAAACCCTAGAATGGACATAGCTTGACCTCAGGATTTAAACGCCTTGTAATCGAAATGAGATGAATAAATCTTGGGTGAACATGGGATGATTTTGGTATACAAAATGATACCTTTGGATAAGAGACAAACTGATCATGATTTACGGCGATGCTTGATCAAGGATCGGAGTCCAAAGCTAAAACAAGTCTAGAATTGGCCTATTAGAGAATCCAAAGGAACCAGACAATTCAACAAGATCAGGCTCAATGGATGGCCAGAGAGCTCAACTATCAAATATTGACTATTGTTGAAACTTGTTCTTAAACAAACCATGCCTTACATTCAAAAATGCACTTTAGGGGGCAAATGTTAACCCACTTTCTAGCCAATACGATTTCGACTAGACTTATAAAGCCAAAATGAAGATGATAAGAGTCATGAACTTGGAAACATGCTTAGAAAGGCTAAAAGATTAGACTTGAGAAGTTTAATGAAAATTGGAGCTAAGTAGACCACTCGGTACCGAGAGGAACCTCTCGGTACCAAGAGGTTTTTCTTCCACTTAGCACTTCCCAATCTTCTTATACTCCAAGTACTTCTTTAGGCAATCGTGATAAAGTTCTTTTTCTAGAAGATAGATGAGCAACACTAAGGATTTTGGTAAAAAATCAAAGAAAATAGGAAAAGACAAGCGATATCGGGTGAATCATAAGAAGGAAGTAAATCTTCAGGAAAGAAGAGTTTGGAATGCATCGAATTGGAAACGAAAGGCAAGAAAAAGAAGATAAAGGACTTTACCCAAAAAAACCACTGGTGTCATGAAGAACTTCTTGGTGCTATGATGTTATTGCTAGAGATTAGGTTGGCATGTTTACCACTATATACTTCGACTTGCATCTGGACTTTATTCAACGTAGGCTCCTAAGTACACTGGCGAGTTTTTCTATAAATACCAGGCCTATAGCTATTAAAAAGTGGATGGACACTCTGCATCTTCTTCACTCTCATCTCCTTCCCCAACTATGCCCTAGAAACTCCATTATAAATCTGAGTCAACTGATTGTGGTCAGATCTAATTAAATTAGTTGTAATCGAAGAAAATAACTGATAACAAAGATTAAAGTAGATGTAGGCTAGAGAATTCGCTGAACCACTATAAAAATTGTGCCTCCTTTTTTTGCTTTTACTTCTATTTTACTAGAACTCATGCTTTCATCTAATATTTGGGTGTTGGTGCCATTTTGGCATCAATAGAGTCCAATATGGACATTAAACTATTGACTAAATTTAGCATAAGATGTGGCATAATTTTATGAATTTTGAAAGGCCACCAATTTAGCATAGGAAAATAGTCGACGGGTTAGCAAGTATGAATTAAACTATGGAGGAGAAGTGGCAGTATTATGAAATATAGTTAGTGGCAAGGAAAAAGCTATTTTAGCTATGAATCTCTTTTGCCATACCTTTTCGGTAGGTGAACAAAACTAGTTTAATATATTTCTTCTTTAATATTTTAAGATTTAGAATAAAAAATTTCATATGCAAACTATACTTGAAAATTTGAAAAAAGTATCTGGGCACAAGAGAAGGTTCCAAGGTAAAATGGAAAAAGTGGTATATAAGAGAAGGTTATAAATAAAAAATTCTCCATCTAAACCCTCTTTCGGCATAAAGAATATAGGTTAAGAAAACTAAATTTTCCAAAAATTTGGATGCTAGAATTGATGTGCAAGGATTTTGGATGGTAAGGATTGGATATAAAAAATTGGCTGAACTATACTTCTATTCGTAGAAGAGTAGGAAAATTTGGATAAAAGAACAAAGTTTTAGATTCAAAAATTTGCATACATATAGAACAACCAGTATATATAGGTTGTTTGTACAATATTTTTCAAATTTTTTTTAGAAGAATGCTTTCATATGGGACGCGCCGATTTAGAATTATTTTGCATACAACCATGTATGTTGTGATACACCGTGTGTGACTACCCATAATTTCAGTCATTTGAAATTTGTATATTTAATTGATTTTAAATATTCACAAATAAATTTTGTAAGCGGGATAACTTATATTTGAAATATAGGAATTTAGTTGGATAATTAAATTAGTAATTTAATATTTGAAATCGTGTAAATAATCGAAAATTGGATTTAATGTGAATAAAAATGATTTATAAAGATGAATTAAATTCTATTTGAATCAGAGTGATGTTGGTAAACTTTAGAAATTGATTTAAAAGTTAAATTGTAGAAATTGAATATTTTAATATTTAATTAACGTGTAAAAATAGTCATTTTTCAAAAAGTCTCGAATTTCAACGAAACCTGTTTCATTGGATCTGTAATGTTATATTATTGTAGGATTTCAAACTTATTGTCAATCGGATTTACGGTTTGTCTAGGGCAAGCTAAAACACGTAGAAATTTGTTTAAGTGAATTTTAAATTTAAATAGTCGATTTGAAAACCTATCTTCCAAATACGATCTAATTGGCCCCCGATATATATTCCATTGTGTTCGGAATAGGGGTAAAACATTATAGACACCAGGCGACATGCTTCATTTGGAGTTCAAAAAATTTTCGAATGAATAGGGTCGCGAAATTATCTATAAAAGGACTTCATTTTTCTGTTTTTGTTCAAAAACTTTAATCAGAAAACCCTAGCCGTCGTTTTGTATTTAATGGCTGAAATCTTCCAAACTTCTTCTCTTAATGTCTCTTAATCCATATGCTTTCGTCAAAAACTTCCAACTACAAAATGATTGAGCTTCATGAGATCTTCAAATCTATGTGGTGATGATGAATTTTCGAGGAACGATGTGGTAGAAAATCAAGCTTGAAGGCAACATGTTCGCACATGTTTTTCAATGCAGGGAGGCGATGGAGCTTCGCAAGATTCAGGCCGATGGTGGTGCTTGAGTAGGCCTTCGTCGTGGTGGACTCCGATCTTATTCTGGTGGCTCGTAGGCAGTTGTGGCCATCAAAAATTTCGAACGACAATGGGTCTATACGCATGCGTTTTGAGCCTGGGGAGAAGAAAGTGATCACGGTCCTGATTTGAAGAAGCTAGATCAATGGCCAGAAATAAGCCAGGCTAAAAAATAAATTGATATATATATAAATATATATATATATATAAATATATATATATATATATATATATTAAATTCGTATAAACCTCTTAAAGCTATAACTTTGTCATACGAGGTCCATTTTTGATGAAACAAGTTGTGTTGGATCCGTAGTGACGAGCATTACAATTTAGAGCTGGTTTGGAGTTGATTGGAGCTAGTGTAAATTTTAGGTAAAATTAAACACCTGTTTAATTTTATACGGATATATATATACATACATATATATATATGTATGTATGTATATATATTAAATTCGTATAAACCTCTTAAAGCTATAACTTTGTAATACGAGGTCCATTTTTGATGAAACAAGTTGCGTTGGATTTATACTGACGAGCGCTACATTTTAGAGCTGTTTTGGAGTTGACTGGAACTAGTGTAAATTTTGGATAAAATTAAACACCTGTTTAATTTTATACGGAATAAAACACTATAACTGCTTTTGGAACCAAAGTGAGTACAACTCACTCAATCTGACTCACTGATATTTTTATATAAGTAAGAATAAATATTGTTTATGATCACTGATGATTGTGTCGATGATATATGATATATTATTTATATATTGATTGGTGTTTGGATATATTCCTACCAATTGGAGTAGATGAGACCTTATACGTTCCCGTGTATGAGCAGATGACCCTTCGTACGCGCGTCTGCCTCGAAACGGACATTGTACATATATTTCTAATATGTATATTTGTTGCTGGTGACAGGTTGGAGGGACCCAACTGGACTCCTCACCAGTATTGGTTTATTTACAGATATTGTGACATATGCTGTTATCATGCGATATATGATTTTTTTGGACACCGTGATTGATGTATTTAGTGCTATTGCAGCATTGGGCCTATTTTTGGAATTTTAAAGATGTTAAAGTTATGATTTCCAAATTAAAAAAGATTTTCAAGTGATTTTGAAAATAGATGTTTTATTAATTTTTAAATGGTTAAAGGGATGAATTTATTTTAAATAAATAAAAATGATAATTTTTATGTTATAAAAATTATGATTTTTGGGAAATAAAATCAGAATGTGATTTTTGAAATGTGAAGTTGATTATTTTATAAAATAGTTTAAATTGAGATTTTTGAATTTAAAGGTTTGTACGTAAGATTTATAAAATTGAATTTTTATAAATTAAAATGATGGAATTGTAAAGAATTTTTGTAAATGTTAAAGTGGAGATATAAATGGATTTTGTAAGTAAATAAGATTTATAAATTTGTAAAGATATAATCAAATGAATTTGTAAATAAATGATTTGTATGTAAATTAACTTATAAATTGTATTTATGGCACATACATGAGATAATGAAAGTGGTAAATAAAGGATTTTTATATATGAAAGTTTTTATGAAATAAAAATAATGGAATTTATAAACATTGTTTTATAAATCCGAAATCAATTGAATTTGATAAGTTAATTATTATAGTTTATTAAAGGAATTTCATCCATGATTTTGGATAGTGTTTAATCCTTTAATTAAATGTGCAATAGTAATGAATTTGGTAAAAGAAATATATCCATGATTTTGGATAGTGGATTATCTTTAATAAAATGTGTAGAAATATTGGATTTGGTAAATGAATTGTATTCACGACTTTTGGACATAAAATGGATATTTTTGGGTAGTGACATTTTAAATGGAGTTAATTGGTTTGAAGATGTTTTAAAATGTGTTAAGTATCGAATACATAGATTTCAACATTCATTATTGAAATAGACATTTTCGAGAAATAAGGAAATGATGGATTATAACACTGTTGTTATAGTAAATTATTTCCGAAAGGAAATCTTTTGTATAGTATATGGGCTTTATATATCTATCTAATTTTCGAATCCCTATACTAGTGATTTTGGTTTATCGTAACGATGTTTTACGCAATATTCGTTTTGACCCAAACAAATGTGTTTAAAGAGAACGTTTTCCTTAAAGAATAAAATATATACTTAATCGTGATTTAAGTATATAGGAATTTTCTAAGTGTTGAAAATAAAGTGAATTGTGAATTACTTATTATTAAATAAGTATTTGGAAATGTTTTCCAATATAGAAGTTGAAATGGTTTTGAGAATATTTCTTTTTAAAGATAATTTAAAGTGAATATTTGGCAAGTGATTTAATTAATAAAAGATTATTTATAAAGGCCTAGTGATTGTTTATGTTGCTAGATATTTGTTTGTTTGCGTTGATAGTTAAATAACCAACTAGCAAATTTAGCCATTTTAGTTCCTCGACTTGATGTGGAAACTATTTAGTTGTGCACTTAGTACGTAGCCTTCTGTGTAGCCTTGATTATAGTTTGTGTTGAGCATGTTGATTCGTATAGTATAGAGTATTAATCCAATCTATCGAGCTTCCTTCTTGGCCCAAAGGATAGCAAGTTGAAAGTTGGAGGCGTGATAAGTCTATGAGACTTAGTTTCTATGTGAGGTTGAGAAAAGCTTTTGCACTGTTGGTGCAAAGAGACCGGATCGGTTTATCCGAAAACCACTTCGGACCAACGTATATGCGACAATTGTACAGGTTGCTTGTGATGATATTGATATTCAGGATTTTCATAGTGGGGGACCGCTTGTTGATCGTTTGGGGTTAAAATCCCAACATACATATAGTAGTAATGGTCTCTTCATTATGAAATATCTAATGCAAGGACTATTCGCCACTAATCCTAGGGATTTTCAAACAGGATGTGGTAGGAAAATACCTTCGATTTGTCCTATTCCTAGACAACGTGTATGGATGTTTGTCTAAAATTGCACTTCTAAAGATTACGTACATTGGTTTTTACAAACATACATAAGTGGTGGTGGAGAAGGCAACTTCTCTTAGCTTAACAGCCTCCTTAAGACGTATAAGCTTTAAGGGTTGTATTTTTGTGAAAGGCAATTAGTAGTCAATGGAAATGGTCGTGTGGCATTCAAAGTGATGTGATTGTGATATGTGAAAGGTAATCGTTACCTCTGGCCTCATCAATAGAAAATGACCAAAACAGGGTTAGATGTAGCAAGGCTAAGTGGGTCATTCTCAAGTTGGATATGATCATCATCTTCTAGATATATCTTTACATGCTATGACGTCGTGTATCTGATTATTGTGGTTTGTATGCTATGACGGCCCTCGGAAAAGGTCGGTAACGATCAAAGGATGACATATTTGGTACCATCTAGTTATAGAGGTGGGTCAGTCTTGTGTTAGTGGAGGACAGATGTTATGTGCCTCGAGACATCCATCTAGAGGTGTACCTATCGGAATGTGGTCCCTTCACTTGGTCATTGTATGGAAATCCAAACTCCAATACGTACCTGCCATTTTATTTATAGAGCCTAGTATGCTGGAATTTAATGATGGTAACAATTGTTGATACACGAAGGTATTGATCAATGACAATGAGCAAGAAGATAGATGAAGACCAAAGTATAAACATTAGTATGATTTTTCTATGTGTCTTAGTCTAGATTATTTGTTAAAATCTACCCTCAAGAGATTTGCACGAACATTAGAACACAATTCATAAAAACTTCATTCACATGTTCACTGTGCATACTTTTATACTTCAGTCGACTGAACAGACATGGCCAGTCGACTGAAACTATACACATATACAAAAATGCACAGTTTCAGTCGACTGAATTACCTGTGCAGTCGACTGAAATTGTTCCTGAAAGTTTTTCTTTGTATTTTCAGTCGACTGAATCTCCTTCTCAGTCGATTGAATTTAAACCTGCGAATTTTCTCTGAAAAGACACCTTCTTCTTCCCAAGATTTGCAACCATTCATCAATGGAAATGGAAGAATCTCTTGTTTACAACCTTTGACAACATATGCATCTCTTCTACAAATATAAATTCATGATTCTAACATCATTTAATACACCGAACTCTCTTACTTTAATCTTACTATTCTCTTGTTCATATTCTCTAGATATTCTCTAAGCAATCACCAATCTATTGCTTGAATCACTGTTTTCGTTTATAACATTCTTTTGATTCATAGCAATTCACATTTCCTAAATCTTCACAAACACATTGCATATTCTCGAGGATAAGATTATAGGAATATTGTACTACATTAGACACATTAGTGTTGACAAGAACACAACAAGCCGAATATTGTATTTTAGTAATTGAGTTGAAGTCCTCTTCGGTAGTTGAGGCAAGAAATCTCGTTCGGTTGTTCGGGTAAGTTGTAAACCTATTCCTCCAGGTGAAGTGAGGGTGTTAGTTAGTGAAATTCCTAAGTGAAGCTTAGGGACTAGACGTAGGACGAGAGGTACGAACCAGTATAAAATCCTGGTGTCTCCTTGCATTCACCTACTTTATCTACCTAGACTATTTCATTATTCCCTATTACACGATCCTACCGCATAGCCCACTCTTTCAATTAGTATCAAAGCAAGGTTGTCCTATAACCATAACACCGTTATTAGACATATTGATAATATGGAAAATAATATTGATGATATGGAAAATAACGCAAATACAAGCACAACATCTGCCTATAGTTCTACATTTGCGGAAGGACAATCTACCCAAAGACCTCCTCTATTAAATGGACTAACTTATAACTATTGGGCTACAAGGATGAGGATTTATATGCAAGCAACAAGTTTCGAAACCTGGAATGCTACTCAAGCAGAGTTTGTTGCACCCACGACCGATTATCCTACATGGACACAAACTCAGAAGAATGAAGCAAGTGCAAATGCTAAAGCTATGAATATGCTTTTTTGGGCCCTGGATAGAAATGAATTTAACCGTGTTAGCATATGTACTATTGCATATTAGATATGGGAAATACTTAAAGTCATACATGAAGGCACAAACAAGGTTAAACAAACAAAGATATCCATGTTGAAGAATCAATTCCAAAACTTTAGAATGCGACAAAATGAATCCATCAATGACATGTACTCAAGATCTCAAGACATTCATCATGCTCTAATCGGACTAGGAGAAAGATACACGGACTATGACATTGTGTCTAAAGTTCTAAATTCACTCACTGATGAATGGGAGAGAAAAGTACTAGCAATCGAGGAAGCAAATGATTTATCTACAATGAAACCAGAAGAATTGATTGGAAATCTTATGTCATATGAAGTAAATATGCAAGCTAAAAAGGATCAAGCTCAAGAAAGAAAGAATATTGCTTTTCATGCGGAAAAGGAAGAATCGGAGTCTGAAGATGAGGATCTAGCATTTATAGCCAAAAATTTCAAGAAATTCCTAAAGTATAGAAAAGGAAACAAAAACGGGTTCAAAAAGAATTTCTTGAACAAACCATCATCCTCAAATATAGAATGCTTCAATTGTCATAAGAAAGGACATATGCAAAAAGATTGTCAAGAACAAATGAAGGAAAATAAGAAAAACTTCAACAACAAAAACAAGAAGGATAAATTCAAAAAGAAGGCATTTTCTGTAACACGGGACGATTCAGATTCATCATCATCCGAAAGTGATAGTGATAGCGACAATGAACAGGCAAATGTATGCTTCATGGCTCAAGAATCTGAAGTAAATAATTTAACTTTCGACGATTTAATTGAAGTAAACACTGAACTTTTAAGCACAATAAAAATTCTTAAAAAGAAAATTAAGGAAATTTGTGAAAATCAAAACAAAGCTGAGTTTGAGAGAGATATGGTAAATGATGAAAAGAAAATTCTTGAAGAAGAACTTGAAAAAGTTCAAGAATCTTATTCAAATTCGGAAACTCAATTATCACTTTTAAGTCAAGAAATTGAAACTCAAAAATTAAAGAATGATATAATTATTTCTGAAAATCATGATTTAAAAACTAAAATTAGACAAGTTGAGTTAGAAAATAATAGTCTTCAAACTAGATTAGAGAACATCACTAAAAATGTTTCTAACTTTAACAAAGGAAGAGAAAATTTATCTAAGATTTTAGAAAATTCTCAATCCTCTTCAAATAAACATGGATTAGGATATAATAAGGAGTCAAAAATTCCTAAAAAGAAAAATACAAATTATAAAAGGAATATGGATTGAAAACAACAAAAATTAATTAAGAAACCTATTAAAACAAAAGTACAAAACAAGGTAGTTACAATTTGGGTACCAAAAACTAACAATGTATTAATAAGAAATAAATATATTAAAACATTTATGGACAATGTTCATCATAATAAAAACTATATTTATAAAAAGGACACTAAACCAAACTGGGTTTGGTTTCCTAAAACTCTAACTTCTTAGGACCCTATTAAAAAGTGGGTACCAATAATTTCATATTTATTTTCAGGTCCCACTTAAAAAGAAGAAATGGATATTAGACAGTGGTTGTTCAAAACACATGACCGGAGACAAAGATATGCTTACAAACATCACATACTTTGATGGTGGCTCGGTTACCTTCGGAGACAATTCAAAAGGCTATATCATTGGCAAAGGAGATGTGAACAATTACGGTACATCAAATTTACCTTTCATAACAAATGTTTCATTAGTTGAAAATTTAAAACATAATCTACTTAGCATAAGTCAATTATGTGACAAAGGTTTTAAAATAACTTTCTCGAATAATAAATGTAAATCTTATATTTAAAGGAAAAAGAGATAGAAATATTTATGTTCTAAATATGAATATTAATCATAATTCAAGTATGTGTTTACTTGCCAAAGATAATGATCCTTGGTTATGGCACAAAAGATTTTGTCACATAAATTTTAAAACTATTAGAAAACTTTCTAAAAACGAATTAGTAAGAGGATTACCCAAAATAAATTTTAAAATAAATAATTTTTGTGATGATTGTCAAAAAGGAAAATTAACGAAATCATCTTTTAAATCTAAGAAAAATATTTCAACTTTACAACCATTAGAATTACTACATACGGATTTATTCGGACCAACACAAGTTCAATCCATTAATCATAGTCGATACGTATTTGTAATTGTTGATGATTTTTCAAGATATACATGGACTATTTTTATGAAAAATAAAAGTGACACTTTTGAACATTTTAAAACATTTGTCAAAAGAATCCAAAACATTAAAAACTTGAAAATAAAAAATATTCGAAGTGATCATGGAGGCGAATTGGAAAATGAAGTTTTTGAAACATTTTGTAAAAAGAAAGGAATTAATCATAATTTCTCTTTTCCTAGAACTCCTCAACAAAATGGAGTTGTAGAAAGAAAGAATAGAACATTACAAGAATGCGCAAGAACATTGTTAAATGGGTGTTCTCTACCAAAACATTTTTGGGCAGAAGCAGTTGCTACTGCATGTTATGTATTAAATAGAATTTCAATTAGACCTTTAACTAAAAATACTTCTTATGAACTATTCAATAATAAAAAACCAAATATATCTTATTTTAAAATATTTGGATCAAAATGTTTTATTTTAAATACAAAAGATCAACTAGGAAAATTCGATTCAAAAGCTGATGAAGGAATTTTCGTAGGATATTCTGAACAAAGTAAAGCATATCGAGTATTTAATAAACGAACAAACTTAATTGAAGAATCTTTACATATATCTTTTGATGAAAACTTTAATAAAAATTTAAATATAAAAGATGATGAAGAATTGATAAATATAGAAGAAATAAACCTTGAAAATAATAATGAACTAAGATCTCCTCCTAGAATATTACGAGATCATCCAACTCAAAATATAATAGGAGAAATAAATTCTCAAGTTAGAACAAGAAATCAACTAAATAAAATGGGTCATGTAGCTTTCATTTCATCTATAGAACCTAAAAATCCAAAAGAAGCATCAACAGATGATTATTGGATTATCGCAATGCAAGAAGAATTAAATCAATTTGAACGTAACAATGTTTGGGAATTAGTTCCCCGTCCGAATAATCAATCAGTAATTGGAACAAAATGGATTTACAAAAATAAAGTAGATGAACAAGGTAATATAACAAGGAATAAAGCAAGACTAGTAGCACAAGGGTATAATCAAGAAGAAGGTATTGATTTTGAAGAAACATTTGCTCCTGTTGCAAGATTGGAAGCAATACGTATACTATTAGCCTTTGCTTGTTTTCACAATTTTAAACTTTATCAAATGGATGTTAAAAGTGCATTTTTAAATGGTTTTATTAAAGAAAATGTATATGTAGAACAACCTCCGTTATTTATAAATGAAAAATATCCGGATCATGTATTTAAATTAAAAAAAGCACTATATGGTCTTAAACAAGCTCCTCGTGCTTGGTATGAAAGACTTAAAAGTTATTTATTAAACTCAGGATTTAAAATTGGAAAAGTAGATCAAACACTTTTTATTAAAAATACTGCCAAAGATATTTTAATAATTCAAGTTTATGTAGATGATATTATTTTTGGTTCAACAAATGAAAATTTGTGTAAAGAATTTTCAAAAATAATGACTAATGAGTTCGAAATGTCTCATATGGGAGAACTATCTTATTTTCTCGGACTTCAAATCAAACAATTAACAAATGGAATTTTTATAAACCAAGAAAAATATTGTGATAATTTAATAAAACGATTCGGCATGGAAAACACTTCTGCTAAACCTACTCCTATGAGTACCACTACACATCTCGAGCGAGATGAAAATGGCAAAAGTGTTGATCAAAAATTGTTTAGAAGTATGAAAGGTTCTTTGCTCTACTTAACCGCTAGTAGACCTGACATAATGATGAGTGTTTGTTTGTGTGCACGTTTTCAATCTGATCCTAAAGATTCACACTTAAGAGCAGTAAAACGAATAATGCGATATCTTAACCAAACTAAAGATTTCGGTCTTTTCTATCCAAAAGAATGTTCGTTTGAGTTAGTGTCATTCAGTGATGCTGATTTTGGTGGATCCCGAACGGATAGAAAAAGTACAAGTGGTACTTGCCATTTCATTGGAAAATCACTTGTGTTTTGGTTTAGTAAGAAACAAAATTGTGTCTCACTTTCCACATGCAAAGCAGAGTATATATCAGCTGCTTTAGCTTGCACACAAGTTATATATATGCAACAAACACTTAAAGATTTTAATATAAATTTAACAAATTCTACAATATATTGTGATAATACAAGTACCATAAACTTATCTAAAAATCCTGTTAATCACTCTCGTACAAAACATATAGATATTCGCCACCATTTTTTACGAGACAATATCGAAAAAGGAAAAATTAATTTAGAACATATTTCTACCGAAAATCAAATTGCCGATATATTTACTAAACCTCTATTAGAAAACTCCTTTATAAAACTTCGACGAGAATTAGGTATAATATCCTTTAAAGATATCAATTAAATATAATTTTAAAATATTCAATCATTTCAGTCGACTAAAAATCTGTTCAGTCGACTGAATGAAAATATCCAATATTTTTCAGAAATGTTATATGTTACATTATGTAATTTTTAAACCACACGTTTTAAAACTAAATTATTAATATGAACCATACTTTTCTATCAACATTCTCCTAACCACTAAATCATTATGCGGTTACAAATTTTAAAATAAATTATAACCATTAGTTATTTAGTAAAGCTCGACTATAAATAAACTCAAAAAAATTTATTTTTTTCACATCTCGATCTTACAATTAAAAGCTTAATCAAATTTCAATACAAAATGTCGTCAAACAACTCCTTCTCTCCAATCAATATCACCTCGTCAGTTGATAACACTCTAACATCGCCAAAACTTCCCACACCAACACCAGCACATGAGCCGGTTTACAAATGGGAAAATTATCGTACTGGTTTCACACCAGAATCTAAAAAGGCAAAACGAGGACTATTTATTTCCCCTGACACAAAAAGAAAGATTGATGAAATTCATCACTTTCAACAACAACAAATAGATCTTCAATGAGAGCTATACTTCGAGCAAAAAGTTACGGTAAGACGTTTGAGTTTTCTAGAACAAATCGGTTTACGCTTCTGTGGATCAAAGAAGAACGAAGTGGCTGAACCCCTACCTCGCCCTGTTAGCTCACTTGATCCATCTTCATCTTATCGTACACCAGTCGATCCTATGAATCCTTGGGCGTCTCCTAAGACTCCTCAATATAGTCCGAATTCATGGGATATAAATTACATGAAGAATGAAGGAAAGAATTCTCCAAGTCCATCTCCAAAGAAATAGTTAAAATTTTGTATGATGTTACATCAATATTTTTGTAACTATTTCTTTAAATAAATTGTTTAATTTCAAAAATTAACTGAAACAACAAAATTGCATGTTTCAGTCGACTGGACCCATCTGCACAGTCGACTGAAAATTCAGCAGCAAAATTTCTTTGTAACAAAATTCAGTCGACTAAAAGTACTGCTCAGTCGACTGAATATATCACAGAACACTTCGGCCTTTGATTCAGTCGACTGAACAGAACATTCAGTCGACTGAACGCTGCTTCCCAAGCAGAATTTCCCCTTTTAACCACCAAAATTTACCATACCTATTCAATTTTACCTCCTACAAACCTTCTTCCCCAAATCTATTCGAAACCTTAGCTCTCGAATTCCTCAAAATCAAATCAATTCTCACCAAAATGGCACCAAAAAGATCAAGAGCCTCATCTCCTTCATCCTCCGAGCCAATTGATGCTCAAATAGCACAATGGCTTTATGATGGAACTGCTGTCACCCGATGGAACAAGATGAAGAATTCTCGAATCTTTGAGCATTCTTTCGTTGATTTTCATAGCTTTCAAACCTACAACCTTCAAGCATTAACAGATCCGGCAGGTTTGACTCCACTTCTAGACTTGAAAAGAAATGATCATGTCATTAATCATGTAATGGTAAAATTATTTTACGCTAATCTTAATCTTGGACACCAAACTCCAAGAAATCCAAACAATAGTATTTGGAGTATGGTGTGTGGAAAGAAAGTTTGGTTCTCCTTGGATAGAATAGGATACATTTTAGAGTCTCCAAATATCGGGAGAAAGCTAGAGGATATAGAATTCAACCCACATATTCGCGACAACATCAACCATCGATTTATGGAGGATAATATCAACTTTAGGGATTTTAAGTCCACCTCCCTTCGACCTATGGCGAGAATTCTCCATAAAGCCCTAATGTGAACAATTACACCTCATACGGGATCGTACGAAATTATCTACCAAAATAACTATCGAGCACTATATGCTATTTTTGGCAATATACAAGTTAATTGGGTACAGCTTATTCTTGATGAGTTTCTCACTTTCAACAATGGCAAAATGCGCACTATTTACTTTGGAGAGTACATCATGCGACTTCTCCTAAATGTCGATACGCCATTACCTGAATCAAAGAATACAATGGTCCATCAGATTAACCATCGGACCATAAGCCTAATGCAACTCCCATCTCCACCTCCTCGCATAATATCACTTGCCGAATGGGAAGCAAGGCATCAAGAACAACAACAACAACCTCCTCAACCTCGCCACGAAGAACATCTCGAGCAAGATGATGAAATTCGTCTTGTTGACCCAAGCTTCACTACCAACCAATCCTTGGGGATATTGTCAAGAAATCAACAAATACTTGACACTCGTCTTAAAAAGGTAGATCATAAGCTTGATAAAATCAAAGGATTCTTCAACAAGCTTTGGGATGCAATCTCATGCTCAAGCACCACTACTGCTTCAACATCTCGCGGCAAACGTCCGGCACCCACGTTTACATGGACGACATCCGAAGAGCATACAACTAGCAGCGCAAGCGGAGCTAGTTGTGGCCAAGGAGGAAGAGCACCTAGACCACCAATAGGAGGACCCGTCATACGTGAACCAACTGGGAGGGAAGGTTCATATGACTGGGATAAGGATGAGTGATTTTGTTGTTTTGATGTCTATTTTTAAACTTTCTAATGGCTTGTATAAATAGCTATTTTATACTTGTCTGTCATAACATTTTTATTTCTCTTAGTTCATGCTTATATTCTCTATGATTTAGTGATTGTTTTGATATATTATTACTACTGTTAGTTCTTCCTTTTTGTCGATGACAAAGGGGGAGAAAATCTATGGTACTAACTTTGTTTTGTAGAAAAAAAATATATAGTGCATACATTCAGGGGGAGAAAGTAAGTATATACATCTTTAGAATAGTATTATCATCAATCAAAAAGGGAGAGAATGTTGATACACGATGGTTTTGATCAATGACAATGAGCTTCAACAAATAGGAAGAGAATGCAAAAGCTAGAAGAAGATAGATGAAGACCAAAGTATAAACATTAGTATGATTTTTCTATGTGTCTTATTCTAGATTATTTGTTAAAATCTATCCTCAAGAGATTTGCACGAACATTAGAACACAATTCATAAAAACTTCATTCACATGTTCACTGTGCATACTTTTATACTTCAGTCGACTGAACAGACATGGCCAGTCGACTGATACTATACACATATACAAAAATGCACAGTTTCAATCGACTGAATTACCTGTGCAGTCGACTGAAATTGTTCCTGAAAATTTTTCTTTGTATTTTCAGTCGACTGAATCTCCTGCTCAGTCGACTGAATTTAAACCTGCGAATTTTCTCTGAAAAGACACCTTCTTCTTCCCAAGAGTTACAACCATTCATCAATGGAAATGGAAGCATCTCTTGTTTGCAACCTTTGACAACATATGATCTCTTCTACAAGTATAAATTCATGATTCTAACATCATTTAATACACCGAATTCTCTTGCTTTAATCTTACTATTCTCTTGTTCATATTATCTAGATATTCTCTAAGCAATCACCAATCTATTGCTTGAATCACTGTTTTTGTTTATAACATTCTTTTGATTCATGGCAATTCACATTTCCTAAATCTTCACAAACACATTGCATATTCTCGAGGATAAGATTATAGGAATATTGTACTACATTAGACTCATTAGTGTTGACAAGAACACAACAAGTTGAATATTGTATTTTAGTAATTGAGTTGAAGTCCTCTTCGGTAGTTGAGGCAAGAAATCCCATTCGGTTGTTCGGGTAAGTTGTAAACCTATTCCTCCGGGTGAAGTGAGGGTGTTAGTTAGTGAAATTCCTAAGTGAAGCTTAGGGACTGGACGTAGGACGAGAGGTCCGAACCAGTATAAAATCCTGGTGTCTCCTTGCATTTACCTACTTTATCTACCTAGACTATTTCATTATTCCATATTACAGATCCTACCGCATAGCCCACTCTTTCAACAATTTCGGCTATTTTGATTATTATTTGTATATTAAACACTGGTATAATATAAGAGGATTTGATATGAAATGATTTAGTTATCGTAAGGTAGAAACATGTCTGTGTTTATGTATGGACTTGTCTTACGAGGTACTTTTGTGTTGATAAAGGAAAAGTTTGGTACTTAAATAAATTCCTTTGAATATGTTTCTCACGCCGGTTTACAAGACTGATCTTCTTCCCTTTCAATGCTTGGGTCAGACCGAGTATATTTACAGGTTTAGATTGGTGCTTTTGGAGCTTCAGCAGGAGAGCTAGAATCTTCATTTCGTATACACATATCGATTTTGATTATTGATTATCCGCTGCTTAATTATTATATATCATCGGCAATTGTGAGGACAAGTTATTATAACTGCCCAGGCTAATAACTAGTGATTGATTGTTGTACTCTGGTTGACGTATGTATATATACAGTTTCTGTTTTGCAAAGATCATTGATACGATATTATATGTTTTCCGCTGCGATATGAGATTCAGTATTGTTCTTTTGGTTCTATCTTCTCTCTTTCTTCTCATCTCTTCTTCTCTCTTCTTTTCTTTCTCTTGACTTTGCGAAGGTCTGTGTTTTTTTGGTCGGACATGTGTGGTTTATTGTCGATTCAAAGGGTATGGATTTGCAAGTCTTCACACCTTGCATTTGTACACTATTAGTTGAAATATTGGTTGCACACTAATTGGTAGGTTGGATTAGGATGGTTCTAGCTGTGTTATATGATTTGGTCCTTGAATAATTTTTGGGATGGAATTATTTTAAGGGGAAGAATGTAACACCTCGTAAATTAAATGATAATTAATTAAAAAAATTAAGTAATACTTAGCAATGCCAAAAATAGAATTTTTCACAAATTTCAAATTTTTTCTAAGAAACTAGCACTATTGCATCCGTGGCAGTTTTTTGATCAATTTTCATGTGTAAAGTTTTTCGATCGGAGTCCAAACGAAAAGGTTATTAACGTTTGAATTTTTCGAGTCCAAAATAAATATACATATGTAATTAAGGAAATATACATAATTAACTGACATTAATTACCTTCAGTTATAGTTAACTGATATATAACATCAACCTAACCTATAAGAATAATTAACATTAGGGTAAATCGGTTAAGAACAGAGAGAATAATGTACAAATGGAAGTTAATCAACGTGACGAAACATCAGAAATTAATAAACCAAATTACACCAATCGGTCGACCTTTTAATTGGGATCGGTCACCATAGCGGCCGATCGGTGGATATTGATGGCTGTAAATTTTACCTAGGCCGAATGGCCTGGATTTAAAATAAAAGAATATGACAATTGGCACTGATTCAAATACCTTTAAATACGGGCATGCCCCTAACGTTTCTTCTTATATTTTCTTAATCTACAACGAAGCTCTATCATTTCTCCTCTCCACAAATTCTAAAATCTAAATAAATCTATAGTTTATATACGTACATATAAGAGGAGAATAATAGTGGATAATAGAGAAGAAGTAAAGGGCCGAATCGAATCGCCAAGTCTAAGATAAAATATAAATCCAGATCTAAATTAAATCCAAATCTCTTCTTAGATCTAGATTTATAATAGATATATGTATGCTTATAGTATATATATATATATATATATATATATATATATATATTGATAGGGATAAAAAGGGGAGTCAAACTGTAATAAGATGGATTAGATCTGGAGATTTGAAAAGCTAAATGGTGAGTGGGAAATGATATTTTTATACAAATTGGATTTATTTTATTGTAAATCTATTCCCTATATGCCTGGATATAATTACTTAGAGTCGAAGGCTTAATTATATGCATGAAATGAAATTGGAACCTATGCCTACATATTCTACGAACTGTTAACTAAAATGTGGAAAGTAAAGGTGTAAGTTACAGTCCATAAATTAACAAGATCTTATAGATATTCCATATTTGCGGATTTAAATAGCATATGTCAAATAATATGAAATAGAAGTTATTATAAGTTGAACTAGGATTTAAGTAATATTTTAATTCCTTGGAACGAAGTGCGTTGATACGAAATTTCTATAAATTATCTAGTTTTATAATGAATAAATGTATAACATTTGAAATAGCAAGGAATATGCTTAAAATATCAATAATAAAAACAAAATGACAATTCCTTGTAATTCCAAACATAACACAAATCCCCATTTGGGTAAGTTATAGAAGTTTGCAGTGTCAACAGTTCCTTTTAGGAGAGATGTAATTCCAATCATTAAAATGTAGAAATCCCTAGGTATAAACTAAAGAATTCTAAGTAGGGACAATAATAACAGTCTAAATGTAAAACCGATATATGAAATAAAAGAAAAGTTTGAAATTAAACAAAAAGCGATGAAATGTGTTAAATTATTGAAATGAGTAAGTAATGGAGTAGGTAACCAGAGAAAGATAATATGAGATAAAAAGGAACAGTAAATAGATCTAATAACAAAAAGGGGAAGTGAATCGTAACATATATTTGAATCATCTAAGTTAAAAGTAAGCTGTAAATATTAGATAAAAGGAACATCAAATAGATATAATAAAAAAGTGAAATGAATGGATATAAATAAATCTTTTAAGTTAAACGTAGGAGATAAATGACATTAAATTAACTATAATAAGACAAGGAGACGATTATTTAAAAGTAACTAAATATCAACAGTTGAACATTGGTGGCGTAGTAAATAAATATGTGTGTATAGCCTCAAGTATGCGTTTATAATGGGTGTGAGCTATTGAATTTAGCTGATAGATTAGGTTAAATAAGAATGACATAGTCGGTAAATAGGTTGGAATGCAAGGTCTGTAGTATTACGTAACAGAAGTTTGCCCACCACAATGGGCTACTAGCAGTTTTGTATATATTATACTAATGTGGGACATATCGAAATGTAGGACCCATTGGATTATATGTTCACATGTAGGTGAAAGGAATATCATGTAGGATGGTTCGCCTCGGTTAAAGTTTCAAAGGACATTAGAGCCTACTTCAACCTTCTAAGGGGTATTAAGTAACAAGTGGTTATTTCCTAGATTTTGCATTAGGCAATCTAAAAGGTATGATGTGCAAGGCTAGTGCTATAACAGTGAGACTGGTACCATGTACGAGAGTAGGTACTGTTTCATAGGTCGAGAACATCACCGGCCTAAACGGGCTGCACCTCCTACCCTTGTAGATCATGTTTTGGTCATGCACCGCCATGATTACTTGTTAGTTAGTTTGTTAGAAGGCAAGACTAGTTAGCTCTTAATGGAGGTTTTTCAAAATGAATAGGATACTGCTAAACTATTGTAACACCTTATTAGGCACTACGGGAGTTCATGGTATCCCCAACGATGAGGATGTGATATTGCGTTGACGATGGATCTTAATGAGGTACTGAATTACAGATACTAGCGGGGAAGTGTCTTAGTCCAAAGGGGGAATGTGGTGTATTTATATATAGAGAGAGACATGCACACGTATGTAGTTATTGTATACTATGAGTAGATGGGGCATATCATATGCATACGTGGAGTCATATCGACTAAGTAAAATAAAAGATATAACCTGTAATGGAAGGCAATCGACATAAACTAGTGTTATGTATAAAGTGTGTAATTTACCAATCACCAGAATGTTATTCTAACCCTCTCCTCATTACAATGCAATAGGATAGTCTAAAGTGATAGGTACTATTGCAAGATGGGAACAGTCGAAGGAAGTATTACCTTATGCATGCTTGACACTGACAAAGACACTGGATATCAGAAGAGTTAGCCTTGGTCGGTAGCCATATGTTTTATTATACTTTACTATTTTGCTGTAAGTTTATATTCGATAGTGCTCTTATATGCATTTATTTATTTGCAGTATAGAAAAACCAACGGTCTGTACTTAGGTGGACTTGGTTTTTTGATTTAGCGAAAATTACCACCTATTAAGGTGGAGGCTATCACGTGTCATTTCCAAGCTTCTAACCTATCACATAGGGTCTTTTCCAATTCAAATCAAGTGCCCCATACTTGGAAGAACCCATTTCAAAGAAAAATCGCCTATCTTAAAGTTATGGTTTTGGATCTTGGCATTGAACCGTCTTATTACTCTTTGTTGGTGAGAAGCTATCTTTAGATTAGCATTTTCTTTCTTTTTCTCCAACAAGTCAAGGGATGATAACAATATTTCCTCATTCACCTTACGGTTAAAATGCATTCTTCTATGAGAAGGGACTTCCCTTTCAATTGCAATAGTAGCCTTTGTTCCATAGGAAAAACAAAATGGAGTATGGCCGGTCATGGAATTCTAGGTTATCCAATAAGCCTATAACACTAATAATAATCATCTGCCCAGTCTTCCTTAGCTCTCTTTAGTTGTTGCTTAATGATGGATTTGATGATCATGTTCATCACCACCAAATATCCATTCAACTATGGTTGTGCTACATTACAAAGTTTTTCTCAATTCAACATCAAGCATAGTATTTGTAGAATTTGACACTTTAGAATTGAGTCCAATTATCGATGATGATCTACTGTGGAATCCCAAACTTGCATAAAATTTTCTTCACTATAAAGTAGAGTACTTTCACCCAAGTAATCATTATAAGTGGTTCCACTTCAGCCCATATTTTGTAATAGTTCATAACTACTATTGCATACTTTGTAGCTCCTCAAGACATCAATAGCACTCTAATGATATCAGTTCCCCAAATCGTAAACATCTATGAACTAATAATCCATGTAAGCTCGTTGAATGGGGATCTTGGAATCTATACATACCTCTAGCACTTAGCACATTACCTTGAATATTCAATTGAATTCAAATTGACATTTGGCCAAAAATATCTATAACAAAGAATCTTCTTTGTTAAATTCTCCCACCCATTCCTCCATGTCCTATGTAATCGCCATGAATTCCTTTATGAATGTCCGCTAGAATGTTCTTAGTTTCGCCTTTTCCAACACACCTTAGCGTAGAGTACAAAATCCTCTCCTATACAACACTCCTTCTAAATAATGAATCGAGGTATTCATCTTTCGTTCTGACTTTTTTAGAAAGTCCCTATTAGTGAATAGTCTTAGACCGGAATCATGAATGACTCCTCCAATTCAACCTACAAGATATCAACATATATATCTTCAATGCTTGGAATCTTCTACGCCTCTACTTGCACAATTACCTAAATCTATGCATCTCCGAAACTCACCAACTTAGCTAATGAATCAACATTAATATTTTCCTCTCTTGATGTGTATTATCAAATGGTTCTCAAGTAGCTCTTCGCCAACATGTATGGGCTAGTCGTTTGCTCTATGTGTGAAAATATTTCTTTATGGAAAACATCCAATTTGGAGTCATTGTAGATATGTAGTGTCCAATTCCTTGGTATCTTTAGTCTCGTTGTCAGTGCTTTGTATTCCTTTTCGTTATTTATCGCGTGGAACTTAAGCTTCAAAACATAACAAATCCATCAACCTTTTTGGGATATCAAAATCCTCCAACACTAGAATTATGATCGTTGGATGCTCCATCAATATATATTTTTCCATTGAGAAAGTTCAACCATCTCTTCTTCAACTTCATCATCTCGGATGGTGAATACAACACTAAGATCTGTCAATGCATGTCCATAGATCGCCTTCCAAGGATAATAATTGATTTTGTATTGAATCATCTCAATGTTCCACTGTATCAATCTCCTCAAAGTCCTAGGATGATGTAATACTTGTTTAAGGGGTTGATCCATCGACACCTTTATTGTATTAGCCTGAAAATATAATCTTGACTTCCTTGATGCTATCAATAAGAAATACACTAACTTCTCTATCTTGGGATATCGTTTCTCCCCTTAGGTGAATTAATTGCTAAAACCAGCCTTTGGATTTTACACTCATTGTGCACCAATGTTGCCCTCAATGTGTGTGTCGAGACTACTAAGCAAATATATAGATCTTCTCCATCCAAATGCTTAGATAACATCATTATTTCCTCAAATGCTCCAATAAGTTATAAAAACCAACTTTACATCTACTTGTCCATTAGAACTTCCCTTTTTATTTCTTATGGGAATCAAAGAACATTATACATTTACCGATTGCTTTTGAGATGAATCGATTCAAAGTGGCAACTTTACCATTCAAGCTTTGCATTTCCTTCCATATCTGCGGGATTGTAACTAGTTTCAAAGCTCCAAGCCATTCCAAGTATGCTTCATTGCCCTTGAATTCATGACTAACCTTAATAACTCGCCTGATGTTACTCCATAGTAACACTTAAGTAGATTCAACCTCATCCAAAATTTTAAAGTACATCGATCATTTCAAAAATTTTGTCTATGTGGACTGTAGTTTTCTACGACCTCACTAGCTTATCATCCACAAAACTTCCAACATTAAAATGATGTTTTGTTTAAACATCTTATTAACGAAACGTTGTCAAGTATCTCTAGTGTTCTTTAGACTCAATGACATAACTCGATATCAATATAGCCCTAAATCATAAACTTGTATGCTCATGATTAAAGACATACATTGCAATCCGATTATAACCAGAGTACACATCCAAGAAGGATAGTAGTTCATGTCTAGTTGTTCCATCCACCAATTGGTTGATCCGTGGCAATGGGAAATAATCATTCGTGCATGCTTTATTCAAGTCCGAATAATCAATGCATGTCTATCATTTATCATTCGCCTTCTTGACCAGCGCTGCATTTGATACCCATTTTAGGTATAAAGCATCACGGATGAAGCTTTTTACCTTCAACTTATCCACTCTTTCTTTCAACTCAATGGATCTATATAATTACATGATGTATTATTTCTGTTTCACTATAGATTATCTTAGGTTCACATTTAGTGTGTGACAAGCGACTTCAGGAAAAATCTGCACATCTTGGAATGTATCCAAGCAAACACATCCCTGTTGGCCCAGAGACACCCTACCAACTCGTTTCTCATCTTCGGGTTGAGTTGAGATCCGACTTTGAGAATCTTCAAAGGGTCACCATTTTCAATTAGGACCTCAATCATCATCTCCATAGGTTCTGCACTTACCTTCTCTAACTCTTTCTATTGGTCCATTGCTTTATTATACTTTCTATTAGACCTGTGCCAAGGTTTAGGATGTTTTTTATTCGTCAGGAGATTTAATGCAGAGAGGCTTTGTTGCATCCTTTCTTTTGCCTTACTGTTTTGCCTCTCCGAGCTCTACAACGTAGCACACTGGACCTATACTCTAGTCTCCTTGAATTACCCTCTCTTCATTCTCCAATAGAACTTCATCATTGGACACTATGAAGTGACTGCAACTCTAAAATCAATGAGGGGCGGTGTAACGACCCAAATTTTCCACCTTTGACTGTCAACACTAAATACATTCACGGTATTTGTGTGTCAAACACCCAAGTGCTGGAAAGACAAATAGTTAGGGTAAAATAAAAGAAAACGAAAATAACAAGAAAGAGAGAACACAACATCTGAATCTCACAACGGAACGGTAATGTATATTATCAAAGGAATGGTACAAAGGGTTACTTTGAATATAGAAATATCAGAGTTACTAAAATATAAGTACTGTCATCAACCCGGACAGTTATAACTGTCTATCCTCACAATGCTGGTATGTACAATACAATAGTTTAGCAGAAATAAGAATACTACGATGGGTAGTTATCCAACTCTTCTCCATAAGCTCCAAAACATCCAAAGCTAAATATGGAAACATACATGGGTCTAACCCCAGCATTATAAGTAAATAATACTCGGATCAGCCCGGTAAACCAGTGTGAGAAACTCAAGAAATAAGAGTGACATATAATAGTAACCATTGAGACCATATAGAATCCCATATAGATTTTCTCCTCAAAGAAACTAATCGTTCATTAAGTTTAACATATAGTCATATGGTAGATAATATCTAGAGTGTAGTGCATAAATCATATCAAACAGCTACCATTTGAACGTCATAATAATTATAGGTATATAATCAGTATCGCTAAGGCATGTTCGCATAATAGATTTTCCATGGAGATCTCCTCAAATCAAGCCAAATCCAAACTCATGCACATAGATCAGAGATATTCTTCCGAGCAATGTACATCACTAGGGAATGTACTATAGGAAATACATAACTGGCCTCTTCCCAAAAAACTCGTGGTTTTGCATGCATTTCTCCCTCATGCATGTTCGTAAATAATACTAGATGGAGTCTCATGCACGCTTAGGATTTCTAAAATGCTACGCTCCCTTTGGCTATGCATCCTATCTCTGGATTTTGTCTTTTGCAATGTCAAGCCTAGCTTTGGCATCACTCACTTGAGTCTTCGTCACTTGAACAGAACATGAATCCCCAAATGGATTCCCATATCTAGCACACATCATGAATCACTAAGGTTCCCTACATAAGTCCTCCAAAAAATGCTAATGACGTCCTCTCTCTTTGGATACTCCTCAAGATAAACGGTCACATATGATAGTGTCGTTTGTAATCTTAACGCTAACCTCTCCCTTGGACGTAACTTTAGGATTGAAAGTTCAATTCTATAACATTTCACTTCACAACCGCTTCCAAAACATAAAATTTGTATGCTAGTTTGAAAGTGGTATTCGATAAGTAAAACACTTATTAATCCCGGTCTCTTCAAAACCAATTCAATGAATTTTTGGTAAACTTAATTCTGGTTATTTTAGAATGTAAGCGAAAGCCAAAGATGTTTCATTCCAATACTCCTCCCCAGGGGTTCTTTTTGGTACAAAATCATGAAGCATTTCGATAACTTCTTAAGTCATATTTGGTCAATTTCAATAATCGATTATCTAGTCAAAAAAATTGCTTATACAAATCAATATTCATATGTTTAACTCGTTCTCGATATTCCAACATAACTATTTCTCACCCAAGAGTGAAACCTAGTAAGTTAGAGCACTAATTGCATCAAAGCCTTGACTAGATATTTTATTCTTAAATCACACAAATAGATAAGTCTACCTCGTCGGCTTTTGGTGCTAATTATAATATTAATTATTTACATAAAAGTAAGAAATGAACACGATTAACATGTTTTTGATATTTTCCGACTTACTATTCCTCGATCAAGAGGGAAGCCGGTAGGTCAGAGCTCTATTGCTTCATCCCTACTCAAACGTCAATCTTAACTCTCACAAATAGATAAATCTTACTTTGTCGACTTTAAGTGTTAAGCATAGTTAATTACTTTTCTACCAAGTAATTAAATAATTAGTCATTTGGCCATTATAAACCTTTTCTAAACCTTTTGTTTATATTTTTAAAACCCATTTTAAAATAATATGTAAGTATAGTTATTTATTTACCAATACTTGATATGTAAATAAACAAATCAAAAGATATTTTATTACATGAGATATAAAATAGTCAACAAATTTTATAAAATCTATGTATACTTAAAAATTTCTTTAATACTTTGTAATATTTAATGTATGTTTTACAATATTTACTCAAAATATTACTTGAAAATAACAACTTTATAATTTTCTTAAAAACTTGGAAAACCGATTTTTATTGTAAAATCCTCTTCTTTAAAAATTCAAAAATAATTCTTAAAATTTCATAAATACCTCAAATCACTTTTGAAATACTCTAATTTGAGTTAATAAAAACTTGTATAAATTAAGATAAAATACTTAAATTTAAGTATTTTTTTATCGTTTTAAAGTCCAAAAATCAAGGCTAAACGGGGTAATTTTGCTCAAGTAAAGTTTTGGCCTCTTTTTGAGATGTTACTTAATTTTTACTATCCAAGATTTTAATAGAAACAAACATACATATAAAATGTTATAAAAATGGTGAGAAACCCCTAAGGATATCTCTATAGAGTTCCATAGAAATCGTCGAAAATAAGATAATTCCAAATTCATCTATATCGACTATCACTATAAGTGCACTTTCAAATCCGAGTCCAATCTAAACCAAAGTCCATTTATAACCTATGTGATTTGTTTCAATTAGGTCATACAAGTCCATTCATGTCTATTCCAAGTCCATAGACATGGATCACATGTGCCACTTATTTTCAAAGCAAGAATTCAAACCAATGTTTTAAACAATGTTAATAACAATTCAACAACTTTAAAAACAAACAAAACACAATATATATATATATATATATATGTTATATTTTCCATTCAAGGAGGTGTTTTAATTCACCTTCAACCATAAAAATAATCAAGATCCAAATACCTAGGTCTAACCTCTTCCTTGCAACCAGCATTCCTTCCTCTTTTCCTTGCAGTTGCACTTGGTTTGGCCCCTCCTCCTCACTATATGCTTACGGTCTATGCTTCTTTAGGGTGTTTGGCTTTGTTTCTTTAACTTATATCTTGGTAGGAAGTTTAGCAATGTTGTCCCCAAGCTTCACTCAAAATTTGGGTTGATTTGCATTTGATTTGCAAATATTTGGCTTTACGAATTTTAAGATGATGATGAAGAAGAAGCCATCAAAGAGAGCTTGGTTTTGATTTTTGGATTTGTGATTTACTCCTAAGACTGTGCCTCTCCTTCTATAGTCTCAAGAAGGTGTTGTCTAAGCTTTCCTTTACACCTCCCCCACCCCCCTAAACCATGCCATGGAAGACTCATCTCATGTCACTTCTCCTTGATGATAGTTACACTTATCCTTCTCATGATAATATCTCTTATCCTAATGGAAGCTTCTAGAATGTTCTATGCTTTATGAAGAGGGATGTGTGTTAATTAGTTCCTAATGAATTCGTTTGATCATTAGACAAGTACATAAAAGTTCAAACAACTTATCTCGATTGAAAAGCTCTTTACCAATAAACTAATTTTCGGTCACATTATCGATTTTCCATTGAATAATATATTTTTGTAAAATAATTTCAAAAACAAGTTTCTTATCACTGCTAATTATTAAATGATCTCTAACAAGGTCATAAAATCATATTTATAACACTTAATTATATTTTAAAACATTACAATATTCAAAGATGAAAAATTCGAATTTCCAGGTCGCTACAAGTAGTCGTCTTAAGAACACATTATAGGCGGTGAATCCATCTACTACTACAACGTTCTATAATTGCACCACCTTATGGCCTTCGTCACATAGTTCCACTGATGATTTGATGCAATCGAACAAATCTTCCGCCTCTTTGGTAAATCCTTGGATGCAAGATTTATATGGCTGCAGATCCTCTTCATTTAGTCGCATCTTATCAAAAATTTACTGGAATAAGTTATTCAACAACCTCCTGTTGCCAATAAGGGCTCGATGTATTGTTCCTAGCCCAATCATGGTCATAATCACCATCGAGTCGAGCGTTAGTGCCTCCACCCTATTAGCATTTTGGTTGTGGAAGATTAGATCATCATTAATGCTCTATTGTTGTCTAGCTGAAGCTCCTTCTTCTATGGTATAGCACATGCCTTAGGGAAATCCCATAGCGGTCCATTTCATTCGAACTTCTTCACATAGAATGCAGACCTTCGGATGTCGTGGTAATAATCAAACCCTTATTCCATTGTCTTAGTCCCTTTCCACTGGGCCTAGTTATATTGCCCTGAGGCTACTATCTTTAAGGTTGGTTATTCACTTGCCCTCCCACCTATGGGTTCTTAACATACTGGTATAGTTTCTTCTTGCGAATCAACTCTTCGATCACATCACAAAGATGTCTGCACTCATTTGTATTGTATCCATGACTCTTATGTAGATGATTATACTTGCTTGAGCACTTCTCCACTTTGGTAGTCCCCTTCGCCACATGCTTTTTATACTTCTTCGTACCTTGCATAGTAAAGTGGATGTTTTCAATGGAATCATTCAACCCTATGTAGTTCCCATCTCGAGCGAACCTCGAACACTTCTTGCTATCTCACTTCTTACAACCAACATTATTGAAGTTTCTTCCGCTTGTTACCATTTCACAAATAATCATTCCCATTGCTGTTGTTACCCTTCTTGATAACCATGTCACTTCAAATTGTGCCTACCGGTTAGACCGACCACCAGCGCCAATTACTTCTTCAAATTCTTCACCTTCTATGTGTAGAAAATGATTTTCCTTTCAGTACAAATCCTTTAATGAAATTTTTTTTCTTCATCCAAAGCCATTTACCAAAATCAGTTTGGTACCACAACAACCAGAAAAATATCCTTCCTTAATTACTTCACCTCCATCACGGCGGCATTGAACTACTTCAAGAATCAAGGTCTCTCCGGACCCTTTGTGCAAATTTTCCAAGGACATTGATTAATTCAGCTGCATACAAGAACCCTAAATTGGTCCACAAATTTTTCAATGAGTTCATCAAAAAATGATATGGTTTAGGACCCAGCTCAAAAAAATAACATCATAGCATTTCACTTTAGAGAGAGGGGAAACAATTTACATCCCATAGCAACAGTCGCACGTGCACCATCCATTTTCTACTCGTGCTCCATTAGATGTGCACAGGATCAATTAGCCTATTGTAACTCTGCATTGTAGGTAGAACAAACTTCTTTAGATATAGAGCCACTCTAATTTCTTTTATGAAGGGGCTTAAAATAGTCATGGACACCCATCTATTATCTTGCGATTGTTGAATCTGCTGCAATAATCTCTTTAATGTCTTTAAAAGTAGTTTGTTGTTTTAAATGTTTCACCTTATGGGCATGTATTGGCAAACATTCATGGTTAGCACGATGAGTTCTTAGTCCAAGTTGCTGGGTATCCATTTGCACAGTTGTCAAATGATGTCGGCGTAGACTATGACCTTTTTCTACTAGAGAGATTGTATTTCTTTCAACATAACCAACCTGAGGACCAGTACCTTGTCCATCATCCGTGTCAACTTCCTACTACTTGGCTTTAGAATAAAAAAGGCTTAGTTTCTCTTAAGATTGATTAGCACCAATCCTTCTATATCGATCGATGCCAATCGATAGTTCAGTTTTGACTATCGTTGCATTTGAACTGTGCTTCGTCACCATCACAGCATCTCACTCACACATATTCTGCTTGCCTTCTCTATTAGTCTTCTCTAATGAAGATGAACTTTCTTTAATACAGTCTTAAGACAAGTAAACCTCTACTGCCCTTCCTATGCTTTTGAGACTCTCTTCGTTACTGGGGTTGGGATAACAAAGAAAAGAAGTCCTTCGTCTCTGTGACAATCTCTATTCTGAGGTGCGAAATAAACGCTACTGAATGTTGCAGTCATCAAAAGTATTATTCTGAGGTGACAAAATGAGAACAGTTAATATTATCATTAACATCAGAAGCACAAAGATATGAAATTTTTTGAAACACATTTACTTAATAATTTCCATATTCATTACATAATCCCAAAACGTTTCCTTAGTTTAGATAAAGTATAATTATTACAAAATACTCCATGAACAAAATATGAAGACACCGCCTTGGTTGATCAGAGTTTACAACAAGACAGATAAAACTTCTGCTATTACATACATTTAAACAAAATGATACTACAACGGAAATAAATGAACTCCTATATACCTAACTCTACCTCCTGCATGTCTTTGGAAGCTTTATTCATCAATTCTAAAACCTGGAAACCATACAATAGAACTACTCAAATAAGTACCCGAATGTTAAAGGGGAAAAACAAAAAGTGTGGGGTCAAACAAAAAGTGTGGTGTGAATAATAACTTGTCATCTCGAAAACAAATATCTAGTGAGACATATTGTTGAGCAGAACAGGTTTTCCCCTTACTTATACCTTTTGAAAATATACTAATCACAATTAGGATCTTGCATTCACAATGGTTAAATAAACATAAATAATCATATGCATGCACGCTAAATGCGTGAACCTGACCATTCTGTCTCAATTAATTGACTGCATGTCTCTACTTCATAGTTTTCCCAAGGTTACTACAAACTTATACGGCTGACTTGGCCCTACCAGATATGCCAAAATTCTCTAACTCACCATTAGACTATCCGTCCAAATACAATCATTTTAGTCTTAACCTGACTATATGTCAATCTCATAGTTTCGTTAGGCTCACTATGAACCTAATTGTTTTGCAAGCCAACCAATAACCTATTTAATATATAGATTCCTTTCGATGCGTAACCAACTTTTAGTTTAATCCTTAACAAAGCCCTAAGTATTGGAATTGTGGACTAATATCAAATAGGGGCTAACGGTTGAAGTATAGGGTGCTACCCTACACCATACCCATTATTTGGTTTTCATTCTCTAACCCTTGTGTCAATTTATCCAATCACAATTTAATGGTGATAAGAACAATAATTTCACTTGTAAATTTTTAGGCTAAATACCCTCTTTATTTCCTTGACAACATAATTCTTTATTAATGATTTAACCCTTGAATCCATACTTAAAACAAGGAAATTATAGTCCTTTATTGTAACAACCCTGTATTTTGTAATTATTTTAATTTGAATTTCCTGATATAAAAACTTTGCTTTATTTTATTAAAATGAATAAATTTTGTTATTTTAAATGTAATTTTGATTTTGATGTGAATGATAAATTCCAAACATAAATAAATAGAGTATTTTCCAGAAATGTGAATTTTTAACAATGTGGTCAAACTTTGACTTTTAATTTAAAAATTTAAACTTTTGAAATTTATCTTTATTTTATGAAAGTAAATAAATTTTAAGTATACTGCTTTTTTTCGTTGGAATCTGATTAATATTGTGAAAGTTGTGCTTTTAAAACTATTGTATGTAAATTGTATTATTTAACAAAATTGTTTATTTTAATTTATATAAATAATATGTTTATTTGTCATGTCATGTTCTAATTTTGTGTACATGGGTAACATGACATGCCATGTGTGTATATTTAATTTATTTGAACTTGTACATGACATGAAGTTTGGAAAATCAAGAGTCTTTTGGTTGCTTTTTCCTTTTTTATTTCCCTATGTTTGTTTCTCTAATTTTATTTTCTGTTTTTGTTCGTATAAACTTTGAATATATATTTATTTGATTTTGATTGATTTTTACTTTTAATAATAACTTAGGAATTTCAAGAGATATAGGTTACCTGCTTTGTGTATTTGTTGCCTTTTCCATTGCGTGTAAACAAAGAAAGAAATTTCAAATAAATATATGTTATGTTGCCTTAAAGGCATATCTTTTAAAATTTATTTGTTTAATGTTCTTGCATTTATTTTGTTTAGTAGAGGCTTCTTTTGTATATATTTTATTTTTAAAACTTTAGATATTTATAGCATCCATTCCGCTTTGTTTTAATTAATTCTGATCTTAGCTTTGTAAATTTGGGTTACATACAACATTTTAAAAAAAAATTAATTTCTGCGTTTCATTTTTTTATTTCTATATCCGTCTTCTTATTTACTTCTATGGTGTGTATAAAATTTATGTATTTACTGAAGGTTTCTTTTGTGTATATACATCTATATTTATTGGATAAGTAACAAATCAATTAAGATATGTTTTAAATATAGGCATACGTTTCTTAATTTATTTCTTGCCTTAATATATTTTCCACCTTTTAATCTTCTACCATATCTATTCATAAATGCATAGCCGTGATTTTCTCCTTTTCAATCATGTACAAACTTCTCAAACTCCTCTTTTCATTTGTTTAAGAAAAATATACACACAAGATCTTTTCCTCTTTAAATTGTGCCTTTTTAAATTTCCTTGCCTTTTTATTTTCTAACTCTTCCTAAACTTTAGCCATTCAAATCTTTTTGTAAACCTAGCCACCTCTTATCATTCACGTGAAAAAAAGGTTTCTCATTGTATCATTTGCGTGAGGAAGGAAAAAATCTAGATCCATGGCTTCCATTTTATCCTTCTTCTTCATTTTTTCTTTGGTTTTTTCCTAGCTCCTCACTAGTTTTGTTCGGCCACAACCTCCATCACCTCCACCTTCCTCCCTCACCTTCCCATCCATGGCCTACACCACCATCATCTCCTCTCTATGCCAAGCCGTGAGTTACATGACCCAAATCACCACAAAACCTTGCTAAAATTCCATAAAACAATGCTTAGCCGACAAAACCTCCACCACCACCTCCATACCTTGCCTCGGCCACCACCCCTAGCTCCACCACCATTATGACCTGACCTCCGGCCACCAACATAACCTCTGACCTGACCTGTAGCAGACCATAGGCCATGCCTATGTACACCAAAACCTTTCATTCCTTGACCCAAACCCTTCCACTTGCTTGCCTTCGCCTTCCTTATGTTTTTCCTTCCACTTTCATACCCATAGCCATGTCTCATGACTCATGGCCAAGCATACATGACCTAGGTCAAGCCTAGGTGTGGTTAGATCAAGCCCATTTGCATTTCGGCCAAGCTTATGTTGTCTTGTACAAGCCTTTTGCTTTAAGGTTTGGTTATCTTTCCTTATTTTGAAATTGTTTTGCAAATCAAAATTTGTTAATTTTATTTGTATGTAAATTAAATATATTTGCTTATGTATGTATTATTTTGGGTTATATAAGGCTCTCCATCCATTCAAATCTAATCGTGCTTGTCATGCTTTTGGGAATCATTCTTGGGTGTTGTTTTGGATCTCTAGCTTTGATAAAGGTGAGTCCTTCTCGCTCTGACATTATTACTTATGAAATGGTAAATGAATGACAAGTTATTGGTAATTAAAATATTGTGCAAGTTAACGATGATATTATGATATATTATTCCATGTATTTACCATGTTAACTTTGTTAATTATCATCTGACCTATGATAAATGACAGTATATTGTGACATTGACATGTTAGTATATTTGTTATATTGTTTATGCATATACTCACACTACAAGCCCCCTGTTAGAATAAAATCACTATGGGTTGAAATGATACATACCCGAACGGACATTAGAATAGGAAAAAATCATTATGAGCTATCTTGATAGGCTCAAGTGATTTTTATTGTATTTTATTTGACTTGGGATTGTGTGTTTGAAATGATAGAACCTGGGTTTTCTTTTTAAATTGCGGATTGAATGATACATATCTGTATCACTTGACCTAGGATAGAAATTATATACAAACCCCGTGGTATATTTTTAAATGATTTTTCTTAAGATATGTATTATTTTAAAGTTTGAAATTTTGATTTAAAAATATATTTTTTATGGTTTTAAGAAATTTAAATATTAAGTTTTGAATTGTGAATTTGAGTATGTAAATTTGAAGTAAATGTGATTTTGACTTTAATTTATACTTAAAAATGCAAGTAAATAATGGAAATTAAATTTTAAATTTCAAATGGATATTTGAAGTAAAATGTTAAGTTTTATTAAATTAATAAGTTAAGAAAATAGTGGAATTTTGACTTAACAAATGAATTGTGTTTAAATTGGATATTTAATTATAAAAAAATTTGTTGTGATAAATCATATGTTATGTGAAATTTTGAAGCCTAAATATGATTTATAGGTTTAAAAATAGCTAAAATTTAAGTTTATTTAACTCTGGAAATTTTAATAATAGGCTGCTGTAGCACTTTGTAAGTGCTGCCTTCGCTAAAGTTAACTAAGCTTTGAATTAATAAGAATGGCTACTGTAGCACTTTGTAAGTGTCGCTGTTGCTGTAGACAAACAAAACATCTCTGCTATAGTAGTTGGTAAGTGCTATGGTTGCTAAACTAAACTATATGCTGAAATACTTAATATAAGCTACGATAACACTTTGTAAGTGCCGTCGTTGCTGAAATTTGACAATGTTTTGAAATATTATAGATTTTAACACTGTTTTAGAGTTATATTTTAAAGTGTTAAATGATTTAACTTTTGGAATTGATTATTTATGAAGTTTAAGGAGTTTTGAATATATTTAATATTTAAATTTGAATTTCAAAGGAATCTAAATTGAATTTGAATTTAAATAAGGTTTACTTTGTTATGTGTTAAATGGAATGAAATGTAATGAGATAAATGAATTTTTGAATGGAATTTTGAGATGTGCTTTGAAATGATATTTGAAATAATAAATGAATGACATAATTGATTTTTAAAAATGATATTTAAATTGAATATTTGAATTTAAGAGTGATAATGAATTGATAAGGGATTTGATAGGAAATGATTGAAATGGTTTTGATATGAATATAGTTTTGAAATAAAAATGGTTTTGGTTTCGAAGTATAAACTATTTTGAAAGGAATATAGTTTTGAAATTATATCTTTGGTTTTTGAAAGTATATACTATTTCGAAATGACCACGGTGTTATAATAATGATTGGTAGGCAAAGAGACCGGGATCGGATATGGGCATACTCTCTGTCGATATCAAAAACCACTTTGACAACCATGTACACGGTGGAGATCCAGAATGAAGTAGGATGGCGGCGGCGTTTCCTTTGAGATAAATACATGGACCCGACTCCTGTGAGTTGGCATAAGATAGCTAAAACAGGAGCGATTGACGGGCTAATGAGGTAGCACCTTTGATCGGACACATCCCTTTGTTTTTATACTTTGACTTTTGGATTGATTCGGTGGCCACTTTTGATTTTTCATTTGGGGGCGTGGCTCGAGGTGGGTGATAGCTGCGCGCTATGCGTTACCACCGGCCCGGAAGCGTAATTGGTATATCTACCCTGGCATTGCCTAGTTATGTCGTGTCACCTACCCTATCGCACCATGTACGAGTTTGGTTTTCTCTTGTAGCCCGTGTGGTATCCTCTAGTGGCATCCCGATCAGGAGGGACTATGATATTGGAGGGACTACTGGGACTGTTACGTGTTAAGGGCTATATAGGTAACCCCTTAATGCTATGAAAAAAGTAAGTTTGTTTTATTAATAGACATTATTATAATAGCAAAATATTACTACATAGTAAATAGTTTAACGGATCCTTAAAGGATGGGAGATCCCAAGCATCCTTTAAGTTACTGATGCATTTGTTACTGTTCACTTGAGTCGATTTACAGTTCATAAGTATGTATGTCCCGACTCGAGTGTTTTGTGTTTTGCTTTACGCTCGGGTTAGACTGAGTGATACAGCATTTGAGACTCACCTTCGGAGTTGGAGCTTTGCTTGAAGACCCAGCTATCTAATCTCTTCAGATACTTAGTTGATTTCGGTTATCCAGTTTCTTCCAATTATGTATTCAGATTTTTACCTTGTTACTCTTCTGTTGTATCTTGTTTAACTCTGATGTATCTTACATATATATATATAGTAGCTTCACGAACTACTATCTCTTCTACTTCCGCTACATTATATTACTCGATGTCTGTGATCTGTGATTTTTTATTTACTGTATATTCTGAGTATTGCCAAAAAAAATATTTACAACGCGGTATTTTGAGCAATTCAAGTCCGACATGTGCGGATGTGAATGGTTGAAAATGTCGGGTCGTTACATTTGGTATCAGCACTACAAGAAAAATGAGTTTTAACTGCAGTCATAGTCAGCGTTTAAAAGTTTAATGCTGTAGAATGCGTTTGTGAGAATATTGCTTCAAGGGTTCAACGCTGACAAAACTATTAGTGCTTATTTTGTTTGCCACCGCATACATCAGTGATTATTTCGTTTGCCGCCACTTCCCTCCCCAATTTCCATTCCCAGTTTCCATTCCCTCCCCAATTTCTAGTTTCCATTCCCTCCCCAATTTCTAGTTTCCATTCCCTCCCTTCATATTTTTCATACTTTCGGCCATGCATCGATTTTGATTTCAACAGTAGAAATCATCTTCCTTCATCCACCGCTTCGATTTTGGTTTAGCATCTCTGTCGTAGACTTCGATTTTGGTAACCCTAAACTCAACGGAACGGGAAATTGGTGAGCGTTTTTTCTCAACCCTAGTTTTCAGTTTGAGTTAGAACAGTTTCAAATTATCAAATCCTGCGTTCAAAGTTTTCCCTAGTTTTTGTTCAATACTTATTGATTACAATTGTATGAACCATTTATTAACCTCTTTGATGAATTTTTTTTCTATTGAGTTATATTCTTTCTGATTTTAGTAAGTACATCTTGTTTCATTTCTAGCTAGTTAGGTTTGTTTTTTTTTTTTTGTTGAGGATCCACCGTTTCTTGATTTGTGTAGGCATTATGATGAAATGATGAATTACTCAGTACTCATTTGCATGCTCTTGATATTCTACTATTAAATTTTTATATCATTATACCTAGATTATATTCATTAAATTATCTCATTTTGGGATGTTATTATTAATGCAGTTGAAAATAAGATTAAACTCCTACAATTTGCAGTTAAAACTTTGATACGAAGTTATGATATTTTAAAATGTTAATTATGTAGCCCATTGATAGTTTGGAAAGTTTTGGGCAGTCCTTTCAACAACAAAATAGGGCCTGACCACTTCACAAAATCTCCACCAGATCTAAAATTAGCATGCTTGAGAAAGTTAACGTGATATTATACATGCTTGATCAAGGTTTCATTAGATTGTATAAAATTAGCATTAAAATTGTTTGTCATATTTGACTTAGTTACTGAGCTGGATTTGGACATTTTATTATTATTTAATTTGATGTTATGTTAGTTAGGTCCATTTATTTTAATTTTTAAAGCCATATACTGGTTTTGTTGCTTAAGATGAATGTTTATTTTATCTTACTTGAGAATGCTATATGGTTTCAAGGTATTATCACAAACTTTGTGATTTTAAGATAATCCAGTGAGCTTCAAGGTATATTGGCTTGATTATTATGTCTTAAATAATTATTCATTGATTTCATCTTTATTTGACCTAAATCTCTAATCCAGTGAGCTTCAAATGTTCGGTAAAACCAAGGTGGCGTGAGTTGTGATTGTCAATATCTGTGCAATAAAAAAGTTAAATCAGTTATAACAAAACAAGATCAATTGTGTTACTAGAAAAAAAATTACTCAAAAAGGAAAAAAAATATTATTTTCATTAAAGAAAAGTTGAAAAAAAATACATTTTGGTTTTCTATTCATTCATACAATATTATTATCTTTTATTTTTTTAATACTGATACATTTTTCCTGTTAACATGGTAGCAAGTATCAAGTTATGGTTTATCAAGAAAAGTTGAAACTGAACCTACAAAATTCTCATTAGACTTTTCACATGTATACTTTGAAAATATTAATAATAATTTATAAAGTAGATGATATGTGTAGATGTATCTTTTCGTTGGAGCATTTGAGTTATATTGAGGTGATTAGTCCAATGGATTTCTTCAAATTCTTTTCCAGTTTGTTGGAGCTCTTAACCTTGGTATTAACATGAAGTTGATTACTGCTAAATATAAATGTTATACCTTCACGTATCATAAATACAAATCGTACAAATAGTCTACTTTACTAGCTAAGGGTACTTGATGTTTATCTATATTATATCATATCTGATATATTTTTATATTTTTTTTTAAATGTAGAGAAGACAATGAGTTAAAGAAGTTGCTGGATAAAACATGTTAGCAAATTTAACTGCTTCACTTTGGAATACTTTTTCTAACTTCAAGATTCTTAATGGTTTGAACACGTTTTTATTTTATCTTAATTAAAGATTTTTTGGATGTGGTCTATCTATTTCATAAAGAAGGTAATTTGTGTTCTTATTTTCATCCTGTTTTTTGGATGTGATCTATCTATTTCTTCCTTATGATATTATTAGGATTTAGGCATATTGTAGTATTCGGTTTTTGTGGATTTGTTCGTGTTTTTCCCCTCTTTACGCTTTGCTACAAACCTTCGATGACTTAATCAACTTCGTTGATTTCCTCACATAGGAGCCTTCACATGTTGAAGTTGTAATTCAATCAGGAAATAGGCTTACTTCATCTGTTAATTACTGAATACTGTGTTTTAATTTCCTTCCATGCTCTTACTGCCTAATCCCAATTACAATTCAGGGACTTGGTCGAATTAAGCTTCATACAGACAAATGGCGGAAAAAATTTCATCGGGTACATCGGATGCTATCGGTATAACGTGTAGCGGCAGTTAGCGGCACCAGGTATGGCTCTGCTTTCGAACTAATTTTGACATTGATTTTAGTTTGATTTTTGGTTATTTTTTTTCAAGTTTCAATTTAAATTTTGATGAAGTCTTATTGGGTTCTTTTAGAACTGTGTTAAAGATGAGTCGATCCTAGGCAGTTTGATTTACTTCTACAATTTTGATGGCAAGTTCCTATCATTTTCTAGATGTTATTCCATTGTCAGTTAGTTAATTTAAAATTTCTTACTGAAAAATATTTAATGTCTTTTTTATTAACAGCTTCAAAGAATTTGGGAAATCTATAGGGATACAAGTACACTTTTAGAGCATATATGGTTTCAATATTATTTAGGCTTTCTATAATATTTTTCAACCATATTCCTTCTTTAACCAATAACTTGATTTTGCAAATTCATGCTATTAATTTGAGGTAATAAACCGATGATGGAAAAACCCATATTGGATGGTCAACGGTACACTCAAGTAGTCTCTTTAGTTGAAATTTTACGTTGGTATAGATACAATATTAGTTGTTTGGTTATTTACCGACTATATAGGGTAATGGGATTCCCTATTAACCATTCAACAATTACATACTACATTATTTTTTGCAAACATGAAAGCTTTTATATAATAAGTTGGCAAATGTTACAAATTCCCTAACTCTCAAAACAAAGGTAGCAGAATAACATTTTAACTCATGCTGCAACAAAGAAAACAAAAATAAGTACACTGTGCTTTCCATGCTTAAGAATATTATCATTGTAACTTTCTATATTAAAACACAGTTGATGGATTTTACTCTATAGTGAAATAATGACTCATCTAACTTAGTCTAAAAGCCTATTTGGTCAAAATGACTGTGGGTGTTTTCAGTTGGGTTCATCATGAGGGCGATTCAGGTGAATTTCATATATCTTATTTACATTTTAAACTTTCTTGCAATATTGGTCTGAGATGTAGATGTTAGTTTTATCTCAACGGGATAATGCTCCTTTATTTTGTACAGATTTAAATGGCTTTTTTAAAGCCTGACATTTTGTTTCAGTTGTAATGTAAATTAAAACATGATATAGTTGGTTTAATTTTCAGCATATGAAAGTGTTTATGAGTACATAACACTTGGAATGGAACAATATTACTTTGCTTGAACTCATTTTAGTTCGTGTATACTTGCAAACTAGGGGTATGATCGACATGGATTTTAGATCTTCAACAAACATTATTTTATTAAAGCTTTTTTCAATCTAAATTTGATCTGCTGTATGGGTTAGGAAACAATATTTATGGACCACCCTTGCTGTGCGAATTGAATTTTTATGCAAAAAGCCATTGTTGTCATTCTAAGCAAAAAAAACTTACTTTTGCACTGTCAGTTTTGACCACATGCTAATGTACTACCGCTGTATCACTGAAGATGATTTGTTATTTTTCACCATATAATATCTCCTATTATTCCAATACCATGTGAAAGCAACTTAGTTGTATGTTAAATAAAATATTTATGCATGGAATACACTTTGTATTTATATTGTTTTGTTGTCTTTGTATATATCCTTGGAATTCTCAACCTTCATACATTATGTTGTACATGTGCAAGTTTTAAAATATACAACAATGTCCATCACGTTTAATCATAATATTTTGCTTATCATAATTGTTATCCGTATTCTTCTGTTAACCAAGGATGCTGCAAGTTACAGAGATGAACTGAAGAATGTGGCACCTCACGCTCTTCTTAAATGCTCCAGTGATGCCACGACATTGGTACATAATCAACTTCTTATGCATTTTTATTTTTTATTCATTTCAAATTAGATGCTTTAGTAATGGCTGGTTGCAAATTTTACGCACTGTTTGTTACAATTATATTTAATTTTACAAACAACCATAGAATTTAAAAAACAAAAGATCAGGTAAAAAGCATAGAACTCTATACTTTTTGCTATAACTGACTTAATTGCTTGAGATTATAGCTAAAATGATGATTCATGGATGTTATAACTGACTCAAATACTACTTCTTTTCAACCTTCTCTTCATCCTTTGTCATCGATATAAGAAATATGCATACACGAGTCATTGAATTTCAATGGCATAACTATGAAAAAATTGCTAATTAAATTGTACAATTCCGTGTACGAAACACGGGTTCACACTAACACCAACAAAGCAAAAGGTGAACAGATCAAGGTTTAATGATTTCAAATAATTTAATATATCTTATAATATTAAATTGAAGTAGAATTAACCTATCATTGTCATCCTATGATAATATTTTAGTTGGCCTTTAGCTTCGTCAACTGTGCATCACACATTGTTGCAGTTGTCATGATTGCGTGATGAAATTATATTTAAGAATTAGATAAATAAGTAATCATATTATGCAAGAACTTGTTTGGAACAATAACAAAAACTAAAGCAACACCAATAAAATTGCTTTGTTTAACCAACAGTCCATTGTCTTTGATATACCTAATCTTTTTAGTCTTTTGCATCAGTGATAATTTACACCTATTGCTCTTTCAATGTTATCATAAATAAATTACACTTATAGCTCCATTGCTAGTCAATGCAATGACTTTGTTTTTATTGTAGGAGTTACGAGAGCGCATAAAGCCATATTTCTTGCGACATTTAATGAGTGAGGTGTTTGGTGAAGATGATTCACATAACGTTAAACTGTCAAAAAAGAATGAGTTGATTGTCTGGCTGAGGTTGACCAAGTCTCAGGTATTTCTTGTCTTGATTGTCATTTATTGTGATATTGCATTTGTGCAGTATATTATTCTAAATTGAATTTAAAAAAGAAAACTTTTTTTTTGGCTATTTGAAGAAGGTGATGATTGAGAGGTTGGATTTCAGTCGCTGAGACTGTTTGATTTTAGGATATTTGGGATTGCGTGAAGTCGCGGTTGCAATGTCGAGTTATGAATAGTTTGTAGGTGAAATGGTCGAGTGGTGGTGAGGACAACTGCAGTGGGAATGCACTGGGATGGTTGTTGATATGCACTGTGTTATGGGTAGGGGATGAGATGGTGAAATGACAGAGGTGAAATGGTGAAAGCAGTTGGAGGCTTGTGTGATGTTGGTTGTGATGAAGCACTGGAAGGAGGTTGGGTGAAGTGATGGTTTATGGCAATAGTATGGCTTCAGGCAGGTGGTATGGTTTGATGGTGTTGCTAGTAGTTGAATAAGGGAGTGTGGTCTGCAGCGTAGTGGTTGAAGTTTGGAGATGGTTGTGAACTGTAAGTATGTGTGAAGAAGGCGATGCAGCAGTTTTATGGAGGAAGTTGTACAGTGATGGATGTGCACTGTTTCTGGGTTGTGAATGTCGTATGAGCAGTTTATGGAATGGGGTTGATGTGCAATGGTGGATGGTCTGTTTGTTGATGGACCAGTTTTGTATCGGCAGTGGTTGTGTAGTGGTGACCAGATGTGATTGGTTGGAAGGCAATTGTAATCAAACAGAGAAGCAGTTGTGAATTGACTGTGATGATATGCAGTGATAGCTGGGGTGGTTCGGTGGATAGCGATAAGGAAAAAATAATTGTTGTGCTGTGACCATTTTGTATGCAGTGGCTTTGATGTTGAAGTTAGGTTTTGATGGTGGTTTGTGTTGCTTGTGCAGGTAGAACTGATGGAGGCTGAAGCAGTGTTTGAGATGGTTGTAGGCATTGAGTGGTGTTGGAATATGATTTGAAGAGGTAAAGGATTTGAGGTAGTGGGAAAGATAGAGGGAGGTTTGGTCGAATGTAGTGTAAATTTTGGATGATGGAGTGAAACGTTGGATTTGGTAGGCGGAGGTAGCGTGATGCAGTGAAGGGATTGGAAGGATGTAGTAGTGGTGGCTAATGTATTGGTCGATGATTGTAATGCACGGGGAGGAGATGAGCAAGGTAGCAGGTAATCGAAGTTTGGATGAAGTTAGGTGATGGGTGTTCGTTTGCTTAATGTAGCAGATTTGAGTGGTGCAGTTTTTGGAATTGGTGATGTAGCATTTTGGAAGTGCTGAAGCAGTTTGGAAGTGTGCATTGGGTATTGGGCAGTGGCTGGTTGTTTTGCAGTTTGGAGTTGGTCATTGAGTGAAGTAGTAGGATGGTGGTTCTGCGGACAGTTTTGAGGGATTGTGATGGTATTTCAAGATAAGGCAAAACTGCAGAACGTTTGGGTGTAGATGGAGGCAATTGTGATGGATTTAGGCAATGATGGATTAGTGACAGGTGTTTCTGGAAGTTGAGTCTTGAAAGAGGAGGGAAGTACTTGTTTGTCGACGGAGGGTGGTGGACAGTGGCAGTTATAAGATGGATGGTTGCGATTTGGGGAGTTGTGTCAGGTTATTTGGTTGCAGTTTTAATGAGGTTGGAAGGGAGAAGGATGTTGGTGAAGTATTATGTTGAAGTAATGAATTTATGTAAACTTTGTTTATGGATATTGTATTCAACTTAATTTATTGAAATAGTTGATTGTTATGTTTTTATTTGATATTTTTTAGTTTGATTTGTATATGTTATGTATATTATCCGGTTGAAATATAATAAAATGCTATTTAGATTAATGATATCTGTGTGTAAATATTGCAATGGTGGAACGCTGTAAAAATAGTACAAACAAACAACAGCGTTCAAACCGTGTTGTTAATTCTATGAAAAGATAATGTACATTGCTCCAACAGCATAATAAAAATGCTGTGAAAAATTAACAACAGCGTTTATTAACTGCTAAAAAAACTACTATTAACGTTTTTGAAAGCAAATAATAAACGAAATACAGCGGTAAAAGAACGCTGTCTAATACAGTTTTCAACAGCGTTTATTTTTTGCTATGATTAATTTCGTATATACGACAGCATGTCGTTATACAGCGTTTTTAACAACACTGTTATATCCTATTACAGCGTTTTTAGAACGCTGTTAAAAGCTTATTTTGGTGTAGTGCAGAGCTTTGGCTCTAGGCAAAACTTAGTATGTATCGTAATTTTATTTACAGAATCACTTTCATTCGAGTTTGAATCTCTTCAATTCGAATTTCCTTTGAATTTTGGAACGTTTCTCTGTGGTTCCAAAATCCCTTCGTGTCCCTCACTATTTGTCCTCTTTTGATTCTGGAGTGTCCCATAAATCCACTTCGAATGTTCTTTGTAATGAGTCAGCGGTCTCGCCAATCTCAAACTGATTTGTAAAAGGGGTGAAACTCCTTTACAATAGCATCGATTCACCAGAGATTTTATATCCTCGGTTTAGATGCTAGTATCTCTTATTATTTTGAACTCTATCTCTTGAGATCGAATATAGATTTACCCTACAAATCCACGTCGATCTTATTCTTTAGTCATGGTTGACCTGGTTAAGGTTGCCTGCGATTTATATAAGCTTATCCATTTCATTATTCTGTTATTTAATCATCATATCTTCTGTTTCCAACTTATCTTTATATCAAAATTCTCTTTGATTTGAGTCCATCAAATTTGAATCTCTATCCTTATTTTGAAAATTTTATTTCTATATTTGAAAATCTAATATTATATATAAATATAATTTTCAGAATTTTACAGTTAATTTAACTAGTTGTTAAGATATAATAGTATTTGATTTTATTTATGGATTTGTAAACCATTGGTTTTGTCTCATATAAATAATTGAACTATAAACAATGGTTATGAATTAATTTGGAATAGAAATGAAATTTAAAACAAGAATTTGAGAATTTAATTTCCGAAGGTTTCAAACCTTGTGTTTAAAGTTTTAAAGGATATTATTTAAAGTATTTCCGAATAGAAATTTGTTTTCAAAGAATTTTAAAGTTTAAAATTAGTGCTCTTCTCTTTGTCACTGGAAAATAACCTCGGTGATGATGGCCGCATCATCGACATCCATTTTTGAGTTTCGAAGTGAAGAGACCATTCTGTAGTATTGCTACAGTGTTGCTTCGGGGAATTTAGTTGATTAGAATTTCTAAAATATGACTTGATTTATAATATATATAGATATATGATTTAAATTTGATTTGACATATTATGTACATATATTTATTTATCTTTAAATGGTTTGATGGGAATCGAAAATTTAATTCTTAAATTTTATCTTAAAGAATAATTTCAATTATATAAAGAAAATCAAAATTTTTGAATAAATTATTCAAACTTGAGATAATTGAATTAGACAGTTTCATTTGTGTAATACTCAATTGCATTCCAATATAACTTACCTTAAATTTTGAAGTTCACAATGTAATCGGGTAATATACAGTATGAAAAGATTTTATAAATAAAATTTGAGTGGTTATAATAAATGTTATACACTTAAATTTTAGTTATAAAAAGATTAACATATGTAAATAGAGTAAAAAGGGTAATAGAATAATTTACAATATAAAATGATGTTAAAGGAACTAAGAGTAAATTAAAGTAGTTATAATAAGTGTAAATATACTCAATATAGGTGACAAAATATATTGAGAAGAATAAATTTAATTTTAATTAGGAATATAGAATAATTAAATTTATTGAGAACATTATAAGTATAACAAATGATTTTAGAAATTCTTAGTTTACGATAATTGGATGATAAGATAATGAAAATTGAGATAGTTAAGATTTATTTAACTTATGAAAAGTTTATTTATCAATTTAAGTTGAAATTTATATGATTTCAAATTTATTATCTTATTCTGTTTTCCAAACCATCTTTTAGTTGTCCTTATTTTCCTTATCTTGCTACAGAATGGGAAAGCTATTGCTTATACCAGTCTGTTTGGAAACCTTTCTATAATCTTTTGTGTTCATTTTTGAATCTGAGCACTGCTTGTCATCCACAGACCGTCGGTCAAGCGGAAAGGGTGAATCAGATTCTAGAGGATCTTTTTCGTGCTTATGTTCTTGATTCTGGAGGATCTTGGGAAGATTATCTCCACCTGGTTAAATTTACCTGTAACAACAGTTATGAGGTATAATTTCAATCTTCTCATCATCTTGTCTTAATCCTATTTCATTCTATCTTATTCTGTATTTTTTCATACCTTATTCCTTTTCGAGGATGAAAAGTTTTAAGTGGGGGAGAGTATAACAACCCTGTATTTTGTAATTATTTTTAATTTGAATTTCCTGATTTAAAAACTTTACTTTATTTTATTAAGATGAATAGATTTTGTTATTTTAAATATAATTTTGATTTTGATGTGAATGATAAATTCCAAACATGAATAAATAGAATATTTTACAGAAATGTGAATTTTTAACAATGTGGCCAAACTTTGACTTTTAATTTTAAAATTTAAAATTTTGAACATTTGAAATTTATCTTTATTATATGAAAGTAAAAAAAAAATTAAGTATACTTCTTTTTTTCGTTGGAATCTATTTAATATTGTGAAAGTTATGCTTTTAAAACTATTGTATGTAAATTATTTTATTTAACAAATTTTTTTATTTTAATTGATATAAATAATATGTTTATTTGTCATGTCATGTTCTAATTTTGTGTACATGGGTAACATGACATGCCATGTATATATATTTTATGTATTTGAACTTGTACATGACATGAAAATTGGAAAATCAAGAGTCTTTTGGTTGCTTTTGCCTTTTTTATTTCCCTCTGTTTGTTTCTCTAATTTTATTTTCTATTTTTGTTCGTATAAACTTTGAATATATATTTGTTTGATTTTGATTGATTTTTACTTTAATAATAAATTAAGAATTTCAAGAGATATAGGTTACCTGTTTTGTGTATTTGTTGCCTTTTCCATTGCGTGTAAACAAAGAAAGAAATTTCAAATAAATATATGTTATGTTGCCTTAAAGGCATATCTTTTAAAATTTATTTGTTTAATGTTCTTGCATTTATTTTATTTAGTAGAGGTTTCTTTTGTATATATTTCATTTTTAAAACTGTAGATATTTATAACATCCATTCTGCTTTGTTTCAATTAATTCTGATTTTTGCTTTGTAAATTTGGGTAACATACAACATTTTAAAATAATAATTAATTTCTGCATTTCATTTTTTTATTTCCATATCCATCTTCTTATTTAATTCTATGGCGTGTATAAACTTTATTTATTTAGTGCAGGTTTCTTTTGTGTATATACATCTATATTTATTGGATAGGTAACAAATCAATTAAGATACGTTTTAAATATAGGCATGTGTTTCTTAATTTATTTCTTGCCTTTATATATTTTCCACCTTTTAATCTTCTACCATATCTATTCATAAATGCATAGCCGTGATTTTGTCCTTTTCAATCATGTACAAAGTTCTCAAACTCCTCTTTTCATTTGTTTAAGAAAAATATATACACAAGATCTTTTCCTCCTTAAATTGTGCCTTTTAAATTTCCTTGCCTTTTAATTTTCTAACTATTCCAAAACTTTAACCGTTCAAATTTTTTTGTAAACCTAGCCGCCTCTTATCATTCACATGAAAAAAAATGTTTCTAATTGTATCATTTGCGTGAGGAAGGAAAAAGTCAAGATCCATGGCTTTCATTTTATCCTTCTTCTTCATTTTTTCTTTGGTTTTTGCCTAGCTCCTCACTAGTTTTGTTCGGCCACAACCTCCATCACCTCCACCTTCCTCCTCCACCTTCTCATCCACGGCCTACACCACCATCATCTCCTCCCTAAGCCAAGTCGTGAGTGCCATGACCCAAATCACCACAAAACCTTGCTAAAATTCCATAAAACAATGTTTAGCCGACAAAAACTCCACCACTACCTCCATACTTTGCCTCGGCCACCACCCCTAGCTCCACGACCATCATGACCTGACCTCTGGCCACCAATATAACCTCTGACCTGACCGGTAGCAAACCATAGGCCGAGCCTATGTACACCAAAACCTTTCATTCCTTGACCCAAACCCTTCCACTTGCTTGCCTTCACCTTTCTCATGTTTTGCCTTCCACTTTCATACCCATAGCCATGTCTCATGACTCATGGACGAGCATACATGACCTAGGCCGAGCTTAGGTGTGGTTAGATCAAGCCCATTTGCATTTTGGCCAAGCTTATGTTGTCTTGTACAAGCCTTTTGCTTCTAAGGTTTGGTTATCTTTCCTTATTTTGAAATTGTTTTGCAAATCAAAATTTGTTAATTTTATTTGTATGTAAATTAAATATATTTGCTTATGTATGTATTATTTTGGGTTGATATAAGGCTCTCCATCCATTCAAATTTAATTGTGCTTGTCGTGCTTTTAGGAATCATTCTTAGGTGTTTTTTTGGGTCTCTAGCTTTGATAAAGGTGAGTCATTCTCACTCTGATATTATTACTTATGAAATGGTGAATGGATGACAAGAGATTGGTAGTTAAAATATTATGCATGTTAACGATGATATTATGATATATTATTCCATGTATTTACCATGTTAACTTTGTTAATTATCACCTGACCTATGATAAATGACAGTATATTGTGAAATTGACATGTTAGTATATTTGTTATATTGTTTATGCATATACTCATACTGCAAGCTGCCTGTTAGAATAAAATCACTATGGGTTGAAATGATACATACCCGAACGGACATTAGAATAGGGAAAAATCATTATGAGCTGAAATGATAGGCTCAAGTGATTTTTATTGTATTTTATTTGGCTTGGGATTGCGGATTTTAAATGATAGAACCCGAGTTTACTTTTTAAATTGCGGATTGAAATGATACATATCCGTATCACTTGACCTAGGATAGAAAATTATATACAGACCTTGTGGTATATTTTTAAATGATTTTTCTTAAGATATGTATTTTTTAAAAGTTTGAAATTTTGATTTAAAAATATATATTTTATGGTTTTAAGAAATTTAAATATTAAGTTTTGAATTTTGAATTTGAGTATGTAAATTTGAAGTAAATGTGATTTTGACTTTAATTTATACTTAAAATGCAAGTAAATAATGGAAATTAAATTTTAAATTTCAAATGGATATTTGAAATAAAATGTTAAGTTTTATTAGATTAATAAGTTAAGAAAACAGTGGAATTTTGACTTAACAAATGAATTGTGTTTAAATTGGATATTTAATTATAAAAAAATTTGCTGTGATAAATCATATGTTATGTGAAATTTTGAAGCCTAAATATGATTTATAATTTTAAAAATAGCTAAAATTTAAGTTTATTTAACTCTAGAAATATTAATAACAGGCTGCTGTAGCACTTTGTAAGTGATGTCGTTGCTAAAGTTAATTAAGCTTTGAATTAATAAGAATGGCTACTGTAGCACTTCGTAAGTGCCGCTGTTGCTGTAGATAAACAAAACATTTCTGCTATAGTATTTGGTATGTGCTATGGTTGCTAAACTAAACTATATGTTGAAATACTTAATATATGCTACGATAACAATTTGTAAGTGCCGTCGTTGATGAAATTTGACAATGTTTTGAAATATTATAGATTTTAACACTGTTTTGGAGTTATATTTTAAAGTGTTAAATGATTTAACTTTTGCAATTGATTATTTATGAAGTTTAAGGAGTTTTGAATATAATTTAATATTTAAATTTGAATTCCAAAGGAATCTAAATTGAATTTGAATTTAAATAAGGTTTACTTTGTTTTGTGTTAAATGGAATGAAATGTAATGAGATAAATGAATTTTTGAATGGAATTTTGAGATGTGTTTTGAAATGATATTTGAAATAATAAATGAATGACATAACTGATATTTAAAAATGATATTTAAATTAAATATTTGAATTTAAGAATGATAATGGATTGATAAGGGATTTGATAGGAAATGATTGAAATGGTTTTGATATGAATATAGTTTTGAAATAAAAATGGTTTTGGTTTTCGAAGTATAAACTATTTTGAAAGGAATATAGTTTTGAAATGATATCTTTGGTTTTTGAAAGTATATACTATTTCGAAATGACCACGGTGTTATAATAATGATTGGTTGGCAAAGAGACCGGGATCGGATATGGGCATACTCTCTGTCGATACCGAAAACCACTTTGACAACCGTGTAGTGGAGTTTCCAGAATGAAGTAGGATGGTGGCGACGTTTCCTTTGAGGTAAACACGTGGACCGGACTCCCGTGAGTTCGCATAAGGTGGCTAAAATAGGAGCGATTGACGGGCTAATGAGGTAGCACCTTTGATCGGACACATCCCTTCGTTATTATGCTTTGACTATTGGATTGATTCGGTGGCCACTTTTGATTTTTTTTATTTGGGGGTGTGGCTCAAGGTGGGCGGTAGTTGCGCGCTACGCGTTACCACCGGACCGGAAGTGTAATTGGTATATCTACCCTGGATTGCCTAGTTGTGCCATGTCACGTACCCTATCACGCATTTTACGAGTTTGGTTTTCTCCCGTAGTCCATGTGGTATCCTTTGGTGGCTTTCCGATCAGGAGGGACTATGATATTGGATGGACTACTGGGACTATTACGTGTTAAAGGCTATATGGGTAACCCCTTAATGCTATGAAAAAAGTAAGTTTATTTTATTAATAGACATTATTATAATAGCGAAATATTACTACATAGTAAATAGTTTAACGGATCCTTAAAGGATGGGAGATCCCAAGCATCCTTTAATGCATTTGTTACTGTTCATTTGAGTCGATTTACAGTTCATAAGTATGTATGTCCTGACTCGAGTGTTTTTTGTTTTGCTTTACACTCGGGTCAGACTGAGTGATACAGCATTTAAGACTCACCTTCGAAGTTGGAGCTTTGCTTGAAGACCCAGCTATCTATTCTCTTCAGATCCTCAGTTGATTTCAGTTATCCAGTTGCTTCCAGTTATGTATTCAGATTTTTACCTTGTTACTCTTCTGTTGTATCTTGTTTAACTCTGATGTGTCTTACATATATATATATAGTAGCTTCATGAACTACTATCTCTTCTACTTCTGTTGCATTATATTACTTTGTGTCTGTGATATGTGATTATTTCTTTACTGTATATTCTGAGTATTGCCAAAAAAATTATTTACAACGTGGTATTTTGAGCAATTCAAGTCCGACATATGCGGATGCGAATGGTTGAAAATGTCGGGTCGTTACATTTATTGTATCTAAAATATTATGCTAGGATATATGATTTTAAAAAATAGCTTTCATTAACTTTGAAATCAATTTGAGCTTGTCACACCTCTAAAACTGTAACATCCGGCCTTTTCACAGGCTTTAAATCGATATACATGTCGATTCAAGTCATACGGAAGGGCGGATTGTTATGGGGTAAATAAGAAAAAGCAGGAAGAAATAAAATAAAATAGAATCTTGCAGCGGAACATAAAGTATAATAATCAAATAACAGTTCATGAAGCGGTTTTACAAAACATTTGATTATATTTATACAATACATATCAGAGTACATATACCAACGAATTATAATCGATGCAGCGGAATACAGTGTAGTGGAACACTATAATATATAATAATAATGAAATCTTCGTCTTCGTCCTCCAGAAATAAAGTCTTTGATTCCTGAAATTGCTCGGACTATCCCGAGCGAATTGAAAAGACAAAACACTCGAGTTAGAACTAAACAACCTTATGTGAGTTAAATTAACAGCAATAAATTTGAGTGCAGTAACTTAAGAGATGCTCGGGATTCACATTTCCTAAGGATCCGTTAAACAATTTACTATGTAGTAATATTTCGCTATTATAATAATGTCTACAGTAAAATAAACTTACTTTTAAATAGCGTTAAGGTGTTACCCATATAGCCCTTAACACAAATAATGCCAATAGTCTATACAGTGGCTGCATATCTCCTAATCGGGAGACTATGAGAAGACACTCCATAGGTACGACATAAATAGAAACTCGTAGTAAAGGCTCGGTATGGTAGGTGACACGGCACAACTAGGCAATGCCAGGGTAGATAAACCAATTACGCTTCCGGGTCGGTGGTAACGTGTAGCTGCAACTGCCGCCCACCTTAAGCCACACCCCCAAATCAAAGAAATCAAAAGTGGCCACCGAATAATCCAAAAGTCAGAGTATAATATCGAAGGGATGTGTCCGATCAAAGGTGCTACCTCATTAACCCGTCGATCACTCCTGTTTTAGCCATCTTATGCCAACTCACGGGAGTTGGGTCCACGTATTTACCTCAAAGGAGTCGTCGCCGCCATCCTACTTCATTCTAGAATCTCCACCGCGTACACGGTTGTTGAAATGGTTTTCGGGGTTGGCAGAGAGTATGACAACTTCTGATCCCGATCTCTTCAATAACCAAACGTTATTATAACACCGCGGTCTTTTCAAAATAGTTTATGCTTTTTAAAAACCAGAATATAACATCCATTACAAAACCATATATATAAGATATCATTTCCTTTTAAAACCCAAATCTATATGATACCATTTAATTTCAAAATATATCTTTTTCCAAAATCATAACACTTTCCAATCTACATACCTTGAAACCCGTAGCTTTGAAAACATGACTTATAATACTTAAATGGTTTAAATATTAAATTTCTTTATATAATAAAATAGCTTCTAAATTTTCCCAAATAAATTCCCAGTACCAATTTGAACCTCCAAATAAACCATTTTAATTCCCATATATTTCAAAGCTTAAATATTCTATATTTCAAAACTTAAATTTTTATAATTCATATATTTCAATCTTTAAATATTCCACTATTTCAAAATAGATTCTTTGATAATTTCATACATATCAAATCCAATTCCTATTATTTAAATTTGAAATGTTTACTTAATAAAACAAATATTATTTAAGTAAAACCCTTAAACTTCAATAACATGATATTCTTTTAATTAAATTAACTTGATAATATTCTTTTAAATCAATTTGATATTCATTTAAGTCCTCTAATCAAAATCAAGTTATAAAATCATACCATTTAAATCTCAATTTATTTACATTTCAAATCAAATTTTTCGAGGATAATTCTTAAATACTTTAATTCAAATCATATTCACATTTATCTTCAACAATATTTTATTTGAGCTATTATAAACTCTATATACAATAGAATTTTTAATAGATACTTAACCATATTATATAAAAGAAATCAAATTTCATTATTTAGCTTATTTTATAATTCAAAACAAACTTATACATAGCTAAATTCAATAATAAAATAGAATTTGTATAATATCTAAAATCAATATCTATATACCCATATATTTCTTTACAAAACCACAGAAATCATTTCAAAAATAATTTTATATATAGACCGCGGTGTCTGTATATAATTTTCTATCCTATGGTCAAGTGATACGGATATTTATCATTTCAATCCGCAATTTAAAAATAAAAATTACGGTTATATATCATTTCAAGCCGCAATCCCGAATGAAATAAAAATGCATAATAACTTGCAGTTTATAAAAATATAAATAAACATCCATTCATCCAATATCGATCATCAAACACTTATTATCCCAAACATCATCCAATCCAAACAATATCATTAATGTATAACGGGTAATAAATAACCGGTATTAACAAACAGTTATATTCAATAATAAATTAAATAACTGTTTAACCGGCAGTTTATATGCAATGAATAATTAATTAACAATTTAACTGGAAGTTTAAATGCAATGAATAAATTAAATAGCAATTTAATTTAAATAAATGAAATTAACTGAGATGATGATTAAAAATATGCCAAACAATCATAAATAAATTTTAAATCACGTCATATATCAATTTAACAAACATAAGAAATTTTAGAAATTGCGAGTGGGTTAAACACTCACCTTCTGAATTTAAATTGAATTTAAATCCAATTTAAACCCAAAAATTGAACAGTCTCTAAATCTGTCCAAACTAGCGCCAAAATGTTCGGAATTTCAATACGAACCTAGCGAAGAAAACCGCGTGTGAAACGGATCATGTACGTAAAAGTTATTCGAGTTAAATGTTTGAAATCAAAATTTGAATTAAAACAAAAAAATTAACGTTAACTCACCTATTTGCCACGTCGCACCCGATTCCCATGCACGAAACCCTACTGCTACAGATTCGTGACCATCGCATGAAGCCGCCGCCTCGTCCTTGGCAAAAGGCCGCTCATACCTACGCGCGGCCAACCGAAACTCCCCCAGTACGACGCGCGGCCCAACCTACACCTTCCAATCCCCTTTCCATGCCGATCGATCATCAGAAAAGGGACGGACGCCGCAAATTTCATCTTGACATAATCGAATTTTTGCGACGATCTGACCATCGAAACACCTTGCGAATACCACCGATGGACTACGCTCGTCAATCTCCACAAAACCCAGAAAAGATTTCCCAATCAGACGAAGTTCATCATCGAGTGATGAACGGCCGAAACTTCTTCAATTTTTACTGATCAGACAATGAACTAAAACGAAAAACGAATCATGGATCTGTGATGCGTACATCGAGAGCTTCGATATATAATTTTTCTGAATTTTTCTAAGGAGTTTGAATTTTTAAAGTTGATTTTGAAATGGAATTGGATCTGGAATTTTGTTGTCAGCCATTGAGGAGGAGAGATAGCTGAATTGCGTATAGACAAATGAGAATAAGGGGAATTAGGGTTTATAACCGGGTTTATATAGGTAGGTCAAAAATTAGAATGGATGGATAAGGTTGGATATACGCGTTAATGACAAAGTGGCCCAAAAAGCCCGTTCTGACTCCGGAACGAAATTGGTTCAACCCAAATATCAAAGTAAATGTTTCAAAATATTTTAAACGCAATGGAAAAGGTTTCGGGTTCAAATTGCATCGTATGAAGAAGTTATGCTCAAATCAATATTTTCCAAATTGATTTCAATTGATTTCAATTTCAAAAATTTTAAGGCGTTTCGAGTCAGTACGATCAAACGATAAGTCTGATCGCTACGAAACTTGAAAACCTATAAGAATTCAACGTTATAGATCCGATGAAACTAGTTTCGTCGAAATCCGAGTCAGTGGCCAAAATTGTTATTTTCCATTAATTAAATAAATTAATAATTAATTAATTAAATCTAATTTTAAATTTAAATCTTAAAATTGACAAATTTTATCACTTTTATATTTCTTAATCAATTTCAATGTTTTAAACAAATTAAAAGTCAATTTAAAGTTGATTATCTTATCGATTTCAGTATTTTCCTCAGTTTCATTCAATTCAGAAATTATAAATTTAATATCCAAAATTTCTATTAAAATAAATTAACAAATCATTTTTCCACTCATTATTTTCAAATAGATGGATTTAACATTGGATTCAAAACTATTTACATTAATATCCTCACATTTCATCTGAATTCCCATTTTAAATATTAAATCCATTAAATTGCAATTAAATCCCTTTATTAAATTTTAAATCCTAATAAGTTAAAAAAGCTTTATTCCATTTCTATTTTCATATTTACTTAAATTGCATAACATTTTATTCCAATTTCACTGTATTTGCCAAGTACGTACATTAATTATTATTTATATTCTCCATTAGTTATTTACTTGGTTTTATACTTTAAATTCATTCAAATAAATCAATAAATCTTGATTTACAATATTTACCACAACCAATAGTCATATTATAAATGGAATTGTCATTATTTTTAAAAATTACTTAAATTAACGTTAACCTAAAAATTTATTTAAATTTATTGCCATAGATTACGGGTTGTAATTTAATATACTTGTCTAAAAGGTTAACTTACAATACTTGTTACCCTTTAACGTTTATTTCACTCAAAATCTATTATTAACAACCAAATGTTGAAATTTGATTTAGACCAAATTCAATGCATTACATGAATGGGTAAATGATTAAAGTTTTACACTATTGCTTCTTTTTCTTTATTTGTATTAATGGCTATGTTTCAAATGTGAAATCTTATTAATTACACACATAAATTAAGGTTTAAAAACCAAACCTTGGTTCCATTTCCTTTTTTTTAATTTATTACTTATGAAAAATTTCCCGTTTTTATTTATTTATTACATACCTACCTTCATCCCTTGCATTAATTCTCATAAACATTACATTATTGATATTCAAATTTGATTTAGTAAACCAATTTATTACAACTTTACTTACATTAACACTATTTCCCTTATTTTGGTTATTATTTCATACGTAGATCACAAGTTTACATTTTCTTTATACTATCTTATGAAACAATATACATTTCTAATGCTTTATTACATTTATTGGAATTAAATTTTCAAATTTACTAGATACAACAACTATGACCTTACAGTTATTTCAATTAATTGGGATTGTGCTAAATTAATTATTTATAAACTTACATTAACATAATTTCATTAATTTACATTCGGTTACAAATAAATCAATATATTATTTCACCCATAAATACAATAATTGCATTTGTTCTTATTATATTCCATTTATAGATAAGTCATAATATTTGAATTTTAATTAAATTGTAACGTTCATTCAAGTTCATTAAATATTAACTTGCATTAACACGTTTCCTTAATTTACAATCAAATACCGTTAACAGTGTTTTATTACATTAATCAATTTAATACTTTCCTTTATTTCTCATATACAATTACATCCGGGAAAAATCCTTTCACTACTTTCATTCATTAGAATTCTATTTAAATTTCAATTTCTTGCAATAACTCATTTATTATAAATTTGCACACCAATAAATTAGGTTCCAATAAATAGTATTTATTCAATTCAACCTTTTTAATTAAGTCTATTTTAATCAATATAATATTTAATAGGTTAATTCTTAACATTTACTTCATTACAAATTATAACAATTATATTTCTTTATAAATTTAATTCCAAAATCTTATTAATATGAAAAATTTAATTAACGAAATTCATGGGTCGTTACAAAAACTTAACCATAAAGCCATATAATAAAATAATTATGTTAATAAAGTGTGGCATTAATATTGCCTACATAGATTATTGCATTCCTTCTATGTCGCTATTAATAGAAGTTCTAATTTATGAAGCACAGGGTCATAAGGTCGATATCATCTATGATGCATGGTATAAAATATAATTTATAAGTTTTCATAATATAAAGCTTTTAAACTTGAAAATGTAGGGACGTTGACATTTATAACCTTCAGCATTAATATCATAAAACCATTTATGTTAGTTGCTTTAAAATGGTAAGGTCGGCATTGATGGTTTCCGACATTAATGCCATAAATAGTTGACATTAAACGCATAAAATAAGGCTACAATGCCATTATAATAATAATGCCAAAATTGATAATGGGAGGCATCATTGTCATTTTATATACCAGCGACATCACGTCTAAAGTAATTAATGTCGGAACTACTACTTGCGGCATTGCTGCTTTAAGCTTTAGCTTTTTCAAATAGGAAGCATGCAGCATTATTTAAAACCAAAGTGAAAACTTACGGCATTACTATAAATAATATAAAATATGCAACATTATTACCATAATACCTTTATCTTTTAAGCAATACTAGCAGCATTACTATAGCCACTATAAAATATGCAGCATCATTGACAAAGCACATTTATCTTGAAAGCAATACTAGCAGCATTACTATAAATGATATAAAATATTTGGCATTGATAGATGTAGCATAGACGGACACCTTTATCGATTAATAACGATGTGACATTTTAATACTTAACATACAAAATGTTTTATTTCTTTAAAAAGTAATTTTTTTCACCAACTCCAATCCTTTATCAAATTGCTATTGGATAATAAACTTCTTTATGAAATACTTTTTAGAATATTGCTATAAATCAGAACTATCATTCCCAAGATAATTTGCAAACCATTAAACTTATATAATTATTTTAATATAATTATTAAGCCTTCCTAACCTAATAAATTCATATAAAATCATAAACACTTGGAAAAAATCCCTAAAAATTACTGAAAATCAGAATTAATATATTCTTTGACATATAAAAAATTTTGGACCAAAAATATTGTTTCTAATAATTAAAATTAGAAATAAATAATTTTTCTCACTTAGGAAATTCATAAACGATTCATACATGCTTGAAAATTTATTAAATTAAAAACCCACTTCTAGAATGACGTCATGAACATCATATCCAAATTTCAAGTCAATTGTATGTCGTATACTAGGTTTTCACTCGTGAAACCTATTTAATAATTCCATAATAAATCCAGTAATTCATCATTTAAGCATATATTCATCCAATCAATCATAACACGGCATAATAACAACCTATGATTTTGGTTTTAGGCAAAAAACAAAAATAAACAAGCAATAGTGAGATAGGTAACTATTATTCACCTTGATTAGATAAAGAGATTGAGATTTAAGTTTTGATTTGATCGCCCTAATCTTTATCTTTTGATTTCCTAGCCTTTTCTCTTCTTAGATCTCTAATAATGGTCGGCCTTATATTTGTTTTAGTTGGTATGAAGTGATTGTGAATGAGGGAGTAAGAATGGAAGGGTTTGTGGTTAGAAAATAAGGTTTTTTCTATTTTCCCTCTCACGTCATTCCTCCTTCTTATTTAAGTTATAATCAATCTTATTAACTTATTAATTAAGGCATGACCTATTTAATTGCCAAATCTCATTTCCCTTATTTCAACACATTATTTTAATTATTTTATCTAATTAAATATTCAAAATTATGTTACTTAAAATTAGGAAAGTTACAAACTCCCCTCCTTAAAGAATTTCATCCTCGAAATTATGATAAGGTATATAAAAAACATATAATACATGTATGAAATGTACCATCAAAACAAATCAAGATAAGTGTTCCTAATCATATCCTCTGCCTCTCAAGTATAGTCTCTCTTGTCGTCACTCCACTGGACATTCACTAGTCTAACTGTCTTGTTTTCTAACTTCTTCTCATCCTTAGCCACAATACAAACTAGTTGCCCAATAATAGTCATGTCTAATTCTACCACTAAGTCGCCCAATGCGGTTGGAGTGATAGTAGTCTATAGATCATGAAACACATTTTAAGATGAGAAACATGAAAAACATTGTGGATTCCCGCCAAACTGCTCGGTAACTCTATTCGAAAAACAAATTTTTCGATCCTTTCTGTTATAGGAAACGGTTCAACATATCTCATTGCCAATTTCCTTGACTTTCCAAATCGTACCATACCCTTCATCGATGATATTTTAACAAAAACATAGTCTCCAACCGAGAACTCCAAATCCTTTTTCCTCTTATCTACGTAACTTTTCTACATACATTGAGCTTCCTTCATTCTCGCTTGTATCAACTCAATCTTTTCTATGGCTTCTCACACCAAAAATTGACCCAAGAACTAGTCTATCTTCGGTCCCCGACCAACATATGGGTGATTCGCATGGCCTTCCATACAGAGCTTCAAAAGGTGTCATCCTTATACCAGTCTGATAACTATTATTATAGGAAAATTCGACTAAGTATAAATGGTCTTCCCACGATCCTCCAAAATATAACAAACAAGCTCTTAACAAATCTTAAAATATTTTGTTAAATCTTTTCGTTTTCCCATCTATCTGTGGGATGGTAACTGGTACTCATCTTGAGCTTGTGCCTAAAGCCTTTTGCAGACTAATCTAAAATTCGCAAGTGAATAAAGAATCACTATCATTGACTATACTACTAGAAATCCCATGCAGTCTAACAATATTCTTCACAAATAACTTGGCCAATACAGGTGCCATCCTTATCAAATTAATGGGATTGAAATGGTCACTCTTAGTTAGTCTATCCACTATAATCCAAATACTCTCGTTCCCCTATTCGACCATGGAAACCTCTCAATGAAATCCATAGATATAGAATCTCATATCTGCATTGGTATGTAAAAAGTCCGAAGCAATCCACTTGGCTTCTAATGCTCGATTTTCACTTATTGGAAATTTAAACATTGCTTTACCTATAAGCCTACATCCCTTTTCATATCCTCCTAGAAAAAACTTCTCTTCATATCCGGATACATCTTATTTCCTCCAAGACGAATAGTAAACTTTGATTGATGATATTCCTAAGAACTTCGCTCCTTAGGTCATCAACATCTAGAACACCCAATTGTCCCTTCTTTCTTAACTATCTATTTCGGTCAAGACTAAATCCTTTAAATCATCAATCTCGATTCCACCTTTCAATCTTCTAATCTGTTCAACTAACCATGGATTATCTCTCTATTTAGAAGCAATCTGCTCGATCAATACTGGTTGAACTTCTAAACAAGATAACGTTGCAGTATTCAGAATAGTTCTAGCCGCTGACCTTAACTGCACTCTACAAGTAGTCAATGCTTCTAAATTTTTCCACTTCGGTAACATTTGTAACACCGAAATCTGATGTTTTCTACTAAGCGCATCAGCTACCTTGTTTCCTTTCCCTGATGTATACTCAATACTAAAATAATAAGTTGTTATGAACTATAACCACCTCTGTTGTCTCATATTTAACTCCTTATGAGAGAATAAATATCTTAAGGGCTTATAATCCGTAAACAGTTCGAATCTTTCTCCCAAAAGGTAATGTCCCTGAGCTTTCATAGCAAAGATTATGGCTGCCAACTCCAAATCATGAGTCGGATGTCTAGCTTCAGGCGGTCTAAGATGTCAAGAAGGGTAGGCAATCAATTTACCTCTTTTCAGCAACACAACACCTAATCCTATTTCGCATGCATCACCATACACCACTAAGTCTCCATTCCCATCTGAAGCAACTAACACGGGTGCATTGGTCAATAAATGTATTAGCTTCAAGAATGCCTACTCACATTTATTGGTCCAAGCATACTTCATATACTTATTAATTCAGTCATCGTTGCTCCTATACGCGAGAAATCCTTGATGAATCTCCGGTAACAGCCAGCTAATCGAAGGAAAACACTTTATTTTTGTCACCATCTCGTGTCTCTTCTAATTATTAAAAGTCTCAATCTTAGTTGGACCTGCTAACAAGTCATTTTTTGAAACTACATGACCAATGAAATTGACTTCTTTCTTCCAATAATGACATTTTGAAAACTTCACTTTTAATTGATGTTGTCTCAACATCTCAGGCATTATTCTAAGGTATCTCATGGTCATCCTGATTCCTAAAATATATCAGGGTATCATCTATAATTACTAACATGAACCTATCCAAATTCTCTCAGAAGATCCGGTTCATCAAATCTACAAAGAAAGCAGGTGCATTAGCCAACCGGAATGACATTACTAACCACTCATAAGAACCATATCTTGGTCGAAATGCCGTCAGAGCGATACTGTCCTCCGCCACTCTCAATTGATGGAACACTTACACCAAATCCAACTAGGAAAATACTTTGGCTCCACTTAATTGATCAAATAAATCATCTATTCTTGGCAAGGGATATCTATTGTTTATCATCTTCTCATTCGGTTTATGATAATTGATGCAAATTCTCAATGACCCATCTAGTTTCTTCACGAACACCACGGCCGCTCCGCAAGGTGAACTGCTTGGTCTAATGAAATTCTTTAATTTTTAAGTCCACCAGTTGCACCTTTAACTCATTCATCTCAGTAGGTGTCATTCTTCTACGCGGTCTACTTACAGGTTTAGCGCCAAGTACAAGATCTATTCGGAACTCAATAGATCATTTTAGTAGTAGTCTTGTAATAGAATAAAAAACATCTTCAAATTATCTAATGGTAGATTTAACTCATCTTCCTTCTCCAGTGCACCCAATAAAACACAAACATCAAAATTTAAGTTCTCCACTGAGTATATAATTCGATCGCTACTATTAGGGTGTTTTATTTATATTTTTCTATCTTGGAAAAGTATCCTAGCATCATACTGTCGTAACAAATTCATGGCCAATATAATTCCAAAGCACATATAATTCTAACACATGCAAACTGCAGACAAATATATGACCTAACAACTCAAACTCTAAATGGTCACATCTTATCCTAAGAGTTACATACCCTCCTATCCGATTTGCAACCCTTAAGAAAGTAACAAGGTATAATGGTTCTAACTAAGCTTATCTTCCAAACAATAAGGGATAAAAGAATGTGATGCATTGGTATTAAGCAATACTCTAACAGGTATGCCATGAATCAAAAGTATAGCTCCTACCACAAACTTTCCTTTCTCCTCCATTTTGATATCAAGGCAATCGGTTCCAAAGAAAACACTTTTCCTTTATCAATCTTAGCCGGTTCTTTGCACTGATTTTTGTAATGCCCTATCTGGTCATAGTTGAAGCACCTGATGTTCTTCTTTCCAATGACTTTATTTCCTTGACCGGTTCGACACTCATGAGAAAAATGTCTTTTCTTGTCCAACTTGAGGCAGAAAATATCAACTTTTCCCTTCTTGGTAGCTCCACCCTTTTAAGCTCCCTTTTTTTGAAAGAACTTTCTTTTCTGACTTTGACTGCCCTAAGCCTCTACCAACTTGTTATTATTGAATAGTATAAGAATCTCTTCATTCCTCGGTGTCATCTCCATAATTATACCATAAGGGTCTCTATGGTGTAGTAACATTGCTCTAGCAAGCTTTGGTTTCAATCCTCTAATGAACTTTTCATTCCTCTTGATTACCATATCCATGGTGTCATATCCATATCTGGATAGCTCCTCAAATTTGGTTGCATATTCAAGCACTGACATATCAGCTTATTCCAACTCAGCAAACTTTGTAAGCATATTTGACTAGACTATTTTAGACATGAATCTATCTTCTAACCTTCGGAACTCTTCCCAAGTCAAATTCTTCTCTGTTATCCCCATATTGCACTATTCCACCAGTACATTGCAACTCCTTGCAATTGCCAATCTCCTCTTCTATTCACCGTTTAGGCCTAAATCAGCAAAAATACTTTCATAATGCAACAGTCAATTCTCAACTTTGATATCATCTTCTGTTCCAATGAATGGCTTTCCTCCGAGTCATGCACAATCCCGACTCAGCATAGCATAATTATCGACAACCAAAACTTCAGGATTTGCTCCACCAACTAATCCAACTGCAACTCCAACTTGTATCATGTTGACAAAGAGCTGGTACATAGTTCTCATGTCTATTGGTGGTGTTCATGCACCCAAATGAGCAACTGTTTGTCAACCTGGATTGCTCCTAGTGTTGGGCTTGACATTTCCATTAGTTGCGGTGCTTCCTCCACCAAGATTCATTCTTCTATTTTCTACCTCCATAACTTACTATCCTTAAATCAACATTCGAACCTTAGTAAGATACTGAAGAATGGTCCAAGGGTAGGAAGAATAGAGATAAGATATATGCTTATGTATAGCAAATACAAATACTTTACTATAGCGTTATCCCATACCGCAATCTCATTCTTTAATTCACTAGCATTATGTTTTCAAAAACTCTTTTAAAGTGCAAAATTATTTTGGTTTGATATAAACCTTGTTCTAGTACCAAGTTTTAAAATCCCTCATTTTGAGGCTGAAAATAAACGCTACTGATGTTGCAATCATCAATAGTATTATCCTCTAGTGACAAAATGAGATTAGTTAATAGTATCATTAACATCAAAAGCATAAGAATATGAAATTTTTTAAAACGCATTTCGTTAATAATTTACATATTCATTACATAATCCCAAAACATTACCCAGGTCCAAATAAAATATAATAATACAAAATACTTTAAGAACGACATATAAAGAAGCCTCCTTGGTTATTCAAAGTTTACTACTAAATAGACACAACTTCTGCCATTATATACATCCTAACAAAACGATAACACAACGGACATAAATGAACTCCTATATAGCTAGCTCTACCTCCTGCACATCTTTGAAAGCTTCATTCGTCAAACCTAAAACCTGAAAAACTTACTCTCGAACTACTCAAATGAGTACCTGAGAGTTAAAAGGGAAAACAAAAACTTCGGGTCGGACAAAAAGTCTGGTGTGAAAAAAACGTGTCATCTCGGTAATAGATATCTAGTGAGACCATGCCGTTAAACGAAACGGGTTATCTCCTCACTAGTATCTTTTGAAAATATATTAATCATAATAATGCTCCTACATTCACAATGGTTAAATAAACATAAACAGTCATATGCAGGCGTGCTAATTAGGTGAACCCGACCAATATGTCTCAATTAATTGACTAGCTGTCTCTATTTCATAGTTTTCTCAAGGTTATTACAAACCTATCCGGCTAAGTCAAGCCTACCAAATATACAAAAATTCTCTAATTCACTGTTAGAAAGAAACTGGACTATCCATCCAAATACAACCGTCTTACTGTTAACCTAATTGTTTGTCAATCTCGTAGTTTTGCTAGGCTCATCATGAACCTAATGGTTTTTCATGCCAACTAATAACCTATAAGTTATAGATTCCTTCTGTGCATAATCTACTTTTAGTTTTACACTTAGAAAAGACCTACACACTAAAATTGTGGACTAATATCAACTAGAGGCTAATAGTTGAACTATAGAGTGCTACCCTACAATAGCTCCATTATTTGGTTTTCTATTCTCTAATCACTACAAGAAAATATATTATTAATAACACCATTTAATAACGCATTATTCTAAAGTGTTATTATTTGCCTTAAATTATTTGTTTTTTTATCTATTTTGTACTGTTCACAGGTAACGCTTTGGCCTAAAATTTTCGTTTCCCTCCCAAAAACACTTAACCAGATTCGTCTCCCACCCAAATAACACTTAACAATTTTCATCCCCCTCTGAAAATGAAATAACCCTAATTGACGTTCTACTCCATCTTTAATTAACGAAGTTCAGCCGTTCTACCCCATCTTCAATCTTCAACACTTCGCTCTTAGCAGTTGTAAAGTTGACGATGCCTAGAACCCTAATCTCCAATCTTTAATTTCACTCTTCATTAATATGTTCCAGATTCGAAATAGAGGAATGTATATTCGAAGGTGTATTATCAAACATGACAATTTATAAACAATTACGCTCTTCATCAATCTCACGCAAAATTTATAAGCGATTCATTTTCTTAGGCCCGAAATTCGACTTTAGTTGATTTATCTTCAACTTCAATATCTATATCCAATTCAGCATTTGTTTCTCCCTTGTTGTTTATGAAGGTACTTCTCTCTCCTCTTTTTCTTTCGAATTTGAATTGTATTGCATGCTTTTGATCTATAATTTATGATCTGTAGTGTCAAACTTCCATCCAATATATATAGACACACACACACACACACATATGTTTCATTTTTTAGTAGAAGATCTCAATTTAATGGAAGATGGTTGCTTTTACTGCTTGAAATTTAATTCTATGTTGACTCTGTTAGGTTTGATTCAAATTGTTGGGCAATTGATCGACATTTTTATTAAACCTATTTCTACTTGAATTGAATTTGTTTTTATTGAGAAAACTTGAATAAAATAGTTAAATTATTTTGATTTTGGGGTTTGAAACGCGTCATTTGCATAGATTTGATACTTATTGTTGAAATTTACTCTAAAATCTAATCGATATAGAGTAGTAACAAACATCTTTGCTAAACAAGTTTATTAGGTGCTTTTTTGAACTTGGATCAAATTTATTTGCATTAGCTATCATCGATGAAGTTTCATCTCTATCAATCACTTGAAGTTCTGTTATGTTTATTAACATTTATAGGTGCACCAGGAAGTGCCAATGATTCTCAATTAACACGATTGCAGCTTTTTTGTGGTTTTGAAAGCTTCCTCTTTATATCAAAATGGACAATGAATCAACTTGTAAGTTATAATTTTCTCTTAAAGATTAGGCTTAAACCAAGTATCCTGTTAACATTTTTCAATACCAGAGTATCATTGTCATTTCACATGAGATTAAGTCTGAGTGTTAACTTTGTCTCAAGGACTGTTATTTTACCCTACATTACCTTTTTCTGTACCTGGTTAATGCAGTTGGTTGAATGCCCTTCTATTTAGGAGGTTCTGCTAAGTGATAATTTTAAGTGGAGCCAACAGGCAATGGTTTAGATATGGCGCAAATAATTTTAAAAGATAAACGATATTGAGGAAGAAGTTTATGATTTAGACAGATGTCTTGCATGTTGACTTACTATGTCTGGTGTTTGTTAGATATCAAATTTTATTTATTTTACTAACATTTGTTTGGAGTCGAATGATAAATAATGAACAAGATTTACGTATTGTTGTATATAGTCTCTTCTTTTATTAAAGAAAAAAAAACATGAAATATATATTACCTGAATGGTCGATGATTGATTTGGTTTGGTTTAGGTTAATTAAGTGAGGTTTGAGGAGTTTAATCCCCGATATGTGTCTGATATGTACATGTATCTGATATAGGCAAATCTATGCTTATTTGAATGTACATTTTTATGCTAGTGTATTTTTGTTTTGTTTTGTTTAAGTTTTCACTGTTGTTTATTTATTTTTTATTCAGTAATCAGTGATGCATTGCAGAGTTATTGAACAAATAGTTATAGTCGATATATAACAATGTAATTGTACTAATACTGATTTAGTGGATAATCGCAGATTTATATTTGTTTACAATTTTTGATGCTAGATGGAAATAGAAACCTTACTCCTAGACTTATATTTGTTTACAATTTTCCTCACTCTTCTTTTTCGTTTAATTTTCATCAAAAAAATTCGAAAATTCTGTAATTTTTTTACACCGATTCCACTTGAATATTCCTAAAGAAGTGAACTTTGTGAATGGTTTGAAATTACTTTCCCGTAGTAGACATTTGATTCACCTTGCCTTCTTCCTCCGTGCATAGGCGAAGACCTTCCTCACTTTTTATGAAAGATTTGAGTTTACTAGTTTCTTTCTTCATTTTTCGTGCCTTCTTCCTCTGTGCATAGTGCATAGGTAAGGAGCTTCTTACTCTGTGCATAGGTAAGGACCTTAGGATTATTCGTTTATGGCCATGGCCTAAATGGTCTATTCTTTACAAGAATAATGACCATGGTTGCTTTGACACTTTGATTTAGTGTGTTCGTCTTAAACTTCAAATGACAGGTCAGTAGCTGATAAATCTCATCCCCTATACAAATAATGACAAGTATGACTGCACGGTAACACACAACTGGAATACCACCGAAGCAACTATAAAATCAAAAACCTCATTCTCTACCTTTCAAACGTACTTCTCAACTCCTTCACTTCCTTTTTCATCCTCAGAGCATGTGTGACTCCTCTACGGCACATTGGAAGATCCATCCATTCAGAATAATTACATGTTGCAGCATTTTAGGATCTATTTTATAATACTGATGATACCACTTGCACCTATAAAAGCGATGATTTGCATTGTTTTTTTGTTCATGCAAACCACAATTGAACACATAATTTGTCAATCACTCTTATGGTATGGGGGTTCCTCTTCAGACCGCAATTTCCTTTATTTTTTCAGGAATCAAAGGAGCACATGCCTTTTCTCTACATCATAGCAAACCCCTTGCTGACTCTTTAAGTCGTTGGCGCTATATCAGAACAAACCTCATTGTCCCCTCTTTGATTCATTTATTACATATCAATCCTCTTTTCTGTTCAATAGGTTTCCAAAGACTCCATGAAATTATATCTCTGAAACAAAATCATAATTTTCTATAAAATATGTTTTCATAACAAACATACAATCATCAGTTCTGTTTTCCATTGTAGTGAATCTACATTCAAAGTAAATATGGGAACAGTTATTCAAATTATGTTGACAATATAATGATTAGTACATTTCAATGTTCATTCTCAAAACAATTTTGATTAAACAAAAAATTGTAAAATAAGATCAGAGGGGTTTGGATTTGAAGAAAAGAAAATAGTAAAGTGAAGGATGAGAAATAAAGTAGAGAGAATGAAGTGAATAAACTGGCTGCTGTATTAAATAATGAATTCTTGAATTACTTCCAATTAATTTTCATGTCAAGTCAGCATTGGATTTAGACTTTAACTTGTATTTGGCTGAACCAAGCAACTAAAGTACAGTGCTGAACTTCATTCTGTGAATGGTACGTACTACATAGATTCAATCTTTACTTGATTCTGCAAAAATAACTATGAGAAAAGACTTGCCAATTTATTTACTTGATCTTCTCCTCTCTCATATAATTATGACTTAATATGCACTCTTATAACAAACCTTTTCCTTTTTCCCATTTGGAAAACATTGTGTGCCCACATGACTTCATATGTACATATGGTTGTCTTTACTTTCACCATTGTAAGTAACAAACATAGTTTTTTATTTTGAATATATTTACATCCTTCAATTTGATTGCTTTTCGTCATTGATTCTAAATATAACTGCTGTATCCTGTATTGTTTTTCTAATTATTGCAGAGGAAAGCATGAACTGGAATGGGAATTTAAGAAGTTCTGGGAAGAGTTCCGCTCGTTCAGCTCTGAACAGGTCATTACAATTCTTGTATACTTATCAACATAGTACATACTCTATGTGTTAGTGGACTATGAGATAGTAATCGAATCAGTTTACATTGCTTCACTGGCTGATTAGTACTCTTGATGTATGGTTATTTCTATCTGTGTCACCTGCAGAAGAAAGAAACATCCTTAATAGTGGCAGTAGATGCTTTCTGTAAATTAACAAAGCAACATTCTAATGTTGCACAATTAGTTAATACGTAAGACCTCCTTTCACCTTTTCTTTGCTTACAAGACAACATTTCATGCTCATATACGAGTTTTACTAATTACTGGTTGGAAAAACATATTAGTAGGAGCACACATTTTTTTATTTTGTTGTTGGGAGAGCACTTGTAACAGATGTGGAGAAATTATAGATGTACACAAAAGGAAGGCCTTTAACTCCTGCAAGGATCGTTAAATTCTTTTCTGAAGTCACTAAGGTGACGGTAATTTCTGAGTTAGTTTTAAATCTAAAACTCATAATATACATATGCATTTTTCTAACAGACGCATTTTTTAACTGTGCAGGATGACATAAATCCAGGCTCAAATTTCTTGTATGCCATAGAAGTTCTTCTGAGCGTGGTATGGATTATATGATTATCTTCGATCTATTTTAAGTTACCATGTTTTCTATTGTAGTTATTAAAATCAAACATTTTGAAGGAGATTGAGATTGTACTAGAGACACTCCTCTTGATTGTGGAGGTATTGGGATCCACTAATGCATGCAAAGGAGGATCACGGTTAAGAGATCAAGTAGACCGGCATGGCCATATCCTCAACGGTTTATGGTAGTTTTTGTTTCCTATATTTCCTTTTCATTAAATTTTAATTAGTTACCATGTTTGCATGTGTGTGTTATCAATTTAATGATGCATTTGTAGTGTACGTGCTATGTTAAGAGATTATAAGGTAGAATTGATTGGATGATCATTAAGAGATTATATGATGCATCTCATATATTTCTGTTGGTTTTGGCATGTTGCATCTGTAACGACCCGATATTTTCAACCATTCGCATCCATTATAAGTGTATAGGTGGACACTCATGCCAGAATTTTGTAAATAAAAATTTGGCAAATCTCAGAATATGCAGTAAATAAAAATCACATATCACAGACACAGAGTAATAATAATGCAGCGGAAGTAAAAGAGATAGTAGTTCATGAAACTACTATATAAATATATCAGAGTTACATAAGATACAATAGAAGAAATAAAGTACAACAGAAGTTTAAATATGATAACCAAGTACATGCTGAATAAAACAACCGAACTGAAGAGATGAAACTTGACAAGTAGATAATCTCCAGCGATTCCAATCTCCAGAAAGTGGAAATCCAAATCTGTGAATAACTCAGGCTGACCCGAGCGTAAATAAAAATACAAACACTCGAGTCAGGACATGCATACTTATACAATGTAAACCAACTCAAGTGAACTGTAGCAAAGGTACAAGTAACTTAGAAGATGCTTGGGACCGCTCATCCTCTAAGAATCCGTTAAACTATTTACTATGTAGTAATATACGCTACATATAGTAGTGTCTAATCAGTAAAGTATAATCATATAGAAAATAGCGTTAAGGGGATGGTGAACCTTAACGCGGTCGGATCTTTAAAACCAAAATCGTAGTGGGCTCGATATAAGGAGATGACACGGCACGCGAGGCAATGCCAGGGTGGATACGCCGTTTGCACTCCCGGACCGGTGGTGACGGCAAGCCAGCAGCTTCCGCCCACCTCGAACAATACCCCTGAATCAAAGTGGCCACGTATCGAATCACAAAAGTAATAGAATGGTTTCCGATGGGGCATGCTCGATGAAAGGGTGCGACCCTTTGTGTAGCCCGGTATAGATCTTGTTTTAGTCATTTATGCCAACTCACGGGAGTTGGGTCCACGTAATATACCTCGAGAACGTCGCCACCATCCTACTTCATTCTGGAATCTCCACCGCGTACACAGTTGTTAAAGTGGTTTTTGGTATTGGCCGGCTATAAGACAATATCCGATCCCGGTCTCTTTAACATCCAATCGTTATTATAACCCGTAGTTATAACTTTAAAACAATATTTTATACTTCAAAAATAAAATGTCATTTCAACCCAAATCTTTATCAAATAAAGATTAAATTATTTCCAAACCATTTCAATATATCATCATACCATATCTTTCGATTCAAATATTTATCAAAATAAATATCAAGTCATTTCTAACCATTTCAATATATTAAATTATCATATCCTTTCAAAACTTCCTTTCAAATCATTTTAATATATCAAAATATCATAACCTTTCAAAACTTCGTTCAAAATATCTTATCTTTCAGCACTTCCTTTCAAATTATTTTAATATCAAAATGTCATATCTTTCAAAACTCTATTTTCAAATCATTTTAATATATAAAAATATCATATCTTCTAAAACCACATTTCAATCATTTAATATATCAAAATATCAAAACCACATTCATTTCAAATCATTATTCATTTTATTCAATTTAAAATACCATTTCAATTCACATTTCAAAACAGTTTATATTAAAAAAAAATCATTTTTAATCATTAAAATGAAGTTATTATGTTCAATAATTAAATTATTAAATTTCCAAAATTTTCAACTTTCAAAGTTCATTTATTCACTTAAGTTTATCAAAACAGTGAAAATTCACTTTTCATGGCATTTAGAAAACGCTACGGAAAGATACATTCAAAACAGTTCAATTTAACAAAAGACATCATAATGTTGTAATAGGGTTTACTTAAATTTCAAATAAACTTAGTTAAATTAAAAAAATTATAGCACTTACAAAATTGCTATAATAGTTTTTAATTCAATTTAGCTTTTTAGTTCATTATCATCAACTACAGCATTTACAAATACTGTAATATCATTTACATTGTAATTAATAGCATTTCAAAAATGCAGTCAATTAACTTCAAATATTCAATATAATTTCTCAACCAATTATATATTTTTTTATTTAAAACATTTTTAACTCATAAAATCATACATTTTCACATTTATAAACATCATTTAATTTTCCTCAAGTTCATGATTTTATAAAGTTAAATTTCCATTCAAAAATCAAGATTTAATAATAATTCACTTATTAAATTGCAATGTTCAATTTTAAATTCATTGCATTAAATTTCAACTTAACACTTAAGTTCAAATTCTCAAATATAACTTAGTTTTATTTTTATTTATTTAACTAAAAGTTGACTTTTAAGTCAATTTCATAAATTTCCAATTTAGTTATATTTCAAAATTTCAACTTAAAGTATTCATTCATTTCACATTTCAACTTTATTAAAAATCATTAATATGATATAAAATCACTTTGAATCCATTTAAATTCAAATTATCATAAATTTGTCATAATTTCATATTCAATTTAATTTCCAATTATAATTAAATCAAAATTTCCAAAATAACTTACGTTCAAAATTTTCTAACTTCTCATTAATTCATTTTACTTACAATTATTCAGAAAATCAATAATATTTTATAAAAATCCTTTTTAATTAGATTTAAATCAAAATGTTTTAATATTTACATTTCTAAAATAATTGTAAAATTTTTAAAAAACATATATTAACTACGGGTCTGTATATAATTTTCTACACTAGGAAAAGTGATACGGGTAATATATCATTTCAACCCGCAATTTACAAAGAAAATCCGGGTTTTATCATTTCAAAGCCGCAGTCCCAAGTAAATGAAATAAAATGAAAATCATTCAGGCCTATCATTTCAGCCCATAACAATTTTCCCTTATTCTAAAGTCCGTTCGGGTATGTATCATTTCAACCCATAGTGATTTCTAATTTACAGGGAACTTGCAGTGTGATAAACTGATAAAAATGAACATTAACAACATATATATAATAACAGATGATATGAATGAAATTTAACAGGTTTAACATCATATATAAATAATCACATGGTAGTTATAACATCATATTTAATTCTCCACATTCTGTTGTTGTTGTTTCACAACTGCATAAGTATAAATGTCGTGTGAGCTTTACTCACCTTTTTGTGCTGGAGATTGCAATACAAATGACACAACGGATTCCAAAGGCACGATGACACAACAATAGGCTCAAGTGGGAAGAGATCCAAGCTTAGAACTTGTGTTACAACCCAAAACAAAACAAAATAAAATTACAATTCAATACAACATTGAATAGGAATAACTTTGAAATAAAAAGAGATACGAATACACAGTCTTTTGTCTTGCCTTCTACACTTGCTAGCACGGCTTAGGGAATGTTTTGGCTCAGGTTTGGACATACTTTGGTTCAGGTTTGGGTCCTATAAGGCATGGCTACAAGGTATTGAAGTGGTGGAGGAGTTACTATGCATGAATATGAAGAGGCCTATGCAAATAGTGGGTTTTTGGTTCATTTTGGGCTAGGCTACATGGATCTATGGCTCGGCTATGGCATGTTTCAGATCTGGACAGAGGATGAAAGTGATGGTTAGGAGTGTGTCAAGGTGGTGGTGGATCAATAAGAGGTGGCCAAGGTCATCTAAGGTGATGGTGATGAAGACTAGGTGGCTAGACATGCTTTTTAAGGAGTTTTAACATAGTTTTTGTGGATTTCGCATCATGGGATGGTCATGGCACTTGCTGGTCAGAGGAGGAAGGGTTTTGGTCACGTATGATGTTGGGAAGGAAGTGGTGGTGGTCGGTGGAGGAGATGGTGGAGGTGTTAGGCCAAACAAAGCAATGAGAGATCATGGCAAAAATCAGGCAAAACAAAGAAGAAGAAGTAGAAAAATGAGAGGAGGAAGAGAGGCCATTGCTTATAATTCTTTGCTCAGATCTGAAATAGATCCGTATTATTGATGGAATGAGAAACTTTCACGTGAATAAGCAAAAGAAAAGGAACGGCTACAATAAATTGATGCATTGATTGGTAAAAGAAACGGTGAAACGACTTTACGTTTCTTAGCTTTTAAAACCTTCCATACTTCCTTTTCTTTTAAATCAAGTAAAACAAAATAAACTTCAGCAAGTACATCTAAAAGCTGAAAAAAAGTGAAAATAATAAAAATATATAATTAAATTTAAAGAAAATATAAAAAGAATTAAGGAAATTGCTTAAAAATTGAAAACAGGGTTCAAAAATTACAATTAAAACATCAATGGCTTTGGAAAAATATCTACTTCATTTTAAAAATATTCTAAAGCAAAATTTTGAAATAAAATAATTTATTTATCATTTCTAAAATAAAATAAATAATTAAATTGGAGAAAAATAGAAAAGAACTAAAGAAAATGTTTAAAAATTGAAAACAGGGCATGGAAATTATAAGAAAAATACTACTAGCTCTAGAAAAATTCCTACCTCACTTCAAAAATATTAAAAAACAAAAACATACATAAAATAACATATCAATACATATTACAATAAAATATGAAAAAGAAAAATAAAATTTATATTATTTAAAATAATAAAATTGCAGAATAAACAAATTGCACTCAATATTGAAATATACATAACTTTCACAATTTAAATCCATTTCCAACGAAACAAAAAGCAGTGTTCTTAAAATTTTATGTACTTTCATAATAAAAGAAAAAATTTAAATTTTCAAAATTTTAAAATTTTAAATTAGAAGTCAAAGTTTGACTAATTTGACCAAAAATTCACTTTTTGGAAAATATTCTTTTTAGTCATGCTTTGAAATGATAATTCATATAAAAAATAAAGTTTATCATTCAAAATAAATAAAATAAGTTTTTAAATCAAAAATTCAATTAAAATAATTAAAATATACAAAAAAAATAAATCACAAAATACATGGTTGTTACAGCATCTCATATATTTCTGTTGGTTTTGGCATGTTGCCAAATCAAGTGTAAAATTATGCATCTGTTAGAACATTCTACATCCAACCCAAAAAATAAATCAATCACCAAATTTAATCCAAGCTACAATAAATTTGCAAGCTTCTTAGTGTGTTTCCTATTTTAATTTAAATACTACATTTTAATTTAAACTGCAATAATATGAAATTAATCATGTTTTGTAGGAAAAGATTAAAAAAATTGAAAGTGTTTCACAATCAAGCTCGCCAATTAATTATAGAGCAGATGCACTTGCACAAGTGCTAGAAAGACCGGGTCGACTTAGAGCGGTGGGAAGAGGAATGAGTCTTAGTAGAGCAGCGTTACCGAAATTTAAGGATAAGCATACACTGAAGTTAAGGATTTCTTTAATGTTTGTACTCTGTAATGCTTGTACACATATTAAATTGACATTATTTTATGTTTCTCTCTGTTAACTTGGCTGCAGGCTTATGTTTTATTCAATGGTTATGCACTTGCTTTAATGTTTGTACACTGTAATGAAAAATATATCACATTTCTTTCTGAGCATGCTCTTGTGTTATATTTTTTGATTATAACCTTTATTCGTTTATGAAGATTTAGTTTGATTGCAATTATTAAAATGTAATATATAGGCATAGCTCTTGAAAAGTGTGTCTATGATTTTTATAGCGGCATATATAAGCTATAAAAGAATTTATCAATACTATAACATGTTGACTTAATAGCGTGAAATGACCGCTATTGAATAAATAATTTATAGCGGCGAAATGGTGTTATAAAGGTTTTCAATTCCGTTGAGATTTAGCTGTATTATAGCGGCTATAATGAGCTATTGAATTAACGTACCATAGCGGCTAATTTGCGTTATAAAACTAAGCTCAACCATAGCGGCATATTTTGTGTTATAAATATTCAAAAGTTTTTTATAACATTTCGATATACAGCGCTTATCAAACCGCTATGGTTGTGATTAATAGCGGTTATATGCCGCTATACAAGACACTTTTTGTTGTAGTGAATCCTTGAGTTAATTTATCTGATCACAATTTATCAAATAGTGACAATATCAATAATTTCACTAGTAAATTTTTAGGTGAAATACCTTTTTATTTCCTTAAAACCATAATTCTTTATTAATGATTTGACCTTTGAAATCACACTTAAAATAAGGAAAGTGTTATCCGACCTTTTGACCCGGCTATTTTCAGGTTGGTTGAACAAGTTAAACTTGACAATTATCAAGTAAACAACTCATAGAGATGATCCTAAGGTCTAGATACCAAGTACAAACAGGACCACAAATTAGAGGCAAACCATCCTAAGAAATTCCAAAGTCAAAAAATCACTAGGTGAGAGATCATCACTGATCCCGCGCCTAGGGAAGAAATTACTAAGTGAGGGATCATCACCAATCCCACACCAAGGGAAGAAAATCATTAGGTGAGGGATCATCACCAACTCTACAACTAGGGCAAGACTAACTCAAGTGCTAAATCCCACTAAGTGTAGGATTGGTACCGATCCCTTCCTTAGGAAGCTGGTACCAATCCCCAAATCTTCATCCAAAGTGACCCACACTCCTTTCACTCACTAATGATGATGCCAAGAACCTATTCAAGTTCCCTTCGTACGATTCTATGCAATTCTTTATCGATCTCCATAAGTACTAGAGCCAGCAACTCCATTCTTCTATATATCCTATTGGACTCAAAAAACACCTAGATAACTATGTAAATCAACCTTAGAATCATGAAGTCAACGAGAAGACGAACCCGTGCAAAAAGTTGCTAAGTGTTCTTGCCTATATATAGGGATCAGTACCGATCACCCTATATAGCATTCGGTATCGATCCCAACCCTAGGGGATAAGAAGTTGAGATATTTTGGGTAACTTCATTTGGACGGTGAGGTTCTGTAAAAGATATATCAGCGAGATATTTGGTCATTTACCCATATAAATACAGAAGGCATGGTTCATTTTAGGGATCTTTATGCTGCTGCTACACATGAACTCCATTGTAATCTGGGATCCCTATCAATTGCTCCTACTTGTAACCACAAAAACTAGTGCAAAAGCAATAAAATATTTTTAAGTGGACGTAGGACAAGATTGCCAAACCGCTATAAATTTTTGTGTGCTTGTTATTACACAATTTTCATTTACGTTCTTCATTTAATCTCTACTCACTTACTCTTTAGGGTGTTTGTACCATTTATGGTTCAAACATTTTGGTGCTTTCATTGAGAGCTCGATTCTCAGGCTATTTGAAAACTTGTCTACTATTGGATTGCCTATAATCCAAGGAAGAGATCCAATTCCTTCTTAACTACTTTCCATGCTATTCAGATTTGCATAAAGTCTACAGGAAGCTTTCTTAAATGGCCCATAGGAAAGAGAAAGCTATTGCCTCCTAAAGAGCTACTGATAAAATAGAGAATGTTTTACTTCACATCCTAGATGAAGATGCGCAGCAAGAAGCTGTTAATGTCTAGAATACTTCAGTGGTTATCATCAGTATTGATTTCGAGTGTATGATGAAAGACTTACAGGATAGCTATGCAGATTTAAACTAGCAAATCCAAGAGAATAAAAATTTGATAACCTAGCAGACTACTCGCTTTAGGAAGACTAGGAGAGAGCCAATCCTACGTAGTCAGAATCAGGCAGTTTCTCATCATCTGACAATTTCTATAGGAGTAGAAGACAAAGGACGATGGCATATGAAGCAGGAACCACTAAGTGGAAATATGCGACTGACCCTCACCAAGACACAAGGGTCGGTACCGGACCCACTCATTAATGGTCGGGACTTAAAGCTGGTGATGGCGTGCAGCATGGGTGCACCATGACTGACTAGGGCACTGTAGTTCGAGAGTTTGCTGCTAAATTTCCCCTAAGGAATGAATGTGGAGTTGTTGGCAAACGATTCTTCCAAAGTTAGTAGAACCTAGGCGAGGAGGCACGAACCAGGATCGTTTACCGGGCCAAGCACAAGGAATAGCTTACGAGTACCACAACGCAACAGGTTCCCAAGAGCTGAACTTGACCCAAATGGTGAAACAACTTGTGATAAAAAATCAAGGCCAAACTGAGGACGACTGGGTTACCTCCCTCAGTTGAAATCCCTTCATTGAAGCCATTCTATATGAAGAGTATCCATAAAGATTCAGTATACTAACCATGCTGGCATATACAGGGAAGACTTACCACCTATAGCACCTTATGAAGTATGAGTGGCACATGAATTTTGCCAAGGCCACGGATGCATCAAGTGTAGATACTTTCCTATTTTCCTAGAAAGAGTAGTGACCATGTGGTATACTCGACTACCACCGATGTATATCTCATGGTTTGATCAGCTTGCGAGAAAATTTACCGAGCAATTCAGAATGCATGTGACTCCCCCCAAGGATGTCATGTCATTGGCTAACTTATTCCAAGGACCATGCGAGTGGCTCAATGACTTTTTGCAAAGATCCAATATCTCTGCGACCGAGGTGAGAAAACACTTAGGAGAACATAATCTTGATGGCTTAGATCAGAAGGATCCACCCCAATACAGACTTTGGTGACTGGTTATCAAGAAATCCTCCTGCTACTCTGGATCGTTTTAACAACAAGGCAACCCAATACTTGCACAAGGAGGAGACCAATCTGACAAGAAGAAGGAATGACACGGGCCATCGGGCCGAAGTAGTGCAAAGCAACATTGCTGTGAAATAGTTCGGAGCGAGTTTTGGGAACATTGAAGTAGATGTGCAAAATAAGAATGGGAGTCTGTACAAGGGCCATGGTGGAGCCCCAAACGTGAACTCGAATCCTAGGAGACGACTGAGAATCCCGAGATTTGACACATACACCCTATTAAACGTCTCTGTTAAAAATATTTAATTGGCTACTCGTGACATAGAGTAGTATAGGAAACCAGCCTCGAGAAAGTCAACTCAGAACCAGTGGAAGTCTGGAAAGTTCTTAAGATTTCATGAGATATATGGTCATGATATGAACGAGTGTAGACACCTCCATGATATGGTCGAAGAGCTAGTGCAAAAGAAAAGGATCCAATCGTTTGTGAAAGACTCATAGGATGGCGTGCAGGGGACATCCAACCCCCAATGAAGATAGACCATTCCTACTATTGATGAACTTAGGCGGCCTAAAGGAGATTAATTATAGATTAGACCACTGATAGTCATCTTCCAGCTGAGAAGGGCTGGAGCGAGATGGAATGGCAAGCATAGCGACATCATTTCATCCTAGAATAAAGCTTATGCTTATTTTCTTAGAACTATCTAAGATGGACTATCAATAAAGTTGCTTTCTAATCATGCAACCTTGTCTTTGCACGCTAGCTATGTCACGAAACATGACCGACCTAAATGAAATTTCATGTGAACAATTTAGGTTTGTAGGTACCCAAATTAGGTGCCAATCAAATTTCTATAGCCCGTGGCCTGATCTGTGGAGCTCTACCATGACGAGCATGATTCGACCACTCATCTGCCAACTCTTGGCCTTGATTCATGGTAAGAATGAAATCTAAAGTGTGTGTGACTTAAACATCCACTCTCAAGCTCCTGCTCAGAGTTTTTCATAACATTTATGCCTTACTTGGAGCTCAGCAGACTCAGAATCCAATCTAAAGTGGAAAAGCCATGACAGTCCACTCAATAACTCTTACCCTTGACCCGATAGGGGGCATAAATCACAAAAGGATGTGATCTGACCATCCATCGACGAACTTAAAACAGATGCGACCCTACTATCTGTCACCTAACTCTTACTCTTGACCCGATAGGGGGGAGTTTAAATCACAAAAGGACATGACTTGACCATCCAAGCAGAGATGGATGTGACCCAACCATCCATCAAGTAACTTCGTCCCATGATTCGTGGGGAAGATTATAAAACCACTCAGGACGTGACTTGACCATCCAACCCAAGGTGAATGTGAACTAATCATCCATCGACAAACTCCTACCTTCGATCCGTGAGGTGGAGTAGAAACTTAGGATGGACGTGACCCGACTACCCAATGGCTAACTCAAACCTAAAACCCGACGGGAAGAGTATAACTTCATAAGGATAAGGTTTGACCGTCCATGCTCTAACTCCGCTAACCCAAGGTTGGGGCAGGAGTACAACCACATAAAAGCTAAATATGACAGCTTAACACCGTGGCTCGCACCTAATATTTGGTACAGCATAAGGCCACAACTAAAAGGATGGTGTAGGATGAAACAATCAGAATCACTCGATCATTGGCTCATGACATAAATCCACATCTTCATGGTCAGCCTCATTGCCCCATCTACTATTTCATTTTCCTTAACATCATCCTGAGCTTCCTCGAACACCTGATTCGGGACTAGGTGCACCACAGTGCTGGCATGTCCTACTTCTGCCTGCACATGGCCACCCACAACTTCTACGTGAGCATCCCTAACTTAGCTAATAACACGACCCCATACAGGGGTTGGTACTGAGTCCTATTCGTAAAGAAAAAAACAATAAAACAACTTGTGATTACAATTTTATGGAACTTGGGACCTATAGGCATATGAACATGCTTGAGAGCATATAGCAAAAAGTATCTACATGGACGTACGATCATGTATGCATACTCAATGTGCAATTTCCTGGATCAATAAAAATTGAATTCTTACCTGGGACTTTCAGAATGGAAACCAGTTCAGATAATTGAAGCCTACTAGTTCAATCAAATAGCTCAACGGAATCAAGCACAGACAATTACCAAGAAAATATGTTTCAATTTTATAACATTAGATATCGACCAAGCATTGTAATGAATGGTTAGAGATACGACTTTCCAAAAAAAGGAACTTAACGGAAGGGTAACAACCATTCAAGGTACAAAGAGAAATCCTTTCCGACGATCCTAACTTGTCTCGATTCAAAACACATCATGTTTGAAACAAAACGTACTTTGGAAGGACGCTACACCAGAAAAGGCCTTTTGTTGCGTTGAATAAACGCTACCAAAACTTTTAGTAGCATTTCGGTAAACGTTGCGACACGACATGCAAATAAAAATCTGAAACTTTTTGTAGCATTGTAGAAAACGCACCAAAACTTGACCTATTGTAGGGTTTTTAAACGCTACAATAAATTTCATACTTTTAGTTACATGTCGTATCACAGTGTTTATAGAAACGCTACCAAAATTTTTTGCAGCATTGGAAAAACGCTTCAAAAGTCATATCGCATCTATTTACATCTATTTTAGTAGCGTTTTTTTAAACCTACTAAAAGTTATTAACTGTTTTGGAGCATACTGTACACCCCACTATTTCATATTAATGGCTTGAACAATTTTCAGCCATTGCTCACATAATAGTCCTATTACAACCAGCAATCAATCACATAATCATCGTATTCAAACAATCAAACAATATATCACATAATCATCGTATTAAAACAATCGAATATAGTGTGCATAACCATTTCGATAATAGTTTTTGACAGACCGACCAAATTCACATAAAATCCATAATCATTCATAAACAAGTTTACACAACAAGTAAGAATACTTTTCGGAAAAATTCGAGATTATGAAGAATATTGTGAATTAGCTAGTTGAGGATTATAAGAAATTGCCCGTGGAATGCTTGCCTGGTTGCTTGATGCACCAATATATCCTTGAGGAAGCAAAGACACATTTACATTTGCAAGAGGCAGCGAAACACGGAGCCACGTCGAGACCCACTTTGATACAATTGAGAATATTGACCTAATCATAGACTTGGACCTGGAAATTGCTGGCATGGACTTGAATATTGATGGCATGGGCCTCTTGGAAATTGCTGGGCTTGGACCTGAATATTGCTGGCCTGGACCCAAAAAATGTTGGCCTGGACCTGTATGAGCTACAGCTCCAACTGAAGTAGCAGGGGTGACAGCAGTAGGAGCATAAGCATATTGCGACTGTAACGGACAATTTGCACTACCGGCATGGATATTAAAGATGCTGATATCCTTCATTGAGTGTGTTATATATGTTTCTTTAACATACTTTGTGATTGGATTCGACCCAAGTGCGGAAAGATCTGATTTGGCACTTTTTCATTATCTTGGAAAGTGTAAAAAAAGAAGCATGACTAAAAGTTTCTTATGTTTTTGAATCCTTTTCGAACATTTGCCAAATTCTACTCTTTACATTGGTCAGCCAAATGGCTTCGAGACTTTTCCGAATTGTCGCTACAATTGGTAGATCAATAGTTATTGCAAATATATTTGATTCCTTTGCAACTAGTACTCTTTGGTGGTTTTGTCATATCAAGAGGTACATATTTAAACAGCTTTAATCAATAGTACATGCACACAAACTATTAACCAGAATCTCAATCCAAAAAACTAATGTTCTACTAGAACTAGATATTTATATTATTTACCACATCCCACATTTTGTAGATGATAATATCAGAAGTTGATGGATATGGGGTTATTGGTCATCACCTTTGATGTATGCACAAAATGTAGTAGCAGTAAATGAGTTTCTTGAAAAAAAATGGCAGCAAGTAAACCTGAAACTAGTATTAGTTGTTTGTTACCTGAAATGAGATATAAGGATTAATATCTGATGTTCTCCGCTGCAGGTGGTTAATGTAAATTTAAGTCCAAAAACAATAGGAGTCCAAGTCTTAGAATTACGAGGTTTATTTCCAGAAGCAAAATGATTCTAGATTGGCTCAAGAGCTTTGCTAGGATATATTCTTGCCTTCAATTTCCTTTCACTGTCGCGCTTGCTTATCTTGACCGTAAGTATCAACTTTCTTCGTCACCAAGGACAAAAAAATATCTTGCTAAACTATAGCATTCAGTTAAATGGTTAAACATGTCTACTATTGAAGTTAAGGAGTCCAAACTGAAAATACCATACTAGGTCAACACAAATGCAATTCTTCGTCAAAAAACGCATAATATAGCATTCAAATACCATGATTCTATTATCATACTTAATTTCTAACAATATTTTGTGTTAATCAACACTTAAAAAAGGACAAGCAGTAATGTCTAAAGAAGTTTTAGAGGAGAAGAATGCAAACAGAACATAAGAACCATCATCAAGAGGAGAAAAGGAAATTCAAACTGCCGTAGTAAGTGGGGACAGTAAAAAGGGCATGGTTCTTCCATTTGCTTCGCTTTCATGGACTTTCGATAATATAAGATATTCTTTCGATATGCCATATGTATTATAAATATATAACATTTCAAATTGGCATCCTTGAACGTAGCTAAGTTTAATCAAGATTTTGGTGAATGAATGTGAGTATTTAGGAAATGAAAGCTCAAGGTATAGAAGAAGACAAAACTAGTGTTACTAAAGGGTGTGAGTGGGGCTTTCAGGCATCCATCTGTTTTACCCTTCATGACTGTATGTTTATCATCAAATTCTCAGATATATGTATCATTTGTTTCAATGCTGGAAGATAATGTGTACATTACTTGAGAAGTTGTGTCCGTAGGACATGCTCTGGGTGTTGATTTCATGGTTAACCGTGCACATTTTACTCAATAAACCATGGAAAACAACGAAGAAACTAAAATGAACAAGCAAAACTCAAGGAACTAAGTGTTTAATTTTGGAATTATACAAACAAACATGATTCTAGTTATAAGATTAAAAATATATCAATTCATACACTAAATATATACTTAGCTCCGAGAAAGTGTAGTGATTAAAAATATGATAAATGAAACACACACCATTCCAGGATCGATAAAGTATGCATACATACAATCATGAGATCACATCTACTCTAACTGTTATCACCGATGCATTGTAGCTCTTCCAGATGAGCAAAGATGAAGGACTAGATATTTTCCACTTTAAGATTTAACATGAGCTTAACCTGCAACAGTTGTTATTATTCATAAATGTTAACTGAAAAATATTATGCAGAGGTATTAGTTTTACAATGATACATCTCGCATTCTTGATCATTCTAGCCAAACGATTATTTACCAAATCATGAACCAATACTTTGTCCTTTAAGTGCTATATCTACAATTGAAGAAATATATATTAAGGATGAATATCATTTATATCAGTGTTACTTTGTATTCTACTAAAGCATAAGTTTCTAATGGAACATGAGGAGTATTAGGCGACGCCCTCTTATCTTAATTAGAGGTTGAATCCAACATGAAAGAAAAACATTAAAAATGTTAACTTGTAGCTATTTTATGCCAAAATAAAATGATGATATGTTTCTTTGAAGCCTGTTAATTGTGATATGTAATGCTGTGTTTATAAATATATAATTAGGTAATGCATTATTATTTGTACTCCTGTTATTTAGAGTTTCCTATTTTTGTTTCACTATCAAATATCAAATATATCGGAAGATGAGTAGTATCTAATCTACACTACCATGAGTGTTTATTAGTTTAGTTTATGAGAAGAATATGAATGTGCTCATTCACATACATTTTAAGGCCATTGATTTATTTCTACAAAAGTAAATCAGCACATAAAGGATCCAACTCAAGTACCTCCGAATATTGTTGCACTTCCAACTCCACCATCCAACCCAGCCATTCACCATTCAAAAATGGAATTCTGGAATTTAGGATCCATTATGTTTCTACGTAATTCATAATTTTTATTACAAAATATTTTTGATGATGGTAATTCCTCAGTAGGAAATGGATCATCAATTCTATAAAATACAACAAACTATGATAACATACACGTGAACACTAAAATAAAAACTATATTCTGTACGGTTACAAAAGGATAAAAGTATTGACTTTATGAAATATATCTAAACAATATTAGTACAAGTTGAGAATGTAATCTGCTCTGTGTCGAATAGCATGGTCTTTTATCAAAACCTTAAACATTATCACACTATATGTTGTTTAAGATATGAAGTTACCTGCAAAGTATTGAGGATCATATAAAATCAATATATAACCAATTCAAAGATGCATCATAAACCATGGTGTAATAATTAAAATGCTATATGATGATAATGCAATATCACACTAGCATTATAAGGATCAAATCATGCACAAGAAAGCTTCAGTTTCACATGTTTGCCTTCAGAAGTTGATTCGAAAACAAGAATGGTATACAAACCAGTTTTACATATATCAGTGAATGGGTTATTATAGTTGTCAAAGTTAAGCATATCGTATATAAGTAAACATATATTGGCTACTTATAGTAAAAACCTAAGAACTAGTATTACTAGGAAATTAGCAACACTAATATTATGCAAATAATATTGGATGAAGTTACACCTATATTATAATACCAACAAGAGTAACCTCTTTACATATATATACATATATATTGACACCGCACAATACAGTACAATACTACATGCATACATACATTTTGTTTTTTTAGGACCAACATAAATCAAAATTTTGCCTATAAACTCACACAATCATTCATGCATGTACATTTACAGTACAATACTACATGCATACATACATTTTGTTTTTTTAGGACCAACATAAATCAAAATTTTGCCTATAAACTCACACAATCATTCATGCATGTACATTGCGTATGCAAAAGAACAACTACAACAAGTGAGGTACCTTTCAGGTAAAAAGAACATGAATTGATCTGAAAGGTAATTTGGATAAATAATACCTAGTCAAAACAGTAACTTAATTTCATGTGGTAGATCTGCAGATTGTATTAAATAGATGAAAATTAAACCCATCAATAAAATTTATACTTATTTTAGCAACCTCAAAACAAGATTTTAAAAAAATTGAATTTTAATGGCATATTGAGGTTCCTTTAAACTCTTTTGTCTGAACTGGAGTATTCTTTTAATTTTTAATAACACTCGAAAAACTTAAAAAGATTTTCATGTATATATAATAAGCATGATGAGTTTATACATATCAAACTATAAATTACTAAATTAAATGAATTAAATAAGAAATAAAAAGACCGCCATAGTTAGCAAATTTGCTAAGAAGAAAAATACAAGATTTTATTTTTCTCCTTCTAAAATCGACAAACGATTTTATTAAATCAATGCCCTATGGTCCTATGTAACTATGCTTCGGTTGATTTTATCAAAAGTGATATGAGAACTAAAGACGGATGCAAATTGATGCGGTCATTTTTTACTATACTTTTATGTAACATAGTTACAAAATGTAAGTGGGTCATGAGATGACTAAAGTTAGCCTACCAAAATACTTCCTTAAGTATTGGAAAAGGGAAGATCAAGATCAAGTCAACTTTTACATTTATTACATATTTAATATACATACATAAACTTTCGTTAGATATGCTTGTGTGAAAACTTCAGCTGAAAGAAATTCATAGCTGGTTGATGATACTACAAACAATTAACTAAAACTTATTTCTACTCTGCTATTGTGTTTTACTGAGTACAACAATTTGAATTCTAAGACAAAAAAAGGGATAATAATTTTGGAAACATATGTACATGAATTAAAAGACAAATGCATGTTTGTATTGTGAAAAAAGAATGTGTATATGTAGGTGATATAACATGCGATTGACATATAAATTAAAACAACTAAAAAATTATGAGTGCTAAGCAAAATGATTCCTAGACTGCAGCATGTATATAAATAGTTTACATCACCTTAGTAAGATATTATATAATATCGCACCCTTGTAACTGTACATATTTTATTGGATTATCCAAATGGAACCATTAATGCCTTAAAGTCATTCCATGGCACACTTAAAAGATGATCTAATACACACACGCTCTAATTTTACCAAATAGCGTATAATAAAAGAAATTAAGGAAGAAAATTTACAACTCAAAGAAGGGAAAATAAAATCCCATATACCTTCATTGTCCCTTATTAACAACCATCTTGTAATAGCTCATAAGCTTTGCAGCAAATTCTGTACGAACGTTGTTTCATCAGATAAATAACACTTGAATTACATAATTATGTGTTTATGTGTACAGCTGCAATGTGCTATCACCCTGATACATTTTAATTATGAACTGAAAGTTAAATTCTATATTGATTGTAAAATCTTACTGCCTCTTCCATGTTATACAAGCATTGCTGCATACAAGCAGCTATATTTCTACTTCTTTGCTGTCATAAGTTGGCTCTACAATGTGCATCCTAAATAAACACCTTAAATCTATTATTTTAAGCTATATGATTTCACCATTAATTCCCATTGTATCGCTTAGCTTGAACAAGTGAACAATTTTTTATTTTATTTTTCATCGTATAATAGTGGAAAATGGAAGTACTCTATGTTTCACTACCTCTGTGTGTGTTTTTGTTTGTGCACACGAGCATGTGTACAAATACATATACATGTAAATATGCACACATACATATGTGTACATCTACATATGTATGTATATGTATGTCAAGGACCACTAGCATGGTGGTAAGACCTCATGATTGTATACCAAAAGGTCTTGGTTTGAATCACCAGCTTTCCAGTTTTCATAGAAAAAAATATGTATTGACTTAAATTTAGGTTCAATATAATTCCATTTACACCTCATTTTATACCCAAGATTCACTTAAACAATGCCTATATAAAATTGTGCCAAGATAATACTGATTAATGAACAACTAAAATCATAAATAGTCATGACATCATCTCGCTAATTAAATGAATTAGATTGAGATGCTAATTTTAAGGTGCTATAGAACATAGCACACATATACATACATCTTTAAGACTAGGACTACAAATTGGAGACGGAATGGGTTTGAGTTGTACATCAAATTATATCAAAATCATAGATAAAAATATTTCATTACACTTATAATGTTATATTCACTATAGAGAGCATCAATCTTCTCATGACACTGTTCAGGTACAAGCTTCTGGAGTTCTATGATCAGGTTCTGTTGGAGCTAATACAATGAGTAGGTTGAGACATAATAATAGGAATAAGTTTAACATATATGGAGAGAGGTGCCTACATTGAAAATGAACTCTGGTGACAGACAATGCACAATCAAAATTTTAATCTTCCGACGGATTATATATAACCTTAAGCAATGCAATTTCAAAATTCTAACATATAAATGTGACCAATAAAGCTATGATGGTGATGATTTTAGCATTTATGTTTCTTAACGATGTCTAAAACTGCAAATTTTACACCTCAAAATTATCTTTTAACAAATAACTATATCTTTTGCACCATCTCTTATATGCTTTATACTTGATATACATGCAGATAAGATATAACTAAACAGTTAAGTGGATGCATAAGAATAAATTCATTGACTTCTTTCACAACCAAGTCAGTGAATGAATCAACTCATTTAAGTGGATGCAAAAGAATAAATCCACATATACCTCAGGGTTTTTGTCATTCTATATATCGGATCCACTCACCTTCAATAAACAAAAACTTCAAATATATCAATTCATCCAAACATCACTAACATATTCGATCAATATTTGGTTGGCATTTCAACAGCATGAAGGAGGTGATCTTCAACATCTATAGCAGTTCAAGCATTTCAATTAAGAAATAATCCAACAAATCCTACTCTTGCTAAACCCAACATATTATCCTAGTCCAACCACCATTTTTGGCACATATTTTGACCTCACTGATTATTAGATGCAAACCTAGCCATATTCAACCAAAGCAAGAGTAATATCACTACTCCATCAAAATCAGGTTGGACTCCAGCCAGTGAATTTTGCATTGACATTAAACACATATTCAGAAGCTACGTTTCTAGTTTCTTGACATCAATAGCAGATTTGAGTTCATCCATTATCTAGGCATAGTTGCCTGTAGATCTCGTAACATATAATTCAACATCAAAATGGCGACTCTAGTGTGGTTTCAAGCTAAGGAAACAATGATTCAGGCATGAGCACCATCAGATATTAAGGTTGGAACTAATACATATTCAGATCTGATGGTCTCTAACAAAAACCGTGATAATCCAGATCGTAAAGGAAGGAAAATTTCAGATCAACCGTGGATCTTGTACGGAAATTACCTCAGCAAAATTAGGGTTTTTGCTATTACCTCGATTTGTTGATTTAGGGCTTATGAATGAATCTCAAGGAAGTAGACAGGAACAGGTTGAAGGAAATGTGGATCGATGAAGTGGAAGGGAGCGGATTGACGGAGAAAATTAATGCGAGATGGAGGAAATGTACAAGAGGAATTGTTTGAATGAGAGCAGAAACGTAATAATGAATGGGAAGTGGGAAGGGGGAAGGCGCGAGATGGAAAAAACATTGACGGCAAAATTTGGCAGCCGGGGATAAAACAAAAACACTTTAGAAATTGTAAAAATAATATTAGTTGCATTTTCACTGCAAACGTTGCTAATGAGTGCAACTGAAGTAATTTTTTTCCTAGGGGGAAAGTGTTATCCATTATTTTGATTTGGCTATATTCAGGCTAGTTGGACAAATTAGACTCAACAATAATAGAGGCAAGCAGCTCAGAGAGATGACCCTCGGGTCCAGATATCAAGTACAAAAAAGACCACAAATTGAAGGCAGGTCATCCCAAGAAATTTCAAAGTCAGAAAATCACTAGGTAATGGATCATCACCGATCCCACATCTTGGGAATAAAATCTTTTGATGTGGGATCATCAACAGTGCTACTCCAAGGGCAAGGCCAACTGAAGTGCTAAGTCCCACTAAGGGTGTGATCGGTACCAATCCCTTCCCTGTAGCTGGTACCGATCCCCAAATCATCATCCAAAGTGATTACCACTCCTTCCATACACTACTAATGATGCCAAGAGCTCGTTTCAAGTTCCCTTCTTGTGGTTCTATGCAAGTCTCTATCGATCTCCATGGGTACTAGAGTCAGCAACTCCATTCTTCAATAGATCATATTTGCACTCAAAAAACACCTAAGCAACTATGTAAATCAACCTTGAAATCACGAAGTCAATGAGAAGACAAACCAGTGCAAAAAGTTGCTAAGTGTCCATGCCTATATATAGAGATCGGTAACTCCTACACGGTTCGGTAGTGATCCCCAACCTTATGGATATGAAGTTGAGGATTCTTTGGGTAACTTGATTTTGGCGGTGAGGTTCCGTAGGAGAAATATCAACAAGATATTTGGTCATTACCCCTATAAATATAAAAGATATAGTTCGTTTTAGGAACCTTTACGCTGCTACTACACACAAACTCGATTGTACTTGGGATCCCTACCGGTCCATTCTTGTAATCATAAAAACTAGTGCAAAAGCAATAAAATTACTCAAGTGGACGTAGCCTAAGATTGTCGAACCGCTATAAATTTTTATATGCTTGGTATTACTTAGTTTCCATTTACTTTCTTCATTCAATCTTTACTCTCTTACTTTTTTGGGTATTTGTGCCATTTTTCGTTCAAATGGAAATTATAGCCCTTTATTGTATCCAAAATCTTATGCCAAGATATATGTTGTTATCCCACCTTTTGACAAGGTCATGATACCATAGATTTGGTTAAGAACGGTTGGTTACCAGCCTTGAGAATCAGCTATATAGACAATGGTCGAAAAGATTTGGACCGGGTTCCCATTAAGGTGTAATCAATTTAGAGCTACAAGGAAGGCCTTGTGAGGCTACTTTTAAAATTTCAAGACAATTGGAGTTCTTACGCTCGAGTTATGAGCAAATGAAGAACTTATATGGATCGATCTAGAACGATGCATAAAATAGCGTAAATCGACGAAGATCGATCAATATCTCAAGATCTACGACTCTATTATCCATGAAACATTAGGAATATCTATATATTGAAGAAAGGTGTTCCAAAAATCGATCGCATGTCAAAATTCACAAATATTAGAAAAACATACCGATCGTTCCATAATGATCGCACAAAATCAGCCAGAACGATCCATAGTTTCACGGAAAACGTAATATCTCAAATATAGTGCATCGGAAATGCATGAAATTTAGGAAGCAAGTAGCTTACATCATGGGAAACCTACAAGATTGATCACAGCTCTTTTGGATGAATCATGGAACGTCGCACTTGACTTACTACGACTCAACTAGACTCCATGGAAAATGCGATATCTCAAAAAATATAACTCAGAATGACGCCATATTTTGGGAGCAAGGATTATAAGCCTAAGGGAACACTCATGAAAGATTGCATATTGATCGGAGCCAAAAATAATGATCGACCCTTGATCATGATTTCTGAAGAATTTAGAATACCTATCGTTCTAGTGGGACTCTACAAATCTAGAGATTCTTCTGGCGAACTTTTGGCCCGATCCATGCACATCTTCCCTTATAAATATAGCTACCATTCTCCATAAGGAGGATCCTTCTTTCGACTGCCCAACCCCTGCCATTTTTATTTTCCACTCCTATACTAAATGATCTCAACTGATCCAAACATTCTTGTAAACATAGTCAAGTGCGAGATCAATTAAAATATGAAGTGAACATAGGCCAAGATTACCGAACCATTATAAAAATCTTTGTGTTCATTTAATTTTCTACTTTGTTTTCGTTAACTCATCATTTAATCTCTACGATACTGTTCTTGAGTACTTGTTTTTTGGTGCAAAAATTTTGTTGCTTTCACTAAGAAATGAATTCTCAGCATGATTGAATCTTATCTTCTACTCGTGGATTTTCTGTTCGCGAGATAGATCTAGATTCAACTTCACAAAGTTTCCTATTCTGCTAAGATTCGGAAGAGGTCGATGAGGAAACTAACTACAATGCCTCCTATGAAGGGGAAGGTCATTACTACCTCCTCGCAACCTGCTGCTGAAGTAGTAGATAACATAGAGACCGATCTTCTAGAAGATGGAGTGCAGTAGGGAGGCATGGATGTATAAGCTTCATACTGATCCATCCAACCGATCATTTGCAACAACTAATCGTTCTCATACGATCGTTCCATTATCGTTCCTATCCGATCATTCCATATCGGTCGCATATGATTATTACTACAAATCGATCGCATCTGATCATTCCTCCCTCCAGCATCATACGATCGTTCTTGTACAATCGTTCCACTGCTATGTGTTTTTGTTTGATCGTTCCCACCAGATCATTCCTATATGATTGTTTCCACACTGATTGGTACCATACAATCATTCTCGCCATGCAGTTTCCACACGATCATTTCCAAACCGATCATTTCTATACACTTGTTCCCATCAACGTGATTTGTACGATCGTTCATTACACGATCGTTCGTATGATCGTTTTTCTAACGATCATTCTACAACCGATCGTTGCCAACTTGATCGTTCCCCACCGATCTTTTTGACTAAGATCGATTTCAGCCGATCGATCCACAACACTTCACCTTCAAAAATTGCAATAACCGATCATTTCTCCAAAAGAATTTTTCCAACCGATCGTTCTATCCAGTATTGATCATTCCCGCATGATCGTTTCTATCAGACCGTTCGTAGAAGATTGTTCCAATGATCATTTTTTAAGCAATCATTTCCTACCAATCACTGTCAACCTGATAATTGTACTACCAATAGTTTTCTCTACCATTCGTAGAGGACTTCCTTACTGCCTTATATGGATCGTATCCCCATTTAGATGAAAGTTTGGTGATCATCACCGATATGTGACCCTATCCTAACTGATTCGCCATTCGACCAGCATTCTCAACTATTCAAACGTTCGATAATCATGCATACATCATTCACAAGCGTAACAAGTAGTTGTAACTTGAAAATGGATAGGACTGACAATGACTGGAGCATCTCCCTCAATCAAAACCTATTCTTGAAGACATATAGTGTGCAGAACATCCAAGAAAATTCAATGTACCAATCATATCGGCTTGCTCAGGGAAAACCGACTATCGACTACATCTCATGAAATTCGAGTGGCATATGAATTTCACCAGAATAATATATGCCATCGACAAAAGCTTTCCTATATTCCTTGAAGGTGTAGCGATCATGCAATTTATGCGATTATCGCCCAAATCCATCTCCTCATTCAATCATTCAACTAAGAAGTTTGTCGAGCAATTCAAAATGCATGTGAATCGCCCTAAGGATGTGATGTCATTATCCATCTTGTTCCAAGTGGCGCCACTCAAGGAGTCCTTGCAGAGATTCAGCACCTTTGTCAATGAAGTGAGTGGTCCTACTCAGCACATTGTACTGATGGCATTGATAAAGGGAATCGACCCCAAGATATATTTTGACAACTGGTTAGTTGGAGAGCCTCCTATGACCTTGGATCGTTTCCATTACAAAGTGAACTAGAACCTAAGCAAGGAGGAGGTAGACAGACTAGGAGAAATAACGATGCAGGCCCGTTAGCAAAAAGAATTCAAAGGCAGCGTTGAGGCCTAAGATGAGGACTCGAGTTCTAGAAGACGACCTAGAATCCAAAAATTTGACTCTTATATTCTTTTGAACGATTCGATCGAAAACATCTACTTGGAGACTCACGACTTGAAGCAGTACTGGAAACCAATCTCGAGAGAGTCCGAAAAGCTAGAAGAAATCCGAGAAATGTTGTATTTTTCAAGATACGCATGTTCATAACACCGGTGATTGCAAAGACCTCCAAGATGTGATCGGAAACCTAATCCAAAAAGAAAAGTTTCAACAATATGTGCAAGCTCCATGGAATAGCGGGTAGGGAACATCCGACCCCTATTAATAAAGAACTTTGATTATCAATTGGACCACCTACGGGCGACTTCTAACTGAGAAGAGCTTCGACAAAGTGGAATAGCGAGCATATGACGTGGCTTCACTTGCCAATAAGATTTATTTCAATTTCAATTATGTTGTGAACTATGACCAACTTGATCTAAACTACTTCCAAACGATGCATGTAACCAAGTACTTAGAGTTGGGTGCCAACCAATCTCTATGGACCACGATCGGACCTTTGGAGTTTCATCAAGACGAGTGAGATTCAACCACTCATCAGCTACCATATGCCCCTGACTTAGGGGCAAGGACTAAAAATGGAAAGTGAGTGTGACTTGACATCCACTTCCTACTCTGTGCTTCAATTCTGATAGAAAACCTATGCCTTGTTTAGAGCCTAACAAGGTCAAAATTTAGTATAAAGTGGATAGGACTGACTATCCACTCATCAACTTTCATACTTGACATGAAGTTTGCAAAAGTACCGATGCCTCTCCCGAAGCTCAACAAGACTGAGGTCCAACCCAAGCATCGATGTGATCCGACCATTCTTCGCCTACTCCCTTTCTTGACTTGACAAGAAGAGCTACAATCATCAAGCGGATATGAATCAATCATCTCACTTTCCAAGTTATGTCCTTGATGCTAGGGCAGAATTCAATTCCACAAATGAATGTGATTCGACCATTCATTCAACAACTCTTACCTCGAATTGACAGGTGGAGAATAAATCAAAAGCGGATGCGGCTGACCACCCACCATATAACTTTAGCTCCATAGCGCGGACCAGAGTATAAACACCAAAAGATAGACATGGTCCAACCGTCCATCGATCAACTCTAGTTCCCAGAGTGCGGACTGGAGTATAAACACCAAAAGATAGACGTAGTTTGACCGTCCATCGACCAACTCTAGTTCCTAGAGTGCGGATTGAAGTATAAGCACAAAAAGATGGACGTGGTCCGACCATCGGTCGATCAACTCTAGTTTCCAAAGTGCGGACTAGAGTATAAACAAAAAAAGATGGACGCGGTCCGGCCATCCATCGATCAACTCTAGTTCCCAAAGTGCTGTCTGGAGTATAAACACGAAAAGATGGACGTGGTCCAACCATCCATCGATCAACTCTAGTTCCCAGAGTGTGGACTGGAGTATAAACAAAAAATGATGGACGCGGTTTGACTGTCCACCAACCAATTCCAGTCTTCAGAGCATGGTCAGGAGTATGAACACAAAAGTGGATGCGATTCGATCACCCGCTCTCCAACTCTTCCCCTTGGCTTGGAGGCAAAGACACAACTCAAAGTGGATGTGGTCCGACCATCCGTTCCCTTGCTCGGGTGTGGAGTTTGCCAAAACACTCATCTCACTCCCAAGTTCGACATAAGCAAGATCAAAATGGAAGATGATGCGGTATGGCCGTCCATTCATCCACTCCTGCCTTAGATGCAGGAGGCATTTTGAGTGCCCAAGTCTAAATCAGATATGACCCAACCATTCGCAAATCATCTCCTTCCCATGATTCCATACAAAGAACTCCAAGAAAGAGTGAACGTGATATGACTGACCACTCTTTGATTGCTGCCCTTGACTTGGGGGGTAGAAGAAATGAGTAAGGAAAATGTTGTTCGACCATTTTTCGAAATAACTTTATGTCCCCAGAGTGTGGACTGGAGTGTAAACACAAATTGGGTGCGATTCGACCACCTGCCAACAAACTCTTATTCCATGAGTGTGGATATGAGTATAAACAAATAGATGAGTGCGGTTAGATCACTCATTATTTCACAAACTCTGATCTGAACTCGACGGAAGGAGTATAAACATGTATATGTGATTCGATCATCTGCAAACTAACTCTACCAACACAAAACCGGAGGCAGGAGTATGAACGACTAAAAGCTGAATACGACGGCTCATTATAGCTCCGGCTTGGTGTTCTATATGGGCTAAGGCAATGATTGCAAGGAGGCCTTAAGACCAAACCAATTGAAATGACATCCGAAGTTATGGGAGATTGATTATATCATACCATTGGATATACGGTCAATATTGATCCACACTAACCACAAATAGAGTTCCTTACCTAGATTATTTCGACATTTACACCAAAAGGAATGTGATTGAGCGTCCGGTACATAACTCATGCCCGGATTCCGACGAAGCATGGAGTTCTTCCCCCGAGAAGGGAAACTAGAATACAATCAAGAATAAGCATGTCTCAGCCTTCCATCAACTAACCTGATCCCGCGATTCAATGGGAAAGAGTATAAAGCTAAAGTGGACATGACTTACTTTCCTACTTATTAACGTATGCCCTAAAATTAGGCTCACGAGCGAAGAAAAAGATGAATGTGAACCAACCATTCAATGATCAACTCTAAGTCCTTGGAGCTTAGATGGGAGTATAAACACGACTAGGACAAGATCGATTGTCCATGCAGTACATTTATCAACCCGAGACTGGGGGTAGAGGTGTGATCATCCAAAAGCCAACTACGATGGCTTAATACTGTGACTCATACCAAGTGTTTACAATAACTCGATGCTACGACCGAAAGGATGCCTAGAGAGTGAATTATTGAATTGATGCCCAAGCTTATTGGCAATTGACCATTATTCCAACCCAAAAGACAAGTAATGAAACATGAGTACATTGAATGGAAAGTTCATTACTCGAATATATAAGCTGATTCAAACTCAAAGTAAGAGCTAGCTATGTAGTTGCGTTCAACATAAGGTTGAACCTTACTTGACTTTTGATTCAGTGTGCTTCTAAGCTTGATCTTCGGCCATTTGTAGATAATCGCTTATATCATTTAGAGCCCTTCACTATTAGACTTAATAAATCATCACAAGACTCTGGGATTCGACCAGAGTAACCGTCCCAATTGAATTTCATGTTGATTCTTATGTGAAATGTTTATGTTTGAACTCAAGGAATCCAAGGCTCCATCTACTAAGCTAACGATCGACATTACAGTCAACTATGGTGACCCATTACGGGTACTGAAGATCGGATCATAGCTCAGTGCAACGATGATGAAGGAAGTAGCTGGCTTTCTATGAGCGAATCTCGACGTGTTCCCTTGGACCCATTCTAACATATTTATGATCTCATCGACTATCACGAGCCATGTATTGAATATTGACACGAGGCATGTCCCATTGAAACAAAAGCGACGCGGCATGGATCCGGAGAGATCTACTGCACTTTAAGTGGAGATAGATAAACTAAAAAACAATAGGTTTATCCACGATGCCATCTACAAGAAACGAGGTATCCAATCCAGTTCCTATGAGAAAAGCTTGGAAAATTGTGAACATATGTCAACTATTCTATCCTGAACAAGGCATACCCTAAAAGATAACTTTCCACTTTTGAGGATCGATAGCTCGTAGAGTCAACCATGGGATATCTGTTGGTTTCATTTATGGATTCGTACTTTGGATACAACCAATTCTTGATGCATATCCCGACCTAGAGTACACCAGCCTCATTGCCAATCTAGGGCTATATTGTAATGTTGTGATGTCGTTTGAATTAAATAATGCCGAAGCTACTTGGCAAAGACTCGTCAACTGATGTTCAAAGATAAGACCTGGTGATCTATGTAGATGATATGTTCATGAAGTCATGAAGATCGAATGACCACGTCGATGACTTGACGGAGATGTTCAATATTCTCTAAAATTATGGAATAAGCTAAAAAATGCGCTTTCGGGGTTGCGTCGGAGAAATTTCCGAGTTTCATTGTTAACTCTCGCAAAATCGAGGCAAATCCAAAGAAGATTCTAGCAACTAGAAACATCCAAGGTGAATAAGCAATTGCAGAGCCTAAATGGGAAGACCACTGCCTTAAGTCAATTCATCTCCAAGGCCATCGTCAAGTTAATTCTCTTCTTCGACCTAATCAAGAGAGGGAAGAGAAACTTTGAATGGATGTAGGACCGTGTTAATGTGTTTCAAGCTCTGATAGATCACTTATGCGACCTCCTATCCTATGAAAGCCACTGGATCGTGAAGACTTATACATCTATTTAGTGGTATCGGTACACTCCATAAGTGTTGCACTATTATGCGAAGAGAATTAGATCCAGAAGCTAGTATGTTATGTTTGCAAGCAATTGACAAGTTTTGAGAGAAACTACCCAAAGTTGGAAGAGCTTGCATATTGCCTGTCCATTGCGTCACAAAAGCTTTCCTTTACTTCCATGCTCATCCCATTGATATCTACACCGACCAGCCGTTACGATGGGTCCTACAGTGACCTGAGACATCTGGAAGGTTGCTCAAATGGATTATCGACCTAAGCTAATTCGACAGCACTTATCTCCCTCAGAGAGCTATCTAAGAATGAAATTTGCATACTTTATAGCTAAATTCGCTGCATCAGATGACTCTTCAAAAAGCAGTGGAGAACCAACCAATTGATGGAAAATGTACATAGATTGAGTATCCAACGATCGATGTTCTGGCGCTAGAGTCACGTTAATGACCCCTGAAGGAATAATCGATCTGCTACACCTTGAAATTTGACTTCCCTGTAATAAATAACGAAACTGATATGAAGTCTTGATCCCTAGGTTCAAAGTTGCCAAAGAACTAAGAGTGAAAACATTACAAATCCTTTGTCATTCCCAGTTAGTTATATGCCAAGTCAATCGAGATTATCGGGCTAGGGGGTAGTGACTTGCTCCTTATCTCAGCCGGGTCTAAGAGCTACTAGTTGACTTCGAGTATAATACCGTTACACACATCCCCAGAGATACAAAATGAGAATGGCAACTCATTGGCCAAGTTGGCCAGTTCCCTAAATGGGTGGCAAATAGACTTTGTCCAGATTAAAGTACTAGATGTTCCGAGCATCGAATAGATGGAGATTGGTTGGGTTTTATAGACAGGCCCAGGAAGGGAGTCGTGGGTGACTTCTATCAAAGGTTATCTACAACGAGGGATCCTTCTTGGATGAAGGAATGAAAAATGATAGATCTTCCACAAAGCTTCGCACTACAACATCCAAGAAGGAGTCATGTATAAAAAAGATGTCTTCATTCCCCTGCCTCAGTGTATCGCCCATGAAGAAATAAAAAATGTCTCAAGAGAAGCCCATGAATGAGAATGCGTTGATCACACCAGAGGGCAAACCCTGACAAAGAAAATACTCTGCTATGGGTATTACTCGTCAACTCTCAATTGAGACGTAGCTCATTATGCTAAGCAATACGACGAGTGCTAGATGTTTGCAAAAAAAATTAAGAGCTCCGCTGATGGAAGTTACATGAATGGTAAGTACATGGCTATTTGTCACTTGGGGAATTGATATAATTGGTTCCTTACCGATCTCTAAATATGTAGCGAAGTACGCCATCATAGTAGTGGGTTACTTCACCAAATGTGCTAAAGCTAAAGCTTTAGCCACAATCACGATGAAGAAAGTAATCAACTTCATTATTCGAAGTATTATCTATCATTTTGGCCTTCCACAAACCACTGTAACTGATAATGGAACCCAATTCGACAGTGCTGAATTCAAAGACTTCTACCGTTGGCATCATATAGAAAACAAATTTAAGGTAGTTGCTCACCCTAAGGCAAATAGACAAATTGAAGCTATGAACAAAGACATAAAGTCCATTTTGAAGAAATGTTTAGAAAACACTAGAGGCAAGAGGGTGTATAAACTCTCAATAGCATTACAGGCTTACAAAACAACCCACATGTCCGCAACTGGCCATACTCCATTCGCCCTTGCTTACGGCTTTGAGGCCATCATCGATGTAGAACTTGAACTCCATTTCCATCGAGTGACGCATTATGACCCCTATTTCATTACAAAAATATAAAAAAAGTAATTGCAACTAATTGCAATTAAACTATAAGGAATTGTTGATGACTCGTGAGCATACAAATGCATCCGGAAGCCAATGACAATAACGTGTACTCAAACGTGAAGTGCATATTCTAAAAATTTGATTTCTTGGAACCGACATAAATTGAATTTTCACTTAGAGTTATTAAAGAAAAGACTGGATTAGATAGCTAAAGCTTACTAGCCATGTAGAACTAGACACAAACAGTAATTGATAGTATACAATCCTCAATTTATACTATTGAAAATCGACCAAGCGTCCTAAAGAGGGATAAGACACTTTGGGAAGATAAATCAATGGAAGGGTGATGACCATTCAATAAACTGGATGGAAACCTTTATAATGATTGAAGCATGTGACTTTTCAAAGCACGTCATGTTCGGACAAGGCACACTTTGGGGGGTAAATGTCATCCTGTCTTTTGGTAAGGCCATGATACCATAGATTTGGTTAAGAACGGTTGGTTACCATCCTTGAGAATCAACCATATAGAGTATTATGGACAATAGTCGAACATATTTAGACCAGGTCCCAATCAAGGTTTAATCAATATGGAGTGACAAGGAAGGCCTTATGAGGCTACCTTTCAAAGTTCAAGCCAATCGGAGTTCAAATGCTCGAGTTATGGACAAATGAAGAATTTATATTGATCGATCTAGAACGATCCATAAAACATCATAAATCGACGAAGATCGATCAATACCTTAAGATCTACAATTCCATTACCCATAAAACTTTAGAAACATCAATATATAGAAGAAAGTAGTTTCCAAAATTGATCGCATGTCAAAACTCACAAATATCATAAAAACATACCAACATTATAACGATCGTGCAAAATCAGCCAGAACGATCTATAGTTTCACAGAAAATGCGATATTTCACAAATGGTACGTCATAATTGCATGAAATTTGAAGAGCAAGTAACTTACATCGTGAGAAAACTACATGATCGATCATAACTCAATTGGATAAAGCATGGAATGATGGCATTTGATTTACTATGGCTCAACTTAACTGCACAGAAAATGCGATTTCGCAAAAACTATAACTCATAATGACACCATATTTTGGAAGCAAAGCCTGGAGGCCTATGGAACCACCCACGAACAATCACACATTGATTGGATCTAAAAATAATGATCATACCTAGTCATTATTTTTGTAGAATTTAGACCACCGGTCGTTCTAGGGGGCCGCTACGGATCTAGAGATTCTTCTGACGAATTTTTATCCCGATCCATCCACATCTTCCCTTGCAAATACAGCTACCATTCTCCATAAGGAGGATTCTTCTTTCGACTATCCAAGATCTACCATTTTTATTCTTCACTTTTGTGCTAATGGATCCCAACCGATCCTTACATTCTTGTACTCGTAATCAAGTGCAAAATCAGTAAAAATATGAAGTGGACGTAGGCCAATATTGCCAAATCACTATTAAAATCTATGTGTTCATTTACTTTTCAGTTTAGTTTTTATTTATTCATCATTTAATCTCTACCATACTATTCTTGAGTGTTTGTGCATATTTTTGGTGCAAATATATGCTTTTATAAAATAGCTTTCATTAACTTCGAAATTAATTTGAGGTCGTCAAACCACTAAAACCTTTGGCTATAAAGCCATACGATAAAGCTAATTATATTAGTAAAGTGTGGCATTAATATTGCCTGCATAGATTATCGCATGGCTTCTATGTCCCTATTAATAAACAGTTCTGATTTAATGAAGCACATGGTCGTAAGGCCGATATCATTTGTGTCTCATGGTATAAAATATAAGTTATATAGTTTGCATAGTACAAAGCTTTTAAACTTGAAAATATGGGAATATCAACATTAATAATATCATAAAACCATTCATATCGGTTACTTTAAAACAGTAAGGTTGACATTGCTGACTTTTGAAATCAATGCCGTAAAGAGTTGACATTGAGCTCATAAAATTGGGATACTATGCCGCTATAATAATAATGCCAAAAGTGATAATAGGCAACATCATTGCCATTTTATATAAAAGCAGCACCACTGCCTATAGTAATTAGTGTCGGGACTACTGCTTGTGGCATTTCTGCCTTAAGCTATGGCATCAAATAGGAAGCACGTGGCATTGTTAAAACCATAGTGAAAACATGTGGCATTACTATAGTCGTTATAAAACATGCGAAATTAGTGCCATAATACCATTATCTTTAAAGCAATACTAGCGGCATTACTATAGCCGATATAAAATTAGCGACATCATTGTCATAATACCTTTATGTTGAAAGTATTACTAGCGGCATTACTTTAGCCGATATAAAATATGCGGCGTTGATAATTTGGCATAGATGGACGTTGGTATTGATTGATAACGACGTGGCGATCTTGTAATTAACATAAAAACTTTTTTATTTCTTTAAAAAGAAATTTCTTTTCACCAACTTCAATACTTTATCAAATTGCTATTAGATAGTAAACTTCTTTATCGAATCCTTTTCAGAAAACTGCTACATATAAGAATTATGACTTCCAAAATAATTTGCAAACCATTAAACTCATAGAATTATTTTAATATAATTATTAAACCTTTCTAGCCTAATAAATTCATATAAGATCATAAACATTTGAAAAAATCCCAAAAAATTACTGAAAATTAGAATAATATATTCTTTGACATATAAAAAATTTGGAATCAAAAAAAATTATTTAACTATTTTTAATTATTAAAACCCAAAATAAATCATTTTCCTTAGTTAGGAAATTCATAAAATATTCATACAAGCTTGGAAAATCTTGAAATTTGAACCCACTTCTAAAATAATGCTATGAACATCATATCTAAATTTCAAGTCAATCGTATGTCGTATACTAGGTTTTCACTCCTAAAACCTATTTAATAATTCCATAATAATAGTTCATCATCTAAGCATATATCATCCAATCAATCATAACATGGCATAGTAACAACATATGATTGGGGTTTAGACATAAAACCAAAATAAACAAGCAATAGTGAGATGGATAACCACTATTCACCTTGATTAGATAAAGAGACTAAGATTTAAGTGTTGACCTGATCCCCTTAAGCTTTGTCCTTTGATTTTCTAGCGTTTTCTCTTCTTAGATCACTAGCAGTGGCCAGCCTTTTCTTTGTTTTAGTTTGTATGAAGTGATTTTGGGTAAGGAAGTGAGAATGGAAGGGTTTGTGTTTAGGAAATAAGGCTTTCCTATTTTTTCCCTCACATTATTCCTCCTTATTTAAGTTATAATCAATATTATTAACTCACTAATTAAGGCATGACCTATTTAATTATCAAATCTCATTTCTCTTATTTCAACATGTTATTTTATCTAATTTATCTAATTAAATGTCCAAAATAATGTTACTCAAAATTAGGGGTGTTATAGTCTCTTCCATGACGGACATCCGATTCTCCATCATCTTCTTACTCAATGTCATCATCATGCAGTCTAAGTCATCCTTCATCATCACATTTGGCACGCTCAACATTTCTACATAAGCCCGTTGATTTATTTCATCTTCATCATGAGAGCCTTCATGCTCTCCTTCAACTATTACTTTGGATCTAGTACTCTTCTTAAGCCATGTCTTACTTTAGATCTGAATGGAGAGTTTATCTAAATCCTAGTAGCAATTAAATTTGACCTTGAGTCATTTTCTCTTTCTGAAAAGCACAGTTAAATGTTGGATGAGAAGTTTATCAACACCCCTAAATCAATTAAAGGCAAAATTATGATATAAGACAAATGAAAACCGATGTAAAAAGATAAGATATTTGGAGTGGTTCGGCCAAATCTCATGCTTACATCCACTATTAACTTTATTATTGATAGGGTTCACAACTACAGCCAAATTTAAATTGACTTCAAGTCTAGAAAAAGTGATTTTGAACTTGGCAGCAGCTCCATGTAGAATCTGAAAGAAGATCAAAAATCCATTTTCTAGTTGTATGGTTTCTATTTACAAAAGAGTTCAAGCATGAAATCTCTAGTTCTGGTTTGAACGAGAAAATATCTCCAAATCCGAAGTTCCATCCACAGAACTAGTCAAAACACATGTTTTTCGACACTTAACATGGTTTGGTACTCATCTATATGGATCAATACCGATCGATGCCTTTGACTCCTTCTTGCTTCTCTCTTCAAGTATTTCCAATCTTCTAGCTCAAGTAGGTAAGTTGTCAAATCGCCTTCATTCGATACCGATCCTTTTGGATCAATACCATTTGATGTCACATCCTGATACTTTTCATCTTTCATCTTCAATAGCGAGTTGTAATGGAATAGAATTGGTAATATCTGGCCATTAGATCGATTGGTGTTGAACCATATCATTCGTTATTGATCGATGCGAGTTTCTTCATAGAAATTTTTCTTGAGTTCTTCAATCTCGACGCCTTTCAAACTTTTGAATACATGCCTTCATCACTTTGTAGTCTAGATCCATCAAAATGTTGCTTGGTTTGAATACCTGATAACAATTAGTTTTTCGCATTATCCCTTAAAGTCAAATTCAAAGATCTATTTAACGTTTGTAATTTCAAATATGCACTAATTTTAGAGGTCTCGATACCCCATACAGAATATCCTTGACACTTTACTTTCAAATAGGCTCTTGAAGACATCACTCTTACCCAATTTGTCTTATTAAGTGCTAAGCTAAAACTTTATAACTTAAATAACGAGTTTGATAATAAAACTCGGTGCTAGAAAAAATTAAAATATACCCCTCAAACCGTTGCACAAGTTTTTAGTTCTTTAAGGGATTAAGCCAAAAAAATTCAAATATATGGAAAGTAGACACTCTCCTAAAATAAACCTGCATACGGGGTTGATAGTATAAAGAAATTAAAGACCATTGAACTTTTAAAGAAAAATTACTTACTTATTGATTGAAAACGTGCTTTTTGAAATTTAGACCAAGGACATATACACACCTATATTACTATTGTTTTATAACTAACTTTGTTCTTATAAGTACTCTTAAATTTTTGACTTTGACTTTATCATGACCAACACTAATTTTAACTACATCCACAATTCAAATAATCTTAGATTCCGTTGGATTAAAGATTGTATAATTTTACTCGATTCTATTTACATTATTACATGTTGGTACATGTGGTTAAAAAGGAAGCGAAGAATGTTTAATATTGTTAACACTCCTAATATCCTATTTATGCTATCACATTGGTCATTTTAACTGGGTAACGATCCCAGTTATAAGTTGACTAAAAGTATATTTTCTAGAAATTTTCGTAAAAAGGTTAAATGTTGCATTTATACCTTATAAGTAAAAATAGTTTATAATAAAGGGAGACACAATGTAGCCTTACACAACGATCTATTAGATTCTTTTAATGAAGAGAACTCTTCAAACATTACTCTTGATTGATAACTGGCTTAGTTTTACATTTACGTTATTAATTTATTTCTCATATACACACACAAACAAACACATACACACATACATACATACATATATATAATCTTTAGATTATACGTATATACATATGTATAGTACTATGATTTTTTATTGAGTTTTTTAAAGCCTCGGCAAGTGTTAAGGACTAGACTGCCTAAGGCGATAGATTGTAGAGGTGGATTACTAGGATTAGTTACCTTTGCTTGTTTCATCTTGAGAATTGATGGTTTGGACTTGAGTTCAGGATGTTATATTATACTTGTTTGATATTTCATTATTAGGAGCAGTTGTCTTTGCTTGCTTCATATAGGTTTTGATTTTTTTAGTAACATTGGCCCTTTTGTAGTTCACCTTCTTTTTTCAAATCGATTAATGTATACTTTAGTGTAGCTCTTGGTCTTGATCTTACAGCGATTACACTAGGGGTTTTTAGTTTTTTTTTTTATGTATGAAGGTTTTCTTTTGCTACTCACCAGGCTTATTAGAAGCCCTCATTTTGATTGCTGAATAAAATTATATGAATGCTTTCTTCCTCCAGAAAATAACTCATTTTACTATAATATTTATTGAATAATAATTAGTTTAATTAATTTATAAAATTTTATAAATTAATTAAATTTTGTGAAATTTCAAAGAATTTACAGATACAGTTGTGTGACTTAGAGATGCGAATTCAGTCAAATATTAATATTGAAAATTCAAATATTAATATTTATACATCACAACTACTGGTGTGATAGTTTATTTGAATTTATTGCCCACAGATCTTTTGGTAAAATTCAGTTTCACTTTTTCTTAAGTGGCACCAATATTAACAACAATGTGCATACATTATCTTCATTAATAATATGTCACCTTAAGATATATGGAGTTTGGTATTAGTCAAAACTCCAATATTATCCACATTTAACCTGATTTGTCCAAGTCATTAGTTAAATAATATCATTTGTTATTAATCATTCTACCATGACCAAAGATTTTAACTTTGATTTAACTATAGATAACTTGCTGCTAATCTCATATAACTGAGAAGATGAATTCTCTATTGAATAATGTTTTAATTCCTATGTTTTTACTCAACCCTGACTATAGTCGCTCAATGTTTTCCATGCCATGATTTAAATATATTTAAAGTGGTGTATTCATATATAAGTTTTATTGTATTCTAATGTCAAGAGTGAAAGTCTACGAGGTGGATCGTGTAATGCATATGCAAGTATAAATGACAAAATATATGATGCAACTAAAACAATATTAATCCAAGTAAATATAGAATAAGCACATTAGGATTTTATACTGGTTCGGACCTCCCATCCAACGTCCATTTCCGAAGCTTCCCTTTGTAATTCTACTATCAAACACTCTTGCTTTGCCCGGAGGAATAGGCTTGGTTACAATAAGTTGTTCTTGTCAAATGTGTGTTCTAATAAAATACGAATGTTGACCAACGAGTACAATTGCTTCCAATATATCTCTAAGGATTATTATCTATGAGAAACTTGATTATGGAAGAGTGAATACAAGTAAGAATTGCTAAAGTGCAGATATTAAGAATAGAGTATAGAATCATAAAGCATTAATGAGTAAGGTAAGTAAGTTTAGTAAGTTCTTCTTGATTGTTGATGCTATATATAGTTGTAGATAGATATTGTGACGACCTGGAAATTTCAACATTTGAAATTGTAATATTTAATTGATTTTAAATGTTTGAATGAAGTTTAACTTGAATTTCAATTTTAACTATAAATTTGGCAATTTAATTGTTAAATTTAATTTATTGAGATTGGGAAAAAATTTGAACCTTCAGTTTTAAGCTGTTTAAAAATATTTTCAAGGCTTCAAAAATTTATATTGATCATACTGGAGATGGTAGTGTTTTTAAAATTGAATTTGAAAGCGATTTGTTCAGTTTTAAAATTATATTGTTTAAATCGATATTTAAAAATAGCCTTCCAGGGCACAGTCCAGGAATTTGACAAAACTAGTTCCATTGGATCCGTAATATTATATTATTATCGGATTTCAATTTTCGTAGTGTTTGGAGTGATCGTTGGCCATACGATAAATAAACGCTCTAAAAGTTTATATTGGAATTCAATTTAATAACTGAGTACAAAAAGCTATCTTCTCCATACGATCGAATTTGGACTCGGAACCTTTTCCATTATGTCCAAAATAGGGGTTAACATTATAAACGCCTAGCAGCACGCCTCGATTGGAGATTGAGATTTTGAGTTGGGTTTATCGAAGCAATTTGAATTTGAATTTGGATTTGAATTTAATATATATATATATATATATATATATATATATATTATTTCACAAGGCAAGATTTTACACGTTCTTCTCATCTAACATTTGGCAAATTCCTGTAACAGGTGTCGTGTTATTTTTGCACGCGTCTCTCAAAAGAAATCACGACATCCATTTTTGTTCGATCTAAAAATACATCTTTGTGATAATTCAGATTGTTCAATCTAAATTAATAGATAGTAATGATCACCTCGTTTTAAATTTGTGTCGCATTTATTTCCTTTTTTCCCCTAAAAAAAATCGAATCCAAATACCTGAGCCGAATCGAAAATCGTATTTCTTTATATTTCTTTTCTGAATGAAATCAAGAGAAACAAAATTTAGTTCAAATCCTATTCAAGTTGATTTAGAGTGTGCCTAGGGTTGCACTACAGAAAAATTTTACGTCGTCGTTAGCGAACTGGGGAACTCGGTGATATGTTTTTGGGTTGAGCGGCCCCATGGGTTCGCGCGTGAGTTCGTTCGTGGAGAATGGAATCGTGGGCACGACTCGCCTGAGCATAGAAGGGTGGAGGCGATTGAACTTTGGAATCGCGATGGTGTCGAGATGCGTGATTGATGAGGGTAGGGGTTGGCCTGGGAAAACTCATGTGAAATCGAGCGGTTCTGGCATGGTGGTCGCGAGTGCGTAGAAGGTTTTGGAACAGTATGTAGCTAAGGCCTTTGTGAGAGCAATTCGATTCGATTTTGGTGATCAAGGCATAAATCTTTGGTGGTCTCGAGCCCGTAGCATGGTGAGGTAATATTATTTTATGGTTAGGAAGATTTGTTTAAAATAAAATCATTGGTTATTTAAAAATTTTAAACGGAAAATTGATTGTTCAATTTATTTCGAATATTAATAATTGTATAAATTGTTTATTCAAGGTCTACAAATCGAGAAAACGAGTCAGAATGGAAAATGGATTGCAGGAATAAGCAAAGATGAGAACTTCTCACTCAGTTGGATACTTGATTTAATTTAAATAGTTTATTTAAATTATTGGATGTTGCTTGGGTGATGATTGTTATTTGTTGGATTGAAATAGACCATATGCGCTGCATAATAGCGGATGATAATTTATAAATCCCATATACCGCGATATTCCACCTCGAAATGGAATGGGTATTTAATTGTTGTGCTAACGTCTGTGGATGCAGGGAAACAGGTTGGAGGGATCCAACAGGATTCCTTAAAACATTTTGATTTGTTTTCAAAATTGTGTGTTGATTATTTATAATCAGTAGGTGATTATTTGTGATTGAAACCATTGAAGGCTAAAATGTAGCCGAATATATTTTTGGTATCATAGGATACCAGAAATAAATAAAATTGGATCTTTAAATTTAAGTAGAAAATCTATAGTGAAATCCTATTGAATAAAATTCCAAAATATGAGAAAAATTTAATAAATGGATTTCAAGTACTAATATTTAAAAGGTAAAGAATTTATCTTAAAAATGTGGTTTTTAAATAATTTGAAAAAAATAAAGGATTTTATTTTAAAAATAAATTTGAAAATTGATTTGGTGTTAAAAGAACATATCTTTGGGAAATCAATATGAAAATTGATTTAGTGTTTGAATGATATCAATTTGGTATTGAAATAAATTTAGAAATTAAATTTGAAATTACTATGGTGTTTTAAAAATAAAACCCTTGGAAAATCTATATGAAAATTGATTTGTTGATTGAAACAAATTTAGAAATCAATTTGGAATTTGATTTGGTGATTGAAATAAATTTGGAAAATAAATTTGAAATTGATTTCGGTGTTGAAGGTGAATATTTGGAACTATTTGAAAATCGTATATCAGAGGATATTTGAAAGTTTAAAATTCACAATGGAAATTTTATAAAGGAAATGGGATGTTGTTTTAAAATTAAATATCGGTTTATTTAAAAAATATGGAAAGAAATTTACAAATTTTGAATGTAAATTGAAATAAATCGAGAAGATTTATTAATTTATTTGAATGAACCATTTTGTAATGGAAAGAGACTTCTTCCCTGGAAAGCCAAGTATATATTTTTTAAAATAGGTTTTGAAATAAAATTAAAAGTTTTAGATTTGGTTTTAAAAGAATATTGTTGGAGAGATCATTTTTGAAAATTGTTTTGTATCTTTAAAAGTAAAGATTTATTTAATTAAGTATAGAAGGGATCGTTTTAAAGATTTAAATTGTTATTTGATTTAGAAAATAGTTATTTAAATATTTACACTCTATCTACTAATTTTATTTTAAATTAGTTTGGACTTGAAGTTTTATCTGTGATATTGATATAGTATTTTCATAACTAATATTCTAAAATAAAGTATTTTTAAAATAAATTTTACATTAAATATTTCCAAGTATATGTGTTTGGATAAGTATTTGAACTCGGCAGATTTCCACTGAAAATGAATAAATGTTTGGAAATGTGTTCCGCGTGAGAAAAGTGATTTGAAATTTGTTTTCAAAAAGGATTGAAAGATGAAAGTGATATGAAATTGTTTTCAAATGGATGAAATGTGAAATTATATCTTGCGAAGATGTTTTAAAAGAAATAATTGGGGAAAATTATTTGAAAATTAGTGATTTTTGTGAATTATTGATTGATAGTTAAATAACCGACTATCAATATTGGCCTTTTTTATGGCATTTGAATTTCGACGCGACGGGGAGCCGAATTCCAAATGGATATTCGAAACCCACATCGAACCTTTGTGATTGTGATGGATCTTTTATTTAAAAGATCAAAGTGGAATTTGTTGTGATTTGTTTGAATCTGAATGTAACACTTATTTTTAAAATAAGCGCTTGTTATTCGGATTAGCCGGGAGAGGACCTTGTGTCATAAAACCCATTCCGAATAACGATATGACAAAATGAGATTGCATTTGAAGATGGCATTGAAGACTGGGTATTTTCGAAAGCGAAAGGATTACCTGTCGAATATCTCTGCACTGGGTTGCTCCGGTATAGAGATTTTATCACCCTTTGTGATGGGGATTCTGGACGTGATTAGTGAATATCCGGATTTGCAAGGACTTCTTTGAAGTGCCTTCGGTTCCGTTCGATCCCGGAATGGACTTGTATGGATGTGTGTCTAACGTTACACTTTGAGATGTAAAGCTGGTTTCTATCAAATACATTTCTATTGGTGGCGGAGAATTTATTCTCTTAGCTTAACACCCTTATCTGAGACGTACAAGCTCAGAGGTTATGTAATTTATGGTTACTAGTGATACATTCCCAATTTGGTAATGCGGCATACAAAGTGCTGATGATCATTGGTTGATCGAAGCATGGCATTTGTGAAAAGCGTAGCTTTATAGGACGAGACTTCATCGGACCTCACACCCCGAAACGGTCGAAACAGGAAGGATGCAGCAAGGTTATAGGGGGTAGTGCACCTTAGGGTATGTTCATTTCCTTCTGGATAGAGGTGGTATCATGGTTGGAGCCCAGATACTTAACCTATATGGTTGCTGCAAATTTATTACTTTGTGGTTGTTGGTATTGAGGATCCTCGGACAAAGGTTGTTTACAACCGGGGGATGACATACTCGTGTCAGTAGTTACCTATTTTTGCAGAGGTAACCTGGCTTGTCTCGGCAGAGATCCGGTCAGGTTCTTGGAGCGTCCCTTTAGAGGCGTACCCATGTGGCCCAGGAAGTTCCTTAGCCTGATCATTTGTTGGAAATCCAATTACCAATACGCATCTTGTACGGTTTTAGTTGTATAACCTACAATCTAATATGGTAGCTATAGTAGGCATACTATAATGGTACGTATGTTGGCTAAGATTAATATTATACTTGCAAATGTTTTTCCGCTATGCACTAATAATAATTTAAAGGAGATTTTGTGTATTAAGCATGTTTGACTATCATAAGGAGAAATCTCCCCCAAGTGTGCGATTGCATTGTGTGTGTGCCGGGAGGCCTTATGGTAGTTTCATTTTCCAAAAGCATAGAGGATTTCTTTTTATTTTCTTTGTGAAAATAACTATTTTTAAGTTCTCACACCAGTCCCATGACTGACCTGGAGTTTATTGTTCCCTTCCTAAACTCTTGGTGCCCATAATTTTCCACACGGGTAGCCTAGAGTCAGGTTATCAGGTCATTCCGGAAATTCAGGAGGTGCTGTGGAGCTCAAGAGACTAGCTGGATGGCAAGACGTACTTCAGTATATTATTATCTTTCCGCTGTGTATTCAATTGTAGGGACAAGTTCATATAATTGGCCAGTTGTGTGCTGTAAGTAGTTGTACTCTGATGATGTTGTGATGTAAAACATATACAGTTCTTTTGTTTTAAAGATATTCATTTATCTATTATATTTATCCGCCACGAAATGTGAGAATCTGTTATTGTTTCTGTTTCTTCTTCTATCTTCTTCTTCTTAAGCCCTAATGGTTCGGTTTTCCCGCATTCGACCGTGCGGCAGTTGATACATTGGATACAATGGATGTATTGATGTCGACTTTCGGAAGTCGAAAAGCCGGACCGTTACAAAGTGGTATCAGACAATTGGTTAAGCGACAACCTTGGCTCTATTGGGTATTACTCATTAGAAATAGAGTCAGCAGTACTCTAGAATGAGTTTGAGTGTAATAATAGATATGAGTGCGTATTTGTTAGTGAATATAAAATTGTTTTATAATGCGACGATTGGTTTGTTGAGTGGTATATGGATTCTGGTCGGTATAGTCCGTACAACTCTATTGATAGGAATCTCTAAACACACATACAGAACAATTTGGCACGATATTGTTTTAAAATAGGGTAAATGAAATAATTTTACCCAAATTATTTTTATATATAAAAGGAATGATTTTCCATAAATTATTATAGTACATGGTTGATTGTTGATTAGAAAGTGATTAAGAAATTGAAATCATAACTTAAAGATGAGACATAAAATTTATATACAAATGGGAATTGTAAATGTAAATGTAATTTATATTTTGAAATAGATTCCAGAGAAATATTTGAAAGTGGATTGAAAAGATTTGAAATTGGAAATTTTGGAAATTAAATTCCATTGAGTTTGAAAATAAATTATCAAAGGTTTTGGGAAAGTGTTTTGAATGTATGAAAGCACTAAACTCTTTTCAGTCGCTGGAAAATAATTCCGGTGATGATCGCGACATCATCGGTGTTCATTTTTGAGTTTCCAAGGGAGGAATTGCTGCCGAATTATTTTAAATAAAAGCTGTTTGCAAAATTTGGGTTTGGATTTTGAAATTCAAAGGATAATTTGAATTGATTTCAAAAATGATTTTGAAATGTTGGAGAGACTCTGGAATCTAATAAAAATATTTATGGAATATCATTAAGTGATAACTTGTAAAGTTTGAAGTTGTTAAAATAAAATCTAACTTAAAGAGAAGTTAGATAAAAGTAAATGTGGAAACAAAATAAGTTGGAAGGAAAATTTAATTCAAGTGGAAAAAAATGAAAATTGAATAAAAGAATTGAGATTGAAAATTTGAGTTAATTTGTATGAAGGTGAATTTGAGAAGTCTTATATAATAAATGATTGGAATAAAATTTATTAAAGTGGAAAATAAATTGTGAATGAATAAATAAATTTGCAATTGCAAGTAAATGAAAGTGAAATTGAATGTTGAAATTCATTTCGAATTTATAAGTAAATAGAACTGGAGTTGGAATTGAATTTGATTTGTTATAAGCAAAGCGAAGTATTGAAATAAAATTTGTAAGTGAAACCAATTATGGTCTGAGATAATTTAAATTCATATAGGATTTGAAAACCAGTTTAAATATAAGTGGTTATAAACCAAAATAGTGAATTGAATTGTGTTTGGGAATGAACAAAAGAATAAAACTGGAATTGAAACTGAATATTGAAAACCAATTAAATTGTGTGAAATAAAATGAAGTTGTAGAATTAGTTCAAAGTGAACTTAAGTTAATAAAGGTAGAAATAAAATAAAAGATGGTTTGAGATAAAATGTATTGGAATTTTTAATGAATTAGTAAATGAAACTGATTTAAAATAGTGATATGAATCAGTTGGGAATGAAAGATGATTGATAAAATTCAATATTCAGAAGTTAAACTAAATCCAAATAAATTGAAATTGTAAATTGAATTCAAATGAAAGTGAAAATGCAAGATTGAATGAAAATGGATATATAACTTCAATAGTAAAGTAGAAATGGTATAAGAAGTAAGTATTGAAATTTTGTACTGAAATGTGCAAAATGATATTTGAATGTTGTAATTGGATATTATGGCTAGCAGGATATACAGGTGTACTAAAGGAAATGGAATTGGGATTCTGATTTCGAAGATAAAATTTGAATGGCTCAAAAAAAAGGTATGTATTTGGATTTCAATATGAAATTTGATGATTTTCTTGCCCAACCACTTGGCCTTTTGTTTTCTTTTGAAATCTGGGGGCCTGTAGAGGCATTTTGTAGTCGTACCGAGCTAGCCGCGCAAAGGAGATTCTTGTGAAATTTTTTGAAAATTTAGGGAGTTAGAAAAATTTTGAGAAAATTTTAATAATTTGAAATTTGAATTTAATTTTGAATTGTTAAGAAAACAACGTTGTTTGGAATTTATGAAAGATCGTGGAAAGTTAGTTGAAGTGATAATGGGTTGTTAATAAAAAGGATTTGTTTGGTAAGTTGATAAAACTATTTAGTTTTGGAAAGATAACAAATGGGTTAATGATCGTTCTTCTTAACTAGTAATTACGGGACGAAATTCTTTTAAGGGGGAAGGATGTGACGACCCAGAAAGTTCAACATTTGAAATTGTAATATTTAATTGATTTTAAATGTTTGAATGATAGTTTAACTTGAATTTCAATTTTAACTATAAATTTGGCAATTTAACTGTTAAATTTAATTTATTGAGATTGGGTAAAAATTTGAATCTTCAGTTTTAAGCTGTTTAAAAATATTTTCAAGGCTTTGAAAATTTATATTGATGATATTGGAGATGGTAGAATTTTTAAAATTGAATTTGAAAACGATTTGTTCGGTTTAAAATTATATTGTTTAAATCGATATTTAAAAATAGCCTTTCGGGGCACAGTCTCGGAATTCAACGAAACCAGTTTCATTGGATCCGTAATATTGTATTATTATCGGATTTCAATTTTCGTAGTGTTTGGAGTGACCATTGGCCGTACGATAAATAAACGCTCTAAAAGTTTATATTGGAATTCAATTTAATAACTGAGTTCAAAAAGCTATCTTCTCCATACGTAAATTTAGACTCGAAACGTTTTCCATTATGTCCGGAATAGGGGTTTAACATTATAAACGCCTAGCGGCATGCCTCGATTGGAGATTGAGATTTTGAGTTGCGTTTATCGAAGCGATTTGAATTTGGATTTGAATTATATATATATAATTTCACAAGGCAAGATTTTACACGTTCTTCTCATCTAACATTTGGCAAATTTCCTGTAACACGTGTCATGTTATTTTTGCATGCGTCTCTCAAAAGAAATCATGACATTCATTTTTGTTCGATATAAAAATACATCTTTGTGATAATTCAGATTGTTCGATCTAAATTAATAGATAGTAATGATCGCCTCGTTTTAAATTTGTGCCGCAACTTATTTCCTTTTTTCCCCCAAAAAAACGAATCCAAATACCCTGAGCCGAATCGACAATCGCATTTCTCTTTATTTCTTTTCTGAATGAAATCAACATAAACAAAAATTAGTTCAAATCCTGTTCGAGTTTATTTAGAGTGTGCCTAGGCTTGGACTATGGAAAAATTTTCGGTCGTCATTGGCAAACTGGGGAAGTCGGTGATATGTTTTTGGGTTGAGCGGCATCGTGAGTTCGCGTGTGAGTTTGTTCGTGGAGAACGCAATCGTGGGCACGACTCGCCTGAGCATAGAAGGGTGGAGGTGATTGAACTTTGGAATCACGATGGTGTCGAGATGCGTGATTGATGAGGGTAGGGGTCGGCCTGGGGAAACTCACGTGAAATCGAGCGGTTCTGGCATGGTGGTCGCGAATGCGCAGAAGGTTTTGGAACAGTATGTAGCTAAGGCCTTTGTGAAAGCAATTCGATTCGATTTTGGTGATCGAGGCAGAAATCTCTTGTGGTCTCGAGCCCGTAGCATGGTGAGGTAACATTATTTTATGGTTAGGAAGATTTGTTTAAAATAAAATCATTGGTTATTTAAAAATTTTAAACGAAAAATTGATTGTTCGATTTATTTCGAATATTAATAATTGTATAAATTGTTTATACAAGGTCTACAAATTGAGAAAACGAGTCAGAATGGAAAATGGATTGCAGGAATAAGCAAAGGTGAGAACTTCTCACTCAATTGGATACTTGATTTAATTTAAATAGTTTATTTAAATTATTGGATGTTGTTTGGATGATGATTGTTATTTGTTGGATTGAAATAGGCCCCATGTGCTGCATAATAGCGGATGATATTTTATAAATCCCATATGCCGTGATATTCCACCTCGAAGCGAAATGGATATTTAATTGTTGTGCTAACGTCTGTGGATGCAGGGAAACAGGTTGGAGGGATCCAACTGGATTCCTCAAAACATTTTAATTTGTTTTCAAAATTGTGTGTTGATTATTTATAATCAGTGTGTGATTATTTGTGATTGAAATCATTAAAGGCTAAAATTTAGCGAATATATTTTTGGTATCGTAGGATACCATAAATAAATAAAATTGGATCTTTAAATTTAAGTAGAAAATCTATAGTGAAATTCTATTGAATAAAATTCCAAAATATGAGAAAAAGTTTAATAAATGGATTTCAAGTAATAATATTTAAAAGGTGAAGAATTTATTTTAAAAATATGGTTTTAAATAATTTGGAAAAAAAATAAAGGAATTTCTTTTAAAAATAAATTCGAAAATTGATTTTGTGTTAAAAGAACAAATCTTTGGGAAATCAATATGAAAATTGATTTAGTGTTTGAATGAAAATCAATTTGGTTTTGAAATAAATTTAGAAATTAAATTTGAAAATTAATTTGGTGTTTTAAAAATAAAACCCTTGGAAAATCTATATGAAAATTGATTTGTTGATTGAAACAAATTTAGAAATCAATTTGGAATTTGATTTGGTGATTGAAATAAATTTGGAAAATAAATTTGAAATTTATTTGGGCGTTGAAGGCGAATATTTAGAAAATGATTAGAAAATCGTATATCAGAGGATATTTGAAAGTTTGAAATTCACAATGGAAATTTTATAAAGGAAATGGGATTTTGTTTTAAAAATAAATATCGGCTTATTTAAAAAAAACGTGGAAAGAAATTTACAAATTTGGAATGTAAATTAAAATAAATCGAGAAGATTTATTAATTTATTTGAACGAACCATTTTGTAATGGAAAGAGAATTTTTCCTTGGAAAGCCAAGTATATATATTTTTTAAATAGCTTTTGAAATAAAATTAAAAGTTCTAGTTTGGTTTTAAAAGAATATTGTTGGAGAGATCATTTTTGAAAATTGTTTTGTATCTTTAAAAGTAAAGATTTATTTAATTAAGTATAGAAGGGATTGTTTTAAAGATTTAATTTGATATTTGATTTAGAAAATAGTTATTTAAATATTTACACTCTATCTACTAATTTTATTTTAAATTAGTTTGGACTTGAAGTTTTATTTGTGATATTGATATAGTATTTTCATAACTAATATTCTAAAATAAAGTATTTATAAAATAATTTTTACATTAAATATTTCCAAGTATATGTGTTTGGATAAGTATTTGAACTCGGCAGATTTCCAGTGGAAATGAATAAATGTTTGGAAATGTATTCAGCGTGAGAAAAGTGATTTGAAATTTGTTTTCAAAAAGGATTGAAAGACGGAAAGTGATTTGAAATTGTTTTCAAATGGATGAAATGTGAAATTATATCTTGCGAAGATGTTTTAAAAGCAATAATTGGGGAAAATTATTTGAAAATTAGTGATTGCTGTGAATTATTGATTGATAGTTAAATAACCGACTATCAATATTGGTCTTTTTTATGGCATTTAAATTTCGATGCGACCGGGAGTCGAATTCTAAATGGATATTCGAAACCCACATTGAACCTTTGTGATTGTGATGGATCTTTTATTTAAAAGATCAAAGTGGAATTTGTTGTGATTTGTTTGAAAATGAATGTAACACTTACTTTTAAAATAAGTGCTCGTTATTCGGATTAGCCGGGAGAGGACCTTGTGTCATAAAACCCATTCCGAATAACGATACGACGAAATGGGATTGCATTTGAAGATGGTGTTGAAGACTGGATATTTTTGAAAGCGAAAGGATTACCTGTCGAATGTCTCTGCACCGGGTTCCTCCGGTATAGAGATTTTATCACCCTTTGTGATGGGGATTCCGGACGTGATTAGTGAATATCCGAATTTGCAAGGAATTCTTTGAAGTGCCTTCGGTTCCGTTCGATCTCGGAACGGACTTGTATGGATGTGTGTCTGAAGATACACTTTGAGATGTAAAATTGGTTTCTATCAAATACATTTCTGTTGGTGGCGGAGAATTTATTCTCTTAGCTTAACACCCTTCTCTGAGACGGACGAGCTCATAGGTTATGTAGTTGATGGTTACTGGTGACACATTCCCAACTTGGTAATATGGCATACGAAGTGCTGATGATCATTGGTCGATCGAAGCATGGCTTTTGTGAAAAGCGTAGCTTTGTGGGACGAGACTTCGTCGGACCCCACACCCCGGAATGGTCGAAACAGGAAGGATGCAGCAAGGTTATAGGGGATAGCGCCCCTTAGGGTATGTTCATTTCCTTCTGGATAGAGGTAGTATCATAGTATGGGGCCCTGATACTTAAGCTATGTGGTTGCTGCAAATTTATTACTTTGTGGTTGTTGGTATTGAGGATCCTCGGATAAAGGTTGTTTACAACCGGGGGATAACATACTTGTGTCAGTGATTACCTATTTTTGCAGAGGTAACCCGACCTTGTGTTGGCAGAGATCCGGTTAGGTTCTCAGGGCGTCCCTCCAGAGGCGTACCCATATGGCTCAAGAAGTTCCTTAGCCTGACCATTTGTTGGAAATCCAATTACCAATACGCGTCTTGTACGGTTTTAATTGTATAACCTGCCATCTAATATGGTAGCTATAGTAGGCATACTATAATGGCATGTATGTTGGCTAAGATTAATATTATACTTGCAAATGTTTTTCCACTATGAACTAACAATAATATTAAAGGAGATTTTACATATTAAACATGTTTGACTATCATAAGAAGAAATCTCCCCCAAGTGTGCGATTGCATTGTGTGTGTGCCGAGAGGCCTTATGGTAGTTTCATTTTCCAAAAGCATAGCAGATCTCCTTTTATTTTCTTTGTGAAAATAACTGTTTTTAAGTTCTCACACCAGTCCCACGACTGACCTGGAGTTTATTGTTCCCTTCCAAAACTCTGGGTGCCCATAATTTTCCACACGGGTAGACTAGAGTAAGGTTATCAGGTCATTCCGGAAATTCAGGAGGTGCTGTGGAGCTCAAGAGACGAGCCGGATGGCAAGACGTACTTCAGTATATTATTACCTTTCCATGTGTATTCAATTGTAGGGACAAGTTTATATAATTAGCCAGTTGTGTGCTGCAAGTAGTTGTACTCTGATGATGTTATGATGTAAAACATATATAGTTCTTTTGTTTTAAAGATATTCATTTATCTATTATATTTATTCTGCTGCGAAGTGTGAAGTTCTGTTATTGTTTCTGTTTCTTCTTCTATCTTCTTCTTCTTAAGCCCTAATGGTTCGGTTTTTCTGCATTCGACTGTGCGGCAGTTGATACAATGGATGTATTGATGTCGATTTTCGGAAGTCGAAAAGCCAAACTGTTACAGATATCTTAAGTAGTTGCATCCATTAACGAGTGCTCTACAGTTGCTTCTGTTGATGATGAAGAGTTGTAGTGAAGAGTACCAGAGATGTCCATTTGAATGTGGCAGTTGAAGTTCTTGTTTGAAATCCGAATTTGAAATCATACGTTTCGAATATGTTTCAGACGTCGGATACTCTATATACTTTTGAATATAGTAGTAGATCAGACGTCTGAGTGCAATTACCAGACGTCTGGTGCAGCCTGTCTACTGTTCTAGAGAACTGTTTCAGACGTCTGGCTTGTGCACCCAGATGTCTGGTATTGTGCATATTAGTTTTTATGCTCTTTTTCTTGTGCTTCTTTGTTCTTATCGACTTGTAGTTTCTTGTATGTCCTTTGAGCTTTTTTCTTATCTTTCTAGTGATGTTGTTCTAGCAATTACTTGCATATATAAATATATGTATATTCGATTTCCATTGTCTAGTTGTTGTCATCGAAACGACAGATTTAATTTCCTAATAATCTCCCCCTTTTTGATGATGACAACTATACAATGTACTTATATATAATTTTATAAATCTCCCCCTGAATATGTGCTTTCCATTATTTATTGTGCTTTTTATTATTTCTCCCCCTTTGGCATTATGAAAAAGCTGTAATAATTTTTAATTGTAGACATCATGTTCATACGATTTAGTATTTACTAATCGTTGTAAGGTTACATGAATATACACAGAAATAACACACCAAAAACCAATTTTCATTAAACATATTAATCGATTACATGCATAGATGCGTTTATCATTTTTATACAAAAGTTGGAATCTTGAAAAAAATCTAAGAAACTTTTTGGGAACTTTTAGCTTGAGCATCTCCTTCATCTTCATTCTTGGAAGAGCTAGCTTGTTTTTAGGAGATGTTGGAGTGTGTTCGAGAGGTTCTTTTTCCTTGTCAAAAAGTTTTGAGTGTTTTGAAGGAGGAGGAGAAGGCACTGGAGTTGGCCAATCTTTTGAAGGTGGTGTCGAAACACGAACTCAGTAAAGAACCCCTTTTAGAACGGATAGTGTTGCTGAAAGTGAAGCTTCAACTGTGGCTATACGTGAAGCAAACGTTGTTTCAAAACTATCTGTGCGCCTAGCCAATAATTTTTGATTTCGTGTTAGAATGGGTTGATTTTGGAGAGTTAAGTCTCGAATACTCTCATTTGGATTTGTCTCAGTGCGAGTCTCCAAAACGTCATCTTGGCACGTATAACCAAAGGGTATAGAAGGAGGAGGAGTACTCTCGCGATGTTGCTCTACCTCTTGTGATGGTTCAGGTTGTTTTTAGGGGGAGGCCTAGCTTGGCTATCTTGATGACGTTGCGTCCATTCTTCAAATGAGACAAAATTCGGATGATTTTTCGGTAAGTGCATTAGAGAGAAAAAATTTATGGATGCATATTTCAAAAAAATCTCTTCAAAGGTTGATAAGTATGAAGCGATGTTGTAAGCTCGCAGAAGACGAATGATGTATGTAGGGTGGATGATGGATGGACGTGATCGAGTCCAAAAATATTTGAGCTCGTCAAATATAAATTTCACCCAATTAACCTTGTTCCACTCAATATAACATAGAACCTTGTGCTCTAACTCTGTGATTTTCTCATGACTACCAAGGCGAGGAATGATAGTGTTGATAATCATTCTAGGGAGAAGTCTCGCCTTAGGTATTAGGTATTTTGATGCAAATCTAGGCATTTAATCTTTCCATATTTGATGTGTGATATTATCTCTCGATTTGAGAGGCATATCCGTAATATTATATAAATCTTCTCCAGTGTAGAAACATCCAAGATTTTGGCCTATAATCCCCAGCGTAAGTCTAATTGTGTTGCCATAAACACTTGACCATAGCCAATTATCATCGTTGTCGATGTTCCAAACAGCTGTGCTATCTAAATCAGCATAGAAACTAAATATGGCGAGCTGATCGATTTGGACATTATTGGGATTGAAGGAAATCAATGTTTCTAACCTAATGCTTCCGCACATTTCGTCTAAATCATACATTGGGAACTAAAGCAAATTATAAAATGGACCTGTATGAAGCTTCTTCATTTTAATATCCTAGTATTTTTTGATTGAATTTTTTACACGATTCATCCATCTCTCAATTTGATCGTCAAAGCAAACTTGCGGGTTGGATGAAGTAGCTTGGTCTTGCTTGTGCTTAGGGATTTTAGTGTTTTTCGTTTTAGGACCCATGAGATTCGAGCGAGTTTGGAGGAGAAAGTGATTTTGAGAAATAGGGAATTGACTTGCAATAGAAATGAAATGAAATGTAAGTGAGAAAAGTTAACAAAAATAGATGTTATCAGGGTACTTAAGAGTGTCGATTGAATTTCATATGTCTGGACGGTGAATCAGACGTATGATTTAACATGGTTTGAAGATAGTAAATAGAATCAGGTGTCTGGTTGTTAGTGGAAGACATCTGGAATTGAACGATTTGTAATTGTTGAAAGGCAGAGAGTTTTGTCAGACGTTTGGAAGTAAAATTAGATGTCTGAAATTGGCCTTGTTTTTAAGTTGAGAAGACAGTAACTATATTCAGATGTTTGGGAACCAATTTTTAACATCTGAAATAGACTGTTGTGTTCTTTTATAAGACAAAAAGTATTTTCAGACGTCTAGAAGGTTATATCAGACGTCTGATATATGCACGATGTTAAAAAATTGTGTGATACAAGGGTGTCAAACGTCTGATGGCATTATTCAGACGTCTGAAATATGCAGTTTGTTTTAAAATAGCCTAATTTTGAAGGGCGTTGCTTATTTTTCGAGCGATTGATTTTGGTAAAACATAATATTATTATTTGCGAAACAGAATACAAACATACATGGATAAAAATACAATGAGAATAAGTAAATTTATTTAGATGAAGATGGAGCATTGCGATCTTCAGACTTGTCATCCCTCCATGGCTTAAGTGGAGACCATATATTTTCACGTTCGTTGGTTCTCGGGAAACGAGAGAATCGCCTAGGTGAAGGATCCAAAGGTATACGATAAGAGGCAGAGGGATCCAAAGGATTGCGAGGAATCAGAAGTGGTTCATGTATATTATTCTTTCGTGAATTACAAAATTTGATCTCTACTTGTTCTAGAAAACTTAGTCGTCGCACAGTGAGCTTTTATTCAGAGTATAATTCTCGTTGTAAATCTGTTTGTTGCTTTTGGTAGTGATGTATCTCATCGATTTTCTCCTTGGTGTTAGGAGAGACAAATAGAGATCATTTAGACCTCTTTTTATCGGGAGTGAATCCCGTGTGGTAGGAGGACCACTTGTAGGTCGGTTCCTGATCTGGTGTAGGAGTAGGAAGGCGATAAGGTGTATTCGCTGAACTATCCATTGTTGGTGCTGAGAAGGAGAGATGAGAATTGTTGGAAGACATGCTTTTATTTTCTTTTGTAAAAGGAATATGAAATCTATATTTTTTTTACTTTTTATCTTGTAGAAAGGCTATTTATACATGATTTTAAAGGTTGTACATATGTAATTTCAGAAAATAAATTTCTAAAAAATTGCTTGTTAGTGCTGCAACTCTGATTTGTTGATAAAAAAATTTTAGCCAAAAATAGAACGAATGAAAATGTAGTATTAGTTGAGAAGATTATTAAGTGAACATATTCCTAAATTGCGTCACAGTTTAACGAATGTTTGTTCATTTAGTGGTTTTTTGAAAATATCTGCTATTTGATTCTCAGTATTTACGTATTCTAATGTAATAATTCCTTTTTCTACATTGTCACGTAAAAAATGATGTCGTGTATCTATGTGTTTAGTACGTGAGTGATTTACAAGGTTTTCAAATAGATTTATTGCCCTTATATTGTCGCAATATATTGGTGATTTATCAATAACTTTGCCGAAATTCTTAAGCATTTGTTGCATGTATGTCACTTGTGCATATGCTAGAGTTGCTGAAATATATTCGGCTTCGCAAGTGGATAAGGAGACACAAAGTTGCTTTTTGCTAAACCATGAAACTAATGATTGTCCGATAAAGTGACACGTTCTACTACTACTCTTACGATCTGTTTTACATCCACCGAAATCCGCGCCGCTATATGAAACAAGTTCAAATGATGATCCCTTGGGGTAAAACAAACCGTGATCTCTAGTACTAGATAGATATTGTAATGACCCGGAATTTGAGGCAATACCAATTTAATAATCTGTGTAAATAATTAAATTGATTTGATTATTTTATCTTTATAATTTTAATTTAAAGGTAAATTTAATTTTCTAAAGGTAAATAAATATTTAATCTGATAATTTTGATCAATATCTTTCTATCAATTTAAAATTTATAAGAATTATTTTTCAAAGCTAATGAAATTTTATTCTGTTTATAATATATATATTTGATATATATTGTGAATGGAATATCTTTTATTTTAAATTAAGAATTGAATTTTCAAATTGTAATATATAGGTGTGTATATGTTATAATTTGAGTTGTTTTGAAATTTATTTAATCCATTGATAATTTATAATTGTAATTTAAATCTTTGTTTTAAAATTAATATTTTTAAAAAGTTAATTTAGTTTAATTCATTTGTTTTCAAGTATAAGATAATTGTTATTTTAAATATGATAGTTTAAAAAGGAATTTAAACAAAGTTTGTTTTTCTTTCTTTTTAAATGCTTCAATTTAAAAAGTTACAAATGTATATAAATAAATGTTTTAAGATTTTTAAATCCATAAGAATATATTTGTATTATAATTTGTTTTCTAATATTTCTTTAAAGGATTAAACTTATATTTAAATATGTAAATATTTATTGATTTAAGACAATTAAATTATGTAAGTTTATATTACATTTAAATTAAATGGAAAAATTAATTGAAAATATTTAAAGACATGTGTAAACATAATAGTCTTCTTAATAACACTTGTAAAACAATCAAACAACTTTAATGACAAGTGTAAAAAAATGAAGACAAGTGGCAACATATAATTTTAATTTTTTTTTAAGAAGAAAATTTGTTCTTCTCAAACATTTATTTTTCTTGTCTTCATCTCTTAACTCTATTCAATGGCAACCAGCAATTTTTCAAATCTGAAAATTTTAAACACAAAATGATACCTGAAATTGGAATGAAATCCGCAAAATCAAATTGCAAATTTATAAAATAAAATTCTTCTCAACAAAAATGAAATCTACAACTAAAATGAAGACTCCAGTTATCTGCAATCAATCTGCAACTTCAAATTTTCAAACCTGAAACATGAGATTCAAAATCAAAGGCAAAGAGCAACTATAAATCATCAAATTGAAGCATGCAAAGACATTTACAACAGCATGCAGTAGGACTTTATCTGCAAGCACATCAAAACATTGTTCAGATCTAAGATGTTCAAAACCTGGAACTAAAATCTGCTCTGCATATAATCAAGTGAGTGAACTTTAAGCTTAAAAACAGTTTTTATTTACTTTGCTTAAATATTGTGATGGATGTTTGTAGAAACATGGCTTGTATATGTTTATGAATATGTATGCATGTATGAGTATGTGATGTATCTGTTTATAAACTGATGGAATGCCTCTGTTGCTTCACAGGATTGAATTTCACCAAAATAAATTCAAATACACTTCATACATTTTGCTTTAGTTCTTGATCTCTAAATAGAAAATGTGTATGTTTGTGTCATATTTTTTAAAAAAAAATGGATTTTGAAAATTTTAATTTACAGATAGTTTTAAAAATAGAAAGAACTGTAAAATATTGGTTTACGTTAAAAATCAACCTATTTAATTTTGGATTGGGATTACATGATTGTAATCATGGCAGAAAATAATGAATTTAGGAGTTAATATCATATTTTTAGTTGACAAATTGATGAGAAATTTGGTTTTGTTCGAAATTGGGAATTTGGGTGATTGCCGATGATTTACTCATTAATTGTTGTTGAAATTTTGGATGATGTTATCCCGCTTTTCGGCAAAGCCGCGATACCAAAAGATCGACCGAAAACGAAGGACAAGTTCGCCTCGGAGGTTGATCGTACTTCCTTTCGCCATGGATATCACTGAATTTTATCCGAGTCCAGATTGAGCTACAATTGATAGGACACGGCAAGAAAGACCACAGGAGTCAGCATTTCAAATTTCAAGTCAATCCGAGTTCGCATGCTCAAGCTATGATCGGTTCAACTTGGAGGGAACATGCTGGTTTCGAACCCACTATGATGGGTGTCTTCGAACCCATCATCATGCACCACTCGAGACCACCACCTTCGAACCGAAGGACATCGAACCCATCGGTTTCGAAACCATCAAAGCTCTACACCTTCGACTCCATTACCTTCGACTCCATCGTGTTCGAATCCATGTGCCTCGTATCCATGGAGGGGTTGCAGAGCTCATGTGCATCCAAGGAACGCAAGTTCGAACCCATCACAGAAGCCATGCTTCGAACCCATCACAGATACCTTCTTCGAACCCATCTGTGATACCATCTTCGAACCCATCCTGTGTAACTTCGTTCGAACCCACTGGGTCAACCAACCACGATGACGTGTCTTCCATCGGTTCGAATGCGTCGAGATACATGGAGTCGAAGCGGTCAACACGGAGTGAAGTCCGGATCGATTCGAAGTTTGTGCTCCACGTCACCACGAAGCCGCGTGCCATGATGGATTCGAAACCATCGTTTCGAATACATGGGTTCGAACCAGACAGCTATGCCAAAAACCCAATTTCGAATCCATGATATCTCCTAACCTATTGATCCAAATGCCACGAAATTTTCACTGAAGCTTGCGCACATGTTGAAGAATGTCCACGCCAAATTTCACCTCGATTGGATGAATTCTTGATCGGTTCGAATGGAGTTCGAACCGATGCCAAAGTGGGCCCAAACTTCCTAAGACCGTGCATGTGGGCCCCCTCACGTGCCAGACGTGGTCTCCCGAGTTTTCAGCGAAATATCAGCAGCCTACGCCTATAAATAGAGCTCCAGGGCCAGCAAAAAGGGATCTTCTGACTCTGGGACGCCTAGACTCTGCCGGATCAAGATCTCCATCAAACTATATCATAACTTGATTGTTGCTTTCGAATTTCCAGTTGTAACTTGCTGTTGACCACTGTAACAACTTGTAATCATTGAAAGAGAATCAATAAAATATCAAAAAACTTCACAGTGGACATAGGCAACACGCCGAACCACTATAAATCGATTGTCTACGCATTTTCTTTACCGTTGATTGGAGTTTTTGTTAGATAATATCTGTTTTGAACTTGCATTCTTGACTGTTATCTCTTCAACGACTCCCGAAGAGTGTTGTCCCCAATTTTGACGCAAACACTTTGGTGCTTTCACTGAGAATTGAACTCAGGTTTTCTCCTGCTCGTTGGATCTGTCATCGATACCGGATTGAATAAATCTAAGAGAGAGATCCAGATCGTTAAATCCAACTTCCTTCCCTTCTATTCAGATTTGCACAAAGTCTAGGAAAGGAACTCAATTCTAAAGATGGTTAGCACAAGAACCACCTCGAACGCCGTCGATCAAGAAGGACAGGATAGACAGAATCCTGCCCCTCTACCTCCACCTAATCAAGATGCCGCTGGGCACTCAGAACCGTCGGGTCCGTTTACCCGACAAGAATTGCAGTTGTTACTTCAAGAGCTGACCCAGAGTCGGCGACAACTAGAAGAACAGCTACGCGCTAACGCTGAGCTAATCAACAAGTTGGATCGCCAAAAAACGAAAAAGATCCATGAGAGATCGTGCTTCTCGCTCTTCCAGTGAAAGTTCTTCATCTTCTGATTATCATAATCGACCTCCACGACCCCGGTTAGACGGGAGTCGTATGCCATCGGCTGGAAACCAACCGACATTGACCGTTGGACAAATAAGAGTTGGTCCGTCAGCCAGTTTCCAAACCGGACCCTCCTCAGGAGGAGGCGCCGTTCCTCATCACGCCGCAGAATACCGCACCACTAGCGTTGCGGCTGAACCAGGGGTCGACGCTCAAGACCAGTCGGACCTAGACCGTCGTCATAGCGGCCGTACTCCTGAACCGTACATCCCAGAGGACTATGAGCCGAGAAGGCAGGATGTGAACCGTCAACGATATCCGGTTCAAACCCGAAGTATGGAACGTGACCATACTCCGGCGCAAATGCCGGATCTTTCAACTATGATACGTCAGATGATCCGTGAGAGTCAGGGATTCACAAACGACGACTGGGGAGTTTCCCGAAGTCACACTCCCTTTACGGACGACATTCTTAATGCTGAACCCCCACGGCGATTCCGAATGCCCACTCTACCCATGTATGAGGGAAACTCCGATCCCAACCAACATATTCTAAAATATGAATGGTCGATGACTGCTGCCAGAGCCGACGACGCTGTGAAGTGTCGTAGTTTCCCCATATCCTTGGGGGCATCACCACCATGTGGTTCACCCGATTGCCTCCTCGATCCATCTCCTCATTCGACCAGCTGGCCACAAAATTTGTTGAGCAATTCCGCATGCACGTCGCAAGGCCGAAAGATGTCAACACTCTATCTAGTGTCACACAAGCTCCCGGAGAGACACTCAGACACTACTTAGAAAGATTCCACACTGCATGTGCAGAGATTAGTAATCCAAACGATAACTCCATCCTTATGGCGTTAACTAAGGGGATTGACCCCGATTTTGAATTTGGCAATTGGCTGGCTGGGAAACCACCTGCGTCATTGGACTGTTTCCATGCCAAAGCAGCTCAATTCCTGAGACGGGAAGACGCGAAACAGTCTAGGAAGCAAATTGACGCAGGGCCAAATGCGGGAGGAACACAAAGCAATGTTGCAATAAAACAGTCCGGCGAGAACTCCGGAAACGTTCAGTTGAACATTAAAAATAAACAAGCTCGGCGAAGAGAGAGCGTGAATCAACTTAAAAAACAAGATCAAAATCGCGGCCCACAACGCAAGAATCCGAAGTTCGACAGTTATACTCCTTTGAATATTTCATTGGAGGACTTGTATTTACGGACCCGCAATGCGATTCAATATGAAAAACCTGCTCCAAGACCGTCGTTGGAGAGGCAAATCCAGACGGGAAAATTTTGCAGGTTCCATGAAGGCTACGGGCACGATACGAACGAGTGTCGTCACTTACAGGATCTTGTTGAAAAACTGGTCAGGGAAGGGAAACTGAAACAGTTTGTGCGGACACCGCAGCCCAGAGATGCGGGCCCATCCAATCCAATCAATGAACCCAATCGACCGAGGCAGGAGGACTCGACTTGTCCCCGTGGGAGATTGGTGATAAACGCCGTCAGTGGCGGGCCTACTCATTCAGAAGCCTGGAACGACGAAGAACCTCGTCACTGTCACACATGACAGGCTCCTTCAATCCATGAATACTTTACAGTTTCTTTTACGTTCTGAATTTTGAATTTGTAATAAGGCACTGACTTTGCCACATTTTCTCCTTTCAGCAAATAAAATGCTATCTCTTCAGGCTAACGCTGTGATTCACCGAATACAACATTCAACAATCACGACACACGAAGAGCTAAGTTCCATCGAACAATGGAATTTATTCAAATAGCGAGTGACTGCGTTACAACCGGCCACTCACTAAGTGAAACCCCAGCTCGGGGGCAAGCCAACACATCGAAGGCTGAACTGGACCAACACACGACAGTCCATTCCATAATTCGTTCCCGGAGTGCGAACGGACTCCAACTTCCCAGAGCGCGAATTGGAGTATAAACATTCAATAATTCGTTCCCAGAGTGCGAACGGACTCCAAATTCCCGGAGCGCGAATTGGAGTATAAACACTTAACAATTCGTTCCCGGAGTGCGAACGGACTCCAATTTCCCACAGCGCGAATTGGAGTATAAACATTTAACAATTCGTTCCCGAAGTGCGAACGGACTCCAACTTCCCACAGCGCAAATTGGAGTATAAACATTCAATAATTCGTTCCCAGAGTGCGAATGGACTCCAAATTCCCGGAGCGCGAATTGGAGTATAAACACTTAACAATTCGTTCCCGGGGTGCGAACGGCTCCAACTTCCCACAGCGCGAATTGGAGTATAAACATTCAATAATTCGTTCCCAGAGTGCGAACGGACTCCAAATTCCCGGAGCGCGAATTGGAGTATAAACACTTAACAATTCGTTCCCGGAGTGCGAACGGACTCCAACTTCCCACAGCGCGAATTGGAGTATAAACATTCAATAATTCGTTCCCAGAGTGCGAACGGACTCCAAATTCCCGGAGCGCGAATTGGAGTATAAACACTTAACAATTCGTTCCCTGAGTGCGAACGGACTCCAACTTCCCACAGCGCGAATTGGAGTATAAACATTCAATAATTCGTTCCCAGAGTGCGAACGGACTCCAAATTCCCGGAGCGCGAATTGGAGTATAAACACTTAACAATTCGTTTCCGGAGTGAGAACGGACTCCAATTGTAGCCACAGCGCGAATTGGAGTATAAACATTTAACAAATCGTTCCCGGAGTGCGAACGGACTCCAACTTCCCACAGCGCGAATTGGAGTATAAACATTTAATAATTCGTTCCCACTGCGCGAACCAACCTATCAACACCAACTCCAAGATCCCCAAAAACATGAATTGGGGTGTAAACATAAGTCACAGGTTCCCGGAGCGCGAACCGAAACATCCGTGCAAACTCTAGATTCTCGAAGTGCAAGTTGGAGTATAAACATCAATTCCGGGTTCCTGAAGTACGAACCTGAACATACATGTTTTATCCAAGTTCCCGGCGTGTGAATTGGAGCACAAACACCAAGTCAAAGTTCCCGTAGTGCGAACTAAAGTGTTAATACTAACTCCGAGTTAGTAGAGTGCAAGTTGGAATGCGAACATCATTCCCAAGTTCCCGGAGCGCGAACCACGTTACAAGCATCAATAACTCTCGAATTCCTGGAATGCAAACCGGGTTATCGATCTCAAATTATTCTAAGTCCCCGGAATGCGGACGTGTGCTCAAGACTTGCAACAAGTGCGATCAACCACCAAAAATACAAGTGTTGTTCCCCAAAACTGGGGGGCACGAAAGCTAAATATTAATCACTAACCAAAGTGATACAACGTCCGAAGCTCAACTCATTCATCAATCGCAACCTATGACCAAGATTTTCAGGCTTGGTGAATGAGACGAACTCTACTTAAACGGTAACAACGCCACAAGTACACCGGACCGAAAACAAGACACTGCAAGTACTTAAGCACAAATAAAACAAGAGTTGAAACAAAGAAATAAAATTTTATTTCAACTAACTTAAAACAAGGACTTACACGCAGATAAGTTCTTCCAAAAAAGAATGCCTACTAGTAGGGGCCGAACCTGCATCTATACACGACCTACTGACAAAAACGGAGACAAGTACCTATCTACCAAAACATCTACTTGAGAAGCCGATTTATTTCTTCTTTTTCGTCCTTCTTACTAGTGGTACATCATCAGTGTCACTAGGGACAGAAATTCTTCGTTTTGAATGTCTCCTCTCCGGCGGTGGCTCTTCGGCTGGAGGCATGATGTCAATATCCTCCTCGGAGCTTGAGTCTGCATGGAGGCTTCCTACCGGAGGAGCAGGGGGACCGGATCCGTAACGGAAGTTGAGACAGTGCCACCCGATGGCGCTACCGTAGCAGGTGCTGGACTCTGCGCCGCCGTGCTGCCGCCGACGATACCGCTATGCCCCGCAGCCTCTATTTCGGCGTTGATCTCAACCACAATTTCCTCATCACGAGTCGCATGGGCTTGGCTGGGGGCATCTTCGGCCTGCATCGAAGAACTTGAGGACGGCGGGAGGCTACTAACGATGATAAATGGCAAGTCAGAGAAAGAACCACCCTGCTCACCGAGCAGTTCGCTCACCATTTGTTCGTCAGCAGACAGGGATCCCCCCTGCGTCGTCTCAGCAGATACCGCGGTTACAACAGTAGTCTCGGTAGCGATGGCCTTATCTCCTCTACTTGATTCTTGAGCCACAACAGTCGGCGCAACTCCAGTCACTAGGAAAAAAATAAGAAGTTATTAAAAACTGCTACAAAACAAACACTCTATTCAGAAAACGCTTGAGATAACTTCGGAATACCTTCCCCAGTTTGGCTCGCAGACGGCTGAACGGCCTCGGAAGTACGCTCATGAATAGGAGATAAGCGCGGTTGTTCCGGGTCGTAAGTAGGAACAGGTTGCAAACTGACCACAGATACAGGCACCGACGAAGATGGTGTGGTGACTTCAGTGACAGCAGACTAGTGCTCAACGCCTGACCCCTCTCCGACTTCCAGGGAGCGACCACCGATTATTTCCTTCTCATGAGCGATGATAGCGTCATGAAGAACCTTCTTCTCATCGTCTGTGAGCAGCCGATTCTCCAGTTCGAATCGATCGACCGCTTCACCTGGGTGTGCTTCCTCTTCCTCCTCAACCAATCGGTCCCAGGCGCTACGAAGATGAACTGGATAATCTTGAAGCCAGGCCAAGTTTCTGTGCTTCAACACATTGGCGTTGTAAGTTATGAGCAAATCTTCGATATCGGCCTCTAGCCTGGCCTCTGCATGTTGAACCTTCTCCTCCACCTATGCTTCGACCGCCTGAACTTTGGCCACGGCCGCATCTCTCTCAATGCGAAGCACCACGGCTTGCTCGCAGGCCTCTTGCGCCGTGTTATGCGCGCCATCTCTATCTTTAATAATCTCGGCAAATTTGGTCTTGAGCTCATTAAGTTCTTTTAACGCCGCATCCCGCTCAGCAGTGACGACAGTGTTCCGGTGGCCCATGTCTTCCACCGTAACATAGTGCTCCTTTTTCATTCTATCCATGGCTGCTTGAGCTTCGTCGACCTTTGTAAGAGCCTCCATCTCTGACTTTCGAGATGATTCAGCCTTAGTATTCAGCACTTGTATGATGCGGTCTCTTTGAGCCAGCTCGGTTTGAAGCTTTTCAATGGTAGCCGCTCGTTCGAAGGCCAACGCCGATGCCTTATCGGCCGCCCTATACCACGCCTTGTATTGGGGGTAAAAGTCATGCACATAGTCGAGCGCTAACCGCTCGGCCTCCGGCGGGATTCTTTTCAGGTTCGGAGGAAAGACGTAGTTATCGAAACAAATATTCGGGAACTCCCTCTTTAATTGCGCAAGTCTAATTGGCCCTTCTCCTGAGATCTCTGTAGGAGGCTGCTCTGCGACTATCGGGGTCATCGCCTCGGATCGGGAAGGTTGAGAAACCGACGTATATCGAGAAGACTCGGAAGGATGAGGGACATGAGCAGGAGGTTGTACGGGATCTCTGGAAGGAGGAGGGGTACGCGACCGCGATCGACGCTTATAGCCCCTGTCCGTGTCATATCTCTCGTGACTAGAATACCCAGAACGTCCCTGGTCATAATGCCCAGAACGCCCCTGATCATAACCTCTATCCCCTTCTCGTCGGCGTGAGTCGTAATATGAAGGCTTGCGGGCATGTCGAAGACTCCCAAGCATTGAACCGCGCTTAGACATGATATCTGCGAAGCAAGATAAAATAGAATTAATCACCTTTCAAAACAGATAGTTTTCGGTCAAAGGTTATGCAGTGTCGTGAAATGTGTATGAATATGCATTCCCCCCGACCAACCGGAAGTGTCGACCTCGCTAGTAATAAGAGGCTCGTTCAATTCTAGGGTGCGATGGAATTCCTCCAACCCGGCATCATGTTGAAAAGACACGTCGTCCGGGATTGGAAGATCGGCAAGCCCTTCAAAAAGATTTTCAGTTCTCGGAGGAGACGTCTCCGAGATTCTAACTCCGGGAGCAGAACGGGCCGTGACGACCGTTTTCAATCTCCCCTTCTTACTTGACTTAACCATGGCAGCCTTGCCTTTTCTCTGCTCCGCGACATCCGGAACTGCGTCAGTAGGCCCGGTCAGCGGCTCATCATCGGTGTGGGTTCTTTCAGAGTCCGCTTCCTCAGCTGTGGTAACTCTGGGTTTCTTGTGCTTGACTCGTTTCTTCGAGACGACCCTTAGTGCCACTTCAAAGCTTATGCTCTGCCCTCGTTCGATCAAACCGCAGGCCCGGAGATTCCTATCCGTCAATAACACATCGATATCCCTATCTCCACCCGGGACTTCTCGAAGCACTCGCACCATCTCCCTAAAGTGCTCGCCCTCAGGTCGCTGGATCACCGCTGCAAAAAAAAAAAATATAAGTTCCACTTCGGCTGCGATTGCCATAGTAATTATTTACGAACTCAACTATACTCACGTCTGAATAGCCATCGTCGGGCGAATCCAGGAGGACATCTGACATAAAACCATTCTGCCCTATAATAGCTCAACCTGGTCCAAGACCCGGTAACCACTTGGCAATTTCTCACCGCTTCCAGGAATGTGAAGGAGGGATAATCACCCCGAGTTTTGAAATTGAACAAGTATCTGATCTCAATTGGGAGTGGTGGTCGATGGAGATATTCCATAAATGCAATGAACACGCTATTGATTGACGCATATCCGTTCGGGTGCAGCTGAGATGGGGCAATCCTCAAAAACGACAATACTCCCCTTATATACTCGTTGAACGGAGGAAGTGTCCCAGCCGCGCACGCATGGCGGTTAAATGCTGTATATCCCTCCGGCGGATTATGCGGTCTATCATTCGGCCCCGGCAGTAGCACATCATCCAGCGACAGGCCGTGTCTCAAACATATTCTCCCCAACATGTCTTCAGAGATATTGGACGGAACGGAATCTGATGGATTGGCAATGAATGACGCATTGGGAAGTTCATTCGGGGCTGGACCAATAATCTCAGGGTCGATATCCGGGATCTCTAGCCTCGGAGAGACTGTAACTTGAGTCTCCTGCTGCTGTGAACTTGACGATTCCATAACTAGCTAACTCACGAGAAACCATCGTTAGATGACAAAAACCCGTGCGTTCCCCAGTGTAGCGTGTATGAGTGTGTGTTGTGCAGTGACATGCATTACTTGAATAAATGTTGCAGAGTTAAAGAAATATGCAAACGACAAGGCTACGGAGTCCAGCTATAATGACCGTCATCGCTGACCGTCATCACCAGTCCGTTTCCATGATGGAAGTTGGTTCGGGTAGAAGTTGTTATAGTTCCATCGACGAGCTTCAAAAGGTAGTCATGTATGCAGTTTAATATTCAAGTCCAAATATGCAGGAATGAAGCTCGTCGGAGTTATGCTTGGAGAATTTCAAATTTTGGTATCCATCATGTAGGGTTCGAAACCATCACCAGGACTTCGTTCGAACCCAACCGAACATCTCTTCTTTCGAACCCATCCCGACGTCGCTTCGAACCCATGCGTTCGAAACCATCCTGACGTCGCTTCGAACCCATGCGTTCGAACCCATCCTGACGCGCTTCGAACCGATAAACAGATGACGAGTTCGAACCGATAAGGAAACCTCAACTCCGCATCATTCACGTTCGAACCGATCCACTTCGTATCGATACGAAGTTGTGGACTTCGAAACGATAGCCTATGGGTTCGAACCCATCGGTTCGAATGGACCCCTCGAATCCCTCGATCGTTGTGAACTGCGCATCCCAACAAGGACATTCCAAGGATCGATTCGAAATCCAATAAAAAGACGCCACCGTCATCGATTCGAACTCGAGCCCACGCATTGGTTCGAATCCCTCCCAAACCAGATCTGGTTTTGCCAATCTCGAGGCTACGCAATCAATAAAAAGAAATGGGTTCGAAATAACTTCGCCGTTTGAATCCGAGGCTAATTACCTAGTTTGAATGATGAATTCGAGAAATTCAAGATTCGGATCTTGAATGTGTCGAGAGCGCGACACAGTGCTTTCTCTTTTGGAGCTCTGAAACGATGAAGAGCACAGTAAAAAGAAAACAAGAGTAAAAGTAAAAAGTGAAAAAATGCCGAGGTCTTCGCTATTTATATGGGAGGTTGGAGATGACCGGGTCGATTCGCGTGCCGGTGGACTCGACCGATTACAACAGGTCAGAATGCAGGGCCGGTTCGAAATCCACTTTCGAACCCATACGTTTGAGGCTCCATCATGTGAAGCACACGGACCACTGCCACGAACAAAAGTCTCGAAACCATCCTATCACATCGGTTCGAATGTCAGTTTCGAACCCATCACAACACAAGAATACTCCACCCTTTCAGATCGGTTCGAATGTCAATTTCGAATCCATCATAGCAGCAAGCGTACCGCGTCCATACAAACGTGGGTTTCGAACCCATCAATGCTCGAATGCGTCGGTTCGAAACTTACGCTCGCGCAATACAAATTCAATCCCTTTAACCTTCTACATCGGTTCAGGAGAGGATCGATACGAAGAAACCTTTCAAAACAACCACCAAGCGTTGTCTCAATTCAAATTTCAAAATCAGTTCAGGAGAGAATCGATACGAAATTCTATAAGCAAACCAAACTGACAACGACTCGTGGACGCACGACGTTAACAGGGGTCAAATTAACATATGCGCATACATGTCGGACTAACATTCGATTTTGGATATTCACAGGTATAAAACACTCATCCTGTTACAAATGCGACAGCCAACGGCTAAGCACTATTATACAGCAATCAATCATATCAACGCAAGGTTACAGCAGTACAACATACGAGTTTCGACAAAAAAGAAAGCAATGACTGTTCAGAGAGAAGTGGCAGCTATACAAAGCACGTCATGTTCCCACAAGACGTACTTTGGGGGGCAAAATGTTATCCCGCTTTTCGGCAAAGCCGCGATACCAAAAGATCGATCGAAAACGAAGGACAAGTTTGCCTCGGAGGTTGATCGTACTTCCTTTCGCCATGGATATCACTGAACTTTATCCGAGTCCAGATTGAGCTACAATTGATAGGACACGGCAAGAAAGACCACAGGAGTCAGCATTTCAAATTTCAAGTCAATCCGAGTTCGCATGCTCAAGCTATGATCGGTTCAACTTGGAGGGAACATGCTGGTTTCGAACCCACTATGATGGGTGTCTTCGAACCCATCATCATGCACCACTCGAGACCACCACCTTCGAACCGAAGGACATCGAACCCATCGGTTTCGAAACCATCAAAGCTCCTCACCTTCGACTCCATTACCTTTGACTCCATCGTGTTCGAATCCATGTGCCTCGTATCCATGGAGGGGTTGCAGAGCTCATGTGCATCCAAGGAACACAAGTTCGAACCCATCACAGAAGCCATGCTTCGAACCCATCATAAATACCTTCTTCGAACCCATCTGTGATACCATCTTCGAACCCATCCTGTGTAACTTCGTTCGAACCCACTGGGTCAACCAACCACGATGCGTGTCTTCCATCGGTTCGAATGCGCCGAGATACATGGAGTCGAAGCGGTCAACACGGAGTGAAGTCCGGATCGATTCGAAGTTTGTGCTCCACGTCACCACGAAGCCGCGTGCCATGATGGATTCGAAACCATCGTTTCGAATACATGGGTTCGAACCAGACAGCTATGCCAAAAACCCAATTTCGAATCCATGATATCTCCTAACCTATTGATCCAAATGCCACGAAATTTTCACTGAAGCTTGCGCACATGTTGAAGAATGTCCACGCCAAATTTCACCTCGATTGGATGAATTCTTGATCGGTTCGAATGGAGTTCGAACCGATGCCAAAGTGGGCCCAAACTTCCTGAGACCGTGCATGTGGGCCCCCTCACGTGCCAGACGTGGTCTCCCGAGTTTTCAGCGAAATATCAGCAGCCTACGCCTATAAATAGAGCTCCAGGGCCAGCAAAAAAGGGATCTTCTGACTCTGGGATGCATAGACTCTGCCGGATCAAGATCTCCATCAACCTATATCATAACTTGATTGTTGCTTTCGAATTTCCAGTTGTAACTTGATGTTGACCGCTGTAACAACTTGTAATCATTGAAAGAGAATCAATAAAATATCAAAAAACTTCACAGTGGACGTAGGCAACATGCCGAACCACTATAAATCGATTGTCTACGCATTTTCTTTACCGTTGATTGGAGTTTTTGTTGGATAATATCTGTTTTGAACTTGCATTCTTGACTGTTATCTCTTCAACGACTCCCGAAGAGTGTTGTGCCCAATTTTGACGCAAACAGATGAAGCTTGTTTGTGTATCATGAATGAAGGGAAAAATGCAAAAGAATTTTTCTATTGGTTGAATCATTGGGAATGGATCGATCTAGGGTTTATGTTGGTTTATGTTTCGGCTGACTGTAATGGCTTTTGCGACTTGGTTTAGGGATCGAGTTCGATCGCGTTTGAGGACGAGGAAGCTCATGATGTTGCGTTTCGATGGTGGGGTTGGCGATGGTCAACTGTGAGGAAGTGATCGGCGTTGAGGGTTTTTGGTGGTCGTACTTCCTGCAGTTCGAATATTTGGGTCGAATTTTGTTTCGTGAGTTTATTCTTCGATCTGGGTTGAGATTGGGGTTGTCGTCGATGAGTGAGGTTGGTCGGCAATCGGAGGAGGGCTCGGCGGCGATGGGTTTGCCGTGTAACATGCACGTGGGTTGTTGCATGAGCGGCTTGAAACTGGAAATTTTCGATTGGGGAAGACGAGATTGTCTCGGGGTAGCTCTCGTGCTTTTGGAGGAATGACTCGAAGGTGTTGGGATTTGGGTTTGCTTCGGTGATGTATCGGGTGGATTCATTGTTGCCTCGGGTTTTTGTTTGCTGTTTTGGTAGTCAGGTATAATACTAATTTGCATTATAATCTTGAGCTGAATAAATTAAGAATCAAGCATTATGGAATAAACAAGTTGATAAAGAAATCTAAATTTAAACTTGTTGTTTTGGAAATAACGTAAATCAAACTTTAAAAATATTAAATTGAATTTATTTTAAAATTTGTTAAGAAGTTTAAATTTGCAAGTAATTATCTAATTAGATGTTGAATTTCAATTTAAAGAAATGTTTGAATTTTAAAAAGAAGTGTTGAAATTTTAAGTATTAAATCAAGGTTTTAAGTAATGTTTAAAAACTTAAGTTTCAAATTTTATTTAAAATGAGTAAATTTGACTCAGATAATTACAGTATTTTAAATTTCAAATTTGATTTCTAAAAACTTTAAATTTCAAATTAAGTTTAAGTTAAATTTTATAAACCAAATTAAATAGTTTGTTTTTAAGTTATTAAATTTGATTAAATTCAAATAATTTAATTGTGAAGATAAATAGGGTAAAATTATCTTTGTTATTAACTTAAGAATACTTGATTTAAATATGATTTATTAATAAGTAAAGTTTAATTAAGAATAATGTTTTCTTAATTAATTAAGGATTCTAGATAAATTAAGTTAATTAATTAATCGTTTAATTAATTTTAAATAATTGGTTAATGTTTATTTAAATTTTAATAATCACTTAATTTTGGATTAATTAAGTGTGATTACTTAGTGAAGTAATCAATGGTAATTTTTGAATGTAATAAAGAATGGTAATTACTTATGAAAGTAATTAATGGAAGATTACTCATGGAAGTAATTAAAGTGAAAGTGATTACTGGATGATCACTTGATGTTATTTAATCTAATGATTGATTAATATAATTGTTTGAAGTTAATTAATTATGGAGTAATTAATTAATTAAAGAATAAAGAATTATTCAATGATGGAATTAATTATTTGTTAAGTAATTAAATAAGAGAGAAATCAAGATTTGATTAATGATAATAATTAGAAGATAATTACTTGTTAAGTAATTAAGAGTTAATTACTTAATTATTTAGTTAATAAATTAATGTGATTAATTAAATAATGAAATGTGATTAATTTAAGTTAATTACTAAGTGTAATTAATTAAAGTTAATTAATTAATAAAGAAGTTAATTAAGGATTTATTTAATTATTTAATTGAATAATTAATTACTTAATGAAGTAATTAAAGATTGATTAATTAGATTAATTAATCAAGGGTTAATATAATTAATTAATAAGTTAATTAATTAAGATAAGTAATTACAAATTGTTAATTACTTATTATGATTAATGAGTTGATTAATTACAAGTTAATTATTTAATTAAAGAGAATTATTAATTAATGGGAATCATTAGTTAACATAATTAATGATATTAATCAAGGTTGATTAATAAAAGTAATTAATTAAAGGGTGATTAATTAATTAATTATAATTAATTAAGGTTTAATGATAGTTAATTAATGGAAGCAAATGAAGGATCATTAATTATTGTAATTAATGATAGTAATTAAAGGTTAATTACTGAATATGTTTAAGATTGAGTACTTGAATGTAATTAAAGTATATTAATCAAGGAAGATTAATTAAGGAAGATCATTAGAGATGATTTATTAAGTTATTTGGAATAATAATTAATGAAGAAGGATTTAGGTAATCCTATTGATTAAGAGTTAATCAATTCTGCTTTTGATGATTGATTAATATTGGTTGATTGATTGATATTGGAATATCAATATCGGGTGATTGATATTGGATGATTGATATTGGTTGATACTGAATATCTCTATTATGTGATATGCTGTCGTGAGATGAATGTTGATATGATTTATCTATTGTGATAATGTGATTCATCTATCTGTTTATATCATCCTGAATATAAGTTAACTGTTTAAACCCTTAAGTACAACTTGGACATTAAAATGGCGTTTGGTTTCGGTGAGATCGGGATCGGGTTTCCATATTTGGATATCCGAAAACCACATCGATTCCAATTAAACGTTAGGTCGTGAATCCAAGTGGATTTAGTGAAGACTCGAGGTGTAAGAACTGTACGTCAGTATAACTCTGTGGGTGATTCCATAATGATTTTGACGGAATAATACTTATAGGTTCAAGATGGTGGTTCAGAGTGCAAGGGCTATGGTCGTTGAATCTGAGGGTGATTCCAAAACGAGTGCAACGAGATAGTGCCTTCGGTTTCGTTCGAACCGGGAACGAACTTGTATGGATTGAATGCTTTCAAAACATCGTCAGGTGGACGATGGGCATTCTAAGATAGATGTGTTCTATAAAGGTAATCGCAGCCTCAAGCCTCATCAACCGGGAATGGCTAAAACAGGGGAGGTGCAGCAAGGCTTCGTGGGTAGCCCCTACTTGAGAGTGAGATTTACCCATGTCTAGAGGTCCCTTTCTATTTCGGCTTAGTGTGTGGTTGGTCGCGCCAACTACGGGGTGGTCTTGTTCGGGACTGTTCAGTAAGGAATAGTCCCGGCCTTGTTGCAGGGGAGTTAGGGTGGCTCCTCGGTACGTTGATCTAGGCCACGTACTGTGACGGGCGGTACCCCAGTAGCCCTGCCATTGATGGAAACCCATTCTTCCTACGAGACCCTACGGTTTTGATTGTATTACCCACTTTTGTGGCTAGTAGCTGGAATTTAATAATGTAACAATTTCGGCTATTTCTTATTTACTTGAAAACCCTAGACACTATTATAATATCACTGGATTTCCTATCAAATGTTTTGGTTAGCGTAAGGTAAAAACTTTTCCATGTTTATGTGTGGGAAGTCTTACGTGATAGCTTTTCTTTTCAAAGGTTTTCTAAAGTTAAGCAACTTTAACCCGTTTACTCACATCGGACCCCTGTCTGACCCGAGTGTTTATTTTCTATTTTATTAAACTCTTGGGTACTCATATTATGTATGAGTAGTCAAGTGATTCAGGTTTTCTTGACGAATTCTGGAGGAGATATGGAGCAGAAGGCTTCCACGTGTAGATATATTATGGTTCCGCTGTGTTTGTTTGGTATCTATATCTGTTGTACTTGAGTTGTATAGTTAGACAGATGTTTATGACTGTCTAATATCTGTTGTTTAAGTTGTGTACTCTGATGTAATATAATACTATGTAATATTTTATGTGATATATTATATTTCATTCGTTCTGCTGTGAGTTATCTGTTGTTGTTGTGTTCTTCTTTCTCTTTCTTTTCTTCTTCTATCCATTTCTTTCTTCATTGATGATGCGACTTTCTGGAGATAGGAAGTCTGGTCGTCTCAGTTGGTATTGGTATCAGAGCGTTAGGTTTAGTGAATACCTAGGCTCTAGAGTGGTGTCTTTCTAGAGAGAGCGTACTTGTAATTTTTATATATAACTATATATATATATATATATATATATATATATACCTAATCGGTTGGGTTATCTGTTTGGATTTTCCAATAAATTTTAGAGGTAGATGGAATTGTGGTGTGTGTGTGTGTGTAACACGACTACAATTGATGGAAGAGGTCCATATGTTGAGGTTGGAAGTATTTGTCGAGACTGCAGACCTAATACCGTCTCGAGTGAGATTTGTAGTTTGGAGTAAGGATTTCTTTGAATTCCGAAAGAAATCTTTTTAAAGATTCGAAGTTTATCTTTGAAGTATAAGTTTGGATTTCGCTCAGGTGAGCGAATTTTTCTTGAGTCTGGATCTGTCGAAAGTGCAGAAGTAAATGATGGTATTTTGATAACTGCGTGATGAGATGCAGTATCCATGGATATCTCTAAAGATGTTTTCTCTTGAAGCAGTTTTAGAAGTAGTTGAGGTGCAGTCTTTACCTTTTGCAGGGAAGATTCGTCTGTGTAGAAGTTATCTGGATCGTTATCTTGAAGGTTGGCTGTTTTAAAATATGAGACTAAGGTCTATAAGTTGTTTCGCTTTGGCATGGTCTCATTTGTCATTCCCTAAGGAGAGCGAGATGTTGATGCTTGGTTTGGAGCCCGAATTTCTTAGGTAGTTGTCTGCCATCTCGAAGATTTCTTGTGTGGTTTGTTGATAGTTTTGGTTTTCGAGAAGCTTTTGGATTAGAAGTCTTTAGTTAGCTGTGGTAGCAGTGCAGTTCGAAGTGTTCGGTGTGCTGACGAGAAGGTCTTTTAGCTTGGCAGTATCGTCAAGGTAGAGTTTGGAAGCAGCGGTGTGGTCGTTTCTCCGAAGGTTCAGGAATCTTGTGTTTCTTCTATCAGCAGTCTGGGCCGATGGTGAAAGTTCTCTTGAAAGGTTAACCTTAATTGGAAAAGCTTAAGGCTGATCCAATTGGTAAAGAAAGGACAGTTCTTTGGAATCCGAATTAGGTTGGATCGCAAAAGTGACTTGCGATTAATTTGGGAATTTTTCTTGGGCTATCTTTTGTTAGAGACTGAGGGTTCTCATGTGGAAGTAGGAGCTACTGATGTAATCAAAAGTTTGTCTGCATCTGGAGTTGAATCCTATATTGGTTTGGTTCCAGAAGCGATACTGGTGGTTAGCTTGGTAGTAGGATGGTTTTTGGAGAAGGAAGAGTTGGTGTAGCAGCTCAGAAATTTTTGGAATTTGGATTGGTCCGATCTAGTTTTTGATTTGGATTTCTGTTGTAAGGATGTGTGATCGAGTTAGATGTGGCACTCAGATTTTATGGATTTGGTGAACAAAGTTTCCCAAATATATTGGATAAGTTTGTACTCGTGTTCATCAACAGTATTCTCATCTATTTCAGAATCAGAGTTGTGCAGCGGAAGCGAGGTAGCAGCTGTGCAAGGAAGGAAGCAAATTCAGTTTGCTATTGCTTGGGAAGTAGAGTTTGTGTTCTGGATTTCGACGGATTTTGGAAGACTTTTCTGTCGGATAGGATCCAGAAACTGTTTGTTTTGGTCTAGTCGTTTCTGGAAGCGTCTGCATAGGTTGAGCTGATCAGGAGAAGGTTGGCAACCCAGGATTGTCTGTTGAGTTACACAGATATGAGATAAGGAGTTTTGAATTCGAAGTTGGAGACTTCATTGTTGTTAATATTTCTCTAGTTAAGAGAACAGAGATTGGATGGCTAGTTCTGAGGCATTTGAGATTTCTTATCTGTGTTTTGATAAGATAAGATTGAATTGCCAGTTTGGATAGCTGGAATTCATTGTATTTCACGTATCTCTGAGGGAGTACGTGTATGATTCATTGTTGGTTGTTGAATCTGTAGTCCAGTTGGATTTTGGAAGTTGAACTGGATTTGAGTATAATCTGATGTTCTGTTCAGATTTATGGATCTAGAGATGAGAGGAGCTTTGGATTTTGGTGGTGTAGTTTGTTAGATTCTATAGAGCGAGTCTCTCGGTAAATTTTTACTTGGGAAACTCAAGATAGTATTGGTAAGATTTATTCTGATTCGTGTCAGAATAATTAGTTAGGTTCGTTTGTTTGTTTGGTTGCTATGGTTGTTAGTAACTGGTTGATAGGGTATGCTTTGCTGTTTGAAATTTAAATCTTTGCTGGGTTATTAAATTACCTTTGCTTTTAAATTTAGGGGACGAAATTCTTTTAAGGGGGGAGGATTGTAACGACTCGGAATTTGAGGCAATATCAATTTAATAATATGTGTAAATAATTAAATTGATTTGATAATTTTTTCTTTATAATTTCAATTTAAAATTGGTAAATTTAATTTTTTAAAGGTTAATAAATATTTAATCCGATAATTTTGATCAATTTCTTCTATCAATTTAAAATTTATAAAAATTATTTTTCAAAGCTAATGAAATTTTATTCTGTTTATAATATATATATTTGATATATATTGTGAATGGAATATCTTTTATTTTAAATTAAGGATTGAATTTTCAAATTGTAATATATGTGTGTGTATATGTCATAATTTGAGTTGTTTTTAAATTTATTTAATCTATTGATAATTATAATTGTAATTTAAAGCTTTGTTTTAAAATTAATATTTTTCAAAAGTTAATTTAGTTTAATTCTTTTGTTTTCAAGTATATGATAATTGTTATTTAAATATGATAGTTTAAAAAGGAATTTAAACAAAGTTTGTTTTGCTTTCCTTTTAAATGCTTCAATTTAAATAGTTACAAATGTATATAAATAAAGGTTTTAAGATTTTTAAATCCATAAGAATATATTTGTGATGTCCCGGAAATTTAAGCAATATTTATTTAATAATTTCACTAATAATTATTTTAAAATGTCAAATATTGATATAATAATTTAATTCAAACAGAAATTATCTTTTCAAGATTAATTATTATTTAATTTGATGAATGATATTTATAATGATCATGATAATAATAACTTTTGGGAATTTTATTCTTTTCAAATGTTAAAAATATTTAAGTAATAAAATTATTTTTCTAAACTAATTTAAATATATTTATTTATAATGTATATATGTGAATACATTGTAAATAGGAATTTTGATTTTAATTTAAATTTTATAAAGAATATTTGCCAATTTTATTTTATATATAAGATGTATAATTTATGAATTGATTAAATTATTTAAAATCAGTATAGAAAACATTTCAAAAGTTGTTTTAAAAATCTATCTTATATTTTCATAGAAATATAAGTAAATATTTATTTTGTTTATAATTATATAATAGTTTATTTAAAAATAAAATAGTTTAAAATTGTATTTTATAATAAGAGTTTATTTTGTTTTATTTAAGAATTGCTTTTCTTTTGAAATAAGATTTAGTTTATTTATATTAAAGTATAATATTTCGATTTGAAACTTTTGAATAAAATCGAATTTAACATTTCTTTTCATTTTAAAATTTGCTCTTTTGAAAAGTTTAGTTTTTTTTAAAATATTATTTTGAAGACATTCAAATAAACATTAGAATTGTGTAATTCTATAAAAAAAGTTTGTATGTAAGCATGTGAAACTAAATGTAATTAAACGTTTGAAACATGATTAATTAAGTAAAAAATGAACTTAAAACCTTTTTAAAATTTAGAAATTTCTTTTTATTATTAAATGGAATATGTGTCAAACTCTTAACACATAATAAAGACACTTGTAAATCTTTTGTTTTACTTAAACAACAAGTGGCATGTTATTTATTTTTGAGATTTATTTTTGTAAATAAAAGAAACTTAACAATTCATTTTGCTTAAACATTATCTTCACTTGTAGCTGAAACCAAATTCAATTTAAAACCTGCAAAACAGATTCAATCAAAAATCTGCAAAATGAAATAGGCAAAACCCAAATCTGCATATCTAAAGCAAAGTAACAACATCAAACTGAAGTACAATTCAACTTCAACTTTAAGCAAAGAAGTATAAGCTGCAGATTCAAATTTCAGCAGCAACAAGTAAATTCAATGATCAAATGGAAGCTAAAACACAGATTCATCAAGCAATTTAAATCAACTGCATCATGCAAAATAGGTTTCTGGATATGGGAAAACACTTCTCTAAGTGCTTCTCTGTTTCTTCATTATAAGGTGAGTAAGCTACTTTTATTTAAAAACAGTTTTGTCTTTTTAAATCAAAGTTAAGCAAAATATATAGAACACAAGTTCTAATTCACATAAATAAGAAAACTTCTCTGTTTCTTTTGTTTAACCTCAAAATGCTAAAGTTTTATTAACTGTGCATGTGAGTAAATTTCAATTTTAAAAACTGTTTTCTTTTAAAATCCATGCTAAGAAATTTATAGAACTCAAGATCAAACAAACTATCATTTAAAAAAAAAACTGCTGTGAATAAACAGCAGTGATTCATTTTGTTTGAGGTAGATAGTTTCACAATTTTTTTTAAAATAAAAGAGCTTTAAATTATCAGTTGCATGTGAACGTATAGGAATAAGTATGTTGTGTGATTATATGTTGATGAATGTTTTTGTGTGAACATATTTAAATGTGTATGTATGTTGTTATCGCCTGGAATCTGCATAACTGTTGTTTTTTTTACCAAAAAGAAAAACTAACTAAGATTGTTAATATAAAACTCATTTCCCCAGGATTTAGTACTCTGTTAGGATTTGTTGTGTAATCAAAATATGTTTGTTTAATATAAATTTAGATTGGTAAACTATGTTGTAGTTAAATTAAGCTAAATTGAAAAACCTGTAGCCTCAGAAACAAGTACAACAGTCAATAAATTCAATAAGCAAGAATGACAAACTTCTTAAATTATTATAACAAGTTATAACTTGAATGCATGATTGAATCATGAATTTTTAAAACAAAATTCACATTTTATAATTAATGGATGAATGTGCATTTCTGGGTGAAGCAAGATTTGGGTTTTGGATCCGCCTGATCATCTCATGGGTTTTTTGGAGGTTGTAATGTTGCCAGGGGGTAGTGAGTAGATGAATGAGGGAGCTATGGCCGTAGTTGCATTGGACATGATGGTCGGGGTTGGATTTTTTTGTCGTTGACAGGTTTGAAGTGTTGCAGTAAGAAGTTTTCCAGGTTTCAGGGTCAACTTGATTTTGATTCAAGTGGCTGTGGGAAGTTTGGTGATGGTGATCATGTTTGGGGGTTAGATGGTGACTTGTTGGAGTTGGTCAGGGTGGTTGGTGGTTGTCGAAGTGCCGGTGCATATGCACCATGCACAAATTTTCCGGTGAACATTTTCTTGGTTGTGCAGGCAGAATGACTCGGGTTCTTCTCGGGTGACGTAGGTTGTTGACTCGGGGATTGGGCTGTGAGAACTCGAAGCAGATTTTTGAGTGCTCGGGTTAGTGTTGGTTTCAGGTTGTAAAAATCCTGAGAATTTGCAGTTTTTAAATTTTAAGATGAAATTCAAATGTTAGAGCAGAATTTCAATTGGGATTTTCTTTAAATGCAAAGTTTAAATCTTAATACAGATGAATTTTTGAATTTCAAAGTTTTAAATTAAAATTTTAAATTTTTAAGCAAGATTTACATTAAGTATTGGTTCAGGTTGTAAAACCTGCAATTGTGCAGTTTTTTTAAAAATTTGATGAATTTAAATTTTTTATAAATCAGGATTTTAACAAGGATTAAAATTCCAAGTTTAGGATGGATTTGAATTCAAATGAATTTTTGAATCCAAAGTTTAAAAATGAACATTTAAAATTTAAGTAAGATTTAAATTAAGTTTTAAAATCAAGTTTCAATATGGTTTGAAAATTCACTATGAATCCAGAATTCTTAATTTAGACCAGTTTTGAAAATTTTAAATGTTGATTAAGTTTAAAATGTTTATAGTAGATTCTTAAAATAAGTTGTTTTTCAAATAAGTCTTAAACTTGATAAAATTCTTTCTTTAATATTGAATAGAAGTTATGATGTGTTAACTTAAATTTGAAAAGTTAAATGATCTATTCATTTTCTAAAGCTTAATTTCTTTAAATAAATTAAGTTATTTGGTTTTAAATTTTTCTTATATTTGTAATGATGGTTTTTCACTTTTATTTTAAGGTTTATAATTTATTTAAAAATTTGGATAAATGTTTAAAATAGATTAAACATCTTAAAGTTTAAAATGGAATTTGAATTTAATTTGGAGATGTATTTTAAAAAAAATACATTTTGAATGTTAATGAAAACATTTATAATTAATAAAGGAATTTAATTAAGGGATTTATTTATTTGATTTTAAGTAAAGATTTAGAATTAATTTAATTAGAAATGATTAATGATGATTAATTAAAGATAATTTTCTTAAGGAAATATTTTAAGGAAATATTATTAATTAATAATGATAATCATCTAAGGAAAATTAAGTAATTAATTAATATGATTAAAATTTTGATAATTAATTAGATTAATTAATTTAAGGTAATTAGTTTTAAATTGTTAAGTCTAATTACTAAGTAATTAAAGAATTAATTACTTATTGTAATTAATTTTGATTATGTGATTTGTTAAGTTAATTAATTTAGTTTAATTAATTTAAGTAAATCATTTAATGATTTAATAAGTGTATTTACTTAAGGAAATTAATGGAGTAGGATTACTTAAAGAAGTAATATGTGATAATTACTGGAATGAAACTAATAAAAATGATTTTAATTAAGTAATTTTGGTAATTATATCTGTAATTAAACAAGGGATTTATTAATGGAGATAATTAATTGTGAAGATAATTAATTTGTTAATGTGTAATTAAGGGCAGTTAGTTACTGGTTGAATATTAATCAAAGGTGATTAATAATTGTATTTTAATTTTAGATTAATTACTAAATGTAATTAATAAAGTTATTAATTTAAATTATAAATCATTAATTAATATAATTAATGATGTAATTAAGGATTGTTTAAATAAGAAATAATTAATTATTAAGTGATTAATTAATTGTAATTAATTAAGGATAAATGTAATTAATTATAGTTAATTAATAAATGAGTAATTTAAGGTTAATTACTTATGATTAAGCTTAATTAATTTATGAAATTAATTAAGGACCAATTACTTATTATAATTAGAGGATGATTAATCAAAAGTTGTTTAATCAAGTTATATACTTAGTGAATAATTAATTAACTGGGTTAATTAATTAATGGATGTTCAACAGGATTTAAATGAGTAATTAATTTAATTTAATTTAAATTAATTAGAGATGGTTGTAATTAATTTAATTCATTTTAAATTAATTATAATTGATGGTTGATAAATCATTGCTTATTGATGTTATTGATTGAATGGTTGTGATCTCAGTAACGAGATGAGTTCTATTTGTATGATATGGATGGTTGGTTAAAGTATGATGGTTTGTGATGGATTATCTGAGTGTGATGATTATCTGTTGTGATGTTGATACAGATTATCTGTTTATGATAAGGATATGATTATCTATTGTGATATTTAGTTTATCTATCTTGTGAAATAGATAATAATAAAATGAGTTAATTATTTAAAACCCTTAAGTACAACTTGGACATTAAAATGGCATTTGGTTTCGGTGAGACCGGGATCGGGTTTCCATATTTGGATATCCGAAAACTACATCGACTCCAATTAAACGTTAGGTCGTTAATCCAAGTGGAGCAAGTGAAGACTCGAGGTGTAAGGGCAATACGTCAGTATAACTCTGTGGGTGATTCCGTAATGAGTTTGACGGAATAGTACTTATAGGTTCGAGATGGTGATTTAGAGTGCAAGGGCTATGGTCGTTGACTCTGAGGGTGATTCCAAAATGAGTGCAACGAGATAGTGCCTTCGGTTTCGTTCGAACCCGGAATGAACTTGTATGGATTGAGTGCTTTCAGAACGTCGTCTAGTGGACGATGAGCATTCTAAGATTGATATGTCCTATTAAGGTAATCGTAGCCTCAAGCCTCATCAACCGGGAATGGCTAAAACAGGGGAGGTGCAGCAAGGCTTCATGGGTAGCCCCCACTGGAGAGCAAGATTTACCACTGTCTTGATGTCCCTTTATATTTCGGCTGTGTGGAGCGATTGCTAGCTAGAATCGCCGGGGTGGTCTTGTTCGGAACTGTTCAGTAAGGAATGGTTCCGGCCTTGTGTTGCAGGGGAGTGGGAGTACTCCTCGGTACAGTGATCTAGGCCATGTACTGTGATGGGCGGTACCCCAGTAGCCCTGCCATTGATGGAATCCAAAATCCAATAAGTGCCTGTACGGTTTTGATTGTGCCCAACTATGTTGGAACGTGAGATGTAAGCATTCCAGCTATTTCTGTATTTTATTTTGAAAACCCTAGACACTATTATAATATCACTGGATTTCCTAACAAATGTTTTGGTTAGCGTACGGTAAAAACTTTTCCATATTTATGTGTGGGAAGTCTTACGTGATACCTTTTGTATCAAAAGATTTTCTAAAATTTAAGCAATTTTAACCCCGTTTACTCACACCAGACCCCTGTCTGACCCGAGTGTTTATTTTCTTTTTTATTAAACTCTTGGGTACTCATATTACGTATGAGTAGTCAAGTGTTTTAGGATTGCTTTGACGAGTTCTGGAGGAGATAATGGAGCAGGAGGCTTCAGCGTGTAGATATATATGGTGGTTCCACTGTGTTTGAGTTGTATCTGTTTTCTCTGATGTACTTGAATTGTAATTGCTAGATAGGAGTTATAACTGTCTAGTTTGTGTTATATTAGCTGTAAAACTCTGATGTATATGCTACTATGTAAAGTTTTATGTGATATAATATAATTTATTCGTTCCGCTGTGAGATTCTGATGTTGTCTGTTTCTTTCTTTTCTTTCTTTTCTCTTTTCTATCCCTTTTCTTTCTTCTTAGCGTTGCGACTTCTATGGTATGGAAGTTGGGTCGTTACATTGTGGTATCAGAGCTCTAGGTTGAGCGAATACCTAGACTCTAGAGTGGTGTCTATCTTGAGAGAGCGTATTTTTAGTTTTGGAAATATATATATATATATATATATATATATATATTTATACCTATTAGATTGGGTTACCCGTTCAGGTATTCCAATATAAGTTCTAGAGGAAGATAGGGTAGTAGTGTGTGTAACACAACTACCAGTGGTTGGAATTCTAGTGTTTGAGATTGGTAGTGAATCTGCTAGGGCAGCATTGGGCATCTTGAGTAGTTTTGCAGTTTGGTGTGAAGGATTTTATTGATCTATGATGAAAATCTTTCCAAGATTCGGAATTTATCTTTGGATTTTAAGCTTGGTTGCACTCGTGTGAGTGGATTTTCTTGAGTTTGGATCAGTTGGGAATTCTGAAACCCGCATTGGTATCTTGGCAATTTTGGGAAAGAGTTCTGTCTATATTTGAGATGAGACTCAGTTTGACAGAGTGTTTGTGCTTGGTTTGAAGTCGAGTTTTCTGAGGGATATCTGTCTATCTGGAAAGCTCTATTGTGAAGTGGCTGGTGTAGCTTTGGGATTCGATGAGCTTTTGGATAAGGAAGTTTGTGGCCGCAGTAGCAGTAGCAGCAGTGAGTGGCATGTTTCTTCGTTGGTTCAAAAGTCTCTGTGCTTCTTCTGTCAGTAGTCCGGGCAGATGGTGGAGCTTGTCCATTTCTTTTGGAAGCTCAGTTGGATGTGAAGTTTGTGGTTGAAGGTTGACCACTAGTTCTTATTTTGGATAGAAGGCTTTAGTTGTTTTGATTTTTGAAGAGAGAACGTTTTCTTGGGATCTGAACTGAGGAGGGCTCTTTGAGAAAGAGATCTGTTTAAGTTGGCAGGATTGATCGGATCTAGTTTCCTGGTTGAATTTTTGCTGTAATGTTGTGACCGAATCGGATAGATCACTAAGATTTTATGGAATTTGATGAACAATATCTCCGGGATAAAGTTGATCAAGTCTATACTTGTGTTCATCAATAGAATTTTCAAACCAGAGTTGCGCAGTGGAAGCATGGTGGCAGCTATTCCAGGATTGAAGCAACGCTGGATTCTTTGGAAATTTGAGTTTTAACTTGGATCAGAAGATTTCTACAGAAAATATATTTTGGAGTCTTCTGATGTTGTGTAGTAGAGTTTGTGTGGTGGATTTTGCTGGGCCTTGAGAGAACCATTTTGTTAAGTAGGATCTGGGGATCGTTTATTTCTTTGTCCAGATTTGTTCTAAGTAGCATCTGCGAGGATCAGATTGATCTAGAAGGATGAAGGCAGCCCAGGATCGTCAGGAGAGATTTTGGATAAGAGTATTGGACATTTCTGTATTCTCTTAAGGATTTAAGTGTTTGATCTACAGGATTGAATTTCCAGTTTGGATGTCTGGAATTGGTTATGTATTTCACGTATCTCTGAGGGAGTACATGTATGGTTTATCACTGGTCTTAGAATCAGTTGTTCTGAGAGATTTGGAAATTGATCAAGACTTGTCTGTGGTCTTGTATCCTGTTTAGATTTGTAGATCTAGGTATATAGGAGCTCTAGATCTGTGTAGTGCAGTTAGTTTATATTCTGTAGAGCGAGTATTCCGGTATATATATGTTTGGGGAAACTCGATGGAATTTTATCCAAAATTTGTCTGGATAATTAGATTTGTTTAATTGATTGAATTGGTTGCTATGGCTGCTAGTATTTGATTGATAGCATATGTTGCTATTTTAAATTTAAATCTGTATGGGATTATTAAATTACCTTTGCTTTTAAATTTCGGGGACGAAATTCTTTTAAGGGAGGAGGAATGTGATGTCCCGGGAATTTAAGCAATATTTATTTAATAATTTCATTAATAATTATTTTAAAATGCCAAATATTGATATAATAATTTAATTCAAACAGAAATTATCTTTTCAAGATTAATTATTATTTAATTTGATGAATGATATTTATAATGATGATAATAATAATAACTTTTGGGAATTTTATTCTTTTCAAATGTTAAAAATATTTAAGTAATAAAATTATTTTTCTAAACTAATTTAAAGATATTTATTTATAATGTATATATGTGAATACATTGTAAATAGGAATTTTGATTTTAGTTTAAATTTTATAAAGAATATTTGCCAATTTTATTTTATATATAAGATGTATAATTTATGAATTGATTAAATTGATTTAAAATCAGTATAGAAAACTTTTCAAAAGTTGTTTTAAAAATCTATCTTATATTTTCATAGAAATATAAGTAAATATTTATTTTGTTTATAATTATATAATAGTTTGTTTAAAAATAAAATAGTTTAAAATTGTATTTTATAATAAGAGTTTATTTTGTTTTATTTAAGAATTGCTTTTCTTTTGAAATAAGATTTAGTTTATTTATATTAAAGTATAATATTTTGATTTGAAACTTTTGAATAAAATTGAATTTAACATTTCTTTTCATTTTAAAATTTTCTCTTTTGAAAAGTTTAGTTTTAAAAAAAAATTATTTTGAAGACATTCAAATAAACATTAAAATTGTGTAATTCTATAGAAAAGGTTTGTATGTAAGCATGTAAAACTAAATGTAATTAAACATTTGAAACATGATTAATTAAGTAAGAAGAACTTAAAACCTTTTTAAAATTTAGAAATTTCTTTTTATTATTAAATGGAATATGTGTCAAACTCTTAATACATAATAAAGACACTTGTAAATCTTTTGTTTTACTTAAACAACAAGTGGCTTGTTATTTATTTTTGAGATTTATTTTTGTAAATAAAAGAAACTTAACAATTCATTTTGCTTAAACATTATCTTCACTTGTAGCTGAAACCAAATTCAATTTAAAACCTGCAAAACAGATTCAATCAAAAATCTGCAAAATCAAATAGGCAAAACCCAAATCTGCATATCTAAAACAAAGTAACAACATCAAACTGAAGTACAATTCAACTTCAACTTTAAGCAAAGAAGTATAAGCTGCATATTCAAATTTCAGCAGCAACAAGTAAATTCAATGATCAAATGGAAGCTAAAACACAGATTCATCAAGCAATTTAAATCAACTGCATCATGCAAAACAGGTTTCTGGATATGGGAAAACACTTCTCTAAGTGCTTCTCTGTTTCTTCATTATAAGGTGAGTAAGCTACTTTTATTTAAAAACAATTTTCTCTTTTTAAATCAAAGTTAAGCAAAATATATAGAACACAAGTTCTAATTCACATAAATAAGAAAACTGCTATGTTTCTTTTGTTTAACCACAAAATGCTAAAGTTTTGTTAGCTGTGCATGTGAGTAAATTTCAATTTTAAAAACTGTTTTCTTTTAATATCCATGCTAAGAAATTTATAGAACTCAAGATCAAACAAACTATCATTTAAAAAAAAAAAATAAACTGCTGTGAATAAACAGCAGCGATTCATTTTGTTTGAGGTAGATAGTTTCACAATTTTTTTAAAAAAAAAGAGCTTTAAATTATCAGTTGCATGTGAACATATAGGAATAAGTATGTTGTGTGATTGTATGCTGATGAATTTTTTTGTGTGAACATATATAAATGTGCATTTATGTTGTTATTGCCTGGAATCTGCATAACTGTTGTTTTTTTTACAAAAAAAAAACTAACTAAGATTGTTAATATAAAACTCATTTCCCCTGGATTTAGTACTCTGTTAAGATTTGTTGTGTAATCAAAATATGTTTTTTTAATATAAATTTAGATTGGTAAACTATGTTGTAGTTAAATTAAGCTAAATTGAAAAACCTGTAGCCTCTGAAACAAGTACAACAGTCAATAAATTCAATAAGCAAGAATGACAAACTTCTTAAATTATTATAACAAGTTATAACTTGAATGCATGATTGAATCATGAATTTTTAAAACAAAATTAACATTTTATAATTAATGGATGAATGTGCATTTCTGGGTGAAGCAAGATTTGGGTTTTGGATCTGCCTGATCATCTCATGGGTTTTTTGGAGGTTGTAATGTAGCCTGGGGGTAGTGAGTAGATGAATGAGGGAGCTATGGCCGTAGTTGCATCGGACATGACGGTCGGGGTTGTATTTTTTTGTCGTTGACAGGTTTGAAGTGTTGCAGTGTGAAGTTTTCCAGGTTTCAGGGTCAAATTGATTTTGATTCAAGTGGCTGTGGGAAGTTTGGTGATGGTGATCATGTTTGGGGGTTAGATGGTGACTTGTTGGAGTTGGTCAGGGTGGTTGGTGGTTGTCCGGTTGTCGGAGTGCCGGTGCATATGCACCGTGCATAAATTTTCTGGTGAACATTTTCTTGGTTGTGCAAGCAGAATGACTCGGGTTCTTCTCGGGTGAAGTAGGTTGTTGACTCGGGGATTGGGCTGTGAGAACTCGAAGCAGATTTTTGAGTGCTCGGGTTGGTGTTGGTTTCAGGTTGTAAAAAACCTGAGAATTTGCAGTTTTTAAATTTTAAGATGAAATTCAAATGTTAGAGCAGAATTTCAATTGGGATTTTCTTTAAATGCAAAGTTTAAATCTTAATACAGATGAATTTTTGAATTTCAAAGTTTTAAATTAAAATTTTAAATTTTTAAGCAAGATTTACATTAAGTATTGGTTCAGGTTATAAAACCTGCAATTGTGCAGTTTTTTTAAAAATTTGATGAATTTAAATTTTTTATAAATCAGGATTTTAACAAGGATTAAAATTCCAAGTTTAGGATGGATTTGAATTCAAATGAATTTTTGAATCCAAAGTTTAAAAATGAACATTTAAAATTTAAGTAAGATTTAAATTAAGTTTTAAAATCAAGTTTCAATATGGTTTGAAAATTCACTATGAATCCACAATTCTTAATTTAGACCAGTTTAAAAATTTTAAATGTTGATCAAGTTTAAAATGTTTATAGTAGATTCTTAAAATAAGTTGTTTTTCAAATAAGTCTTAAACTTGATAAAATTCTTTCTTTAATATTGAATAGAAGTTATGATGTGTGAACTTAAATTTGAAAAGTTAAATGATCAATTCATTTTCTAAGCTTAATTTCTTTAAATAAATTAAATTTTTCTTATATTAGTAATGATGGTTTTTCACTTTTATTTTAAGGTTTATAATTTATTTAAAAATTTGGATAAATGTTTAAAATAGATCAAACATTTAAATCGTAAAGTTTAAAATGGAATTTGAATTTAATTTGTAGATGTATTTTTTTAAAATACATTTTGAATGTTAATGAAATCATTTATAATTAATAAAGGAATTTAATTAAAGGATTTATTTATTTGATTTTAAGTAATGATTTAGAATTAATTGAATTAGAAATGATTAATAATGATTAATTAAAGATAATTTTCTTAAGGAAATATTTTAAGGAAATATTATTAATTAATAATGATAATCATCAAAGGAAAATTAAGTAATTAATTAATATGATTAAAATTTTGATAATTAATTAGATTAATTAATTTAAGGTAATTAGTTTTAAATTGTTAAGTCTAATTACTAAGTAATTAAAGAATTAATTACTTATTGTAATTAATTTTGATTATGTGATTTGTTAAGTTAATTAATTTAGTTTAATTAATTTAAGTAAATCATTTAATGATTCAATAAGTGTATTTACTTAAGGAAATTAATGGAGTAGGATTACTTAAAGAAGTAATATGTGATAATTACTGGAATGAAACTAATAAAAATGATTTTAATTAAGTAATTTTGGTAATTACTTCTGTAATTAAACAAGGGATTTATTAATGGAGATAATTAATTGTGAAGATAATTAATTTGTTAATGTGTAATTAAGGGCAGTTAGTTACTGGTTGAATATTAATCAAAGGTGATTAATAATTGTATTTTAATTTTAGATTAATTACTAAATGGAATTGATAAAGTTATTAATTTAAATTATAAATCATTAATTAATATAATTATTGATGTAATTAAGGATTGTTTAAATAAGAAATAATTAATTATTAAGTGATTAATTAATTGTAATTAATTAAGGATAAATGTAATTAATTATAGTTAATTAATAAATGAGTAATTTAAGGTTAATTACTTATGATTAGCTTAATTAATTTATGAAATTAATTAAGGACTAATTACTTATTATAATTAGAGGATAATTAATCAAAAGTTGTTTAATCAAGTTATATACTTAGTGAATAATTAATTAACTGGGTTAATTAATTAATGGATGTTAAGCAGGGTTTAAATGAGTAATTAATTTAATTTAATTTAAATTAATTTGACATGGTTGTAATTAATTTAATTCATTTTAAATTAATTATAATTGATGGTTGATAAATCATTGCTTATGGATGTTATTGATTGAATGGTTGTGATCTCAGTAATGAGATGAGTTGTATTTGTATGATATGGATGGTTGGTTAAAGTATGATGGTTTGTGATGGATTATCTGAGTGTGATGATTATCTGTTGTGATGTTAATACAGATTATCTGTTTATGATAAGGATATGATTATCTATTGTGATATGTAGTTTATCTATCTAGTGAAATAGATAATAATGAAATGAGTTAATTATTTAAAACCCTTAAGTACCACTTGGACATTAAAATGGCGTTTGGTTTCGATGAGACCGGGATCGGGTTTCCATATTTGGATATCCGAAAACCACATCGATTCCAATTAAACGTTAGGTCGTTAATCCAAGTGGAGCAAGTGAAGACTCGAGGTGTAAGGGCTATACGTCAGTATAACTCTGTGGGTGATTCCGTAATGAGTTTGACGGAATAGTACTTATAGGTTCGAGATGGTGATTTAGAGTGCAAGGGCTATGGTCGTTGACTCTGAGGGTGATTCCAAAATGAGTGCAACGAGATAGTGCCTTCGGTTTCGTTCGAACCCGGAACGAACTTGTATGGATTGAATGCTTTCAGAACATCGTCAGGTGGACGATGAGCATTCTAAGATTGATATGTCCTATAAAGGTAATCGTATCCTCAAGCCTCATCAACCGGAAATGGCTAAAACAGGGGAGGTGCAGCAAGGCTTCGTGGGTAGCCCCCACTGGAGAGCGTGATTTGCCCCTGTCTAGATGTCCTTTTATATTTCGGCTGTGTGGGGCGATTGCTAGCTAGAATCGCCGGGGTGGTCTTGTTCGGAACTGTTCAGTAAGGAATGGTTCCGGCCTTGTGTTGCAGGGGAGTGGGAGTACTCCTCGGTACGGTGATCTAGGCCACGTACTGTGACGGGCGGTACCCCACTAGCCCTGCCATTGATGGAATCCAAAATCCAATAAGTGCCTGTACGGTTTTGATTGTGCCCAACTATGTTGGAACGTGAGATGTAAGCATTCCAGCTATTTCTGTATTTTATTTTGAAAACCCTAGACACTATTATAATATCACTGGATTTCCTATCAAATGTTTTGGTTAGCGTAAGGTAAAAACTTTTCCATGTTTATGTGTGGGAAGTCTTACGTGATACCTTTTGTATCAAAAGATTTTCTAAAAGTAAAGCAATTTTAACCCCGTTTACTCACACCAGACCCCTGTCTGACCCGAGTGTTTATTTTCTGTTTTATTAAACTCTTGGGTACTCATATTACGTATGAGTAGTTAAGTGTTTTAGGATTGCTTTGACGAGTTCTGGAGGAGATAATGGAGCAGGAGGCTTCAGCGTGTAGATATATATATGGTGGTTCCGCCGTGTTTGTGTTGTATCTGTTTTCTCTGATGTACTTGAATTGTAATTGCTAGATAGGAGTTATAACTGTCTAGTTTGTGTTATATTAGCTGAAAAACTCTGATGCATATGCTACTATGTAAAGTTTTATGTGATATAATATAATTTATTCGTTCCGCTGTGAGATTCTGATGTTGTCTGCTTCTTTCTTTTCTTTCTTTTCTCTTTTCTATCCCTTTTCTTTCTTCTTAGCGATGCGACTTCTATGGTATGGAAGTTGGGTCGTTACAATATTTGTATTATAATTTGTTTTCTAATATTTCTTCAAAGGATTAAACTTATATTTAAAAATGTAAATATTTATTTATTTAAGAAAATTAAATTATGAAAGTTTATATTACATTTAAATTAAATGGAAAAATTAATTAAAAATATTTAAAGACATGTGTAAACATAATAGTCTTCTTAATAACACTTGTAAAAGAATCAAACAACTTTAATGACAAGTGTAAAAAAATGAAGACAAGTGGCAACATATAATTTTAATTTTTTCTAAGAAGAAAATTTGTTCTTCTCAAACATTTATTTTTCTTGTCTTCATCTCTTAACTCTATTCAATGGCAACCAGCAATTTTTCAAATCTGAAAATTTTAAACACAAAATGATACCTGAAATTGAAATGAAATCTGCAAAATCAAATTGCAAATTTATTAAATAAAATTCTTCTCAGCAAAAATGAAATCTACAACTAAAATGAAGACTCCAGTTATCTATAATCAATCTAGAACTTCAAATTTTCAAACCTGAAACATGAGATTCAAAATCAATGGCAAAGAGCAACTGCAAATCATCAAATTGACGCATGCAAAGACATTTGCAACAACATGCAGTAGGATTTTATCTATAAGAACATCAAAACATTGTTTAGATCTAAGATGTTCAAAACCTGGAACTAAAATCTGCTCTGCATATAATCAAGTGATTGAACTTTAAGCTTAAAAATAGTTTTTATTTACTTTGCTTAAATATTGTGATGGATGTTTGTAGAAACATGGCTTGTATATGTTTATGAATATGTATGCATGTATGAGTATGTGATGTATCTATTTATAAACAGATGGAATGCCTTTGTTGCTTCACAAGATTGAATTTCACTAAAATAAATTCAAATACACTTCAAACGTTCAGCTTTAGTTCTTGATCTCTAAATAAAAAATGTGTATGTTTGTGTAATATTTTTTTTAAAAATGGATTTTGAAATTTTTAATTTACAGATAGTTTTAAAAATAGGAAGAACTGTAAAATACTGGTTTATGTTAAAAATCAACCTATTTAATTTTGGATTGGGATTACGTGATTGCAGTCATGGCAGAAAATAATGAATTTAGGAGTTAATATCATAATTTTTAGTTGATAAATTGATGAGAAATTTGGTTTTGCTCGAAAATGGGAATTTTGGGTGATTGCCGATGATTTACTCATTAATTGTTGTTGAAATTTTGGATGAAGCTTGTTTGTGTATCATGGATGAAGGGAAAAATGCAAAAGAATTTTTCCATTGGTTGAATCATTGGGAATGGATCGACCTAGGGTTTATGTTGGTTTATGTTTCGGCTGACTGTAATGGGTTTTGCGACTTGGTTTAGGGATCGAGTTCGATTGTGTTTGGGGACGAGGAAGCTCATGACGTTGTGTCTCGATGGTGGGGTTGGCGATGGTCAACGGTGAGGATGTGATCGGCGTTGAGGGTTTTTGGTGGTCGTACTTCCTGCAGTTTCGAACATTTGGGTCGAATTTTGTTTCGTGAGTTTATTCTTCTATCTGGGTTGAGATTGAGGTTGTCGTCGACGAGTGGGGTTGGTCGGCAATCGAAGGAGGGCTCGGCGGCGATGGGTTTGCCGTGCAACGTGCACGTGGGTTGTTGCGTGCATGGTTTGAAACTGGAAATTTTCGATTGGGGAAGACGAGATTGTCTCAGGTAGCTCTCGTGCTTTTGGAGGAATGAATCGAAGGTGTTGGGATTTCGGTTTGCTTCGGTGATGTATCAGGTGGATTCATTGTTGCCTCAGGTTTCTGTTTGTTGTTTTGGTAGTTAGGTGTAATACTAAGTTGCAATATAAACTTGAGATGAATAAATTAAGAATCAAGCATTATGGAATAAACAAGTTGATAAAGAAATCTAAATTTAAACTAGTTGTTTTGGAAATAACATAAATCAAACTTTAAAAATATTAAATTGAATTTATTTTAAATTTAATTTGTTAAGAAGTTTAAATTTGCAAGTAATTATCTATGTAGATGTTGAATTTCAATTTAAAGAAATGTTTGAATTTTAAAAAGAAGTGTTGAAATTTTAAGTATTAAATCAAGGTTTTAAGTAATGTTTAAAAACTTAAGTTTCAAATTTTATTTAAAATGAGTAAATTTGACTCGGATAATTACAGTATTTTAAATTTCAAATTTGATTTCTAAAAACTTTAAATTTCAAATTAAGTTTAAGTTAAATTTTATAAACCAAATTAAATAGTTTGTTTTTAAGTTATTAAATTTGATTAAATTCAAATAATTTAATTGTGAAGATAAATAGGGTAAAATTATCTTTGTTATTAACTTAAGAATACTTGATTTAAATATGATTTATTAATAAGTAAAGTTTAATTAAGAATAATGTTTTCTTAATTAATTAAGGATTTTAGATAAATTAAGTTAATTAATTAATTGTTTAATTAATTTTAAATAATTAGTTAATTGTTTATTTCAATTTTAATAATCACTTAATTTTGGATTAGTTAAGTGTGATTACTTAGTGAAGTAATCAATGGTTAATTTTTGAATGTAATAAAGAATGGTAATTACTTATGAAAGTAAGTAATGGAAGATTACTCATGGAAGTAATTAAAGTGAAAGTGATTACTGGATGATCACTTGATGTTATTTAATCTAATGATTGTTTAATATAATTGTTTGAAGTTAATTAATTATGGAGTAATTAATTAATCAAAGAATAAAGAATTATTAAATGATGGAATTAATTATTTGTTAAGTAATTAAATAAGAGAGAAATCAAGATTTGATTAATAATAATAATTAGAAGATAATTACTTGTTAAGTAATTAAGTGTTAATTACTTAATTATTTAGTTAATAAATTAATGTGATTAATTAATTAATGAAATGTGATTAATTTAAGTTAATTACTAAGTGTAATTAATTAAAGTTAATTAATTAATAAAGAAGTTAACTAAGGATTTATCTAATTATTTAATTGAATAATTAATTACTTAATGAAGTAATTAAAGATTGATTGATTAGATTAATTAATCAAGGGTTAATATAATTTATTAAGAAGTTAATTAATTAAGATAAGTAATTACAAATTGTTAATTACTTATTATGATTAATGAGTTGATTAATTACAAGTTAATTATTTAATTAAAGAGAATTATTAATTAATGGGAATCATTAGTTAACATAATTAATGATATTAATCAAGGTTGATTAATAAAAGTAATTAATTAAAGGGTGATTAATTAATTATAATTAATTAAGGTTTAGTGATAGTTAATTAATGGAAGCAAATGAAGGATCATTAATTATTGTAATTAATGATAGTAATTAAAGGTTAATTACTGAATATGGTTAAGATTGATTACTTGAATGTAATTAAAGTATAATTAATCAAGGAAGATTAATTAAGGAAGGTCATTAGAGATGATTTATTAATTTATTTGGAATAATAATTAGTGAAGAAGGATTTAGGTAGTCCTATTGATTAAGAGTTAATCAATTCTGCTTTGGATGATTGATTAATATTGGTTGATTGATTGATATTGGATGATCAATATCGGGTGATTGATATTGGATGATTGATATTGGTTGATACTGGATATCTCTGTTATGTGATATGTTGTTGTGAGATGAATGTTGATATGATTTATCTATTGTGATAATATGATTCATCTATCTGTTTATATCATCCTGAATATAAGTTAATTGTTTAAACCCTTAAGTACAACTTGGACATTAAAATGGCGTTTGGTTTCGGTGAGACCAGGATCGGGTTTCCATATTTGGATATCTGAAAACCACATCGATTCCAATTAAACGTTAGGTCGTGAATCCAGGTGGATTTAGTGAAGACTCAAGGTGTAAGAACTATACGTCAGTATAATTCTGTGGGTGATTCCATAATGAGTTTGACGGAATAGTACTTATAGGTTCGAGATGGTGGTTCAGAGTGCAAGGGCTATGGTCGTTGACTCTGAGGGTGATTCCAAAACGAGTGCAACGAGATAGTGCCTTCGGTTTCGTTCGAACCCGGAACGAACTTGTATGGATTGAATGCTTTCAGAACATCGTCAGGTGGACGATGGGCATTCTAAGATAGATGTATTCTATAAAGGTAATCGCAGCCTCAAGCCTCATCAACCGCGAGTGGCTAAAACAGGGGAGGTGCAGCAAGGCTTCGTGGGTAGCCCCCACTTGAGAGTGAGATTTACCCCTGTCTAGAGGTCCCTTTCTATTTCGGCTTAGTGTGTGGTTGGTCGCGCCAACTACGGGGTGGTCTTGTTCGGGACTGTTCAGTAAGAAATGGTCCCGGCCTTGTGTTGCAGGGGAGTTAGGGTGGCTCCTCGGTACGTTGATCTAGGTCACGTACTGTGACGGGCGGTACCCAAATAGCCCTGCCATTGATGGAAACCCATTCTTCCTACGAGACCCTACGGTTTTGATTGTATTACCCACTTTTGTGGCTAGTAGCTGGAATTTAATAATGTAACAATTTCGGCTATTTCTTATTTACTTGAAAACCCTAGACACTATTATAATATCACTGGATTTCCTATCAAATGTTTTGGTTAGCGTAAGGTAAAAACTTTTCCATGTTTATGTGTGGGAAGTCTTATGTGATACCTTTTCTCTTCAAAGGTTTTCTAAAGTTAAGCAACTTTAACCCGTTTACTCACACTAGACCTCTGTCTGACCCGAGTGTTTATTTTCTGTTTTATTAAACTCTTGGGTACTCATATTATGTACGAGTAGTCAAGTGATTCAGGTTTGCTTGACGAATTTTGGAGGAGATATGTGTCAGGACACGATTCTTCGTCTTCCGAAAATTCGACATCGACACTCACTTTATCGACTGCCGAGGAATCGAACGACGGAAAACCGAACACCGAGGGTTTTTAAGAAAAATTTAGGAAAAGAAAAAGAGAGAAAAAGATAAAAAAATTTAGATAGGGAAAAGAAGATAGAAAATTTTAAAATAGAAGAAAAAGAGAATAGAGGAAAAAGAAAAACAGAAGAAAATAGGAAATGGAACGGAACAGAAACAGAACACAACACAACAACATCAGAATCTCACAATTCGCAGCGGAACAACATATAATAATAAATGAATAATCTTTAAACAAAGAACTATATCAGTTATTACATTTTATACATTACATTACATCATATCATCAGAGTGTACAACAACAACAACAAACAGTGCAGCGGAAAAAGAAATACTATATAAACTAGTAATACGCCATGCCATCCATCTTGCCTCCAGCAATTCCAGAATATCTAGAATATCCTGATAAACCTTAACTCTTGACTGCCCGTATGGAAATTGGTGGGCACCCAGAGTTTAGGAAGGAAAACAATAAACTCCAAGTCAGTCATGTGACTGGTGTGAGAACTCAAAACAGTTTATTTATCTTTAAAATCAAAATAGAGGAATATTTTTAAATTCAATTCGCAATGCTTTTAAAAATGAGACTACCATAAGACCTCCTGCCACACACACAATGCAAACGCAGACTTGGAGAAGATTTCTCCTTATGATAGCCAAACATGCTTGATACGCATTAAAATCAAATCAATTTTGATATTATTATTAGTGCATAGTGTATAAAACGATTTCGAAAGTAGAATATAAATCTTAGCCAGCATAGGTACCATTATATTATGCCTACTATAGCTACTTCCTGAGGAAGCAGGTTCTACAACTAAAACCGTACAAGTCACGTATTGTTTCTTTGGATTTCCAACAAATGGTCAGGCCAAGGAACTTCCCATTGCCACATGAGAATGCCTCTGGAAAGACATCCCCGAGAACCAAACCGGAACTCTGCCAACACAAGGCCGGGTTACCCCTAACTGGGTAACTACTGACACGAGCACGCCATTCCCCGATCGTAAACGACCTTTCTCACGGGATCCCGAAAACCAACAACCACAAAGTAATAAATTCGTAGTAACCACATAGGTTAAATATCTGGGCTCCATACCATGATACCACCTCTATCCAGAAGGAAATGTACATACCCTAAAGGGTGCTACCCCTCATAACCTTGCCGCATCTTTCCTGTTTTGACGATTTCCGGGGTGTGAGGCTCGACGAAGTCACGTCCACAAAAACATACTTTATACAAAAGCCATGCTTTGGGTCAACAAATGATCAACACAATGATCACCAAGATAGACGATCAAATAAACGATCCTATCACAATAATCAACACAATGATCATTTACAGCAACACTCAGCATGTCACATTACCAAATTGGGAATATATCGCTGATAACTTCAACTATATAACCTCTGAGCTCGTACGTCTCAGAGAAGGGTGTTAAGCTAAAGAATAAATTCTCCGCCACCAACAGAAATATATTTGAAAGAAATCGGCTTTATATCTCAACTTGTAATGTCAGACACACAATCCATACAAGTCTGTTCCGGGCTCGAACAAAACCGAAGGCACTTACAAAGAAGTCCTTGCAATCCGGATATTCACAATCCTGATCGGATTCACCATCACATATGGAGAACTCTATACCGGAGCAACTCGGTGCAGAGTAAATCGACAGGTCATCCTATCGCTCTTGCAAATACCGGGTCTTCAACACCGATCTTCAATGCAATTATAACGACGTATCACATATTCGGAATGGGTTATACGACCCCATGGTCCTTTTCCGGTTAACCCGAATAGTGAGCGCTTATTCAAAAATAAGTGTAGCATTCACATTCAAACAAATCACATCAATTACCCATTCAAAGGGAAATATTGATAGTCGGTTATTGAACTATCACTGGATATACACACATCACCAGTTTCCAAATAATTTTCCAAATTATTTATTTTCCAAAAATATCTTCACTAGATATATAATTTCAATACTTCAAAAATAAATCAACATTTTTTTTTTTTAAATCAAATTCCACTTTCTTTTATAAATTCCTTAGTGAATTTATAATCCAAAATATCTATGAATATTCGATTTCAATTATTCATTTGAATATTCCTTTTCAATTTATCTTCAAAAAGATAAATTCTCAAAATATTCACTTTATATTGGAAAACATTTTCATACTTATTTATTCATAAGTAATTCACAAATTTTATTTATTTTCAACACTTAGAAAATATTCAATATACTTAAATCGAAATTAAGTATATATTTCATTCTTTAAGGAAATCATTCTCATAAACATATTTATTTGGGCCCAAAACGAATGTTACGTAAAACATCGTTACGACAACCCAAAATCACTAGTATAGGGATTCGAAATTAAAATAGATATATAAATCCCAATACTATGCAAAACATTTCCTTTCGGAAATCATTTACTATAACAACAGTGTTATAGTCCACCATTTCCTTTTATTTCTCGAAACATCTATTTCAACAATAAATGTTGAAATCTATGGTTTTGAATCTCACACAATTAAAACTTCGTTAGATCGTTTTAATTCAATTTAAACATCCCATTCAAAACATTTCCTTTAACATATTATTCACTATTCAAAAACATGAATATATTTTATTAACAACTTCCATCCTTTTATACATTTTATTTAAAAGAATTATTCACTATTCAAAAACGTGAATATACTACGTTAATAAATTTCATTCTTTTATTCATTTTATTTCAAAGGATTATTCACAGTCAAAACGTGAATATAACTCCATAAATAAGTTATAACCATTTACTTATCAAAATAAGTCTTTTGCGAATTTATAAAACAACGTTTATAAATTCCATTTCTATTTATTTCATAACTATTTCCTTTATAAATCTCCTTTACTAACCAATTCGATTTATAACTCAATTATAAACCAAAGTTCACATTATAAGTTAAATGCTTATAAAACGATTATTTTACAAAATCGTTCTTTTAAACTTCATAGTTATAAATCTTATAACTTATAAGATTCAATTATTCATCCAAATATATTCTTTAATAATTTCACAAAATTTATAAATCTTACTATTTATAAATTTCATTTATAACTTCACCATTTATAATTTTATAAATTCCATTCATTTACAAAATTTATTTTCACTTCATTCAAACACTTATAAAAACTCATTTTATAATGTCAATATTTCAATTTATAAATATCCATTTATAAATCTCTTAATATAAATCAATTTATATTATTCTTTAAAACGACTTTAATCTCCTTTATTATTTCACCATTTTGATTCATAAAATAATTAAATTTTATAAATCCTATATTTAAACTTTTCACAATAAATTCTAAAATCCCGATTAAACTATTTTATAAAATCAATAGCATCGTATTCTCAAAAATCAGTTTTTAACTATATTTCTCAAAAATCATAATTTTTATAACTTTTAAAAATTATAACGTTTATTTATTTAAAATGGATCAAATTCCAAACATATAGTATATTTTCAAAAATCACTTTATAAATCATTTTAAAATTCCAAAACTTGGTCCAATGATGCTACATACCAAATAGTCAATCATGACAACAACGATATCATATATCAATATGATAATCCATCAAATATCAAAATATCTGAAATCAAATAAAAACTGTTGAGGAATCCAGTTGGATCCCTCCAACCTGTTTTCCTGCATCCAAAAACATTAGCACAATACCAATTTCGCTCCAGTACGAAATTATCGCGGTATATGTTCTTATTAAATATTATCCGCTTAATAACGGCGTAATAGGGTCTCATCCGCAAAACAAATAAATGCGGGGAATCAATAACTCCAATATATACATATGCCAATATATATATATTGCTACTATATATATAATACCAATTTCACTGTTTATGAAATATTCGCGGTATATGTTTTTAATAAATAACATCCGCTTACTAACGGCGTATAATGTCTATTTTAACAATCAATAGATATCACTCAACATTCAAACATGCATTCAAATATTTTAAATCTAACTATTTAAAATAAAATCGAAACTGATTCGATTGAGTGAGAAATTCTCACCTTGATTTTAAATTCCGTTTTAGCGATTTATTTCGAATAAAATTAAACGGACGTTTAATTTTACCCAAAATTCTCACTAACTCCAAACGACTCCAAACCAACTCCATCGCGTAGTGCTCTTCCATACGATTCCAACGCAACTGGTTTCGCGCGTTTTCGACCTCGTATGAAAAAGTTATGAATTTATGAAGTTTACACGATTTTATACACATAAATTTATAACATAATTTTAAATTTTAAACCTATCACTAATCTTGGCCGTTCATTTCCTCTAGAGAAAATCTGGGCCGACCCTATCATCTTCCTCTCCTCTTCGTTCTCCTTCACGTTTCCAGGCCGCACACTCAACCCATCATCATAGATTAGGGTTTAAATTCGTGCCCAACACAAGCCACTACAACACGATCAAGAAGTTCCATCACGTAGCTCGCTCCTGACTCCACCCCCACCCTCAGACCGCACCCACTCGGCCACCCACCTCACCTTGGAGTGTGTGCGCAGCCGGCCCCCCTTTCACGCCAATTCCCATCGATCCGGAGCCCCATTTTCCATCACAACCGTTGATTTCGAAGAGCATGACGAGCTCTACACTTTTCTAGTTGAGAGCTTGTTGAATTATTGCACGGATTTGAAGAATTGGAGAGATGAAAATGGACAATTTTCGGCCATTCATGAATGAACTAGCGGCTAGGGTTTTGTAACCTAATTTTATTTTATTTTTTTATTTTTTTTAAGAGAGGGGTGCTATTTATAAAGAAAAATCGAACACTATTCATCCGGAAATTCCGAACTCCGATTTACGCGCCGTAACCAGCGTTTCTAGGGTTTACCCCACGATCCGGACACAATGGAACAGGTTTCGGAAGCTAATTCGGACATCTGTGCGAGTTATGGCTATAAACTCTCAATTTGAATTAAACCGATTTAAGCGATTTTCTAGGCGTTTTAATTTGTACCGGACAAACGGTAAATCCAATTGACACGAAATTTGAAACCTTACAATAATATCACATTATGGATCCGATGAAACTAGTTTCGTCGAAATCCGAGACTTTTTGAAAAATGGCTATTTTAACTCGCCAAATTTAAATTAAAAATAAATCGATGCGTTTCGAGTTGCCATGATCAAACGGTAACTCCGATTGACACGAAATTTGAAATCCGGTAATAACTAACTATTATGGATCCAATGGAACTAGTTTCGTTCAATTCTGAGACTGTTCAAAAATTGACTATTTTCACTAGTCGATTTTATATTAAAATATTCAATTTTCACAAATTAACTTTAAATTCGATTTTAAAAGTTCTAAAATATCATTCTAACTTCAATATGATAAAATAAAATTTTACAAATCATGTTCAATCATATTTAACTCAATTTTCAATTATTTCCATAATTTAACGTATTAAATTATCGATTTAATTATTCAATTAAATCCAAAAATTCAAATAAAAATTTATTTGACTTATAAATTCACTTATTAATATTTAAAATTAATTAAATATTCATATTTTAATTAATAAAAATTCTGGGTCGTTACAATCTTCCCCCCTTAAAAGAATTTCGTCCTCGAAATTAACAAGTAAGAAAAATTATAGAATTTATTAACTTTCCAAAATTCATAGTTAAATTTCTTATAATAACTTACTAAGTTTTCCAAATCATACTTAGTTATCTTTTCAAACAATTACTATGGTTTAACTTTTAATTCCAAATCAAAGTTATAGTTTCCAAAATTTTCCAATTTTCTTAAATTTTTCTAACGCCTTAAATTTCCGGAAAAATTCGCCATAGTCTCCTTTGCGCGGCTCGATCCGAAAAAAAAATGACAGTATATATATCACAAATATACATCTCATCAAGTAATGAGGCATCCCGAAGGGAAAAAATGTAAAAGTACGGTATGTAATCCGAGATATGTACCTTATATTTTTATTAGCAAGCATATACGGCTAATATAGCGCGAAAGCGAGCTCCAAATGCGAAGCAAACGCGATCCGCACCTACTAATTACTCAACAGACAACATGAGAATCATGCTTATAGACAATAGTATCGATATACAACATGTAGCAACATAACTATATATGCCAACATAGCAAATGAAACAAAACAACAAATGCAAACATCAACCAACTATCATCCCTAACCAATAAATATTCATTTATATTCTCATTAATATTCAATGAAATAGGTTTTCCATTTAAATCACATTGATTCATTAACAGTGGATGTTCTTACTAACATTCATTTTCAATTAGTTCATATTCACTAATTCATATTCAAGTTGGTTCACTTCCAAATCAAATTCAATTCTATTTAAGATTCACTTAACTTCCAATTGAATTTTAATTACTTTAGCTTTCAATTTCATTAATTCTTAATGAATTATATACAATCAACTAACAACCATATAACAACCAATGTATATTAATTACAACCAAATTCCTTTGCTTACAATTGGTTTAATTAATTGATTTTTATTCAACTTCCAATAACATTAGATTTTAATGAATTTCACTTACATTCATTATTCCATATCAATTATTTACATTTAATTGATTAACATTCAATCCATCAATTCAATTCAATTTCTACAGTTGAATTCATATATATAACTTAAGTTTATATTTATCACTTCACTTTATTAATTTACTTTGATACTAATATCAACTTCATTCCATATCACTTAAGTTACATTTCATTTTACTTTAAATTCATTTTTTCTTACAACTCAAATTCATAAATATATTCACATTTGTTTCAACTTTTCCAAAGTGAAAATCTTTCTCTTTATTTATAAATCACCTTTATAAATCTTTTCATTTTAGTTTCACTTCTCATATATATAAGTTTATTTCACAATTGTAAATCACTTTAATTATAATTTAACTCTTATAATTCTTTTGCTTATACAATTATTCTTTAATTTAGATTATTCAAACAACTAAACAATCATCTTATATACACTTTAATAATTCTAAAAAATTATTTTCTTTATATATAAAATATACTCAAGGTAAAATTATTTCATTTACCCAATTTAAAACAATACTGTGCCGAATTGTTCTATTCAAGTGTTTAGAAACCCCTTCGGCATAGTCTTGCGGACCACGCTGACGAAAGTTCAATAAACCAATCATCACAATATAAAACAATTTTATATTCACTAACAAATACGCTCTCATAGCTATTATTACTCTCAAACTCATTCTAGAGTACTACTGACTCTATCTCTAATGAGTAATACCCAACAGAACCATGGTTGTCGCTTAACCATAAGCTCTGATACCACATTGTCAGGACACGATTCTTCGTCTTCCGAAAATTCGACATCGACACTCACTTTATCGACTGCCGAGGAATCGAACGACGGAAAACCGAACACTGAGGGTTTTTAAGAAAAATTTAGGAAAAGAAAAAGAGAGAAAAAGATAAAAATATTTAGATAGGGAAAAGAAGATAGAAAATTTTAAAATAGAAGAAAAAGAGAATAGAGGAAAAAGAAAAACAGAAGAAAATAGGAAATGGAACGGAACAGAAACAGAACACAACACAACAACATCAGAATCTCACAATTCGCAGCGGAACAACATATAATAATAAATGAATAATCTTTAAACAAAGAACTATATCAGTTATTACATTTTATACATTACATTACATCATATCATCAGAGTGTACAACAACAACAACAAACAGTGCAGCGGAAAAAGAAATACTATATAAACTAGTAATACGCCATGCCATCCATCTTGCCTCCAGCAATTCCAGAATATCTAGAATATCCTGATAAACCTTAACTCTTGACTGCCCGTATGGAAATTGGTGGGCACCCAGAGTTTAGGAAGGAAAACAATAAACTCCAAGTCAGTCATGTGACTGGTGTGAGAACTCAAAACAGTTTATTTATCTTTAAAATCAAAATAGAGGAATATTTTTAAATTCAATTCGCAATGCTTTTAAAAATGAGACTACCATAAGACCTCCTGCCACACACACAATGCAAACGCAGACTTGGAGAAGATTTCTCCTTATGATAGCCAAACATGCTTGATACGCATTAAAATCAAATCAATTTTGATATTATTATTAGTGCATAGTGTATAAAACGATTTCGAAAGTAGAATATAAATCTTAGCCAGCATAGGTACCATTATATTATGCCTACTATAGCTACTTCCTGAGGAAGCAGGTTCTACAACTAAAACCGTACAAGTCACGTATTGTTTCTTTGGATTTCCAACAAATGGTCAGGCCAAGGAACTTCCCATTGCCACATGAGAATGCCTCTGGAAAGACATCCCCGAGAACCAAACCGGAACTCTGCCAACACAAGGCCGGGTTACCCCTAACTGGGTAACTACTGACACGAGCACGCCATTCCCCGATCGTAAACGACCTTTCTCACGGGATCCCGAAAACCAACAACCACAAAGTAATAAATTCGTAGTAACCACATAGGTTAAATATCTGGGCTCCATACCATGATACCACCTCTATCCAGAAGGAAATGTACATACCCTAAAGGGTGCTACCCCTCATAACCTTGCCGCATCTTTCCTGTTTTGACGATTTCCGGGGTGTGAGGCTCGACGAAGTCACGTCCACAAAAACATACTTTATACAAAAGCCATGCTTTGGGTCAACAAATGATCAACACAATGATCACCAAGATAGACGATCAAATAAACGATCCTATCACAATAATCAACACAATGATCATTTACAGCAACACTCAGCATGTCACATTACCAAATTGGGAATATATCGCTGATAACTTCAACTATATAACCTCTGAGCTCGTACGTCTCAGAGAAGGGTGTTAAGCTAAAGAATAAATTCTCCGCCACCAACAGAAATATATTTGAAAGAAATCGGCTTTATATCTCAACTTGTAATGTCAGACACACAATCCATACAAGTCTGTTCCGGGCTCGAACAAAACCGAAGGCACTTACAAAGAAGTCCTTGCAATCCGGATATTCACAATCCTGATCGGATTCACCATCACATATGGAGAACTCTATACCGGAGCAACTCGGTGCAGAGTAAATCGACAGGTCATCCTATCGCTCTTGCAAATACCGGGTCTTCAACACCGATCTTCAATGCAATTATAACGACGTATCACATATTCGGAATGGGTTATACGACCCCATGGTCCTTTTCCGGTTAACCCGAATAGTGAGCGCTTATTCAAAAATAAGTGTAGCATTCACATTCAAACAAATCACATCAATTACCCATTCAAAGGGAAATATTGATAGTCGGTTATTGAACTATCACTGGATATACACACATCACCAGTTTCCAAATAATTTTCCAAATTATTTATTTTCCAAAAATATCTTCACTAGATATATAATTTCAATACTTCAAAAATAAATCAACATTTTTTTTTTTTAAATCAAATTCCACTTTCTTTTATAAATTCCTTAGTGAATTTATAATCCAAAATATCTATGAATATTCGATTTCAATTATTCATTTGAATATTCCTTTTCAATTTATCTTCAAAAAGATAAATTCTCAAAATATTCACTTTATATTGGAAAACATTTTCATACTTATTTATTCATAAGTAATTCACAAATTTTATTTATTTTCAACACTTAGAAAATATTCAATATACTTAAATCGAAATTAAGTATATATTTCATTCTTTAAGGAAATCATTCTCATAAACATATTTATTTGGGCCCAAAACGAATGTTACGTAAAACATCGTTACGACAACCCAAAATCACTAGTATAGGGATTCGAAATTAAAATAGATATATAAATCCCAATACTATGCAAAACATTTCCTTTCGGAAATCATTTACTATAACAACAGTGTTATAGTCCACCATTTCCTTTTATTTCTCGAAACATCTATTTCAACAATAAATGTTGAAATCTATGGTTTTGAATCTCACACAATTAAAACTTCGTTAGATCGTTTTAATTCAATTTAAACATCCCATTCAAAACATTTCCTTTAACATATTATTCACTATTCAAAAACATGAATATATTTTATTAACAACTTCCATCCTTTTATACATTTTATTTAAAAGAATTATTCACTATTCAAAAACGTGAATATACTACGTTAATAAATTTCATTCTTTTATTCATTTTATTTCAAAGGATTATTCACAGTCAAAACGTGAATATAACTCCATAAATAAGTTATAACCATTTACTTATCAAAATAAGTCTTTTGCGAATTTATAAAACAACGTTTATAAATTCCATTTCTATTTATTTCATAACTATTTCCTTTATAAATCTCCTTTACTAACCAATTCGATTTATAACTCAATTATAAACCAAAGTTCACATTATAAGTTAAATGCTTATAAAACGATTATTTTACAAAATCGTTCTTTTAAACTTCATAGTTATAAATCTTATAACTTATAAGATTCAATTATTCATCCAAATATATTCTTTAATAATTTCACAAAATTTATAAATCTTACTATTTATAAATTTCATTTATAACTTCACCATTTATAATTTTATAAATTCCATTCATTTACAAAATTTATTTTCACTTCATTCAAACACTTATAAAAACTCATTTTATAATGTCAATATTTCAATTTATAAATATCCATTTATAAATCTCTTAATATAAATCAATTTATATTATTCTTTAAAACGACTTTAATCTCCTTTATTATTTCACCATTTTGATTCATAAAATAATTAAATTTTATAAATCCTATATTTAAACTTTTCACAATAAATTCTAAAATCCCGATTAAACTATTTTATAAAATCAATAGCATCGTATTCTCAAAAATCAGTTTTTAACTATATTTCTCAAAAATCATAATTTTTATAACTTTTAAAAATTATAACGTTTATTTATTTAAAATGGATCAAATTCCAAACATATAGTATATTTTCAAAAATCACTTTATAAATCATTTTAAAATTCCAAAACTTGGTCCAATGATGCTACATACCAAATAGTCAATCATGACAACAACGATATCATATATCAATATGATAATCCATCAAATATCAAAATATCTGAAATCAAATAAAAACTGTTGAGGAATCCAGTTGGATCCCTCCAACCTGTTTTCCTGCATCCAAAAACATTAGCACAATACCAATTTCGCTCCAGTACGAAATTATCGCGGTATATGTTCTTATTAAATATTATCCGCTTAATAACGGCGTAATAGGGTCTCATCCGCAAAACAAATAAATGCGGGGAATCAATAACTCCAATATATACATATGCCAATATATATATATTGCTACTATATATATAATACCAATTTCACTGTTTATGAAATATTCGCGGTATATGTTTTTAATAAATAACATCCGCTTACTAACGGCGTATAATGTCTATTTTAACAATCAATAGATATCACTCAACATTCAAACATGCATTCAAATATTTTAAATCTAACTATTTAAAATAAAATCGAAACTGATTCGATTGAGTGAGAAATTCTCACCTTGATTTTAAATTCCGTTTTAGCGATTTATTTCGAATAAAATTAAACGGACGTTTAATTTTACCCAAAATTCTCACTAACTCCAAACGACTCCAAACCAACTCCATCGCGTAGTGCTCTTCCATACGATTCCAACGCAACTGGTTTCGCGCGTTTTCGACCTCGTATGAAAAAGTTATGAATTTATGAAGTTTACACGATTTTATACACATAAATTTATAACATAATTTTAAATTTTAAACCTATCACTAATCTTGGCCGTTCATTTCCTCTAGAGAAAATCTGGGCCGACCCTATCATCTTCCTCTCCTCTTCGTTCTCCTTCACGTTTCCAGGCCGCACACTCAACCCATCATCATAGATTAGGGTTTAAATTCGTGCCCAACACAAGCCACTACAACACGATCAAGAAGTTCCATCACGTAGCTCGCTCCTGACTCCACCCCCACCCTCAGACCGCACCCACTCGGCCACCCACCTCACCTTGGAGTGTGTGCGCAGCCGGCCCCCCTTTCACGCCAATTCCCATCGATCCGGAGCCCCATTTTCCATCACAACCGTTGATTTCGAAGAGCATGACGAGCTCTACACTTTTCTAGTTGAGAGCTTGTTGAATTATTGCACGGATTTGAAGAATTGGAGAGATGAAAATGGACAATTTTCGGCCATTCATGAATGAACTAGCGGCTAGGGTTTTGTAACCTAATTTTATTTTATTTTTTTATTTTTTTTAAGAGAGGGGTGCTATTTATAAAGAAAAATCGAACACTATTCATCCGGAAATTCCGAACTCCGATTTACGCGCCGTAACCAGCGTTTCTAGGGTTTACCCCACGATCCGGACACAATGGAACAGGTTTCGGAAGCTAATTCGGACATCTGTGCGAGTTATGGCTATAAACTCTCAATTTGAATTAAACCGATTTAAGCGATTTTCTAGGCGTTTTAATTTGTACCGGACAAACGGTAAATCCAATTGACACGAAATTTGAAACCTTACAATAATATCACATTATGGATCCGATGAAACTAGTTTCGTCGAAATCCGAGACTTTTTGAAAAATGGCTATTTTAACTCGCCAAATTTAAATTAAAAATAAATCGATGCGTTTCGAGTTGCCATGATCAAACGGTAACTCCGATTGACACGAAATTTGAAATCCGGTAATAACTAACTATTATGGATCCAATGGAACTAGTTTCGTTCAATTCTGAGACTGTTCAAAAATTGACTATTTTCACTAGTCGATTTTATATTAAAATATTCAATTTTCACAAATTAACTTTAAATTCGATTTTAAAAGTTCTAAAATATCATTCTAACTTCAATATGATAAAATAAAATTTTACAAATCATGTTCAATCATATTTAACTCAATTTTCAATTATTTCCATAATTTAACGTATTAAATTATCGATTTAATTATTCAATTAAATCCAAAAATTCAAATAAAAATTTATTTGACTTATAAATTCACTTATTAATATTTAAAATTAATTAAATATTCATATTTTAATTAATAAAAATTCTGGGTCGTTACAATCTTCCCCCCTTAAAAGAATTTCGTCCTCGAAATTAACAAGTAAGAAAAATTATAGAATTTATTAACTTTCCAAAATTCATAGTTAAATTTCTTATAATAACTTACTAAGTTTTCCAAATCATACTTAGTTATCTTTTCAAACAATTACTATGGTTTAACTTTTAATTCCAAATCAAAGTTATAGTTTCCAAAATTTTCCAATTTTCTTAAATTTTTCTAACGCCTTAAATTTCCGGAAAAATTCGCCATAGTCTCCTTTGCGCGGCTCGATCCGAAAAAAAAATGACAGTATATATATCACAAATATACATCTCATCAAGTAATGAGGCATCCCGAAGGGAAAAAATGTAAAAGTACGGTATGTAATCCGAGATATGTACCTTATATTTTTATTAGCAAGCATATACGGCTAATATAGCGCGAAAGCGAGCTCCAAATGCGAAGCAAACGCGATCCGCACCTACTAATTACTCAACAGACAACATGAGAATCATGCTTATAGACAATAGTATCGATATACAACATGTAGCAACATAACTATATATGCCAACATAGCAAATGAAACAAAACAACAAATGCAAACATCAACCAACTATCATCCCTAACCAATAAATATTCATTTATATTCTCATTAATATTCAATGAAATAGGTTTTCCATTTAAATCACATTGATTCATTAACAGTGGATGTTCTTACTAACATTCATTTTCAATTAGTTCATATTCACTAATTCATATTCAAGTTGGTTCACTTCCAAATCAAATTCAATTCTATTTAAGATTCACTTAACTTCCAATTGAATTTTAATTACTTTAGCTTTCAATTTCATTAATTCTTAATGAATTATATACAATCAACTAACAACCATATAACAACCAATGTATATTAATTACAACCAAATTCCTTTGCTTACAATTGGTTTAATTAATTGATTTTTATTCAACTTCCAATAACATTAGATTTTAATGAATTTCACTTACATTCATTATTCCATATCAATTATTTACATTTAATTGATTAACATTCAATCCATCAATTCAATTCAATTTCTACAGTTGAATTCATATATATAACTTAAGTTTATATTTATCACTTCACTTTATTAATTTACTTTGATACTAATATCAACTTCATTCCATATCACTTAAGTTACATTTCATTTTACTTTAAATTCATTTTTTCTTACAACTCAAATTCATAAATATATTCACATTTGTTTCAACTTTTCCAAAGTGAAAATCTTTCTCTTTATTTATAAATCACCTTTATAAATCTTTTCATTTTAGTTTCACTTCTCATATATATAAGTTTATTTCACAATTGTAAATCACTTTAATTATAATTTAACTCTTATAATTCTTTTGCTTATACAATTATTCTTTAATTTAGATTATTCAAACAACTAAACAATCATCTTATATACACTTTAATAATTCTAAAAAATTATTTTCTTTATATATAAAATATACTCAAGGTAAAATTATTTCATTTACCCAATTTAAAACAATACTGTGCCGAATTGTTCTATTCAAGTGTTTAGAAACCCCTTCGGCATAGTCTTGCGGACCACGCTGACGAAAGTTCAATAAACCAATCATCACAATATAAAACAATTTTATATTCACTAACAAATACGCTCTCATAGCTATTATTACTCTCAAACTCATTCTAGAGTACTACTGACTCTATCTCTAATGAGTAATACCCAACAGAACCATGGTTGTCGCTTAACCATAAGCTCTGATACCACATTGTCAGGACACGATTCTTCGTCTTCCGAAAATTCGACATCGACACTCACTTTATCGACTGCCGAGGAATCGAACGACGGAAAACCGAACACTGAGGGTTTTTAAGAAAAATTTAGGAAAAGAAAAAGAGAGAAAAAGATAAAAATATTTAGATAGGGAAAAGAAGATAGAAAATTTTAAAATAGAAGAAAAAGAGAATAGAGGAAAAAGAAAAACAGAAGAAAATAGGAAATGGAACGGAACAGAAACAGAACACAACACAACAACATCAGAATCTCACAATTCGCAGCGGAACAACATATAATAATAAATGAATAATCTTTAAACAAAGAACTATATCAGTTATTACATTTTATACATTACATTACATCATATCATCAGAGTGTACAACAACAACAACAAACAGTGCAGCGGAAAAAGAAATACTATATAAACTAGTAATACGCCATGCCATCCATCTTGCCTCCAGCAATTCCAGAATATCCTGATAAACCTTAACTCTTGACTGCCCGTGTGGAAATTGGTGGGCACCCAGAGTTTAGGAAGGAAAACAATAAACTCCAAGTCAGTCATGTGACTCGTGTGAGAACTCAAAACAGTTTATTTATCTTTAAAATCAAAATAGAGGAATATTTTTAAATTCAATTCGCAATGCTTTTATAAATGAGACTACCATAAGACCTCCTGCCACACACACAATGCAAACGCAGACTTGGAGAAGATTTCTCCTTATGATAGCCAAACATGCTTGATACGCATTAAAATCAAATCAATTTTGATATTATTATTAGTGCATAGTGTATAAAACGATTTCGAAAGTAGAATATAAATCTTAGCCAGCATAGGTACCATTATATTATGCCTACTATAGCTACTTCCTGAGGAAGCAGGTTCTACAACTAAAACCGTACAAGTCACGTATTGTTTCTTTGGATTTCCAACAAATGGTCAGGCCAAGGAACTTCCCATTGCCACATGAGAATGCCTCTGGAAAGACATCCCCGAGAACCAAACCGGAACTCTGCCAACACAAGGCCGGGTTACCCCTAACTGGGTAACTACTGACACGAGCACGCCATTCCCCGATCGTAAACGACCTTTCTCACGGGATCCCGAAAACCAACAACCACAAAGTAATAAATTCGTAGTAACCACATAGGTTAAATATCTGGGCTCCATACCATGATACCACCTCTATCCAGAAGGAAATGTACATACCCTAAAGGGTGCTACCCCTCATAACCTTGCCGCATCTTTCCTGTTTTGACGATTTCCGGGGTGTGAGGCTCGACGAAGTCACGTCCACAAAAACATACTTTATACAAAAGCCATGCTTTGGGTCAACAAATGATCAACACAATGATCACCAAGATAGACGATCAAATAAACGATCCTATCACAATAATCAACACAATGATCATTTACAGCAACACTCAACATGTCACATTACCAAATTGGGAATATATCGCTGATAACTTCAACTATATAACCTCTGAGCTCGTACGTCTCAGAGAAAGGTGTTAAGCTAAAGAATAAATTCTCCGCCACCAACAGAAATATATTTGAAAGAAATCGGCTTTATATCTCAACTTGTAATGTCAGACACACAATCCATACAAGTCTGTTCCGGGCTCGAACAAAACCGAAGGCACTTACAAAGAAGTCCTTGCAATCCGGATATTCACAATCCTGATCGGATTCACCATCACATATGGAGAACTCTATACCGGAGCAACTCAGTGCAGAGTAAATCGACAGGTCATCCTATCGCTCTTGCAAATATCGGGTCTTCAACACCGATCTTCAATGCAATTATAACGACGTATCACATATTCGGAATGGGTTATACGACCCCATGGTCCTTTCCCGGTTAACCCGAATAGTGAGCGCTTATTCAAAAATAAGTGTAGCATTCACATTCAAACAAATCACATCAATTACCCATTCAAAGGGAAATATTGATAGTCATTTATTGAACTATCAGTGGATATGCACACATCACCAGTTTCCAAATAATTTTCCAAATTATTTATTTTCCAAAAATATCTTCACTAGATATATAATTTCAATACTTCAAAAATAAATCAACATTTTTTTTTAAAAATCAAATTCCACTTTCTTTTATGAATTCCTTAGTGAATTTATAATCCAAAATATCTATGAATATTCGATTTCAATTATTCATTTCAATATTCCTTTTCAATTTATCTTCAAAAAGATAAATTCTCAAAATATTCACTTCATATTGGAAAACATTTCCATACTTATTTATTCATAAGTAATTCACAAATTTTATTTATTTTCAACACTTAGAAAATATTCAATATACTTAAATCGAAATTAAGTATATATTTCATTCTTTAAGGAAATCATTCTCATAAACATATTTATTTGGGCCCAAAACGAATGTTACGTAAAACATCGTTACGACAACCCAAAATCACTAGTATAGGGATTCGAAATTAAAATAGATATATAAATCCCAATACTATGCAAAACATTTCCTTTCGGAAATCATTTACTATAACAACAGTGTTATAGTCCACCATTTCCTTTTATTTCTCGAAACATCTATTTCAACAATAAATGTTGAAATCTATGGTTTTGAATCTCACACAATTAAAACTTCGTTAGATCGTTTTAATTCAATTTAAACATCCCATTCAAAACATTTCCTTTAACATATTATTCACTATTCAAAAACGTGAATATATTTTATTAACAACTTCCATCCTTTTATACATTTTATTTAAAAGAATTATTCACTATTCAAAAACGTGAATATACTACGTTAATAAATTTCATTCTTTTATTCATTTTATTTCAAAGGATTATTCACAGTCAAAACGTGAATATAACTCCATAAATAAGTTATAACCATTTACTTATCAAAATAAGTCTTTTGCGAATTTATAAAACAACGTTTATAAATTCCATTTCTATTTATTTCATAACTATTTCCTTTATAAGTCTCCTTTATTAACCTATTCGATTTATAACTCAATTATAAACCAAAGTTCACATTATAAGTTAAATGCTTATAAAACGATTATTTTACAAAATCGTTCTTTTAAACTTCATAGTTATAAATCTTATAACTTATAAGATTCAATTATTCATCCAAATATATTCTTTAATAATTTCACAAAATTTATAAAGCTTACTATTTATAAATTTCATTTATAACTTCACCATTTATAATTTTATAAATTCCATTCATTTACAAAATTTATTTTCACTTCATTCAAACACTTATAAAAACTCGTTTTATAATGTCAATATTTCAATTTATAAATATCCATTTATAAATCTCTTAATATAAATCAATTTATATTATTCTTTAAAACGACTTTAATCTCCTTTATTATTTCACCATTTTGATTCATAAAATAATTAAATTTTATAAATCCTATATTTAAACTTTTCACAATAAATTCTAAAATCCCGATTAAACTATTTTATAAAATCAATAGCATCGTATTCTCAAAAATCAGTTTTTAACTATATTTCTCAAAAATCATAATTTTTATAACTTTTAAAAATTATAACGTTTATTTATTTAAAATGGATCAAATTCCAAACATATAGTATATTTTCAAAAATCACTTTATAAATCATTTTAAAATTCCAAAACTTGGTCCAATGATGCTACATACCAAATAGTCAATCACGACAACAACGATATCATATATCAATATGATAATCCATCAAATATCAAAATATCTGAAATCAAATAAAAACTGTTGAGGAATCCAGTTGGATCCCTCCAACCTGTTTTCCTGCATCCAAAAACATTAGCACAATACCAATTTCGCTCCAGTACGAAATTATCGCGGTATATGTTCTTATTAAATATTATCCGCTTAATAACGGCGTAATAGGGTCTCATCCGCTAAACAAATAAATGCGGGGAATCAATAACTCCAATATATACATATGCCAATATATATATATATATTGCTACTATATATATAATACCAATTTCACTGTTTATGAAATATTCGCGGTATATGTTTTTAATAAATAACATCCGCTTACTAACGGCGTATAATGTCTATTTTAACAATCAATAGATATCACTCAACATTCAAACATGCATTCAAATATTTTAAATCTAACTATTTAAAATAAAATCGAAACTGATTCGATTGAGTGAGAAATTCTCACCTTGATTTTAAATTCCGTTTTAGCGATTTATTTCGAATAAAATTAAACGGACGTTTAATTTTACCCAAAATTCTCACTAACTCCAAACGACTCCAAACCAACTCCATCGCGTAGTGCTCGTCCATACGATTCCAACGCAACTGGTTTCGCGCGTTTTCGACCTCGTATGAAAAAGTTATGAATTTATGAAGTTTACACGATTTTATACACATAAATTTATAACATAATTTTAAATTTTAAACCTATCACTAATCTTGGCCGTTCATTTCCTCTAGAGCAAATCTGGGCCGACCCTATCATCTTCCTCTCCTCTTCGTTCTCCTTCACGTTTCCAGGCCGCACACTCAACCCATCATCATAGATTAGGGTTTAAATTCGTGCCCAACACAAGCCACTACAACACGATCAAGAAGTTCCATCACGTAGCTCGCTCCTGACTCCACCCCCACCCTCAGACCGCACCCACTCGGCCACCCACCTCACCTTGGAGTGCGTGCGCAGCCGGCCCCCTTTCACGCCAATTCCCATCGATCCGGAGCCCCATTTTCCATCACAACCGTTGATTTCGAAGAGCATGACGAGCTCTACACTTTTCTAGTTGAGAGCTTGTTGAATTATTGCACGGATTTGAAGAATTGGAGAGATGAAAATGGAAAATTTTCGGCCATTCATGAATGAACTGGCGGCTAGGGTTTTGTAACCTAATTTTATTTTATTTTTTTATTTTTTTTAAGAGAGGGGTGCTATTTATAAAGAAAAATCGAACACCATTCATCCGGAAATTCCGAACTCCGATTTACGCGCCGTAACCAGCGTTTCTAGGGTTTACCCCGCGTTCCGGACACAATGGAACAGGTTTCGGAAGCTAATTCGCACATCTGTGCGAGTTATGGCTATAAACGCTCAATTTGAATTAAACCTATTTAAGCGATTTTCTAGGCGTTTTAATTTGTACCGGACAAACGGTAAATCCAATTGACACGAAATTTGAAACCTTACAATAATATCACATTATGGATCCGATGAAACTAGTTTCGTCGAAATCCGAGACTTTTTGAAAAATGGCTATTTTAACTCGCCAAATTTAAATTAAAAATAAATCGATGCGTTTCGAGTTGCCACGATCAAACGGTAACTCCGATTGACACGAAATTTGAAATCCGGTAATAACTAACTATTACGGATCCAATGGAACTAGTTTCGTTCAATTCTGAGACTGTTCAAAAATTGACTATTTTCACTAGTCGATTTTATATTAAAATATTCAATTTTCACAAATTAACTTTAAATTCGATTTTAAAAGTTCTAAAATATCATTCTAACTTCAATATGATAAAATAAAATTTTACAAATCATTTTCAATCATATTTAACTCAATTTTCAATTATTTCCATAATTTAACGTATTAAATTATCGATTTAATTATTCAATTAAATCCAAAAATTCAAATAAAAATTTATTTGACTTATAAATTCACTTATTAATATTTAAAATTAATTAAATATTCATATTTTAATTAATAAAAATTCTGGGTCGTTACAATATGGAGCAGGAGGCTTCCACGTGTAGATATATTATGGTTCCGCTGTGTTTGTTTGGTATCTATATCTGTTGTACTTGAGTTGTATAGTTAGACAGATGTTTATAATTGTCTAATATATGTTGTTTAAGTTGTGTACTCTGATGTAATATAATACTATGTAATATTTTATGTGATATATTATATTTCATTCTTTCTGCTGTGAGTTATCTGTTGCTTTTGTGTTCTTCTTTCTCTTTCTTTTCTTCTTCTATCCCTTTCTTTCTTCATTGATGATGCGACTTTCTGAAGATAGGAAGTCGGATCGTCTCAGATATCGTAAGATACATTTAACAGCTCTTTGATGAGATTCTTTTTTGTTTGCTTGAAATCGGGCACATAGACATTCGCTCATCATAACTTCGGGTCGACTTGCTGTCAAATAAAGTAAGGAGCCAATCATACTACGATATAATTTTTCATCAAAATCCTTTCCATTATCATCTTTTTCCAAGTGAACACTAGTACTCATTGGTGTTGGTTTGCTTGAAGTTTTATCCATTTCAAAATGACGTAATAGATCGTTACAATATTTTTCTTGATAAATAAAAATACCATTTTCAAGTTGTTTTATTTGTAAACATAAAAAGAAATTTAATTCTCCCATGTGAGACATTTCAAATTCTTTTTTCACAATATTTGAAAATTGAGTACAAAGATTTTCGTTAATTGAACCAAAAATAATATCGTCTACGTATGTAAATAAAGTCGTGTCAATTTTATATATGTGGAAACCAGGTGCAATTAAATGATTCTTAAGACGTTCGTACCAGGCACGTGAGGCTTGTTTTAAACCATATAAGGGTTTTTGTAATTTAAAAAATGATCAAGATATTTTTCGTGAACAAATAATGGAGGTTGTTCAACATATACGTTTTCTTTTATAAAACCATTTGAAAAAGAATTTTGACATCCACTTGAAACAATTTAAAATTGCGATGACTTGCAAAAGCAAGTAATGTTCGTATGGCCTCGAGTCTTGCTACTGGAGCAGAAGTTTCGTCGTAGTAGATACCTTCTTCTTGATTATAACCCTGAGCAACTAAACGTGCTTTATTTCTAATTATATTTCTTAATATTATTCCCTTTTTTAGAAATATTCTTAAATCCTATTCCATTTTTATTACCTGACGGTTTTGAAGTTTTGATTGGATTTTCCAAATCTTATTTTCCTTTATTAAATTTTGAAACATTATTTGTAATTTTATATAGTTTTTTTTTCAATTCTAAATTTTTTATTTTTAATGTTTCTATATTAATTTTCAAGTTGATATTTTCTTTTAACAAGTTATCCTTTTCTAGTCTAATTTTTTCAAAATCATTGGATATAGTCTCATTTTCAACTAAACTACTTTTATTTTTTTCTTGAGATAATTCTAGTTCCTCCTCTAGAATAATCTTTTCATCATTTAACATTCCTATTTCAAGTTCTAATCTATTTATTTTGGCTATGTGTTCTTTATTTAATTTTTAATTTGTCTAAATTTATCGTCTAATTCCATGCTAAGTTCTAATAATTCATCATAGTTAAGTTCGGGATATACCTCGTTAGTTTGTGCCATAAAACATACATTAGCTTATTCTCCGTCACTATCGCTATTACCGTCAAATGATGATAAAGAATCCGAGTCATCCCAGTTACTTTGAAAGCTTTCTTCTTTTTGAATTTTTCAAATTTATTCTTCTTTTTATCATTGTTGAGCTTGGGACAATCTTTCTTCATATGTCCAAATTGGTCACATTCATAGCATTTGATTAATGTTTGACTTGTAGTGCTTGATTTTCCTCCTTTTTGAAATTTAATTATTTTCCTAAATTTATTGAATTTGTTGTAGTTTTTGGAATTAATACGATTTCTTCTTCGTCTAATCGGAGTCTTCATTTGTTGCTGGGAATGCTATGTTTTTCTTCTTTGAATTTTTCTCTTTTCTTGCCTGCAAATTAGCTTCATAGGACATTAAATTTCCTATCAATTCTTCAACTAGGAGTGTTGAGAGATCACTAGCTTCTTTGATAGCCAATACTTTTCTTTCCCACTCTGGAGTTAAAGAATTGAGTATTCTATATATTAAGTCAAAATTTGTGAATTTGACTCCAAGTGCCAAAATTGTGCTGAATGGTTTGGAAGCTAGAGTACATGTCTACTATAGATTCATTTTGTTTCATTTTAAATGATGAAAATTGATTTTGTAAAATTGAAATTTTAATTTGTTTAACTTTGTTTGTGCCTGTGTATGTAACTTGTAAGGTACGCCAAATATCATATGCAGTGTTACATGACATGACACATGAAAATTCATTCTTATCTAATGAAAAAAATAAAACATTCATAGCTTTGGAATTATTAGAAGCTGTAGTTTTTTGTGCATCATGCCATGTGTTCATAGCAGTGTCAGGTGCTTCATATTTATTTTGAGTGGCTAACCCAATTTCTAATCCATTAGCTTACATAAAAATTCTCATACGTGCTAAACAATATGCATAATTAGAACCATTAAAAAGTTGGGGACGTGTTGTGGATTGTCCTTCTTGAGAAATACTTGCCATATTAAAGTGATTGAAGTACGTGCTACTGTACTTTGATCAAACCTTGCTCTGATACTAAATGAAAGTCTAAGAGGTGGATTGTGTAATGTATATGCAAGTATATATGACAAAATATATTATGTGACTAAAACAATATTAATCTAAGTAAATATAGAATAAGCACACCAGGATTTTATACTGGTTCGGACCTCCCATCCTACGTCCAGTCCCGAAGCTTCCCTTCGGAATTCTACTATCAAACACCCTCGCTTTGCCCGGAGGAATAGGCTTGGTTACAGTAAGTTGTTCTTGTCAAATGTATATTCTAATATAACACGGATGTTGACCAATTAGTACAATTGCTTCCAATATATCTCTAAGGAATATTATCTATGAGAAACCGTGCATATGGAAGGATGAATACAAGTAAGAATTGCTAGAGTGCAGAGATCAAGAATAGAGTATAGAATTAGAAAGCATAAGTGAGTAAGGTAAGTAAGTTTAGTAAGTTCTTCTTGATTCTTGATGCTCTATATAGTTGTAGATAGATACCTTGAGTAGTCTCATCCATTAACGAGTGCTCTACAGTTGCTTTTATTGACGATGAAGAGTTGCAGCGAAGAGAAGCGGAGATGTCCATTCGAATGTGGCATTTGAAGTTCTTGTTTGAAAACTGAGACGTCTTGGATATGTTTCAGACGTCTGATACTATATATATTTTGAATATAGTTATAGATCAGACGTTTGAGTGAAATTGCCAGATGTATGGTTCAGCCTCTTTGTAGTTCTAGAACTGTTTCAGACGTCTGGCTTGTGCACCCAAACGTCTGGTATTGTGCATATCACTTTTTATGCTGTTTTTCTTATGTTTCTTTGTTCCTATCGACTTGTAGTTTCTTGTAGTGTCCTTTGAGCTATTTTCTTGTCTTTCTAGTGATATTGTTCTAGCAAGTATCTACATATATAAATATATGTACATTCGATTTCCATTGTATAGTTGTTGTCATCCAAACCGTAGATTTGATTTCCTAACAAAGAGTACTTTTGCAATCATCGTCACACTCATACTTCCCGTTTGACCTAATTATTATTAACCAATTAGAAAATCTTGGACAAGTCATTTTGTAGTTATCCGATAACTTTGAATTTATAACTTTGCTGTCACCAGCAGTGATGAGTAATACATTGCACAATATTTGAAGAGCATTACGTATTGTGGTCTCAATGGATTTGTGATATCCTTTCCAGAAAAGAAAAACCAAGAATTTTTAAAATAAAATGTCAATATATAATGTGACTAATTACTCATGGTTGTTACTATAGTCACGTAATATTTTATTTAAGGACTTTCTTATGAATGTGCTTTGAATTAATTGCTTAATTAGTTACATCACAATATAACACTATATACATATATAGACACACACACACACACATATATCTAATAGCTTTATTACAAACAAGATTGGTTACAAATTTAGATATATGTAACAAATTACACAATTGCCCCTAGGTTATACTTCTAACTCTTTCATGAGAAACCCTGATTGATAAAGAAACTAGCTAGGAGCTATCTCTTAATCGAAGATCGGTGATGAATGGTTGAGCATGAGGGTAAGCATGTGGAGCGATTATTTAGATGGTTACTATTTATTCAGTTGTAAAACCATTATTTGAATTAATTTTTTACATCTATGATTTACAAGGCGTTATTTGTATTACATCTCTGTGATATATAGTGTGATGAAAAAGAGTCTTATGTTTTCATATTCTAAATCTGATTTCTTTGATTTAATGTACACATTATTGCTACAAAAAATAACATTAACAAAGGTTTGAATCTAAATATTTTAAGTGCAATTAAGAAGATTGTAATATATCAAAAGGTTATGCTCTTTCAAATGCAAAATACATAAAGTTATCAACGTTGCATAAATTGACATTATTTCAAGAATATAGTATTTTTTATCATATTTCTATAAAGCAACACTGATTACTCATACGACTAAGGCATCTAGCTGTCACACAATAAGTTGTTAGTTCGCAAAGTACCATCAAAAACTTACAAATGATAGCCTAAAGAATAACAGCGAACCTTCCATCCTTAGAGGTGAAGGGCAACCTAGTCCACAAGAGTCTCATGATCTCCACTACACCGGGTTATTTTACTTTGGGCATAGTTACTCGGGGTAATAATCGAACGTGCCTCTTACCCTCTCAACTGAGATACCATCAAAAACTTGCTGATTTATAAAAACTATTATGTTCTTAAAATCGTAGCTCGTTATCATTACTACTAATAATGAAAATTCAATGTTCTAACATCAACCATGCCTTTTTGAAATTCCACGAATGCCCTTCCATTTTCATACGCACTGATGCTTCCCCATCGCATCTATACCTTCATTCTCATCTTCCTACACTAAGAACTAAATGATTTCGTCCCCATATTCGCTCTATAAAATCCTCGATTCCATTCATCCCTTATTCCATTCATACCCTCATATTCCATCTCGCCAATAGCGTAGCATCCACAACAACTTTCCTCGATAACAATTTCCCTAGTCTGTGAATCACTAGCTTCGATCTCGATTCTTCAATGGAGTAGCATTCATGGAAGGCCAATGGACTAGTCAGAAGAGATATCTCACCTCATGGTAGGAACTGGATTAGTCAGAAGAAATAACTCACCCTATGGCAAGCGATTGGAAGACGGAGGAGATAGCTAACTGCTCAATGATATGACAACATAGACGATTTCTCTTATCTTATGTTTTCTCTCTGAGGTATACTTTTGTACAACATATATGCTTTGACTAAACTATTTGAACACTTCGATTGCTGATACTTTTGACACCGTCACTTACTTCTCTTCATTCTCACTTATCTGATTTCTCTTCTATTTAGAGATTCACAAAAAAAGAAGGCTAAATGCATAAATATTTTCAGTACACTCATAATTTATTTTAATTGGTAAGTTCTTATATTCATTTAGGGTTATATCTACCAAGTAGGTGGTTCTTAGTGCAATAGTTAACGATGCATACAATGATTTGCTCCTACTTACTAATAAGATTTCTAATGTAAATATTACCCTTCGTCACCTTAAATTTGTGTAAAGTCCAATTATTGCAAAGTTTAGTGTACGGATCACATTAGGTTTCGTTCAACTCCATTTGACAAAAGTATAATAGCACATATCTTTGAAAGGTGGTTTTGTACTATGAAGTCCTAACAAGAATTTTTACAATAGATTAATGTAATATTTATGTAAGGTTGTTGTTAAGTTAATAGAGTCATAGTGGTAGATTCTACGTAGCTGCTGCGTTTTTATTCAAATAGCAATGATATATTTGTTATGAGCTATATGTTTACAGCTGTATGAGCTATATATTTGGTATGACAGTGGAACGGGTTCAGAACTACCAATACTTCTTAAATGCAAGTGACGTAATCGTATTTTTTCTGCTAGAAATATGAATTTATATGTTAAACGCCATCTTAATAATCATACATCGATGAATTCCAGCTTCTGGGTAAAATTTATTTATAGGAATACATAAGATGTTTAACTATATCGTAATTCTCTTGAAATGTTTTTCTTTAACTACAAGGATCAAAAAAAATCCCTCCATACCTACTATAAATAAATATAATTCGCATAGCATTAGTGATACCTTAAGGAGCTATTGAGTCATTCCAGTATGGAATTGTGGTTTAGATGGAGCAAAGGACTATTAATATTTCACCTATTAACTGAAATTAGGCATGATAAAAATACAATAACACTGATCCACAATAATTTATATATTACCTCCATTTGTATGATGTAAATTAGTTCAATCAGCAATCGACAAATATCAATCTATTGCACTTATAGTCCATTGAAGTAGATAATGAACTGTGGGAAGAATAGAACAAAATAATCACAGATATGCAAATGCGGTATACAGTATTTTTTTCAAGATCTGAAATATTTTCTTCAAAATTCTTCTATAGTTCGTCCAGTTCACTCGTAAGATTAGTATTGAGTACTTCATTTTTTCTAATTGGTTATTTCTACCTCATGCTTTTATTTATATTTAATAACATAAGAATCTATAGTCTCTATTTCTGAAGCAGATAGGGAACAAAAGAGAAGTGAAAGAAATAGATCCACAAATTTCTGTAAGATGGAAAATAGCAAAAAATCAAGGTCGAATCCTGATATTAGTTTCTATCGGGTACATGAATATTTATCATTTTACCTTGCTTATATAACTGTTCAGCTGTGCATTATTTACTTGCAACTGTGGTGAATCTTTTTAATTGATGCATTTCATATTGTATTTTGAAAATTCAATTATATTTTCCAGTACTACTTTACATTTGCGAATTTCAGATTGGTTGCCATCATCCTTTATTTTGTTTAAAATAGCATTACTATATGCATGGTACTTCTTTTATTGCATAACCAAAATATAACTACCTATCATTTGACATTCATATCTTTCCATTAGATTAGGTTCTCATGTGTATTACATGCTTAAAATATAATAGCTAACATTTGGCTTGCATATGTTTCCATGAAACTGGTTTCTCATGATACTTAGTCATATTATTATGCTATTATTTTGGATGTTTGAATTACCATGAAAAATGTTTGATATTACTTTCACTAGTGATGAAGATCATCATATACAACTTGTGATGGTTGATTCCATAACCATGATGAAGAACATAAGTGATATATGTAACAAAATATTGTTTAAACTTTCATTTTAATCTTAATTTCAAATGAAAAATGCATATTATATTTGAACAATTTCAAACTTGGTAAAAAATTATAACTTTTTAGCATTGCATGCTCAATTTTTTTCCACTCAAAACCTCATTGGTCTTTATTATGGCATCTAATTTTCATCTATTTTCTCATATTTGTAATTTGCTATATTAATAGAAAACACAAATAGAGTTTTTTTTACATTTAACTAATTTTTTGATGAAGGGCTTATGAATTAGAACTTTGATCTTCATGCAACATCCTGCATTTTTAGATAATTAAATAATCAAATAACGATGAACAGTGAAAATAAACATTTTTGAATTGTCAGAATATGGTCTCAAAACTTATACCATTGTATTCATGGCGATTTCCTGATAATTTCCATATATAACTTGTAGAAATCCGAGTTAATACGAAGAAGTTACGAGAGAAACGAAAATTAGAACAATAAATAAATAAATAAATAAATAAATAAGGCTTATGGGTCGACCCACGGGTCGACCCACAGTGCACAAGAGTAGATCCTAAGGTCGACCCCTGATGAGCACAGGTCGACCCATGTTTTCCTTGGACGTGAATTCATCCAGGGACGTGCCGGGCCTATTTAATTCAATTTTTGTCCAATCTCAAACGTTGGTTTCTAGATCGAACGATCCGCAACAAGCCTGTGACGTGGTTGCAGCAGATTCGGTCCTAAAATCCAATGGTTTGAGATCCCCAAACTCCCCAATAAATAGGACCCAAGGCTATTTTCTTACAATAAGATTTTTTTTCCGAATTGGGTTCATTGCCAGAGGCTGAACCCTAAATAGAAAATATTTCCATGGAGAAGATCTTATTAATAAAAATATTAGACACCTTAGAAAGGGATCTAGGAAGGCCATGGAGCAAAATAAGGACGACCAAAGCTAAGGATGACTGATGAGTGGATTTAAATTATATATCTTTTACATTTGTGATATATTATCATTAGATTCCTGTTAATATTTTAATTCAGTATTTACTTTAGTAATTAATTTTGTTAATTAGTTTTGTTGAGACTTTAAATTTTATATGAGAACTTATATTTAATTCTTACTTACATGAAAAGAAAGAACGAAATCTAATTAAATATGAATAATATTAGGCTTAACAGTTATAGATAAAGCCTTAAGCCTAAAATCAAAAAATTTACAGTAAATTATGCTAAAGCGGGAGAAATAAATCAAAAATGGAAAAATCTAATAACTTGATTTAGAAGTAGTGATAGATTAGTTGGTTGGTTTAGAAAAGAGAGTACATTTCCATAGTTTAATATTGCAAAAATAATGATAAACGCAATTGCAAGAATAAAAGAAAATAAAAGGGAATTAGTGTAAAATAGAGACATTTATGTATTTTGCATTACCCAATAGTTAAAGAAATAATAAAAGAAATATCTTGCAATTTCAAGTTATTGTTTATAACATTATTTAGTATTAAAATATGGAAATGGATTTTTAGGACAAGTTTTGTAACCAACTAAATAGAATAGAACTACTTTATAGAATAAAAGAGAATAAAGTGAAGAGTTAAAGAAACTAAAGAAAAAATCAAGTTAACTATTTGACAAGATTAGAAACAATAAACATAAATGTGCCTAGATCTACATTTACTAGTAGAATAAAAGCAAAGGAGTTATTATGATAAGTAAATTTGTGATATTTGGATGTAGTCCCAAGATAAGATTGTCAAATAATATAAGAGAACTAAAGAGAATTCAATATCATAATAAAAGAAGACAGACAAGAATAGAAAAGAGACGCTTGCAATTGTATTAATAACATGTAGATTATAAAAGAATATAGTAGTAACAATTGCAAGTATAATTATAACGTAGGTTATAATTAGAGATAATAGAAAAGGCTTATTTTAAAACTTACACTAAGTTATTAAGCAAACATAGAAGAAAGGCCTATACCAACAGAATTCCCTTTCAGTAAGGAACCGATGGTCTCGTAATAGTTAGGTGAGATTGAGACATGCTTTTGCTGATTAGGGTAAGTAAGTAGCTAATAGAGTTGGAAAAGTAAACTAAACACATAATAAAGATTTGACGTAGGGTCTAATAAAATGGTAAGATGCGTTTGGAGCATCCCAAAGGATGAAGAGCATAACAAAGCAGTTCATCACAAATTTTTAGCATAGAAGAGCATGTCCAATTTAGTTAATTTGGGCGAGAAGGAAGTACGATACTTCAACGGGACGTTAGGGTACTCTAGGATGGCCCTCTGGGGTAGGCCTAACGAAGCTGCACCAACGGAGGCAGGTCTGTAGGTGTTCCATCAAGAGAGTATGCCTGACTGCTTTTGCATTGCAGGCCTAACGAAGCGGATCTTTGTAGGCAGTCAAAAGGTTGATGAATGAAGTAGGATATTCATATGACACCGTACTTTGACTTGCGAGTAGGTTTAATGGGCATGACCCAAAAGGATAGTCGCATGTGGAGATCAAGCTATCATTAACCAAGAAGAGTTAAGGAAAGGCTAGACTTAAACCAACATGGTAATGATTCTTTCACTATCGAGACATCGAACGAGGGGCGCACCCAATTGGATGTTTAGATTGTTTGCAGTAGGGCACAGCCACTTAGCTCTTTAGAGGTCTTTCGATTAGTTGAGGGGTGGCTACGTAGGGCCATAGCCATGATAAGAAAAGAAACAGACCGGGTAGAATATCTGTATTGTAGGCCTAATGAAGCTGTTCTTTACGGATATAGAAAATCTCTAACTAAGTTCCGTAAAAGGTAGACCTTGTTAGCAGATTCAGAGAGTAGAAAGAACGCTTACGTATGGTCCTCAAGGTACGCACTTGATGGTATATTGTGTTAGTCCTTGAGATGATGGTTTTGATGACAACAACCTTAGAATAGAGTATAAAATATAAATACTAACAATATAAGTTTAGATATATATGTATATGCAGGATTTAACAATGCATGTACTAAGAATTAAGACTGTACAGTATAGATATTCAACATATCAAGATTGAAGACTCATGAATATCAAAATTATCAAGAGTTCAAGTAATTTATCTTTTAATTAGAAATTTTGTTAAAACTCCTAGAAAGGCATTGGCATCTTAAAATCCAATTTATTCGTGGAATGGAATCCACTTCGAGCCTGTTAAAGGGATGGAAACCTAAGTAGGATGGAACCTACGAAAAATCCAGTGGAACATTGTTTGTATCCGTTAATTTTTATTCAAAATGATTTTCACAAAATTATATCTTGTTTTCAAAAAAAATTCAAAACCTTCCTTTTAAAAGTATCAAAAACATCTATCCTGATTTCAAATACTTTTAGCCTCAAAATAATCTTTAATTTCAAATTCAAATTATCCATAGTTTCAACTATCTTTAATAATAATATATTTAATTTTTAAATGTTTATACTTAGATTTAAACATAAAATTATAGTAAAATTTTGTATATATTATTATATATATTTACTTATGTATTTTAACTATAGACAAGTATATTTATAAAGTTTAAAATAGTTTTAATATAAAATAGAAGTTATTTTCAAAGAAAAAGAAATCACCAAAAATTCCTTTGGGATGTCGACATGCTCAACTTACCCATGTCGACATAATGTTAGTTGGTTTCAAAATTTAAGTTTCAAAAGAAGTGTCTATTCGTCATATCTTTTCACGAATGGACATGGCTGTTGTTCTTCTATAAATAGGGGATGTTTTCAATGAATTTTGAATACAGATTTTCTGGTTTTTCACTCCTCTTCTTCTTCCACATTTCTTATACATATTCCTACCATTTCTCTACCAAAATCAACATTGAATCTAACTATATTATCTCTGGTTTGATTCTCTATCACTATCTCAACAACATTCTCAGTGCTATTCAGAGTTATATGCTTCTCTGTAATCAATTAAACGAGAAAAGGTGTGATTGTGGCCTTGGAAATCAATCAAACGAGATAAGGTGTGATTATAGCCTTGGAAATCAATTGGGTGAACTTGTTGCCCGGGAAACCAAGTATCTCTACCCAGAGGATTGTAAATATGGCTCGAGGGTGTAATTGTAAAGATTGTTTTTGAAAGGAAATATGTACTTGTGTGCGGGACTGGATGTAGGGTAACTCCGAACCAGTATAAAATTCGATGTGTTCTTTTCTTTACTTGCTTTACTTTATATTTGCATCTGTTTTTGATTATGTGATCATATCTATGTCTGAATATTGCATACATTTGTGTTCAAATTAATAAAAACTCAAAAAGATTTAACAATTCTCTAAAACACTATTCACCCTCCTCTAGTGTTTATCCTAGCCTTAAGATCCTTAATCCTCATTTCTCACATTTGGTATCAGAGCAAGGTTTTCAAAGTTTCATAATCTGATTTTTGAAAAAGTTTTCAAAATGGCTACCAACACTGGTATTGTTGCTATCACTAGTATCCCTATCACTAGTTCATTTGTAGAAGATCACTCTACTGCCAGATCATTACTTTTTAATGGAAGTAACTATGCATATTGGGCATGTAGGATGAAAATATATTTACAGTCTGTAGGATTAGATACTTGGAATATCACACACACTGAATATTCTGAACCCACAACTGACTTTGCATAGTGCACCGCTGAGCAAAAGACTGTTGCACAAAATAATTCTAAAGCAATGAATATTCTGTTTTGTTCACTTGATAGAAATGAATTTAATAGAGTCTTAGTTTGTAAGTTTGCATACGAAATCTGGAAAACTATGCAAGTGACTAACGAAGGAACAAGCAAAGTTAAATAGACCAAAATTTCCATGCTCACAATTCAGTTTCTATTATTTAAAATGGATTCTAATGAGTCTATTTTAGATATGTATAGTAGATTTCAGGATATTGTTCATTCTCTAATATTCTTGGGGAAGGAATTTTTGGAAGAAGATCAAGTCAGAAAAATTCTAAATTCTCTTACTCCAGAATGGGATCGAAAGACACTTGCGATCGAAGAGGCAAATGACACCAGTACTCTAAAGACAGAAGAATAAATTGAAAATCTAATGTCGTTTGAAGTTCAAATGATCGAGAGAAGAAAAAGCAAAACATCTAAAAAGAAATCAATGGAATTTAATGCATTAAATGATGGATCAGACTCAAAAAGCGATAATGATGAAGAGATAGCCTTTATGACCAGGAATTTTCGGAAATTTCTGAAGTACAGAAAGATGAATAATCTCAAGAGAAATAACTATAAGAACTCTGGAAATTAGAATGTAGTGCCAAAAAAGGTCAAATGTTTCAACTGTGATGAACCTGGGCATATCAAAATAGACTGTCAGTATCCAGATAAGCAAAATCCTCCTATAAACAATGATTCAGTAAAGAAACAAAAGCGTGCATTTACTGCTACTCTAGATGACTCAGACTCTTCCTCAAGCGATGATGATCAGAAGACAGATTATTCAAATTTGTGTTTTACGGCAGTTCACGATTTTGATGAATTCAGAAAAACGGACACAGAAAAGGTACACATGTACAATACAATTGGTTGAAATTGCATGCTTAGAATTAGATGCTTAATTGCTTGAATGATTGATTTTGAATTGGTGTGTTATTTGAATTTTAATTTTTTACTATTATTTTATTTATTTTTTATTATATTATTATTATTATTATTATTATTATTATTATTATTTTATATTTGTATAATAATATGTTATTGAAAATACTATAATTCTAATAATATTACAGATATATAGACATTAAAAATAATAAATTTATATATATATAGGAAAGAATAAATCATAGAAATTCATAGGCACATGTCGACATGGTCCCTACTATGATGTCGACATGGGTACTAGAATTTGAAATTCAAAATTCGAATTCAAATGGTTGAAATTCCCTCCATCTTTTCACTTCATTCAATTCTCTGAAAAGGCATCTTTTGACCAGAGAATATGTCCTTTGAGAATCTATTTATTCATTATCTTTCATCATATCTTTTCACTCTCATTTTCAAATTCAAACTCTCTCTTCAAAACGTCGAGCTCTCTACTCTCTACTTTAATGGCTTCTTCGAGCAATTCCTCCACCATGAGAATTTCCAAAAAGATAAAAGAGCAACTCTTCAATGATCCGGAGGCAATTAAAGCATACATCAATTATGCTAACTATGCAAAAGTCCATCCCGGAAAGTTTGCTACCATTCAAGATTTTTCTTCTTATGAAATTGATTCTCTTTTTGCAAACAATCATATTCCTAGTCTTATTGATGCTTCTCAAAATGATTTTGTTTGCTATCCAAACCTTGTCAAAATTTTCTATACAAATTTAAACTATGGATTTTACAATAGAAATGAGGATGAAATTTGGAGTAGTGTCAAAGGCACTAGAATTATTTTGAATTATGATTTTTTGGGTACCATTCTCAATTGCAAAAGTACGGGAATGTATCTTTCTAGTTTTAAAATCGATGAAAATGATCGTGAGATATTTCATCACATTTTCGAAGGGAATGATGATTTTGAATTTAAAAATCTAAATTTTCGACCAAAAGCAAGAATTGTCAATCTTCTTTTGCAACATACTTTGACCCCAAGATCGGGGAATTTTAATAATCCTACTTCAAAAGTTTGCAAAGCACTTTTTGCTATTTTTGAAAACTATGACATTAATTGGGCGCAAGTTATTTTGGATGAACTTCGTCCTAAAAATCTTGAAATGGGTGAGAATACTTTGTATCATGGAATTTATCTCACTCGGATTTTTAACTATTTTGGAGTGGATTTCAAAGGAGAAGAATTTTTTTCTAGAAAAGTTTTCAATCATTCCAACATTTCGCTTATGAAAATTCCATTAGTTTTTCTACTTTATGAGACTCTTGCCGAAAAGGAAGAGCGTTTGGCTCATGAGGGGATGGAAGAAAAGGAAGAGGAAGAAGAAGAGGAAGGGGATGAAATGGAAATCGAAGAAGAAGAGGAAGGTGAAACTTCTTTGGAAAGCATCGACTATCCTCCTAATCCATCCAACAAAACTCTTCTTAAAAACCAAAAGACCATTGTTGAGAATCAACGAATTCTTAAACGATCCGTTAATAAGAAGTTGGATAAAATTTCATGCAAGATGAACAAATTTATTTCCAAAGTCAGCAAGAAGCTTGGATTATCTTCATCATCTTCATCCTCTAACTAGTTCTACCTTTTCGTATCTCGTTGTATTTATTTTAGCTTATTTTGATTTGAATGTTCGTGTAGTTCTTTGTGTTTAATCATTGTATCGTCTTAGCATGAAATGAAATGGAATTTCTTTTCTATTGTCTAGCTTATCTTATCTCCAAAATAAATGTTAGTATATTATATAAATATATATATACACAATTATTTACAAAATCAAAATAAGTCACAAAAATTCACTGCCCCATGTCAACATACCATATGTCTGTTCATTTCAAATGAATTCCGACACCTATAAATACCTATTTCTTCCAGAATTTATCACTAAATATTATTTCTTATCTACTCTATCTCTCATTCTTCTCACAAATCCAAATATGACTAATCCAATTCATAATTTATCCAAGAATTCTGAAGAAACTCTTAATTCATTCAAAAATATTCTCTCATTCATTCTTCGTAACCAGCGACACTTAGAATTGAGTCAAATGCAGATGATCAAGGGGCAAGAAAGGCATTTCTATGCAATACGATGGATGATTTTCTCCCTGCACAAGGATGATAACGAAGCACATCCTCCAATCTCTCTCACCAATGACAATGAAAATTGGGATGTTATTAAAGCAGACCCTGTTTTTGGAGAAGAAGGATGGGTGGAAGTTTCTCGTAATGTTTGATTTTATTGCTTTGTTTGAATTGTTTGCTTTGATTGATTTGATTTCATTTGGTTTGATGTGGATTGATATTTAGTGTGGATTGATGATTGTACAAAACATATATAAATATACATTTGATCATTGTTTGATTATCAAGTCTGTCAGTTTAAACTATCTCTTAATATACTATTATACACTTCGTTGTATAGTTTATTAATACAGGTATTTTAGTCCAAGAATGAGGGGGAGTTATATAGTTTGGAGATGTTTTTTTTGTTGATGACAAAGGGGGAGAAGTATAAAATAAGGAAGTTAGGCATAGATTAAGGAGGAGTTATTAGGATAGAAGTAATATTTTATAATAAAAGGTTGTCATCGTCAAAAATGGGGAGATTGTTAGTCCTTGAGATGATGTTTTTGATGACAACAACCTTAGAATAGATTATATAATATAAATACTAACAATACAAGTTCAGATATATATGTATATGCAGGATTTAACTATGCAAGTACTAAGAACGAAGACTATACAGTACAGAGATTCAAGATATCAAGATTGAAGACTCATGAGTATCAAGATTATCAAGAGTTCAAGTAATTTTTGGAAATTTTGTTAAAACTCCTAGAAAAGCACTGGCATCTTAAAATCCAATTTATTCGTGGAACGGAATCCACTTCGAGCCTGTTAAAGGGATGGAACCCTAAGTAGGATGGAACCTACGAAAAATCTAGTGGAACATTGTTTTGTATCCGCTAATTTTTATTCAAAATGATTTTCACAAAATTATATCTTGTTTTCAAAAATTTTTCAAAACCTTTCTTTTAAAAGCATCAAAAACATCTATCCTGATTTCAAATACTTTTAGCCTCAAAATAAACTTTAATTTCAAATTCAAATTATCCGTAGTTTTAATTATCTTTAATAATAATATATTTAACTTTTAAATAGGGCTTTTTAGGCTCAAGGAAAAAGTTAGAGAAAAATTTAGTCTCAGGGACAAGAAGTTTGTTTTTTAGGCTGAAGGACACTTTTTAGTGTAAATCACAGAATGATAGTTGTAACTATCATTGTCAGTTTACACTAAAAAGTGTCCTTCAGACCAAAAAGAAAACTTGTTGTCCCTGAGACTAATTTTTTTGCAACTTCTTCCCTGTGCCTATTTACCTGTTTTAAATATTTATAGTTAAATTTAAACATAAAATTATAGTAAAATTTTGTATATATTATTCTATATATTTACTTATGTATTTAAATTATAGACAAGTATATTTATAAAGTTTAAAATAGTCTTAATATAAAATAGAAGTTATTTTCAAAGAAAAAGAAATCATCGAAAATTCCTTTAGGATGTCGACATGCTCAACTTACCCATGTTGACATAGTGTCAGTTGGTTTCAAAATTTAAATTTCAAAAGAAGTGTCTATTCGTCATATCTCTTCACGAATGGACATGACTGTTGTTCTTCTATAAATAGGGGATATTTTCAATGAATTTTGAATACAGATTTTCTGGTTTTTCACTCTTCTTCTTCTTCCACATTTATTATACATATTCCTATCATTACTCTGCCGAAATAAACATTGAATCTAACTAGATTATCTTTTATTTGATTCGCTATCACTATCTCAACAAGATTCTCAGTGCTATTCAGAGTTATGGGCTTCTCTGCAATCAATTAAACGAGAAAAGGTGTGATTGTGGTATTGAAAATAAATCAAGCGAGATAAGGTGTGATTGTAGCCTTGGAAATCAATAGGGTGAACTTGCTGCCCGAAAAATCAAGTATCTCTACCCAAAGGATTGTGAATCTGGAGGGTGTACCTCGTTGCCTTGAAATCGAGGATGTAACTGTAAAGATTGTTTTTGAAAGGAAATCCGTACTTGTGTGCGGGACTGGATGTAGGGTAACTCTGAACCGGTATAAAATCCGATATTCGTTTATTGCTTTTACTTTATATTTGCATCTGTATTTGATTCTGTGATCATATATGTGTTTGAATATTGCATACATTTGTGTTCAAATGAACAAAAACTTAAAAAGATTTAACAATTCTCTAAAACACTATTCACCCCCTCTAGTGTTTATCTTAGCCTTAACATCCTTAATCCGTATTTCTCATATATTGTGGATGTCCAAGCATTAGTATAAGCTAGTGCGGACGCAGTTTTATGTTTTCATAGTAGACGATGGAACATCTGTATTGTAGGCCTCATGAAAATTTCTTTTAAAGATGTAGTTACAGCATGCTCTAGGAGAAAGACGATGGAGTCCTTTTCGAGGGGGATACGGAAGGTACTAAGGGTAGTACCTAGGACCGATGCGGTCATTGGACATATAGCTACATATATATTAGTTATTAGGTTTTAATCTACTAGGGAGTAGATAGGTACGATTCACGCGTAGAAGCGAGAGTATTATAAACCCAATATACCTGATATAACAGAAAATGGAAATAAAACGGTATATGAGAATTAAGATTAGAAGTGTATAATTTGTCCTACCAGTAGAACTTTAGTTCTGACCCCTTCCTCATAGCATCCCACGGGTGGGTAGATGACAGAGACTTTTCAGCCTTGAGACACTTGTTTAGAATGTGTTATTATCTTAGCGAGTATTTACTTACTATTATATTTTAGTCAGTTTCGCTATGAGATATTTATTTGAGCTCTGATATATTTGTTTTTGCCTATTTGCAGGATACCAGATACCCAACTCGGGCTTCAGTGGACTTGGATTTTAGAATTTTTGCGAAAAATACAGAACCACCGGAACTGGGTCTTTACACTTCATTTTCCCACTACTGTCAAAAATATCAATTTTGTATTAGTTGTATGTAATAAATGTGGATGTTAAAGTTATAGAATTTCCCAATTTTCTTTTTCAGTTAATATAGCATAATGAACATTTCGTAAATTATTTGATATTAGGTTGTTTTATGGTTTATTTCTCAAGAACTTTTAAGTTTTTAACAACGTTCATGGTATAACTTTTAGATGGACATGTAATAAACATCAATGTTATGTTAACATCAATGGAAAACAAATACTCTTACCAATAAATACTCTACCTATTTATGCTCAGAAGTTTTATAGTATTCATAGTACTGCTCTATATTGACCATGCATTTATCGTGATAAAATTAGCTAATCTCATTAGTATTTCCATATGCATATTTCATATATAAATAGCCTAAGATATTAAAGAGAAAATGTCTTTGTTACATTCAAACATTTGCATAGAAGTACAAAACTGATTTTGAGTATAATTAGTTAGAACATGTAGATATTTCAGATTCCTATACCAAAAGAAGAAGAAAAGAGGAACATATATCATTAATTCCCTTTTAATATCTTAAACTTGCACATAACTACATTTTATTTATGCTCTCCGTCTGCCTTTTCATTCTTTCACATATAGGTTTCTTTGGTAAAGTCAAAGATGACTAATAATGCATGAGTATTTCACTCCAAGACGGTGATGCCCCGTCCTGAATTGGAAATATTAGAAGAAGTTTATCTGTATACTAATGTTGTAGGATATTAGCGAGCCATTAATATATTCATACATGTGAGAGTGAGAAGATGCAATCCTTATGTCCATTTACATAGCATAAATGTTATAGTAACATCAATGGAAAATAAATTCCTTGCTGATAAAATTTTCAAGCCAGATTCTCATTATGGAATATAATTATTGTTCAGATAACTAACCGACTAACTATATATACATGTAACATACATACATGTGTGTGTATGGGTGCTTCATGGTGTGCCTTTTCATGTCTAATCTATTGAGGGAATAATTTGAGGTCACTTTTATATTTGACCAGTGTGTATTTTTTTAATTTTATTATAATGTAAAAATGATAGGTGCCTTTTTTGTGCAGCCAACTTTGGTTGGTTTGCATAGGTCCAATAATAGAAGCCAAGTAGTTTATTTTCAAAGAAACCTCATTTAAATTTGTTTTAGAGTATGGTTCTCTGACATTTACAACCGGAGCAAATATGTGCAAAGGATTTTATCATAGTACATCGGAAATCTAATCTCAAAGCTTCATCACACTGTCACAACTGTTGATATATGGGTAAACTTACCATAGGTCGGTTTGGCCAACCCTTTCTTTATGATTTTATCTACAACTTTATTAAACTGTTATATGATAATCACCTTTTGATATATTATACTGTTGAATTTGGATGATTCAAATATTCATTAAAAGGGAAAGAAATTAATTAATTGATTCAATCAAATCAATTAATTTAGCTGATATATGGAAGGATATTTTAAGGAAACTAATTAATTAGTAAATCAATTAATTAGTCTGCTATATGAAGAAATAAATTATTAGGCATGGAGAATAAAGGAAAGATATGGAAACGAAGATTACGCCATCTATTTATACTAAAATCAAATCACGCAAATTGAAAAGATATCCGCGTAATCAGTAAATTGATTTGCTTAATCTCCAAGCAACCCTTCATTATCAAGTCTATATAAATGAAGGAACTTTATCTTCATATGAACAAGCAAGTGTAGCATCCACCATTATTCTTTCCTCTCTCTTTTGTACTCTTTTCTTTAGTGAAATAAAAAGTTGTTGGGTCTCCGTGGACGTAGGATATTCATATCGAACCACGTTAAATCTTCTGTCTTCTATTTCTGTTATTTTTCTGTGAGACTGCATAATTCTTTTTAAGTGTCATTGGTATCTAAATAGGCAATACTAGATCCTGAACAAATAACCGCTTCCGCTCAAATTAAATAAAATAAAATTTCACTACAGTTTGGTATCGGAGCTAGTGTTATTGTTCCTGTTTGGATATTAATGGCTACTTCTAGTAAGTCTGTTGGCAGATCTGGTGTCAATTATGGAGTAACACGTTTTGATGGAAAAGGAGATTTTGGTACTTGGAAGATGAAGATGGAGGCTGTATTGAAGAAGGAGAAGACTTACATGGTTGTTTCTACGCCTGAGAAATTGAAAGGTATTGATGCAGCTGACTTGGAAGAGATGGAAGATGAAGCTCTTACAACAATTCAGTTGAGCCTTTCAGATGAAGTTCTTAGAGAATTCTCTCAGAAGAAGACGGCGAAAGAACTATGGGATGCATTATCAGATGCATATCAAGACAAGTCTCTCACTAATCGGATTATTCTTCAGCAACAACTTTATTTGTTCAAGATGAAGCCTGGAGCTGATCTCATGGAGCATGTAGATGCTTTACGACTTTGATTATGAACCTGAAGGCAGCGGAAGTTGTTATTACTGATGAGGCTCAAGCTGTGATCCTCTTATGTTCCTTGCCTAAGGAGTATACTGCTTTTGTTAATTCCATGATTTATGGCCATAGTAAAATTAGCCTGTCTGATGTAAAGGCTGGTCTTCATAATGAAGTATTAAGAGGTAGATTGGCGAGCACTAGCTTGGATAGTGATACTGAAGGCTTATCTGTTCAGAGAGGTAGAGGCCAAAGCAGGTCGAAGAAAGGTGGAGGACGGAATTATTCACGGTCTCAGTCTAGGGGGCCTAAGAATTTGACTTGCCATTATTGTAAGAAACCAGGGCACTTCATAGCACAATGTCCCAAGCTTGAAGGTAGAAGAAAAGATCCAAAGCAAGCCTCATCTTCTACAGCGGAGAAATCAGATACAGAAAGTGACACCGATGTATTTACAGCTTTTGGCTCTTCTGGGAAGAGCAACTTATGGCTGATTGATTCTGGCGCATCCTATCATATGACACCTGATAGGAACTGCTTTTCCGCTTATCGTGAAATTGATGGAGGAGAAGTTCTGATGGGTAATGATGCTTCTTGCCGTATGGTGGGTGTTGGTAGCGTGATGATTAGGATGTTTGATGGTGTTATTCGTACGATCACTGATGTTAGACATGTACCTGATTTGAGGAGGAGCTTGATTTCTGTTGGGGCGTTAAGTAGATTTGGCTTGAAGATTGTAGTGGAAGGAGAGAAAATGAAGATATCGAAGGATTCCATGATTGTTATGAGAGGTGTGAGGGCAGGAAATCTTTATCTATTAAAGGGCACTACAGTAATTGGTGAATCAGCTTCTGTTACATCTGTTAATTCGGATTCTTCCAGATTATGGCACTTACGGATGGGTCACATCGGTGAGCGCAGCATAGATGAGTTGAGAAAACGAGGATTGATTGATGGAGTTCATCATCCAAAACTTGGTTTTTGTGAAGGGTGTGTTCTTGGAAAGCAGACGAAGATTTCTTTTGGTACAGGAAAACATGAAGCAAAAGCTGTCTTGGAGTATGTTCATATAAATGTCTGGGGTCCCTCCCCTTGTCCGTCTTTAGGTGGAGGCGGATATTTTGTTTCATTTATAGATGATTTCTCTCGTAAAGTATGAGTATACTTTCTTCAGTCAAAGAGTGAAAATTTTGCCAAGTTTCTGAAGTGGAAATCTGTGGTTGAGAAGCAGTCAAGGAAGAAATTGAAAGTTCTCCGTTCAGATAATGGCGGTGAATTTGTATCGTAGGAATTCATCAATTATTGTGATTCTGAAGGCATTAAGAGGCATTACACCACACCAGGAGACCCCCAGTCTAATGGAGTTGCAGAAAGGATGAATCAGACATTATTGGAGAGGACAAGATGCCTTAGACTGACTGCTAAATTGAAGAAGGGGTTTTGGGCTGAAGCTTTATCAATGGCGGCTTTCCTCATCAACCGCACACCTTCCACTGCCATAGATATGAAGATCCCTGAAGAAGTACGGAAAGGAGAGCCTGTCAGCTATTCATTTCTCAGAGTGTTTGGTTGCCCAGCTTATGTGCATGAGAGCAAAGGGAAGCTGGAACCTAGAGCTCGCAAGTGTATTTTTCTAGGTTACAGAAGAGGAGTGAAAGGATATAGGTTGTGGTGTCCTATTAGCAAGAAGATCATTATGAGCATGCATGTGACTTTTGATGAGAAGGCTATGTTGAAGGTGGAGCCTTCCTCATCGGATGACAATGAGAGGACATGTGAAGAATACCAGACACAAAGCAAGTCATCTGTTGATTCTTTCCATAGACGTTCAAATGGTGTTTCCGATGACACCGTGGTTGATGAGGATAACGCTGGTACAGAGGATCAAACTCAAGGTGGAGCTCATTCGGAACCTAGGCCTGTCAGACAAAGAAGAAAGCCTAAGTGGCTTGATGAGTTTGTTGGATTGAGCATCGAAGATATTAACTTCGATGATATGGCAACATATGCTTTGAATGTTGTCCATGATGAGCCCTATGTTTATAAAGAAGCCATCGCATCAGTTAACAGTTCCAGTTGGTTAGTTGCTATGGAGGAGGAGATTGAATCATTGCAGAGAAATCATACTTGGGATTTGGTGCCTCTTCCCACCGACAAGAGAGCTATTGGATGCAAGTGGATCTATAGAGTGAAAGACGGCGAAAATGGTAATCTCAGATACAAGGCAAGGTTAGTCGCAAAGGGGTATGTTCAGAAGAAAGGGGTAGAGTATCATGATATCTTTGCTCCAGTGGTTAGGCATACTTCTATTCGTATTCTTTTGGCATTGGTTGCTCATTATGATATGGAATTAGAGCAACTAGATGTCAAAACTGCATTCTTGCATGGTGATCTGGATGAGGAGATTTATTTAAAGCAGCCGGAAGGGTTCATTGACAGTAGCAGGCCAGACTATGTTTGCAAACTCAATAAATCTCTATATGGACTGAAGTAGTCTCCTAGACTATGGTATAAGAGGTTTGATAAGTTTATGCTTTCACAGGGATACTCTAGAAGTTTCAAAGACCAGTGTGTTTATTTCAGGAGATGTGATGGTGATATGATTTATTTGTTGTTATATGTTGATGATATGCTGATTGCATCTCGGAGTATGGTCAAAATTAAGGAGTTGAAATCGAAGCTCAGTAGAGAGTTTGACATGAAGGATTTGGGAAAGGCACAAAGAATATTGAGTATGGAGATAAGCAGGGATATGAAGCGAAGAGAGTTAAGGCTCACTCAAGCTCAGTACATCGAGAAGGTCCTCGCTCGATTTGGAATGGAGAAAGCTAAACCGGTTGGCACTCCATTAGGCTCTCATTTTAAGTTGTCAAAAGACTTATCTACCTCATCGGAAGAAGACAAAAGGTATATGGCTAATATACCTTATTCTAGTGCTGTTGGTAGTCTTATGTATGCGATGGTGTGCACAAGATCAGATTTGGTCCATGCAGTGGGTGTTGTGAGTCGATATATGTCTAACCCAGGCAAAGAGCATTGGTAAGCTGTGAAGTGGATTCTTAGATATCTTCGAGGCACTTCTTCGGTGGGCTTGTTATATGGTGGAGTGGATGGTGACATCTTTCTTAGAGGATACTGTGATTCTGATTACGCTGGGGATAGAGATGCTAGGAAGTCAGTGTCGGGCTATGTTTTTACACTTGGCATAGGCTCGATTTCATGGAGATCAAAGCTGCAATCTATCGTAGCTTTATCGACTACCGAAGCAGAGTTGATATCGATTGTGGAAGCAACAAAGGAAGGATTGTACTTACTTCAATTGTTGGATGATCTTTCAATGGTGCAGCGAACACTAGAGCTATTTTCAAACAGTCAGAGTGCGATTCATCTTGTAGAAAATCAAGCTTATAGTTCACGGACGAAGCACATTGATGTTAGAGGTTCTTTCTTATGCTTGAGGAAGAACGAAGAAAGATCAAATTGTTAAAGGTGAGTACTTTGGATAATCCTTCAAATATAATGAAAAAGTCACTTCCTAAGGATAAGTTTGAGCATTGCTCAAACTTGATCAGTTTGATACCTGTTACTTGAGCGCCATGGGGCGCTAGACCCAACAACTTATATGTTGATTATTTAATGATAAGGTGATGAAGAGAGATTGTTATATTTGAATCAAGGTGGAGTGTTGAATTTGGATGATTCAAATATTCATTAAAATGGGAAGAAATTAATTAATTGATTCAATCAAATCAATTAATTTAGCTGATATATGGAAGGATATTTTAAGGAAACTAATTAATTAGTAAATCAATTAATTAGTCTGCTATATGAAGAAATAAATTATTAGGCATGGAGAATAAAGGAAAGATATGAAAACGAAGATTACGCCATCTATTTATACCAATCAAATCACGCAAATTGGAAAGATATCCGCGTAATCAGGAAATTGATTTGCTTAATCTCCAAACAACCCTTCATTATCAAGTCTATATAAATGAAGGAACTTTATCTTCATATGAACAAGCAAGTGTAGCATCCACCATTATTCTTTCCTCTCTCTTTTGTACTCTTTTCTTTAGTGAAATAAAAAGTTGTTGGGTCTCCGTGGACGTAGGATATTCATATCCGAACCACGTTAAATCTTCTGTCTTCTATTTCTGTTATTTTTCTGTGAGACTGCATAATTCTTTTTAAGTGTCATTGGTATCTAAATAGGCAATACTAGATCCTGAACAAATAACCGCTTCCGCTCAAATTAGATAAAATAAAATTTCACTACATATACATCTGAATTATGTATACTAGAATAATCTCTACAATATTTTGATGTTTATTTAGAAAATCAAATGCATTGAGATGGTGAGTCTGGTTGAAATCAGATCAGAAGAAAAAACAGAAGATGAGACGAAGGGAAAGGGAATTGAATGGTGCAAAATCATTCCTAACATGCAATACATTTTATGAGAGTGTACAATAGATTTGATTATATCTTTGTTTAATAATTAATGCTTCTATGATATTTTTGGATCAAACCTTGCCTAAACTAAATGAAAATTTGTTAGCTTGGACAAATTTTTGTACCGTTAATTTTTAGTTCATCACAGTGTTTGTTATAACTGCTTAATAACTTACTACATATTTATAGTTGATCGCATTAAAAGTATCACAGTAATGGCATTATTGTGGGATTGCAGTACTTGCAAACATTTATTTTATTGCGTTCAACTTTACAGTTACAAGTATATTTTGTTAATTGTTGGAATTTGAATAAAAGTTTATACTTTGTAAGATGTCAAAATTTTAACCTATCATTGGAACATGCTACTTCGTAAGATGTTAAGTTTAAATGATGTGCTTCCCTTGAAACTTTTGAGTAGGATATGACAAAAAGTACAACTAGAGCTGCAGATTGTTCCTCCTTGGATGATCACCCTGTTTCTCCTTCAACTATGATAATAAGGAAGGGGGAAGTCAAAAAATCAACGAGAAGCATGGATATTAGGTAAATCTTTACACTTCATATTAGAGGCATCCTTGTGCTTATGAAGTTCATGAGGCTAATTTTGGACATGCTATAATGTAGTACATTATGTGATTAGTTATATATGCGGTTCAATTCTTTGATATGAAATCAAAAGATCGGAGTTTCGACAACACTGTGGTTTGTTGTATGTTATGAATTTGTATATCTCGAGGTAATGTTTTGTTCCTTTTGCCAATGTCCAACCGATGTCTTAAAGCATCCAAACATTGCAACGGCAGAGTTAGATAATACCGTGACATGGCAAAGTTGACACTATAAAATACTCCACTTGAGGAAAGGTAATCCAGGTTTTAGAAACTCGGATATGTCTAGATGGCTAATTCACTAGATGTTGTTATCTCCACCATATAAACCACCACTGCAAATCCTAAACTGAACACATACTCACTAAAATGAAAGTCTTGCATCTAAACCGGTTCAAGATTCCATTTTCCGTTTCTGTTTCGGTCATTAGTTATTTTAAAATTTCTGGTTCCGTTCCGAAAATTTCGAAAGTTTCGCTTTCCGATTTTTTAATTTCGGTACATTTTTAGCTTTATTTTGCTATATTCGCTAATAAATATCCAATATTGTCATAAATTTATGGTACGTTTTTTACATTACATATAAAATACATACTTTAATTAAAAAAACATTATTTAAGATTTTGTATTGTTCAATTGAGATATTAAAATTTTGATTAATTTTGAAAATTTTGAACTTTTTGTTATGATTTGATGTAAATTAACAAAAGCATAACAGCTTTTTTTATGAAATTACATGATTTCTTGTCCATTCATTTATTGTTCCGTTTAATTTGTTTTTTTAATTACTATATATTTGTTGTATTTTTTTTAATTTTTTATAACTTTTTCAATATTTAGAAAGAAAATCTGGAATTTGGACTGCAACCAAAATTTTAACCGAATTTAGTTTCGGTTATGAGCGGAACCGGAACGGAATCACCGGAATTCCACCAGAATTTTGAACCATGACCTAAATTCTAACTGCCACTTCAAAAATAATATACCATATGAACAATTATTTCACTTTTTCAAGCATGTTTGGTGGTTAGATGATCGATAACATACATTGCTTTTCCCTGATAAAATGTAATTTTTACTGCGGATTATTTTTGGGATGTTCATTGACTAACCAAAGAAGCTAATAACTAATCTTAGTTCTCCACGTTCTTGCTGGAAGTGAGAGATGGAAATTAAGCAAGTATTTCAATCCTCCTCGAAAAGAATAGACAAAAAAATGAGTGACAGTTGCAACAAGGAAATATTGAGGAACTAGCATGTAGGTCAATAGTAGTTAATAAGAAACCACCAAATTGGTTGTAATGAAGAGAAGAAACCAATGTGCTCATTGAAAATGGTAGTAAAGATGTTATGATATATGAAGTTCAAATACCTAAGTAAATGCAGACCCACATGGACATACAAATATACTCGTATTTAAAAGTGAGTTAATAAAATATTTAAAAAAAAATCACAGTTTTATAATATAGTCCAAGTCATTTTAGCAAAAATTAATATATTCAAAATTCATGCTTGACTCGATATAAATAATGCAACGTCCAAGAGAACCTCCGAAATTCGACTAAGTAGTAGGAAATTGAAACTTGATTAGTTGTATCAACCATAAAGCACATCACATGTCAATCAAATTTGAAAAATGAAAGAAAATGAAATTGTTGGTTTGTACCATTGAAAGCCTCTGAAATTAAACTAAATACACGACTTCAAACATATAAACGTATAATATTAATAAGAAGTTATTTAAGAAATAAATAAAGAGCATTGTCACTGACACTATAATACTTTTGGATGTTAGGGGATTATTATTTTTTACTTATTTTTTTTACTACGAGGAGCACTAACAAGAATAACTCCCTCATAAAATTATAATTTAAATCGACTAATTTGCCTACTTTTAGCCCTAATTCCTTTAATCTCAATTAATCTCATTCTTTGATCTTTAATCCAAATCAGTAACCAATGGAGAAATCAAACTTATTTGCAGATGAAATTCCAAACGAAAAAAAACAAGATCAACTTTTACTCAAGAAAAATCAATAATCTCGGGTTTTGTAGGCAAGGTTTAACGTGTTTCTCAACCAAACAAATCAATGTATGGTCGTTATTTGAAATAAAATTCGAAAGGACATGAACGAAATAAATAGTTTAATTCAACAACCCCTGTCGTTTAACTTATTCATTTGTTTTGGCAACCTATTGTCAATTTTATGGTTTTAGTCCGGCATACCCTCATTGAATTTGATACTTTTTTTAAAATTAAAATTTATTTTAAATTCAGTTTTTACTTACAATTTTTTGTTCTCGTCATTTTCTTTGTTTGTATAAGAGCAGAAAGGGAGAAAGAGTTGCTTTGAATGTTTACTTTTACTGTAGAGTTTTGAAATTTTTAACTGTTATACGTCTAGTATACCAAAACAGAGAATAATCAATTATAAACTCGTCGCATAAGTTTATAAATTAGATTTCCACTACACTGGAATTCTGTAGTAATTATTATAACAATATGAATGTTGTAAATAAATTACAACAACAGCGTTATACTATTTTGAATAAATAGTATAACCAGAATAACGGATAGAATATAGAATAATGTATATAAATATACAATCAGAGTAGAATTCTAACCGGATTATGTCCGAGGCTCGTCGTAACGATTTCCTTAAGAATTTTATTTCAAAATTCTCCCAAGATACAACAGACGTATTCTGCTCGAGATTGTAATGAGTTTATCACTCTGTGATTTAGAGTATGGTAGCAGAAGAGAAGAAGAAGATTCGGATTCTGAAAAATGAGTGAGGAAAGTGATCAGTTTTCCTTCTTATTTATAGTTGGTCCGTATCCCTTCCGAACGGTCGTGTCTGCACCCGTTCGCTCAAACAGTCGCGTCCGTACCACTTCGTACAACCGCATCTGTTCACCCGCTACTGTTTTGCCTGCGCCTCTTTAGTCGGGTCGCACCCGCTCGCGCCGCATCTGTCCGCCTCGCACCTGCTTGCTTCTAATAGGTCGCACCCGCTACTGTTCGCGTCTATTCAACTCGCGTCCGCTTTCCTTCAAATTACAGGCCCAGCCCAGTTTCAGCCGAATCCCAGAACCGTTAAACAATGGCCTAGCAAAAAGAATGGTCATTTTAGACCCGTACCCGTACCCGAGCCCGACCCGGTTGGACGGACGGCGGCGGCGCGCACGCGTGTGTGATGGTGATGCATGATCTCCCTCCTCACAACGAAGCATACATTTGGGAGCCCCAGGCCCCCAACCTCCACTTGAGAAAGACATATATAAACTATTATACCTCTCAACAAATAGGCGATGAGGGACATTGTATATTTACATTCAATATTTTCTTTTAGGAATTCCAACAATCCCCCACATGAATGATAATATACATATCCCCCACACAAAGCGAAATATCACAGAGTATATATGGAATAATGCTTTATCGTGGATAAGTAGATATTTCACTTTGAACTTTCCCTAGTTAAAACTTATCGGATCTACTTGGCTAATCGGTGAATTATTTCACCTTGAACCGTCGGCCTTTATTGTATATCCAGACAATAAGACTTACGAAGCATTGATTGCCTTCTCATCCAACCTCTTGGTTGTGTTCATTTTGGTCCTGAACAATTTTTGGTTATACGAGTGTTTTTGTGACGCCCCACCTCTATGCTCACAATAACAAAGAGTATTAAAAGAAATACTGTCTGTTATTACGAAGAATAAGGCTGGATAGGAGCGGCCATCCGTAGTTAGGCCTTACACTAGTATTGGTTATCTCGATAGGAGTGGTATATATTTTTATTTCTCATCTCATATTTATTTACTCCCATCGACATACCCAATTCTAGTATAAAACGAACTACGATGGTTCATAATAGTTTAGGACAATATATATATTAATAAAGATAAAGTAAATGCGGAACACAAATATAACAGAAAGTCTCATATATATATATATATATATATATATATATATATATATATATATATATATAACTTATGTCAGTTGATATACACGTGATACAATACATATGATACAACTACACTGTTGACTCTGGAAATTACATATACAAGTATATTATCGTGAATAATATACATGGATATACAACAGCCTATACAAATACACTGACTACTAAACATGACGACGACTACTCCATAAGATATGAAGAGACTTCACAGCTCAAGCAGCAACTCAAAGTAAAATATCAACAACCTGTAAATACTCGGTCTGACCCGAGTATTACATTCAAAAGAAAATAATACACGGGTCAGTCTAATTCAAACTCAGTTATTAGTGCACAGAAGCAATAATAATTAAATATGAATAGATGACAGTCAAAGTAAATTCACCTATCCGATCCTTTAACAAGAAAATCGGATAACGGTGAATATAACACATAATAGTGTTAAACAACAAATCAGCAGATTCAAATCATCAACAGAGATAAGTGAAAAGAATATCAATGAAGATAATTTAAAAAACATCAGAATTGCCTAAAAGGCAATCAACAACAAAATCCAATTATTAAATAATAATTAGAAACTCAGAATCTAATTATCAAATAGATAATTAGATAACAACAAAATGATCAAATCACCCAATCAAATATAATATCAATATTGAATTGACAACCCGAAACAATTTCATCAATTGAAATAAATCAATTTAAAACGTCAAATTCTGAATTGGCTGCAGTATACGCACGCGTGCACTGCCTCGCCAATACAGTGATGAAATACACAAAAGCTCAATGAAAGCTCACAAACGAGCACAAGGTCAAACCCGAAATACCGGATTCAACTCAAGTATAATTCGAAAGAGAAGCAAAATGCAAAGGTCAAGTCACGGCAATCATGACTCAACTCAATGCAACGACCAAAGTCAAGGCAACATGAAACTGAAGATTAACTAAGTAAAATGCAAACTGACACGGCGATTCACACATCAAAATGCACAAGTAAAGCCACTATATAATGTAGCAGACACATGTACAGGGTCAAAGGCACAAGCACATTGTGAACTTATATGGGACAACATTAAAACCATCCCAGACTAGTTCAGGTAGCACAAAGAATGGCCAGAAACAACTATAAGCAAATGCAAACTACCCAGTACACAAGCAAATCCAAATGTCAAATGAAGACAACAACATAGGATATTCCAGATCAGGTGAAAAACATGCACAGGCAAAGGCGGTCCAGCATGAGGCAGTAAAGTAATAATTACAACCAGGTTACTGATGTAGGTGGCACAAGGAACTGCCGACTAAACAGGTTACTGATGTAGATTACTCGGAGCAATATACATGAAGTGGAGTTGAAACCGAGTCAACAAAATGAAACTGGAAAAATGCATATGAACATGATAGTAATAGTTCAAGGCACAGTAACAACTACATGAAACTGAGATTTCAACTTAATTAGAAAATGCATATAAACATGATAGTAACAGTTCAAGGCACAGTAACAACTACATGAAACTGAGATTTCAACTTAATTAGAAAATGCATATGAACTCAGGTGGAATGCAAACTTCAAAAGGTCGAAACTGTTACAACATAAGGCAATCAAAGCCATGACAAATCCAAATATGCAAACTGTCTTGCATATGCTCAAATAAACATGACTCATAACGTCTTTGTAGAAGATGAGGAGAATCCAGTGCAGACTGCACATACTAATAAAACAACAATCGGCATATATATGTATGCATATGATTGATGCTCAACAAATTACTAACTGCTATTAAAATAGCAGCTCATATAACAAAATAGGTCAATCGAAAATCAATGTCACGACATGAACCAACAGAGAATTCAAGTGAAAACAGAGTGGTACAAGTGCGAGCCCGAACAAGACTCGAATGCTATCAGACTTCAATTCAGTAAACCCATTAGGTATGCAGACCAAAGAGCAGAAGTAATCTGGATCGATTGCCATCAACTCAGAGACACAATACACACTTGAGGACAAAAGCATATAGGCATCAAGCTACAAAGCTCAAGCTATAGCACAGAACTACAGATCAAGCAACAACCAGAATACATGAATGCACATGAGGACCAGACTACACAATGAATACAATGCAACAAATGAATGTATCACTCTTGAACAAGACAGTCGTCAAACCAGAGGCTCGGACTCAAGTCAGTGCCAACAGCAGTATAGATAAATGAAGACTGCATGATGATATTCAACATGCTATGCAACCTGAACCATGTACTACAAGTAAAAAGACAAAGAAATACAAGCTAATAGCTCATGCTATAGATCAGGTCCAAGTCAGTTATTCACGAAATCAAAATTCCAGAGATCAAAAAATCATGGTAGTCAAAGAAATCAACTCGAAGGCCAGAGAATTCAAAGCCTTGTAAATCACCATAAAAATGTAACTTAAATCAACTGTCTCAAAATCATCTCAAGGCAGAAAAAGTATCGACATCGAACAAAAAGAAATCAAATCGAAGCCAAAGACCACGAAAACAGAATAAGCAAGCGAGGTCGAACGAATTCAAATTAGATGTGAGTAATATAAATTACTCACCTTCCACCGAAGAGCATAACCGATCGATCGGCAAGCCATCTCGAGGACCAACTCACCAGATCGAAGCAATTAAAGTCGAAGCCTTGGAAATCAAAGAACCAATCGACGAAAACCCGAAACCCTAATTTGAAGAAAGGGGGACGAGCACGCCATTTTTTTTTCTTTCGTACGTTTAAGGGTTTGTAAAAATGAATCACCAATACGAGAGAGAGAGGGGAACGGTTATCAACAAGTATCACAGTACCTAAAGTAACATGGGCCTTTTTTTTTTAGCCCGTTTAATCCCTTTAACCAATTTCTTAAAAGAATTTAAACCGATTTTAAAAACTTCAATTAGCAATTAGCTAGCACAATCATCATTTAATGATGATTATAAATTGGGCGAAATCCCGGGTTGTTACAGACTCCCCTCCTTATAAAAATTGCGTCCCCGCAATTTTCATAATGAAAGCCGTCAATAACAATTATTTTCCTAACATAAACTGGTTAAGCTAGAAAAATAAAGGTAGAGAATTCATCCGCCAAAGAAAACTTTTGATTTCATAAAAGAAATTCACAAATTTTCCACAAAATCTAACTATCAATAGATAATCAGAAAACAGCAAAACTGAATCAACAATATTCAATTATCAATTAGATAATAAGAATACAGAAATCTCAAAATAGCAATTTCTAATTAACGATACGATAATTAGAAGACAGCAAAATCTAATTATCAACAAAGATAATTAGAAAACCAAATCACAAATTGCAAAACCGCAAATATCTAGTTACCAAAGCGAAAATCAGAAAACAACTAAGGTCTAATTATCAAAAACTATAATCAGAATTCTCAAATCAACAAATATTCGATTATCACAATGATAATCAAATTTCAAATCAACAAATATTTAATTATCAAAAACGATAATTAAATTTCAAATCAACAAATATTCGATTATCAAAAACGATAATCAAATTTCTCAAATCAACAAATATTCGATTATCACAATGATAATCAAATTTCAAATCAACAAATATTTAATTATCACAAATGATAATCAAATTTCTCAAATCAACAAATATTCGATTATCAGAAACGATAATCAAATCAACAAATATCCGATTATCACAAGCGATAATCAGAAACAACAAATATTCGATTATCAAAAACGATAATCAAATCAACAAATATCCGATTATCAAAAACGATAATCAGAACTCATATCAACAAATATTCGATTATCAAAAACGATAATCAAATCAACAAATATCCGATTATCAAAAACGATAATCAGAACTCATATCAACAAATATTCGATTATCAAAAACGATAATCAAATCAAAAATATCTGATTATCAAAAACGATAATCAGAACTCATATCAACAAATATTCGATTATAAAAAACGATAATCAAATCAACAAATATCCGATTATCAAAAACGATAATCAAATCTCATTTCAACAAATATTCGATTATCAAAAACGATAATCACTCATATCAACAAATATTCGATTATCAAAAACGATAATCAAATCTCATATCAACAAATATCCAATTATCAAAAACGATAATCAAATCTCATATCAACAAATATCCAATTACCTGCAGATAATTGGAAACAACAAATATCTAGAATCAATTAAGATAACTAGAAAATCAACATAAAAGGTTGGATCGATCCCATCAGATGGCGAGTTTTAGCTACGCCGCACGTGCATCTCATATGGCCGAAGCCTACCAAGTACCCATCATAATTTTGGCGCCCATCATATGACCCGAAGGTCCAACATATGACCCAAAGGTCTGGTACTGGTATTTGACCCGAAGGTCCATCATATGACCCGAAGGTCCTCATAGTGGCTCGAAAGCACACGAAAATCATCATATATTCAATTAACGAGTCCGGAATTAACCGAAATAGCAAACGCACATGTCCCATAACCACGTGTTTTACTAAATTGTTTAAATCTCTTCATCGTTTCCTTGAACGTGTAAAATCATCAAAATAATCAAACAACAAATGTTTCAATTAACGAGTCCAGAATTAACCAAAATAGCAAACGCACATGTCCCATAACCACGTGTTTTACTAAATTGTTTAAATCTCTTCATCGTTTCCTTGAAAGTGCAAAATTGTGTATTCCAAAAATAACGTTTCACATTCTCAAACGGACAAGTCCGGAATTAAGCGAATCAGTAAAAGAAAGGGGTCATAATCCTCGATTTTTCTGAAACGTTTAAGTCACTTTCTCATTCTTCTGAAAACGCAAAATGCAAAACTTCTGAAAACAATTTCATTTATTTCACAAAAGTAATAATTTACATTCTCAAACGAACAAGTCCGGAATTAAGCGAATCAGTAAAAGAAAGGGTTTATAGTCCTCGATTTTGCTGAATCGTTTAAATCTCTTTCTCATTCTTTTGAAAACGTAAACTGAATTTTTTTTTTTTGAAAACAATTTTTATTTTAAAACGCTTTTTATAATCACGTGATTAAAACAGCAATATAAGTAGCAATTCGAAAAGAAATTGCATTTCTCAAAACACCGTAAAAACGGATCTCAAAATCAGCATTGCGGAATAACCGCTTGAAAATCCACTTTAAAATTTGACGGTTACTGAAGTCAAAGCGACAGTAATTTTTAAATGTCAAAATCTCATCAAAATAATTTGCATCAAAATAAAATATAAGTGAATTTTCATTCATTAAAAATGTCAACAAAACACCGTGCTTTAAAATATAGCATTGGTGTAAAAATCCCGTTATAATAATAACGGCAACAAAATACGTTTCATAACCAAGCATCGGTTCAACGTAAAATTAATGTAGTAACGTGCAATTCGTATTTGCACGTACACTACCATATAAACAAAGAAATTACTCAAATATATCTTCGATGAAGATATTTCAAAACAGCAAAATCTAATCAACATGTTATTAGCAACAAAGGAAACCAGCAAAATTTCAACAAAACCACATAGCTGCAATCACTTCGAATCCTCAAATCGGATTCGAAATTTTATAGAAACTAAAATAAACACAGCTATGTAAACAACAAATGAAATTTATTTCAATTTCATACTTTGATTTTTAAATCAAAATAATTATCATATGTACTCAGCGAAGCAGTCACATTGTTTTCGCTGCGCACTCTGATAAACAAAGCACAAATCAATCAATCATCAAAACTCAAATCAACTTTTATTTTTAAATAAAGGTATTTAAAAATTTCCATCATATTTTCAAAACTTTGGTTTTGACTCAAAGCACATATAAAACATCGACTAATAGTTGTAACACATGTTCCATCTAAGTTATGTTTTATATTATGTCCTAAACCCCAAGCTCTGATACCAACTGTGACGCCCCACCTCTATGCTCATAATAACAAAGAGTATTAAAAGAAATACTGTCTGTTATTACGAAGAATAAGGCTGGATAGGAGCGACCATCCGTAGTTAGGCCTTACACTAGTATTGGTTATCTCGATAGGAGTGGTATATATTTTTATTTCTCATCTCATATTTATTTACTCCCATCGACATACCCAATTCTAGTATAAAACGAACTACGATGGTTCATAATAGTTTAGGGCAATATATATATTAATAACACAGATAAAGTAAACGCGGAACACAAATATAACAGAAAGTGTCATATATATATATATATATATAATTGATGTCAGTTGATATACACGTGATACAATACATATGATACAACTACACTGTTGACTCTGGAAATTACATATACAAGTATATTATCGTGAATAATATACATGGATATACAACAACCTATACAAATACACTGACTACTAAACATGACGACGACTATTCCTTAAGATATGAAGAGACTTCACAGCTCAAGCAGCAACTCAAAGTAAAATATCAACAACCTGTAAATACTCGGTCTGACCCGAGTATTACATTCAAAAGAAAATAATACACGGGTCAGTCTAATTCAAACTCAGTTATTAGTGCACAGAAGCAATAATAATTAAATATGAATAGATGATAGTCAAAGTAAATTCACCTATCCGATCCTTTAACAAGAAAATCGGATAACGGTGAATATAACACATAATAGTGTTAAACAACAAATCAGCAGATTCAAATCATCAACAGAGATAAGTGAAAAGAATATCAATGAAGATAATTTAGAAAACATCAGAATTTCCTAAAAGGCAATCAACAACAAAATCCAATTATTAAATATTAATTAGAAACTCAGAATCTAATTATCAAATAGATAATTAGATAACAACAAAATGATCAAATCACCCAATCAAATATAATATCAAAATATTGAATTGACAACCCGAAACAATTTCATCAATTGAAATAAATCAATTTAAAACGTCAAATTCTGAATTGGCTGCAGTAAACGCACGCGTGCACTGCCTCGCCAATACAGTGATGAAATACACAAAAGCTCAATGAAAGCTCACAAACGAGCACAAGGTCAAACCCGAAATACCGGATTCAACTCAAGTATAATTCGAAAGACAAGCAAAATGCAAAGGTCAAGTCACGGCAATCATGACTCAACTCAATGCAACGACCAAAGTCAAGGCAACATGAAACTGAAGATTAACTAAGTAAAATGCAAACTGACACGGCGATTCACACATCAAAATGCACAAGTAAAGCCACTATATAATGTAGCAGACACATGTACAGGGTCAAAGGCACAAGCACATTGTGAACTTATATGGGACAACATTAAAACCATCCCAGACTAGTTCAGGTAGCACAAAGAATGGCCAGAAACAACTATAAGCAAATGCAAACTACCCAGTACACAAGCAAATCCAAATGTCAAATGAAGACAACAACATAGGATATTCCAGATCAGGTGACAAACATGCACAAGCAAAGGCGGTCCAGCATGAGGCAGTAAAGTAATAATTACAACCAGGTTACTGATGTAGGTGGAACAAGGAGCTGCCGACCAAACAGGTTACTGATGTAGATTACTCGGAGCAATATACATGAAGTGGAGTTGAAACCGAGTCAACAAAATGAAACTGGAAAAATGCATATGAACATGATAGTAATAGTTCAAGGCACAGTAACAACTACATGAAACTGAGATTTCAACTTAATTAGAAAATGCATATAAACATGATAGTAACAGTTCAAGGCACAGTAACAACTACATGAAACTGAGATTTCAACTTAATTAGAAAATGCATATGAACTCAGGTGGAATGCAAACTTCAAAAGGTCGAAACTGTTACAACATAAGGCAATCAAAGCCATGACAAATCCAAATATGCAAACTGTCTTGTATATGCTCAAATAAACATGACTCATAACATCTTTGTTGAAGATGAGGAGAATCCAGTGCAGACTGCACATACTAATAAAACAACAATGGGCATATATATGTATGCATATGATTGATGCTCAACAAATTACTAACTGCTATTAAAATAGCAGCTCATATAACAAAATAGGTCAATCGAAAATCAATGTCACGACATGAACCAACAGAGAATTCAAATGAAAACAGAGTGGTACAAGTGCGAGCCCGATCAAGACTCGAATGCTATCAGACTTCAATTCAGTGAACCCATTAGGTATGCAGACCAAAGAGCAGAAGTAATCTGGATCGATTGCCATCAACTCAGAGACACAATACACACTTGAGGACAAAAGCATATAGGCATCAAGCTACAAAGCTCAAGCTATAGCACAGAACTACAGATCAGGCAACAACCAGACTACATGAATGCACATGAGGACCAGACTACACAATGAATACAATGCAACAAATGAATGTATCAGTCTTGAACAAGACAGTCGTCAAACCAGAGGCTCGGACTCAAGTCAGTGCCAACAGCAGTATAGATAAATGAATACTGCATGATGATATTCAACATGCTATGCAACCTGAACCATGTACTACAAGTAAAAAGACAAAGAAATACAAGCTAATAGCTCATGCTACAGATCAGGTCCAAGTCAGTTATTCACGAAATCAAAATTCCAGAGATCAAAAAATCATGGCAGTCAAAGAAATCAACTCGAAGGCCAGAGAATTCAAAGCCTTGTAAATCACCATAAAAATGTAACTTAAATCAACTGTCTCAAAATCATCTCAAGGCAGAAAAAGTATCGACATCGAACAAAAAGAAATCAAATCGAAGCCAAAGACCATGAAAACAGAATAAGCAAGCGAGGTCGAACGAATTCAAATTAGATGTGAGTAATATAAATTACTCACCTCTCACCGAAGAGCATAACCAATCGATCGGCAAACCATCTCGAGGAGCAACTCACCAGATCGAAGCAATTAAAGTCGAAGCCTTGGAAATCAAAGAACCAATCGACGAAAACCCGAAACCCTAATTTGAAGAAATGGGGACGAGCACGCCATTTTTTTTTCTTTCGTACGTTTAAGGGTTTGTAAAAATGAATCACCAATACGAGAGAGAGAGAGGGGAACGGTTATCAACAAGTATCACACTACCTAAAGTAACATGGGCCAATTTTTTTTTTTAGCCCGTTTAATCCCTTTAACCAATTTCTTAAAAGAATTTAAACCGAATTTAAAAACTTCAATTAGCAATTAGCTAGCACAATCATCATTTAATGATGATTATAAATTGGGCGAAATCCCGGGTTGTTACAGACTCCCCTCCTTATAAAAATTGCGTCCCCGCAATTTTCATAATGAAAGCCGTCAATAACAATTATTTTCCTAACATAAACTGGTTAAGCTAGAAAAATAAAGGTAGAGAATTCATCCGCCAAAGAAAACTTTTGATTTCATAAAAGAAATTCACAAATTTTCCACAAAATCTAACTATCAATAGATAATCAGAAAACAGCAAAACTGAATCAGCAATATTCAATTATCAATTAGATAATAAGAATACAGAAATCTCAAAACAACAATTTCTAATTAACGATACGATAATTAGAAGACAGCAAAATCTAATTATCAACAAAGATAATTAGAAAACCCAAATCACAAATTGCAAAACCGCAAATATCTAGTTACCAAAGCGGAAATCAGAAAACAACTAAGGTCTAATTATCAAAAACTATAATCAGAATTCTCAAATCAACAAATATTCGATTATCACAATGATAATCAAATTTCAAATCAACAAATATTTAATTATCAAAAATGATAATTAAATTTCAAATCAACAAATATTCGATTATCAGAAACGATAATCAAATTTCTCAAATCAACAAATATTCGATTATCACAATGATAATCAAATTTCAAATCAACAAATATTTAATTATCACAAATGATAATCAAATTTCTCAAATCAACAAATATTCGATTATCAGAAACGATAATCAAATCAACAAATATCCGATTATCACAAGCGATAATCAGAAACAACAAATATTCGATTATCAAAAACGATAATCAAATCAACAAATATCCGATTATCAAAAACGATAATCAGAACTCATAACAACAAATATTCGATTATCAAAAACGATAATCAAATCAACAAATATCCGATTATCAAAAACGATAATCAGAACTCATATCAACAAATATTCGATTATCAAAAACGATAATCAAATCAACAAATATCCGATTATCAAAAACGATAATCAGAACTCATATCAACAAATATTCGATTATCAAAAACGATAATCAAATCAAAAAATATTCGATTATCAAAAACGATAATCAAATCTCATATCAACAAATATTCGATTATCAAAAACGATAATCAAATCTCATATCAACAAATATCCGATTATCAAAAACGATAATCAAATCTCATATCAACAAATATCCAATTACCTGCAGATAATTGAAAACAACAAATATCTAGAATCAATTAAGATAACTAGAAAATCAACATAAAAGGTTGGATCGATCCCATCAGATGGCGAGTTTTAGCTACGCCTCACGTACATCTCATATGGCCGAAGCCTACCAAGTACCCATCATAATTTTGGCGCCCATCATATGACCCGAAGGTCCAACATATGACCCGAAGGTCTGGTACTGGTATTTGACCCGAAGGTCCATCATATGACCCGAAGGTCCTCATAGTGGCTCGAAAGCACATGAAAATCATCATATATTCAATTAACGAGTCCGGAATTAACCGAAATAGCAAACGCACATGTCCCATAACCACATGTTTTAGTAAATTGTTTAAATCTCTTCATCATTTTGTTGAACGTGTAAAATCATCAAAATCATCAAACAGCAAATGTTTCAATTAACGAGTCCGGAATTAACCAAAATAGCAAACGCACATGTCCCATAACCACGTGTTTTACTAAATTGTTTAAATCTCTTCATCGTTTCGTTGAAAGTGCAAAAGTGTGTATTCCAAAAATAACGTTTCACATTCTCAAACGGACAAGTCCGGAATTAAACGAATCAGTAAAAGAAAGGGGTCATAATCCTCGATTTTTCTGAAACGTTTAAGTCACTTTCTCATTCTTCTGAAAACGCAAAATGCAAAAATTCTGAAAACAATTTCATTTATTTCACAAAAGTAATAATTTACATTCTCAAACGAACAAGTCCGGAATTAAGCGAATCAGTAAAAGAAAGGGTTCATAGTCCTCGATTTTGCTGAATCGTTTAAATCTCTTTCTCATTCTTTTGAAAACGTAAATTGAATTTTTTTTTTGAAAACAATTTTTATTTCAAAACGCTTTTTATAATCACGTGATTAAAACAGCAATATAAGTAGCAATTCGAAAAGAAATTGCATTTCTCAAAATACCGTAAAAACGGATCTCAAAATCAGCATTGCGGAATAACCGCTTGAAAATCCACTTTAAAATTTGACGGTTACTGAAGTCAAAGCGACAGTAATTTTTAAATGTCAAAATCTCATCAAAATAATTTGCATCAAAATAAAATATAAGTGAATTTTCATTCATTAAAAATGTCAACAAAACACCATGCTTCAAAATATAGCATTGGTGTAAAAATCCCGTTATAATAATAACGGCAACAAAATACGTTTCATAACCAAGCATCGGTTCAACGTAAAATTAATGCAGTAACGTGCAATTCGTATTTGCACGTACACTACCATATAAATAAAGAAATTACTCAAATATATCTTCGATGAAGATATTTCAAAACAGCAAAATCTAATCAACATGTGATTAGCAACAAAGGAAACCAGCAAAATTTCAACAAAACCACATAGCTGCAATCACTTCGAATCCTCAAATCGGATTCGAAATTTTAAAGAAAACAAAATAAACACAGCTATGTAAACAACAAATGAAATTTATTTCAATTTCATACTTTGATTTTTAAATCAAAATAATTATCATATGTACTCAGCGAAGCAGTCACATTGTTTTCGCTGCGCACTCTGATAAACAAAGCACAAATCAATCAATCATCAAAACTCAAATCAACTTTTATTTTTAAATAAAGGTATTTGAAAATTTCCATCATATTTTCAAAACTTTGGTTTTGACTCAAAGCACATATAAAACATCGACTAATAGTTGTAACACATGTTCCATCTAAGTTATGTTTTATATTATGTCCTAAACCCCAAGCTATGATACCAACTGTGACGCCCCACCTCTATGCTCACAATAACAAAGAGTATTAAAAGAAATACTGTCTGTTATTACGAAGAATAAGGCTGGATAGGAGCGGCCATCCGTAGTTAGGCCTTACACTAGTATTGGTTATCTCGATAGGAGTGGTATATATTTTTATTTCTCATCTCATATTTATTTACTCCCATCGACATACCCAATTCTAGTATAAAACGAACTACGATGGTTCATAATAGTTTAGGACAATATATATATTAATAACACAGATAAAGTGAATGCGGAACACAAACATAACAGAAAGTCTCATATATATATAACTGATGTCAGTTGATATACACGTGATACAATACATATGATACAACTACACTGTTGACTCTGGAAATTACATATACAAGTATATTATCGTGAATAATATACATGGATATACAACAGCCTATACAAATACACTGACTACTAAACATGACGACGACTACTCCATAAGATATGAAGAGACTTCACAGCTCAAGCAACAACTCAAAGTAAAATATCAACAACCTGTAAATACTCGGTCTGACCCGAGTATTACATTCAAAAGAAAATAATACACGGGTCAGTCTAATTCAAACTCAGTTATTAGTGCACAGAAGCAATAATAATTAAATATGAATAGATGACAGTCAAAGTAAATTCACCTATCCGATCCTTTAATAAGAAAATCAGATAACGGTGAATATAACACATAATAGTGTTAAACAACAAATCAGCAGATTCAAATCATCAACAGAGATAAGTGAAAAGAATATCAATGAAGATAATTTAGAAAATATCAGAATTGCCTAAAAGGCAATCAATAACAAAATCCAATTATTAAATAATAATTAGAAACTCAGAATCTAATTATCAAATAGACAATTAGATAACAACAAAATGATCAAATCACCCAATCAAATATAATATCAAAATATTGAATTGACAACCCGAAACAATTTCATCAATTGAAATAAATCAATTTAAAACGTCAAATTCTGAATTGGCTGCAGTACACGCGCGCATGCACTGCCTCGCCAATACAGTGATGAAATACACAAAAGCTCAATGAAAGCTCACAAACGAGCACAAGGTCAAACCCGAAATACCGGATTCAACTCAAGTATAATTCGAAAGACAAGCAAAATGCAAAGGTCAAGTCACGGCAATCATGACTCAACTCAATGCAACGACCAAAGTCAAGGCAACATGAAACTGAAGATTAACTAAGTAAAATGCAAACTGACACGGCGATTCACACATCAAAATGCACAAGTAAAGCCACTATATAATGTAGCAGACACATGTACAGGGTCAAAGGCACAAGCACATTGTGAACTTATATGGGACAACATTAAAACCATCCCAGACTAGTTCAGGTAGCACAAAGAATGGCCAGAAACAACTATAAGCAAATGCAAACTACCCAGTACACAAGCAAATCCAAATGTCAAATGAAGACAAAAACATAGGATATTCCAGATCAGGTGACAAACATGCACAGGCAAAGGCGGTCCAGCATGAGGCAGTAAAGTAATAATTACAACCAGGTTACTGATGTTGGTGGCACAAGGAACTGCCGACCAAACAGGTTACTGATGTAGATTACTCGGAGCAATATACATGAAGTGGAGTTGAAACCGAGTCAACAAAATGAAACTGGAAAAATGCATATGAACATGATAGTAATAGTTCAAGGCACAATAACAACTACATGAAACTGAGATTTCAACTTAATTAGAAAATGCATATAAACATGATAGTAACAGTTCAAGGCACAGTAAAAACTACATGAAACTGAGATTTTAACTTAATTAGAAAATGCATATGAACTCAGGTGGAATGCAAACTTCAAAAGGTCGAAACTGTTACAACATGAGGCAATCAAAGCCATGAAAAATCCAAATATGCAAACTGTCTTACGTATGCTCAAATAAACATGACTCATAACATCTTGGTTGAAGATGAGGAGAATCCAGTGCAGACTGCACATACTAATAAAACAACAATGGGCATATATATGTATGCATATGATTGATGCTCAACAAATTACTAACTGCTATTAAAATAGCAGCTCATATAACAAAATAGGTCAATCGAAAATCAATGTCACGACATGAACCAACAGAGAATTCAAGTGAAAACAGAGTGGTACAAGTGCGAGCCCGAACAAGACTCGAATGCTATCAGACTTCAATTCAGTGAACCCATTAGGTATGCAGACCAAAGAGCAGAAGTAATCTGGATCTATTGCCATCAACTCAGAGACACAATACACACTTGAGGACAAAAGCATATAGGCATCAAGCTACAAAGCTCAAGCTATAGCACAGAACTACAGATCAAGCAACAACCAGACTACATGAATGCACATGAGGACCAGACTACACAATGAATACAATGCAACAAATGAATGTATCAGTCTTGAACAAGACAGTCGTCAAACCAGAGGCTCGGACTCAAGTTAGTGCCAACAGCAGTATAGATAAATGAAGACTGCATGATGATATTCAACATGCTATGCAACCTGAACCATGTACTACAAGTAAAAAGACAAAGAAATACAAGCTAATAGCTCATGCTATAGATCAGGTCCAAGTCAGTTATTCACGAAATCAAAATTCCAGAGATCAAAAAATCATGGTAGTCAAAGAAATCAACTCGAAGGCCAGAGAATTCAAAGCCTTGTAAATCACCATAAAAATGTAACTTATATCAACTGTCTCAAAATCATCTCAAGGTAGAAAAAGGATCGACATCGCACAAAAAGAAATCAAATCGAAGCCAAAGACCACGAAAACAGAATAAGCAAGCGAGGTCGAATGAATTCAAATTAGATGTGAGTAATATAAATTACTCACCTTTCACCGAAGAGCATAACCGATCGATCGGCAAGCCATCTCGAGGAGCAACTCACCAGGTCGAAGCAATTAAAGTCGAAGCCTTGGAAATCAAAGAACCAATCGACGAAAACCCGAAACCCTAATTTGAAGAAAGGGGGACGAGCCCGCCATTTTTTTTTCTTTCGTACGTTTAAGGGTTTGTAAAAATGAATCACCAATACGAGAGAGAGAGGGGAACGGTTATCAACAAGTATCACACTACCTAAAGTAACATGGGCCAATTTTTTTTTAAGCCCGTTTAATCCCTTTAACCAATTTCTTAAAAGAATTTAAACCGAATTTAAAAACTTCAATTAGCAATTAGCTAGCACAATCATCATTTAATGATGATTATAAATTGGGCGAAATCCCGGGTTGTTACAGTTTTAGAGAATAATAGCCTTTTAATATTCTCATAGAGCCGACCCAGCTCACACTAACATAGGTGATCGCAACCATTAAGAGTATCCTACATATACCTCACTTGTTATTTTCAAGATATGGTCATCATTAAAAAACATAGTTTTAACCTTTAAATACTTCTTTAGGCATGCATTTATGTTGTGCACCATAGGAATGGAGTTGGACTATGTCCATGCAAATGCATTACGTCTTGAGTTATTCAGAACTGGTTTGCCTATTGATCCTAGTCCGTGGGATCTCCAGTCGCTAGGATAGGTTTCCGTATAAGACAACTCTTTGTGGTTTAGGCTTTTAAACCCATTCCCCTCGATGCGCAGTTAATTTTCTCTCTTGATAAACCTTTAGTAAATGGATCCGCTAAGTTATCATTTGTTCTTACATAATCTATGGAAATAGTTCCATTTGAGAGTAACTGCCTAACTGTGTTATGGCGTCGACGAATATGTCGTGACTTTCCATTATACACAAAGTTGTGCGCTCTGCTTAGCGCAGCTTGGTTATCACAGTGTATGTGTATGGCCGGTTAAGGTTTAGGCCAAAACGGAATATCTTCTAAAAAATGACGAAGCCATTCTGCTTCTTCGCCTGCTTTATCTAAAGCGATGAACTCCGATTCCATAGCGGATCGAGCTATGCATGTTTGTTTAGTAGATTTCCATGATACTGCTGCCCCTGGTAGGGTAAAGACATAACCACTCGTTGATTTTGATTCCTCTGAATCTGCAATCCAGTTTGCATCACTATATCCTTCTAAGACGGCATGATATTTTCCATAATGTAAGGAATAGTTAGTGGTATTTTTTAAATATTCAAGCACTCTCATTAGTGCTTTCCAGTGTTCCTTCCCTGGATTGCTGTATGCCTGCTCAATCGACTTACCGCGTAAGCAATATCTGGTCTGGTGCAATTCATCAGATACATTAAGCATCCTATTACATGAGAGTATTCCAGTTGCATTACACTCTCATCAATGTTTTTATGCAGTACTTCCGATGGATTAAAAGGTGTATTTACTCCTTTAATTCCAAAATTTTGAAATCTTTCAATCACTTTTTCTACATAATGTGATTGAGATAACTCAATATCATTAGGTGTTCTTATTATTTTTATTCCCAAAATAATATCTGCAACACCCAAGTCTTTCATGTCGAAATTGTTGATCAACATTTTCTTTGTGGTCTCAATTACCTGAGTATTTGGACCGAATATTAGCATATCGTCCACATATAGACAGATCATCACATATGATTGTCCAAGTTGTTTATAATAAACACATTTGTCACACTCATTTATACGAAAATCATTTCTCATCATGACACTATCAAATTTTGCGTGTCATTGCTTTGGAGCTTGTTTTAGTCCGTATAATGATTTGACTAATCTACATACTTTGTTTTCATTTCCTTTGGAAATAAATCCCTCAGGTTGCTCCATGTAAATCTCCTCATCGAGATTTCCATTTAAGAATGCTGTTTTTACATCCATCTGATGAATCTCTAGATTATAGATAGATGCAATTGCTATTAGCATTCTTATAGAGGTTATTCGTGTTACCGGCGAATATGTATCAAAGAAGTCTACTCCTTTTTTTTGACGATATCCTTTGGCTACTAACCTGGCTTTATACTTGTCGATAGAGCCATCTACTTTCATTTTCTTCTTGAAAATCCATTTGCAGCCAATTGGTTTTATTCCTGGTGGAATATCAACAATTTCCCAAGTTTTGTTACTTAGAATTGAATCAATCTCACTTTGGATTGCTTCTTTGCAACACTCTCATTAGTGATTTCTTAGGAGACGGAACTGGAACTTTTGCCAAGCACCCCCACACTTTGAGGTATTTAAACTTGGTTTGTGTCCTTTCCATAACTCATATGGAATTGTAACCAATTTATTGTGGCGAATATGGTGATGTTGTTTGATGAATTATTCTATTTTTTGCACAGAACTGTTCAAACGGTGATTCGTATTCTCCACCTCGATCAGAGCTCAATATCTTGATCTTTCTATTTAACTGATTTTCTACCTCAGTTTTGTATTCTTCAATTTTGGGAAATTTATGTATCCTAATCTATCATGCCACAGTAAAATAGCGTGTTCAAGCAACATAAGAAACTTCAATTTTATTAACAGCACAATCAGAATACATAGTTTTATTGCCAACAACGGCTACATTTGCCTTAAATAGGCCATCATGCTGAGAAATCGGACTCGTCCATTTCCATGTTGTCAACTATATTCGCCTCTGAGTTGCGTTCCTTCTTGTGTCTGCAATCTCTAGCGGCGTGTCCCATTTTGCCACAAACCCAACATTCACCATTAAACTTCTTGGTCTGTTTGTTGTCTTTGGATTTGTTTTCAAGAGCTTTCCTTTTCTTCTGGAAATTCCTCCTTTTGTTTTTGGTCTTTGACCCTTCAGCCACAAATGCCTCATTGCTTTGTTTTGTTATCCCACGGTTATCTGCCTCAATTTTCAATCGGATTATGAGATCCTGTAAAGAGATTTCCTTATTTTTATGCTTTAGATAATTGCGGTAATCTCTCCATGACGGCGGCAGTTTTTCCGTGATGGCTTCAACCAAAAACGATTCTCCAACCATATGACCTTCCGCTTCGAGTTCATGAATGATGATTTGCAATTCGTGCAGTTGAGCAGTCACCGGTTTGAAGTCAACCATCTTGTAGTTCATGAATTTGTCTACAATGAATTTCTTAAGACTGATATTCTGCGTCTTGTACTTCGTGCTAAGTGCATTGCAGAGTTCTTTTGATGTTTTTAAAGGCTGATATACTTTGTATAACACCTTGTCGAGACAATTCAGAATATAGTTTCTGCAAAAAAAATCGGAGTGCTTCCACATATTCACCTCTGCTTCCTTGCCTAGTGCAGGAATCGGTTCCTCCTCCTCGAGGTACTTTTGCATACCGAGTGTGGTGAGATAAAACAACATCCGATTCTAGCATGTCAAGAAATCATCACCGTCTCCCATGAACGGTTCAGGTCTGTTGTGAGTAGTATTCTTTGAAAATTCTACTGTTGCCATCTCGGATTAGTAAGAAAACAGTAAAATTCTTAAGATGTTATACGTCCAGTATACCAAAACAGAGAATAATCAATTATAAACTCGTCGCACAAGTTTATAAATTAGATTTCCAATACACTGGAATTCTGTAGTAATTATTATAACAATATGAATGTTGTAAATAAATTACAACAACAGCGTTATACTATTTTGAATAAATAGTATAATCAGAATAACGGATAGAATAATGTATATAAATATACAATCAAAGTAGAATTCTAACCGGATTATGTTTGAGGCTCGTCGTAACGATTTCCTTAAGAATTTTATTTCAAAATTCTCCCAAGATACAACAGACGTATTCTGCTTGAGATTGTAATGAGTATATCACTCTGTGATTTAGAGTATGGTAGTAGAAGAGAAGAAGAAGATTCGGATTCTGAAAAATGAGTGAGGAAAGTGATCAGTTTTCCTTCTTATTTATAGTTTGTCCGCACCCGTTCGCTCAAATAGTCGCGTCCGTACCACTTCGTACAGTCGCATCTGTTCACCCGCTATTGTTTCGCCTGCGCCTCTTCAGTCTAGTCTCACCAGAGAGACTGTTCGCGTCTATTCAACCCACATCCGTTTCCCTTCAAATTGCAGGCCCAGCCTAGTTTCAGGCGAAGCCCAATAAACAAGGGTCATTTTAGACCCGTACCCGGTTCGGTCGGAAGGCGGCGACGCGCGTGTGATGATGATGCATGATTTCCCTCCTCACAACGAAGCATACATTTCGAAGCCCAGGCTCTCAACCTCCATTTGAGAAAGGCATGTATAAACTATTATACCTCTCAACAAATAGGCGATGTGGGACATTGTATATTTCCATTTATTATTTTCTTTTAGGAATTCCAACATTAACCAAGATCAAAAAACGAAAAAAAAAATGCTAACCTTGTTTCGGTTTCTTTCTTTTTTTGTTTTCTGGACACATAAATATTCGCCTTCGTACTAGGATTTGTGAAAAATACCATTAAAATCTTGTGTTAGGACCGCTATGTTATGATATCTGTTGGAGTTTGTTGTCGATCAACAATCTTTTACCATATACGACGATAACCTCCAATCCTAAACCATCCGACGGTGAGTCTTCAACCGTTAAAAATCAGTTTCTTGCGAACGGTGGTCTTTAGCTGAGAAAATAATACGTCATATCGTATTAGTAAGGACAAAAATATATTCATTATAATTCGTATTTTTGTGATATTTGCAACAGCAAAATGTGGCGTCTTCAACGCCTACTTTTTATGAACGGTGTAAATTCTTTAATTTTTTTAATCATGCTCAGACGTGCATATATATATATATTAATATCTATGGAAAATTGTATTAACTTTGGCAATGTTTAATAGATCCATCAAACATGAAACTCGTTCACCGAATATGTTGATAATATGTCCAAATGACACACGTCTTGCCAAGCTAGCTAAACTGACTTGCATGAATAGCGTGATGAACTAGCTACAGAACAAATGACGTAAGAGATAAGTTTGTGCATTATACTCATTTTGTTTCTATCTTATTTCAGAACTATTGTGGTATATCCATAGTATAACTATAATGGTGAGAAATTAATATCAAATCGAAATAATATGTCCGTCGAGATAACCTTCATTAAGTTACAAAGCCGTTTGGGTAAAATTTAAGCTTGTTTTTAGTTTCCGAAGTTTAGTCCAGGTAAGAATTTTCACTTACAGAGGACAGATGGTGTGCACGTAAGATATACATAAACGATGAAACATTATTGTCATTATGACAATGCAGAGTGAATGTCTTGCCAATGTGACGTATGTTTGGTTTGAAAAACACTTTGAATGTTGAATATTACCTGAAAATCTTCCCGATGGTCAGTGTTGTTGGTGAACCGAAAGAGGGGGTAAAATGATATAAAGGAGTTGAAAAGACAAAAGCGAATAATTTATCTCAAGTATTTTTAAGCTAATACTAGTGATTTAACTAAAATTATTGTCAAATTAGAAATTAACATACACACTCATATTTTAATGTTGTAGAAAACTAATAATCAGGTCAGTTTCAAATCTAATCGGGTTTTAATGAAACTGTATCCGACTCTAATAGTAACCAAGTCGGGTCTGGCTCTAGCCTAGATAATTAGAGCTCAAACAATATTCATATTAGCAAGGCGGGTTTGAATTGCTTCAGACCAAAACATGTATCATCGACAGACCTATATACACTAAATAAATCATTTGTTTTTTATTCTACTCATTGAAAAGTGTAATATACAGTAAAATCTATTTAAAAATGTTTGGCACTACATCGTGAATACAGGGGCCAACTGCCTTAAGTGGGGTACTGCGAAAGCAATGCTCCTTGGGACCACAATCGATCTGATCGGTTATGATACAGGGTCAAAAGAGCAACGTTTCATAGAAAAAATATATTGACATGTGATTTGTGTTATGTTTTCCCAGTGATATGTTGTTTCTAAGTACCGTTTCAAAAAACAACACGCTTCATAGAAGAATGGTACATGTTACCGATGCAATTTTTTATTTTATTACATATTATAAATATTTAATTCTTACAAACTTAAGTACATTTGTATTAATATTTATGCTTATCGGTTCATTTTTCATTTTTGAAGAAATAATTGTTTTGAAAATCATAAATATTTATGACCACATATATTATATATGGTGTGAAATAATAATGATGGTGCCGATGATGTCGATGATGGTAAAACTATTTTTGACTTCAAATACGATAGACATGTCATGGAAAAGAGGAAATTTATAGTCCTTTCTCTTTGTTTACACATTTGATGCGAGCAACGCGTCCAACATGTCTACAACGAGAATGGGGTGAAATATATTTTGTGAACGGAACCTCGTTTTGGTTATATGCACTGGTTATATACACAAGTATGCGTAACGATAGGACATGCTAAATTTGTTTAACATACATTACAAAACTTTAACAAACTAACATACACCGTAAATTACTTAATATGCATCCTTTACTACAAAATTTCCACTACTTTTATCCATTCTTACATCTTTTTTATCTTTTTTTTTAAGATTTTCAATATTATATTAGGATGAAACTCATCGAAAAACTTTAGTAAATTCTTTCCTTATGTACAACTTATTCATTTTCAACAAATGATTTCAACTTTTCAAAAAATATTAAATTAGTTTCTAAAATTTGAAGTGTTAGAAGAAAGCCATATTAAGTTATATTTTTGGATTTATTAGTTAAACGAATAAAAAAGAAATTAACTAATTGACCAAATATTATGATTTTTACAATATTTTAGCTTAGTTGATTATGAAAAAAATATGTTTAGGATTGTGAGGGTTAACGATTTTATTTGTCTACCTCGAAATCATAAATAGTGATGCTCTCAAGGCACTAGGTGTGTTCCACAAACATAATTCTAATGATAACACAAAATAAAAGTATAAAAATATAATAAATATCAAAACACAGATATTTATGTTGGTTTGGTTCACATGAATCCTACGTTTAGTCAAGAGATAATATTTTTATTATTGATATATGATGATTTCAAATTATACAGGGATGACTAAAAAGAATATCATACATTATTCTAATACTAATATTTTTTCAAGTATGACGTAGCCCCACTTTTGTGGCTTCAATGGTGTGGATGGCAGCTTATGTGGCTAGTACTTGTTGGGATCCATCGATATGTGTGGCTGAAGAGTTGGTTAATTCCAATAATCATTTGGCGTTGATGGCTTGTGTATTTAGGTTTACACATTACTAAATCGTGGATTAATGGGGATGTAATGCAGCAATAAATGAGGGATTATGGCACGTTAGCGATAGTCAGTTATGGAATGTATAGGGAGAAATGTAACATCCTCATCAAGACTCAAAAATGAACATCGATGATGTTGCACTCACCACCAGAAATATGTTCAAGTAACCAAACGTGATCATTATTTTTTGGACAATATTTAGTAACCAGAGCAGTTAAATATTTTTCATTACATAATTTCTAGTTACAATTTTCATAATCCTAGAAGTGCTTATGCAGGTGTAATATATCATAATCATAAATAATTGAGTCATGCCTAATGTATAAACATGCCAATAAGAACGCTCAACCAGTTATTGTTGGGTGAGTTTCGACCGGCTCCTTCCCTACCACCAAACCAGCTCTCGCCGGACCGGCTCCACACCATGCCCATCGAACCGCCTACCTCCTGAGCACTGCCGAACCACCTACCTCCCAAACAACACCGGACCAACCCACTCACAAGTCACCACCGAACCAACACATATCCACACCACTACCGAACCAGCCTAACCGGACCAAGCTACGCCCTCGATCGAACCGAGGCCTCTCCATCCACTACCGAACCAGAAGCCTCTCCAATTCCACACCACCGATCCAAGGCACCATCGGACCGCTTATCTAACCTACACTGAACCAACATGCTACCAAACCAACCATTGCCGGACCGAAAAAAACTCCAACCATCTCCGAACCAACATTGCCAGGCCAGATTGTCTCGGCCCAAGCCCACCAGCAGCTATATACATCCAGGACCCCTGCCTCCAGCCTCACTCTATAAATAGAGGGGCATGGGTACAACAATGACAGACAAGTTTGAGAGCTCAAGCACGAAGAGAACTCTCAAACAACTTTCAGTTACTTGTAATCGAAGCTTTGTACTTGTAATCTGAATAGAAAAGGAGAATAACATATAAAGTGGACGTAGGCACGTTCTGGCCGAAACCACTATAAATCTGTGTGTCTTTTACAGTTTAGTCCCTACATTTTATATATTTGCATAAATCACCCAAATCACTAAAAACAACATAAAATCAACTAATTCATACGACTTAGAGGTGTTTGCCCATTTTTTGTGCAAACATTTTTGGTGCTTTCACTGAGAACAGGAGCTCGAAGCTTCAGCTTCTCCCACTTAACCCTTTTTCTATCAGCGTCGTTCTTTGCTTGGAAAACATACCTCCCGGACGGAAGAAAGATGCTAAGAAAGGAAAGAACATCGCAACTGGAAGTATCCCAAATCCGGCGATCAGAGATCAAGACAATCGTCCGGTCCCAACAGCAAATGTAAATCAGGCAAATCCGACAACCCCTGCTACGGAACAACCACTTACAAGGGAGGATCTGGACAGGGTTGTGGCTGAAGTAACTAACCGCTTCGCATCTCAACAAGAAGCCTTGGTGGATCAACTCATGTCACGCTTAAGGGATGTGGAAGAAATCAACCGCAACACTGAATCATGGGATGAGTCCCGGTCTGGAGGATCTAGGAGACGACAAAGGTCTTTCTTCTTCGAAGAGACTAACAACAGAAACAGCTATGGTAGGAGCCGAGCCCGGACTCAGCCCGAATTCCGACCCGAGGAAACACTTGGAACCGAACCCAACGGGGGAGGTACCAGGCAAGGGTCGGATGTAGCTGAGCCCGCCATGCTACCTTACCATGGAAACACCAAGGGACGGGGCCGAGCTGGAGTCCAGCCCGACGTTGGACCCGAGGAAGTGCTGAGAAGAGAACCCAGCAGGGAAAGATCAAGGCAAGGGCCAACTGTGGTTGACCCCAGCATGCCCTCGGAAGACCAGAGGCAGCCATTGGAGAATGTTAGGAGTGATTGACGATACCATCCCTACAGGTCATCTGGACGGAATCAATCCCGCAGGGAAGAACCAAACTCATTTCTATCCACTCCAAGTTCTGATGAAAGGATGACGCGATTGTTCAGAGAGTGCATCCAACGGGAACAAAGAGATCGGGAGATCGGTGCTAGGGTAACCAGCCCCTTCACCCGCAATATCGAAACTGCCATCACCCCCCGGGAATGGAAAATGCCAACAATGGAACATTACAAGGGAACCTCTGACCCCGTTGTCCACTTGCAGAGATACACACAGCATATGCTAATGAGCGGAGCAACAGAGGGAGTGTTGTGTAAATGCTTTCTACTATTCTTGGCAGATCTAGCTACCTCCTGGTTCTGCCATCTGCCCCAAGGATCCATCAGCTCATGGGAAATGTTGAAAGAAAAGTTCATCAGCCAGTTCCGCATTCATGTGGAACAACCCAAGGACGCTTATTCCCTATCTAATATCAAACAAAAGCCCGGGGAGACAGTGCAACAATATCTAACCCGATTCAACGCCGTAGCAGCCGTTGTCCAAGATGCCGACGAGAAACTTATCCTAATGGCCCTCTGCAGTGGTGTGCATCCGGATACTAAGTTTGCTAGGAGACTAACGAAAGAAAAGCCAGCTACCTTACCCGATTTCTTCCACGAAGCCGGGAAATATATGAGACTTGAAGACGCTGCCATTGAAAGGCAGACAGGGCAACAAACCAAGGCAGCTCATGGCAACACATCCGCAGTAGCAAAGGACGTTCGAAGAAATGACTCTAGAGATAGTGCTGGGGGCAAGAAGGAGGAAAAGCGCTTATATAGGCCAGGATCGAGATTTGACTCTTACACTCCTCTAAATGAAACAATCGAAAACATCTTCTTGGCCACCCAGGATGAAGTTAGATACAAGCGCCCCTCGCACAAGAAGGAATCAGATAATGCTATTAACGCTGGAAAGTTCTGCCGATTCCACGAATCTCATGGGTATGACACCAATGAATGCCATCATCTCCGGGACTTGATCGAAGAACACATCAGAAGAAAGAGGCTAGAGCGCTATGTGAAAGGTCAGAATAGGACTTCAACTCCTGTCAATGAAAACCCAGGGCTGTCCCTCCCGAAAGTAGGCAGAGGAAATCGCAACACCAACGGCTCCACTCAAGAGAAGATAATGGTCCTTACCATATCGGGAGGACCACACATCGCCGACGGAAGCTGGGCAGAGATGGAGAGATACGGTAAGTCACTTAGAAACAATGAAGGCTACGTTAATTCTGTTACAGAAGAACGCCACCCGAAACGGAAAGAGAATGATGACATCACCTTCAGTAGGCGTGATCTAGAGGGAAGGCAGTACCCTCACATGGATCCTATGGTCATCTCTGCCTGGTTCGGTCCAGCCAAGGTTTTCCGAATTCTAGTAGACACTGGAAGCTCAGTAAATATCTTATTCGAACATGCTTTCGACAAAATGAAGCTGTCAATGAAGGATGTGTCTCCCTGCAGCAAACCGCTACATGGCTTCACTGGAGATGCGAAGATGCCCCTCGGGCAACTGGGCCTCTTTGTCGAGATAGGAAGTCATCCCCGCTCCATTATGCGAAAACAAACATTTGTGCTAATAGAAAGCCACTCGGCCTACAACGCCTTTTTGGAGAGACCATCCTTGTTTGACTTCCAAATTGTCCTAGCCCCGTGGTGCCTGAAAATGAAATTCCCAACAGATAATGGAGTAGGGGAAATAGAGGGAGATCAAGATGCCGCTCGAGATTGCTATGTGACTGAACTTCGCAATAACCGCAGGAAGGATAAAGGGAAGGATGCAGAGACTTCTCTCTGCAAGAAAAACTTGGAAGCATAGCAATTAAAGAAAGCCCCTCCTCTTCGATATACCAGTGATCCTTTCAACGAATTAGACCCTAGGGACAAAGAGGAGGAGGCCACCACCGAGCCTGTAGAGGCTATGGAATTTGTATCTGTAGACAAACACGACCCAAGTAGACTGCTGAGAGTTGGGTCTCAGTTAAGAGCGAAGTTGAAGGATCAACTCGTCGATTTTCTTCGCCACAACATGGATGTATTTGCATGGATGCACGCCGATATGACAGGAATCTCCCCAGACATAGCATGCCACGTACTGAACATCGATCCCACCAAGGTGCCAGTGAAGCAGAAAAAGTGGAGCATGGGGGCAGAACGATCAGCCGCCCTCGAGGAAGAAGTAAAGAACTTACTTGCCAATGACTTCATACGAGAAGCCATCTACCCAGAATGGATCGCCAACCCGGTACTGGTAAAGAAGGCTAACGGGAAGTGGCGAACATGCATGGACTTCTCCAACTTAAATGACGCTTGCCCGAAGGACTGCTTCCCACTCCCCCGAATCGATCAGCTCGTGAACAGCACAGCCGGACACGAACTCTTATCCTTTATGGACGCATACTCAGGATATAACCAGATCCCTATGCACGCCCCCGATCAAGACCACACTAGTTTCATCACTAACCGGGGATTGTACTGCTACAAAGTAATGTCTTTTGGACTTAAAAACACCGGAGCTACTTATCAGCGCCTCGTCAACAAGATGTTTGCGGAATTAATAGGACGAACTATGGAAGTTTATGTGGATGACATGCTGGTAAAATCGAGGAAAGCCAACGATCATATAAACCACCTGGACGAGATGTTTCAAGTACTTCGCCAATATGGAATGAAGCCGAATCCTCTAAAGTGCTCCTTCGGAGTATCGTCGGGAAAGTTCTTGGGATTCATCGTCCATGCCAGGGGGATTGAAGCAAACTCCGAACAAGTTCGGGCTTTGCAAGATATCAAGATACCATCCACTCGAAGAGAGATGCAAAGCCTAAACGGGAAGATGGCTGCCCTAAGCAGGTTCATCTCTAAAGCAACCGACAAATGCATCCCTTTCTTCGAAGCTCTTAAGAAAGACAAAGAAAAGTTCGAATGGACTGACGAATGCTCGACAGCCTTCCTTAACCTAATCGAACACCTTCAGAGACCACCAGTACTCTCAACTCCAAATGAAGGCGAAGAAATATACCTATACCTTGCTGTATCGTCCCATGCTTTAAGCGCCGCTCTGGTAAGAGAAGACAACCGCGCGCAGCGGCCCGTATACTTTGTAAGCAAGAGATTTACAGGGGCAGAAGCCAAATACCCTAAACTTGAAAAGCTAGCATACTGTTTGCTAATCACGTCACGGAAACCGCGACACTATTTCCAATCTCATTCCATCAGAGTTTTAACCGATCAACCGCTAAGGCAGGTACTCCATCTCCCCGACACTTCTGGGCGACTACTTAAATGGTGCATTGAACCGAGTCAGTATGATATCACCTACCATCCTCGCACCGCCATCAAGGGACAAGCCATGGCCGATTTCATTGCCGAATTCACTACCAATGAAGGTAAAGATCGACCTGAAATAACAAAGGATATCAAGTGGAATCTCTTTGTAGATGAAGCATCAAACGAACAAGGCTCGGGGGCAGGTTTGTGATAATCACCCCCAGGGGAAGGAAGCTGCACAATACCCTAAGATTGGAATTCGCTGCCACCAAAAACGACGCGGAATACGAAGCAGTGATAGCAGGATTAGAACTTGCCCTAGAGATTGGAGTCGGTTTATGTCTCCATAGTGATTCTCAACTTATTGTAAATCAAATACTGGGAGAATTCTAGACTCGAGGAGAACGACTCACAGCATATCTAAAGAAGACCAAGCTGCTGCTCAATCAATTGGATCACTATTTAATCAAACACATTCCTCGAGGAGAGAATCAGGAGGCCGATGAACTGGCAAAGCAAGCTAGCATGAAGGACGACACCACTTCCGGAACAATAACCATCTCAAAGAAACTAGCCCCGAGTTTCGAGCCAATGAATCTGATAGCTGCAATCGAAGAGGAAACTTGGATAACTCCCATCCGGAAGTACTTACAAAGTGGCACACTACCCAACGGGCGTAACGAAGTTAAGAAAATCTTGAGGAAAGCTTCTCGCCACACAATACAAGAAGGCATCCTCTATCAGCACGGCTTCTCTAACCCCTTATTAAGGTGCGTCGCTGGAAGGGAAGCCAAGGAAGTCTTGTCCAACATCCATTAAGGAAGTTGCAGAGGTCACACTGGAGGGCAGACTCTAGCAAAGAAAATACTCCGATAAGGGTATTACTGGCCCACTTTAAACAAAGACGCCTTAGACTTCGTCAAAAGATGTGACAGATGCCAGAAATTTGCTAAGATTCCTCGACTACCAACAAATGAGATTACTCAAATGACCAGCCCTTTGCAGTATGGGGGATTTACTTAATTGGCGAATTGCCGACGGGCCGAGTCGGAGCCAAATATGCTATAGTGGCAGTCGACTATTTCACCAAATGGGTGGAAGCGGAACCTTTAAATAAAATATCTTCGGCAAAAGTTATTAATTTCTTGATAAAAAATGTTCTATGCAGGTACGGGGTTCCACTAAAAATCATATCGGACAATGGACTTCAATTTGACAGCGAGGAATTCACCGACTGGTGCCGAGAGCACAGAATTCACAAAAGCTTCTCATCTGTAGATTATCCCCAGGCAAACGGACAAGTCGATGCTGTCAACAAAATTCTCAAAAATCTAATCAAGAAGAAACTTGAAAAGTCAAAAGGCGCTTGGGTGGATGAACTTCCTACGGCACTTTGGGCCTACCGCACATCTTATAGAACATCAACGGGACATACTCCTTTCTCTTTGGAATACGGATCGGAGGCCATGCTCCCAGTTGAAACTGTAGTGCCCTCCCACCGTAGGATCCACTACAACCCAGAAGACAATGAAGAACTTCTACACATGTGTTTGGACCTAATTGAAGAAAGAAGAAATGATGCAGCACTTAAAGCGGCTGCTCACAAGCAAAAAGTGGCAGCATGATACAACTCCAAAGTCAAGCACCGCAGCTTACAAGAAGGAGACCTTGTTCTCAAACGGATCTTCCCGCGCCCCAGAGCGCTAGATCCTATCTGGGACGGACCCTATGTAATTCGTAAAGATCTCCACAACGGAGCTTACATTTTGTCAACAGTGGACGGAGAGGTGTTCCAGAGGGCATGGAACATCCAACACCTTCGTCGATGCTTTTCTTAACTTGTACTGCCCATATGAAGTGAATTAATAAAGAAAATTAGTGGACGTAGGCATTTTCATGCCGAACCACTTTAAAACTCTTGTCTCTTTTTAACTTGTTCCTTTATATCTTGGCTGCTTGTTAAGCTTTATCCTTTTCTGTTGAACAAAATCTTGTATACGGCATTTCCATTCTAGACACTTCACAGCACAACCTCACCTGGACAAGACCTAACAGGTACTACACGAATCTATGCCCTCGTCAATGAGACACTTTTGCTCCGGCATCCCTCTGCTGCGGGTTAACTCATTGCTCACCATAGCCCTCAAAGCCAACTGTAATGAGCCGATCATAAGCCACCGAGAAGGCCGACTATAGCCGAGGCAGCTCATTGCGGCGTTCGGTTCGCCGGCGACTGTGAACTGATTATAAGCCCCAACATAAGGCGTGGCCAGCCAGGGGCAGTTCACAGTTGACGATCGGCACCCACGCTAGCCGGCCACGGTAAATCGAATAATACCCACGATTACGGACCATAATGGCTTGGGTAGTTACTGTGCGCGATCTCGGCTCCGATGTGTCTTAAGTACGGTTGTGGTAAAAAAGAAAACTCCCCGCGGAGGCGTAAGATGGGTGACGAATGTCTCCAAGACCCACAGTTAGGGAAAGTGACTACAAAACCCGTTTGCCACGAACTTAAGCACATCGAAGGCCTTCCGTGATTGGAAGTTTTACTATTTCTTATATTTCCATTCTATTTAAAAACTTTCCTCCTATCCTCTATAGCAACCCTTAAAGTACAGGACACCAAGTAGGATGCACTCGCTAATGGGAATGAGAACTCTCAGCTTGATGACGGGTCACCCAACTACATTCCATGTTCGATCACACAAGGCATTCCAAGCTACCATCTACAACTAAAAATCGAAAGGGCGGTACTTTCTTCTCTTGTATACAAATAAGTAGCTCTGATATATTCACACATCACATTAACATTGCACGACATGAAATTACATTTTGAGCGAGAACTTGACATCAAACACAGTTGAATCACTAGCACATGCACAACTATATTCCTTATGCAACACATCAAAGTAATAACAGCATCCGAATGTAACAGAATCAGATTATGTTATAAAATTACATGTTAAGAACAAAGTCGTTCATTGTAATGACATAATTACAACCCGAAAGTACATTAATGTTTTGGAACTAGTATATACAGGAGTGTCAAGTAAAACCAAAAATATCCGGATCAAGCCAAAATAGTGGGCAGCATCAGAACTTCACCTCTATCCTTCCGACCCCCCAAGACCTACTTGACCGCTGGATCAGAGCTCCCAGCATGCTGACCAAAGGTCCCGCCTGTCCGATTCAAGAGAAGAACCCACAGATAAATGATACGCAGTCAAGTTAAGAAAAGATTGAGAGGGAAGACTTACCAGCATCTGCTCCCTGATCATCATCCTCCAACTGCACACCCACTTCCTCGGCGGTAAGCAGCCGCATACCCTCCTTCACTGCCACTTTTTCCTCCTCAGTAAACTGGGCTGTGACCACATCCATTCTAAAAGCTACACCACCCTCCTTATCCGCTTCAGCCTTGGCCTGCTCCAAAGCCCGGAGATATATCCTAGCCATGACCCGGGGATAATCGTACATCCAGGACAGGTTGCCCTGCTTCCAAGTACGGAAGTACATGTCCTGGAGCATCTCATCTATCATCCCCTCGTTCTCCTCAAACTCCCTCATCCGGGCCTCGGAAGCCGACAGCCTTGCAACGGCAGCATCTCTCTCCAATCGGTATCTCGAGTAGTCAGCCTGAAGGGATTTCCGCATCGCCTCCATCTCCTCCTTCAGCTTATCTTGAGCAAGCTCTGCGGCCTCAAGCTTCCCAGATAACTCCTCTATCTGCTCAAGGTCCGCTCTTCGTACCTCATCCACAGTGGCAATGGCCATATCGATTCGTTCCTTGCAGGTGGCCTCCATTTTTCGCAGCTCAGCTCTGCTAGCCTCCTCCATAGTTTTCTTTAGCCGTCTGGAGGCCGCCTCATGCTGGGAGATCTGAATGGCCTGATCGGCAAGCTGTTTGGCCTGATCGGAAACCATTAGCCGCAGCCGAATGTTAGCACTTCTGATTTCCTCTCCAGCCTTGACCAGTCAGGCGTGATGCCCCATTAACTTCTTGGTCTCTTCAGCCACCCGATCGATGTTTGCCTTGGCCTCATCCCCCATAGTTACAATCCGAATGGTTAACAAGTCGAGATCCAAAGACTTAGCCTCATCAAGCACCCTTACCATAGGATTGCGGGGTAGGAGGTGCTCACCGGTAACCTCATCGAAGGAAATATCATGAGAACTCAGGTCTAGATCTGGATGACCCGCAAATGGGTTACGAGCCAAGCCGGGACGATCAACATGAGTAACGAAAGGATTCTCTAATGGATGCGGAGATGGTATGGACTCAGTATCCTCCCCCGTGATGTCATGAATAGGCTGGGTTGGGGGCTGAGGTCCAAGTGAAGGTTCGAACATAGAACGCCTCCTCTTTCTCTTTTGAATATCCTCTTCGATGACTCCGAGAAGAGGACGGTAACTGACTACGCCCCCAGAACGGTCAGTCGAGGGCTTCGGTTTAGCAGAATTCTTGAAGAGTTTGAATTGCTCAAGGCGGTGCTGAATGTCTGATGTCTTGGCCGCCTCAACCGTTCCTGGAATAAAAACCGAGTGTTACAAGCGTGCACGAGACTATAATCCAAGAAACGTGTGAAGTTAAAAGAGGAGTCGAAAATTCATCTTGAACCGCCGGAGTTATCCCAGCTGAAATGCTCTCAGAGGATGGACTGGCACCAGTTCCGGCCTTATCAGATTTCTTCGGTTTCCCCACCAAGGCCGACCCTTCCTCCAATCCCTCAAAGGCTTGGCGGAAAGCATCATCCGTCCACTCTTGAATCTCACCTGCTTGCCCAGAGGTCAAGGCACCAACTCCACTACCACTCTATCTTTCGCCACCATTACCACCATCACCTTCTCCATCACCTCTGCTCTCCTCCTCGCCTCTTTCCTCCTCTCCACTTTCCTCCTCCGGACCATCTGCGCATGTGCTAGGAGAGGGTCCATCAGATTTCTTGAGCTTCTTCCCCCCGACGACTGGAGGCATCGAGAAGGGTCTCCTCTTGCTGCTCTTTTTCGTGGCCCCTCCTTTTGCTTTGGCAGCTCTTTCCTCAGCCGTATCCCTCTGCTTGACCACAGACTGATGTGGTAGAATCAAATTGTGTCCCAGGAGAGTGGAATTCCTGATTAGGTAAGAAGCTGACCTATCCCTTTCCGAAATGGCCTCTATCTCCGCGACCATCTGAACCAGATGATCATTCTCCATGACCGCAAAGCCACCTGTCGCTAGCAAGAGATAAAAGCACATAAGAAGAAGCATCTCAGTTAGAACGGAAATTATAAATAAGCTTCAACTTACAGCCAGAGGTGAAGCGGTGGATCGAAACGATGTCATCCTGGACGAAGAACCATTCCTTCTTAAACATGGTGAACTTTGAATACAAGTCCACGACCGACTTGAAGGACACGGCCGATTCCAAGCTGATGTATAGAGACCCCTTCTTGTAACCTCTCAAGTTGTATAGATACCGAATCTCCTGGTTAGAACGGAGCGTCCGTACTTTCTCTGGAAAATCACGAATAGGCACACCAAGATAGCGTAGGAATTGGGCTGGAGCTGGAAAGGGGCCACCTTCAAATAGGTGACAAAGCTAACTATCCAAGCATTGATTGGAGGAATGACCCCACACATGTAGTGGTACCTACTATAAGCAAAGTATCCTTCAGGGGGATTATATGGCATGACCCCCTCCCCTGGCAACAACATGCGTGCTCTATCAATCCCAAAGGAGCGGGAGATAACATCAAGCTGCTCCTCTCTGAGAGAGCTCGGAAAGCAATCAGGAGGAGAGTTCAGAAGCTCTTGGGGGCCATAACCATCTACTAGCGATCTCGGGGTGGGTCCACAACGTTCCGGTCCTGGCTGGGCTGGGGGCACAACGGGGGACTCTCGTCTATCCGTAGATTTTCTCTTTTCTAATCGAGTTTCCACTTTGCAAGACATTTATCTGTAACACCGGAAAAACATATTGTTAGAACAAGGAGTATGGAAATACAAACAAACAAGTACATGCAACCTGGAGTCTCATTCGCAATTCGAAACATAAAAGCTCGAGATCAAAGACCATTTGGCCTCACACTTCTCAAACTCATTCGACAGTTCAAGGACAAAAGGTCATTAGGTATTTTGGGGGCCACGAGCTCATTCGGTAAACCACAACTTTCAGGTACATTCGGTACACGAGGCCCCGGAGCCCATTCGGTAATTGAAAATAAGAGTTCATTCGGCAGAGTAGATCCTCACCTGGCTCGGCAAGAACTTGATTCGGCTAACACGTTGATTCGGCAGGGATAATAGTTTGATTTGGTAAAAACGGGGGAGTGGTTCGGCTGATGAGGAAAAACAGAGGTGTTAGGCCCCTATTTATAAGCAAATACCAATAGCCAGACCAGTTGGTTCGGCGCCAGAGACCGGATGAGAACATCCAAGCTTAAAGCAAAGCACGCCATGTGCATGCACATGCCCTACTTTGGGGGGAAAGTGTTGGGTGAGTTTCGACCGGCTCCTTCCCTACCACCAAACCAGCTCTCGCCGGACCGGCTCCACACCATGCCCACCGAACCGCCTACCTCCTGAGCACTGCCGAACCACCTACCTCCCAAACAACACCAGACCAACCCACTCACAAGTCACCACCGAACCAACACATATCCACACCACTACCGAACCAGCCTAACCGGACCAAGCTACGCCCTCGACCGAACCGAGGCCTCTCCATCCACTACCGATCCAGAAGCCTCTCCAATTCTACACCACCGATCCAAGGCACCACTGGACCACTTATCTAACCTACACCGAACCAACATGCTACCAAACCAACCATTGCCGGACCGAAAAAAACTCCAACCATCTCCGAACCAACATTGCCAGGCCAGATTGTCTCGGCCCAAGCCCACCAGCAGCTATATACATCCAGGACCCCTGCCTCCAGCCTCACTCTATAAATAGAGGGGCAGGGGTACAACAATGACAGACAAGTTTGAGAGCTCAAGCATGGATAGAACTCTCAAACAACTTTCAGTTACTTGTAATCAAAGCTTTGTACTTGTAATCTGAATAGAAAAGGAGAATAACATATAAAGTGGACGTAGGCACGTTCTGCCAAACCACTATAAATCTGTGTGTCTTTTACAATTTAGTCCCTGCTTTTTATATATTTGCATAAATCACCCAAATCACTAAAAACAACATAAAATCAACTAATTCATACGACCTGGAGGTGTTTGCCCCTTTTTTGTGCAAACAGTTATAAACTCTAGTCTACAACAATGGAATACAAGAAGACCATTTATTAGCTACAAACCTTCTGCTTCATCTTTGCCTTCTTTATACCTCTTCCCAAATGTAGCATGTCTAAGTCTACTAACTCGGCTTACTCGAATGAGTACGTGTGATTTTATGAAGAATAATAAAAATATGGGTCAAACATTAAGTCTATTATGAGTAATACTTTACCCTAAACATACATATAGCAAGACCACACCACTAAAGCACGGAATGAGCTTTCCCTTCATTAATTATCAAAGCAATTGCATCATATCATGTAAACAACCATCATAGCATGAGCATTCATATAACATCATTTCAAGTATAGGTATTCCTTATAATTAACATTCGATTATGAACAATGACACACACACACACACATATAGAGATACATACAGACATATTCAACCATTACAATTTAAGTATACCCTATACTTAATATCAAGTGGATATAAATCATGTCATACAATCATGAATCATATTCACAAAAATCACCTAGACTCATTTTAAGTGTTGATCATAAAGTTATCATTAACTCATTTTAGTGATTACCTCCCTAGGTTCGCCTATGATTAGTTTGTCTTTTTCTCGAATAACATCACCAATGAAATGACTACTCATTCCAGCATAGGAGCCAACCTGAATCGAGCAACTCTGACTCACCTAAGAGGTTGAATGTAAACACTCTGAGTACATTATAGCAAGTGTTTTTATTAAAAGCCAATAGCCCCTTCTAGCCTCGAGCCATTTCACATTGATGATCCATTCAGAACACTGATTTTGATGTTTTGGCACCCTTCCATAAACTCACACTAGAGTGTAGTATTTTTGAATTGGATCCAATAGACTTTCCACTCTTGAAACCCTACCATATACCATTGAACATAGACTTCCTTAAAGCCTGGCCCTCGGCCACTCCATGACTCCATGAATGGGTATATTTTATGATCTTGGGTTAATTGATTGTGTACCCTACAAGTTATTTAGGCAAAACATTTTTGTATTTAATTTAAATGATGCAACTATCATTTCTTTACTTCCTTAAGCTCATTTCATTTTTCAATCTTAAACAAGTTTCTGCATTCAACTTATTTATTTTCGTTATCAAAATTTCATCCCTATGAAATTCTCAATTAATATTTTCAAAACTAGCTTCCAAAATGCCACTGGTTATTTTCTTGTTTTACTTAAGAAGTTTTAGCATCCTAGGCTATCACATGCCAAGTTCAAAGGCCTATCTAACTTTTCAAAGCTATTGCATCTTGAACCTATTGCACTATAAAACTACTACCCCTCGATGCTATTGTACTACATAGCTATCGCATAACAAAGCTATCGCGTCAAAACCACCGCAATTCAAGTCTATTGTATGGCAAAGTCATCGCATGTTAAGGCTATTGCATGGCAAACTATTGCATGTCAAATCCCAAATCTATTGCAAGTCAACCTAAAGTTTTGCCCGTTGATCCCATCGATGCGTCTGTCCAAAGTTATCGAAGGTCATTATTAAATCTATGAAATCTCTCTTTTCAACCAATCCTTGTAAGGCTTATAGGTAGGTGGATCATTTTTCTTTGTTTCTAAACAGGAGGGCATTGTTCCTTTGTTTCAAGAGCCCGATATTGCACCGTCCCTCCTTTTCTAGTTTCTTTAAAAAAAAATCTTGCGTTGACTTACATCTTCTTTTCTTTTAAGTCAACTTTCGTGACTTCACCAAGGAGGAACGAGAGCTGTTTGTAACATGCAGGGTGGCAACAGTTAATTTTTATGAAATCTCTACTGCATATATATAAGTTTCTACAGCAACATCATTGTTTCTCTCAGTCTATTTTTTGATTTAGATACTTTTGCACTGTAAGTTATAATTTAGTTATGAATTTTTTATTTAGTTTTATTCGTGTATAAATGTGCACATATTAACTGTGTTGTTATTTTAAATGTGCAGGCACAATGTCGAAACTGGTCGTTGCTTTTAGTTCAAAGAAGAAGAGTGAAAAGAAAAGCCCAGCGGAGGATTTTATTGTGCTTGAGAATGCCAATAAACAACTGAAGATAGATGCTCTTCCCCCCTCCTTCACATTCTCCTATTGCTGTTGTAACTCCTATGTCGTCAATCTGTATGCTTCCGTTTTTTCCCACTTTTTGGTTATCCCAAAAGAAAGTGCCATTTCTAATAGTGGAGTGAATGGGGCATTTACTGATTGATGATTTTGTAGCACTGCCTCTGGCCTCTCATTACCTTCCCCTTCCTTGCCCTCTAGGGAGATTTTCTGTAGCCTGATCATTCTATTTTTCTGGTTAGTTTATTTATTTTTTTCCCCTTTTTTGTTATAACATCTATGCTTTCAAGGTATTTCTTTTGTAATTGAACTGCAACATCGGCTCGAAGTTTTAGAGTCGGCACTACAAGAAAATATTATATCAATAGCAAGCGTGGATTGCACGAAAACTTGACTTGCTATAGTTAAGTGGTTATTCTTTATTCAACTCAAAAAGACAACAACTTCAAGTGCAATTATATTAAAATGTATGCAATTATATTAACGCTGTTCACGATAAATTTGCGTTCCACTCTCGTTTCCCTTCAACTTATTTTTTGGCCGCCAAAATTTCATTTTCGTTTTCGTTTTCTCCCCTTAGGCTTCTCATCTTCACCCTCTTCACACTCTTTTTAACATCGGTCCTCTTCTGCCGCTTCATTCCTCAAGATATTATTCAAGCTCAATTCTTCAAGCTCAATTCGATCCGAAGTTCAATGACCTGAAGTGCGATTTGGTCCAGACGCAATTCCTCAAACTCATTCGATCCGAAGTTCAACGGCCTGAAGGCCACCAGAAGCACGATTTGGTCCGAAGTTCAATTCTTCCAGCGACCGTCACTCCAAAGGTTAGATTCCTTTGCTTGTTCTTAGGCAGTAGTGACTAGACCCGTTTTATAATTATATTATTTTTTTGGTACTTGTAGATGCAGATGATGATCTGTACAAGAAATTATGGCATGCCTGTGCCGAACCTTTAGTTACTGTTCCAAAAGTTGAACATTTGGCATTTTATTTCCCGCAAGGGCACATTGAACAGGTGATTTGTTCGTATTATCTATTGTTTTTGATGGTTGATTTGTTCCTGTAGTGTGTTTATGTGTTATTTGCTTCAATTTTTTATAGATGCTGTGTAATTCCAGTGCACCTGGTAGCAATCATGAACAGAAAACTTTGTAGATCTAAAATTTTTGTGTAGCTTATTTCAGTGCGAATAGAAATGTTAAACCAAAAGTGTTGAACAACAAAATTTGAGGCGAAAGACTGAAAAGTCATAATAGTATTGCCTATTGTGCTGTCACACAGGCGCGGAGTGTGGTTTGGATTTTGGGGGGGCGGTGGTGGGGGTGGTATGGAGTTGTTGTTTTGGACATCCATTTGATGTTATTCATTGTATATCCACTTAAGAATAAACGGTTACACATTTGTAGGTGTTTAATATGATATCCGACATTTGTAACTCGGTTAAGCTGAACCAGATACGGATGAGGTTTTTGCACAAGACACTGGTCCTGGAACCAAACAAAAGTTCTTTATATTTAACTGTTATGCTATAATTCAAATTCATACTAATTTGCATGCTCTAGGGGTAATTATAGCAAGATGAGAATGCAATTGAGAAGGAGCCTCAGCCACTGTTGCGTCAAGACTGCATGTTCACTCCTGCAAAACACTTACTGCTTCGGATTTTCAATATTTAGACGTCATGCGGATGAGTGTCTTCCACCATTGGTTAGATTTCTTTTTACTATTTTCTTTGCTTTACGTTGGTCTAATTGTTTTATTTGCATGTCGGTTTACATATGTTGACTGTTAAATTTACCAGTGATCAGGACCTGAGTAAAAATTCTCCAACTCAGGAACTTATTGCTAAGTATTTGCATGGAACCTAGTGACTATTCAATCACATATTCCGTGATATTTTTCTTTTATATCAACTAATATTTTACCATGTAATGCAAGGTTTTGAAATAAAATGCTAATAGATAAGTTCCTCCAAAATATAATTTTATCGGTATCCCTTTTAAACCTGATATCCTTATCAAATGCAAGTATATTTTTGATTAAATGTAAATATAATTGCATGGTTAATAGTAGGAATAGTATTAATAGTATGATTAAATGTAAATATAATTGCTCAATTGACATGTTGCTCAAATTGTCAAGCAGACCCTACTAGTTGATTTGCAGTTCTTTATGGATGCATTATTACCGAAATAGCAGTTGCTTTAGCGATTGATTCATGAGTATAACTGCTTTTATTGCATTGTTGGTGATGCAGTGTTTTTTTCCTTTAACAAAAGAAAGTTGTCTGCACTCTTTTGTAAGTTTATTGTGTTCGTTGCACCGTTTCACAGTGGTAGAGAATTTTCCACATGATTTTGGAAGTTCATTATGCTCGTTGCGGCATTTGTTTTGTCTCATCTTTTTTATTTTGAATGCATAATCTTTAGTTTGATGCAAGTTTACATGGATGCACATACCAAGTATAGTAGCATCTTGGAGCGTGTTTGTCAGTTCCAAGAGACTTCTAGTTGGAGATGCTTTTATTTTCCTCTGATAATGACACGATAGTCGTTGTACTCATGTCCCATTTTAAGCATGTTTTTAGCTTGTACTCACTCACTCGCCATCACACACAGTGAAGAAAATGACAGCCTTCGTGTTGGAGCGAGACGAGCTATAAGATAACATTCAAATGTGTCAACTTCTGTTATCTCAAAAACAATATGCATATTGGCGTCCTTGCAACAGCATGACATGCTTTTACCACGTGAACGTTATTTACAGCTTATTATCATCCAAGGTGCTAGTTTGGATTTAAAAAAATTTGTTAGTACACTATTGGTTGCATTTTTACCTCAGCTTCATCTTGCCGCATTTCACCTTAATCACTATTGGTTTTTTTATTTTATTTTTGTATACCATTTTACTGGTATCTTTGTTGGTTGAACCCTTTTTTTTGGGCTAAACTTAGTTATAGTAGCATGAACTTTCCCCTTACACGACGTCTCTAAAAAAACTGACCTTAGAGTATCATAAATAATTTTTTTGATACAAATCATACTCTATTTGATTTAATACCTAAATTATGTAGTATGCAATTCTTGAATTTAGTAAGATAGCATTTGTGCAGAAATATGGTTTTCTGTTTTGTTGTTACGCTAGTTTTACCTTTTGCTTCTTACAAGTGTAAGTGCGGATGTTGTGTTTCCCGCAATCAAAAAATTGCAACCCATAGATTTTTCATTATTTTCCAACATATTTTATATTATAGTTAAAAGATGTGATGTTTGAACAAAAATAATGAATGGATCCTCATCCTTACGAGGGACACTAGTTATCATCGGCTTGCTCTTGAATTGTCTTCCTTGCAGTTGTTAGTATGACATGACAGGGCGAGTCCATCTGGATTCATTGTTCCTTAAGGCCAATATATGGAGTCCCTTGAGAAGAATCCCATAATAGGAATGGGATTCAAGATGAGGTTTAAAGGTAAAGAATCCCCAGACTAGAGGTATCACTATAACTCTGCAACACCATGTTCATGTATCGTTGCTTATTAGGTTCCCAGATACAAATAATATGATCCTCCTTTTGTTCTGCTAGTTACAATTTCATGAAGGTTCGGAGGCACCATTTTCATGTTTATTTGAGTAGTTGAAGTCCCACCTAACTGCTAGCTAACAAGTTGGACGACAATTTGCATGATAGTAAGTTTGTTTGCCTATAAAAAACCTCAACTTTGAATTATTTTCACCAAATTTATATATTAAAACTATAAACATGTCTATTTCGTTGTTGAAACTTAGTGATTAAAAAAAGAAAGATTGTTCTAAAAAACAACTCCTTTTAAAACGAACATTGACTAAACCCACCATAAATGATTAAAATTAGAAATTGATCTAAAACAGATATTTCGTTACTTGAAATGATGAGGCATAAAAAATCCTTAGTTTTGTTTTATGCAGTCAAATATTGAAGATTCACTTCTTTTTTGGGGTAAAACCAAAAAGTGACTTTATCATTGATGCAATAACATTGCTAATGAATGCACATACAAACTAATATATGTATTCTTATGGTTTTATATTTAGACTCTTTCACGCAGTATAAGTTGAGGTTGCAATGACCTATATCATTCTGCAAGGCATATCAACCTAACTGCAGTAATACCTACGTGGACGCATTGCTGAAAGATTTTACAATAAAGGGTTTATGGCCAGTGCTGTCGCCTTCTGCCGTTCAATCGTCAGAAGCACTTGACTTTACACAAGTATGTTTTGATTTATTTTTTTCCACTTTTGCTAGTGTATAATATGTGCTTCTAACAATATATAACCGTTCCAGCTTGAACAATGTAATATCTCCTTAATACCTCAAATTATCCACCATCAACCTACAAAAGTCCACCCCTGGTAGAAACGTTTATGGGAACAAGAATGGAATCAACATGGCACCCAGTATGAATACTTTGGTGTTATATTATAGTTGTTTGTCAAAGCACACTACACCAGTTAGTTGATTCATTATCTTGTATTATTTTAAGTACCGGTTAGTTGACCGCATTAAAGCACCATAAATACTTTACTAAAAGGTTAGTTGATTTTTCAAATGCGTATTTAGTAATATAAGTAACTATTAAACAACTCTAGTTTGTACTTTACTGTTTACATTAACCAGATTTTCATTCAATAATAAACTAAATAATTACCCATACTTAAAAACTTCTGAGTTTGATAGTAACATTTTTGAATAAACCCATAACCAAGTACTTTATTGTGTAAGAAAGAACGTGCGGTGTTCAGTGCTCCAAACTACTATCACTTTTATAGTGATATGGCAACAATTTTTGCATAATAGTACAGTGTTAATTATACGTGCGGTGTTCAGTGCTCCAAACTACTATGTCAGGGACAAGTTTTGCATAATAGTGATACTACTATGCTTACAGTAAGTCCCAAACCAAAAGAAGTTGTTTGAAATCTGAGATCGTAAACAGCAAGAACAACAAGGGTATACAGTTGCTGTTTACGTAAAATCAGCGCATAGAATGATTTAGCTGTTAATTTTGAGTATTTTCTTTGTTTGTCGCACATATTTTCTTCCATATTTCGGTATTCATGATAATTTATGTTTAATTTTTATGACTAATAGACGTATGTGCTTTTTGACAGGTGGTGTATGATGCTCTGGGTTTACGCTATGGTGGAAGGCATGAAAAAATATGTTGCCGCACTCATTCTCCTTCAAATGTATTTTGTGTCGATGTTCTTACATCTTTACTTTTACTATGTATCATTTTGGTTAGCTATGGTTGTATGGATTGTTACTTTTATTATGTATTGTTTTGGTTAGCTACGATTGTATGAATTGTTACTAATATTTATATGCATAATATTGTGCATGAAATGTTTTTATTCATATATATTTTTTTATGCTTAATTGTTAATACTGTGTGAAATACCTTATATATTTTTTCATGGCAAGTAAATAATGCTATGAAAGACTAAAGTAAACATTCTATAGCGTTTTTACAGCATTTATAGTTGCTATAATAATCAGGCAATGATATTTCTATAGAATTTATAATTGCTATAATAATCAGGTAATGATATATCTACAGCGTTTACAATTGCTATAAATAGCAAATAAATGATGTCATAAATATTAGCATCATAAACCATAACTCTGCGTAAAAGTTCTATAGCAAGCACCAAAACGCTATAGAAAGGTACTTGTATGTCTTGAATCGTCCATTTAATAACAATTCAGAAACGCTATAAGTAACGTCATTTATAGCATGTTTTTTATAGCGATTCTGAGGTTGCTATTAAAGATCCCTGACATATTACAACATGTTGATATACAACGTTTATAAAAACACCATCGTATCCTTTTACAGCGTTTTTTAAACGCTATAAAAAGGTATTTTTCTTGTAGTGGCGCATTAGCTATTGCTAGGGCAGATAATTTGAAATTGAAGTAGGATAATTTGAAATTGAAATAGGATTTGCATGATTCCTCCCTTTACATCGAGGCAAGGAATAAGAGAGAAGCAAGATATAAGATAGAACTGGAGGAGTCTACTAAAAAGGTTAAAGATGTGGATGTGCATGCCACACAGGCAGAGAAAGTGATGGGAAATTAGAGAGGAGGGTGAAAAGATTGGAAGGGAAGCTGTCTAAGGCATAATTTGTACTCCATGACCTATAACGTTCTTTAAAAAGATTTACGCCAATGTGAAAAGATAGTTCAATACAGATCACCTTGATGAGGTGGAAGCAAAGGTCAATTTGCTCTTTCTAGGGCAACCCGAATTGATTGAGGATGCACGGGATACTGTAGAAAAATGTGGGTTCAAGAGCGTAGTGGCATTCCGGACTCCCCTTCAGAGTCAATGTAGACAGACTGTAACGACCTAGAATTTTAGTCATATGAAATTCGTGTATTTAGATTTTAAATATTCAAAAGTGAATTTTATAAGCTGGATAATTTATAATTGAAATATAGGATTTATTTGGATAGTTAAATTATTAATTTAATATTTGAAATTGCTGAAATAATTAGAATTTGGATTTAATATGAATGAAAATGATTTATAAAGTGGAATAAATTCTATTTGAATTAGAGTGATGTTTATGAACTTTTGAAATTAAATTAAAAGTTAATTTATAGAAATTGAATATTTTAATATTTAATTAGCATGTGAAAATAGCCATTTTTCAAACAGTCTTGGATATCGATGAAACCAGTTTCATTGGATTCGTAATGTTATATTATTATAAGATTTCAAATTTCATGTCAATTGGATTTACGGTTTAGTCATGGTAAGCTGAAATGCGTAGAAATTCGTTTAAGTAAAATTTAAATTTAAATAGTCGATTCGAAAACCTATCTTCCAAATACGATCGAATTGGCTTTCGATATATATTCCATTGTGTTCGAAATAGGGGTAAAACATTATAAACGTTAGGAGGCACACTTTGATTGGAGTTCGAAAAAAATTTCAAGTGGATAGTGTCACGAAATTTTCTATATAAGACCACATTTTTTCTATTTTGCAAACCTTAATCAAATTAAACCCTAGCCGCTACTTTCGCATTCAATGGCTAGGAACTTCCATCGTTCTTCCTCAGTTTTCTCTCAATCCGTCGACTTTCATCAAAATCTTTTAACTACAACTTTAAAGAGCACGTCGAGTGTAATGACCCGGAATTTTGGGTCGCCAAATTTGAACATTTGATTCATTTTAAATGTCAAATATGGATTATAATTTGATTTTTGAAATAAAAAGATTTTGGTTAAGTTAATAGAATTAGTTAAATTTCAAATACAGGAATGAAATTGAAATTTGAATAATAATAGCTTAATATTAGAATTGGGATAAATGGGTGAATCTGAGTGTAAATAAATATAAAAATGGTTTCTAAAAATTTATTTAAGTTTATTTTAATTTAAATAGTAATATTGGACCATTGGATGGAATTAATAGTCGATAGATTGAATTTGGAATTTTATATTAATTTATAATGGAATTTAATAATATAATAATGTAAATAATCAAATTTTGATTTAAACTGAATCAGAACGATTTCTAATGTGAATATTAATTTTATACGAGTTATAATAGAGTTAATTAAGTTTTAAAAAGTGAAATTTTAGATGATTTCGACGATGGTGAAAATCGCTCGATTTAATCGACGAGTTAAAATGGTCTTCCGGGGCTCAGTCTCGGAATTCGACGAAACTCATTCCATTGGATCCGTAATAGTTAGTTATTATCGGATTTCAATTTTCGTAGCAATCGGAGTTGTCGTTTGACCCCGACAGCTTAAAATGCTTAGAAAATACTTCAATCGATTTAAATTAAAATTGACCGTTTATTTCCGTAACTCGCGTATATGATCAAATTAGCTTCCAAAACACGTTCCATTGTGTTCGGAACGTAGGTAAAACCTTAGGAACACCTGGCGGCACGTGAGATTTGGAGTTCGTTTGTAAAAGTTTGTTAAATTGGAGATAATATTAAAATAATATTAATAAACAGGAGATAATATTAAAATAATATTAATAAACATTTATATATATACGTTTTTCTCAGGGCCGAAACCCTAATTGCTTCTGCGCCGACACTATTCTCTCCAATAGCCGAAAATCATCGACCTTCTCCTCCAATTTGCGATCAATCCATCGATTTTTAGAAGATGCTTCCAACTGGAAAGTCGAAGAACACCTCGACGTCTACCTATCCAACGGTGGATCTTGTTTGTAGTCGTCGTTTGGAGCTGCAATTCTGTTCCGTGCGTCGTGCGTTCGTGCTTAGCTCGTGGGGCCATAGGTGAACCGAGCTTCACCTTGCTCTGGCCAAAGGTGGAGGTCGCGACGATCTTTCACGTGGTGGGTTATGATCTATCTCGTGTGGTACGAGCATGAAGCGGTTTACAACCCTAATTTGTGATTTGGGTTCGGTTCTTCCTGTAGAGCGCGTTCAAGAGGAAGATGAAGCATTTGCGGCCTTGAGTGTTATTTGGTTATAAAAAAAGAAAAAAGAAATTGTTTTTAAATTGTGATTTAACTTTGGAAATTCATATCTTATGCACACGTTGTCAGATTCAGACGAAACTAGCGACGCCGGAATCGCGGAGACGCGCACTACGCAGTAGGGCAGTTCTGGAATCTTTCTAAGCAAGTAAAAATTTAGGTTAAATCGAATGCCGTTTGATTTAATTTAAATTTGAACGCTCGCCGTAAACCTAAGGTGAGTTTAACTCACTCACATCTGGAATATTAGTTAATTTAAATAGTCAATAATTGAATGATTGCTAGATTGGTTGATTATGATAATTATTATTAAATTGAATCGATATATATTGTTGTGCTAATATCTGTGGATGCAGGGAAAACAGGTTGGAGGGATCCAACTGGATCCCTCACAAATAGAAATTTAAATTTATATTCTGTGATATATCCTATTTATTATTCTATGATAAATTGTTTAGATCTTGTTATGACGTGTTTTAATTATATATTGTGACGAATTAAATTGAAATTTAAATTGTGTTGTGCCGTGATTGGGTGAATACAACCTGAAAACTTTAAATATAAATAGATGAATTAGGTTTAAAGGATATAAAAGAAATTCCTAAGTAAAGAATTAAAAGGAATTAAATTCAAGAAGTTTGTTGATAATTTGAAATGTTTGAAAATGTGATATATAAAAGGAAATGTGAATTGTTTAAAATAATAGAGAGATTTATTTTTAAAGGATGGGAAGTATGCTTTCTCCTGGAAATTCTAGTATGTTTTTAAGAAAAGTTTTTAAATATAAATTTGTAGTTTAAATATGTTTAGAATATGTCTAGAAAGAAATATTATTTTAAAATGTTTTCAAGTGAAAGCAAATATTTGATTAAGTAATAATGGTATTTAATTATTTTTAAATAAAAGGTAAAGTAGTATTAAGTTCTCAAAAGGAAATTTTAATATGAACATTTGATTTAATAACCTTATTTTAAAAGTTAAATTTTATTTTAAAATACTTAGAAAACCCCTATATATTTCCTTAAGTATTATTTTCAATCAAGTAATTTCTAGAAACTTTATTTTAAATATTTTAACATGAATTTGCAAGTGATTTCCAGGAAATAGCAATGTCTTTAAAAATAAATGGAGTTTATTTTAAAGTATGAAAAGCAATTTTACGGAATGAACGTAAAATTGAATTGGGTAAATCAGGTTGGATTGATAAAAGGAATTCTTTGGATTATCCTAAATAAAGGAGTAATTCCCAGAAAACCAAGTACATGTTAAGCAGATTTCTAAGTAAAAGATAAAAGTTTTAAATTTGATTTCAAAGGAATGTTTAAGAAAATCCTTATGTAGGTTGCAAAGATTTCGAAAGTAAATATGTACTATTTAGTTATAGTAATAATTGTCCAAGTGACAAATGACGTTATGTTTTAAAGGAATATTATTAATATTTATGTTGTAAAATGGTTATATTTTAAAGATAAATAGTTAAAGTTTTATTTGAAACTTGCATAGCATTTCATAGCTTTATTTTAAAATCTAGTATGACTTGACTTTATTTTAAAGATAATAGTTTATACTTTATAAAGTGGTTTTATTCGAAACATTTTTAAAGGTATATTTATATTTTAAATTAAGTATGTAAGCAGTGTTAAAATAAATGGTTTAATGTATTTTCAAAAATAGAGTATTTAAATTATTTTAAACCTTAAATATTGGTACTTGGAAGTTTTCAGAGGAAGTAAAGATTTGGAAATCTATTCCATGAGAAGAATTGGATTTGAAAAGTGTTTCAAAGGGATTTTGAAATGGAATTATATCTTGTAAAGATATTTTGAGGAAATAAATAATGTGGGCAATTATTTATTTTGCGATGGATGTTTGTGAATGTTAATTGATAGTTAAATCACCGACTATCAATATTGGACAAATGCGTTGATCGTTTCGAAGAGACCGGGATCAAGATTTATTTCTCGAAAACCACTTCGATTCGGTTTGTACGTTTCGTGAAAAAACGTGTTCGGAGTCGAAGATGGAGCAGTGAAGTGCAAGGGCCAGTCGCTAATAATCCTGAGGATATTTCCAAAATGGATGTAGTAGGAGTAGTGCCTTCGGTTCCGTTTGAACCCGGGACGGACTTGTATGGATGAATGCTTTTGGAAACATCGTCAGGTGGGCGATGGACATTCTAAGTGAAACGTTCTAAAAGGTAACGCTTAGCCTCAAGCCTCATCAACTGGGAATGACTGAAAATTAGGGGATATGCAGCAAGGCTTGGTGGGAAGCACCCATTTTCGGGTAAGGTCATTCCTGTCTAGATGTCCCTTTTATTTCGGCTTAGTGGTACGGTTGCTGATCCCAACCGCGGGGTGATCTTACTCGGGACTATCCAATAAGGGGTAGTCCGGGCCTTGTGTTGCAGGGGATCGGGCGTGGTCCTCGGTACGCTGATCTAGACCAGGTACTATGACAGGTGGTACCCCAATGCCTAGTCATTGTTGGAAATCCATTCTCCCTATGCGCCTTTTACGAGTTTTGTTTGTATTACCCACGATTGTGGCTAGTCGCTGGAATTTAATAATGTAACAATTTCGGCTATTTTATAAGTATTTGTATATAGACCCTATTATAATATCAGAGGATTTCTATAAAAAGTGTTTTAGCTATCGTAAGGTAAAAACCCGACATGTTTATTTATGGCATGGTATTACGAGATGCTTTTGTTTTCAAAAGATTTTTGAAACTTTAATAATCAATTTGGGTGCATTATTATCAGCTAGTATTCCAGACTGACTCGAGTGTTATTTCATTATAATGCTCGGGTCTGACCGAGTATTATATGTTCAGGTCAGGATGCTTTAGAGCAGGAGAGGAGCTGGAGTCCGAGACGTATTATCCATACTTATATATATATATATATATATATATATATATATATATATATCCGGTGCTATGATTGTCTGACTGGTAAATATTGTTTGTATGAGATACTCTGATGATATGATGCATAAAACAGATATAGTTTCATTTTGTGTAAAGATCCATTATTTACTATTATATTTTATTCCGCTGCGACTGTGAGATTCTGATATTGTTTAGTTACTTCTTCTTCTATCTCTTCTTCTTTAACCCTATTGGTTCGTATTTCTGTTCAACTTAAGTAAATTGATGTTGTTTTAGTGTTGACTCAAGGGGTACGGATTTGTGGGCTGTTACATCGAGAGCTTCGATTTTAGCGATGATGATGGAGAATGGAGGGGCCGATCGATGGCAAATCAGCCACAAATGCCGCACATGAGAACGTGATTCCCAAGGCCAGGAAGCTACCGAGTTGCACTAGATCGTCGGTGGGGGTAGAGCTCGCGACAAGCTTACGAATGAAGGTGGTCGATCAACTTCTAGTGGACGATGGTGGCCACGGCGTTCAAGTTTTAGATCGAGTGCTATGGGTTTTGTTGCACGTGAATTGAATGATGGAAGGAAGATGAAATCATGCAGCCCAGATGTAAAATGTAGAATATATGGCCCGATTTATATGAGGTTTAAAATAAATAAATAAAAGTTTTGTAAATAATTTATATTTATTAATTTGTGTAAACTTTATAACGTCATATCTTCTTCATACGAGGTCCGTTTTTGACGAAACGAATTGTGTTGGGTCCGTGTTGACGAGCATTATATTTTAGAGCTAGTTTGGAGTTGATTCGAGCTAGTGTAAATTTAGGTAAAATTAAATGCTCGTTTAGTTTTATTCGGAATAAAATACTACAACTGCTATTGGAACTAAAGTGGGTACAACTCACTCTTTCTGACTCACTGATATTTTTATATAAGAGAGAATGAATTTATTTTATGCTGATTGAAAATAGTTTGGATGATATATGATATTATATATATATATTGATTGGTGTTTTGATATTCCTACCTATTAGAGCAGATATGACCCTATACGTTTCCGTACATGAGTGAATGACACATTATACGTGCATCTGCCTCAAAGTGGACATTGTACATATTTTCTAATATGCATATTTGTTGCAGGTGATAGGTTGGAGGGATCCAACTAGATTCCTCGCCAGTAGCGATTTTATTTACAGATATTGTGATATATGGTGTTACCATATAATGTATGCTGTTTTGGATGCCGTGATTGATGTATTTAGTGTTGTTACATTGTTGGGCCTATTTTGGTACTTTAAAAATGTTGAAGTGATGATTTTTAATTTAAAAATGATTTTCAAAGTGATTTTGAAAATATATGTTTTATTAATTTTTGAATTGTTAATTAAATGAATTTATTTTAAATAAATAAATGTTATAATTTTTATGTTATAAAAATTATTATTTTTGTGAAATATAATCAGAACGTGATTTTTGAAAAAATGGAGATAACTATTTTGTAAAAAGTATAAATTGAGAATTTTGAAATTATTATAAACGGTTTATATATAAGATTTATCAAATTGAATTTTTATAAATCAAAAGTGATGGCATTGTAAAGGAGTTTTGGAAGTGGAAAATGAATTTTATAAGCGAATAAGATTTACGAATCGTGAAATTATAAAATGAATGGATTTTGTAAAATAAATGATTTATAAGTAATTAACTTATAAATTGGATTTTGGTATGTTAATGAGTTATATGTGGAAATTTTAATTAAAGGGAATTTATAAATTGAAGTTTTAATAAAATATAAATGTCAATTTATAAACACTGTTTTATAAATCCGAAATCAACTTATTTGATAAGTTAAATATAGAAGTTTATTAAAGGTATTATATCCAAGGTTTTGGACGGTGAACGATGCTTTAACAAATGTGTAGAAGTAATGAAATTGGTAAAGGAAATTAAATTCACGATTTTGGACAGTAAATTGTCTTTTAAATTAAAAGTGCTATAGTAATGAATTTGGTTAGAAATTAAATTCACGATTTTGGAAAGTGAATAATATTTTAATTTAAATAAATGTTTAGGGAAGTGATATTTTAAATGGAGTAAAATGGTTTAAAGATGTTCTAAAATGTGTTAAGTATCGAAACCATAGATTTCAAGATTTATTATTGAAATAGACGTTTTCGAGAAGTAAAGAAATGATGGATTGTAACATTGTTGTTATAGTAAATGATTTTTGAAAGGAAATGTTTTGTATAGTATGTGAGATTTATATATCTATTTAATTTTCGAATCCTTATACTAGTGATTTTTGGGTAGTCAGAACGATGTTTTATGCAACATTCTTTTTGACCCAATAAACGTGTTTAAGAGATTGATTTCCTTAAAGAATGAAATATACACTTAATCCCGACTTAAGTATATATAATATTTTCTAAATGTTGAAAATAAATTAATTTGTGAATTACTTGTTATTAAATAATTATATGGGAATGTTTTCCAATACTGAAATGATTTTGAGATCTTTTTAAAGATAATTTGAAGTGAATATTTGGCAAGTAATTTAATTAATAAAAGATTAATTAAATGGGCCTAGTGATTGCTTATGGTGCTAAATATTTGTTTGTTTTCTTTGATAGTTAAATAATCGACTATCAAATTTGGACATTTTGGTTCCTCGATTCGATGTGGGAACGATATAGTCGTACACTTAGTACGTAGCCTTCTGTGTAGACTTGATTATCGTTTGTGTTGAGGATGTTGATTCGTGTATTGTGGAGTATTACTCCAGTCTATCGAGCTTTCTTCTTGGCCGAAGGATAGAAAGTTGAAAGTTGGAGACGTGATAAGTCTATGAGACATAGTTTATGTGTGAGGTTGAGGAACACTTTTGCATTGTTGGTGCGAAGAGACCGGGATCGGTTTTTCTGAAAACCACTTCGAACTAATATTTATGCGACGATTGTACAGGTTGGTTATGATGATATTGATATTCCGGATTTTCATAGCATAGGACTTCTTGTTGATTGTTTGGTGTTAAAATCCCAACAAACATTCTATAGCAGTAGTCTCTTCGTTATGAAATATCCAATGCAAGGACTATTCGCTACTAATCCTAGGGATTTTCCGACAGGATGTGGTAAGAAAGTACCTTCGGTTTGTCCTATTCTTGGACAACTTGTTTGGATGTTTGTCTGACATTGCATTTTTAAGATTATGTACATTGGTTTTTACAAATGTACATCAGTGATGGTAGAGAAGGCGACTTCTCTTAGCTTAACACCCTCCTTGAGACGTATGAGTTTAAAGGTTTTATTTTTGTGGAAGGCAATTAGTAGTCAACGGAAATGGTAGTGTGGCATTCTAAGTGATGTGATACGTGATATGTGAAAGGTAATCGTTACCTCAGGCCTCATCAACCGGAAATGACCTAAGCAGGGTTAGATGCGGCAAGGCTAAGTGGGTCGCTCCCAAGTAGGATATGATCATCCTCTTCTAGATATATATATTTACATGTTATGACATCATGTATTTGATTATTGTGGTTTGTATGCTTAGAGTGCCCTCGGTAAAGGTCGGTAATGACCGGAGGATGATATATTCGGTACCATCTAGTTATAAAGGTGGGCCGGTCTTGTATTGGTAGAGGATCCTTTGTGATGGTCCTCGGTACATTCCTCTAGAGATGTACTGCCGGAAGGTAGTCCCCTCACCTAGTCATTTGTATGAAAATCCAAACCCCATTTGGAACTTATGGTTTTGTTAGTAATGGCATAATGAATACCCTAAAAATGCTATATGTGTAACCATTTCGGCTATGATTAATATTATTTGTGCAATATACACTATTATAATATAAGAGGATTTGATATGAAATATTTTAGTCATCGTAAGGTAAAAACAAGTCCGTGCTTATGTGTGGGCGTGTCTTACGAGATACTTTTGTTTTTAAAGGAAAAGTTTAGTAATTTAATAAATTTAGTTGAGTGTGTTTCTCACGCTAGTTTACTAGATTGATCTAGGCATTCTTCCCTTTCAATGCTTAGGCCAGACCAAGTATATTTACATGTTCAGATTTGGTGCTTTTGGAGCTTTACCAGGAGAGCTGGAGATCTTCATTTTCGTATACACATATCTGTTTATTATACGTTGCTTAATTTTTGTATATCATCGTTGTATGTCATCAACAATTGTGAGAACATGTTATTATAACTTTTCAGGCTGATAACTATTGATTGATTGTTGAACTCTGATTGATGTATGTATATACAGTTTCTGTTTTATAAAGATTATTGATATGATACTATATGTTTTCCACTGTGATGTAAGACTCTGTATTGTTCTATTTGGTTCTGTCTTCTCTCTTTCTTCTCTTCTCTTCTTCTCTCTTCTTTTTTTCTCTCCTGACTTTCCATCATTCTGTGCTTTTTGAGTCGGACATGTGTGGTTTATTGTCGATTCAAAGGGTATAGATTTGCAGGTCGTCACATAGATGTTGTGCTAGATGACTCTGATGTCGAGGTGCATCCAACAAATTCAGATGTGCAATCTAAGGGTACCTTACCAGAAGCCTCTACTACTATAAAAGTAAACGTTGAACCTTTTAGTTTTAGGCTATTTTTGTGAATTTCTGCCATTTGTATAGTATTGTTATGCTATATCTTTTGATGTGAACTACCCCACTTTTAGGCTATTCTTCAGGTCATACGTGTGTAAATAGATATCTCATGCATGAAACAACCATCCCTTTTCCTTTCAAGTATTGGTCTTTTACCTAGCTATTTTGTTTTCTTTGATGTTTTTTTTAGTTGTAGCAGTATCCTTTAAAATGTAATCTTTTTATTTTTAGGTAAGAAATGTAGGTATCAGTAAACCTCTTTTTCTAATGTCATATTAAGGGGTAGTTTAGTTTAACATTTAAGGGAGTGTATTAAGCATCTAGAAAAATAGGCCGAGGAGAGGTTATTGACAAGAACTACCATCGTGCGTAGAAGGGAATCTGCACTTGAAAAGGCCATTGCACAGCTAAAGGAAGAGTCTCATGGGCTCTTGTTTAAAATCACACAAGTTATACACGAGAGGATGCTCTTTATGATCTAACATTTCATAAATGGCGCTCTTCGTTAGAGAATGAGTTGCTCCCTTTAAGGCATGCCCATTTGTTATGTTTAAAAATAGACTTAGCCAAAGGTGAGAGTGGTGTCTTTTCATGTACTTTTGGCCTTTTGATTGAATAAAACATTTGTTGGAATTCCTAAAAATAATGAATGGAAATATACAATGTCCCACATCGCCTATTCGTTGAGAGGTATACTAGTTTATATATGCCTTTCTCAAGTGGAGGTTAGGGGCCTGGGGCTCCCAAATGTATGCTTCGTTGTGAGGAAGGAGATCATGCATCTCCACCACACACGCGCGCACGCGCCGCCGCCGTCCGACCGACCGAACCGGGCCGGGTCGGGTTTGGGTTTGGGTCTAATATGGTACTCGTATTTTTACTGCAACTGGACCGGGTTTTTTAACAGTTGCAGGCTATACGAACGGACGCGATTGTTCATACGAACGGACACGGATTGCTGAGGAGGTGCGACTTCTGAAGCGAGCGGGTTGAATAGGCGCGAATAGTAGCGGCTGCAATCCGTTTGAAGCAAACAGGTGCGAGCGGATTGAAGCGGACGCGGGCGAACAGATGCGGCGCGAGCGGGTGCGACCCGACTGAAGAGGCGCGGACGAAACAGTAGCGGGTGAACAGATGCGACTGTACGAAGTGGTACGGACGCGACTGTTTGAGCGAACAGGTACAGACACGACCGTTCGGAAGAGATACGACCAACTATAAATAAGAAGGAAAACTGATCACTTTCTAACTTATTTTTCTGAATCCGAATCTTCTTCTTCTCTTCTGTTACCATACTCTAAATCACAGAGTGATATACTCATTACAATCTGGAGCAGAATACGTCTATTGTATCTTGGGAGAATTTTGAAATAAAATTCTTAAGGAAATCGTTACGACGAGCCTCAGACATAATCCGGTTAGAATTCTAGTCTGATTGCATATTAACATTATTCTATATTCTATCCGTTATTCTGGTTATACTATTTATTCAAAATAGTATAACGCTGTTGTTGTAATTTATTTACAACATTCATATTGTTATAATAATTACTACAGAATTCCAGTGTAGTGGAAATCTGAGTTATAAACTTGTGCGACGAGTCTATAATTGATTATTCTCTGTTTTGGTATACTAGACGTATAACATCTTAAGAATTTTACTGTTTTCTTACTAAAACAGAGATGGCAACAGTAGAATTTTCAAAGAATACTACTCACAACAGACCTGAACCGTTCAAGGGAGATGGTGATGATTTCTTGACATGGCAGAATCAGATGTTGTTTTATCTCACCACACTCGGTCTGCAAAAGTACCTCGACGAGGAGGAACCGATTCCTGCACCAGGCAAGGAAGCAGAGGTGAATACGTGGAAGCATTCCGATTTTTTATGTAGAAACTATATTCTGAATTGTCTCGACAAGGTGCTATACAAAGTATATCAGCCTTTAAAGACATCAAAAGAACTCTGGAATGCACTTACCACGAAGTATAAGACGCAGAATATCAGTCTTAAGAAATTCATTATAGACAAATTCATGTACTACAAGATGGTTGACTCCAAACCGGTGACTGCTCAACTGCATGAATTGCACATCATCATTCATGAACTCGAAGCGGAAGGTCATATGGTTGGAGAATCGTTTTTGGTTGAAGCCTTCACGGGAAAACTGCCGCCGTCATGGAGAGATTACCGCAATTATCTAAAGCATAAAAAGAAGGAAATCTCTTTACAGGACCTCATAGTCCGATTGAAAATTGAGGCAGATAATCGTGGAATAACAAAACAAAGCGATGAGGCATTTGTGGCTGAAGGGTCAAAGACCAAAAACAAAAAGAGGAATTTCCAGAAGAAAAGGAAAGCTCCTGAAAACAAATCCAAAGACAACAAACAAACCAAGAAGTTTAATGGTGAATGTTGGGTTTGTGACAAAATGGGACACGCCGCTAGAGATTGCAGACACAAGAAGGAACGCAACTCAGAGGCGAGTATAGTTGACAACATGGAAATGGACGAGTCCGATTTCTCAGCATGATGGCCTATTTAAGGCAAATGTAGTTGTTGTTGGCAATAAAACTATGTTTTCTGATTGTGCTGTTAATAAAATTGAAGTTTCTTATGTGCTTGAACACGATATTTTACTATGGCATGATAGATTAGGAAATAAATTTACCAAAATTGAAGAATACAAAACTGAGGTAGAAAATCAGTTAAATAGAAAGATCAAGATATTGAGCTCTGATCGAGGTGGAGAATATGAATCACCGTTTGAACAGTTCTGTGCAGAAAATAGAATAATTCATCAAACAACGTCTCCATATTCACTACAACAAAATGGTGTAGCCGAAAGGAAGAACAGAACGTTAAAAGACATGATTAATGCCATGTTTTTAACTTCTGGTCTACCGACGAACTTGTGGGTGGAAGCATTAAATATGTCTACTCACATATTAAACAAAGTCCCTCACAATAAAACAGGAACAATTCCATATGAGATATGGAAAGGACATGAACCAAGCTTCAAATACCTCAAAGTGTGGGGGTGCTTGGCAAAAGTTCCAGTTCCGCCTCCCAAGAGAGTCAAACTTGGACCAAAAACCGTAGATTGTTATTATCTTGGGCCAACCCAAAATAGTAGTGCCTACAGATTTTTGGTATTCAAGTCTGATATAACGGATATTCATTTAAATACAATCATGGAATCGAAAGATGCCTCATTCTTTGAAGATGTGTTTCCCCACAAAACGAATGAAGGAAATCCTGTCCCATAAAGGATAAGAGATAACAAAGATGAGACATGTGAAGATGAAACTCATCAGGACAACGAGGAGGTTGAACCAAGAAGAAGCGTAAGGGCTAGAACTTCCAAAACATTTGGTTCGTACTTTTTTACATATGTATTAGAGCACGAACCTCAAACGTACAAGAAAGCAATGTCATCTTCTGAATCCTCATGTTGGAAAGAAGCAATTCAAAGTGAGATTGTTTCAATTCTAAGTAACAAAACTTGGAAAATTGTTAATATTCCACCAGGAATAAAACCAATTGGATGCAAATGGATTTTCAAGAAGAAAATGAAAGCAGATGGCTCTATCGACGGGTATAAAGCCAGATTAGCAGCCAAAGGATATCGTCAAAAAGAAGGAGTAGACTTATTTCATACATATTCACCGGTAACACGAATAACCTCTATAAGAATGCTAATAACAATTGCATCCATCTATAATCTAGAGATTCATCAGATGGATGTAAAAACAGCATTCTTAAATGAAAATCTCGACGAAGAGATTTACATGGAGCAACCTGAGGGATTTCTTTCCAAAGGAAATGAAAACAAAGTCTGTAGATTAGTCAAATCATTATACGGACTAAAACAAGCTCCAAAGCAATGGCACGTAAAATTTGATAGTGTCATGATGAGAAATGGTTTTCGTATAAATGAATGTGACAAATGTGTTTATTATAAACAACTTGGACAATCATATGTGATGATCTGTCTATATGTGGATGATATGCTAATATTCGGTCCAAATACTAAGGTAATTGAGACCATAAAGAAAATATTGATCAACAATTTCGACATGAAAGACTAGGGTGTTGCAGATATTATTTTGGGAATAAAAATAATAAGAACACCTAATGGTGTTGAGTTATCTCAATCACATTATGTAGGAAAAGTGATTGAAAGATTTCAAAATTTTGGAATTAAAGGAGTAAATACACCTTTTAATCCATCAGAAGTACTGCATAAAAACACTAATGAGAGTTTAATGCAACTGGAATATTCTCGTGTAATAGGATGTCTCACGTATCTCATGAATTACACAAGACCTGATATAGCTTATGCAGTAAGTCGATTGAGCAGGCATACAAGCAATCCACGGAAGGAACACTGGAAAGCACTAATGAGAGTGCTTGGATATTTAAAAAATACCACTAACTATTCCTTACATTATGGAAAATATCCTGCCGTCTTAGAAGGATATGGTGATGCAAACTGGATTGCAGATTCAGAGGAATCAAAATCAACAAGTGGTTATGTCTTTACCCTAGCAGGGGCAGCAGTGTCATGGAATCTACTAAACAAACACGCATAGCTAGATCCACTATGGAATCAGAGTTCATTGCATTAGATAAAGCAGGCGAAGAAGCAGAATGGCTTCGTCACTTTTTAGAAGATATTCCGTTCTGGCCTAAACCTGTACCGGCCATATGCATACACTGCGATAACCAAGCAGCGCTAAGCAGAGCGCAAAACTTTGTGTATAATGGAAAGTCACGACATATTCGTCGACGCCATAACACAGTTAGGCAGTTACTCTCAAATGGAACTATTTCCATAGATTATGTGAGAACAAATGATAACCTAGCGGATTCATTTACTATAGGTTTATCAAGAGAGAAAATTGACTGCGCATCGAGGGGAATGGGTTTAAAAGCCTAAACCACAAAGAGTTATCTTATACGGAAACCTATCCTAGCGACTGGAGATCCCACGGACTAGGATCAATAGGCAAACCAGTTCTGAATAACTCAAGACGTAATGCATTTGCATGGACATAGTCCAACTCCATTCCTATGGTGCACAACATAAATGCATGCCTACTGTAACGACCCGTAAATTTTCGATAATTAAAATAGCTAATTTAATAAGATTTCGTGATTTAATGTTAGAAAATAATTGTAATTCGTTTGGAATAACAATAACTGGAATGAATTGCGACAATAATTATCCATGTAATGAAAAATAAAAGCTACTTAGTGAATGCCATTGCAATCAATAGTTGGATAGGGTAATAAATGTTGAATTCATTGGGTATAATAGAGTAATTGATTGATAAGTAAAATCTATTTAAAATCAAAATAATTGAATATTGAACATGTAAATTGTTTAAAGTAAAAATTTAAAACTTATTGAATAATTGAATAACTGTAAAATGGAAATAGTGTTCTAAGATGTGAAATAGTTTTAAAGGTTAAATTTTATAAGTTCGTTTTGAATATCTCAAAAGATAGTGATTCAAGAATAATAAAATTTGTTTAAATTTAATATTACAAATGTTTGAATAACTAAATTCCGAATTTGATATGATTAATTTGATATTGAAATTTAATATATGAAAATAGAGTGAATAATTGAAATCTGATTTAATATGATTCAAATTGGTTTCCAAAGTGAATGTAAGTTATATCGAGATTATAATGGAGTTAATAAGATTTTAAAATTGGAATTTATTGGATAATTGAATAACGGGTTTAATATGATTAAAAATGATTTGTAAAATTTTATTTTATCATATTGGAGTTATAGTGATGTTATAGAAATTCGTTTAATCGGTTTAATTTAAATTTGATCGTTTATTTTCGTAACTCACACTGACGATCGAATTAGGCCTTGAAACCTTTTCCATTGCATCCGGAATAGGGGTATAACATTATAAACGCCTAGCGGCACGCCTCGATAGGGGTTCAAGATTTTAAGTTGCGTAAATTGGGATATTTTGAAATTTAAAATTTATATTTTGACTGGTCAACCCTTCTTTTCAGCTGTAAATTCTACCTTGTCCCTGTAGCTTTTCATTCATGTCTCCCTCTCCTTTATTCTACACGCAATGGCAGAAAATAAATAATTGAAAGAGGAAAAAAAATGGAAACTTCGAAAAATCATAACTCTATTTCTACTCAAGTAAAAATCGCGAAACCAATTTTAAAAATCAAGATTCTTCGTCAGCTTCATTTTGGTATGCTCGTTGGAAGGTGCGGCTTCGATCTGGGTTGCTCTACTATGAAGGTCGAATAGATCTTGAACTAGGGTTTGCATTTCACGACGATTTAGAGCTCGATTGGAGATTTGGGCTTTGGATTCGAGTTCGCCATTGAAGATATCATCTACGGCTTGGTTTTTGGAGTGCTCGGCAGAGTCTTGGGGGGTACGACCTGGTCGCGTGTGTACAGCTGGGCGCGAAGTCGTGTTTTACTGGGTGGGGCCGAGCTTGCAACTTGGTGGTCGAGAAGATGGAGGCTTCGAAGAGAAGAAGATTGGCGAAGACGGATTTGAGTTTCGTAAACTGTAGCTCCGTATCACTGGAGATTGATGCACGACTTGGTGGGTTTTCTCGTTCACGTACAGGAATTGGGGAAGAAGGAGATGTTGAGTGGGCTGGGCTTTGCTTTGGGTATGAATTCATTTTTAATATAATATAATTTTTTTTATAAATTCAAATGTCGATAACTTATAAAATGTATAACTCTCTCATACGAGGTCCGATTGAGACGAGACTTTTTGCGTTGCGATCGTGATGACGAGAGCTTCGAAATGAAATTGGTTTGGATGATTTTGGATATAGTTGAAATTTGGGCTAAAATTGGAAGTCGTCCGGTTTAGTTCCAAACCGGAACGTCTCGGTGACAACAGAAATGAAGGTGAGTGTTTTATAACGCTCACAACGTACTGAATATCTTTATGCTAGTTAAATTTGATATTATGAAGTGTTATGATTTTATTTGTCATTGTTTGATAAAAAATTAATTGTCATATAGCTTGTCATTTGAATTAACCGTTGAAAAATTAAATTGACAGTTAAATTGAAATTAAAATTGAATTGCGATTAAATTACATGACATTGATAACTATGAAACTGCCATGAATTGTATTGTCTATTGGATGATGTATTTTGATGGATGTTATTGGTTGATATTTAAATGTTTGGATGTTTATTTGCTTATATATACTGTTATGCATACATATGACACTGTGATTGGTTTAAGTAATATATACTCATCCGTGACATTTAATTGAAATAAATAATTACTTGGCCATATGATAGAAAATTATATACGGACACCGAATTGGCTAAATTAATAATTTTGAAAATCATCGATTTGAAATTTATTTAAATGTTTTGATTTAAAAGTTATAAATAGAAATCAATTTATAAAAATCGAATTTATCGAAAAATTCAGTTTGGAATGTTGAAATAAAATTTAGTTAAAAGAAATTGTTAAATAATTAAAGTGGAGACTTTGGAATTTAAAAATGGGGATATGATTGAATTTCGTAAATTGATTTGTTTAAAGATTTAACCTTAATTCGAGCTTTGAATATTACTAAGTAAAAGCGATATAAAAGGATATTTTGAAATTGAGCTTGAAATTGAATCATATTGTAATTGGGTTTTAAATTTGAATATTGAAAGATAATTTTGTTAAGTATTATAAATTGATATTTTGAAAAATCAAGCTCCAAATCGATATAAATTGAAATTGAATAAATTAAAGGTGAATGTAAAATTTAATTAATTTGAAGTCAAAGTTGACATTGATTTGAATTGAAATCGAAATTGAATCGGTGGAATGAAAATTGAAATTGATTTGAATTGGGAAGTTATAATTGAAATGGATTGGTTTTGAAGCTGTTTTATTTTGTTTCCAAATTACTCGGTTATATAAACCATTTTTGAATACTTAAACTATTTTAATCTATTTTAAATCTACTTAACCCAATTTAAATTATTTTAAACTAATTTATCTATTTCAAATCCGTTTTAAGATTTTAAGTATTTTAATTATTTAAAATACATTTAAACTACTTAAAACTATTTTCTAAAATTCTAAGCTGGTCAATAAGGTGAAAAGTTTATATTTAAATCTTGAATTTAAATACGAATTGGGTTAAATGAAGTTGCAACCTAAATTGAAATTCGAATTGATTTTGGAATCGAAATGAGATATAGATGCGAAAAATGATTTTGAAACGGAATCTTACATTTGAAAAGATACGATGATATTTGAAATGGATTTGATTTTGAAGCGAATATGATATTTTGATATCAATTATGAATCGATTTGAAATGTAAAAGAGCCAATGGTGTAATAATACGTAGTTATTAAAGAGACCGAGATCGGATATGGACATACTCTCTGTCGATACCCAAAACCACTTTAATAACAATTATACGCGGAGTGTTGATCCAGAATGAAGTGGATGGTGTGGTGAACGCGTTGATTGAAGAAAGAGAACGATATTGGATAACCCCTGACATGACTAAAACAGGAGCCGCGCCGGGCCGTTGAGGTTCGCCATCTCTAGCGGACACACTTCTTCGATACCATATCTATTACATTTGTGATGCGATTTGGGTGCACCCCTTGATTTGGGAGTGTTGTTTCGCGGTGTTGGGTTAGCTGCTGGCTATGCTCAACATCAGTCCGGATCACGCAACTACTAGTATCCTAGTTGGTATCGCCTCATGTATCTTGTCATACTGATTATCCTATTCGCGACCACTACGTTATGTTTTGTGTTATACCTATGGGGTACCCTCTGATAACCACCAGTTTACGGTGGGGCTTACGGTGCTGTATAGACTATTGCATTATAAAAATGTGTTAAGGGGGATTATGGTAACGCCTTAACGCTATTTTGATACTTTATATTACTGATAGGCATTATCTACTTAGTGTACATTACTACATAGTAGATAATTTAACGGATCCTTAAGAGATGGAAAATCCCGTAACATCTCTTGAGTTATTGCACGCACGTTGACACTGGATATGAGATGTCAAACCCCGTAAACATCTCTGACGCCGTTACACTCATATTTATTCACGATTGATTTAACTTTCATAAGGATATTTTAGTCCTGACTCGAGTGTTTTGTCTTTTCATTACGCTCGGGTCAGTCCTGAGTTTTTAGATTTTTGAAGATCTATTCTGGAGGACGAAGACGAAGACTTGGTACACTATTACTATTATTATTTGTGCATCATGCTGTCTGCTGCATTATTTTAATTGTTCTGTTGTATATGTATAACTCTGATAAATGTTGTATAAATAATAATCAAGGTATAGTAAACAACTTCATGAACTGTTTATTTGATTATTATATTTTATCGTTCCGCTGCAAGATTCTGTGTTGTTTCCTTTCTTTTATTTCTCTTTCCTCTTCTTTTCTTATTTACCCCAATAACCATCTGCCCTTTTGAATGGTTTGGAATTGACATGTGTATTTGATCGTCGGTTTAAACTGTCCAAAAAGGCGGGTCGTTACAGTTGGTATCAGAGCTTTGGTTTGGCGATAACCTTAGCTTTGTGGGGATGACTCTTTATAAGTAGGGTAATAATACCCTATGATGAGTCGCTGAGTGAATATATATATATATATATATATATATATATATGAGAGAGCGTATTTGTTAGTGATATAAAATGTTTTATATTGTGTCGGTTGATTTGTTGAGTGGCTTATGGATTCTGGTCAATACGAGTAATTAACGTCATTGATAGGGATCTCTAAACATTTAAACAGAACAATTCGACATAGTATTGTTTTGAAATTGGGTAAGTGAAATAATTTTACTCTAATTATATTTTATATATAAAGAAAATTTTTCAGAAATTATTGTAACTTATCTTGCTTACCTGGTTGTTAGGAATGGAAATATTGGTTATTATCATTAATTGGATATTGTAATTTAATAAATAAGGTGAATTACAAAATGAACAATGATAAAACACTTGTGGAAAGTTTTAAGAAAGAAAATCCTATAAGAATATTTTATAAAGGTGACTTATAAATTAAAATAGATTTATATTGGAAAATATTGAATTTAAGACCCGGAGGTTTTTAAATGGTTTTCAAAGCTTTGAAGAAAATATATTGAGATATTAGTGGGAAAATGTTTATGGAAATATTTTGAAAGGATTTTTAAAAGAAGGAATGAATTCAGTACTCCTCTCTTAGGTCGCTGGAAAATAATTTCGGTGATGACTGCGCAGCATCATCGACGTTCATTTTCGAGTCTCAAAGTGGGAAGGACTTCTAAGAAGCTTTGCTTTTCTTCGAAATTATTTTGGGTAAAAGGGTTTTGGTTTAAACTCCAAAGATATGATTTGATGTATTAAAGATATAAGTGTATATATTTATTTCAAACGATTTGAAAGGAACTGGACATTTAAATTTCTAAATTATGTTAATTAGTAATTTTCAAATTATTTGAATGAAATGTGAATAACCAGAATTTATAAAATAAGAGGATTAAGATATCTAAGTTTATGTTTTGGGAAAACCTTATAGTTGTAGTGTACCTATAAAGTTGAAAGGTAAAGAGGACTTAAATAAACTAAATTTGTGAACATTCTAATTAAGTAAAATGAAATTCTATAAATTTGTATAATGCCAAATTTGCATTCTGATAACATATAACAAGACTTACCAAATATTAAAAAGTTAAAAAGATGTTTTGGATATGTAATGAGATATTGTATAGATAAACAGAAACTGAAAGTAATTGAAATATACAAGTAAGGAAAACTCAAAAGGAATTAAAATATATATAAATGGAAAATTTGGTTGTGAAAAAATTTATATATACTTAAATATAGCATGAAATGATAAATGGATAAATGGAACAAGTAAGTGAACTTAAGAAAGAAGATAAATGAATCGTATTATATCTTTGTAAATTGGTTATAGAAAATAAATATAAATTACAAAGGGATTGGAAAAATTTGTAACCTTTAAGATAACTGTAAACTAAGAAAAGTCATTTATGAGAGGTTAGACTTTTATAGGATGATTAATACACTAAAGTGCTGGTTAATGAAATGTTCCATAAATAAATTTGTTATTAACTAAAATAATGAAATTGAATTTAATTAAATTATATAGAATGTTTAAAATGAACTTGAGTAAACAAATTCTTTGATATGATGTTTAAGAAAAGATAGTGTTAAAGAATATGCTATGTAAAGAAATGAATATACTAACTGAATAATGGATTATGAGTAATTAAGTGAAAAAAATAGAAGTCAATAAAATAATTTAGTATAGATAAATTGGATAGAAATCCATTGGAAGGTAATACGTGAGATTGTACGCATATTATTTTATTTGCATAACGATTTGATCCAAATTCGAGCACAAAATTTCGAGATGATTTATATCGATCCAAGTTAGGATTTTTTCACTCGATTTTCGACGGCGAACCCTGGATATGGATTTTTAATTTGATTCTGGAATTCTCTATCATAGTATATGGCTATGCAAGGAAAGTAACAGTTTCCAATCAAGCAACCAAATCTGAGTCCGCAATAGAGAGTCGAGTGAACGATACTAGTTTGGAAGTGAAATGGTGTGATCGAATAAGCGATTAGATTGATATTGCTCACGGATGATATATGTACGGCTTACGGACTTAATTAAAAGTTAATATTGGAAATTTAAGATGCCAAATATAAAATGATTCTTTTAAAATTATATAACAGGATATATATATAAAAGAGATAAACCAAATTGAATGTAAAATTAATAATTTGGTTATGTTGGGTATGATTTGGTTGTTATATGATTGTTAGTTGATTGTATATAATTCATTAAGTGTTAATGAAATTGAAAGCTATAAATCATTGAAATCAAATTGGAAGTTAAATGAATTTAAAAATATTTTAATTTGATTCAAATTGGAAGTGAACTAATGTGAATATAAATTAGTGAATGTTAACTAATTGAATTGAGAATGAATGTTAGTAAAATCCAACGTTAATGAATCAACTATGATTAAAAATTGAAACCCAAGTCAATAAATATTAATGAGAAGTGAATTTATATTGATTGGTTATGGATTCGTTGGATGATAGTTGGATGATAGTTGATTGATGGTTGCATTTGTTGTTTTGTTGCATTTGCTATGTTGGCATATGTAGTTGTTATGTTTCTATATGATGTATATTGATATTATTTTCATATATGCATGTTTCTCATGGTTTGTTGAGTGTTTAGTAGGTGCGGATTGCGCTTGCTTCGCATTTGGAGCTCGCTTTCGCGCTATATTAGCCGTATATGCTCGCTAAATAATATATAAGGTACATATCTCGGATTACATACCGTACTTTTACACTTTTTCCCTGCGAGATGCCTCATCACTTGATGAGATGTATATTTGTGATTTATATACTGTCATTTTTTTTCCAGATCGAGCCGCGCAAAGGAGACTTTGCCGAAATTTTCCGTAAATCTGAGTGTTAGAATATTTTTCTAGTTTTAATTTTTTTTTATAACTCGTTTTGATAACTAGCTTTTAAAGTTGGAAAGCCGTTGGGAGTGACTTAGTGGAAGCGTAGTTATGACTTTATAAGTGGAATTTCATTGTTTTATAAGTTGGTAGCTTTGAATAAAATATATCTAATGTTGAATTCTATACTTAGTTCCTTTCCCTTCTTTTCTTTTCGGGGACGAAAAGTTTTGAGTGGGGGAGAGTGTAATGACCCGTAAATTTTCGATAATTAAAATAGCTAATTTAATAAGATTTCGTGATTTAATATTAGAAAAAAATTGTATTTCGTTTGGAATAATAATAACTGGAATGAATTGCGGCAATAATTATCCATGTAATGAAAAATAAAAGCTACTTAGTGAATGCCATTGCAATCAATAGTTGGATAGGGTAATAAATGTTGAATTCATTGGGTATAATAGAGTAATTGATTGATAAGTAAAATCTATTTAAAATCAAAATAATTGAATATTGAACATGTAAATTGTTTAAAGTAAATATTTAAAACTTATTGATTAATTGAATAACTGTAAAATGGAAATAGTGTTCTAAGATGTGAATTAGTTTTAAAGGTTAAATTTTATAAGTTCGTTTTGAATATCTCAAAAGATAGTGATTCAAGAATAATAAAATTTGTTTAAATTTAATATTACAAATGTTTGAATAACTAAATTCCGAATTTGATATGATTAATTTGATATTGAAATTTAATATATGAAAATAGAGTGAATAATTGAAATTTGATTTAATATGATTCAAATTGGTTTCCAAAGTGAATGTAAGTTATATCGAGATTATAATGGAGTTAATAAGATTATAAAATTGGAATTTATTGGATAATTGAATAACTGGTTTAATATGATTAAAAATGATTTGTAAAATTTTATTTTATCATATTGGAGTTATAGTGATGTTATAGAACTTTTAAAACTGAATTTAAAATTTATTTGTGAAAATTGAATATTTTAATATTTAATTATCGACTGAAAAATAGCCAATTTTTGAACAGTCTCGGAATTAGACGAAACTAGTTCCATTGGATCCGTAATAATTTTTTATTATCGGATTTCAATTTTCATAGCAATCGGAGTTTTCGTTTGACCGTGGCAGCTCGAAACATATCGAAATTGTTTTAATATTTAATTGACGAGTTAAAATACTCATTTTTCAAACAGTCTCGGATTTCGATGAAACTAGTTTCATCGGATCCGTAATGTGATATTATTATAAGATTTCAAATTTCGTGTCGATCGGATTTACCGTTTGTCCGGGGCAAGCCAAAACGCATAGAAATTCGTTTAATCGGTTTAATTTAAATTTGATCGTTTATTTCCGTAACTCACACTTACGATCAAATTAGGCCTTGAAACCTTTTCCATTGCGTCCGCAATAGGGGTATAACATTATAAACGCCTAGCGGCACGCCTCGATAGGGGTTCAAGATTTTAAGTTGCATAAATTGGGATATTTTGAAATTTAAAATTTATATTTTGACTGGTCAACCCTTCTTTTCAGCTGTAAATTCTACCTTGTCCCTGTAGCTTTTCATTCACGTTTCCCTCTCTTTTATTCTACACGCAATGGAAGAAAATAAATAATTGAAAGAGGAAAAAAAATGGAAACTTTGAAAAATCATAACTCTATTTCTACTCAAGTAAAAATCACGAAACCAATTTTAAAAATCAAGGTTCTTCGTCAGCTTCATTTTGGTATGCTCGTTGGAAGGTGCGGCTTCGATCTGGATTGCTCTACTATGAAGGTCGAATAGATCTTGAACTAGGGTTTTCATTTCACGACGATTTAGAGCTCGATTGGAGATTTGGGCTTTGGATTCGAGTTCGCCATTGAAGATATCATCTATGGCTTGGTTTTTAGAGTGCTCGGCAGAGTCTTGGGGGGTGCGACCTGGTCGCGTGTGTACAGCTGGGCGCGAAGTCGCGTTTTACTGGGTGGGGCCGAGCTTGCAACTTGGTGGTCGAGAAGATGGAGGCTTTGAAGAGAAGAAGATTGGCGAAGACGGATTTGAGTTTCGTAAACTGTAGCTCCGTATCACTGGAGATTGATGCACGGCTTGGTGGGTTTTCTCGTGCACGTACAGGAATTGGGGAAGAAGGAGATGTTGAGTGGGCTGGGCTTTGCTTTGGGTATGAAATCATTTTTAATATAATATAAATTGTTTTATAAATTCAAATGTCGATAACTTATAAAATGTATAACTCTCTCATACGAGGTCCGATTGAGACGAGACTTTTTGCGTTGCGATCGTGATGACGAGAGCATCGAAATGAAATTGGTTTGGATGATTTTGGATATAGTTGAAATTTGGGCTAAAATTGGAAGTCGTCCGGTTTAGTTCCAAACCGGAACGTCTCGGTGACAACAGAAATGAAGGTGAGTGTTTTATAACGCTCACAACGTACTGAATATCTTTATGCTAGTTAAATTTGATATTATGAAGTGTTATGATTTTATTTGTCGTTGTTTGATAAAAATTTAATTGTCATATAGCTTGTCATTTGAATTAACCGTTGAAAAATTAAATTGACAGTCAAATTGAAATTAAAATTGAATTGCGATTAAATTACCTGACATTGATAACTATGAAACTGCCATGAATAGTATTGTCTATTAGATGATGTATTTTGATGGATGTTATTGGTTGATATTTAAATGTTTGGATGTTTATTTGCTTATATATACTGTTATGCATACATATGACACTGTGATTGGTTTAAATAATATATACTCATCCCTGACATTTAATTGAAATAAATAATTACTTGGCCATAGGATAGAAAATTATATACGTACACCGAATTGGCTAAATTAATAATTTTTAAAATCGTCGATTTGAAATTTATTTAAATGTTTTGATTTAAAAGTTATAAATAGAAATCAATTTATAAAAATCGAATTTATCGAAAAATTGAGTTTGGAATGTTGAAATAAAATTTAGTTAAAAGAAATTGTTAAACAATTAAAGTGGAGACTTTGGAATTTAAAAATCGGGATATGATTGAATTTCGTAAATTGATTTGTTTAAAGATTTAACCTTAATTCGAGCTTTGAATATTACTAAGTAAAAGCGATATAAAAGGATATTTTGAAATTGAGCTTGAAATTGAATCATATTGTGACTGGGTTTTAAATTTGAATATTGGAAGATAATTTTGTTAAGTATTATAAATTGATATTTTGAAAAATCAAGCTCCAAATCGATATAAATTGAAATTGAATAAATTAAAGGTGAATGTAAAATTTAATTAATTTGAAGTCAAAGTTGACATTGATTTGAATTGAAATCGAAATTGAATCGGTGGAATGAAAATTGAAATTGATTTGAATTGGGAAGTTATAATTGAAATGGATTGGTTTTGAAGCTGTTTTATTTTGTTTCCAAATTACTCGGTTATATAAACCATTTTTGAATACTTAAACTATTTTAATCTATTTTAAATCTACTTAACCCAATTTAAATTATTTTAAACTAATTTATCTATTTCAAATCCCTTTTAAGATTTTAAGTATTTTTAACTATTTTAATTATTTAAACTACTTTTAAACTACTTAAAACTATTTTCTAAAATCTAAGCTAGTTAATAAGGTGAAATGTTTATATTTAAATCTTGAATTTAAATATGAATTGGGTTAAATGAAGTTGCAACCTAAATTGAATTTCGAAATGATTTTGGAATCGAAATGAGATATAGATGCGAAAAATGATTTTGAAACGGAATCTTACATTTGAAAAGATACGATGATATTTGAAATGGATTTGATTTTGAAGCGAATATGATATTTTGATATCAATTATGAATCGATTTGAAATGTAAAAGAGCCAATGGTGTAATAATACGTAGATATTAAAGAGACCGGGATCAGATATGGACATACTCTCTGTCGATACCGAAAACAACTTTAATAACTATTATACGCGGAGTGTTGATCCAGAATGAAGTGGATGGTGTGGTGAACGCGTTGATTGAAGAAAGAGAACGATATTGGATGACCCCTGACATGACTAAAACAGGAGCCGCGCCGGGCCATTGAGGTTCGCCATCTCTAGCGGACACACTTCTTCGATACTATATCTATTACATTTGTGATGCGATTTGGGTGCACCCCTTGATTTGGGAGTGTTGTTTCGCGGTGTTGGGGTAGCTGCTGGCTATGCTCAACATCAGTCCGGATCACGCAACTACTAGTATCCTAATTGGTATCGCCTCATGTTCCTTGTCATACTGATTATCCTATTCGCGACCACTACGTTATGTTTTGTGTTATACCTATGGGGTACCCTCTGATAACCACCAGTTTACGGTGGGGCTTACGGTGCTGTATAGACTATGGCATTATAAAAATGTGTTAAGGGGGATTATGGTAACGCCTTAACGCTATTTTGATACTTTATATTACTGATAGGCATTATCTACTTAGTGTACATTACTACATAGTAGATAGTTTAAGGGATCCTTGAGAGATGGAAAATCCCTTAACATCTCTTGAGTTATTGCACGCACGTTGACACTGGATATGAGATGTCAAACCCTGTAAACATCTCTGACGCCGTTACACTCATATTTATTCACGATTGATTTAACTTTCATAAGGATATTTTAGTCCTGACTCGAGTGTTTTTTCTTTTCATTATGCTCGGGTCAGTCCTGAGTTTCTCAGATTTTTGAAGATCTATTCTGGAGGATGAAGACGAAGATTTGGTATACTGTTACTATTATTACCCTTGCATCTGCTATCTGCTGCATTATTTTAATTGTTCTGTTGTATATGTATAACTCTGATAAATGTTGTATAAATAATTGTCAAAGTATAGTAAACAGCTTCATGAACTGTTTATTTATATTTTATCGTTCCGCTGCGAGATTCTGTGTTGTTTCATTTCCTTTATTTCTCTTTCTTTTATTTTGTTATTTACCCCAATAACCATCTGCCCTTTGAATGGTTTGGAATCGGCATGTGTATTTGATCGTCGGTTTAAACTGTCCAAAAAGGCGGGTCGTTACACCTACAGAAGTATTTAAAGGTTAAAACTATGTTTTTTAATGATGACCATATCTTGGAAATAACAAGTGGGGTATATGTAGGATACTTTTAATGGTTGCGATCACCTATGTTAGTGTGAGCTGGGTCGGCTCTATGAGAATATTAAAAGGCTTTTATTCTCTAAAACACTCGCAAAACCAAAAATTGTTCAGGACCAAAATGAACACAACCAAGAGATTGGATGAGAAGGGAATCAATGCTTCGTAAAGCTTATTGTATGGATATACAATAAAGGACGATGGTTCAAGATGAAATAATTCACCGATTAGCCAAGTAGATCCGATAAGTTTTAACTAGTGAAAGTTCAAAGTGAAATACCTACTTATCCACGATAAAACATTATTCCATATGTACTCTGTGATATTTCGCTTTGTGTGGGGGATATGTATATTATCATTCATGTGGGAGATTGTTGGAATTCCTAAAAATAATGAATGGAAATATACAATGTCCCACATCGCCTATTGGTTGAGAGGTATACTAGTTTATATATGCCTTTCTCAAGTGGAGGTTGGGAGCCTGGGGCTCCCAAATGTATGCTTCGTTGTGAGGAGAGAGATCATGCATCTCCACCACACACACGCGTGCGCGCCGCCGCCGGCCGTCCGACCGAACCGGGCCGGGTCGGGTTTGGGTTCGGGTCTAATATGGTACTCGTATTTTTACTGCAACTGGACCAGGTTTTTTTAACAGTTGCAGGCTTACGAACGGACGCGACTGTTCATACGAACGAACACAGATTGTTGAGGAGGTGCGACTTCTGAAGCGAGCGGGTTGAATAGGCGCGAACAGTAGCGGCTGCAACCCGTTAGAAGCAAACAGGTGTGAGCGGATTGAAGCGGACGCGGGCGAACAGATGCGGCGCGGGCGGGTGCGACCCGACTTAAGAGGCGCGGACGAAGCAGTAGCGGGTGAACAGATGCGACTGTGCGAAGTGGTACGGACGTGACTGTTTGAGCGAACGGGTGCAGACACGACCGTTCGGAAGAGATATGGACCAATTATAAATAAGAAGGAAAACTAATCACTTTCTAACTCATTTTTCAGAATCCGAATCTTCTTCTTCTCTTCTGTTACCATACTCTAAATCACAGAGTGATATACTCATTACAATCGAGCAGAATACGTCTGTTGTATCTTGGGAGAATTTTGAAATAAAATTCTTAAGGAAATCGTTACGACGAGTCTCAGACATAATCCGGTTAGAATTCTAGTCTGATTGTATATTTATATACATTATTCTATATTCTATCCGTTATTCTGGTTATACTATTTATTCAAAATAGTATAACGCTGTTGTTGTAATTTATTTACAACATTCATATTGTTATAATAATTACTACAGAATTCCAGTGTAGTGGAAATCTGAGTTATAAACTTGTGCGACGAGTTTATAATTGATTGTTCTCTGTTTTGGTATACTAGACGTATAACAACATTTTCATAGCTTTAGTATCATTGTAATATTTATTCATTGTTCATGTATTTCATTTGGATACTCGTCCATTTCTTACTTGGTCATTCTATAATTTTAAGCTACTTTTACTTTTTCGAATGTAACTTCTCTGGCTTCCCTTCATAGACATAATAGTCCTTTCTTTCTTTATAGTTCTTGCCTTAAGGAGCAGGCTCCATCCAACATCCTTGACACTTATGAAGCTCGAATTAAAGAGCTCTAGGTTGCCAACGTAGATCATACCAACGACAAAGAATTAATCACAGATGAAGTTCGAGAAGAACTGCATGTCAAATATAAATAACAAGCGAGAGAGTTTGAATAATCTTGGCTAGCTAAACATCCAATAGTATAATCACTAAACAAAGTGCTAATAACATCCGCACAGAATAGAATACAGGAGTTGTAAAAGGAGCTAAATACCACATAGAGGACAATTGTGGATTTGGGAAAGCTATATGCTGCATATTATGAAGGCGAGATTAAGACTTTGAATAGTACAATCGATGAATTACCTTTGTAAATAGCAATGTAGGTTAACAAGGAAGATAATCCTCCTATGGCTTTAGCTCCTTATGTTATTTCAAGGTTAATGCTACTCTTGTGCCCCTACCAGCAGTAGGTCCGGATGTTGTATCCTAGTGGAATGAGGATTTAAGGAATTAACATGAGTCTAAGTTTTACGGATTAAAAGACTACTGTAAAAAAAGATTATTGACTTTTGAAGAAAACAATTCATGGGGTACATCAACTAAGTATGAGGTTTTTGGTTCTTTTCTAGGGCAAATAAAATGACAAAAACTCAACTTTTGGATGAAATTGAATGTGTTCGACAGGTGGCTATAGAGCACGCGAATGCCTTTGAAAATATTTTTTTTACTTTAGAGTCCCAACCTTCAGCATAAGTCATAGAAAAAGTATCCGCTGATGTGCCACCAAGGTCTCCCGACCCTCCCTTTCGCAATTTGGACAAGGCTTCCTTCGTTAAGGAACTATATATGGGAAGAGTTACGCGGATTATGGCTGATATCATTGAGAAACGCATAGTAGATATTTTTAGTTACTTTTGGCCTAAACCTAACTTAGCATTTTTATATAATCGCGAGGATTTTGTTTCAGTTGCACTAGACGTTGGCAATGCTTGGTCTGGCACGAATTATGATCTTAAAGTCGCATTGTCTTACGCCATTCTTCAATTATTGTTACTAGTGCGACCGATTCTCTTATCAACTCATAACTTAGAGTTGTTTCCACTAACCAACCTATCTGAGGGCTAAAACTTCTCGCCGTAGTAGAAGAATCGTTATTAGTGCTTCTTCTGAGTCTAAACCAGATTCGTAATGTAGCTTGTATTGTGATGACTATTAATTACTCAAGCATATATTTGTGATGATTTTGATTATAGATTCGACCTTTTATTTTGACTTGATCTACGTGATAAAGTTGTGCTTTGTAAACATAAAAACCATGTAAATAGAAGTAGATTAGAGTTTTTCTGCTTACCTGGCAAGCTTTATGTATTCTTATGTCGTACCTTTCTTTGTATTTTATACTGCATGCATTGCTTGCTTTTATTCTCTTTTGCTATTTGATCTTGGATGTTTTATTTTCTATACTCAGTCCATGCTTCCAGGATTTTGTCGATTTCAGATTTACTTCGTCATGCGCTTGGCATGATTTGCATTATTTGTGGTGCAGATTATTTAGACCATATTTCAATTGATAAGTCAGGTCAGGTATTAACAACCCTTACTTATTTATGTGCATGATTTTTAATATCTGTTTGGAAAGTTTTATATCCCTATGTCTAGTGTAGTTTGGCTAAGAAGCTGAGTTGTGTGCATTATAACTTAGTAATTTTCTACTGGTTCGGGCTTTTTGATACCCCTACATCTAGTGCAGTATTTTTGCATAAAAAGCCTGGCTGTGGTTTTTTAGTTCCACAATACGGTAGTAATTATTGAATTTGGTGCAACATTTTGGGAAGTTTCAAGATACCTAAGGGCTTTCTTTGACATACATGCCTCGTCTTTTGTGCGGTTCATTTTGCTGCATTCTTATGTTATTGTTGGGATCGAAAACTTTTTGAATGGTTATAGCCATTTTCTTGGGTTTCATTTTAACTCTCTACCCCCATACATCTTAGTTCAGTATCATCATTCTCAATATTGAGATTTCCATCTTTGCTCTCCAGCAGCGTATTTAGCTTAGCTGGTGAACGTTGGCAGTAGTAGTCGAAGTGATGGGAGTAGGTTCGCATTGATGGACATTGGATTCATATCTCTTCAAGCCCTATACCTCTTTAATTGACATTGGTTTGTAATGTTTTGAAGGTTCAAGAATTTGGGTCGGTTTTGATTTTCTATGGTGATCCTACCAGTTTGATGAAGAGGCATTTGGTCCATTGGGATTTGGTGATGAGAAGATCTATTTCAGTGTCAAAATATTAGTGAGATTTTTCGTCCCCATAACACCAACTTAGTTTTTTAAGTGACTACATGTTGGATGCTTTAGTAATCAAGAATTAAAAATTTAATTGATATTAAAATTTCCTTTTAATGAAATAATAGTGTAGCTGAAGCTTACACAATTATGTACATGCATTTAACCATTTGTTAAAATAGAAATTTCAATTTGACATCCATTTGATGTAACACAAACAAAATCAAACATAAAAAAAAGATAATAAGAACAAATAAAGTATAGAGACAAAAAGATTTACGTGGTTTTGGATTTTCAGAAAAATCCTATGTCCACCGGACAACTCCTTCCTATTATTCATTTCATCATGCCATTTTTGCATGATTCCATGGGAAAAATTGTCCTATTTTGCAACATAATGTTCTGAAATTCAACTGAGATCCTCCTCTGTTGCTACAATGCCTTCCATCTTATAGCTAAGGTTCTTTCTCGTGAAAAGTTGACATCACATTTTTACATTCTTCCTTCGCCATTAGATACTGCCATATATCCTTCAGCCATTGACCACTATCATGTGCACGAATACTGATGTGGCTTTAGGCGGGAAAATTTGCCCTTTGGTGAAAAGATTTGAATTTAGGTGGGATGGTTTGAATTTGAAATGGTGTGCCTGAAGTCGATGAAGTGGTTGGTTTGTGCTCATTTTGATACCCGACGTAGTGTAAGGTGCTGCAATGTGATGTTGTGCATCTTCCTTGAATTGCTTAAACACTACTTTGATGTGGCAATGGCGTCGCGGTCCTTTATTTTAGAGTAGTCTGATTAGGTTTTGGTGGTGTGACTAGGTTTCAAAATGGTGATGCAGCCTCATTTGTTGAGTTGTTAATTTTGGCTTCGCTTATTCCTGACATTATGCTTTTTCATTATTTTGGCTAGTACAGTGCAATATGGCTATGGCTCCAGGAGTGTTGAAATAGTTATGCTATGTAATATTGCATCCTGTGTAATTATGATGGCATAGTTCTCAATGGTCCTTATGATAGTATTTTATGGAGTAATTAGAGCTGTATCGTTCTTCTATCTTGAGGTGGATTTTTGTTTAGATTTACCTTGTGCATGTGTACATTTTACCGACTTGTTGCTTTGTGAAAGCTTGAATTCTAGGCTTGTTTCTATTATGTATTTGAGAAGCATAGTTTAGCTTACGGTGCAACATTCCCCTTTTGACTCATGTTTATATACTTGATCCGACTTTGATACTATGGTGATAGCTGTATATGGATTGTGGGTTGTTCAATTGTGTTGGATTTGTTTTGTTATGCTTCACATATTTTACCTTGTGCAGTTCCTTTAAATTAAGATGTGCCCATCTTGTCTTCTCACTGATTTACACAGTTTGTTACTTTATACACATGAACCTTAACTTGCACATCACTTATTTATAGGAGATAAAGTTGGTGTAACAATACTCAAATTAAATTCTATACTCAATGTACTTTGCAAACTTCTCTAGAACTCAATGGTGAATAGTGGGTCCTATCACTAACTATGTTGCTCGAAGTCCCATGGAGTCTCACAACATTCTTCGTATATAGCTTTGTTATGCTATTGATGATCTTATCAACTTTACTTGGATAAAGAGGGTGCTCTTAGTTAACTTATCGACTATTACCCATATATTATCATTTTCTATTCTCAACCTTGGTAATCCATTTACAAATTCCATAGATACCGAATCCCACTTCCAAGTTGGTACTTCGAAAGTTTGAAGTAAACCACTTGGCTTATGATGCTTAGCTTTCAGTTGTTGACATGTGATATACTTCTTCCCACATTCCTCTCCATCACTCTTCATCCCCTCCTAAAAGAAATCACGATTCATGTCGCGGTACATCTTTGTTCCTTTGGGATGAATTATAAGATTAGCTCGATGAGTTTTCTCTCACACCTCCTTTCGAAGATCTCTTACATTCAAAACACATAGTCTTCCTTTCTTCCTAAGCCATCACTTCGAGTCTGTCTCGAATCCTTGCAAATCATCAACATCCATACCTATCTTCAGTCGCCTATTATCTTGGCTAGCAATGGGTCCTCTCTTAGCCTTGTAGCTTTTCTACCTACAAATGTTGAATGTACTTCCAAACTTGCTATAACTTCCAGATCGTGACTTGATTATGCATTCATTCTGTAATGCACCTTACAATAAACCGATGTCTCCAACATCTTCCATTCACCAATCATGGCTAAAACTCCATTCTAGTGCTTTCTACTTAAAGCATCTACAACCTTGTTTCTCTTTCATGGCATATACTCTATATTGAAGTCACACGTCGCCAAAAAAATTAACCATCTTTGTTGCCTCATATTCCTTTTGAGATAATAAATACTTTAGGGACTTAGGGTCCATATGCGATTTGTACAATTCTCCTAAAAAATAATGTCTTCAAATTTTAATGTAAAAATTACTACTGCCAACTCTAAGTCATGAGTCAAATATCGAAACCCACATGACTTTAACCGCTTAGATACATAAGTTACCGACCCGACCTTTCTACATCAATACCACTCCTAATCCAACTCCACAAGCATCAATTTACACTACCAAATTTTGATTCGCTTTAGGTATAGCCAAAATAGGAGCATTCATTAATAACCTCTTCAACTCCTGAAATGGCCTTTCACATCTATTAGTCCATACGAAATTGTCATTCTTTCTAGCCAACTTAGTCATTGATGCCACTATATGTGAGAAATCCTTGATGAATCTATAGTAATAGTTAGCCATCCTAAGAAACTTCTTTTCTAGGTAACCATCTCCTATCTCTTCCAGTTATTGATGACCTCCACCTTCGATGAACCTATCACTAACCTATTCTTCAAAACAACATGCCCAAGAAACTTAACTTCTCATTTCTAGAAGTGACACTTGGAAAACTTCGCCTTTAATTTGTGTTGTCTCGATGTATCTAATACTAATCAAAGATGGACTTTATGATCTCCATTGTTCTTATAATACATCAAAATATCATTGATGATGATCAAGACAAATATATTCAACTAATTATGAAATATTCAGTTCATAATGTCTATAAAGAGCGTTGAGGCGTTGGTCAGTTCAAAGGGCACTACTAACCACTCATATGAACTGTGTATTGTTCTGAACGTGGTTAATGGACTATCTCAGCTGTTCTTAGTTGATGGAACCCCATTGCCAAATCTAGCTACGAGAATGCTTTAGATCCACTCAATTAGTCAAATAAGTTGTCTATCCTAGGCAATGGATATCGATTCTTCATAGTTGACTCACTCAACTTCCGTTAATCAATACACATCCGTAATTTTCCATCCAACATCACTAAAAATACTATGGATGCTCCCTACGGAGAACTGTTCAGCCTAATGAAACTATTATGTTCAAGTTCCACTAGTTGCTTCCTCAATTCTTCCATATCTTTAGGTGGCTTTCTACTAGGTAGTCTACTAACAGGTTGTGCCTGGACATCAAGTCTATTTGGAATTCAATGCTCTTCTTTGTGACGATTTCATTACTGGTTCAAAACATTTGTGAATTACCAAACTATCTATACTATACTAATATTAAATACTTGATCCTCCATTGCACTTAACATTAATCCCGAACTCTCCTTCATTACATCCAAGGCTACCATGATCCTTTCTACGCCTCATGGTTTTCCTAAAGTGGTAATTTTATTGGGACAACTGATCCTAGAACCATTATGCATATGCGCTAACCAATCCATACCCAAAATTACCCCATACCCATGAAGTTAAATACATATATGTCGTAAACAAATAGATGACCACACAAAACAAACTAAAGGTAGTGCACCTTAATCCAAGAGTGGTAGACCCACTGATCGGATTGAACATACACAAGGACGTGTTCAAATTGAATTCTATCCTATCAACAAAATCTTTTAAAATGAAAGAGTATGTTGCACCAGTATCAAACAAAACTCTAGCTGAAACACTAGAAATCAAATCATACCTCCATGAACAACAAAATTTCCCTTTTCCTTGATGATCGATCCAATTAATGGTCCTTCCAAAGAATATACCATTGCCTATATCAGTTTTGGGAAATCCCTCTTCTTATGGCAAGGCTTATTGTAGTTAAACCATAAGGCCTTATCCTTATTCTCTCATTGGGTACACTTGGTTGAGTAGTGACATATTTGTCCATAATTGAAGCAAGTAACATCCACCACCTTTGGCTAATAAGTTCCACCCTTGAGGATTTTCCTCCTTTCTTCGGGTTTGGTTTTAATCTCTTCTTCTGCACCACCTTAAATTGACATTGGCTTTTCTCCTTCTTTGGTACAAATGGTCATGTCTTCTTGCCATTTTCATTATTGTCTAAAAAGGAGACAATAATTACGCCACCACCTTATGGTTTAAGCCTTCTTTTAGGCCTTCTATAAACTTCCCAATTATTTTAGCGGAGTCCTAATAATCTTCCTCCTATACTTTGACAAATCATTAAAACCTTGAATATACTCTACCACAGTCGTCTCCCCTTGTTTTGAATCTAAGAACTCTCCGCACAATATAAATTCAGGTATAAATTGAGCCATAAATCGCTATATAAACTGCTCCTAAGATAGTTCTGCTTCTGGAACCTCAGCAATCACACCTCCTACCAAACTAAAACATCTTCTTGAAGATAACCAGAAGCTAACCTCATCTTTTGAGCATCATCATAATCCATATCTACAAAAATTCTCTCATACACCTTCAGCAAATTCAACACACCTTGCTACCCAATCCTTGAAACACACCTTGTTGATGTTGCCTTTGATTTGCACCTTGAACGAAGAATGCTTCTAGATCCGATTGAATCACTTAGGATGTTTCTTAGAAATCACACCTTGATGATAATATCTCCTCATATCTTCAAGATCCACAATCTATCCTTACAAGAGATGGATGAACCACTTTTATTTTATTTTATTTGGACTTAAAAGATTTTGGAAATTCAATTACTTTGTTTTAATCCTGCCATGAAAAGATAGGAGTAGAGAAAGAGAAAGAATGAATGAATGAAAAGAAAAATGGATTGTATGTACAGAATGAATTAGATAATATGTTTTATTTGAAAGAATGAAAATTTTCCCATTCTTTAATTAAAACTTCCCTAATTAATTCTCTTGATTATTTCCCTCTGTCCAATCCTTTCTTTACACGTATGCCATCAGATGACAAAAAATTTCCAAATCATGTCATCAAATGACATAAAATACCCATAAATGATGTCATCAAATGACACAAAATTTTCGTAAATCATTTCATGCAATTATCTTTAAATTACATCGATATCGTATATCAATGCGCGTAAATATAACTTTTATAAATACATTAAAATAATTACAAAAAAACTTTCAAACATTAAATAAATAATAAGTAATATTTCTCAAATATCAATTAATTAATCAACTTACAACATTTTATAAATTAAATAAATCATATGGTTTTTTAGAGAATTCATCATTACGGCTGTGCGACTCATAGGTTTAAATTCAGTCAGCGATCAATATCGAACTATTCGAATATTAACTGTCACATGTCAATTAGCAGGTGGTACAACATTTTGGCCGAATTTTTTCTTACACATCTTTTGGTAAAATCCAATTTTACTTATTATAAGCGATACCTAGTAGTGATAATTAATTACACCAATTCTCTTTGTCAAAACTATATCACTTTGGATTTATGGAATTTAGTAATAATCAAAATTCCAATATTGTCCACATTCAACTTTAAAGTCCAAGCACAAAGTCTTTGTTTTGATAACAACAATTATTATTAACCGAAATATTCTGGTTAGATACTTTGACTTTGAGTTGACTTCAGTTGACCGTGATACTAACCTCATATAACTAAGGAAACGAAGCCTCACTTGAATAACATTTCACTTTCAGTGCTTCCACTCGACCCAACTATAGTCCTTCGATAGACGTCATGCCGCGACTTAACTATAATAAAAGTGGAGCTTCCACATTGAACATCAACAGTTTTCTCAAGTCGAGAGAACTGTGTAAATTAGTCATATCGATATTCTCTACTTGACCTTAGTATATTAACCAACAGAAAACTATCTAGTGAGTCATTACATAGTTATCCAATAACTATCAGTACGTAACTCCTCAGTGCCCACAATAGTCATGAGTAATACACTACCCAACATTTGGAGAGCTTTAAGTACTCTAGTCTCAACGGATACATCGATATCCAGTCTCGATGCATCTTGACTAGGAACATTAAAATTGGTACATTTGTTTCATTGTGATAAATTACTCACGGTTACAATACTTTGTAACTACTATCACAAAGCGTATCGTTTATGAATTTCTATTAAATATACTTTTAGTTAAATTGATTAATTAATATAATCACATTATATCAAGTATAATAAAAAGAAAATACATTTATTTCAAACAAGACTAGCCAACGAGTTAGATATGTAACAAATTATATAATCGCCCCTAGGGCATACCTTTAAATCTATCAAACTCCCACTTGCACTTGGGGTCAACTTGGAATCTTGTTACAACTTCTCCAATCGGTATTTCAAAACCAATTAGGTCGGTCCCTTTGTGAACGGGTGTGCTATTATGTTTTAAGTATCTACTCATTTAATCAACTCTCTCCGATGGTGATAAACTATTTTATCACGTGGAACAATTCAGAGTATGTCTCTCGACTTCAAGCGAGTTCTAAGTTTTGTTACGAACTATTTTACGACATTGTTATCTTATAACCATGTCATTTGATTCTCAACATTTGGAATCGGCTCAGTTATAAATTTGTGCATTTATGTTATTATACACATTGTCTTTATTATGGCGTTATTCTAGGCGATTTGCTTATCCTTTTTCATCGAATTAGCCATGGTTTTTCATTTGGAACATTTTCAAATTAAAGATTTTTAACATGAATTTATTATTGACATATTATACTTAATATCACTTGCGAAGTTCAAGCCCGAACACTCCTTCATAAGGTGTTTTTGTTTCTGTAAATAATTCTCTAGTATTTCATAAATACATGAGAACATTTCAAACAACCATTTAGTGATATCAATTTGGATTTGATATTTGCTTCATGTATCAAATACATAAACATATCATGATATCATTGATAATATAACATGTATGATAATTCCTTTTACCAATGCAAAGGAATCAATCTTACATGTTCCCTATTAAACATTTTAATATGGTGTGCTTGCATATCATTTGGGACATTCCCGACATCTTTTATACTTACTATAAAAGACATCATTTATTAAACCAATGTTAAGTATTAAAACAAAAAAGGTTGATTCTAACACAAGTACACTATATTCAACAACATGTTGTTTACTCATAGTTTAGAAATATCAATGCACTTTTTAACATTCTTTCTTATAAACACATGCTTCCTCTGCATTTTGATTGAAAATCAAACTATTTGGTATTCTATCAAAATACTTATGCAATCTTGATGCTTATAAAATGATACCTTTGTAACATTTTTTGGATCATATCCAAAGACTCATAAACTCAAATCACTCCCACTGACTTTGAAACACTTTTAGTTAATATATGTAAACAGCTTACTCTAAATCGTTATTTAGAATTTTCTATTTCAATGCATACGTACCAAAATGCTAGGACTTATTAAGCGATATTTTGTAAGTAAATCTGAATTGACTTGAACATGTTGAAATCGAATTTATTACGCTAATTTCAACAATTGAAATTTGCGATATTATTATTATCAACATTGCTTATTTAATTCCAACTGCATTATTCTTACTCATAAAGACATAGTCATGGTCGATGGATCATATCCCTTCAGTTACAACCACCAAAATCTATATTTCGATGGCATATTTGAAATTCTTTCAAATTTGCGCATCATACCATATAGTGTCAACACTCTTAATGGTTTAATTAAAAAATCTAGGATTTTATATTTTCGACATTAATAAGAAACTCAAAGTTTCTCTTCGTATGCGAGAATATTTATTAGACATTCTAAAGCCATGTGTTCGTTTAGGTTAGTTAATTTCATTTCATCTCATATAATCAGTTCTATCTATGGATCGTATCTGATTTCAGTTTACCACCAATAATTCCTCAAAGAAATTTCTTCATAACGATTAATGAAGTTGGTATATCATGAAACAACAATTGTTTCTCGGTGCAATAGAATAGGTATTCATAAACGTTTTATGAATTTCTTTATTTATAAAACTGATTTGGTTTTAGTTTACAAAATTAAGTTCGAAACATAAATATATCATCCAATGACCTTCTTTTCAAAATCCTTTTAGGGAGATCCATACGACATCCTTCATGAACAATTATTATGTGCAATCTCTCGATTCGCACAACCTGTCAACTCCTTGGCCTATGATATGTTGGAGTTTCTTATGAACCCTTATCTTGTATAATTTAGTAAATTGTTATTTAGATGAAATAATACTAGCCTTATGTACTACCCTTAAGTACATTACTTTATAGAAAGAAACTAACTCTAGTTCACTCACAATTAATCATACATTGTTCAACAATGTTTCATTACTCCATATCGATGCATCATTATGTATCACGTGAAGTAGTAAATTTGAGATTGAATCTTTATTCATTTTAGGTACACTCGGAATTTCAATATACTCACTCATTCGATCAAATCAAATCATTTCGATCGCATGTTATTTTATTTACTTCTATTTTATATGTAACGCCCCGGAAATTTTCGACTTTCAAAAATTCAACATCGATACTCACTTTATCGACTGCCGAGAAATCGAAGGCCGGAAACCCGAAATGTTATGGTTTAAGAAAAAGAAAAGAAGAAAAGAAGAAAAGATAGAGAGAAAAAGATAGAGAGGGAAAAGAAAATAGAACAGAGAACAGAACAGAAAGAAAATAGAGCGGAACAGAAAACAACAGAACAATAACAGAATCTCACAATTCGCAGCGGAACAACATATAATAATAAATGAATAATCTTTAAACAAAGAACTATCAGTTATTACATTACATCAAATTTCATTACATCAAATCATCAGAGTGTACAACAACAACAACATCAAACAGTGCAGCGGAAAAAGAAATATTATATAAACTAGTAATATGCCATGCCATCCAGCTTGCTTCCAGCAACTCCAGAATATCCAGAATATCCTGATAAACCTTACTCTTGACTGCCCGTGTGAAAATTGGTGGGCACCCAGAGTTTAGGAAGGAAAACAATAAACTCCAAGTCAGTCATGTGACTGGTGTGAGAACTCAAAACAGTTTATTTATCTTTAAAATCAAAGTAGAAGAATATTTTTAAGTCAATTCGCAATGCTTTTAAAAATGAGACTACCATAAGGACTCCCGCACACACACACATGCAAACGCAGAATCGGAGGAGATTTCTCCTTATGATAGTCAAAGATGCTTGATACGCATTTAAAAGAACATTTGATATTATTACTAGTGCATAGTGTAGAGAAAAATTCATTTCGAAAGTAGAATATAAATCTTAGCCAGCATAGACATTCCGAACTATGCCTACTATAGCTAACTATGTTCAATAGCAGGTTACCGCCACATTCCATAGCAGGTTATACAACTAAAACCGTACAAGTCACGTATTGTTTCTTTGGATTTCCAACGAATGATCAGGCCAAGGAACTTACCATTGCCACATGAGAATGCCTCTGGATGGACATCCCCGAGAACCAAACCGGATCTCTACCAACACAAGGCCGGGTTACCCCTAACTGAGTAACAACTGACCGAATATGCCATCCCCCGGTCCTTTGGGACCTTTTCACCGAGCGCTCGCAATCAATTCACACAATCATAACAAAGTGTTTTCAACATGAGTAAGTATCTGGGCTCCATACCATGATACCACCCTTTTCCAGAAGGAAATGCACACATCCTAAAGGGCGCTACCCCTCATAACCTTGCCGCATCTTTCTTGTTTTGACCATTCACGGGGTGTGAGGCTCGACGAAGTCACGTCCACAAAAACATACTTTATACAAAAGCCATGCTTTGGGTCAACAAATGATCATAGAAATGATCACCAAGATAGATGATCAAATAAACGATCCTATCACAAATAATCAACACAATGATCATTTCACAGCAACACTCAGCATGTCACATTACCAAATTGGGAATATATCGCTGATAACATTCAACTACATAACCTCTGAGCTCATACGTCTCAGAGAAGGGTGTTAAGCTAAAAGAATAAATTCTCCGCCACCAACAGAAATATATTTGAAAGAAATCGGCTTTACATCTCAGTTTGTAATGTCAGACATATAATCCATACAAGTCTGTTCCGGGCTCGAATAGAACCGAAGGCACTTCTTACGAAGCCCTTGCAATCCGGGTATTCACAATCCCGATTGAATTTCCCATCACTTTGGAAATCTCTATACCAGGAGCGACCCAGTGCAGAGACAATCGATAGGTCATCCTATCGCTTTCACAAATACTCGGTCTTCAACACCGATCTTCAATGCAATTCACAACGACGTATCACATATTCGGAATGGGTTATACGACCCCATGGTCCTTTCCCGGTTAACCCGAATAGTGAGCGCTTATTCAAAAATAAATGTGGCATTCAAATTCAAACAATTCACATCAATTATCCATTCAAAGGGAAATATTGATAGTCGGTTATTGAACTATCAATGGATATGCACACATCACCAGTTTCCAAATAATTTTCCAAATTACTTACTTTCCAAAAATCATATCTTTACAAGTTATATAATTTTCACACTTCAAAAATAAATCAATATTTATTTTTAAACAAATTCTCCTTTTCATTCATAAATTCATAATGAATTTATAATCCAAAATATCTACGAATATTCGATTTCAATTATTCATTTCAATTTATCTTCAAAAAGATAAATTCTCAAAATATTCACTTTATATTGGAAAACATTTCCATGCTCATTTATTCATAAGCAATTCACGGATTTTTTTTTTCAACCTTGGAAAATATTCAATATACTTCAATCAAAATTAAGTATATATTTCAATCTTTAAGGAAATCATTCACTTTAACATATTTATTTGGGCCAAAACGAATGTTACGTAAAACATCGTTACAACAACCCAAAATCACTAGTATAGGGATTCGAAATTTAAATAGATATATAAATCCTAATACTATTCAAAACATTTCCTTTCGGAAATCATTTACTATAACAACAGTGTTATAGTCCACCATTTCCTTTTATTTCTCGAAAACGTCTATTTCAACAATAAATGTTGAAATCTATGGTTTCGAATCTCAACACAATTTAAAACATCTTTAGATCGTTTTAATTCTATTTAAAACATCACATTCAAAACAATTTTTTTTACATATTATTCACTATTCAAAAACGTGAATATACTACGTTAACAAATTTTCATCACTTCTATTCATTTTATTTCGAAGTATTATTCACAGTCTAAAACGTTAATATAGCTTCATAAATAAGTTTCAACAATTTACTTATCAAAATAAGTCGTTTGCGGATTTATAAAACAACGTTTATAAATTCTATTTTTATTTATTTATAACAACTTCCTTTTATAAATTACTTTATTAACCTATTCAATTTATAACTCAATTATAAAACAAAGGTTCATATTATAAGTCAAATACTTATAATTTATTCGTTCACAAAAAAAAAATCGTTCCTTTGAACTTCATAATTATAAATCTTATAACTTATAAGATTCAATGATTTATTCAAAACTATTCTTTTAATAACTTTATAAAATTTATAAATCTTACTATTTATAAATTTCATTTATAACTTCACCATTTTTAATTTTATAAATTCCATTCATTTACAAAATTCAATTTCACTTCATTCAAACACTTATAAAAACTCGTTTTATAATTCAAAGGTTTTAATTTATAAATATCAATTTATAAATCCTTTATAAAATCAATTTATACTATTATTTTAAAACATCTTTAATCTCCTTCATTATTTCACCATTTTTATTCATAAAATAATTAAATTTTATAAATCCTATATTTAAACTTTTCACAATAAATTCAAATTTCCCAAATTAAACTATTTTATAAAATCAATAGCATCATATTCTCAAAAATCAGTTTTTAACTATATTTCTCAAAAATCATAATTATAACATAAAAAAAAATTATACGTTTATTTATTTTAAAATGAATCAATTCCAAAAATATTTTATAAACGTATACTTTCAAAAATCACTTTTAAAAATCATTTTAAAATTCCAAAATTTGGTCTAGTGATGCTACACACCAAATAGTCAATCACGACAACAACGATATCATATATCGATATGATAATTCATCAAATATCAAAATATCTGAAATCAAAAATAAAAACTGTTGAGGAATTCAGTTGGATCCCTCCAACCTGTTTTCCTGCATCCACAAACATTAGCACAATACCAATTTCGCTCCAGTACGAAATTATCGCGGTATATGGGATTTAAATATTATCCGCTTAATAGACGGCGCAATAGGGTCTCATCCGCTAAACAAAAAATGCGGGAAATCAATAACTCCAATATATACATATGCCAATATATATATATTGCTACTATATATAATACCAATTTCACTGTTTATGAAATATTCGCGGTATATGTTTTTATTAAATAACATCCGCTTACTAACGGCGTATAATGTCTATTTTAACAATCAATAGATAACAATCAACATTCAAACATGCATTCAAATATTTTAAATCTAACTATTTAAAATAAAATCGAAACTGATTCGATTGAGTGAGAAGTTCTCACCTTGATTTTAATTTCGTTTTAGCGATTTATTTCGAATAAAATTAAACGGACGTTTAATTTTACCCAAAATTCTCACTAACTCCAAACGACTCCAATCCAATTCCATCGCGTAGTGCTCGTCCATACGATTCCAACGCAACTGGTTTCGTGCGTTTTCGACCTCGTATGAAAAAGTTATGATTATTTGAAGTTTAAACACGATTTTAACTATAATTTACAACATAAATTTTAAATATTTAAACCTACACTAAAATCTGGCCGTAGGATCTTGCTTCCATGCAATCACCACCGCACCCTTCATCTTCCCAATCCCACGTCCTCCTCTACAGATCGAACATGAGATAAAGGAACCCAAAATCACTACTTAGGGTTTGAAATCACGGCCACCACAACGCCCTCCGCATCGATCAACAACTTCCAACTCGAAGCCCCACGCGAGCACTATACTCGGCCGCCCTATGGTGGAGCTCGGCTGCCCCTCTAGCCTTGTTTTGCATGCGCAGCTGGCCATGAACGCGAGTGCTTTGACGAAGATCCGTAGCTCCAAATGCGATCTCCACCGTTGAAAACGTAGATCTCGTCGTGCTCTACCACTTTGTAGTTGATCACGAAGCTTGAAAGTGAATGGATCGAGAGATAATCGAGGAAGAACGTTGAGCATTTCTGGCCGTTTATCAGGGAGGTGGCGGCTAGGGTTATAAATTAGGGTTTAGTGTTTTTATTTATTTATTTATGAAGGTGTTGGGGCTATTTATAAAGAACCGACGAAACACTATTCATCCCGGAAATTCCGAACTCCGATTTACGTGCCGTAACCAGCGTTTCCTGGGTTTACCCCGCGTTTCGGACACAATGGAACAGGTTTCGGAAGCTAATTCGGACATCTGTGCGAGTTATGGCAATAAACGTTCGATTTGAATTAAACCGATTTAAATCGATTTCTAGGCGTTTTAATTCGTACCGGACAAACGGTAAATCCAATTGACACGAAATTTGAAACCTTACAATAATATCACATTACGGATCCGATGAAACTGGTTTCGTCGAAATCCGAGACTTTTTGAAAAATGGCTATTTTAACTCGCCAAATTAAAATTAAAAATAATTCGATGCGTTTCGAGCTGCCACGATCAAACGATAGCTCCGATTGACACGAAATTTGAAACCCGGTAATAACTAACTATTACGGATCCAATGGAACTAGTTTCGTTCAATTCTGAGACTGTTCAAAAATTGACTATTTTCACTAGTCGATTTTAATATTAAAATATTCAATTTTCACAAATTTACTCTTAATTCGATTTTAAAAGTTCTAAAATATCATTCTAACTTCAACATGATAAAATAAAATTTTACAAATCATTTTCAATCATATTTAACTCAATTTTCAATTATTTCCATAATTTAACATATTAAATTATCGATTTAATTATCCAATTAAATTCAATAATTCAAATAAAAATTTATTTGACTTATAAATTCACTTATTAATATTTAAAATTAATTAAATATTCAAATTTTAATAAATTAAAATTCTGGGTCGTTACATTATATCTATAAGTTTACCTTAGACATACTACATGTGTATCTAATACACATGTACATTTTGAAGATAACTCATCGATGAATATGATGAAGTACGTGGAACCATTTTGGTATTTATAGAATTATGATTGCATACATTTATATATATATATCAATCCAAAGAGTTCATCAACTCTTATGATGATCCCACTAAATGGGTGCATAGCTCTTTATTGTTTGAGATATAATTAACAAGTATCATATGATTCAAAATCGTACAATAAATTATTTCTCAAAACTACGACTTAGTCTATAATTCCAAAACAACTATAAATAGTATTAGATACTTTTGTACTTTCCAAGGCATAACTTTTGTTACAAAAAAATTACCACATTATAGTTTTATTTCACAAAGAATATTCATATTGAAATATAGCTATGCCTATTTTTTTCCAATCCATACTGAAAAATAATCATTATTTCATAAATAATGTATGGTAAGTTTCACGAAAATAATTTTCGTACTATGATGCAATTAATAAGTGTTATATGGCATGCTCCCACTATTTCCACCATTATTATAATAGTGTATTAAATTCGAGGGTCCGTCATTCACGTAATACAATTTGTTTATTTCATATACTACAACTAAATCAAATATCTTGAGCTCAAAGAAATAAATCTCATAGAAAACAATTTTTTATATGAAAATGCATTACGGAATAGAAGTCATACTTCTTATTCTAATATTAAGTATTAATTATTATCACAATTCCCATTTCCAGTGTTTCTCTATGAAGAAGAAGTGACTATTCATTCTCTTCATCCCAACTATACCTTAAATTACATATATTCTTATATTCATTTTCCTTTCGAATGGTCAAACTATTCAAAAGAAAACCTTACTACAATATCATAACAAACTATTTACAAAAGCGCATTCAATTATCCGTAACATTTAAGGACATCTAATATACTGCACTTTAAGTAAACCGATCAAAATGATATTTCAGCAATCGAGTACTTAGATTTATCTTGTCATTGTTGGTCTTGTGTTATATTAACACAATATGATCCCTTTTGTAATCAATCAGATTGAATGCTCGATCTCGCACTAAGGTTTATTTGGTTTTTTGAATGAACTAATTTCATCGAAATATTGTGCATTACAAACTTTGACTATTCACCATATAACATTTATATGCAATTGTAAACGGATCAAGTATCCATAGTCTTTCATTGCTTTTAGAGTTCGAAACTCATAGAATGTAATACATGGTCTTTACCAAATAAATGCGTAAGTGACCAAACTACGAATGTATTCAGTAGTTGTAAAATCAGGCACTTGCACGGGTGTTGAAACTTTAACATGCAATAGGAATTTAATAGTGGGTATTATATTTCCATTTGTCAACTTTCAATTCAGTTTGTTTGTATATGTTAATTGATAAACATTTTATCAATCATATTAAATGCAAAAATTTATCATTGTAGATAATTATAACATTATTTAGCATATGTTCTCACAATAATAGAATGGTTAAACGTTACCTTTTAATTATTCTAATAAGGCTTCCACTAGTCTTTTATGTTTCTCCAAACCCTAAGGTGAAACATAGAAGTCTTTTGACTTTACTAGTGGGTGTTATGACTCCTCTGTCTTGGTATTCTAACCATGAGTTTGCTCAACAATCATAGCCCTAAAAATGATGGATAACTCCTTATCGGTTATATCAAATACAACTCCCGACCCATTGTTCCTTGTCCTAATCTCATTTCAACCTTAAGTATGCTAAATAAACCTAAAGAAATTATTCACTCGTACCTACCATATTGTGATGGCCTAAGTATAGTGTATATACCTTGAGTTTTCTTAACAAATACATATAGTTTTCTTACCTTATCTGTTACACATAACATCCCCAGCTTGAGTTTGCTCAATAATTAAGGAGTATGCAAGTAATTTATTAATATATATGGTAGAGGACAACATTATATTGAAGATTCATAATCTTCAATATATTATGTTGAGTGATATCGACTTATGGAATAGTGTATTTCTTATGAAATATCCCCGTGGTTCAAGTGTCAGACACATAAGAAATCATAGTATATGTACATTTATGTATGTATTTAGTCCTTAAGTCTATTTGGGTTTCTTCAATGTTCCATCTTTAGTTTATACATTCATATCATATAAGTTTTATCGTTATATAACTTTTATATCTCATATTACTCATATGATAGTCTTATGTATGATATTTTATTAATAAAATCTAATTTAATTAATTTTAATTAATTAACTCTTTAATTAATTTTAAATTATTATTTCAATACAACTTTTATATTGGACATATCTACTATAACCTTTATAGTACGACATATATATATCTTATATTGACATATTTTTAGTTAATTAACTGATCTTTAATTACTTTATTAATTAAACAATTTTTATTAAATTATATTAATTTCGAAAATTTATCTTATATACACACACATATGCTTATGTTATCTTAAACATTTTAAAATAACATAACATATATAATACATGCATATAAGTATTAATTAATTAATTAACTCATTTAATTAATTTATATTATTAATCTTATTAATAATTTTAAATTTCGAAATTAATATTTACACAGTTTCAAACAATTTGAACTTTTTATTACATTTTTAAAAATTGAAAATTTATGTTATATTATAACCTTTATAATAAAAATGTTTTTATTTTAAATTTAACTTTTAAATTTAAAATCATGTCTTAATTTTCAAATCTATTTTGAAAATTAGCCCAAGGCCCATTCAAATTGGTCCTTTTCTATTAGAGGCAACCTTTGGGATTACGTCATCCTTCAAGCCAGGCAGGTAACCAGGTAAGACATGGTACTTGATTACCCAATTGCAATCCTAGACATCACCTTTCTAGACACCGTACTAAGTGCACAAGCTTAATTTGTTTGCCCCAACATGACTAATTTAGACCGCATAGGCTATTGGGCTCTGATACCATTGAAGCTCCTGCCCAAACTCCTTTGAGGTGACATAACTAGGTACCTTACGGACAAGTTTTACATGCAGCCTCTCGACTAGCACAACCATCACAGGACATGTGGGGGCAAGAGGCATTGCTTCATCACAAATTACAATGTGAGAACCCCCTATCATGCTAGTTGTAGGGATCAAACTTGAGACATCCAATGTGCCAAGTGAACGCCTCAACCAACCTTGCTCTGATAACATTGAAGGAATTGGGTTAGGCCGCGGTGGAAGATATGGGTGAATTTCAAATTTTTTAACCATTTTGGATCTTTAATGGGTCTATGAAGTCTAAATTCATTTGGGACTTCTCTAAGTTTCTTTTAAATAAAATCAATATTTTATTTAACTTCATAAATAAATTTTCACTTTAATTTAATGTGCGGGTAAGTTAGAATATGTCAAATATTCTCTTATGTACAAACTTTGTACTGTTTGCTTTTCAAATTTATTTGGCGAAGGAAATATTTTATTTCCTTTCTCTTAACTCAATAAATTAAGGAGGGGGCATAAATTTATTTGAAGAAGGAAACTTTTCATTTTCTTCCTCTTAACTTATTCAATTGATGGGAGGCATAAATTTATTTAGAGAATGAAACTATTCGTTTCCTTTCTCTTAAATTATTCAATTAATGAGGGATCATAAATTTATTCAGAGAAGGAAGATTTTCATTTTCTTCTCTTAATTAAAGTCAATAATTGATTAATAAAATAATATTAACGACTAATCTAAATATGACATGAATTGTAAATATATTCACAGTAAATATTGTGCAAGTGCAACATACAGGAAGTGTGCATAGTCGTTGGTAATTTATATGTATTAAAATAAATAAGAACAATTTGAATGATTATTACGTAAGAATTGAAATGGAAATAAATAAGGGGTGACAAGGGTGATTGATACAGTTTCCCTTTTAGTAAACTTAATTAATACAACATATTAATAACAATCAATAGGTACCATAATGTAAGAATATGGAAAGTAAATAATGAACTATATGTATACATTATTCTCTTAATTAAAAAAGGGAAATGATTTCTTACTATGATAATATATATATAAAGAAAAATAAACTTTATATGAACACATGCAAGTAAATCCAATTATGCATATATGGAATTCATTCAAAACTTTCTAATAATATAAAATAGATAGTTATTATAAGCAATTTCAAAACTTTGATTTCTTGTTAAAATTCCTTTTATTCATATATAAATATATAATCCAATAAAAAGTGCAAGTAACACATGCAAACATACATACATACATGTATTAAAATTCAAAACTAAAATTACACTTTGTTATGAAAGATTAAAATGTAGATCAACATTATATTATTTCCAAACAAATTTCATTTTTATCTTCAAATATAATTCAATCAATCAACATGAAAATGTAAATTTCCAGATTTAAAGAAATTGAATTGAAATTAAATGTTAAAACATAGAACTAAAATCAAACATTATATTTTGAAATATATAGATTTAGTTTCAGTTTAACAAAGTAAAGAAAAACAGCTAATCAATTCGAACATGTAAGCATTCAGATATGAAGAATTACAATTTAACTAGAATGTTTAAAAACATAGATCTGCACTTAAATGTAGTTTTAAAACATAACCAAATTTAATTTTAATCTATCAAATGAAAACTCAATCATATCATTCAACAAATAATTTCAATCTTCATAGACAATTTTTTTAATCAAGCAAGACAGTAATACATCATACAAATAATGAAACTCAAATTAACTTTCCATCAAACATTGCAAAATCACTACCTATATATAGAAAATGACATACCTTGTTGCCAATCCTTAAAACACTCCTTGTTGATGTTGCCTTTGATTTGCACTTTGAACGACGAATGCTTCTAGATCCGATTGAATCGCCTTAGGATATTGCCAAGAAATCACACCTTGAATGATGATATCTCCTTAGATCTTTAAGATTCACATCATATCCTCGCAAGAGATGCATGAACCACTTTTGTTTTATTTTATTTGATCTTTTTATTTGGAGTTGAAAGATTTTAGAAATTCGTTTTTTCTTTGTTTTGTTTCTACCATGAAAAGTTAGGAGTAGAGAAGGAGAAAGAATGAATGAGAAGGAAAATGAATTGCACGTATAGAATGAATTAAAGAATATGCTTTATTTGGAAGAATGAAACTTTTCTCATTCTTTAATTAAAGCTTCCATATTTTATACCCTGATCGTTTCTCTCTCTCAAATCCTTTCTTTATAAGTATGCCATAAAATGACATAAAATTTCCAAAATCATATCATCAAATGACATAAAATTTTCGTAAATCATTTCATGCAATTATCTTTAAATTACATCAATATCGCATATCAATGCGCGCAAACATAAATTTTATAAATGCATTACAATAATTACAAAAACACTTCCAAACATTAAATAAATAATAACTAATATTTCTCAAATATCAACTAATTTAATAAATTTACAACATTTTATAAATTAATTAAATCATGTGGTTTTTCAGAGAATTCATCATTACGACTGTGCGACTCATAAGTGTAAATTCAGTCAGTGATTAATATTGAACTATTCGAATATTAACATCTACATGTCACTTGGCAGGTGGTGTGACATTTTGGCCTAATTTATCCCCTGCACATCTTTTGTTAAAATCCGATTTAATTATTATAAGCGGTACCTAATGGTGATAATTCTTTACACTGATTATCTTCGTCAAGACTATGTCACTTTGGATTTATGGAATTTGGTAATGATCAAAATTTCAATATCATCCACATTCAACTTTATAGTCCAAACACAAAGTCTTTGGTTCAATAGTAACAATTATTATTAACTGAAATGCTCTAACCAGAGACTTTGTCTTTAGTTGACTTTAGTTGACTGTGATACTAACCTTCTATAACTGAGGCGATGAACCGTCTCTTGAATTGTGTTTCACTTCAAATTCTTCCACTCAACCAAACAATAGTTGTTTGATGGACACCTTGCCATGATTTAAATATAATAAAAACAGAGCTTCCACATTGAAGATCAATAGTTTTCTCAAGTCGTGAGAACTGTGTAAATTAGTCACATCTATATTCTCTACCTGACCTTAGTTATATTAACCGACAGAAAACTATCTAGTGAGTCATTCCATAGTTATCCAATAACTATTAGTACGTAACCGCTTGGTGACCCCAGTAGTCAAGACTAATCCACTGCCCAACATTTGGAGAGCATTACGTACTCTACTCAACGGATACATCGATATCCAGCCTTGATGCATCTTGACTAGGAATATTTAAAATGATACATTTGTTTCATTGTGATAAATTACTCACAGTTATAACATTTTGTAACTACTATCACAAAACATACCATTTATGGATTTTTTATATATTAAATATACGTTTAATTAAACTGATTAATTAATATAACCATATTATATCAAGTATATAATAAAAAGAAAATACGTTTATTTCGAACAAGATTGATCATCGAGTTAGATATATGTAAAAAATTACATAATTAACCCTAAGGCATACCCTTAACTCTATCACAATAAGCATGGTAACAAACATATTCGTAACTTTTATCGATTAAATACTTTTCCTAAGGATTTTCTACGTATATATTTATAATGTTATTCATATCTTAATATAATAGTATATACAATATGAAATAAAACCAAAAGCGTGAATTATTTCAAACAAGATTCGCTATAAGAGTTAATTTATTTATCTAATTACATAACTGTTCCTTGAGCAAACCCTTAACTTTAGTAGGTCAGACATATGAGTACCCTATTTAAAAGTTTGAAATGTTGTCGATTTAATGTTTATGTTTAAGTTTTGAAATTTGGAGCTTTGAAATTTTGGGTACGTTTCGAGGACCCACGCAATGCTCATAAGGTTTGAAGAAACTATACAACAAGATGATAGCTCGAAGAAGGTACACCTTGTCTGGGAAACGAGATAGTTGATGTCGGATGAGACAGAGTCTATGGAGATGGTTCAAGACATAATTCAATTCATATGGTGGTTTTTTAGAGTCGTCCAGTGGCATCAAGACGCGACAAATAGTGTGGTGTGATATATGATTTTATACGACATTGCTTATACAGAGTAAGTCTGTATCTCTTAACTACAACTTTGGGATTTTATATTTTTTTGTTTATTTGTAGAATGGGGTGTGGTTTTTTCGATTGTGCATGTTTGGCGACACTAACTTGAAGATAGAAGATGTTCTATCTTGGTAAACAGAATAGACCTTAGGCTACTTTGTAGTAAAAGGTGATTGACATCGAGCTACTTGTCCTAATTCATGTCGTTTAAAAAATGATGAAAGTTAGGCATGCGTATATAAGTTTGTTTCCGATAAGATTGTTGTTTATGGGAAATACATTAAAGCATCATAGCTTGGAGTTACATTAGTGACCATGCTTAGTAGGTTTTGGTCTTACTGGAAGACATAAGTCTCACTAGCCTAGTGTGTGAGGGCTGAATCACCATCGATGCCATGATGACTAGTGTACGATAGAATTATCATATAATGTAAAACTGTAGTATAAATGTGCTAATCTTCGGATGTAGAAAGATGTAGATTGAGTTATGGTTTCATTCCCTCGTATATTACCAAATAATATTATTCATGATGTAGCAGCGTATTGGTTAGCATGAAAATACATGATATTTCCTTTTTACTAGACTTTTTATGTGACCCTCTCATTTTTGTGTCTTATCAATTTTTTAGGAAGGCTGACTAGAGGTAAGGATTTTTCTAGCTGTAGGCGATTCATTGAGCCATACCTACATTACCACTGCATTTATATCTCTCTAATTTTTAGGATATTGATATCCAGACTATATTTGTTTTGATATATTTTGTTTATGTGATTTGATGTTCCATTTGCATGATGGTTTATGACCGAATATTATATCTTTAGTTATGGTACACATTTAATCTTCTACATTTTTATGTTGATGTTATATTATATTCCTTCCATTGTAAGATGTAGGATTACAGATATTATTTATGTTGTTGTTGTTTTATATTCTACTCTTAACGGAACATCATCCATAATACTTATGAAATATTATTGCTAGTATGCATGGACTATAGGTATTACAGAGGGTGGGTGGTTACAACTTTTAAAGATATCTGTGACAAATAAGTCTACTTAAAGACAAGACTGTCAAAGTTTTATTGCATGTTTATTAAGTCATGTGCGGAGTCTCAAGCGAGTTTGTGAAGTCTTGTTTAAGGAGTTCAGGTGGCTATGTAAAATCTATTCCTCTGGGTTAAGCGAGAGCGAGTTAGTTAATTCCCAAAGAAAGTTCTAGCACTAGATGTAGGCCAAGAGTTTGAACCGTGATAACAATGTTGGTATGCCATTTCTAATTACTTTTTTATTTCCATTGAATCTATTATAGTTAACCTAGTTTTCTCTAGTTTAACATATAATATATCTAGTTATCTAAGTTAGCTAAGTTTAATTAGCCATAGAATATTTTCCATCCCAAAACTTTCACCACTATCATTAAACCCTTTACAACTTCTCATATGGTCCACTAAGTCTAAAAGATAAATGGATAGATTCGATGGTTATTTTTGAATAACGAAGGATTTTCTATAGGTTAGAAAATCATCGTAAAAATATAATCGTTAAAATACCACAAGCGCATGGCATACAATTGTAGTATTTTTGCGAGTACGGGTCGATCCGTAGGAAAATGAATTGAATTTTAAATTCTACTCAATCAAATTAACCTAAAGAGTTTGAAATTGTTTTAACTAAAAAAGAAATGTAAAAACTAACTAAAATGAAAGTGAAAAAAATACGAGATTAAGAGACAATATAGAGGGAAAATCCACTCTCATACTCTCACATAAAATCAACACAAAATCAAACTATGATCTCTCATTTTAATCTAAGTAGAATTAGTAATGTATTTATCATAAGTATGGTCTATTTGTGTTATTAATTAACACAACTTAAACCATCAAGCTTTAATACAACAACGAAAACCACATATTAAATGTCATGAAAATGAATATGAAACTAAAGTAAAATCTATTTTAAGCATGATCTATTTACTATTTTTGATAGTAACATAGATCATCAAAATTTGATTCTATTTTAATTCCATGATCAAAATCACTTAGTTAGATGTTAACGAAATTGTTTTTATATTTGAGTAAGAGTAGCCTATTTATGGTAAACAACACAGGCTATCAAATTCACTAATAAACTTACATCAACATCAAAATTTCCATGAAGCATAAAAAGAGACATAAATTAGCAAATATGTTGAATCTACATGATTTAAGAGATCTTCATTACCCCTAAATTGAAGGGGTTTAGCTTCTCATTTTTGTTATCATTTCAACACATGTAGATTGCAACATATAACAAAAAAGTAAAGGGCAAGCTAATTAAAATAAAAAGAGCAACTACTTGCAAAAAATAAAACTAAACTAAGTACATAAATAGAAATCTAATCTATTAACATAAAAGGAAAGAGAGCATGTAAATAAAAATAAGCATAAAATAAAATAAAAGCACGTAAAGATCAAAGAAGAGAAAGAGGCTTAGGAAGCCATTTTATTTCTCATTAATTTTGTGGCTACAACTTGCATAATATGATAAGAAGATTAAAAGTACATGAACATAAGAGGGTTATTTATAAAAGACTAAAACCATAATCCATTTTTAGTGAATTCCCTAAAATGCCTTCGAGGTTGTTTGGCTTCCAAGTTATCATTAGCATGAAATTAATCCTCCATTAAATGTGCACGTGCCTTTAATCCCCACTAACATGTGCATTTGCTCTTAATTGTGGTTCATGGAGGTAGTTGGGGTCCTCCATGATTACATGAATTCCTTTATTTCTTCATTTTTTTAGCTTCCAACTCTTGTATATGCATATTTCCATGAAGCCACTTTCAAGTTGAATCTAAATTCCTACGAAACAAATTAAAACGTGCAAGTAATTTTTTTCAAATTAATTCACACGTGAAAATACCGTTTTGCCCCATGTAGATGTATGAATGATGACTTGAAAGCATTTTTGAAATTTGGTTTTAAATATGTAAAAACATCCAATTATGACATTTATTTTACTAAAATGAGATCAAATGTGTGAGAAAATATACATTTTTACATGCACATCAAAAACCCCCCACACTTATCTTTTTATTCATCTTCGAATAAAGAAAAACCAAGATAAATCCACTTTTATAGGGATCATGATTGCATTGAACGTATGCAATAAGTCGTTAAACCTCTAAGTGTCCCTAGTTATGAATGTGAGTTTTTGTAACAACCCTAAATTTTCAAACCCGAAAATTCCAGATAGTTATGAAAAAGAAGAAAGAGATAGAAGAAGAAGAAGAAAAGAAACATCAACAACTCACATTCGCAGCGGATAAAATATAATAATAAATAATAGTTTACAAAAGAATACTATATTTGTTGATTACATTTAATATACATCAGAGTTTCACATATATATACAGACACTAGACATATAAATCATGTCCCAGATACACAATAATATACTGCAGCGGAAATACTCCGTACGTACTTGCCATCCAGCTCGTCTCCTGAGCTCCAAACGTACCTACCTGAAAATCTGTAATACTCGGTCTGACCCGAGCATTACATCAAAGTAACACCCGGGTCAGGCTGGAAACCAGCGTGAGTAAACCCAACTAATATGGAACACCAAACAACAACTAATATAAACCCGGGGTAACTTATATCAATTTACAAGTTGCTACAAACAACACTCATTTCACATATAATTTCTAAGTACCAAACTTAGATAAAATAATCTAATTCACTTGAATCATTTTAATCCAGCCTATTTATTTCTCAAATCCATTTATAAAAATTAGAAGTGGTTTCAGGTATTTCCAAATACCCGACCCCGGTCTCTTCGAAACACATGTTATCCTAACCAAGTCATTCAAATGAAATACACATCATTTCATATCAAAGATATCAACTCATTCAAGCATCTATCACCCTTCAATCACCCATAAGCAAAGCTTAATCGCATACAAGCCAATTCAATTTATTCTAATTGAATTTCAAACCCCAGATACTTAGACTTCCTCATTGATTTATTTCCAACCTAATTAATTAATCAATTCTTTCATGTTCATCCATCTTAATTAATCACCCAAGATTAATTATCTTTCAATTTCATTCAAATAATTCTCTTTAATTAATTTCACAACATTAATTATTCTTACCAAATCAATGAGTAATCTTTAATTACTCTACAAATTATTTGACTAAAATCAATTACACCAGTTCTTAATTACTTATCTTAATTAACTACTCATAAGTCATTTATTATGAATCAATTAATCTCAATTAATCAAATCTTCAATTACTACATTAATTATAAGAAGTAATGATTTCCAATTATATTTTACTTTAATTCGACCACAATATTAATCGTTCTCAATTAATCCTAAATTGTAATTAACTATCCTTCATTTTACTTCATTCAAAAATTAATTACTCCTTTCTTAACTAGCTTAATTAATCTCTTGATTTATTTCACAAAGTAATTATATTTAATTAATTACATTAAGTAATTATTATTTATCATACCATCAAATGATTATTCTGAATTACTTATACTTAGTTAGTTACTTTACAACTTAATTTATTATTTATTCAACCCTTTGATTACCAAGTTAAATAATCCAAATCATTCATTAATTGAATTAATTAGTTTTTTTTATTTTAAATTACCCTATTAATTTGTTGAATCAAAAATCATTAAGCCCCTAACGACATTAGAAAGGAAATATCTCCTTATTTATAACTTTATCTCTAAAATGATTTTAAAACCCAAATACTTCGGGTCAACCATAATTAACTCAAGATCCACCCAAAACAAATTCATGTCATCATCGGGAGAACATCCAATCAATTTATTCATCCAACCAATTTTTAAATTCAACCAATAAAATTTAAATAAATAAAAAAAAATCCAACGGTGTGAGATTTACTCACCTTTTCATTTTATTAGCATCCATACCAATCCAACTTGCCTCCTTCTCGATTTTTAACCTTGTATATAAAAAAAAATTATATGATTTATTAACAAGTGAATTAATCGAACAACTAACTACCATTTTTTTTTCTTTTTTAACTTACTTTGTACTTTCGTTTAAATTTTTTTTTTTTAAAACTAATAAACTTTCTTCAACAAATTGTCCTTAGTAGCCCAAATAAGTAAATGAGTTATTTAAAATAGTTTCATCATCATATCCACTTCCTTTAAAATAAACTTATCAAAATAAAATATATTTTTTCTCTACACACACATATTTCATTAAATCAAGCTAAATCAAAACAAATTCAATTACCTTACAGCCTATATTCCTTACTGTAATTATCTATATTTTTTTATTTTTTTATTTATTTATTTACTCAGTAACCCTTTCATTTAAATAAAAACAATACAGATTAAATATAAAAAAAAAAGGAACCTCACCCAAACTGACCTCCATTGCGATCACCACAACCAGAATCATCATTGGAACAGATGAAGGCGTAGGAAACTGACCCTGTGCAAGCTACCTCTCCATGATTCGGCGCATACGAGCGAGCAAAACCCTCATCAGTCACGATTCTCTCGACTACGTGCGAGTACACGCGATGCCTCCAAGCTTACTCACGACTCCATCGCGAATTTCCCTAGCCTCGATGCTTCCTTCACGAACCCAAAGCCCTATCTTCACGAGCTCGTTGATCTCGAGCGACTACGAACGCCCAGCGGCCTTGGCTAGTTGTGGAACTCGATTTAATCGAGATGATTCTAACGAGAAACTTGATCTCGACTGATTCGAAACCCTGCTCGCGTCCTCCAATCACCGCGCGACACTTCTCCCTCCTTCGGCCATTTTTTTTTCAATTGTACGGGAGGATGAGGACACGGAGACGCATCAACGTTTAAAGCTTGAATCGCCTAATTCAACAGGCAAATCACCATTTCTTTCGCTCGAAAGCATACGAAGAGGAGAGGAGTGAAAGAGGCTCGGTTTCTAAACTGAAGGGTGGGTTCGATCTAATTAATTTTGGGAAAAACTCATCTTTCGATCGGCACCGGGTTTGCCGTGAATTCCTTTCTTCAGTCTTTTTTTTTAGATGAATTTGATTTCTGCTATTCAATTAGAGAAGGAGACGGGGATAAAGTATAGGGTTGGAGAAGCTTCTCGCGTACGCTTGTTCGCTAAAAATATCTCTGACTAATAATGTACTTCAGATTTTATTATATAATTAAATAGTAAAAATATCTCGTGTCGTAAAACGCGAAATTCCGAACCCCGAACCAAACATGCTGAGAGACATTTTAAGGGTTTTACCCGCATTCCGAACACAATGAAACGTGTTTCGGAAGCTGATTCGATCGTATGCGCGAGTTACAGAAGAAAACTATCGATTTTAAATGAAATCGATTAAAATAGTTCTAAGCGTTTTGAGCTGCCAGGGTCAAACGACAACCCCGATTGCTATGAAAATTTAAACCCGATAATAACTAACTATTACGGATCCAATGGAACAGGTTTCGTCGAATTCCGAGACTGTGCCTCGGAAGGCTATTTTTAAATTCGAATTAAACGATATATCATTAAACTTGTACAAATTACCTTTAAATAAAATTTTATTCATTCAATTATCTTCAGTATCATCATTGTAAATTTTATAAGCCTTCAAATTATTTTTAATAGGCTTAAAATATCAAATTCAACAATTTACCCAATTTCTATTATATAATTCAATACATCAATTATCTAATAAATATTAATATTTTGGAATTCAAGCTGAAATTAACCTTTCAAATGTTAAAAATCAATTTATTATTCCATTTTAAATCGTTAAAATTTCTGGGTCGTCACATTCCTCCCCCCTTAAAAGAATTTCGTCCCCGAAATTACTAATTAAGAAGAATTGACCATTACCCGTTTATCTTTTCCAAAATTCACAATTCAACATCCTACCGCTTATCTTTTATTAAAGGTCCACTAACACCTTATTCAACTTTCCTAAAACCTTCTATAGATTCAATCAATACTCTTATGCTCAATCAATTAAATTTCAATTTAACACCAATTTTTGAATTATCAAAATTTCTCAAAAATTTTCTAACTCTCTAAATTCCCGAAAAATTTTGCCAGCGTCTCCTTTGCGCGGCTAGCTCGGTACAACTACAAAAGGCCTCTACGGGCTCCCAAATACCAAAAGAAAACAAAAGCCAAGTGGCTACATCAAAACCCAATCCAATTTCATACAGAAATTTAAATACATACCTTTTTCGGGCAATTCACATTTATCATTTGGAATCAAATCCAATTTCTTTTCTCTTTAATACCTGCATATCTCACTTAGCAACAATATCCAATCGTAACCTTATAAATCATTTTATACATCTCTTTACATAAGTTTCATACCCACTTCTATTCAAATTAGTTTTCGCCGTTTCATTTGAATTCAATTTATTTTCGATTTCTAATATAGAGTTATATCTTTCTTTTGAACTGATTCATATTAGTTTCATTTACTAGTTTTCTTTAACTTTCAATTTAAAATTGTTTTTGTCGTTAACCAAAATTTCCAAAAATTTTCTAACTCCCAAAATTTTGGCAGAATCTCCTTTGTACGGAGGAGCTTTTGCAATTTGACAAGAGATATAAATATATATACATCGACCCACACGGTCGGAAAAAGAAAAAACAGTTCATATTTCCTATTTTTATTGCGTAGGCGTACCTTATTTAGCATTTTAAGCAAGCAGCTTATTTATTTTGCAATTAGCATACCCCAAATCTAGCCAAACGGCTTCCCTGTACCTGTACTTACTCAATTTAAATACGTAAGTGTCATACATAGGAAATCTATTAACATTTCACTTACTTTTAATAGCTAAACACAAGCATTACATAAATAACAAGCACCAAACACTTCCAATAAGCAATTTATATGCTTTAAAGCACATCTAATTATTTCCCACCAAATTTATATGCTTTTTCATTCAAATTTAATGGTTTACACACAATTACTTGCATTCAACTCATTTTAAGTGAAACAATCTCATATTCACTTCAATTGATTCATAAATCAATTATATCGCTTCCACTAATTCATAGCATTCAATTTGATAATATCCATGTGAATAATTAATTGTTTATGTTTTATAACCAATTAAAATTGATTCCAACTCAGTTTTATTTAATTCAATTCCATTTGAATTTATTCACCAACCATACATACGCATTTCATTTCACCACCTTATTGACTTCATTCAAACTATTTATTAAGCTTAGCATATTCAATATTTCTAAATTTATAACCATTTCCAAATAATTTTATCCAAGCTTTAATTTAATAGGCTTTTATCCTTATTCGAAGCCAAGCTTCCATAAACTTTGAACTTAAGTTAATTACTTTAATTTATTCCAACATCAACTTAAGTTCACTTCCATTAAATTTTGATTCTCATTAAATCAAATTCCATTTAATTCAGTTAACCCATCTCCTTCATTGTAAATTTAATCCACCCTCTCAATTAATAAAAACAATATCCAGGCACATATGCCACCGAACTTAAGTCCAGTCTGATAATCCAATTCCAATTAAAGTTTGATTTAATTTTAATTTTTTTTTTTTCAGGCTTCATCCATTTATTATATAATTCCAGTGATCCCATTAAAATTTTTAATTTACTTGTTTATTTCGAATTTATTTTATTAATACAAGACCATCTCAATTTATTTCTATTCACGGGTTTTGTTTGCAACTCTAACCATTTCTATTATAATTCACTTCATTTCATTCGACAACATTTCCATCATATCAAATTTACTTGCAAATTTCACTAAATATTATTCAAATCACACTTGGATTTTATTTGCAATTTAAACCATCACATTTTCAATCCAACTCTATTTGATTTTTATTTTACAACATCTTCTCTTATTTAATTCATTATCAAATCTAAGTCGAATTCTATTTAAAATTCGAATTCATTTCCAAACGATTACCAAACTACAATCCATTTTATTTAACCGAGTTAAATTTTTATTAACACACTCTATAAATAATTTATTTAGCTGATTGGTTCATTTTCACTTTTAATTTAATATTCAGTTTCCTTTGATTTTTCAAAATCCCAACACCTTAATTTCAAATTTTTAGAAAAACTTTTAAAGTCACATAATACTATTAAAATAACTCTTTATAAAAATACTTTTTTTAATAACTCGATGTCTCAACCAGTCCATCCTTGTTCTCGTAGAAATTCAGTCATACGTTGATCAGGCGTAGGACTGAAAATCTATAAGTACTTGGCAAACTCGTTTTCAACATCCAGTGAAAATACTTAGAAAATAATTTTATTGGAAATACAGAAAACAATTTTTGGAAATAGAAGAAATATCTTTGGTGACAATGCTCTGAAAATCATCACCCCCATCCATGGTCACAGTTACATACCAGGGTTACGTTGCAGTCACAACAAAAGTCCATGTAACCGCAGGCTCTCCGCGGCCTCTCGATTACGCCATGGATCCCACACAACAGATCACAGTTACATCCAGGGTTACGTTGCCGTCGCAGCAAAAGTCCATGTAACTGCAGGCTCTCTGCGGCCTCTGATTTCGCTGTTGAAATGAAACTTCTCCACTCCTACATAGGTCGCAGTCTACCGAGATAAACTCAAACGCAGACTGTTGACTCTCAGCGGCACACACGACTTTCACAATGTTACCATAGGTCGCAGTTACATCCTGGGTTACGTTGCAGTCACAACAAAAGTCCATGTAACTGTTGGCTCTCCGCGGCACACACGACTTACGCTATGGTAACTCAACTCATAATCCTCAGAAACTAGTTTTGTCTGGACTCCTCACAGGATCAACTTTAGAACCCTCCCTTGGGGCTCAAGGCAGCGCCACCCAGTGGCACTCCTGAGAAGTCCATTCCAAGGGAGCGCCTTTTTCCCCAAAGCTATCATCAAAACACTTTATACTATACACATATAGTATCTTTCAAATCATATACTTAGTATGAATTTTATCAAAGCTCCTTTACACAAAATCGATAATTCTCAAAATAGGCTTTCCAAACTCAATATTGATTTTTTTTTTCCAAAAATCAAAAGCCTTTCTCAAAATCCACATAAGATCCCTTATATATATTCAGATATATATATAAAAATTTTAAAACTTTGGATCCTTACCTTCTTGTATAAAACACCTTTTATACTCCAAACACTTCTCAAAAACCATAGAAATATCCAATTTCCATCTTTATTCATTTCATATTTCTCAAAATATTCTTTCAGTTCAAAAGAACCATTTCATATTCCTTATTCACCTTTACATTAATCCCCATTTGGATTATTACTTCAATCATTATCTCAGTTGGGTACTTAATCAATAACAGTTTGAACTCCGACCAATTTAGAAAAATAGTTTGAAAATTTTAAAAATTGGTAAGTAGTTGAAAAATAATTATTAGTTTGCAAAATAATTGTAAAATAGTTAACTAATTGTAAAATAGTCGAAAAATAGTTGAATAGTTCCAGAGATTTTTAGACAATTGAAAGGTAGTGATTTATTTGTAAAGTAGTGGAAAAATAATAAGTAGTTTAGGAAACAATTGAAAAAATATATTTAAATAGCTCCAAAAATAATGGTAAAACAAATGTATAATAAATTAGCTTTAAAAAGAAAGGCTGTATATATTTAATAGCTTAGAAAATAAGTTTATATCAAAACAATTTATATTAAAAATAGTCAAGAGCCAACTGTTCACTTCCCCAACAATTCAATTTAAATCTCCATTTAAATTGACCCAATCCCAATTTAATTAACTCCAATTTCCATTGGACTTGATTCATTCCCAATTCAAATTGAATTGATTCTCAATTTCCTTCCAATTTCAGATCAAATTCCATTTGGTCTTTCAACTTACAACCTTAAGTATAATTTCAATTTTACACCTTCTATTTATAATCAATTACATTCACATTTACATTTAACTTAGAATTATACAGTTTATTTAGCCAACATATTTTTATTATTCCATAAACATTTAATCAAGATTCCAGAGTTTAAACAAATTTCCAAATTTCAATATCACCTTAGAATTCAACTATATCCAAAATTCTTTGGCAAATTCAATTATCACTTATTGAATTTCAAAACCAAACCCATTTCACAAATAATCCCAATTTAAAACAATTTGGTAGCAAAATTTCTCTTCTAGAAACTCGAAAACGAACATCGATGATGCTGCAGTCATCACCGACGTTATTTTCCAGTGACCGAAAGAGTTTAATGCTTTTATCTCTCTAAAAACACTTCCAATATTTTTGAAATAATGCTATTATTTCTCCAAAACCTTTGAAAACCACATTCAACCCAAAGGAATTTTAGATTCTCCCAAAAATGCCAAATTCCCAATCCATCCAATTCATATTTAAACATTACTCTGGAATTTTCATCTTACTCTATTTCAAATATTCTCTGGAATTCTATTCCATATTATAATCTCATTTATTTATGAAGTTTATTTCAATTTATAAATTGCATTTTCAAATTCCTTTTTGATTTTAAACCAGTTCCACTTCAATTTCAATCATTACAATTCTATTCAAATCCTCCATTTAAATTTTTGAACTTATACATCTTCAATTCCAAATTCAATTAATTCAAATCGGGTTCAATTTGAATGAGTTCAATTCCAACTTCAAATTTAAATTATCTCGAATTATATAAATTCGAGTTAAATTCTCAAGGATTGGTTTAACCTTTTTAAACCAAATTAACTTGTTCATTTAAAGTTTCAAACAATTCTAATTTCTGAGTTCTAATTCTAGAACTTCATTTTTAATTGATTTAATTTTAATTTGGTTGTATTATATTCCTTCTTCACTTAGTCCCAATTCAAGATTTCGATTTGATTGTATTATTTTACTTCTTAATTTAATTACAATAATTGAACAACCAATCTCCTTAATACTTATTAGAAGAAGATATAGCTTTATATATCAAATTACATTCTTATATAAAATCATTTAAAACCGTTATATAAGAAAATAACAAGTACGCACTCATATATATATAGTCACTCAACTCATTATAGAGTACTACAGACTCTATTAAATGAGTAATCCCCACCAGAGCCAAGGTTCTCGCTTAACCTTTCAGCTCTGATACCAAATGTAACAACCCTAAATTTTCAAACCCGAAAATTCCAGATAGTTATGAAAAAGAAGAAAGTGATAGAAGAAGAAGAAGAAAAGAAACATCAACAACTCACATTCGCAGCGGATAAAATATAATAATAAATAATAGTTTACAAAAGAATACTATATTTGTTGATTACATTTAATATACATCAGAGTTTCACATATATATACAGACACTAGACATATAAATCATGTCCCAGATACACAATAATATACTACAGCGGAAATACTCCGTACGTACTTGCCATCCAGCTCGCCTCCTGAGCTCCAAACGTACCTACCTGAAAATCTGTAATACTCGGTCTGACCCGAGCATTACATCAAAGTAACACCCGGGTCAGGCTGGAAACCAGCGTGAGTAAACCCAACTAATATGGAACACCAAACAACAACTAATATAAACCCGGGGTAACTTATATCAATTTACAAGTTGCTACAAACAACACTCATTTCACATATAATTTCTAAATACCAAACTTAGATAAAATAATCTAATTCACTTGAATCATTTTAATCCAGCCTATTTATTTCTCAAATCCATTTATAAAAATTAGAAGTGGTTTCGGGTATTTCCAAATACCCGACCCCGGTCTCTTCGAAACACATGTTATCCTAACCAAGTCATTCAAATGAAATACACATCATTTCATATCAAAGATATCAACTCATTCAAGCATCTATCACCCTTCAATCACCCATAAGCAAAGCTTAATCGCATACAAGCCAATTCAATTTATTCTAATTGAATTTCAAACCCCAGATACTTAGATTTCCTCATTGATTTATTTCCAACCTAATTAATTAATCAATTCTTTCATGTTCATCCATCTTAATTAATCACCCAAGATTAATTATCTTTCAATTTCATTCAAATAATTCTCTTTAATTAATTTCACAACATTAATTATTCTTACCAAATCAATGAGTAATCTTTAATTACTCTACAAATTATTTGACTAAAATCAATTACACCAGTTCTTAATTACTTATCTTAATTAACTACTCATAAGTCATTTATTATGAATCAATTAATCTCAATTAATCAAATCTTCAATTACTACATTAATTATAAGAAGTAATGATTTCCAATTATATTTTACTTTAATTCGACCACAATATTAATCGTTCTCAATTAATCCCAAATTGTAATTAACTATCCTTCATTTTACTTCATTCAAAAATTAATTACTCCTTTCTTAACTAGCTTAATTAATCTCTTGATTTATTTCACAAAGTAATTATATTTAATTAATTACATTAAGTAATTATTATTTATCATACCATCAAATGATTATTCTGAATTACTTATACTTAGTTAGTTACTTTACAACTTAATTTATTATTTATTCAACCCTTTGATTACCAAGTTAAATAATCCAAATCATTCATTAATTGAATTAATTAGTTTTTATTTTTATTTTAAATTACCCTATTAATTTGTTGAATCAAAAATCATTAAGCCCCTAACGACATTAGAAAGGAAACATCTCCTTATTTATAACTTTATCTCTAAAATGATTTTAAAACCCAAATACTTCGGGTCAACCATAATTAACTCAAGATCCACCCAAAACAAATTCATGTCATCATCGGGAGAACATCCAATCAATTTATTCATCCAACCAATTTTTAAATTCAACCAATAAAATTTAAATAAATAAAAAAAATCCAACGGTGTGAGATTTACTCACCTTTTCATTTTATTAGCATCCATACCAATCCAACTTGCCTCCTTCTCGATTTTTAACCTTGTATATAAAAAAAAATTATATGATTTATTAACAAGTGAATTAATCGAACAACTAACTACCATTTTTTTTTCTTTTTTAACTTACTTTGTACTTTCATTTAATTTTTTTTTTTTAAGACTAATAAATTTTCTTCAACAAATTGTCCTTAGTAGCCCAAATAAGTAAATGAGTTATTTAAAATAGTTTCATCATCATATCCACTTCCTTTAAAATAAACTTATCAAAATAAAATATATTTTTTCTCTGCACACACATATTTCATTAAATCAAGCTAAATCAAAACAAATTCAATTACCTTACAGCCTATATTCCTTACTGTAATTATCTATATTTTTTTATTTTTTTATTTATTTATTTACTCAGTAACCCTTTCATTTAAATAAAAACAATACAGATTAAATAAAAAAAAAACAAAAGAAGGAACCTCACCCAAACTGACCTCCATCGCGATCACCACAACCAGAATCATCATCGGAACAGATGAAGGCGTAGGAAACTGACCCTGTGCAAGCTACCTCTCCACGATTCGACGCATACGAGCGAGCAAAACCCTCATCAGTCACGATTCTCTTGACTACGTGCGAGTACACGCGATGCCTCCAAGCTTACTCACGACTCCATCGCGAATTTCCCTAGCCTCGACGCTTCCTTCACGAACCCAAAGCCCTATCTTCACGAGCTCGTTGATCTCGAGCGACTACGAACGCCCAGCGGCCTTGGCGAGTTGTGGAACTCGATTTAATCGAGATGATTCTAACGAGAAATTTGATCTCGACTGATTCGAAACCCTGCTCACGTCCTCCAATCACCGCGCGACACTTCTCCCTCCTTCGGCCATTTTTTTTTTCAATTGTACGGGAGGATGAGGACACGGAGACGCATCAACGTTTAAAGCTTGAATCGCCTAATTCAACAGGCAAATCACCATTTCTTTCGCTCGAAAGCATACGAAGAGGAGAGGAGTGAAAGAGGCTCGGTTTCTAAACTGAAGGGTGGGTTCGATCTAATTAATTTTGGGATAAACTCATCTTTCGATCGGCACCGGGTTTGCCGTGAATTCCTTTCTTCAGTCTTTTTTTTAGATGAATTTGATTTCTGCTATTCAATTAGAGAAGGAGACGGGGATAAAGTATAGAGTTGGAGAAGCTTCTCGCGTACGCTTGTTCGCTAAAAATATCTCTGACTAATAATGTACTTCAGATTTTATTATATAATTAAATAGTAAAAATATCTCGTGTCGTAAAACGCGAAATTCCGAACCCCGAACCAAACATGCTGAGAGACATTTTAAGGGTTTTACCCGCATTCCGAACACAATGAAACGTGTTTCAGAAGCTGATTCGATCGTATGCGCGAGTTACAGAAGAAAACTATCGATTTTAAATTAAATCGATTAAAATAGTTCTAAGCGTTTTGAGCTGCCAGGGTCAAACGACAACCCCGATTGCTATGAAAATTTAAACCCGATAATAACTAACTATTACGGATCCAATGGAACAGGTTTCGTCGAATTCCGAGACTGTGCCTCGGAAGGCTATTTTTAAATTCGAATTAAACGATATATCATTAAACTTGTACAAATTACCTTTAAATAAAATTTTAATCATTCAATTATCTTCAGTATCATCATTGTAAATTTTATAAGCCTTCAAATTATTTTTAATAGGCTTAAAATCTCAAATTCAATAATTTACCCAATTTCTATTATATAATTCAATACATCAATTATCTAATAAATATTAATATTTTGGAATTCAAGCTGAAATTAACCTTTCAAATGTTAAAAATCAATTTATTATTCCATTTTAAATCGTTAAAATTTCTGGGTCGTCACAGTTTTTGAAAATATTTACAAATAAATAATTTACTTTTACATTAACACATGTAAGTTAAATATAAATTCTGGTCACTATCAAGAAATTTAAGTCCTTTTACGCGTTAAAACTTCCAACAAAAATTAAGTTATCGTCACAATTAGACTCTAATTTGGCTAGTTGTTTCGGTTGATAACATGGTGCAACTATGAAATGGATCCTTAGTTGATTTTTCAAAGTGGTATTTTTATTTCTTTTGAATAACAAGTCGAATCAACTAAGTGAAAATAGTGCTTGGATTTCAATTGCTTGCTCTCTCTATTTTTGAAAAGTATTGACACTATTATTATTTACACACCTAACTCAGACAAACTAAAGCGAGATGTATCGATCATGCACTGCCTTTCGGACTTACGTGAGAAGGGTACAGAGCATGGCGAGTGTACATGCTTGCATATGAACACATGACTCTAGGTGGTTATACTTAAAAATTTATTTACATACACCTAACTCAGGTAAACTAAGGCCGGAAATACCGATCATGCACTGCCTTTCAGGCTTACGTGAGAAGGATACAGAGCATGGCGAGTGTACACACTTGCGTGTGAACACCTAACTCTAGGTGTTTTTATTTTCATAAATTATTTTTTTACGAAGAGAGAGTTTTGCAAAATCATCTTAGCTCCACTTAACTTAGAAGATTGAAAATGTTATCGCCTTACTTTAAATCAACCACTCTTTTAAACAATGATTACAATTAGGATATACTTCATAATTATCAACCATGAACCTTCATATATACTAGCCAAACCATAGTTACTTGTAATCAAACTCTATTTTTTATTTTTGTTGAGACAAATAAATTTTCAGAAATTTCAATTTAATAATAAAAACATATACTTACCCTGTAGTTTTTCTTCAAAAGTAAATCAATATGCTAAAAAGAAATTTTTTCATTGAGAGTTTTTGTTGTTTTTTTATTTTTAGTTTTGGAAAAAAACGCAAAAAATAAATAGTGAAAACTCAAAAATGAAGATGAGACTCCCCTCCACATTTAATTTTGACTGTGTCCCTACATTCAATGCATGATATAATGAGTGTAGTGGGAAAAAATATGTAACGACCGCCTTTTTGGACAGTTTAAACCGACGATCAAATACACATGTCGATTCCAAACCATTCAAAAGGGCAGATGGTTATTGGGGTAAATAAGAAAAGAAGAGGAAAGAGAAATAAAAGAAAGGAAACAACACAGAATCTTGCAGCGGAACGATAAAATATAATAATCAAATAAACAGTTCATGAAGTTGTTTACTACACCTTGATTATTATTTATACAACATTTATCAGAGTTATACATATACAACGGAACAATTAAAATAATGCAGCAGACAGCATGATGCACAGATAATAATAGTAATAGTGTACCAAGTCTTCGTCTTCGTCCTCCAGAGTAGATCTTCAAAAATCTAAAAACTCAGGACTGACCCAAGCGTAATGAAAAGACAAAACACTCGAGTCAGGACTAAAATATCCTTATGAATGTTAAATCAATCGTAAATAAATATGAGTGTAACGGCGTCAGAGATGTTTACGGGGTTTAACATCTCATATCCAGTGTCAACGTGCGTGCAATAACTCAAGAGATGTTACAGGATTTTCCATCTCTTAAGGATCCGTTAAACTATCTACTATGTAGTAATGTATGCTAAGTAGATAATGCCTATTAGTAATATAAAGTATCAAAATAGCGTTAAGGCGTTACCATAATCCCCCTTAACATATTTTTATAATGCCTTAGTCTATACAGCACCGTAAGCCCCACCGTAAACTGGTGGTTATCAGAGGGTACCCCATAGGTATAACACAAAACATAACGTAGTGGTCGCAAATAGGATAATCAGTATGACAAGGTACATGAGGCGATACCAACTAGGATAATAGTAGTTGCGTGATCCGGACGGATGTTGAGCATAGCCAGCAGCTACCCCAACACCGCGAAACAACACTCCCAAATCAAGGGGTGCACCCAAATCGCATCACAAATGTAATAGATATGGTATCGAAGAAGTGTGTCCGCTAGAGGTGGCGAACCTCAATGGCCCGACGCGGCTCCTGTTTTAGTCATGTCAGGGGTCATCCAATAATCGTTCTCTTTCTTTAGTCAACGCGTTCACTAAACCATCCACTTCATTCTGGACCAACACTCCGCGTATAATAGTTATTAAAGTGGTTTTCGGTATCGACAGAGAGTATGTCCATATCCGATCCCGGTCTCTTTAATAACTACGTATTATTACACCGTTGGCTCTTTTACATTTCAAATCGATTCATAATTGATATCAAAGTATCATATTCGCTTCAAAAATCAAATCCATTTCAAATATCATCGTTTCTATTCAAATGTAAGATTTCGTTTCAAAAATCATTTTTCGCCTCAATATCTCATTTCGATTTCAAAATCATTCCGAATTTCAATTTAGGTTGCAACTTCATTTAACCCAATTCGTACTTAAATTCAAGATTTAAACATAAACATTTCACCTTATTAACCAGCTTAGAATTTTAGAAAATAGTTTTAAGGAGTTTAAAAGTAGTTTTAAATAATTAAAATAGTTAAAAATACTTAAAATCTTAAAATGGATTTGAAATAGATAAATTAGTTTAAAATAACGCATGAAACTCATATTGCTTGCTTAAATCCCACCAAGTCGTGACCAAACTACAAGCCTTGAAGACGATCAGGCATCGCCGTTTGAATGCCACCGCCGCCACGCCGGCCCCACTCGGTCAACCCTAGCTCCTCAAAAACGAGCACGAACGGCAGGAAGTCGCGGCCTCCTTACTCCCTCCACGTTGCTCTATTTACGATCACAACCGTTCAACTTCAAGATCTCGCCACCCCCCCCCCCCCATTTTTGTAGTTGAAGATTCGTAATGAAAGTCGACGGATTTTGAGATAATTGAGGGAAAGCGAAACAAAATTCTGGCCTTAGAATATGAAAGTGGCGGCCGGCCATGAGAACCCTAACCCTCTCCCTTTTTTTATATAAAGGGGGTATTTATAGAAACGACGAACACTATTCATTCCGGGGTTTCTGAACTCCGATTTACGCGTGGTGACTGACGTTTCTAGGGTTTATCCTGCGTTCCGGACACAATGGAATAGGTTTCGGAAGCTAATTCGATCATCTGTGTGAGTTACGGAAATAAACGATCGATTTTAAATTAAACCGATTAAACGAATTTCTATGCGTTTTGGCTTGCCCCGGACAAACGGTAAATCCGATTGGCACAAAATTTGAAATCTTAACATTACGGATCCGATGAAACTGGTTTCGTCGAAATCCGAGACTGTTTGAAAAATGACTATTTTAACTCGTCAATTAAATATTAAAATATTCAATTTTCACAATTTTACTTTTAGTTCGATTTTAAAAGTTCTACAACATCATTCTAACTTTAATATGATAAAATAAAATTTTACAAATCATTTTTAATCATATTAAACCCGTTATTCAATTATCCAATAAATTCCAATTTTAAAATCTTATTAACTCTATTATAATCCCGATATAACTTACATTCACTTTGGAAATCAATTTGAATCATATTAAATCAAATTTCAATTACTCACTCTATTTTCATATATTAAATTTCAATATCAAATTAATCATGTCAAATTCGGAATTTAATTATTCAAACATTTGTAATATTAAATTTAAACAATTTTTATTATTCTTGAATCACTATCTTTTGAGATATTCAAAACGAACTTAAAATTTTAACTTTTGAAACGAATTAAAATTATAAAACAACCATTCCCATTATACGGTTATTCAATTCCCATTATTAAATTATTCAAGAAATTCCAAGTATTAAATTTGAACAATTTCGATTATCCAATAATTCATTATCTTTTGAAATATTGAAATTGAACTTATAAGATTCAACTTTTAAAACCAATTCACAATTTAGAACACTATTTTCATTCTACAGTTATCCAATTATTCAGTAAGTTTTAAAATATTTAATTTAAACAATTTACCTGATCAATATTCAATATTTGATTTTAAATAGATTTTACTTATCAATCAATTACTCTATTATACCCAATGGATTCAACATTTATTATTATTCCAAACGACTTACAATTTTTTTCCAACACTAGATCACGAAATCTTATTAATCAGCTATTTTAATTATCGAAAATTTACGGGTCGTTACACTCTCCCCCACTCAAAACTTTTCATCCCCGAAAAGGAAGAAGAAGGGAAAAGGAACTAAGTATAGAATTCAACCTTAGATATATTTGATTCAAAGTTACCAACTTATAAACAATGAAATTCCATTTATAAAGTCATTACTACACTTTCACTAAGTTACTCTGAATGGCTTTCTAACTTTAAAAGTAAGTTATCAAACAAGTTATAAAAAAAAAATTAAAACTTGAAAATTTTTCTAACACCCGGGTTTTACAAAAAATTTCGGCAGAGTCTCCTTTGCGCGGCTTGATCGGAAAAAAAAATTACAGTATATATATCACAAACATACATCTCATCAAGTGATCAGGCATCCCGCAGGGAAAAAGTGTAAAAGCACGGTATGTAATCCGAGATATGTACCTTATATATTATTAGCGAGCACATACGGCTAATATAGCGCGAAAGCGAGCTCCAAATGCGAAGCAAGCGCAATCCACACCTACTAAACACTCAACAAACCATGAGAAACATGCATATATGAAAATAATATCAATATACATCATATAGCAACATAACAACTACATGTGCCAACATAGCAAATGCAACAAAACAACAAATGCATCCATCAATCAACTATCATCCAACTATCGTCCAACAAATCCATAACCAATCAATATAAATTCACTTCTCATTAATATTTATTGACTTGGTTTCAATTTTAATCACAGTTGATTCATTAACGTTGGATTTTACTAACATTCATTCTCAATTCAATTAGTTAACATTCATTAATTTATATTTACATTAGTTCGCTTTCAATTTGAATCAACTTAAATTCTATTTAAATTCATTTAACTTCCAAATTGATTTCAATGATTTATGGCTTCAATTTCATTCACACTTACTGAATTATATACAATCAACTAACAATCATATAACAACCAAATCATACCCAACATAACCAAATTATTAATTTTACATTCAATTTGGTTTATCGTTTTCAATTCCAATTGATTCTTAGCCACACCAAATTCTTTTGTTTACATTTACTTCATATTCAGTTTCAGTTAATAACCAATTTATTTTGCGGAACATTTTATTAATCATCACTTTAATTCATAGTCATTCCATAAAAATCTAACATCTTATATACGACTTTTCTTAGTTTATAATTATCTCAAAAGTTACAAATTCAAAAAAAAATTCTATGCAATTTATATTCATTTTCTATAACCAATTTACAAAGATATAATACGATTCATTTATCTTCTTTCTTAAGTTCACTTACTTGTTCCATTTATCCATTCATCATTTCATGTTATATTTAAGTATATAACATTTTTATCACAACCAAAATTTTCATTTATATACATTTTAATTCCCTTTGAGTTTTCCTTACTTGTATATTTCAATTACTTGCAGGTTCTGTTTATTTGTACAATATCTCATTACATATCCAAAACATCATTTTAACTTTTAACATTTGGTGAGTCTTGTTATATGTTATCAGAATGTAATTTTTGGTATTATACAAATTTATAGAATTTCATTTTACTTAATTAGAATGTTCACGAATTTAATTTGTTTAAATCCTCTTTACCTTTCAACTTTAAAGTTTTCCCAAATAATAGCTTAGATATCTTAATCATCTTATTTTATAAATTCTGGTTATTCACATTTCATTCAAATAATTTGAAAATTATTAATTAACAGAACTTAGAAATTTAAATGCCCGGTTCTTTTCAAATCATTTGAAATAAACTTATACACTTATATCTTTAATATATCAAATCATACCTTTGGAGTTCAAGCCAAAACCCATTTACCCAAAATAATTTTGAAGAAAAGCAAAGCTTCTTAAAAGTCTCCCCTACTTTGAGACTCGAAAATGAACGTCGATGATGTTGCGCAGTTATCACCGAAATTATTTTCCAGCGACATAAGAGAGGAGTACTGAATTCATTCCTTCTTAAAAATCCTTTCAAAATATTTCCTATAAATATTTTCCAACTAATATCACAATATATTTTCTTCAAAACTTTGAGAACCATTTTCAAAATCTCCGGGTCTTAAATTCAATTTTTTTTTTCCAATTTAAATCTATTTTAATTCATAAGTCACCTTTATAAAATATTCTTATAGGATTTTCTTTCTTACGATATTCCACAAGTTGTTTTATCATTGTTTATTTTGTAATAAACCTTATTTATTAAATTACAATACCCAATTAATGATAACCACCAATATTATCATTCCTAACTACCAGGTAAGCTAGATAAGTCACAATAAATTTTGAAAATAAATTCTTTATACACAAAATATAATTATGGCAAAATTATTTCATTTACCCAATTTCAAAACAATACTATGTCGAATTGTTCTGTTTAAGTGTTTAGAGATCCCTATCAATGACGTTAATTACTCGTATTGACCAGAATCCATAAGCCACTCTACAAATCAACCGACACAATATAAAACATTTTATATCACTAACAAATACGCTCTCTCATATATATATACACTCAGCGACTCATCATAGGGTATAACTACCCTATTTATAAGGAGTCAGACCCCACAAAGCAAAGGTTATCGCTAAACCAAAGCTCCGATACCAACTGTAACGACCGCCTTTTTAGACAGTTTAAACCGACGATCAAATACACATGTCGATTCCAAACCATTCAAAAGGGTAGATGGTTATTGGGGTAAATAAGAAAAGAAGAGGAAAGAGAAATAAAAGAAAGGAAACAACACAGAATCTTGCAGCGGAACGATAAAATATAATAATCAAATAAACAGTTCATGAAGTTGTTTACTATACCTTGATTATTATTTATACAACATTTATCAGAGTTATACATATACAAGAGAACAATTAAAATAATGCAGCAGACAGCATGATGCACAGATAATAATAGTAATAGCGTACCAAGTCTTCGTCTTCGTCCTCCAGAATAGATCTTCAAAAATATGAAAACTCAGGACTGACCCGAGCGTAATGAAAAGACAAAACACTCGAGTCAGGACTAAAATATCCTTGTGAAAGTTAAATCAATCGTAAATAAATATGAGTGTAACGGCATCAGAGATGTTTACAGGATTTGACATCTTATATCCAGTGTCAACGTGCGTGCAATAACTCAAGAGATGTTACGGGATTTTCCATCTCTTAAGGATTCGTTAAACTATATACTATGTAGTAATGTAAGCTAAGTATATAATGCCTATCAGTAATATAAAGTATCAAAATAGCATTAAGGCGTTACCATAATCACCCTTAACACATTTTTATAATGCCATAGTCTATACAGCACCGTAAGCCCCACCGTAAACTGGTGGTTATCAGAGGGTACCCCATAGGTATAACACAAAACATAACGTAGTGGTCGCGAATAGGATAATCAGTATGACAAGGTACATGAGGCGATACCAACTAGGATACTAGTAGTTGCGTGATCCGGACTGATGTTGAGCATAGCCAGCAGCTACCCCAACACCGCGAAACAACACTCCCAAATCAAGGGGTGCACCCAAACCGCATCACAAATGTAATAGATATGGTATCGAAGAAGTGTGTCCGCTAGAGGTGGCGAACCTCAATGGCCCGGCGCGGCTCCTGTTTTAGTCATGTCAAGGGTCATCCAATAATCGTTCTCTTTCTCCAGTCAACGCGTTCACCAAACCATCCACTTCATTCTGGATCAACACTCCGCGTATAATAGTTATTAAAGTGGTTTTCGGTATCGACAGAGAGTATGTCCATATCTGATCCCGGTCTCTTTAATAACTACGTATTATTACACCGTTGGCTCTTTTACATTTCAAATCGTTTCATAATTGATATCAAAGTTTCATATTCGCTTCAAAAATCAAATCCATTTCAAATATCATCGTATCTATTCAAATGTAAGATTTCGTTTCAAAAATCATTTTTCGCCTCAACATCTCATTTCGATTTCAAAATCATTCTGAATTTCAATTTAGGTTGCAACTTCATTTAACCCAATTCGTATTTAAATTCAAGATTTAAACATAAACATTTCACCTTATTAACCAGCTTAGAATTTTAGAAAATAGTTTTAAGGAGTTTAAAGTAGTTTTAAATAATTAAAATAGTTAAAAATATTTAAAATCTTAAAATGGATTTGAAATAGATAAATTAGTTTAAAATAATTTAAATCGGGTTAAGTAGATTTAAAATAGATTAAAATAGTTTAAGTATTCAAAATGGTTTATATAACTGAGTAATTTGGAAAACAAAATAAAACAGCTTCAAAACCAAACCATTTCAATTATAACTTCCCAATTCAAAACAATTTCAATTTCCGTTCTATCGATTCAATTTCGATTTCGATTCAATCAACGTCAACTTCGACTTCAAATTTATTCAATTTTATATTCACTTTCAATTAATTCAATTTCAATTTATATCGATTTAGTGCTTGATTTTCAAAATATCCATTTATAACACTTAACAAATTTTTCCATCAATATTCAAGTTTAAATCAAAATTTCAAATATGATTCAATTCCAAGCTCGATTTCAAAATATCATTTTTATATCACTTTTACTTAGTAATATTCAAAGATCGAATTAAGGTTCAATCTTTAAAACAAATCAAATTTCAAAATTCAATCATATCCCGATTTTAAATTTCCAAAGTCTCCGCTTTAAATTTTAACAATTTCTTTTAACCAAAATTTATTTCAACATTCCAAACTCAATTTTTTGATAAATTCGATTTCTATAAATTGATTTCTATTTATAACTTTTAAATCAAAACATTTAAATAAATTTCAAATCGACGATTTTAAAAATTATAAATTTAGCCAATCCGGTGTCCGTATATAATTTTCTATCATATGGCCAAGCAATTATTTATTTCAATTAAATGTCAGAGATGAATATATATCACTCAAATCTATCAAAGTGTCATATGTATGCATAACAGGTTATATATAAGCAAATAAACATCCAAACATTTAAATATCAACCAATAGCATCCATCGAAATAAATCATCCAATAGACAATACAATTCATGGCAATTTCATAGTTATCAATGTCAGGTAATTTAATCGCAATTCAATTTTAATTTCGATTTAACTGTCAATTAAATTTCAACGGTTAATTCAAATGACAATCTATATGACAATTAAATTCTATCAAACAACGATAAATAAAATCATAACACTTCATAATGTCAAATTTAACTAGCATAAAGATATTTAGTACGTTGTGAGCGTTATGAAACACTCACCTTGATTTCAATGCAGTTCCAGCATTTTATTTCGAATAAAATTAAACGAGCGTTTAATTTTACCCGAAATTTTTCCAAGCTCCAAACGATTCCAATCCAGCTCCATAGCGTAGTGCTCGACAAAACGAACCCGTTGCAATTTGTTTCGTCACATTCCAACCTCGTATGAAAGAGTTATGTCGTTTTAAATATCGTACAAATTTAAATAAAATAATTTACAAATTTATTTTCTAATTTTTTTGCCTAAACGCTATCTGGGCCGTTCGTTCCTCTTGGAAAATCGTGGCCGTGACCCCCTTCCTCCTTCTCCAGTTCAAAGAACGCACGAAACCCATATTGCTCGCTTAAATCCCACCAAGTCGCGATTAACCTACAAGCCTTGAAGACGATCAGGCATCGCCGTTTGAATGACACCGCCGCCATGCCGGCCCCACTCGGTCAACCCTAGCTCCTCAAAAACGAGCGCGAACGGCAGGAAGTCACGGCCTCCTTACTCCCTCCACGTTGCTCCATTTACGATCACAACCGTTCAACTTCAAGATCTCGCCACCCCCCATTTTTGTAGTTGAAGATTCGTGATGAAAGTCGACGGATTTTGAGATAATTGAGGGAAAGCGAAACGAAATTCTGGCCTTAGAATATGAAAGTGGCGGCCGGCCATGAGAACCCTAACCCTCTCCCTTTATTTTTATAAAGAGGGTATTTAAAGAAACGACGAACACTATTCATTCCGGGGTTTCTGAACTCCGATTTACGCATGGTGACTGACATTTCTAGGGTTTATCCCGCGTTCTGGACACAATGGAATAGGTTTCGGAAGCTAATTCGATCATCTGTGCGTGTTACGGAAATAAACGATCGATTTTAAATTAAACCAATTAAACGAATTTCTATGCGTTTTGGCTTGCCCCGGACAAACGGTAAATCCGATTGACACGAAATTTGAAATCTTACAATAATATAACATTACGGATCTGATGAAACTGGTTTTGTCAAAATCCAAGACTGTTTGAAAAATGACTATTTAAATCGTCAATTAAATATTAAAATATTCAATTTTCACAATTTTACTTTTAATTCGATTTTAAAATTTCTACAACATCATTATAACTTTAATATGATAAAATAAAATTTTACAAATCATTTTTAATCATATTAAACCCGTTATTCAATTATCCAATAAATTCCAGTTTTAAAATCTTATTAACTCTATTATAATCCCGATATAACTTACATTCACTTTGGAAATCAATTTGAATCATATTAAATCAAATTTCAATTACTCACTCTATTTTCATATATTAAATTTCAATATCAAATTAATCATATCAAATTTGGAATTTAATTATTCAAACATTCGTAATATTAAATTTAAACAATTTTTATTATTCTTGAATCACTATCTTTTGAGATATTCAAAACGAACTTAAAATTTTAACTTTTGAAACGAATTAAAATTATAGAACAACCATTCAAATTATACGGTTATTCAATTCCCATAATTAAATTATTCAATAAATTCCAAGTATTAAATTTAAACAATTTCGATTATCCAATAATTCATTATCTTTTGAAATATTGAAATTGAACTTATAAGATTCAACTTTTAAAACCAATTCACAATTTAGAACACTATTTTCATTCTACAGTTATCCAATTACTCAATAAGTTTTAAAATATTTAATTTAAACAATTTACCTGATCAATATTCAATATTTGATTTTAAATAGATTTTACTTATCAATCAATTACTCTATTATACCCAATGGATTCAACATTTATTATTATTCCAAACGACTTACAATTTTTTTCCAACACTGGATCACGAAATCTTATTAATCAGCTATTTTAATTATCGAAAATTTACGGGTCGTTACAAAATATGTACATATTTACGAAAGAAGGTTAATATTTCTTACTAGACGCACTACACCAAATAGTGTATTTTGTAACACTTTTCCGTTGTTAATTTGTAACGGTAATAACCGTTACAAATTTCTAGCTAATATTTCTGTTACAAACGTTTGTCACGGTTATTACTGTTACAAAATCTGATAATTTTGTAAATAGTTAAAAGTAACGTGGATAAGATTGTAATTTTATTTTATTATTAGTTATTCCATTTCTCACGGACAACAATTCATCATTCATTTTATTTCCTCTTTCGTTCTACGTTATTGCGCCTCTAATTTATTCACCCATCGCCAACGCCCTTTCGGCCGCCGCCTCGGCCGTTCGGCCGCCGCCTTTTGCCATTATCTCCATCGTTCTACCACCGCCTCCTGATTATTTTTCGCTGATTTGACGAAGACAAGGAAAGATTAGGGCTTGTGTTCTATTTCGACAATCGCTTGCAACCAAAGTTTCAATTTCAAATTAGGTAATAATTTCAACTTTAACTAAATTTGTGGTTTAGAAGAGATTGTATTGTATTTTTGGATCATTCTTCAAAGTTTTGTTGAAGAATTTCGATGTTTTAGTAGGGTACGAATTCGAAACTGAAGCTTTTGAATTTCATTTTGTTCACACATTTTTTTTTAAATATAGAAATTTGCAGCGATAGTTGTAGATTATTTCTTAAAAAAGCATCTTGATTTACTTTTCTGATTATGAGTCTTGGCGTAGTTTGAGCTATAGATTATTAAGTCCAACTTCAATTTAGTTGCATTTAAAATGTTATGCAGTAACATGTAGATCTCTGATCATGTGAAATTAGTGAAATATTTGGTAGAAATATGTGGAAGATTAAGTACATTGCAGCGATAGATATTAGAATTGATGCACGGCCTTTATAAAAGACTAATGTTTTCCTCATGTCGACCAAGTTGTTTTTCGAATAAATTGGTTTGTCTCTTCCTGTAGCCTTCTAGAATCCTGTTGCGGTTGCACTATTAGTTCAAGAACCTGTAGGGTATTTCCTATCTTTGTGGCTAAAGAAGTACTAATCGCTCTGCTCTTCCACGCCTATGTTGCATTTTTCTAAACATGTGAAAATATAGGTTCTAATTACTATTAAAAGAAAAACAATATTTACAAATTTTATAACATGTATACCTTCGATATCCCATGGCCCGATCTTGTATAAATCAACGTCTTTTATGACATCTAAGTCTATTTTTCTTGAAGTGATTTTCTTTCTAATGTAATAATCGACAAGTTCTTCGTCTGTTGGGTGGAATCAAAAATCTGGTGGAACATTGGAGAAACTATTCATGTTCTCCTATTTCTTTCTTTTTTACGATCACCGCCAATCTAAAATTATGAATGCCAAAATTCTTGTACTTGTTTGTACGCTGGGTAAGCAATAGAGTAAATATCAATCAAATTAACAAGAAAATTGTAAGATACAGACAGAAATATTTATTCAATCAATTGTGGAAATACTAATCCTGGAATGTGCTAATATAATAAAGCAGCAAATTTGATCAAAATACAATAACCAGGGTCAAGAGTTAAAAATAAAATGACTATCATGAGAGAGATCATAACTTACAATGCTAATTTGAAGAAGATTGATATAAGTTTTGACTTTCTGTTTCTTTCTTTGAATTCTGTCTCCTTTAAATTATCTTCTTATACAAAATGAATATCGGATGATATCTTTTGCTGCATAATTTCTTCTGTTGCTTCTTTAATGTAAAAGAATCGATCAAACAGAAACACGCAATTCAGTGCAGCAATAGAGTTGGTATATACATGTACAAGCAAATATATAATATTGAGGCTTTATCTATTGATAGCTAGCTACAGAAATTAGCAGCTAGTGATTCTAATAGATTGCACAGAAAGTCTATATATATATATAATGACGTAGGAGCAATGGTGGGAGTGCTGGAAAAAAAGTTAACCGCCACCACGTCCTCTCCAACCGCTACTGATAGTGACAAATTAATATCTATTATATATGTTTTTGAATAAATAATAAGAAATGCTGGTATAAATAATGTATATAATCTGTAACGAAGAAGAGTAGAAAGAATATATAGATAACAGGAGAAGCAGAAAATACTTTCTTGTTAGCATCATATGCTTGTATATTTCTTTGCACTAATGTGCTTCTTTTATTTTGCAGTTGCTTCTTAGTCCAGAATCTGGTAACTCAGCCCAGTTGTCACAGGTTAAGTGTTGTTAGTTGTGTTATTATGTATTGTTTTTCCTTCTTCCTCCTTTTCTTTTCTTGTTAATATGTACTTTCATATAATGTTGACAATGCATGAATTATTATACCTTGTATTCAGATTGAGATTGAGAAGCTTCTTGCTCAGCTGGTGGAGTCAGAAATGAACAAGCGATTAGTAAGTATAACAATCTTTTTTTTAGTATGATGAACATTTAGTTTAGCATGCTATTATTATGAATTCTTGTTGTTACCATGACATGTATTAATCATTTTTAATAGAAAGAAGGCACTTATAAGGGAAGGAAATTCAATGTCATATGCCACTTTTTTGGATATCAAGCTCGTGGTTCTTTACCATCAAAATTTGATTGTGATTATGCATATGTAAGTTCTTACACTGGAACTTCCAAATTTCACCTACTATATAATTATTAACTAAAGCTATAATATGTGCAAATTTAGGTTTTTGGACATATAAGTTATCACATTCTTGCAGCTGGTTTAAATGGTTACATGGCTACTGCAACAAACTTGAAAAATCCTGTCAACAAATGGTAATGCGGTGCTGCTCTAATTACTGTAATATAACTTTTTATTTGGTCCAATGAATTTGAGTTCAAACCAAGAATCGTAAATGTTTTTAATTGAAGGATCTATAAATGAAGAAACTTTTATATTAATCAAGGTTCGAAATTCCGTTTTCCGTTTCCGTTCCGGTCATTGGTAATTTTAAAATTTTCGGTTCCGTTTCGGAAATTTCGGAAGTTCCGTTTTAGTTCCGGTTTTCTAATTCCGGTACCTTTTTTGCTTTAATTTTCTATTTATGCTAATAAATATTTAATACTATCATAAATTTATAGTACATTTTTTACATTACATATATAAAAATACACTTTGATGAAAAAATCATTGTTTAAAAGTCTATATTGTTCATTTGAGATTTTAAAATTTTGGTCAATTTTTAAAATTTTTATTACGATTCGATGTAAATTAACAAAAATATAACAACTATTTTTATCCATACACATGATTTTTTGTCAATTTATTTATTTTCTGTTTAATTTGCTTTTCTTTTTTTAATTATTGTATGTTTGTTGTATTTTTTTTATTTTTTTATAATTTTTTTCAATATTTGAAAATCAAATCCATAATTTAGACCGGAACCGGAATTTTGACCGGATTCCGTTCCGGTTATGACCGGAACCGGAACGGAATCACCGGAATAACCGGAATCCCGCCGGAATTTTGAACCATGATATTAATAACAGGCAATAATGAGTGTACAAAGATGGTCAAATGGTCTAGGAGCAAAATGTATTGGAAAACCTGTTGTCCATCCTGCCGCTATTGACTTGAAAGGAAAAGCATATGAGTATGTTTATGTATATAACTTGTTTCTACACATAATAATTTAATATCCAACCATCACTAAGTTGTGACTCTATATTTGATTAGTTCTAATATTTGAAAGGAAAACCTAAGTTCTGATGTTGCACTTAGTTTCGATGGGTTAGTTCTGATATTTGAAAGAACCATTGTATGATAAGCACGTAGATGAGCATGGGGTTATGGATATTGCAAGGAGTGCAGCATAAGCCAACAGAAAGAGGCGAAGCGATTTCTGAATATCCTAAATAAGCAATCTAAATTGCAGCAAAAGGATTGTTACTCAATTTATATATGTATCATTCATGCATTTCTTACTATACTTATATTGATTATTGAATTATTCTTGCTTCATGGCATACCTTATGATAGCATAAGCAACAAATTTATTGAGGTTGTGGCTATGAAAAAATTAAATCTGATATGACATTTTACATGCATTTAGGGAAATGTACAGGCTAGCGGATAGGATCAGCTTGAGAATTCCAGATATAGACACATTGGTGGAGAATTTGAATAGTGTTGGTTATTTGCTTAAGAAAGGGCCAAAAATGTATCCGGTTTGTCTTCACACTATCTTTATTTTATAGAAAAACCATGCACCTACTTTTATACATATGGCTAGGTTGTTTTTAATTTTTCTAACTAAAACCATGTGTCTTTATATAATAATTCTGCATTTGATATGCATTTGGAGATCTCTTAGTTTAGAAACATGTTAGTTTATTATCTCTTTCATTATTTTGATGTTTGACACATGAACTGGTATTCCAATCGGAATTTGGGTATTCTACAATTTTGGTCCGCTTCGCATGAAGACTAGAACATATTCCAGTTTAAGGCTTCAAAGGATTAAAAAATAAGAACAAATTATAGCGTAAACTATCAGCAAGTGTTGTAGACATATAAAAAGTATTTAAAATGTAACAGATAGATAATACAAAAAGTAACGAAATCCCAAATTAATTCATAAAAGAAAAAAAAGAAGAAAGAACAATGAAATAGTAATCAGATCAAATTTTAGGTGTAATACGTATAATATCTTCGTAACTACAGATATACATTATCTATTAATGCATTTTTATAGAAATAAATAACGAAATTTGATACCAAACCGAAATATAAATATTTAAAATTTAATTTATGAGTCTTGTTAAGATAATCAATCCATGTTCTTCTCAATGGCTAGCTCCCATAATAGCAATTTTTACTGATAAAACTTACATATGTTTGTTTCTTATTCAATCAGCTCTCGTATCTGTGGTTGCCTAGTAGCTGAAAGAACTTTGTATTTTAAAGTGGAAAGTTTTGATAGTTTCAACTTTCAAATCATGAATGATTTTGTTACGCCTACAAGAATAAATAGATCAAGCACCGGTTGCTTTATGCCTGCCACTTATCAAAATGTCCAAAAAACCATTCAACAATTTTCTATACCGCTTCCCATTTGGATTGTTTTTAATTGTAAATTTTCACTTAAATCTTTTAGTTGTTACTATCAAACTTATCAGGCTAAAATTTCTTCTGTATGTCACTGTTTTTCCAAGGGCTCCACTCCTAAAAAATTTATTCCAAGTTTGCTCTGTTACTATCAAACTTATCAGGCTAATACTTGTTTGCTCTGTACTTGCATAATTACGAATTAAAATTTTGTACATGTTCATTTATGAAAAAGCATGTAAAAAAGACTATATTATGGTAAAAGAATGTTTATTATCACAATAAATTTCAGAAGAGATCTAAACTTGAAATAATTTTTTATTGAAGACCTACCATGAAAATTTGTCCTATTTAAAACTGTAGGCATCTAATCAAGTTGTGCAGAGTTTACTCGGTGTCAGTTGCGTCTTGAGTTATACCTTTTTATGTTGTATTCATGCAGCATATTGGAAGCATTAGATGCAATACTGGAGAGCAGTTCACTAACACTTGCAGTCCCCATCCTCCCACTCATTCTCAGTCAAAGAAAACAAGGAAACTATCAGCACTTCCACTTCGCCTGGCTAAGCCAAGAAGACATAGCCAGGTTCTTCCTAAACAACATATTCCTCATGCTTGGTACATTATCCAGTATAGTCAGTGAATGCTTGAACCTTAATTTTTGATCTGAATGTATTTTCTTTGAATGGAATAAAATTTCATATTTGCTGCAATAATGCAATCCATTTATAGCAAGACCTAAGCATAAGCCTGAGTATCCAAATTGAAAGCTATTAAACAAAATTATCTGTCATTTATTATCAGCCAATGTTTTCACTGTAAAGATAAGGTACAATAGTTCAATTCTGAGCAGTCTTCCATTTTACTTAAACACTGCTCTACCTTATATTCCATTCATTTGTTAATCATATTCGACGGACTTACTCAACAACTACACATGAATAGTGGAAAACCTCGACCAGTGCCTTCTTTTGTACCTAGATCTGATCGTTTGGACCATATGGTATGTCAGCAAAACCAAATAAATATACAGTTAATTCTATGCATATTTCTTTTAAAGTGTCGTGTAATTTATTACTTTAGTGATTTTTATTTGCATGACAGTTTACATTTTTAGATGAACATTACAGTTCTAGCACTGTAGTTAGGTATTCGATTATTGTTTCTCAGTCTTCATTAGAGGAACGAAGTCATGCCAAACCTCTTGCCTATTATATCAATGAAGCGGCTGTTAAAGGTTCTCTTTTGGACAGGATAACTATGTTAGAAACTAGACTGCTATAGGTATGTATTAGCACCAACTAAGTTGACAAATTTGCTAGCAAATGGACTTGCATTATAGCTTAAAGGTTAATCGCTATCATAGCAAGCGTAGATGCAAATAAGAATACTCAGGATATATGGGAATTCTGACTTGGATTTTAGACATTTCTTGATCGTTGGGCTTGGGAGCAAATATAAGCCACGACCTAGGTGTTCGAAGGTCCGTGAGACATTGTCCTTTGGGGAAATATGGATACACCTGGACGTGGAAGGAACTTTGAAAGAATTTTTTTATACCAAAAATTGTAAAGGATACAGGTAATTTGTTTATGGGTACATAGTGGATCTGAAGAATGATCTCTTAGATTTTGAAGCTCTTCGTGCTGCGATTGATGGCTGTGTTGGCGTCTTCCACACCGCCTCTTCTGTCACCGATGATCCTGTAAGCACATATAATCTCTGACTATAATACAATTTTTTTTAAGAAATTAATAAAATTATAATGTGGTGTTGTGCAAATTAAATATAGGGGCTAATGGTGGAGCCTGCAGTAAGAGGGACAAAGTATGTTATTGATGTAGTTGCAGAGGCCAAAGTCCGAAGAGTGGTCTTTACATCATCCATCGGTGCGGTGATGATGGACCCGAATCGTGGTGACGCAGCGGATTAATCAAACAAAACTTCAATCGATGGATTGTAGCAATCGGTGAGTTGAAGATACCAAAAATGCCCAAGTTCGTTGATCCAAAGATACCGAACTCTAGCTATCTCAAACACGTTGATAGCGCACTATACCGTGTTCAAAGATCTACGATTCTTCGCACGTTGATCTAGCGCACTAGATTCCGTGAATCGGCTTCAACAAACGTGGATTCGAGCGCACTCGAACGACGTAAGTGGAGATAGGAGATTACACTCAACTACCAATTGGTATGAAAGCACAAAGCTAACAAAAGAGAATTTTATTCCAAAATCAACAACCCAAAAATTTACAACACACCCGCTATTTATAGGCATTACAACTCAACACAACATACAACACTCAACTCCTAGGTCGGCACCGGCTCAACAAATACGACTCATCTCGGCCGACTCAACATAAGTCGCTGCCGACTCAACAAGGCACGACTTAAAGACACAGCGGGTCACACGACTCAACACATGTACAGCCCCAACAATACACGACTCAAAAAATGCAACCGACTCATCAAACCCAGCAACCCACGACTCAATTATATACCGACTTAAAAACTCGCGACATACGACTCATACAAGACCGACTCATATAGTATATACATGACTCGTCTCAACACGACCGACTCAAGATACACAGCTTATCTCCTTGCCGACTCATCTTAGGTCGTAGCCCCTTAGCTCGGTCCCGACTCATCCTTTCTGCATTAACTCGCACCTTTCCTTCCTGTGTTCCATTGAATCGGGAACGACTCATACTAAGTCGTAAACGACACATCTCCGAAGCCCACTTTGCTCGACCTATGTTATCTCCCCCTTGTAAACTCTTAAACCGGAAACGACTCATCACTTTAAATTGTGGACGACTCATCAAGCAGGAACTCCTCCAAGCTTTGTTAAATCGGCACCGTCTCATGCTCCCCCTATCTCGTGACCGACTCATCAAGCATGCATGTTTTAAACTTGTGTACGCCTTACGAGTTAAATCCGAAGCTCCTTGACTCGTGCATGATTTAATATGGTTTAACTTCTGAATTCCTATATGCCTTGCTGCATCATCCTTCCCAGGTTGAGAAAAATTCGACCTCGAATTTGCAAATTCTTTCTCATCAAAATGTTCATCCCCATGATACGGAATTAAATGTTTAACGTTAAAAATATCAGAAGTATAAACATCATCTGGTAGCTTTAATCGATAAGCATTCTCATTAATTTTCTTCAAAACTTCCACTGGACCAATTTTTCTGGCTTTCAACTTGTTGTAAGCACCCACTGGAAAACGATCCTTTGTCAATATAGCATAAACCAAATCACCTTCGTTAAATTCAACATTTCGACGTTTCAAATCTGCAGACTTCTTATACTTCTCATTCGACTTCTCCAATCGTTCCTGAACGATTTTATGACATTCATTCAGCTCTTCAACAAAATCAGTAGCTCGTTTAACTGTTCTCTTTGACTGTGGTACAACTGCTAAATCCAACGGCCCCCTGGGTAAATTTGAATAAACAATCTGAAACGGACTGAATCCTGTGCTTCGATTTACTGCATGATTATGAGCAAATTCTGCCTGGCATAGCTTCATGTCCCAACTTCTCAAATTATCCTGTACAAGACAACGCAACAAATTTCCCAATGACCGGTTAACAACTTCTGTCTGCCCATCAGTTTGCGGATGATAAGCACTACTAAATTTCAGTTTCGTTCCCACCATCTTCCATAAACTTAACCAAAAGTGACTCAGAAAACGAGTATCTCGGTCAGAAACAATAGATTCTGGTAAACCATGAAGTCTATAAATCTCCTTGAAAAATAACTGTGCTACTCGAACTGCATCTGCTGTCTTCTTGCAAGCAACAAAATGTGCCATCTTCGAAAATCTGTCCACCACAACAAATATCGAATCATTTCCCCTTTGAGTTCTCGGCAAACCCAAAACGAAATCCATGCTGATATCAACCCATGGCTTAGATGGTACTGGTAATGGCATATACAACCCTGCATTCGTTGCTGTCCCCTTTGAAACTTGGCAAATATGACATCGCTCCACGAACCTTTCAACCTCTTTTCTCATCGACGGCCAAAAGTAAGACTGCGAAATCAACTGCAAAGTACGATCGCGGCCCACATGCCCTTCCTCGTGTAATTCCTTCACAATCTTCATCCTCAAACTACAATCCGGAATACATAAACGATTTCCTTTAAACAGAAAACCATCAACCAACATGAATTCATCGGCAATCCCATCCTTCACTTTTTCAACATATTTCACAAAGTAAGGATCTTCTTCAAGCATCTCTGGCAACATTTCAAACCCCGTCACTTCAATCTTCATTGTCGTTAGTAAATGACTCCTCCTACTCAAAGCATCTGCTACTCGATTCGTCACCCCTGATTTGTGTTTAACGACAAAAGTAAACTGCTGCAAATAAGCAATCCATGACGCATGTCTCGCAGAAATCTTATCTTGCCCCTGTAAATGTTTCAAAGCTTCGTGATCAGTGTACAGAACAAATTCCTTCTGAAATAAGTAACGTCTCCAATGCTTAACCGTCTGAACAACAGCATAAAACTCAACATCGTATGTACTGTATCTCATCTTTGCCCCTGACAACTTTTCGCTGAAATAAGCAACTGGCTTCCCATTCTGGCTCAGAACTCCTCCAATACCAACCTTCGAAGCATCAGTATGCAATTCAAACAACAACTGAAAATTAGGTAGAACAAGAATTGGTGCAGACGTCAACAATTCCTTGATCCTTTCAAAGGCAACCCCCGCTTCCTCTGACCACACAAACTGTTTACCCTTCATGCAATCAGTCACTGGAGCCATCACGCTACTGAAGTGTGGTATGAACCTTCGGTAGAATGACGCTAGCCCATGAAAACTTCTCACTTCTGTAATTGTCTTTGGCTGTGGCCAATTCTTGACTGCTTCAACTTTGCTCTGGTCAACTTGAATACCTTTCCCTGAAACAACATAACCCAGGAATAAAACAGTAGGTGTCATAAACACACATTTCTTTGTAGCAGCATAAAATTGTTCTTCACGAAGAATAAGCAACACTTCCCTCAGATGTAGAACATGCTCCTCCGTACTCCTGCTATAAATCAAAATATCATCGAAATACACCACGACGAACTTTCCAATGAATGGTCTAAAAATTTGATTCATCACCCGCATGAATGTACTAGGTGCATTAGACAAACCAAATGGCATAACCAACCATTCGTACAACCCCTCTCTAGTTTTGAAAGCTGTCTTCCATTCGTCTCCAGGTCTGATACGAATTTGATGATAACCACTCTTCAAATCAATTTTCGAGAATATAGTTGCCCCACTCAACTGATCCAACAAATCATCCAACCTCGGCATAGGAAATCTGTAACGAACAGTGATCTTATTCAAAGCTCTACTATCAGTGCACATTCTCCAAGTTCCGTCCTTCTTTGGTACTAACAATGCAGGTACAGCACACGGACTCAAACTTTCCTGAATACGACCCTGTTCAAGTAATTCTTCCACCTGCCTTCGTAACTCCTCATGTTCCTTCGGACTCATTCTGTAATGTGGTCGGTGTGGTAACACTGCTCCGGGAACAAGATCAATCTGATGTTGAATGTCTCTAAGTGGTGGTAACTCCTTTGGCAACTCCTCTGGAAAGACATCTTCAAACTCTTCCAAAACTGGCTTTGCTTCTTCGGGAATCTCAACTTCTTCACTACTCTCTCTCCCAATCAACAAAAACACTTCCGGTTCTTCCTCCACTTCTTTAACAAACTCCTTCAAAGTCAACAGAGTTTTCAATTCTTCAATCTCTTCTAGCTTGCTCTCCTTCTGCTGCTGTCTCTTAGGAACTAAAGTGATTTTAGTACCCTCGAACATGAAACTGTAACTGTTGGCACGACCGTCATGCTGAACTGCTCTATCAAACTGCCATGGTCTGCCCAACAATAAGTGACAAACATCCATATCTACGACATCACACCAGATTTCATCTTTGTACTTCTTTCCGATTGAAAAATTCACACAAGCTCTTCGACACACTTTCACTTCACCTCCTTTCCTTAACCATGCTAGCTTGTATGGTTTAAGATGCTTCTCGGTCTTCAAATTCAACTTCCTAACTGCCTCTGTAGAAATAATATTATCACAACTCCCCGCATCAATAACGAACTTGCAAACTTTCCCCAGAATAGTACATGTCGATTGAAAAATATTGCTTCTCAGCCAACTACAATCCTCCTCTTGCTTAGGTGTCAAACAACTTCTCCTCATCATAAGATTACAACCTTCATCACCCGACACTTTTTCTTCCTCCTCAACATAAGGTACATTTGAATACTCTGCCTCCTCACCATCATCTGCTTCAACCTCTGCAACCATGGTTCTCTTCTTCGGCTTCGGACATTCGTTGCTTTTGTGACCCAACTCCTGACAATTATAACATTTGAAAATACTGCTAGCCCTTGCCTTCTCAGCCTCCTTCACCACTGGCTTGGTAACTGGTTTAGGAGTATTAGAACTTCCGCCAACACCCCTTGCTTGGTTATTGGAATTAGTAAACACACCACCTCCACGCCTTCCTTGTTTCTCCCAAGCTAACGCTTTCTGATGTGCCTCTACAACGGATCTAGGATCAAACATATTAACCATATCCTGGATCTGCATTCTCAAACCCCCAACGAATCTAGCAGTTAACTGCTCTTCTGTCTCCATGATATCATTCCTGGCAATGAGTTGGTAAAATTCATCAGCATAATCACTAACAGACTTTGTCCCCTGCCTCAGATTCTGCAACCTCTGATACATAAGTGACTGGTAATTATAAGGTAAGAAAGTAGATCTCATCAACTTTTTCATCTTCTCCCAAGATTCTATCTTTGACTTCCCCATTCGTTCTCGAGTAAGTTTAGTTTGCTGCCACCATGCCAATGCTCTCCCCCTCAGCCTTGTAGCAACTAACTTCACCCTTCGATTCTCCGGCACCTCCTTGAAATCAAAGATTTCCTCCACATTAGACAACCAATCTAAGAATTCCTCAGCAACCATCCCGCCTTTAAACTCCGGAATCTCCATTTTCATACCCGACTCCCAACGACGGTCATCCTCCACATCACGGTAAGAATTTCGAACTTGGTCTCGATCTCGATAATGAATACTTGCTCTATCACCCTCTTCAACAAAATCAAAAGTACGCCTACATCGATCTCGACCAATGTCATCCCTTTGTTCATGCATGCTTCTTTGACTATGTCTCTCCTCATCTCTATATGCTTCATGGTCAAATTCACGTTGACTTCTTCTCTCTTCATGTGCATAGTCATGATGATCTCTTCGTGATGAAATTGATGTTTCTCTTCTATCTCTACAAGAATGTGGCGATACCCTCCTCGCTTCCGTAACCGATGGCGAAACTCGGTTTCCTCCATGGTTCGAGTTTGGTGATCTCCTTCTTTGATTCAAATCATTCATCAATCTCTCCAATTTACCAATGCCTTCATCAAATTTTTCATTAATACGTTGTTCCATAAGCTCGGCTTCTTCTCTACGATACAAAGCTTCAACGTTTTGATGTCGGTTAGCTCTCCTCGGTGGCATGGTTAAAAACTTCACAAAACTTCACACAATACAACCAACAATGTCTCGGCTATGCTTATATACGGCTCTACCTTAACTCGGCGCACTTGTCTCGGCAAGGCTTCACGACTTAACTTGGCTCAGTCCAAACTTGTCTCGGCTACCCATTACAAACACTTCAATGCACACAACAAGGCACGGCCACTCCCAAGTATACACGGCCTTCACACTTTAATCCTTGGCGCGCAAAAACCCAAGACCAAATTCAAACACCTTTGCTCCTTTTGATCCAAAATGAAATGGATCCAACACTCCAAACTTGATGCAATCCAATATGACACGATGAACTACTTCAAACTTCAAAAACTTGGCTCCAAGAATCAAACTTAGCTATGATTGGCTAAGTATGGCTCTGATACCAAAACTGACGCAGCGGATTAATCAAACAAAACTTCAATCGATGGATTGTAGCAATCGGTGAGTTGAAGATACCAAAAATGCCCAAGTTCGTTGATCCAAAGATACCGAACTCTAGCTATCTCAAACACGTTGATAGCGCACTATACCGTGTTCAAAGATCTACGATTCTTCGCACGTTGATCTAGCGCACTAGATTCCGTGAATCGGCTTCAACAAACGTGGATTCGAGCGCACTCGAACGACGTAAGTGGAGATAGGAGATTACACTCAACTACCAATTGGTATGAAAGCACAAAGCTAACAAAAGAGAATTTTATTCCAAAATCAACAACCCAAAAATTTACAACACACCCGCTATTTATAGGCATTACAACTCAACACAACATACAACACTCAACTCCTAGGTCGGCACCGGCTCAACAAATACGACTCATCTCGGCCGACTCAACATAAGTCGCTGCCGACTCAACAAGGCACGACTTAAAGACACAGCGGGTCACACGACTCAACACATGTACAGCCCCAACAATACACGACTCAAAAAATGCAACCGACTCATCAAACCCAGCAACCCACGACTCAATTATATACCGACTTAAAAACTCGCGACATACGACTCATACAAGACCGACTCATATAGTATATACATGACTCGTCTCAACACGACCGACTCAAGATACACAGCTTATCTCCTTGCCGACTCATCTTAGGTCGTAGCCCCTTAGCTCGGTCCCGACTCATCCTTTCTGCATTAACTCGCACCTTTCCTTCCTGTGTTCCATTGAATCGGGAACGACTCATACTAAGTCGTAAACGACACATCTCCGAAGCCCACTTTGCTCGACCTATGTTATCTCCCCCTTGTAAACTCTTAAACCGGAAACGACTCATCACTTTAAATTGTGGACGACTCATCAAGCAGGAACTCCTCCAAGCTTTGTTAAATCGGCACCGTCTCATGCTCCCCCTATCTCGTGACCGACTCATCAAGCATGCATGTTTTAAACTTGTGTACGCCTTACGAGTTAAATCCGAAGCTCCTTGACTCGTGCATGATTTAATATGGTTTAACTTCTGAATTCCTATATGCCTTGCTGCATCACGTGGCCTCGATGTGGTTGTTGACGAGTCATGTTGGAGTGATCTTGAATTTTGCAAGAAAACCAAGGAGAAAATGTTTGATCCAGAAGCACCTATTTATGAAGCACCACAAAATGGTAATTACAAGCTATTTGATATAATTGATGGAGGTTTCGTTATTTGGTCTGAGTGTCGTGTTTGTTGTTTGTAGGATCTAGAATTTATTTTGAAGTAATGTTAGAACTTGTAATATTTTGATTTCATACTCTTTAGTTATGTATGATGAACTTGTGAAATTTCGAATCTTCCTTTAATTTGTTGTCAAATATTTGTGCAATTTAAGTTGTATGTTTGGATGCATAATTGCTTATTGTCATCGAAATTCTGTAATTTTTGATATGTATGTGCCTACTGTATTATAATACAATTTTGTAGTGTAAATGCTAGCAAAAATGCAGCTCTACATGGTTTGGTAGCTGTAACGAACATATTCGTTACTAAAGAAGAAATTTATAACGAGCATAGTCATTACTATTGATGAAATTTGTAACGAACAAGTGCGGTACTAATGATGAAATTTGTAACGGACAAGGTCGTGATAATTTAGAATGACAACCCCTTCTTCTACCATGAAAGGGGAAACTAAGTAACGGAAAATACCCGTTACAAACCGATCCAACTAATAACAAACTTTTTCGTTACAAAAATTTAGATTTCTAACAACAAAGTCCGTTGGTAAGTGATATATCTAATAACGGATAGAGGCCGTTATAAATATTTGTAATGACATACCTCACGCCTGTATCGTTCACGACTATATCTGTTATAAATTTCATTTGTAACGACTATATTCGTTACAAATACACCTTTTTGGTGTAGTGACGTAGTATGGCTAATGAGGAATTATGAGCTCCTCCTTTTGATTACTTGGCAACTCCTAGTAAGGTTCTAAATGATGACAATTGACTTTAAAAATCGATCCATCCTTAGGGTTTTCTATTTCTATGGCACCATGTGGAAAAACAGTTCGTACAATGTATGGTCCTATCCACCTTGATTTTAACTTCCTGGGGAATAAATGAAGTCGAGAGTATACATAATGTTTTTCTTAGGATTGAATTGTCATAAAAACTTTTCTTATGTCTTTGTAAATTTTCTCGTTTTCATACGCGTCGTTCCTAATCTCTTCTAGTTCGTTAATTTGCAATTTTTTTATTTTGCCAGCTTTCTTAAGATCAAAGTTTAAGTTCTTTATTGCCCACAACGCTTTGAGTCAGATTTCAACTGGTAAACCGAACGCTTTCCCGTATGGGGAATCCTAAGGTTAGTTCTAAAAGTGGTACGGTAAGCCCAAAACGCATCTGTTAGTTTTGTGACCAATCTTTTCGATTTTTATTCACAGTTTTCTACAAAATTTATTAATTTGATGATTTGAAACTTCAACTTGACCACAAGTTTGAGGATGATATGGAGTGGATAACTTGTGGGTTATCGAATATTTCTTCATTAGAGCTTAAATGAACGATTACAAAAATGATTTCCATTATCGCTTATTATTATGCGAGGCGTTCCAAACCTAAAAAGGCGTTTTCTTTTATGAATTTGTCAACAATTTTATGGTCCTTTGCTTTACAAGGAATGGCTTCAATCCATTTGGAGACATAATCAACAGTAAGAGGAATGTACAGATTTCCGAAAGAGTTGGGAAACAGTCCCATAAAATCAATACCCCAAACGTCAAAGACTTTGATTGTAAGAATGGAGTTCAAAGGCATCATATTTCATCGAGATATTCTTTCCACGATCTGACAATGATCGTAAGTTTTACAAAACTCAAATGCATCTATAAAAAGCGTAGGCCAGTAAAATCCATATTGAAGCACCTTTTCCGCGGTTTCTTAGTACCAAAGTGACCGCCACAAGCTTGGTCATAACAAAACAAATGGACGCTCTTGATTTCGTAATCCGGGATGTAACGTCAAATGATTATGTCGAAATATTACTTAAATAAGTAGGGATCATCCTGATAAAAGTACTTGACTTGGGAAAGAAATTTATATTTTTCTTGTTTTGACCAAAATGAAGGAGTTTTATTAGTGACTAAATAGTTCATGTAACTTCCTACCTTTTCTCACGCTTTAAATCGACACACGTGCCAATTCAAACCATACAAAAGGGCAGATTGTTATGGGGTAAATAAGAAAACAGAGAAGAGAAAATAACTAAACAGAATCTCACAGCGGAAGGATAAAATATAATAATAAATATACAGTTCATAAAACTGTTTACAAACATTTGATTCTTCTTTATACAATAAATATCAGAGTTCACATACCCATAAATATCAATGCAGCGGAACAATATGAGTGTAGTGGAATATAATATATAATAATAATAGAAATCTTCGTTTTCGTCCTCCAGAGCTAAAATCTTCGATCCTGAAACGCTCGGACTGACCCGAGCGAATTGAAAAGACAAAACACTCGAGTCAGAACTAAAAGATCTTATGTAAGTTAAATCAACAGGGATAAATATGAGTGCAGTAACTTAAAAGATGCTCGGGATTCACATCTCTTAAGGATCCGTTAAACTATTTACTATGTAGTATATTTCGCTATTATAATAGTGTCTAATTGTAAAATAAACTTACATTTAAATAGCGTTAAAGAGTTACCCAATCTCCCCCTTAACACAACAATAGTCCCAGTAGTCCATCCAATATCATAATCCCTCCTGATCGGGAAACCACCAGAGGACACTACACGGGCTACGGGAGAAAACTAAACCCGTAGAAGGCTCGGTATGGTAGGTGACACGGCACAACTAGGCAATGCCAGGGTAGATATACCAATTACGCTTCCGGGCCGGTGGTAACGCGTATCGCGCAGCTACCGCTCACCTCGAACAAACACCCCCAAATCAAAGAAATCAAAAGTGAAGGTGGCCACCGAACCAATCCAAAGTCAGAGTATAGTATCGAAGGGAAGTGTCCGATCAAAGGTGCTACCTTATTAACCCGTCAATCGCTCCTGTTTTAGCCACCTTATGCCAACTCACGGCAGTTGGGTCCACGTATTTACCTTACAGGAAACGCCGCCACCAACCTACTTCATTCTGGAATCTCCACCGCGTACACGGTTGTTAAAGTGGTTTTCGGAGTTGGCAGAGAGTATGACAACTTCCGATCCCGGTCTCTTCAACAACCAAACGTTATTATAACACAGCGGTCTTTAAAAATAGTTTATACTTTCAAAACCAGAATAAAGTATCTATTTCAAAACCGTATAATTACAATATCCTTTCCATTTTAAAACAAACTCATTTGATATTATTTTTATAAAACCCAAATTAATATAATATCATTTTATTTCAAATATATTTCTTTTCCAAAATCATATTGTTTAAAATTTATAATATCTGGAAACCAAACATTTGAATTATAACTTTCAAAACATAATACTTCGAAACTCATAGCTTTAAAACCATACTTCTAAAACTTGAATGGTTTGGATATTCAACAGTATATAGAATAAAATAGTTTGAATTTAAAATTACTTTATAAAATAATTTCCGCATCTTCACAATTTTATTCATTTAAAATTTAGTCTAAATCCATAAATTTTAAATTCACTTTCATTTAAATAAACCACTTCAATTTCAATATATTTCTAACGTTTAGTATTTAACGATTTCAAAACTTAAGGTTGGAAATTTATATTCACAAATTCATTGCCATATTATTTAGTTTTGAAATGTTTACATAATAGATCAAAGTCATTTAGATTAAAATTCCAATTACTAACAACTTAAATATTTCCTTCAATTTATTATGCTAGAAATATTCGTTTAATTTATCTCAAATAAAAATCCAGTTATAAATATCATACCTTTAAAATTTCCAATTTTAATAAGTTTACATCAACTTATGGAGAGAAGTTTTTAAATAAGTTCCATCAAATAAATTTCCAATTTACCTCCCAATGTTAACTGATTCAAATCATTAAAACTCTATATATACATACGATATCTTAGACATGTACTTAACCATTTAACATAAATAATCAAACTCCATTGTTCAACTTATTTATTTTTATTTAACTGATTTATACATAGCTTAAATTCAAAAAAATAATTAACTATATATGTATATATAAAATATATTTATATAATATCCAAACTTAATATTTATTAAACCATATCATATCCAAACCATAAAAATCATTTGAAAAATAATTATATATACATACCGCGGTGCCTGAATATAATTTTCTATCCTATGGTCAAGTGATACAGATATTTATCATTTCTATCCGTAATTTAAAAATAAAAAAATGCGGTTGTATATCATTTCAAACCGCAATCCCGAATGAAATGAAAATGCATAATAACTTGCAGTTTTTAGTATAGAACACATCATCCATTCACCCAATATCAATCATCAACCAATTTATTTCAATCATCATCAATTTAAACAAACATCAATAGAGCATATAAAATATAACAGGTATCAACGAACAGTTTATATTCAAAAAAAGAAATAAATAAATAGCTGTTTAACTAGCGGTTTATATGCAAAATAAATAAATTTTAACTGTCAATTTATATGCAATAATAAAATTAATTAACAGTTAAATTAAATAAATGCGATTTAACTGAAATGATGAATAAAATATGCAAAACAGTCATAAATAAATTTCTACTCATATCTTAAATCAATTTAACAAACATAAGAAAACTTAGAAGTTGTGAGTGGGTTAAAACACTCATCTTTTGAATTTAAATTGAATTAAAATTCAGTTTAAACCCAAAATTGGACAGTCTCCAAATTCTTCCAAACCAGCGTCAAAAGATCCGGAATTTTATTACGATCCTGAAAAAAATCGCGTGTGAAACGGAGTTCGTATGAGAAAGTTACACGCGTTAAATCGCTTGAAAACAAAATTAATTTAAACAAACAAATAAACGTTCCTAACAAAAATATAAGCCACGTCAGCAAAAGCTTTAGCACGCTACAAGACCTCGTTCTTCTCCAGTACAAAAAATGAAAATAAATCATTTTTATAAAAGAATGCTTTTGGAGTTGCAAGAATAAGAGCTTTTGAATATGAGGTGTTAGGAGAAACAAAATGTAGAATAAGAAATAAGATGTAGGTTATTTATAATTAGGAAATGAATGTGGAGGGACAAAAATAAATGTCACGTTTTATTATTAAAGCTTCAGGCATTAATAATAGATGAGGGATTATATGTAGGAATGGAAAAGTTTGCAAATGAAAGTAGAATTTTGTACGCATTTAGGTTTTTATCTACGCAAAATAAAATATTTATACTTACCTTAAAAATAAGAACGTTCAATTTTGTTTTCTCAAAATGATCTTTTATTTCCATTAAAACACCCTTTTTTTAACACAAAACGCGCGTTTCTTTTATTAAATCTATTAATTGCAATCAACTTTTCCTTTCTTTACAATTGAACCATTTGAATTACATTAATTGCAGTTACTTACAAAGTTAGATTTTAAAACAGACAACTAAAATGGATAAAGAAATAGAACAATTGTTTATTTAAATATATTTATAAATTTATTATTTATACACAAGCATAATAAATAGATTATTTTCCTATTCTTGTAATCAGTCTGTAAGATAAAACACAGTTCAAATAAACATATATTTCTTTCTTGAAAATCAATCTTTCTGTTCTTATTTTAATGAAATTAAACGTACAATCACAGGTGAAACATTCATTTTATTTGATGTAAAATTTTCTTTTTATTAAATCAAACTTTCCCTATATTTTCACAAAACATATGCTGCTTTTATTTACACCTATTAATTTACAATTAGTATTCTCTCTCCTATTAATTAGAAATTTTCAATTACATTAATTTCAGTTGATTAAGTTTCAAAATTGACTAAATGAATGTAATGAGAAGTATAACAATTATTTCCTATCTAATAGTAATTTAAACATATTAATACACTCTTCGCTACGAACAGTAATTATATATATTTCTTACTAAATAATAGTTTCTCATCTCTACAATCAATCTTTCAGTTGCCAAACATTTTTACTAAATGATTGTTTACTCTTTTACTAAACTTATTCATTCTTATTCTTTATTATATTTATTATTAAAATCACCGTTATTAATTACATTTAAACAATGTCATTAAGATTCAAGAGGACTTTATTTCAAGAGGACTTTATTTCAAATAAATTGATTGAAATTTATTCCATAACAGTATTAAAATTACTTAACATTCAAGAGGACTTTATTTCAAATAAATTGATTGACTAATAAATTAGGTAATGTATAATAATTGTTATTATACCCTTAAGATTTACGCTTATTCTCTTCTATTTGGTTTATAGCCCAAGATAATATAACCAATCTAACTCCATAAATAAACTTATTTTATTACCTATATACATAAATTTATTACCATTTTACATCCCACTATAAATCAGTGTAACCATTAATACCACCCATATTATCATTCCTTACACAATACTGATCTTATTCAATTATCATTAACTATCTATTTTGTACAATAACTAAATGTTTACATTTGTTACTTACATTTAGTTTTATAACCAAACGTATCATGCTTAAATAAAATGAATTGGAGTTTCATTTAGATTGTTGACAATTGACTTGTATTAACGTTGTTTTAGTCTAAATTTAGTTATCATTCCATTATAAAATTGCAATATTTTATTTCTTTCAATATTAACTCATAAAATATTATTAAAATAACAAAAATTTAACATCGAAATTTTATGGGTCGTTACACTCTTCCTCACTCAAAACTTTTCGTCCCTGGAAAGGGAAAAAGCAGAAATAAAAACAATACATCTTATCAAAACATTAACTTTATAAACAATTAAATTTACAAAATTAATTACTTTAAATAAGATATCCTAATTTATAACTATTTAATCTTTTATATTTAAATTATTAGAGTTTGGAAAAAAAATTCTAAGTCCGAAATTTTCGGAAAATTTCGGCAGAGTCTCCTTTGTACGGAGAGGCTCGGAAGAAAAATAAAATATTAATTATAACAATATATACCATATATTTTCAAAATAATAACGCTAAAACTCGTAATCCGAAAACGTACCTATTTGTCGGGCAATAACGCTTATTTTATGGAACCAAAAGCAGTAGCAATTGCTTCCATAACCTGCATTTTACTTATATAATCCAAAGAGTTAACAAGTTATAAAAAATGAAATATTTAGTTGGTTTCAATCACCAACAGCAAATCAATGCGACAACCATCAAATTCAACAAACAGCATACACAATACAAAACAACCATTCAATCAAACAAACAAATAGTTGTTCGGGTTCAAAACTTTTAAATTGCACGGAATGAAAAATAAACTACTAGCGCATCATTTACTCAGCAGCCTTAGATAAAACTAAATAGATTATTCATTCATCCAAATCCAAATTTAAAGTATCTTACCCCAAACAACCATAACCCAAACAAGCAACAATTCCAAATAATAAATCAAGCTCATTCTTATAAATATCATTTTTTACTTTACATTTATTTCTTACAACTTTTATCTCCATTCATTAATTTAGTGTTTATTACACTTGTTTGCACTTATACTTATATATATAATTCATTTTTATCTTTTCATTTCATATTGCATGACTTCATTTGTTTATAGTATTCATGTGCAAATCAATTTCTTAGCACATTAATACGTTAATTTTAAGTCTACATTTATATATTTACTGCATTCATCTTTTCTTCTTATTTTATTAATAAATAGCTTCAATCCTTTACTTAAGTTTATTATCTTCCATATATACTACTTAATTTTATTTATTTTTTTCCATTTATAATACCTACCTTTCTATTTCAATTAGTAGTCTTTTCAATTACACTTAAGATTATAATATTACAACATCAAATTCCTATTTATTAAGGAATTTCATTAATTACTTTCATTACCTCAAATTTATTACTTGTACAATATCTATTACATTTTCTTATTAACATTTCAACTTTTAATATTTGGTAAGTTATGTATATGTTTTTAAAGAATGTAATCAAAATTTATACAAGTTTTCTCATTTCTTTTAATTAATTCATTGTTCAATAAATTTTTACCTTTTCCTTATAAGTTACAATTTCAACTTCCTTTTTATTTCCTTTATAACTTAGCCTTAAATCTCTTACCTAAATTAGAGGTTTGAATTATTAATTACTTACCTTTCATTTCACTACAATAATTGAAACAATTAATTAATGGAAATTTAAGAATTTAATACCGGGTTAAATTTTCAATTTATTTTAAAACAATAGATAAATATATTCTTACAACTTATATATCTCTAATTATATTTAAAACAATTCAAATTTATATATTTTTCAAAAATGAATCTGCAGTAGAACTACTACAGTGGCATTCCTCCTTTCAAACTCGAAAATGAAAGTCGATGATGCGGCCGCCATCACCGAAATTGTTTTCCAGCGATAGAGAGGAAAGTACAAAACTTATTTTCTCCAAAATCTTCTTTAAAACAATTCTTCCGAATTATAATAAATATTTATATCAGAAAGTACTTATAAACAATATTATTATATTCCAAATTTTATTCGAAAGAAATTTGAAACCCCGGATCTTAAGTTCTAAATTTCTCAAATTTCATTTATTTTATTTTTCAATCTTATTTATATTATTATTTATATACTTTATTATCTAACAACCAATCTATTGCAGCCAAATACAGATATCATTTGAAATTTTTTATTTTATATATAGAAAATATAATAGGCAAAATTATTTCATTCACCTATATTAAAAACAAATATTATGTCGGCCCGTCCTATTAAGTGTTTAGAAATCCCTAATGATGTCATAGCGTCCCATGCATCAACCAGAATTTATAAATACAAAATGGAAAAGATTAACACAATATTAAAACCTTTTTATAACACTGACAAATACGCTCTCTCATATATATACACTCAGCGACTCCCATAGGGCATTACTACCCTATTAGTAAAGAGTCAAACCCCACAAAGCTAAGGTTTATCGCTAAATCAAAGCTCTGATACCAGATGCAACTTCCCGCCTTTTCTCACACTTTAAATCGACACACGTGCCAATTCAAACCATACAAAAGGGCAGACTGTTATGGGGTAAATAAGAAAACAGAGAAGAGAAAAAAAACTAAACAGAATCTCACAGCGGAAGGATAAAATATAATAATAAATATACAGTTCATAAAACTGTTTACAAACATTTGATTCTTCTTTATACAATAAATATCAGAGTTCACATACCCATAAATATCAATGCAGCGGAACAATATGAGTGTAGTGGAATATAATATATGATAATAATAGAAATCTTCGTCTTCGTCCTCCAGAGCTAAAATCTTCAATCCTGAAACGCTCGGACTGACCCGAGCGAATTGAAAAGACAAAACGCTCGAGTCAGAACTGAAAGATCTTATGTAAGTTAAATCAACATGGATAAATATGAGTGCAGTAACTTAAAAGATGCTCGGGATTCACATCTCTTAAGGATCCGTTAAACTATTTACTATGTAGTATATTTCGCTATTATAATAGTATCTAATTGTAAAATAAACTTACTTTTAAATAGTGTTAAGGAGTTACCCAATCTCCCCCTTAACACAATAATAGTCCCAGCAGTCCATCCAATATCATAGTCCCTCCTGATCGGGAAGCCACTAGAGGATACCACACGGGCTACGGGAGAAAACTAAACCCGTAGAAGGCTCGGTATGGTAGGTGACACGGCACAACTAGGCAATGCCAGGGTAGATATACCAATTATGCTTCCGGGTCGGTGGTAACGCGTAGCGCGCAGCTACCGCCCACCTCGAAAAAACACCCCTAAATCAAAGAAATCAAAAGTGAAGGTGGCCACCGAACCAATCCAAAGTCAGAGTATAGTATCGAAGGGAAGTGTCCGATCAAAGGTGCTACCTTATTAACCCGTCAATCGCTCCTGTTTTAGCCACCTTATGCCAACTCACGGGAGTTGGGTCCACGTATTTACCTTACAGGAAACGCCGCCACCAACCTAATTCATTCTGGAATCTCCACCGCGTACACGGTTGTTAAAGTGGTTTTCGAAGTTGGCAGAGAGTATGACAACTTCCGATCCCGGTCTCTTCAACAACCAAACGTTATTATAACACCGCGGTCTTTAAAAATAGTTTATACTTTCTAAACCAGAATAAAGTATCTATTTCAAAACCGTATAATTACAATATCCTTTCCATTTCAAATCAAACTCATTTGATATTATTTTTATAAAACCCAAATTAATATAATATCATTTTATTTCAAATATATTTCTTTTCCAAAATCATATTGTTTAAAATTTATAATATCTGGAAACCAAACATTTGAATTATAACTTTCAAAACATAATACTTCGAAACTCATAGCTTTAAAACCATACTTCCAAAACTTGAATGGTTTGGATATTCAACAGTATATAGAATAAAATAGTTTGAATTTAAAATTACTTTATAAAATAATTTCCGCGTCTTCACAATTTTATTCATTTAAAATTTAGTCTAAATCCATAAATTTTAAATTCACTTTCATTTAAATAAACCACTTCAATTTCAATATATTTCTAATTTTTAGTATTTAACGATTTCAAAACTTAAGGTTGGAAATTTATATTCACAAATTCATTGCCCTATTATTTAGTTTTGACATGTTTACATAATAGATCAAAGTCATTTAGATTAAAATTCCAATTACTAACAACTTAAATATTTCCTTCAATTTATTATGCTAGAAATATTCGTTTAATTTATCTTAAATAAAAATCCAGTTATAAATATCATACCTTTAAAATTTCCAATTTTAATAAGTTTACATCAACTTATGGAGAGAAGTTTTTAATTAAGCTCCATCAAATAAATTTCCAATTTACCTCCCAATGTTAACTGATTCAAATCATTAAAACTCTATATATACATACGATATCTTAGACATGTACTTAACCATTTAACATAAATAATCAAACTCCATTGTTCAACTTATTTATTTTTATTTAACTGATTTATACATAGCTTAAATTCAATTTTTTTTTAACTATATATGTATATATAAATATATTTATATAATATCCAAATTTAATATTTTTAAACCATATCATATCCAAACCATAAAAATCATTTCAAAAATAATTATATATATATACCACGGTGCCTGTATATAATTTTCTATCATATGGTCAAGTGATATGGATATTTATCATTTCAATCCGCAATTTAAAAATAAAAAAAATGCGGTTGTATATCATTTCAAACCGCAATCCCGAATGAAATGAAAATGCATAATAACCTGCAGTTTTTAATATAGAACACATCATCCATTCACCCAATATCAATCATCAACCAATTTATTTCAATCATCATCAATTTAAACAAACATCAATAGAGCATATAAATATAACAGGTATCAACGAACAGTTTATATTCAAAAAAAGAAATAAATAAATAGCTGTTTAACTAGCAGTTTATATGCAAAATAAATAAATTTTAACTGTCAATTTATATGCAATAATAAAATTAATTAACATTTAAATTAAATAAATGCGATTTAACTGAAATGATGAATAAAATATGCAAAACAGTCATAAATAAATTTCTACTCATATCTTAAATCAATTTAACAAACATAAGAAAACTTAGAAGTTGTGAGTGGGTTAAAACACTCATCTTTTGAATTTAAATTGAATTAAAATTCAATTTAAACCCAAAATTGGACAGTCTCCAAAGCAGCGTCAAAAGATCCGGAATTTTATTACGATCCTAAAAAAAATCGCATGTGAAACGGAGTTCGTATGAGAAAGTTACATGCTTAAATCGCCCGAAAACAAAATTAATTTAAGAAAACAAATAACCTTTCCTAACAAAAATATAGGCCACGTCAGCAAAAGCTTTAGCACGCTACATGACCTCGTTCTTCTCCAGTACGAAAAATAAAAATAAAATCATTTTTATAAAAGAATGCTTTTGGAGTAGCAAGAATAAGAGCTTTTGAATATGAGGTGTTAGGAGAAACAAAATGTAGAAGAAGAAATAAGATGTAGGTTATTTATAATTAGGAAATGAATGTGGAGGGACAAAAATAAATGTCACGTTTTATTATTAAAGCTTCAGGCATTAATAATAGATAAGGGAATGTACGTAGGAATGGAAAAGTTTGCAAATGAAAGTAGAATTTTATACGCATTTAGTTTTTTATCTACGCAAAATAAAATATTTATACTTACCTTAAAAATAAGAACGTTCAATTTTGTTTTCTCAAAATGATCTTTTATTTCCATTAAAACACCCTTTTTTTAACACAAAACGTGCGTTTCTTTTATTAAATCTATTAATTGCAATCAACGTTTCCTCTTTTTAATTGAAACATTTGAATTACGTTATTGCAGTTACTTACAAAGTTAGATTTTAAAACAGACAACTAAAATGGATTAAGAAATAAAACAATTGTTTATTTAAACACGTTTATAAATTTATTATTTATACACAAGCGTAATAAATAGATTATTTTCCTATTCTTGTAATCAGTCTGTAAGCTAAAATACAGTTCAAATAAACATATATTTCTTTCTTGAAAACCAATCTTTCTGTTCTTATTTTAATGAAATTAAACGTACAATCACAGATGAAACATTCATTTTATTTGATGTAAAATTTTTTTTTATTAAATCAAACTTTCCCTATATTTTCACAAAACATATGCTGCTTTTATTTACACCTATTAATTTACAATTAGTATTCTCTCTCCTATTAATTGGAAATTTTCAATTACATTAATTTCAGTTGATTAAGTTTCAAAATTGACTAAATGAATGTAATGAGAAGTATAACAATTATTTCCTATCTAATAGTAATTTAAACATATTAATGCACTCTTCACTACAAATAGTAATTATATATATTTCTTACTAAATAATAGTTTCTCATCTCTACAATCAATCTTTCAGTTGCCAAACATTTTTACTAAATGAATGTTTACTCTTTTACTAAACTTATTCATTCTTATTCTTTATTAACATTTATTATTAAAATCACCGTTATTAATTACATTTAAATAATGTCATTAAATACACCTGACGTATGTTATCATCTTTTTTTTCTTACTCTAATACATGTTATTAGTAGAAGTTCAAATTAAGATCATAAACATATCTCTTAACATATGTTAACAAAAATAAAATCATAAATTTTTATTATTCTACCACTTATATTCCTTACTACAATTAGCCTTTGGTATTCCTATCCATTAATTAAACAAATAAAATAGTTAATATTTGTTTGTCTTTCACTACATTAATACTTCTATATACATCTTAGATTTGTATCAACGGTTATTTTTTTTTTTAAAATGTGAATCTTGTCAATTACGCGTATTTATTAAGGTTTTAAACTCAATTAACAAAGTTTCCTAAGTCCAATCCCTTTTTACCAAATTTGACAATCCCTAACCATTCGTACCACATTCCCTATAAATGTAATATTTAATAGATTTTATTTCAAATTAACGTACAACTTAATTTCCCTTAATTGAGATCTGATTCCCAAATTTTTATTTAATATACTAAATGAATAAATAACCTAAATAATGGGTCACCTACTCACTTTATTTCATTTATAAGTTTACTACTTGCCCGCTCAGGTATAAATCCCATATATAACACTAATTAATTTCCAATAACACTGCATTATCCAATTATCAAAAATTTGTTCAATATATACTCTTTTTTTACTTATAAATATTTTATGTTCTCTGTAAATTCTCATTCACTCTTCCGTTACTAAAATTAAAAATCATTAAGTAACGTTTCCTCCATAACAATATTAAAATTACTTAACATTCAAGAGGACTTTATTTCAAATAAATTGATTGACTAATAAATTAGGTAATATATAATAATTGTTATTATACCCTTAAGATTTACGCTTATTCTCTTCTATTTGGTTTATAGCCCAAGATAATATAACCAATCTAATTCCATAAATAAACTTATTTTATTACCTAAATTATACATAAATTTATTACCATTTTACATCCCACTATAAATCAGTGTAACCATTAATACCACCTATATTATCATTCCTTACACAATACTGATCTTATTTAATTACCATTAACTATCTATTTTGTACAATAACTAAATGTTTACATTTGTTACTTATATTTAGTTTTATAACCAAACGTATCATGCTTAAATAAAATGAATTGGAGTTTCATTTAGATTGTTGACAATTGACTTGTATTAAAGTTATTTTAGTCTAAATTTAGTTATCATTCCATTATAAAATTGCAATATTTTATTTCTTTCAATATTAACTCATAAAATATTATTAAAATAACAAAAATTTAACATCGAAAATTTATGGGTCGTTATAGTTCATTATGTCGGCATAACAATGATCGACAGAAATAGAAAGGAATTGTTCATTAAGGAAGTTTTCATTGATTGGTAAAGGCGATGGTGCATTGGGAAGACAAGACAAGTGGTTGACTACGGATCCTTTTTGCTCTTTGATTGTAAGATCAAATTCTTGTAGTAAAAGGATTCAATGAATTAAGCAAGGCTTAGCGTCCTTTTTGGCAAAAAGGTACCTAAGAGTGAAATGGTCAGTGTAAACCATAATGTGAGCCAATCAAATATGGTCAGAATTTTTCGAGCGCAAAGACTACTGGTAGAAACTCATTTTCAGTGGTAGTGTCATTGAGTTGAGCATCGTTAAGGGTCATACTGGCATAGTACTTGACATGGAGAATTTTGTTGATTCGTTGTCCTAAGATAGCACCAACTGCAAAATTAGAAGCGTCACATATTATTTTAAAAGGAAGATCCCAATTGGGTGAGCAAATGATGGGAGTGGAAATGAATTCGTTTTGAGATGTTCGAAAGTAGAAACACAATTAGAATTGAAGTCAAATTGAGCGTCTTTTCCAAGAAGAGTCATTAAAGGTCGAGCAGTTTTACTGAAGTCTTTCTCAAAGCGTCGATAAAAACCAATGTGTCAAAGAAATGAACGACTGTCTTTGACAGATTTGGGAATGGGTAGATTCGCAATTTACGTCAACTTTCGCTTTATCTACCTCAATGCATTTGAAATGACATTCCCTAGGACAATGCCATGTTTGACCATAAAATGACATTTTTCCCTATTTAATGTTAAGTGTTTGTCCTTGCATCATTTAAGAACCAACTCGAGATGGTGTAAGTACTTGGAAAAAGAGTTTCTAAAGTTCGAAAAATCATCCATAAACACTCCAAGAAAACATTCGATCATATCTAAAAAAATGCTGACCATGCATCTTTGAAACGTGGCAGGAGCATTGCAAAGGGTAAAAGGCATACGTCGATAATCAATGCAAACACGGCAACCTATTTGAGTACGAGTTGGAATGAGTTCATTAGAATCATTCTTGATTACGTTAAGTCCATACTTTCGGCATGATATGAATTAGGCTAACCCATGAACTATAGAGATTGGGTATATGATTCCGTTATCAAGGAGTTTAAAGAATTTCGTCTCGAACAGCATCCTTCATTTTTGGGTTAAGCCATCGTTGCACGTCACGAACAGGCTTGGCATCGTCAACTAAATGGATACGATGTTGAATGAGAGCGGGATTAATTCCCTATAGCGGTGATCGACCATCTAATTGCTTCTTTATTTTTCGACAGAATTGAATGTAAGGAAGCTTCTTGATCAAGAGAGAGTGTTGAAGAGATTATGACGGGAAATGTATCGTTGTCACCTATGTATGCATAATTAAGGTGATCGGGAAAGAGTTTGAGTTCCAACCTCGAGGGTTGCTAAGTTAAAGAATATGGTTGAAGTTCTGAGTCAATGGTGAGGGGATCAAATGGAAACGTAATTTCAATTTAGTTAGGGTCTTCTAGAAACAGTTGTTCTATTCAGTCTCACATTTTGTTGTTTAGGTCGACTATTTTTTTATTGAAATTTTCATGAATGAAGCTAACTTCCAACGTTTATTCATGTGGTTCGTTCAGTAGATTTTCGAGATTGAAAATGTTAATATCCAACGTCATGCTTCCAAAAGAAATTTTCGTCGAACTGTTTTGAAAATTGATTAGAGCATTTGAAGTAGCCAGGAAAGGTCGACCTAAAATCAATAGAATTTTACTCATCGGGTTATTCATAGGTTGAGTTTCCAAAACGATGAAATTCTTGGGAATATGAATTGACCGATTTTGATGGGTATGTCCTTGATTTTTCCCATGGGTTTCTTTATCTAACGATCGAAAAATTGAGGCTAAGTTGCTGGTAAACGAAATTAGGAGTTAAACTGACACTTGCACCCAAGACTAGTAAGAATTTGTTAATCGTTCGTCTCCTATCTTGCACGAGATCGTCGGACATCCAGGATATTTGTATTCAACATGAATAGATTAGGAAAGGACTTCGCTAAGTCTGGCAGCTAAGAAAACTTTCTTGGTTCATGAGTGTGTCATTTTTCGGTACATAAGTCCTTGAGAAACTTAGTGTAAGTTAGGACTTGCTAAACAATATCAAGAAGAGGAACGTTTACTTTCACTTTTTTAAATATTTCCAACATCTTTTCCACTTGGTCAGAGTATTTCTTTGGTCGAAGACGATGTGAAAATGGAATACGATACTTAGTAGGTGGGTCTATTTGAGTAGAAGAAGAATTTGGATTGGAATTTGATTCGATGTTTAGCTCAACGTTTTGTTCAAATTCGTTTTTTGTTTTAAAAGTGTCAAGAGGGGTTTTAGATAAATCGTTTGGATTAACAACTTGATTATCAATTTGTTTAACGGAATGCAAAGTTGTAATAGCATTAATTTGGGTTACGTCACTATCTTGAACAACATGGGCTTGATTCAAATTCGTGTTTTGATTTTTAGGATTTGGAGCTAGCTGACTTGGAAAGCACCTCATTCACGTTCACTCATAGACGTGGCTAATTGACACATTTTCATTTCAAATTCTGCAACCGACTATATCATGGCCTATTTTTTCATACCCTTTGAATTGACAATAAACCATACATGTCCAACTCAAATTGCATGAAAAGACGGAACATGAAGGGTTATAAAGAAAATAGAGGCAGAACAGAATCTCAGATGGGGAATAACATATATTATTTCAATAATAATTATTACAGTGGAAAATTTTAAAATACAATATATCAAAGTCTAACCTAAAATCGGATTGGACAGTTATAAATATCTATCCTTACAATTGCCAACAAACATCAACTAAAACAAACAACCAGCAGCGGATAATAGAATATGTCATACGTAGATGAATATTTCCAACTCTCCTTTGGAAACTCTAACCGTCTTCGACTAAATCTAAAACTACTCGGATCTGACCCGAGTATTGAAAAAACCCGGATCAGGCTTGATAAACCAGCGTGAGAAAACTCAATAATAAATGACAGTGTCATATATCAGCCTTTGAATAAAATCCTTTGAAAAGAAAAGGTATCTCATAAACCCACATATAAACACAGATAGGTTTTAACCTTATGATAACTTAAAATACTTTTATATATTAAAACCTTTGATATTATTTCTAATGACATTCCTTTGAAAATGTATGCGAATAAACTTATTAATCTTAGCTGAAATGGTTACCCATATAACATTTCGAGGCTATCCATTGCGCCAATGCAAACAAAACCACAGATTGTTATTGAAGAATGGATTTCCATACAAATGACCAGGTGAAGGGACTACCTTTGAGCAGTACGTCTCTAGGGGAATGTAACAAGGACCATCACATAGGATCCTCTACCAACACAAGACTAGCCTATCTCTATAACAAGATAGTACCGAATATATCATCCCTCGGTCGTTACCGACCTCCAACCGAGCGCTCGTTTTCCATACACCACATTAATTTACATTCCGAACGTCATAGTAGGAAGAAGTATATCTAGAAGGGGATGATCATACCCTAATTGGGAATGACCCACTTAGCCTTGTTGCATCTAACCCTGTTTCGGTCATTTCCGATTGATGAAGCTTGAGGCAACGATTACCTTTTCACATAACACATCTTCTTCCACTTTGAATGCCACACTTCCATTTCTTTGATCTCTATCAAACTCACATAAGCATATAAAGCTCGTATGTCTCAAAAAAGGAGGTTAAGCTAAGAGAAATTGCATTCTCCAGCACCAAGTAGATGTGCATTTGTAAAATTAAAATGTTATGTCTCAAAATTGCAATGTCGGACATTCGTCCATACAAGTTCATATGGGACTAAACGAAACCAAAGGCACTTTCCTTGACCATTACTAGGCGATAAGTCCTAGTTTTTTTTGAGGTTTTTCATAACAAAGAGACCATTGCTACAATATAATGAATTGGAAGTTTATCGCCAATTGATCAATAAGTATTCCTTCATTATTATTCATCTCAATATCTCCGTCTTCAAACGTCTTCATTTTTCGAACACGTAAATTAGTTCAAAGTGGTTTCGGATAGGAATCTCCCAAATCCGACCCCGGTTCCTTCGAAGCCAATCATCACTTTAAAAGATGTTAAGTTCATATATGGATATCAATCATAAATCAATTGCTTCATCTTTTATTTAAATAAAATATATTGCTTAGATATATTCTCTTCAATTTATTACATTTTTTTTTCAAGAGTATATGGAATCATTAAGCCTTATTTATTAAATAATTTGATTTATTTAAACCATTCTTAAATCCTGGATTAATTCCAAATCATTTTCTTTCTTAGTTAGGAAAACCTTTCCAAATTATTTATTAAATCTTAATCAAAGATTTCTTTTATTCAAGTTATAACTTTTAACTTAGGGAAATATTCCCAACTCATTTATTAACTCTTAATCAAAGATTTCTTTCTTAACTTCAAATCATATTCTTGCAAATCGAAAGCACTACTGCCACTTTAATTGTGGTAAATTTGACCTCTAGGGAGTAGTGCAAATAATCCTACATCATGAAGATCGTTGTCTTCAGTGATCTTTGTCTTCAAAATGTTTTATTTTGAAAATTAGTTTGAAGGGGTTTTCGGATAAGAATCACCCAAATCCGATCCCGGTTCTTCAGACAGGAATCACCCAAATTCGAACTCGGTTCCATTGTACCAATCATAGATAAAAAGACGTTAAGTTCATGTGGGGTTTCGAAAATTAGCTTGAAGTGACTTTCGGATAGGAATCACCCATACCTGATCTAGGATTTTTTGGATAGGAATCACCAAAAACCTATCCCAGTTCATTCGAAACAAATTATCGATAAAAGATGTTAAGTAGTTAATTAATATTCAAAGAATTTATTTCTTTTCTTTTATTCTGGAAAAACTTAAATATGATCTTGTGGAGCATTCTAGCTTTCCTTTCGATCTACTCCACCCCTCGTCTAAAAGATAAAGCGAAGGCTAGGTAAGTTCAAGATACTGGTTGCTTCATCCCTAAACTTAATTAGACACCTTATTTATCTGTCCAGATCTCATAGGGGGGACAAATTTACTAGTCATTTCCGCATACTCAGTTTGTTATTATATTCAATATTCTTCAATTATTGTTTAAGTGTTATATATAATTCCTCTTAACCATTTATTCAAAATTTTATTAAAACTTCCAAATCATCTTTAAATGACTTAATTATTCTTTTAAAATCACTCATAAAAGAATTAGGAAAGAATTGTTACGTTTATACTCATATTCAAAAGGTTATAGAATTCACAACATAAAAGTGATGTCGAAAGTGCTATATAAGCTTATTTGATTTAAGCAACTTTTTAGTATTTGAAAATTCATATTTTCCATTCCAAATCTCTTTTAAACTATTTTAATAGATTTATCAAATTTATTTCATATTTTTAATCATTTAAAAAAATTATTTATAAAGAAATCCCTTTTTGGATTCCAACTACAAAACCGCGATGCTTTTAGAAAATTATTTCGGACATATTTCAAACTCTACCTAATGAAATCTTGATTTTCTTTCTTCATTGGAGAACTATTATCATTGTGGACCAAAGAATATCTATTTCGAAGAAATCAGACTTATATACCACTCTCTACGTTAATTTGAAGTTACAGGTCAAAATTTACGAACTACCGCTAGGCGACGAACTCGATTTTGACAAATTTTGTGAATTACTTCGGAAATTGTCCGAAACGCTTCAAATTTATTTTAAACCATATTTAAACTATTTTGACATATTTAAAACAGTATTTTCATCATTTCTAACTCATTTTGCATTTCATTTCATATTATAATATTATATTATTATAACATCATTTTCAATCTTTTTAGATATTTTGAAATCATTAAGAGGCTAAATAATTTTATACACATATTTGTATGGATTTAATTCTCTTTAAATTAACCATACTTACTAATCATTTCTCTTATCATTTATCAAACCAAGTTATCATCCATATCACAAACATATAATCAACCGTAATATCAACCAAGTTACCATCCATTAAATCATCCAACATATAACAAACTTTTCATGTTATTAACTTGAAATATTTTTGGAAATTAGTAACTTAAAATATGAGTACTCACCTCTAAACAAATCGTTTAACTTGCTACAAACCTTTATTTAATCCAACACTTCACTAAATTCTTTTATCTTCACATAATCATCACCTAAACCACTCCACCTTACTTCTTAGTGCTCGACCATTACTTCGCTTCCATTTGCTCTCAACCACAAGTCTTTCCTTCTTTTTTGCTCTTGGCAAAACATTCCAGCAACATCAATAAGCTTGGCCTCCTGTTGATCCTCCCCTTCCTCTATCATTTCTTCACTTCTTAGATGTTAAACCATGTTTTAATGGTATTCTAAGGTCTTTGGTAAAGTTTGATGGTGTTTTGACTTTGTTTGATATGGTTTTAAAAAGTTAGTAAGGAAAAGAGAGAATAAGAAGCCATTAAAGAAGTGAAGAAAGGCTTGAAAAAGGAAGAAGAAGAAGTGAAAAAATGTGAGAAAGCGGATGCTTATTTATAGAAATTTTTTTGGATTAAATAATATTTTGTAAAAGGACCAAAATACCGTACACTTACTTTTTAAGCAACCTTATTTTTTTTCAACACTTAATATAGCATTTCAAATCATTAATTTATGTCATTTTCACTTAAAAATTAAGTAAGGAATATAATAATTATGTTTGGTTGATTTGATGTTTACTTTTTGCTTTGAAATGACATATTTGTCTTTTTGTGCTTACTTTTTCTTAATTATATTCTAGAATTTTCTAAGTATATTTAACAAAAGTAAACTTGATTAGTGAATTAATTAGTATTTATACTATTTGAACATATGTTCCTATATAAAAAAATTAAGGCGTGATAACTTTTAGTCGACAAAACGTTGATTTTCGACAAAATATTTTACGGTCACATTTCGACATTTTTGTTAAACTATTTATTTATGTAAACCAAATTTAAAAATAAATTTGTATAAAGTTATCTAAATATATAAACACTCATAAATAATTTAAAATAATTTATCTACACATTGAAGCTTACTTTTCTGAAATCGGCATTTTGTCACTTTTGTTGATATAGGCAAATGTTACTATTTTTGTGTATACTTCTCTTTCCAAATCCTATCTAATATTATTTGAATCATATAACCTTACCTATTTTATATTTAAAATCACTTTACGTAGTATATTTGGTCAAATTATGGGTCGTTACATTCTCCCATACTTAAAAAGAATTTCGCCCTCAAAATTACCCAAAACAAAAGTTTGCCCAAAACATATGTCTTCAAACTGAATTCCATATAATATAAATAGATTATCAGTATGAAATATCTTATTCGATCTCCTATTCGAATACATAACTTTATTTTTGAACTAGTATTGATCCCCCAATCCTCTAGTGCGGACTTTAATCAGGCTCTTTGCTTAGAAACCTTTGCTTTCCTTGCATAGCTTTAAACTATGATAGAAAACTCAAGTACCTAACCACAAACCTTCGTCAATGTTCGCGTCAAGAATCAAGTGATAAATCCTTTTTCAGACTAGTGTAAACACCTCAAAGTTCCAAACTCGAATCTTAGATCAAAATTTGTACGACGAAATGATCTACATATAATATATGTATTTATTAACTTTAAAAAATTTACATAAACTTTTATCTTAAGTTAAACATTTTATAGAGGTGCTTCTTTATATAACCCCTTTAATTATTTATTTTCAAATATTTTTATTGAAGGAAAATATTCTAAAGAAACCATTTTTATCTCAAAAGGTAATTTACCTTTACAAAAAAAGTTTTCCCACAATCCTTTAACTCAGTATATTTCCTTCAACACTAATATCATTTATGAATCATTTCGTAAAACTATCACTTAGGTTTATTACATCTTATAACTTATGCAAATCAATCACATTTTAAAGACTTAAGTCCAAATCCTTAATTAATGCTAAAATTCATTAATAAAACATTTTCTAGGTTATAATTACCTTTTTAAAGAGTCATTATTTTACATAATAGTTCATGACTTAAATCTATAATTGTATGATATACCCTTACATCCTAAGAGTATGTACAAATCCCAAATTTTAAATTGGTCATCTGTCTAACAAATTTAAACTTTGTTTTAATTTACTATTATCTCAAATTCGTAAGTTATAAAACTAATTTCTTATTTAATACTGCTATTAATTTTCTAGCTTTAAAAAAACAAATTTTAAGACCACCCGTATTTAAATCCTCATACTTTTAACTCTTAATTTTTTTTCTTTATAAATCAGATTCCTAAATTATCCTTACCTTATTTCATTTACTTAAAGTATTTCACAATCTTTTATCAATTTATTAGCTTTGAATTATGTATGTTTCGAAAAATTTTGACTGTCCAAAATTGTCGGAAATTACGCTTTATTTTATCAATTAGCGATTCCAAATTTATCTTTGGTTTAAACACTTTTATGAAGATTAGTAATCAATGATTCACATCATCTCTTTAACTTAGGAAAATTATATAGATCGAGTAACTCCAAAACAATTCAAGGAACTGAGTACTACTAATAGTATCATATATCCTCTTAACAAGAAGAGTAATACTTAAGAGAAGTGCTTACCATCCGAACACATCTCTTTCCCATTTTTAATTTATTTTCAAGCTAATCGAATTAGTTATCATAAAATACCACTTTTTTATTTGGAATAATACCATTTTCAAAATCTTTTAGAGATTACTTTATAAAACCTATTTTATAATTTCATTTTATCTTATATTAATTAACTACATTTGAATTACCACAATTCTTTTACTTGAGTTAAATTCTCATTCCTTTTATATTTATCGTGTTACACATTCATTTAAATACATTTTTATCTAACATGTTCATTCCTGGAAAAAAATTATTATCAAATACCCTATAATTAAATCGTGAAACTTAATTCACAAGGTATTCGTACTTAAACTTTTAAATCAAACAATTGATCAATTTATGATAATAACTTAACATTATCATTTCTTAATTTATCATTTTGGAATATATATTAATGATCTTAATGACCTTATCAAATTTCCTACTTATCCTTATGAAACATCTTATATTCATACTGTGAAATTCTAATCACAAGATATTCATATTTATATTTCACTAATATTGATTTCTAACTATACAACTTTTTTAAATATATACTTTATATTCAAAATATAATCCTAGGTAAAATTATTTCATTTACCAATTTTTCAAAATTAGTGTGTCGGTTCGCCTTATTTTAATGTTTAGGAACCCTCATCGATAACGGTGATCAGACGCATCGATCAGAATCCATAAATCACTCAACAAATAAATCAACATAAAATAATTAATTAGTCACTAACGAATATGCACTCATATATAATACACTCAAACCCATTCTAGGGTGTTACCAACCCTATCTCTAATGAGTCACTCATCCTAGGGTATTACTAACCATATCTTTGATGAGTCTTTATCCCACCAAAGCCAAGGTCCTTTCTTAACCTTCAGCTCTGATACCAAATGTCACGGCCCATTTTTTTCGTACCATTTGAATTGACAATAAACCACACACGTCGAACTCAAATTGCATGAAAAGACGGAACATGAAGGGTAATAAAGAAAATAGAGATGAAACAGAATCTCACACCAGTGGAATAACATATATTATTTCAATAATAATCTTTACAGCGGAAAATTTTAAAATACAATATATCATAGTCTAACGTAAATTCAGCTTGGATAATTATAAACATCTGTGCTTACAATTGCCGACAAACATCAACTAAAACAAGCAGACAGCAGTAGATAATAGAATATGTCATATGTAGATGAATATTTCCAGCTCTCCTTCGGAAACTCCAACCGTCTTCAACTAAACTTGAAACTACTCAGACCTGACCCGAGTATTGAAAATACTCGGATCAGGCTTGATAAACTAGCATGAAAAAACTCAATAATAAATGACAGTGTCACATAATATCCATCAAATAAAATCATTTGAAAAGAAAGAGTATCTCATAAGACCATGCCCATACATAAACACGGATGGATTTTTACCTTATAATAACTTAAAACACTTTTAAATATCAAAAATTTTGATATTATTTCTAATGAGATTCCTTTGAAAACATTTGCTAATAAACTTGTTGATCTTAGCCGAAATGGTTACCCATATAGCATTTCGAGGCTATTTATTATGCCAATACAAATAAAACCGCAGGTTCTTATTGGAGAATGAATTTCCATACAAATGACTAAGTGAATGGGCTTCCTTTCGACAGTACATCTCTGAGGAATGTACTGAGGACCATCCCAAAGGATCCCCTACCAACACAAGACCGGCCTATCTCTGTAACTAGATAGTACCAAATATATCATCCTCCGGTCGTTACCGGCCTTTAACCGAGCGCTCATTTTCCATACACCACATTAATTTTTATCCCGAACATCAAAGCGGGAATAAATTTATCTAGAAAGGGATGCCATACCCTAATTGAGAATGGCCCACTTAGCCTTGCTGCATCTAACCCTGTTTCGATCATTTTCGATTGATGAGGCTTGATGCAACTATTACCTTTTCACATAACACATCTTCTTTCACTTTGAATGCCATACTACCATTTCTTTAATCACTATATGGCTCCCACAAGCATACAACCTCTAAGCTCGTACGTCTCAGAGAAGGGTGTTATGTTAAGAGAAGTTGCCTTCTCCACCATCAAACAGATGTGCATTTGTAAAAGTCAAACGTTGTATCTCAGAAATGCAATGTCGGACAATCATCCATACAAGTTAGTTCTGGGACTGAACGAAACCGAAGGAACTTTCCTCGGCCATTACTAGGCGATAAGTCCTTGTGGTTTTGAGGTGTTTCATAACAAAGAGACCATTGCTACAATATAGTGAATCAGAAGTTTATCCCCAATTAATCAATAAGCAGTCCTTCGTTATTATTCATCTCAACATCATTGTCTTCAAACATCTGCATTTTTCGAACACGTAAATTATTCGAAGTGGTTTTCGGATAGGAATCACCCAAATCCGACCCTGGTTCCTTCGAAGCTAATCATCGCTTTAAAAGATGTTAAGTTCATATATGGATATCAATCATAAATCAATTACTTCATCTTTTATTTAAATCATATATATTTCATAGATATATTCTCTTTGATTTATTCCATTTTCTTTTCAAGAGTATATGGAATCATTAAGCCTCATTTATTAAATAATTTGATTTATTTAAACCATTCTTAAATCCTGGATTAATTCCAAATCGTTTTCTCTTTTACTTAGGAAAACCTTTCCAAATCATTCATTAAATCATAATCAAAGATTTCTTATACTCAAGTTATAACTTTTAACTTAGGAAAATATTCCCAACTCATTTGTTAAATCGAAATCAAAGATTTCTTTTTAACTTCAAATCATATTCTTACAAATCGAAGATTTTTATAATATAGCACTACTGCCACGTTAAATGTGGAAAAATTCACCTCCAGGGACTAGTGGCAAATAATCCTACATCATGAGGATCTTTGTCTTCAATGATCTTTGTCTTTAATATGTTTTATTTTGAAAATTAGTTTGAAGGGGTTTCTGGAAAGGAATCACCCAAATCCGATCCCGGTTCTTCAGATAGGAATCACCCAAATTCGATCCACATTTCTTTGTACCAATCATCGATAAAAAGATGTTAAGTTCATATGGGGTTTTGAAAATTAGTCTGAAGTGATTTTCGAATAGGAATCACCCAAATTCGATCCTGGTTTTTTCGGATAGGAATCACCCAAATCCGATCCCGGTTCCTTCAAAACTAATCATCGATAAAAGATGTTAAATGGTTAATTAACATTCAAAGAATTAGTTTCTTTTCTTTTACTTTGAAAAAACTTAGATATGTTCTTTTAGAGCATCCGGACTTTCCTTTCGATCTATTTCACCCCTCGTTTAAAGATAAAGTGAAGGCCAGATAAGTTCAGGGCATTGGTTGCTCCATTCCTAAACTTAATTAAACATATTATTTTATCTTTTCAAATCTCACAGGTGGGATAAATTTACTAGTCATTTCCGCATACTCAGTTTGTTATTATATTCAATATTCTTCAATTATTGTTTAAGTGTTATAACAATTCCTCTTAACCATTTATTCAAAATCTTATTAAAACTTCCAAATCATCTTTAAATGGCTTAATTATTCTTTAAAAATCATTCATAAAAGATTTAGGAAAGAATTCTTACGTTTAAACTCATATTCAAAAGGTTATAGAATTCGCAGCATAAAAGTGCTGCGGAAAGTGCTATATAAGCTTATTTGATTTAAACAAATTTTTAACGTTTGAAAATTCATATTTTCAATTCCAAAACTCTTTTAAAATATTTTAATAGATTTATCAAATTTATTTCATATTTTTAATCATTTAAAAATATCATTTTTAAAGAAATCGCTTTTTGGATTACGAACTGCAAAACCAAGATGCTTTTAGAAATTTGTTTTGGATATATTTCAAAATCTACTTAATGAAATATTGATTTTCTTTCTTCATTGGAGAACTATTATCATTATGGACCAAATAATATCTATTACGAAGAAATCCAACTTATAAAATATTCTCTACGTTAATTTGAAGTTACGGGTCGAAATTTACGATCTACCACTACGCGACGAACTCGATTTTGACCAATTTTTTAAATTGCTTTGGAACTTGGCCGAAACACTTCAAATTTATTTTAAAACATATTTAAACTATCTTAACTTATTTAAAACAATATTTTCATCCTTTCTAACTCATTTTCATTTCATTTCGTATTATATACTATATTATTATAATATCATTTCCAATCTTTTTAGATATTGTGAAATCATTAAGAGGCTAAACATTTTTCATATACATACTTGTATGGATTTAATTCTCATTTGATTAGCCTTACTTACTAACCATTTCTCTTATCATTTATCTAACCAAGTTATCATCCATATCAAAAATATATAATCAACCATAATATCAACCAAGTTATCATCCATTAAATCATCCAACATATAACAAACTTTTCATGTTATTAACTTGAAATATTTTTAGAAATTAGTAACTTAAAATATGAATGCTCACCTTTAGCCGAATCGTTTAAGTTCCTATCAACATTCATTTAATCCAGCACTTCACTATATTCTCTTATCTTCACTAAATTATCACCTAAACCACTCCATCTCACTTCCTAATGCTCGACCATCACTTTGCTTCCACTTGCTCTTGACCATAAGTCTTTCCTTTTTCTTTGCTCTTGGCCAAACATTCCAACAACATTAATAAGCTCGGCCTCCCATTGATCCTCCCCTTCCTCCATCGTTTCTTCACTTCTTAAATGCTAAACCATGTTTCAATGGTATTCTAAGATTTTTGACAAAGTTTGGTGACTTTGTTTGATATGCTTTTGAAAAATTTAGTAAGGAAAAGAGAGAAGAAGAAGCCATTAAAGAAGTGAAAAAAAGCTTGAAAAAGGAAGAAGAAGAAGTGAAGAAAAGCTTGAAAAAAGAAGAAGAAGAAGTGAAAAAAAGTGAGAAAGTCGATGCTTATGTATAGAAAAAGTTTTAGATTAAAATAATATTTGTAAAAAGACCAAAATACCCTTTACTTACATTTTAAGCAAACTTATTTTTTTTAATACTTAGCATCAAATTTCAAATCATTACTTTATGTCACTTTTACCTAAGAAGTAAGTAAGGAATATAATAATTATGTTCGGTTTGATTTGATGTTTACTTTTTGCTTCGAAATGACATGTTTGTCTTTTTGTGCTTACTTTTTCTTAGTTATATTCTAGAATTTTCTAAGTATATTTAGTAAAAGTAAACCTGATTAGTGAATTAATTAATACTCGTACTATTTGAATATATGTTCCTATATAACAAAATAAAGGTGTGACAACGTTGCGACAGCTTTTAATTGATAAATAGTTGATTTTCGACAAAATGTTTTACGGTCACATTTTGACGTTTTACTTAAACTATTTATTTATGTAGACCAAATTGGAAAATGAATTTTCATAATGTTATCTAAAAATATAAATACTCATAAATAAGTTAAAATAATTTATTTAACCATTGAAATTACTTTTCTGAAATCAACATTTTGTCACTTTTGTCAATAGAGGCTTAGGAAGACATTTTATTTATCATCAATTTTATGGATGCAAATTGCATAATATGATAAGAAGATTAAAACTCATTACATGAACATAAAAGGGTTATTTATACATGACTAAAATCCTAATCCATTTTTAGGGAACTTCTTAAAATGACCTTGAGGTAGTATGGCATCCAAGTTATCATTAGCATGAAACCAACCTCCATTAAATGTGCATGTGCCTTTAATCCCCACTAACATGTGCATGAGCTCTTAATTGTGGTGCATGGTTATTGGATAGGTGGGGTCCTCCATGATTACATGAATTCCTTTATTTCTTCATTTCTTTGGCTTCTAAATCTTGTATATGCATTTTTCCATTAAGCCACTTCTAAGTTGAATCCAGATTCCTACAAAACAACTAAAAGTATGCAAGTAATTTTTTCAAATTAATTCTACAAATTACCATTTTCCCCTACCTAGATGCATGAATGATGACTTGAAAGAATTTTTGAAATTTGGCTTTAAACATGTTAAAACACCCAATTATGAAATTTATTTTACTAAAATGAGATTAAGTGTGTGAGTTAAAATATACATTTTTACTTGTACATTAGTTATGTATGAAAGAGAAAATGAACAACAACAATTATTCATTCGACTAATACAATGACACACCAATGCATTACGTAATGGGTCATTAGACCGATTTATAGTGCCATTTGAGACTTTCTAGTACATAAAATTTCCTTACAAATGTTATTTCGTTAACTCATTAGTATTTTAAAAAACATTACCTTCTCCAATTTGTATCTCATGCTATAAGAGCAAAAAAATGAACTTGGTTTTAGAAAATAGTGCGAGAAAGTGAAAAAGAATAAAGAAAGAGTGAACTCTTTGACTTTTTATATCAAATCCAACTATCGATTTATTAAATTGAAATGAATAAAGGGTACATAAAGAGTTAAAAATAGAGGAACTACAAATTCCCCCTCCCCCCCCCCCCCCACACTTTCTTTTTCTTTGTGTGTGTGTATAATATTGGAAAAATCAAGATCTCTCCTCTTATAAATCATCCACCCATCCCCACATACAAAACCATGTCAGAAGTAAATTTTGATAAATATATTTTATTTTTTAGTAAGTTAATCTATACAAAATTTGAGTCATTTTGAATTTTTTAAACCCTTCAAATATATATTTCAAATCAATGGTTATATAAATACTTTTTATGTCTCATATTCCCTTGCGACTTAAAATGGTTAAAAGTTTCAAAATGAGAATATTTTTGAATATAATCTAACTAACAAATTTAAAATGTCTACAAAAGTTCACTTGGTTAGAAATGACTTTTACAAAAGACGACAATGGGGGATGACGGATGGATTTAGAAGAAGGAGATCTTGATCCACATATATGCATAATATTTGGATATTTTAATTATTTCTTGGTACAAAGGTGAAAGGATCTTGATTAAAACAACCATATAAATTAAGTTATCAACATGTTTACTAACTGTTGCATGATTTTCTATATTTCTATAACAAGTTTTATAATGATTTAGAGACTACAAAATACTCAAGGTTGTAAGAGCAATACGACATATACATATGATATGGATAAAAGTAAATAAAGATTCTTAGAAATTGTACAAACTCCACATTAGAAAATATCTCTTCTCCGTGATGAAAACATACAAAGATTTCTTAAAACCATTTTCAAAAAAGACCAGCTCATGATATTTTCGGATTTAAACTTGAGCAATTCTCGTTCGCATTAAATAATTTTTGTGTCCATTCATCCTCTATAAAAAGAGTTCTATTGCAAAATTTGTACAGTGGTCTAATCATCAATTCTCATTTTTTTATTGATATTCCAAAAGTACAATAGTGCGAAAATCTCACTTTGCACTCTTTAAAATAGCAAGCAATTAGTCTTCATCTCTAAATTAGTTGATTGATTCACTATTGCATGATCAGAGATTAAAATTTTTATTCTTCATTCTCTGAACTTCTTCCAATAAACTCTCTAGAAATCATTCTTCAAATATGCTATGAAGTGCTTGTAGGAATTTAAAATCGATTAGTAAAATTAGTGCATCACAACACACTACTTGTATAATAAGTATAAAATTCTTATTCTTTATTGTTGTCTACACTTTGATTTTTTCTTTTCCTTATCTTTACTTTACTTTACTATTCAGATATAATATTATCTTTGGCTATATCGATCATGTTTAGGTGATATTGTTGATAATTCTTCGCTTTTCTCAAACAAACTGCAACCTCAATTGGTATTAGAGCTTGATCTTATCAAAAATCAATACAAGATTTTGATGAATTGTGAATATGGGCAGTATTAGTTTCACATATTTACTACAAGGTCAAAATACTGCTTTTCCACCACTATTTAATGGACCAAATTATGTATATTGGTTAAACCACATGAGAATATACATGCAGGCTAATGGGTTTGAAGTTTGGCAAATGACACAAAGTGAATATGAATCTCTCATTTATAATTTTATCATATCAACTAATGAACATAATGCTAACACCAACTTCAAGGCCATGAATATTTTTTTAGCACTAGATAAATATGATTAAAATAGGATTTGTACATGTAAGGCTGTATGTAATATATAATGAAGTTTAAAAATTATGCACGAAGGCACTGGTAAAGTTAAAATGTCAAAGATTAATATGTTAACGAATCAATTTCATATGTTTAAAATTAAATAAAATGAAAGTAGCACTGATATGTATGGTTGATTATAAGAAATAAAACATTCATTTACGTTATTAGGAGAAACTGTCATGGATAGGGATATGGTTTCAAAAATATCAAATTCTCTAATAGACGAATGGGAAAGAAAAAGTTACCCATCATAAATAGAATTTGAATGTATTTGTATTTGTGTTTTGACAAAGAGAAAGATGAAAAGCAGTATTATTATTGTTATGTAAAATGTTACAGACGTATGCTGGTATATATATGATACAAAGACTTCATTTGTGAAGTTACAGAAATGACCTTGTAACCCTATGCCATATTGTACAAAAGCTGGGCCTTTCAATTTGCTGCAATCTTTATATCTCTTAATTCCCCCCGACAAGTTCGGCTAGGGTTTTCTTCCTCTCGTTCCCAAACAATTTCTATCTTCTCGCTTTCCAGATCTGAATTTTTTTCTTCAATAAATTGAGTCACTGGAGTGCCTCGAGCACAAATGTGATTAAGAGGTTTGAAGTGAGTGGATTACACTTGGAAGTTTGAGAGATCTCATATGTTACTTGATTTTGAAGATCTCAGGCAAAATTACATGTCTTGTGTGGTTTTGTCTGAGTATTCAAGTTAGTGCGAGTCTCTAGTGGCTGATGCATGGTGATCTTTTTCTCTGTCTTTCTGTATCTTCCTCGACTCTCAATTCTGACCAAAGTTTTACAAAATTACTCTTTGAGAGGGGTTTTGTAAGTAGGTCTGCCTTTTGATGAGTAGCAGGAAGATGATTTATGTTGAGCTTCCCCTTGATGACTTGCTCACGAACAAAATAGAGATCAATTTCCATATGTTTAGTTCATGAGTGAAGAATTGGGTTAGAAGATAGCGATACAACGCTCAGATAGTCGCACAATATTGTGGGTTTTGTACTACTGGTAATTCCTATCTCTTGAAGGAGAGAATCCATCCACATTATCTCGATTGTGGCACTTGCAACACTGCGGTATTCTGCTTTTGTACTTGATCGTGAAATAGTTGACTGCATTTTGGAGCACCATGATACAGGATTGCCACCTAGATAGATACAGTGCCCAGTAGTGGATCTTCGGTCATCTAGGTCTGATGCCCAATCTGCATCTGCGTATCCTTGAATATTTAGTGATTTGCTCGCTTTTATGCTTATTATGTATTCTATTGTGCCCTTTAAGTATCTCTGGATCCTCTTCACTGCCTTCAAGTGATGATCTAGAGGTTCCTGCATAAATTGACAGACCTTATTTACACTGAATGAAATATATGGCCTAGTAATAGTGACATATTGCAAGGCACCTACTATACTTCTGTACTGTTTTATGTTCTCTATATGCTCACCTTTATATTTAGATAAATGCAAATTACTTACCATGGGTGTTGGCATAGGCTTTGCATCATTCATTTTTGCCCTATCAAGAATCTCAGAAATATATTTACTTTGAGATAGTGTTAATTCATTTTGTGATTTTCTATGAACTTCTATTCCTAGAAAATAACTCAATTTGCCTAGATGCTTGATAGAGAAAATTTTATGTAAATGACTAGTAACAAATCTAATCTCATCATTGCTATTACCTGTAATTATGAGATCATCTACATACACAAGAATATAGGTGGTACTAATATCATTTATTTTGATGTAAAGTGAGTTGTCAGACCTGGTTGGCTTCTAGACTGATCAAGGTAGTTTTTAGTTTTTCATACCACACTCTTGGAGCTTGCTTCAGTCCATAGATAGCTTTATGTAAGTGATGAACATAACAATATATCTTTGGTTTCTGCCTTTGATTTGAGAAAATATATCCATGTATATCTAGTAAATGAGTCTATAAAAGAGACATAATATTTGAACCCACAGTCAGAGTCAATTTGGGTTGGAACCCATAAGTCAACTGCTACCATTTCTAATGGTTTTGTATATCTAGTAAATGATTTAGAAAATGGTAGCTTATGACGTTTTCCCATTTGACAGGAAGTACACATATATGGTCTAGGTATATTTTCAAATTTCAAATTGCCATTCTGCAAAACATGTTTTACAGCATCCACACTGGGGTGACCCAGTTTACTATGCCACAAATCAAACACCTTTTTATTTTTGACATTTGAATCACATCTAGCATAATTGCACCAATTTCTCTTTTGAGCATACTTAGATTTCTTCAACAGATTGAAAATGTAAAGACCATTGTGCACAATACCCTGTAACAAGATTTCTTTATTCAGTAAGTTCCTAACTAGATAGAACTTTGGGATAAGCTCAAAATATACTTGATTGTCATTGGCAAATTGAGATACACTCAATAAGTTTTTCTTGATTTGTGGGACTCTAATTAGATTATTGAGATGTAACTCTCTTTTGCCTCTAATATTTGCATTTCTAGTATGAGTGATTTGAATTGATTTTCCATTACCCATAAAAATAGATTGCATACCTTTGTACTCTCTATTTCCAAGATTGAGACTGTCAAGATTATTTGTAATGTGATTTGTTGCACATGAATCTGGATATCATTCTTCAAACTGTAAATCATCTGTCTTTGTTTGTTGGTCTGCATCTAACTGACTTTTTGAACTGCTACCTTGCTTCCTTGCTTCTAGACTTGTATGATCAATGTTAACATTTGAATTGTTGCTTCTCTGAACATTATATTGCTGATTTATAGTGAAGTTTTGATGCAGCGCGAGCTACAGATCCACCAAGCTTAAGTAGGCCACGACCTGAAGGCTTAGGTCGGCCACGAGCTAAGGAGGAAGTCTTAGGTCGTCCACGACCTAACAAGTCACGTGAAACGGAGCCACTTGCTAAGGAGGAAGACTTAGGTCGTTCGGAAGCTTTAAGTCGTTTACGACCTACGGCTACAGGAGCTAACGAAGGGGCAAAGCGAGCTAACCAAGAAGCGGCACGAGTTAACAAGGCCTTAGGACGCGAACGACCTAACGGTGTAGTGCAAACTGAAGTGGATTTAGATCGCGAGTGACCTAACTATTCTTTAAGTCGTTCTAAAGAGACAAAGCGACCTAACATAGTTGTGTTAACCCGCCAACGACCTAACAAGATGAAACCTTGGGATGAATCGTCACCGACCTATGTGTTGTGTTGTAATTTTGGGGTAGGATTAGGCTAAGTCGCTGCCGACTCAAGATAGGTCGTAAGTCGTTGTGACTGGAGTCGTTTGTGTTGTAACGTGTTGCTTATGCCAATAGGTCGTAGGTCGGCAAGTAGTTAGGTCGGCCGCATATATATGTTGGTTGTATTTTTAGGTCGTACCTAGTTAGGTTGGCCGTGTATTGCCAGTCGTAAGTTGTGTACAAATGGTTGTAATTGAGTCGGATGTGGTACATAAGTGCGGGTATGTAGTGTTATGTAAGTCAATTAGGTCGGCAACGACTTAAGAGGAGTTAAGTCGGCAACGACTTAAGGGTCAGATTGTGAAATGCTATAAATAGGGAGTGTGTTGTACATTTCGGGGGTTGTTGATTTTGAATAAAATTTTGTTTGATTGCTGTGTGCTTTCATTTAAATTGGTAGTTGAGTGTAATCTCCTATCTCCACTTTCGGTTAATCGAGTGCGCTCGATTCAACGATCGTTGAAGCCAATTCACGGTATCAAGTGCGCTTGATCAACGTTTGACGAATTGTAGATCTTCTTTCACGGTATCGTGCGCGATCAACGTGTCGAAGATAGCTAGAATTTGGTATCTTTGTGATCAACGAATTTGGGCATTTCAGTATCTTCAATCCACCGTTTGCTACTTTCATCGATCTATATCGTTTTGTTAATTATCCGCTGCGTTAGTTTGGTATCGGAGCTAGACTTAGCCAATCATAGCTAAGCCGAGTCTTGGAGCCAAGGAGTTTGAAGCTGGTGTTCATCGTGTTCATCTTGAAGTTGCAACAAGTTAGAAACTTTCGATCCATTTCATTTTGAATCAAAGTTGGAAAGGTGTTTGAGTTTGAGCCGAGAGTTGAAGCATCACTTTGACATCATTTGTTGAAGTATTGTGAAGTTCAATCATGCCGCCAAGGAGAGCTAATCGTCATCAGAATGTTGAAGCGTTGTATAGAAGAGAAGAAGCCGAGCAAATGGAACAACGTATTAATAAGAAGTTTGATGAAGGCATTGGAAAGTTAGAGAAGTTGATGAATGATTTAAATCAAAATCAAAGGAGGAGATCACCAGTCTCGAACCATGGAGGAAACCGAGTTTCGCCGTCGGTTACGGAAGCGAGAAGGGTATCACCGCAATCTTTTAGAGAAAGAAGGGAAACATCAATTTCTTCAAGGAGAGATCACCATAACCATGGACATGAAGAGAGAAGAACTCCACGTGAGTTTGAAGATGAGCCATATAGAGATGAAGAGAGACATAGTAGAAGAGACATGCGTAATCGAAGGGATGATAATGGTCGAGATCGATATAGACGTACATTTGATTTTGATGAAGAGGGTGATAGAGCTAGCACTCATTATCGAGATCGAGACCAAGTTCGAAATTCTTATCGAGATGTAGAAGATGATCGTCGATGGGAATTGGGTATGAAGATGGAAATTCCAGAATTTAAAGGTGGAATGGCAGCAGAAGAATTTCTTGATTGGTTGTCTAATGTTGAAGAGATCTTTGATTTCAAGGAGGTTCCGGAGAATCGTCGAGTGAAGTTGGTTGCTACTAGGTTGAGGGGTAGAGCTTTGGCGTGGTGGCAGCAGACTAAACTTACACGGGAGAGAATGGGGAAGTCAAAGATTGAATCATGGGAGAAGATGAAGAAGTTAATGAAGGCTACATTCTTGCCTTACAATTATCAATCACTTATGTATCAGAGGTTGCAGAATCTGAGGCAAGGGACGAAGACTGTTAATGATTATGCTGATGAATTTTATCAACTGATTGCTCGAAATGACATAATGGAGACAGAGGAACAGCTGACTGCTAGATTTGTTGGAGGGTTGAGGATGCAGATTCAAGATATGGTGAATATGTTTGATCCAAGATCTGTAGCAGAAGCACATCGGAAAGCATTGGCTAGGGAGAAGCAGGGAAGACGTGGAGGTGGTGTGTTTACAAGTTCCAATATTCAGAACAAAGGTGCTAGTGGGAGTTCCAATGTTTCGAAAGCTATCGGTAAACTAGTTGTGAATGAAGTTGCGAAGGCAAAGGTCAACAACAGTTTCAAATGTTACAATTGCCAGGAAGTGGGTCACAGGAGTAACGAATGTCCGAATCCGAAGAAACGAACTATGATTGTTGAAGTTGAAGTCGAGGATGATGGTGAAGGTTATTCTAGTCCAGTTGAGGAGAATGAACAGGATGTTGCATCAGGAGATGAAGGATGTAATCTAATGATGAGGAGGTCTTGTTTAATACCGAAGCAAGAAGAAGAAGCTAGTTGGTTGAGGAGTAACATCTTTCAGTCAACATGCACTATTCTGGGGAAGGTGTGTAAATTTGTGATTGACGCTGGAAGTTGTGACAATATTATTTCTACCGAAGCAGTGAGAAAGTTGAAGCTGAAAACAGAGAAGCATCCAAATCCTTACAAGTTAGCGTGGCTAAGAAAAGGAGGAGAAGTGAAGGTGGACAGGCGAGTTCGAGTTCCATTTTCTATTGGGAAGAAATATAAAGATGAAATTTGGTGTGATGTTGTGGAGATGGATGTTTGTCATTTGCTTTTGGGAAGGCCGTGGCAGTATGATCGAGCAGTGCAGCATGATGGTAGAACCAATAACTACAGTTTTATGTTTGAAGGCGTTAAAATTATTTTGGTTCCAAAGAAGAGACAACAAGAAGAAAGCAAGTCAGAGGAGATTGAGGAGCTGAAGACTTTCTTGACTTTGAAGGAATTTATTGAAGAAGTAGAAGAGAGTCCAGAGGTATTTTTGTTGATTGGACATGAAGCCACTGAATCTGTAGAAGTTCCAGAGGAAGTAAAGCCGGTATCGGAAGAGTTCAGAGATGTATTTCCTGAGGAGTTACCAACGGAGTTACCACCGTTGAAGGATATTCAACATCAGATTGATCTTGTGCCAGGAGCAGTGTTACCACACAGGCCACATTACAGAATGAGTCCTAAGGAGCATGAGGAACTGAGAAAGCAGGTGGAGGAGTTGTTAGAACAAGGGCGTGTTCAGGAGAGCTTGAGTCCTTGTGCAGTGCCAGCCTTATTGGTGCCAAAGAAGGATGGTTCGTGGAGGATGTGTACGGACAGTCGGGCTTTGAACAAGATCACTGTGAGATACAGATTTCCCATGCTAAGGTTTGATGATTTGATTGACCAGTTGAGTGGAGCTGTTGTGTTTTCAAAGATTGACTTGAAAAGTGGATACCATCAAATTCATATTAGACCGGGTGATGAATCGAAGACTGCTTTCAAAACCAGGGAAGGGTTATACGAATGGTTGGTTATGCCCTTTGGTTTATCGAATGCACCAAGTACTTTTATGAGAGTGATGAACCAGATTTTCAGACCATTTATTGGGAAGTTCGTGGTTGTTTATTTTGATGATATTTTGATCTACAGTGGAAGTATGGAAAAGCATGTACAGCATTTACGTGAAATGCTGTTGATTCTACGAAAGGAGAAATTTTATGTTGCAACAAAGAAATGTGTATTCATGACGCACAGTGTTTTGTTTCTGGGGTATGTTCTATCGAAGGAAGGAATTCAAGTGGATGAAAATAAATTAGAAGCTGTCAGGAGTTGGCCACAACCCAACACAATTACTGAAGTACGAAGTTTTCATGGATTGGTATCTTTCTATCGAAGATTCATTCCACATTTTAGTAGTGTGATGGCACCTATAACCGATTGCATGAAGGAAAGGAAGTTTGAGTGGTCAGAGGAAGCAGAGGTGCTTTTGAGAAAATCAAGACACTATTGACGACAGCACCAATTCTAGTTTTACCAGATTTTCAGTTGTTGTTTGAGTTACATACTGATGCGTCGAAGGTTGGAGTTGGTGGAGTTTTGAGTCAGAAAGGAAGACCAGTTGCTTATTTCAGTGAGAAGTTATCTGGAGCTAAGTTGAGATATAGCACTTATGATGTTGAGTTTTACGCAATTGTTCAAGCTGTGAAGCACTGGAGACATTATCTGTTTCAGAAGGAGTTTGTTCTCTATACGGATCATGAAGCTTTGAAGCATTTGCAAGGGCAGGATAAAATTTTAGCTAGGCACGCTTCATGGGTTGCGTATCTACAACAGTTTACTTTTGTCATGAAGCACAAATCAGGGATAACGAATCGTGTAGCAGATGCATTGAGTAGAAGGAATCACTTGTTGACTACAATGAAGGTTGAGGTGACAGGGTTTGAATTATTGCCAGAACTTATTGAAGAAGATCCTTACTTTAAGAAATTTGTTGAGAAAGTCAAGGAGGGAAGTTCTGATGAATTTGTGTTCATGGATGGTTTTCTGTTTAAAAGGAATCGGTTATGTATTCCAGAGAGCAGTTTGAGAATGAAGATTATCAAGGAGTTGCACAAGGAAGGACATGTGGGCCGTGAACGTACATTGCATTTGATTTCTCAATCTTACTTTTGGCCGTCGATGAGGAAGGAAGTTGAAAGGTTTGTTCAGAGATGTCATGTTTGTCAAGTTTCGAAAGGGACAGCTACAAATGCGGGTTTGTATATGCCTTTACCTGTACCTACAAAACCTTGGGTGGACGTTAGTATGGATTTCGTATTGGGTTTGCCGAGAACTCAAAGGGGAAATGACTCGATATATGTTGTGGTGGATCGTTTCTCAAAGATGGTACATTTTATTGCTTGTAAGAAGACGGCGAATGCTGTTCATGTTGCTCAGTTATTTTTCAAGGAGATCTATCGACTTCATGGATTGCCCGAGTCTATTGTATCGGATAGAGATAATCGCTTTCTGAGTCACTTTTGGTTAAGTTTGTGGAAGATGGTGGGAAGAAAGTTGAAGTTCAGTAGTGCGTATCATCCACAAACAGATGGACAGACAGAAGTTGTCAACAGATCATTGGGAAATTTGTTGCGATGTCTTGTGAAGGACAATCTGAAGAGTTGGGACATGAAGTTATGCCAAGCAGAGTTTGCTCATAATCATGTAGTGAATCGTAGTACGGGATTCAGTCCATTTCAGATTGTATATTCAAATTTACCAAGGGGACCGTTGGACTTAACGGTAGTACCACAACCGAAGGGGACGGTTAAACGAGCTGTAGATTTTGTTGATGGATTGACTGAGTGTCATAAAATCGTTCAGGAGAGATTGGAGAAGTCAAATGAGAAATATAATAGATTTGTAGATTTGAAACGACGAAGTGTTGAATTTAACGAAGGTGATTTGGTTTACGCAGTGTTGACAAAAGATCGTTTTTCGGTAGGAATGTACAATAAATTGAAGGCGCGGAAAATTGGTCCAGTTGAAATTCTAAAGAAAATCAATGAGAATGCGTATCAATTGAAGTTACCAGAAGATGTTCATACTTCTGATGTTTTCAACGTCAAATATTTAATTCCGTATCATGGAGATGAAATTGTTGTGGGAAAAGATGGTGAAAATTCGAGGTCGAATTTCTGTCAACCAGGGGAGGATGATGCAGTGCGAGCTATAGATCCACCAAGCTTAAGTAGGCCACGACCTGAAGGCTTAGGTCGGCCACGAGCTAAGGAGGAAGTCTTTGGTCGTCCACGACCTAACAAGTCACGAGAAAGGGAGCCACGTGCTAAGGAGGAAGCCTTAGGTCGTTCGGAAGCTTTAAGTCATTTACGACCTACGGCTACAGGAGCTAACGAAGGGGAAAAGCGAGCTAACCAAGAAGCGGCACGAGTTAACAAGGCCTTAGGACGCGAACGACCTAATGGTGTAGTGCAAACTAAAGTGGATTTAGATCGCGAGCGACCTAACTATTCTTTAAGTCGTTCTGAAGAGATAAAGCGACCTAACAGAGTTGTGTTAACCCGCCAACGACCTAACAAGATGAAACCGTTGGATGAATCGTCACCGACCTATGTGTTGTGTTGTAATTTTGGGGTAGGATTAGGCTAAGTCGCTGCCGACTCAAGATAAGTCGTAACTCGTTGTGACTGGAGTCGTTTGTGTTGTAACGTGTTGCTTATGCCAATAGGTCGTAGGTCGGCAAGTAGTTAGGTCGGCCGCGTATATATGTTGGTTGTATTTTTAGGTCGTACCTAGTTAGGTCGGTCGTGTATTGCAAGTCGTAAGTTGTGTACAAATGGTTGTAATTGAGTCGTATGTGGTACATAAGTGCGGGTATGTAGTGTTATGTAAGTCAGTTAGGTCGGCAACGACTTAAGAGGAGTTAAGTCGGCAACGACTTAAGGGTCAGATTGTGAAACGCTATAAATAGGGAGTGTGTTGTACATTTCGGGGGTTGTTGATTTTGAATAAAATTTTGTTTGATTGCTGTGTGCTTTCATTTAAATTGGTAGTTGAGTGTAATCTCCTATCTCCACTTTCGGTTAATCGAGTGCGCTCGATTCAACGATCGTTGAAGCCAATTCACGGTATCAAGTGCGCTTGATCAACGTTTGAAGAATTGTAAATCTTCTTTCACGGTATCGTGCGCGATCAACGTATCGAAGATAGCTAGAATTCGGTATATTTGTGATCAACGAATTTGGGCATTTCAGTATCTTCAATCCACCGTTTGCTACTTTCATCGATCTATATTGTTTTGTTAATTATCCGCTGCGTCAAGTTTTGATCAAATCTGAACTAACATTTCGCTGCAGTATGCCCAAACTTTTCACAAATCTGACACCTAAGTCTGTTAGAATTATTCCACCTTCCATGGCCTCTGCCTCTGTATTTCTGTCCACCTCTCTGGTTGTTTTGTTGAGCTCTGCTGTTGGTTGCCTTTTCTTGACTTTTGCCTTTGTTGTTTGATGCATAGTTTATAGGTAAATCTGAATTCAATGACTTCTTCTGATCTATTCTACCTTCTTGTGCAAGAAGAGTAGACTATATATATTGAATTGACGACAATGTTTCTCTCGATGAGATTATTGCAACAACTGACTCCTACTCTTCATATAGACCGCCAAGTATGGTTAGAATCTGCTATATGTCAGCCACTTTGTGACCAGCAGTCTCCAGTAAGTCACAATATGTTTTAACTTTAGTTAAGTATTCTTGCATTGACATGCTATCTTTCTTTGGATTTTGGAGTTGCCTTTTATAGTTTTGAATTCTTGGTGCAGTCTGTGAATTGAAAATTTGATTAATTGTTGACCATATTTCTTATGAGATTTTACACCCTACAATTTGTGATAAGAAGTTAACACTGATGGAAGACATTAACCAGGAGGCTAGCAAGCTGTCATGTCTTTGATAATTGATGAAATCTTGATTTGAAATAAATTTTCCACTACTGTCACTTATCATCTTTGGTGGTATTCCTATGATGTCATTGACATATTCACCTAAACCATAACCCCTTATTGATGTTTCAATCTGATATTTCCATAGCAAATAGTTGTGCTCATCAAGTTGCACTGCAAGCTGACTCTTTGGTTTTATTATACATAGATTTGTTGCTTCTTGAGTTGAATTTGATGGATTCCTTCTTATGGAGATGTAGTTTCAGAATTTCTCTCAGCAATATCTACCATTGTGAATATCTTGATACTTCACTGCTGATGTGTAGCTACCCGTGCTGGCGAGGTAATCTTGATGATTGCAGCCAGATGGGAATTTATTTTCTTTATTTTTGATGGTAAAAGACTGAACTTTAAATCAAGAATCCGATTCTTGATTTGAAAGTTTTTGAGCAGATTCTGAGAAATTCTTTCTGATGAGGATAAAATTCGAGGAGAAGCGCTGCAGCCTATCTTGGATGATGATAACTTGCTGACAAGATTCAAGCGAGGTAGTTGGCGAATTAACTGTCTTTGTTAATTTGCAGAACTGGTTTGAACAGAATCCTTGATCAAGAAGGGTAACTCTCCAGTGATGAGAATAAAATCAGAGGAGAGAAAACTTCACAATCTTCCAAATATTGATTGTTTAATCAGATAGAAGATGATCAGATTCAAATCTACCGTTTAGCAATAATTTGACTCCGATACCAAAATAGAATTTGAATGTATTTGTATTTGTGTTTTGACAGAGAGAAAGATGAAAAGCTGTATTATTATTGTTATATAAAATGTTACGGGCGTATGCTGGTATATATATACAAACACTTCATTTATGAAGTTACAGAAATACCCCTGTAACCCTATGCCATATTGTATAAAAGCTAGGCCTTTCAGTTTACTGCTATCTTTATATCTCTTAATTATCATAGAGATTAATTGTAACGACCCAACTTCCACAACTCCAGGAAGTCGCATCGCTAATAAGAAAGAAGCGGATAGAAAAGAGAAAGAAAGAGAAGAAGAAGAAACAACACATCAGAATCTAAACAGCGGAACGAATAAATTATATTAATAACATAAAATATTACATAGTTTACAACCATTATCAGAGTACACAGATAATACAACACATACTAGACAGTTATAAACACCTGTCTAGTATTTACAACATAATACAACTCAGAGACAATCACAGAACACACAGCGGAATACTAATATCTAACGCAGAAGCCTCCTTCTCCATTGCTCCTCCAATATTCGTCAAAGCTAACCTGAATCCCTTGGCTACTCGTAAAAATTTGAGTACCCAAGATTTTATGAAAAACAAAAATAAACTCCGGGTCAGACATGGGTCTGGTGTGAGTAACAGGTTAAAGTTTCTTAACTTTAAAAATCCTTTGAAAAGAAAAGGTATCACGTAAGACTTCCCACACATAAACATGGAAAAGTTTTTACCTTACGCTAACCAAAACATTTGATAGGAAATCCGATGATATTATAATAGTGTCTAGGGTTTTCAAGTAAATAAGAAATGGCCGAAATTGTTACATCTATTAAATTCCAGCTACTAGCCACAAAAGCGGGTAATACAATCAAAACCGTTGGCTCTTATTGAATTTTGGATTCCATACAATGGTAGGGCTACCGGGGTACCGCCCGTCACAGTACGTGGCCTAGATCAACGTACCGAGGAGTACTCCCACTCCCCTGCAACACAAGGCCGGACCCATCCCTTACTGAATAGTTTCGAACAAGACAACCCCACAGTTGGCGCAATTCCAACTGCCCACTAAGCCGAATATAAAGGGACCTCTAGACAGGGATCAATCTTGCTCTCCAGTGGGTGCTACCCACGAAGCCTTGCTGCACCTCCCTTGTTTTAGCCATTCCCGGTTGATGAGGCTTGAGGCTACGATTACCTTTAGAGGACACATTATCTTAGAATGCTCATCGTCCACCTGACTATGTGCTGAAAGCATTCAATCCATACAAGTTCGTTCCGGGTTCGAACGAAACCGAAGGCATTATCTCGTTACACTCGTTTTGGAATCACCCTCAGAGTTAACGACAATAACCCTTGCACTCTGAATCTCCATCTCGAATCTATAAGTACTATTCCGTCAAACTCATTTCGGAATCACCCACAGAGTTATACTGACGTATAGCCCTTACACCTCGAGTCTTCACTCGCTCCACTTGGATCAACGACCTAACGTTAATTTGGATCGATGTGGTTTTCGGATCCCAATTATGGAAACCCGATCCCGGTCTCATCGAAATCCAAAGCGTGTCTTTTAGGTCCAAGTTGTTTTAGAGTTTAAAACAGTTTAATAACATTATCTGTATACACGCAGATAGATAACTAATAGATTCACAACAGATAATTATCATTATCATAACATCAGATAATCCATACTATCACTATCAATGATAATAATTATCATCATCATAATGCAACCAATGCATCCATATCAATCAACATTATTAATCTCATAGCTGAGATTCAAAACCATTCAAAGCAACCAATAACAACCATTCATAAGCAATGATCTATAATCATATTATCTATAATTAATTTAAAATGAATCAAGTTAATTACATCATCTCTAATTAATTTAAAATGAATTAAATTAATTACTTATATCAAAATAAATCTTTGCTTTCATCATCATTAATTAATTACCAATTAGTTAATGATTAACCTCTAATTTATTATCTTAATTAATCAATCTTGATCAATTATACTTTAATTAATTCCACAAAATTAATTACCCTAAACCAATACAGTAATTACCCTTTAATTACTTCATTAATTAATTAACTATAATTAATTACATTTAACCTTAATTAATCACAATTAATTAATTATACTAAATCATTTATTATTGATTAATTATTTTTAATTAATCAATCTTAATCACATCATTAATTATATTAATTAACGACTCTTAATTAATTTCTTCATTAAATTAATTACTTTCAGTAATTAATCTCACTTAATCCATAATTATTAATCACCTTTGATTAATGTCATTCTGTAATTAACTACTCTTAATTACTTATCAAATTAATTATTCCTTAATTATTTCTTTAATTAATCACTTGATTAATTATACAAAATAATTTAATCCAAATTATTTTCACAATTCCATCATTATCCATTGATTTCATCAAGTAATTATCCTTAATTACTTCATTAATTACATTAAGTAATTATTATCAAATCTCATGTTTAGAATTAATTAAACTTAATTAAATAAATTTCACAATTTATTAACATTAATTAATTAATTTAATTAAATATTGAAATTTAATCATATTAATTAATTACTAAATAAACTTTAGTTAAAGACCATCATTAACTATTATTTATTCTTTAATTACTTCTTAATTAATTCTAATTTAAATTAATCCCAATTATTAATTAAATAGATTAAATAAATAAGTTACTTCTTCATTATCTTATTTATTTAATTATTTAATATCTTAATAATTTAAGATAAACCATTCCTTATTAATAGTTATATAAGTATCCAGTGTTCTTAGAATATTGCAATTTAAAGTTTAAATTCAAATTCCATTTTTGAATCTAAATTTCAAAAATGATATTTATTAAAGCATTATCCAACTTAAATTCATTTATATTTCTTTTTAGAATAAATATAAATAACATTTAAAACTTATGATTAAAACTTATATAAGATAAGTCTTAATATACTTAATTTAATTAAAAACTAAGTTTAAAATACATTATTATTTCAAAAGGGAAATCAAGTTTAAAAATATTTGTTTGAAAACAATTTACTCCTAATTAAAACAATTTAAATTTAAACTTGTTTGAAAAACATTCAAAAAATTTAACTTATTTAAATATCATATTTTAAATTCAATATACTTGAAACCATTCTTTATTTAAATTGTTTTGAATTTAAACTTGAATTTACTCTTGCTTTACACCTTGATTTTAAACTCCTTATTTAAAAATACAAATTCATTTTAACAACTTGAAGATTTAAAAATCCTTAAGAAATCTGGACTTAGATTTGAATTTAAACTGCTAATTAAAAATTAGCTTTCAACTTTAAAATGAAATTTAAAATTCCCAGAAAACTGTCAATTTCCTATTTTTTTAAAAACTGAAAACCTCTTTTAAATTTTTAAAACCTATAAGATTCAAAATCATTTGAATCTATAATACAACTGGCTTTAAACCTAACTCAGATTTAAAACTTAACTTCACTTAAACTTTTGATTTAATTTTCAAAACAGCAAACAGTTTTCTACAGGAAACTGTAATATTACAGTTACCCGAGCCCACCTCAAAATGCTTCGAGTCAGACAGGCCATTTCTTCGAGCAAAATAAAAAAAATACCCGAGTTACACTTCGAGTTCAAACGCTCCTATACCCAGAAATCAACAGGCTCAAAGATTTTGCACGGTGCACGTGCACCGTGCCTCCGACCATCACCATCCACCCCCGGTGACTTCTCACATCAACGATCAAACCCTCAAACCATTACGAACATCACAATGCTCATTTGCAACTCGAATTTGAATTCGAGTTCAAATTCCAAAACCTGGAAACAAAAGACCAAAACCACCCAAACCTGTCATCGCTTCCCCCACGGCGTTCCGACCACCAGAGATCCAATCACTCCGGCTATGTCTTCACTCACGATCAAACATCCCTCTGCCAAATTCCCGTTCAACTCGAACTTACCTACATGGAGTACATGACAAAACAATTTACCTAGTTTAAACTAGGGCTACAGACAAAGATCCCTCGCCACGGCCTCCATGGTAATCTACTTCACCATCACATATTTTTCCAAGCTTCAATGGTTCCTCCTCCATCCACTAGAAGAAACCCGTCCCTTCCAATCTCATAGATTGCCAGAAATTCCCAAATTTCCATTTTCTGTTCGTCCCTTAACTGCTCCCTCAATTCAAGTTTAAAAATTGTGATTTAAATGTTAAAAATCATGATTTTGTTTGTGTATGCATGTCATAAAACTGAATTTATAAATCTCACAGATTGAAATTTTATGTTTTTAGAGCATGCTCTGATGTTTATGATATACAGAGCTACTCAAGTCCTTAATTTAATTAAATCAAGTTTTTAAACTTTAATCAACAACTTGTTTATAAAACAAGTCCTAACTATATTTGTTTACAAAGAGGATTGCATTCAAATCAAAAACATGAATCATAAAATATTTAACAGAGTAAATTCTGTTAAAAACAGAAGCATATAGCTTACACATATGTATACACAGCAAGTTCACACAAACATGTTCATTCCATCATCACAGGCATGCAACCAGAAATTATACTAATTTTTTTTTTTAATTTGAACAAGATTTTAAACTTTGATTCCTGATTCTACAACACATCTGTGATCCTTGAAAACACTAACATGTATTGTAATATGTGATAATGGTGTTTAAACAGATTCTTGCAGCTGGGAAGGAAAATACAGAGACATTCATGATCAAGTCACTCAAACACTTCTACAGAAAAACAACTGATGCAAGTGCATAAATCATTCATACTGAAACAAGAAAATCCACAAGCAACTTCTAAAATGTTTAAACTTCATTAATTAAAATGTTACTCACTTTTTCTTGATGTGCAGAGCAACAATTTGAAAAACAGGTTGGTGAAAAGCTTCAGGAAAACTTTGAATCTCTAGAAGCTGAAATCCATTTGCTTGAATTAAACTTTATACTTGAAATTGAAGTTGCTATGGAGTTTAAAGTGGCATGCAGGCTTCTTTTGAACTGCAGTTGTCTGCATCCCAGATGTTTAACAGATGCATGCATTCCAGATTTTTAAATAAATGCAGGTTTGTGAAGTAGATTTGAAAATGGTTTCAGGAATTTTGTTGTTGAAATGGAAGTGTTTGTTATATTTTTTCTTAAGTTGTTTATCTTCAGATTTCTTTATTTTTGGAAGAAGAAAATTTGATGAGGGAAGAAATTTTTTTATATAACTGAAATTATTCAAAAATAAAAACAAAAGAAAATGATAAATTAAGTTTTTGACACTTGTTTCACAATGCAACACTTGTCAAGTAAGTATATTTATTAATTAACACATGCTCATTTAATTTGTAAGTTGTTTACATTTGTCACAAGTATTAATTAGTTATAATTAAATGTTAGTTAGTATTTTGTTAAATGTTAACATAGTATAAATGCAAGCTTGTATTAGTTAATCATGTATTTATTTACATGTACAAAAATTTTTAAATGAATAAATATTAAACTTATACAAATGATTCAAAATCAAAATAAAATAAAAACAATTATACTTTAGATTTTAAAAGTTTTGAGTTCAGGTTCAAATTAAAATTTTGAAATCCAATGTATCTACAAATACAACTACAAATTTGAATTTTGAAAAACAATAATTTTTGTTTAAAAATTTATTCACTAAAACAAGTATTATTATATTTTTAGAAATAACAATATTAAATAACCATAAATAACTATTAAAAGGAGTTATCTTCTTATTAATAATTATTTATTTTCTCACATTATATTTTAAAGAAACTCAAAATAACCTTATCGTTATTTATTTAAATTTAAACTTGAGCTAAAACATATTTTAAATTAGTTCAATATTTATCTCATGTATTTAAAACCATATTTATTGATTAAATAGCTTTTAAAAAGTTTAACTTTTAAATAAAATCATAATTTCCAATTTTACTAAAGATATAAATTTATAGAAAACAGGTTTCATTTAAAACAATACCTATTTACAATATACACAATATTCTATATATATTATAAATATAAAACAGTTTATCTAATTTAAAAAGATAAAATCTATCAATTTACTATTTATTTTATTGAATTATTAAATTAATTCAAATCTTATTACAAAGATTATCAAATCAATTTAATTTTTAATTCAGATTATTAAATTGATATTGTCAGAAATTACGGGTCATCACATTAATGATCTTTCTACATTAAACGTAGAGGATTATTCAGCAATTTAATGGTCTATAAAGTGCAATTGTAGGAAAAACGTGATTTAGCATAGGAAATATCTTTAGCCGCATTCAAGGGTGAAGTGGATGGATATGCAATTGATGACGAGATGGTGATATTCACCCAGGTCAAGAAATTTTTAAAGAACACTTAGTTCAAAAAAAGCAGTGGTTCAAAAAATGGAGATGCTTTGAGTGCAGTATACTCGAATTTATTATAAAAGACTGTCCAAACTAAATAGGGAAGTGCAACTCTGTCAAAGAACCAATATTTTTCAAAAAGAATAAGCCGTTGAATGTTACCTGTGATTAGTCAGGGTCATCGAATGAAAGTGACAGTGATAATAAATAGGTAATATATGTTATGCAACATTAGATAAAGAGGTATCTTTACATTTACAATCTAATATCGATTTACCAAACAACCATCTACTTAAGGTTAATGAAATTCTTTATAGAGAGCTTAGAAAGTAGAATTTGTCATATAAGGAGACTCTAACGTCCAATAGGATGGAAGTAGAAGTAGATATTTTAAAGGAAGAGAAAGTTGTTATGTCTCACATGATGGAAAATGAAATGGGCGATTTGGAAATGGAATAGTTCTACATCGCTAAATATTTTGGAGATATGGTGTATAAATATAAGTTAATTTGCACATAACATAGGAGATTCCATTTTCACACTAGTTTGTACCAACTCATATGCGTATGCCACGTGTAGAGGACGAGGGAGATTGGTCCAACCGTCAAAACTTTACATGGCATCGGAGCTTAAAGATACAAATTAGACCATGCAGACTAAAAACATTATTCTCAAAATACTCGAAGGGAATGTGAGTAAAGGTAGAGATTGTTAGGGACGTTTCGCATGATGGAAATGTTAAATTTGGATGATTTAAATCTATTTCAAATTTATTAAGGAGAAGATATTAATTGGTTCCTGTAATTCGTCAAATATAGGAAACAAATTGGAAAGAGAATCAATTAATATCATAATAGATATTAGTTGATTTAAAGAATCAATCAGATAGAGATATATGTGGAAACAAACAAAAATATGCTAGATTGGTGTTGAAATCAAATCTAGTAAATCCGAAAATAGTTCATCTTTATCTCCAAGGAAATCTTCATTCTTTCTCCTACAAATATGAAGACTTCTGTTCATCTTTCATCATCACAAGACAACAAAGGAAGTTCTTCACAAAATATCTTCAATAAGATCTCTATTTCTATATCTATTGTAGAGTCAGAAATTTATATTGAGTGGTTTTTTTTCTCATATTTTACTCCCTCTTCAAGTGAAGAAGTAACAAAGGTTGTTGGGTCCGAGGATGTAGGCATAGTCAAACCTCGTTATATCGGTGTGTTCTTTCTTTTTCTATCATCTATCTATAATTTGTGCTCTTTAATTTTTATTTTTATTCTCTTTGTTGGATTGGAATTATTGAGATTGTCAATAGACTAGATCATTGGGTGTTCTACTTCCGCTGCCCAAAACTCTAATTTTTCACTACAGTTTGTTATCGGAGCTTGTTGTTCTATTTTAAGACTATTTCAGCTATGTTTAATTCTACAAAGAATAGCACTGGTAGAAGCTCTACAAATTATGAAGTCTCTAGATTTGATGGATAGGGAGATTTTGGCATATGGAAGATGAAGATGGAAGTGGCGTTGAAGAACGAGAGGACTTTTAAAGTTGTCTCAGATGCAGACAAATTGAAGAAATTAGCACCTGAAGAGATTGAGGAATTGAAAGAGGATGCTCTTACTACCATCCAACTTAGCCTTTCCGATGAAATATTTAGAGAGTTTTTTGATATAAAAACAGCTAAGGAATTATGGGATGCTCTTCAGAAAAAGTTCTACGACAACTCTCTCAACAACCGCGTTATCCTACATCAACAACTTTACTCGTTCAAGATGAAGCCTGGAACCGATGTATTAGCCCACGTGGATGCCCTAAACACACTTATTACGAATCTTCGAGCAACTAAAGTAAAAATTAAGGATGAAGCGCAAGTTATCATTCTTTTATGTCCTTTGCCTGTGGAGTATTACACTTTTGTTAACTCTATGATCTATGGGCGCTTTTCTACTTTCTTGGACGATGTGAAGACAAATTTGCATAACGAGATGTTGAGGGCAAAGTTAGCAAACGTGAGCATGGAGAATGATTATAAAGGCTTTATTTCATAAAGGTGAAGAAGTAAGAGTACCAAATATGGTGGATATAGAGCCAAGCCATGGTCTCAGTCAAGGGGAGCTCCAAAAGGAGCTTGTCATTATTGTAGAAGACCTGGACATTATATTGTAACTTGCCCCAAGTTGGAGAATAAAAAAATCCGTTGCCCAAAAGGCTTCAACTACTACAGCGGAAACATCATATTCGGAGAGTGATCCTGGCATTTTACAGCTTCTGCCTCTTCTATGAAGAGTACTATGTAGATTACTGACTCAGGAGCATCCTGTCTTATGACACATGATAAACACTCTTTTTCGATTATTGTCAATTTTAAGGAGGAGAGGTTCTCATAGGAAATAATTATACTTGTCACATAATTATTATTGGAGCGGTGAAGATCAGAATGTTTGATGGTGTTTTTCGTACTTTTGTGGTGTCAGGCATGTACTTGATATGAGGCATAGTTTGATCTCCTTTGGAGGATTGTGCAACCTTTTCATGAAGTGCGTAATAGAAAAAGATTCATTAAAAATTACAAATGGCTTATTGATAGTGACGAAAGGGGTAAAAGCTAGAAACCTATATTTGTTGAAGGGTACTATTGTTGTTGCGGAGTCTTCTTCGGTTGTTCATTCCGTTGATTCTGATTCTTTCGATATAATGCCTCTGGATTTTAATTAACATTATTTGGTATATTTAATTGGATAAATTAAATACAATAATGTGAATAATTAGGGAGATGAGATTAATAAATCCAATAGCCGTGTTTTAATTTAACCAAAATAAGACTTAACTAAATTAAGAAGGGGGAATTTTCTAAGGGGTAAACTTGGAAACTATGCTACATTTTTTAGTATACATATCTTTCTCCACTTTAATAATTCACTCTCTCAATCATAAATCCTCACCAACTTTCGGCCAGCCATTAAAAGCTCCAAGAAGAGCAAAAAATTAAATTAAAAGCTAAGAAATTAAAGCTAGGAAATTATCTCATTCTCTAATCAACTAATCTAGGTGAATAATCATGTTTACCATCTCATTTTCTATGTTTGGATCGGTTATGGGTTATACCCAATTCATGTTTATGATTTTGGTTAGGGTATAACCATTTAAACCTTTGTTTGGATAAGACTTACGTGTTTTAAAATGTCAATGGGCTAATTAACATGTTTTATTCAGTTTTGGTTAAATTTTGAGTTTCTTTGATCATCGTATGTTTTGAAATTTTAATATATTGAAGTATATGATTTATTATATTTTTGGTGATTTTTGAGGATTTTTCCTTAGTGGTTAACTAAGGTAATTAAATTAATTAAGCCTAAGGGCTAAACTGTAATATTGCTTCCGCCTTGGTCAAAGCCGGAGGGAAAATTGCTTTCAAAAAATGATTTGGGTAAGAAGTATAGTGTTTTAAGAAAAATATTGACTCCGACATACTTTTTACTATTCGAAATCATAAGTGGAAAACCCTTGACCGATCACAATAAGACAAGCACGATAAAAATTCACATTAGTAGGCCCAGATGTTCCCTCTGACTCCAAAAGCTGCTTTTATCCCTTCGCTTAAGTCGAAGGGTAGGCATGGTGATGAAGGGAAGAGGGGCGAAGGGTGGTGAGCTTCTTCCTTTTCTTTCAAATAGAAATAAAACTTACTTTCAACTAAGATGAAAGGGGATGCTTAAATTTTTATAAAAAGACTACGTTTTATATACTCAAGGAGGGGTCACGATGGGGGCCTTAAAAGCTAAAACCTTCAAGAGCTAATGTTTAAATGCTTTCCACAAAGATTTTTATACCCTTCGACAAAGTCAAAGGGAAAGGAGGAGGAAAATCCCAACCTTTCCATTGTTTTAAAAGTATAAGTTTTAATACCTTTCGACAAAGTCGAAGGGTAAACTTTCCGACAAGGTTCGGAAGTATACTTTCGAAGGGTTGGTTACAACACCAACACATCATTGTTTTTGAATGATTTCGAAAGGTTCGATTTCGGAAGGTTTTCATTTTGAATTATTTGATTTTGAAAACTTTTGATGGGGTTACCTTCAATGATTGCGAAAGGTTTTGAGTTTAATTGCTTTTGAAAGTTTTATAAATGATTTTATAAGGGGGATACACCAGGCTTTCGACAAGGTCGAAAGATATGATTTAGTTATGCTTTCAAAAGAAAGGTTTTCAAAGGGGCTAACTTTGGATGTTTATTTGCATTCGAATCGGACTTCATTCGAAGGGTTTTGAAGGGCTGTTTTTAGCCTTTTTTCTTAAGTAAAACTTTGCTAAGTCGAAGAGGATAGTTTAAAGGGTTACATCATAAAATATTGATCATTATTTGAATATATAAAGGGGATCCTCAAATAAAATGAATTTTAATAAACCTTGGGGACACTGAGGTGGGTTTATTGTTTTCGATACATAATTTGGGGTTACAAATAGAAATATGCTTTCGAAAATATACATTGGGGCTATCAATGTGTTTTTATTTAATTCAACCTAATTGCGGCTACCAAAGGGAATAGGTTAAATAGGTGGTATACCTGGGGAAAATGATTAATCATGGGGATCATGAATTTTTATAAATAATCATGGGAATCATGATATTTTAATTGGCCAAGTGATGGGTTGTTGGTTAACCTAGGAAAACCATGGAATGATTTCTAAAGTAAAGAATGTTTTGCCATAGGGGATTAGCCTCGGGATTTGGCACCCAAGAGTTCATAGTCATCCTAGGAAAACAATGGAGGGTGCGGTGGGTAGCCTGCACCATTTTTTATAAATCAATTTACTATGGATAATCTGCTTCTATTTTAAAGGGATTTGGGGACAGACAGTCCTATTAAAGTTTTGACGGATAGTCATTTTAAAGATTTGATGGAAAATCTAATATATTGCTTTTAAATGGGATATCTAATAAATGGGTGGATGGGATATCCAATGTATATGATTTATGGCTTTATTTCATATTATGTTAAGACTAATCATTTTGGGTGCATGGGCATAGTAGATGATTTGAATGTTTTGTTTTGGATACTAGTGAGGGGAAAACTTATTCCACTAAGCAGCATGGTCTCACTAGCTATCCATTTATGATAAGGGATTATTCATACCAGACTTATTGTCTGACTTGAAGTTTATGATTCTCCACAAACTCTCGGGTGCTCAAAATTGATTTGAGTATGAGAGTGGGCGACAATCATGTTTTTGGACGAATAAGCTTCCTGAGATATGCAGGAGGCGGTGTTAGCTATATACGAGCTACTTTTTTATTCCACTGTGATGTACTGAGAACTGTAGAGTTAATATTTATTAGTTCTCTGGTCATTATGAGGGGACATCTTCATATGTCGCTCTTATTGTGTTTCGTACATGTATATTGATCTGAGCGTGTTTAACGTCTGGGATTATGTAATTAAATCTTAAATTGAAATTCATAAGAAATGAGAAATTATGTTTTTTTAAAGTTTAAATTTTTTCATATTCTTGTGTTCTAGTGTATCAATATTAACTATGCCACATTCGGCCGTCAAGAAATGACAACTACGGATGACTGCAGCATTAGTAGCGGTTAGTTTTGGACCTCAGTAGGCGGGACGTTACAAGTTGCTATCAAAGCATGGTTTATGTACTTAAAAGAAATTTAAACCTTAAAATATTTTTGAAGCCTAATCTAATGAATCTAAAATATGGCTAGGCTTGGGCAAGCGTTATAGTAACATATGTGTACTTTGCTATAAATACCTGAGTATACATTCCCAACTTTTTTAGACCATCTTCTGTATCTTACCAAGATTGGATTTCAAGTATTAGGGAAGTAAGATATGGAGGCAGGAGATGGAAGAGTGAATCAAGGTGGGAGATGCACTACAACACGTGGAAATGTTCGACCCAATACTAGGAGCAACCAAGGTGGACAGACAAATGCAGACCCAAATGAAATTGCTAAGTTGGTGCTGAGATGTCACTGGTTGATATGAGGATAATGTATCAGTTCTTCATGAATATGATGCAAGCTGGAGCAGCTGCAGGAGTAATTGTAGGGAATGCTGGAGGAGCTAATTCGGTGGCCCTAATTGGCAATAATTATGCCAAGCTGAGTAGGGATTATGCTAGTCTTAGTGGAAAGCCTTTTTAGGAACTAAGGATGCAGTAAGAGTGGAGAACTAGCTATTGTATTGTGAGAAGATATTTGCAGATCTTGGCTTGATAGATATGCAGAAGAGAAGACTTTCTTCAAGGAAATTGCTGGAAGCAGCCTTGTTTCGGTGGAACGGAGTTACCACGGGAGAGCTAAAGGAAGACCTGACTTGGGCTGAATTTCAAAGGAGGGTCTAAGAAAGATTTCTATCAGAGGTTGCCAAGTCATCATTGCTAAGGAAGTTTGCAAATTTAGTCTAGGGGATAAATCGGTGATTGAGTATGCTATTGAGTTTGATGAGTTGTCTCGTTATGGATATGTACTGTGGATACTGTCATTCCTCCAAATTATAAGTTTATCAAGGGGTTGAATCCCAAGATCGCTAAAGAAACCATGCCAAATCTCCGAGATCCATGTCATAATGTTGTTGAGATGGTTATTCGGAATGAAGAGATGCTTTCTACTTTTGGAAAAGGGAAACACTACTACAAAACAGGCCATTTGCATCGGTTGTTTACCCCCCTTTTGCATCAGTTCAACATCCGATGCATATGTAACCGATGCAAGGGGCTTAACAGTTTTGCACCAGTTCTAAAACAGATGCAAAAAGGTCCTTTTTGCATCGGTTGTTACTAACAACTGATGCAAAATACGATTGCAATAAAGGAAAATGTTGCATCGGTTGTAATGAAAACCGATGCAACAAAGGAACTTGTTGCATAGGTTGTTGTTGGAAACCGATGCAACATCTGTCACAAAACTCATTTTCTATTCAAAACTAACAAATACATTTTAGTTTCTTTTTCAATAGCATTTGCATTTGCTATATTTAAAAAAATACACAATTCAAAAAGAATTTTTTTTCATTTCATTTCAAATTGCATTTACATATCATTTGCACTTTCTTCTTTTGTTTACATTGCGTTCAAAATTAAAAAAAAAACTGCTTTATGTTCATTTCTACTTCTCTGTTCCTTTAATTCACTTCAATCCTCTCTGCCTTTTCAATACCTCATTTCACCATCTCACTTCTGCTCTTCCTACCACAACATCTGACCACATACCATCAATTTGCCATCATTCTGCATTGCAACGTCAATCCACCTCTGTTGCACCACTCATTCCATCAACTGTTTCAACCAACTCAACATCCATCAAAATAGCAACATTCCCCTTCCACTGACCAAAGCAGTACCATATTTCACTGCCTTGCCATCATATACCATTCCCCTTCTCCTTGAACAAACATGACCACTCAAACATAACTCCTTCCCACCACACCATACTTCCTCTTACATGACAGTTCTGTGCACATCAAACCAGTGACACACTCCACTACCTAGAGCGATACAACCGTCTCCACCACCTGATCATTCAACTTGCTTTCGCACGACAACTACTTTTCTTCCTATCCATTACCAAGCACCATATCACTATCACCAGCAACTCATAGCCACAGAAACCCAGATCATACTTCTGCAACCCATCATCGTCTCCTCAAACCACTGTTACCCCCTTAAACCCTGCAGACCTCTCTATAAACAACCCAAAGTCTTCACCTCTACATCACTTACACTACTGCTGTTGCTATTTCCAGCCACCAAGCAATAGACACTTCAAGACTGGTAGATATAACACCTAGAGTGTAATAATTCAACACCGCAATCTTTTCAATAATGTCAAATATTTCTAAAACAATAGCGGGCATCTTTTGATTTTTAGAAACAAACTATATGATATGTATATAAATCAATCATATTAATACATGATGCACATCTTATACATGAAACACTTTGATAAAACCTTAATATGTCCAAGCCATTCTCAGTTTTGTCTCGAATGAGCCTATCTTATGAACTTACATACATCGGGTTTTCTCCCATCCTTGATTTATTAACAATCTGAAAACATAAAATAAAATGTATCAACATATTTAGATAAGTGTTGTGACTTAGTTCATTGTTTGATCAAACTCATACTTACCAGGAACAAAGTTAATCTTTGGTTTTTCTCCCAACAGCCACAAAATCAAAATGGCTTGCTCAACTGAAGAATTGATGGTTGGTCAATGATCGGTTCCAACAAAATCATTACCAAAAGACGATATCATCTAAAAAAAATTGGCCATAAAAAAAGAAAAACATCATTTGAAAATTACTATTAGCAATCTAAAAGGTGTAGCCAAAGTTGTCTAATTTTGTAAAAAAATGAACTTAGGAAAGTTTACTGTGCAGCATGTCAATTATAATCTAATCAATATAAACTCTCGGTCTTTTGTAAACTACAGTAATGGAGTTGAAGGTAATGGCTTCTTAAAAATTCTGAAAATCAAATTCTCCCTTATCGAACGGGAAGATAGATAAACGAACTCCCCACAAAAAAAACAAACATAACAGGAATATTAGAAAGCTTACCTTAATAACCACTGTTTACTTGCAGCTTCAGTCAACAGAACGTGAGACTTTGGATGATATCCAATTGATACCTTTGAGAATCATCACTGCACTATAACAGTTTATCCATACTTCACCACACCATCATCTATTCAACCATCCTCCTCAATTCCAATCACCATACAACCATAATTCTACTATCCTACTCCATACATATTACTGCTCTGAACAACAACTTCTGCCTCAAAGTTTAACTGAAGCACTTCAACCATCCTCTAATTGACATCTTCCCAAAATCGAACTCTGCAACATCTCCACGGACCACCGAAAACTTCACATAGCATAATTGGTGGAGAGGCAGATGAAAAGTGGAGATGAAAGGTCATTGTTTGGACAGAGTTGGTGACTGGTAGGAGGGTGGTTGCAGTGAGGTTTGATGGCACTTGCAATGATAGTACACACAATTGTAGGTTTGTTGCTATCAAATGTAACGTTGAAATGGTGAAGGAACTGATGACAGATGTTATACAGAGCAGATGGTGGACTGAGCAGTAAGAAGTACACTGTAATATTGGCACTGATATTATGCCTGAATCAATAAGAATGTTGATATCGGCACTGTGATATTTGCACTGATATCGGCACTGTGATACGAATGGTAGGCAGGGAGGAGGAATTGGTGTTTTAAGTGGTTGATGGAATTAGATTGGTAAGTTTGTGACACAGTGACGTTTAATTGGCCGAAGTGACGTATGTCAGGCGGTGTGTGGTGAAATGTTGTTCTCAGTTGAGATATGAAGTTGATGGTCTGTATGGCTTGCGCGATGGACAATATGGCGGAGGACTATCTGTTATGGAGGACAGAGGAAGTGAATGTGGGTATTTGGTGGTGCAACAGTGGCTATGTGAAGATGGTAGAAGTGAAGAAGACAGCCTTGACTCCACGAAAACTTCGAAAACGAAAACTCCTCCAGCACACCACGACAATCGACCTAGAACAACCAGCAATCGAATACAATCACCTTCACAACCTCCACAATTGCCACTTCATACTTTACAGCCATACCTACAAAGTAACACCTGAAACAAATACAAAGAAGATAAAATAAGCATTTAACAACCCGACCGTTAAAACAATCCAACTTGCATCTATCTTCCTAGGGCATTGACATAAAATTTAGATAACATTTGACCCAAACTCTAAAGCCCAGTCAAAAACTACTTCCGTAATTTTAGGTACAAAGCACGATTTGAACGTAACATGATTATTGAAACCGCCTTTGCGAAACCGCCATAGCACGGGAAATGCGTTTTCCAATTCATAGTTACATGTAGTTCTTCTTCTCGATGTTACGCGATTGCAATTTCCATAATTGATTCTCCTCAAAGAGGTTATAGACCATCCGCGTTTGTATTCACCACAAGCTTTCTCAGTAACTCCACCTCACCTACCCTGTTAAACCTGCATCTCCCATCGTATTTTATCATTTTAGATTTGGAACTGTTAACTAGAAATAACCCTCTTTCGCATACTCTTTGGTCATGAAACCGCAGCCTAAAATTAGAAACAACTCCAACAGTGGCAGCGCAAGTTCAAGGCGACACATTTTTGTTGCTAACTCTATATCGACTGCAGATTAAAATTTAAGTGAACATCAAAATTCATCCATAATCGGTCCGCAACAACTCTCCAGATCGTCATTACAGTTGCATATCGAAGAGGAGAAATTTAAGGGACTGCTGCGAATTGTATATGAGAAATTAGAGGAGAAAGATAGAGAGACGTATCCAAGTTTAGCGATTAGGCCATTGTTTTATTTGAGTTTGAATTAATATGGAAGGTGGAGATAAAAAGGATCTGAAATTATTTGGCTACGGAATGAAAATTTGATGGAGAAATGAAAATTTGAGAACAAAAATTTCAGCGGCGAACAAAAATAATTTGGCGGCAACCAAAATTTAACTTAGTTACATCGGTTGAATTTAAAACCGATGCGACTAAAACTATTTGCACGTACCAATTGCATCAGTTGTTGGTGACAACTGGTGCAAATTTGATTTTTTACTACCTATTGTTTTTCACGTACTAATTGCATTGGTTATTAAGATAGAACTGATGCAAATAGTTTTATTTGCATCATTTTTTACTTCAACTGATGCAAATGAGGCGAAGCAATATGCACTTTTTGTACTAGTGAAACCAATTGAAGTTCAGAATTTTAAGGGTAAGAAGTGGAAGTTCTTCAAAAAGAAAGGTGCCCAGTTGGGGGCAACAGCTAAGAAGAGCAAGGTTGATATTGTTTGTTACAAGTGTGACAAGAAGGGGCACTATGCTGATGAGTGTTGCTCGGGTGATGGAAAAGCAGTTGCAGTAAGACCGAATGTGAAGTGCTACAACTATGGCCAGATGGGGTATTCAAGGACAAGTGTCTCGAAGCTGCTAACGCTAGAAAGGGAAAATTCTTTGCTTTGGAACCATCATCCTCTAGACCAATGGCTATTGATAAAGGAAAAACTATGATAGAAGGTATGCGCATGATTCATAGTCCTCCGGTTAGGATACTATTTGATACCGGTGCATCGCACTCATTTATATCTCAGTATTTGGTAGATTGCTTATGCCTGGAACCTTTATACCTTATAACTCCTTTAAGGGTTGCGAATCCTATAGGAGGGTATACAACTCTAGAAACGAGATATGACCTGTTATAACTTGATTTTTTAGGTCATATGTTTGCATGCAGTCTATATGTTTTTGCTTTCATGAGTTTCGAGAACATATTCGGTATGGATTGGTTAGACAGATATGATGCTAGGATATTTTTCCATGAGGGGGAAATATCATTGAGCTACCCTAATAGTAGTAACCTAGTCATTTACTCGGTAAGGAGTTCAAATGGAAATGCTTATGCCATATTGGGTGCTGTGGGAATGGAAGTTGAGTTGAAGCAGGTTTATGTAGCAAGAGAGTATGCGGACGTGTTTGAACCAGTTTCAGATTTGCCACCGAAAAGAGCGATCGAGTTTTGGATAGACCTCATGCTGGGAACTAAACCCGTAAGTAGACGACCTAGCAGGATGTCACCGACAGAGATGAAGAATTAAAGGTGCAGCTAGTGGAATTGGAAGGAAAGAATTTCATCCAGCCAAGCAGTTTGCCTTAGGGAACGGCCACGGTATTCATGAAAAAGCCAGATGGGTCATTAAGAATATGTATCGACTATCGTATGCTGAATAAGAGGATGATCAAGAATAGGTATCCTTTACTGCGAATCGACGATTTATTCGATCAGTTGAGTGGAGCCAAAGTGTTTTCCCAATTGGATTTGGCGACAAATTTCCAACAGCTAAGAGTGGCAGACGACGGTATTCCTTTGACGGTGTTTAGGACCAGGTATGTGTCTTACGAATGGTTGGTTATGCCATTCGGGCTTATTAATGCTGCCAGCTTTCTTTGTGGATTTCAAGAACCATGTTTTCCGAGAGTACTTGGATATGTTCGTGTTGGTTTTTATTGATGACATTTTGGTATGTTCTAAGAATGAGAAGGATCATGCGATTCATCTTAGAATAGTGTTGGAGAAGCTAAGGCAACATTAATTGAAAGAAGGAAGTGAAGTTCCATGGTCATGTAGTTTTCGAGGAAGGTTTAGCAGTTGATCCGGATAAGATTGAAGCTGTTAACAATTGGAAAGACAGGAGATGGTAAGTGACATTAGAAGATTTCTTGGACTTACAGGTTACTACCGAAGGTTCATTAAGGATATCTCGCGGATAGCGGCATCCTTGACTATGCTAACTAGGAATTGACGTAAAGTTTGTTTGGTCTGACAAATTTGAGGAGGCATTCCTTAAGTTGAAACATTTGTTACCTAATGCACCATTATTAGTAGTTCTAGATGGGAATCAAGGGTTGGTAGTTTACACCGATACATGTGGTACTGGGTTAGGTGTTGTGCTAATGCAGAATGGAAAGGTTATTTCCTATGCTTCTAGACAGCTTGGACCACATGAAGTGAGATACCATATTCATGATTTGGAGTTGGCAGCGGTAATCGTCATATTGAAGGTGTGGAGGCATCATCTTTTGGGAGAAAGGTTTGAACTATTTAAAGATCATAAGTCTCTACAATATTTATTCTCCCAGAAGGAGCTGAACATGAGATAGCAGAGATGGCGGGAGTTTGTTGCAGCTTATGATTTTAGCATCGATTATACATCGGGAAAAGGAAATAAGGTGGCGGATGCGCTTAGCAGGAAACATCATAATGTGGTGTTAGCTATGTTGGCGAAACGGAAAGACTTGGAAGCTCTGGCTATTTGCAATGTACAGTTGAGGTTGACTGCTGGATCTAGTCGAAATATCATTATGATGTCTTGTTTGGAAGTTCGACCAGTTCTGATCGAATGGATTGCTTCTAGGCAAAAAGAGGATCTAGTGTTAGCCGAGAGGATTAGAAGGTTAGAAGTTGGAACCGAGATTGATGATTTGAAGGGTTTTATTCTTGACCACATGGTTGGTTGAGAAAGAAGGAACGATTATGTGTTTCAGATATTGGAGACCTTAAAAAGGAAGTTCTTAGGGAATGCCATCGATCAAAGTTTATAATTCATCCTGGGGAAACCAAAATGTATCAAGATATGAAGAGAAGTTTCTTATGGAAAGGAATGAAGAGTGATATTGGCATATGGGTAAAATAATGCTTGAACTGTCACCAAGTAAAGCCGAACATCAGAAGCCAAGTGGTTTGCTTCAACCTTTAGATGTTCTAGTTTCTAAGTGGGACTCGATATCCATGGATTTTACTGACGGGTTACCAAGGTCAAATCGGGGTAATGAAAGTGTATGGATCATAGTGGATAGATTGACCAGAAGTGCCCACTTCATTCCAATAAGGTCAACCAGGACGAGGCCTTTTTTGGCTAAGTTGTTCATGAAGAACATCGCTAGACTGCATGGAATTCCTAGTAGTATCGTTAGTGATAGAGATGCTTTGTTTACTAGAGAGTTTTGGAAGAGTCTGCAGTGTGTGTTAGGCACTAAGCTCAAGATGAGTACTGCATATCATCCTCAGATGGATGGGAAGAAAAAGAGAGTCAACAAGGTATTGGAAGATCTATTGAGGGCTTGTGTGCTGGATTTTAGTGGTTCTTGGGAATATCACTTGCACGTAGTGAATTTTTCCTATAATAATAGTTATCAGACTACTATAGGAATGGTGCCTTTTGAAGCTTCATATGGAAGGCCATGCAAATCACCAGCACATTGGTTGGAGACCAGAGACAAATTGGTCCTTGGTCCAGATTTGGTGAGAGAGGCGACGGAAAAGATCGAGTTGATATGAAAAGAATGAAGGAAGCTCGGTCTAGAAAGAAGAATCACGTAGACAAAAGGCGTAAGGACATAGAGTTCTCGGTAGGAGATAGAGTTTTCATCAAGGTACCGCCGATGAAAGGTGTAGTTCGGTTTGCGAAGACCAGGAAGCTAGCACCGAGATATGTGTGACCATTTCCTATATCAGAGAGGATTGGGAGACTCGCATACCAAATAGATTTGTCGAGCAGCTTGGCCGGGGTCCATAATGTGTTTTATATTTCTCATCTTAGGAAGTATGTTCATAATCCAGAAACTATTATCACTCCAATGGCTCTGGAGGACTTAGTGATGGAACCAGATATGACTTTTGTGAGGCAACCAGTTCGTATTATGGCAAAATATGAAAAGAGGTTAAGAAACAAGACAGTTAGGTTGGTGAAAGTTCAATGGAGTGACAACGTGAAGGACTGTACTTGGGAGATAAAAGATAGGATTAGGGCTACTTTTCCTAGGCTGTTTTGGATGGTATGTTCTATATAGGGTTTATATAGAATTTGGCTTGTAGATTATACTAGCTTTGCTTGCATGGGCTATATGCTTTTTGTTGTGTCCTTACTTAAATTTCGGGGATGAAATTCTTTAAGAACGAGAATCTGTAATGCCCCAAAATTTTAATTCTCAATATTCGGGATATTTAATTGGATAAATTAAATATAATAATGTAAATAATTAGCAAGATGAGATTAATAAATCCAATGGTCGTGTCTAATGATGTACTAAAATAAGACTCAACTAAATTAAGAAGGAGGAATTACCTAAGGGGTAAACTTGGAAATTGGGCTACATTTCCTTGTATAAATCTCTTCTTCCACTTTAATAAATTTTCATCTCTCATTCATAACTCCTCATTAGCTTTTGGCCCACCATTAAAAGCTCCAGGAAGAGCAATAAATTAAAGAAAAAGCTAACGAATTAAAGCTAGAAAATTATCTCATTCTCCAATCAACTAATTAAGGTGAATAATCATGTTTATTATCTCATTTTCTTTGTTCGGATCAGTTATGGGTTATACCCAATTCATGTTTACGATTTTGGTTAGGATATAACAATTTAAACCTTTGTTTGGATAAGACTTAGGTGTTCTAAAATGTTAATGGGCTAATTAACACGTTTTATTCGGTTTTGGTTAAATTCCGAGTTGTTTTGATCGTCATATGCTTTGAAATTTAATATGTTGAAGTATATGATTTACAAGATTTTTGGTGATTTTTGGAAATTTTTCCTTAGTGGTTAACTAAGGTAATTAAATTAATTAAGCCTAAGGGCTAAACTGCAATATTACTTCTACCTTAGTCAAAGCCGGAGGGAAAATTGCCTTCAAAAATTGATTGGGGAGAAGAAGTATAGTGTTTTAAGAAAACAGTTGACATTGATATACTTTTTACTATTCGAAAGCAAAGATGGAAGCCCCTTGACCAATCATAATTAGACAAGCAAGATAAAACATCGCTGCAGTAAGCCCAGATGTTCCCTCCGACTCCAAAAGCCGCTTTTATCCCTTCGCTTAAGTTGAAGGGTAGGCACGGTGACGAATGGAACAGTGGCGAAGGGTCGGAGAGTTGCTTCCTTTGCGTTCAAATGGAAATAAAACTTGCTTTCAACTGAGATGAAGAGGGATCCTTTGATTCTATAAATTTTTATAAAAAGACTACGTTTTATATACTCAATGAGGGGCCACGAAGGGTATCTTCAAAAGGCAAAACCTTCAAGATCTAATGTTTTAAATGCTTTATAGAAAGATTTTTATACCCTTCGACAACGTCAAAGGGAAATGGGAAGGAAAATCCCAACCTTCCTACTGTTTTTAAAGTAAAAGTTTTAATGCCTTTCGACAAAATCAAAGGGTAAACCTTCCGACATGGTCAGAAGTAAACTCTCGAAAGGTGGTTTCTAGCACCAACACTTCATTGTTTTTGAATGGTTTCGAAAGGTATGATTTTGAAAGGTTTTGATTTTGAAAGGTTTGATTTTGAAAGATTTTGAAGGTGTTACCTTTAATGATTGCGAAAGGTTTTGAATTTCATTGCTTTCGAAAGGTTTATAAATGGTTTTATAAGGGGGATACACCAAGCTTTCGACAATGTTGAAAGGTATGATTTTGTGATGCTTTCAAAAGAAAGGTTTCTGAAGGGGCTAACTTTGGATGTTTATTTGCATTCGAATGGGACTTCACTCGAAGGTTTTTAAAGGGCTATTTTTAGCCCATTTTCTTAATTAAAACTTTGCTAAGTCTATGGGGTTACTTCGAAGGGTTACAACATAAAATACTTATCTTTGTTTGATATGTAAGGGGATACTTATATAAAATGAATGTTAATGAACCTTGGGGACACCTGGGGGATTTAATATTTTCGATACATAGTTTGGGATTACAAACAGAAATATGCTTTCGAAAATATACCTTTTGGCTATTAATGTGTTTTTGTTTAATTTAACCTAATTGGGGCTACCAAAGGGAATAGGTTAAACAGGTGGTATACCTGGAGAAAATAATCAATCATCGGGATCATGAATTTTTATAAATAATCATGGGGATCATGATATTTTAATTGGCCAAGTGACTGGTTCTTGGTCAACCTAGGAAAACCATGGAATGTGCGGTGACTAGATCACAATAAATTTCTAAAGTAAAGAATGTTTTGCTATAGGTGGTTAGCCTCGGGATTTGGCACCCAAGGGTTCATAGCCAGCCTAGAAAAACCATGGAGCGTGCGGTGGATAGCCCACACCATCTTTTATAAAACAATGTACGATGGATAATCTACATTTATTTTAATGGGATTTGAGATGGACATTCCTATTAAAGTATTGACAGATAGGCATTTTAAAATTTTTAGAGGGGAACTTTAATAAATTGATTTTAGATGGGAAATCTAATATATTGCTTTTAGATTGGATATTTAATAAATGGGTGGATATGATATCCAATGTATATGATTTATGGATTTATTTCATATTATGTTAAGACTAATCATTTTGGGTGCAGGGGCATAGTAAATGATTTGCATGTTTTGTTCTAGATACTGGTGAAGGGAAAACCTGTTTCGCTAAGCGGCGTGTTCTCACTAGCTATCCATTTATGGTAAGAGATGATGGAGGATTATTCATACCAAACTTATTGTATGACTCGAAGTTTTTGTTTCTCCATAAACCGTCGGGTACTCAAAATTAATTGGAATAGTCTAAGAGTGGCAGACTTTCAGATTTTTGAACGAATAAGCTTTCGAAGACGTGCATGAGGCAGTGTTAGCTATATAGGAGCTGTTTTGTGTATTCCACTGTGAGGTACTAAGAACTGTAAACTTCATATTTATTAGTTCTCTGATCATCATAAGGGGACATCTTCATATGTCACTCTTATAGTATTTTGTACATGTATATGTGATCTGAGCGTGGTTAACGTTTGAGATTATGTAATTAAATCTTAAATTGAAATTCATAAGAAATGATAAATTTTGTTTTGTTGAAGTTGATAATTTTTCATATTCTTGGGTTCCTGTGTATCAATATTAACTATACCACATTAGGTCGCCAAGAAATAACAACTACGGATGACTACAGCATCAGTAGTGGTTAGTTTTGGGACTCAGAAGGCGGGATGTTACAACCAAGTTGTGGCATTTTCGTATGGGACACACTAGAGATCGCAGTTTGGAAGTATTGAGAAATCGAGGATTGATTGACGGTGTTCATCATTCAAAACATGGCTTTGGTGAAGGATGCGTACTTGGAAAGCAAACGAAGGTTTCTTTTGGCATTGCAGAGCATAAGTCTAAAGATGTTTTCTAGTACGTTCACACTGATGTTTAGGGCCCTGCACCATGTCTATCTTTTGGAGGAGCAAAGTATTTTCTTGATGATTTTTATAGAAAGGTAAGGGTTTACTTTATGAAGTTCAAGGATGAAACTTTTAATAGGTTTCAAAGTTGGAAATCTCTTGTTTAGAAGTGGTCTGGAAAGAAAGTAAAGATTCTTCATTCGAATAATGGTGGTGAATTCAGTTCTCAACAATTCACCAAATTTTGTGAGTCTGAGGGAATCAAAAGGTACTACATCACAGCAGGCGACCCTCGGTCAAATGGAGTTGCAGGGAGTATGAATAGGACTTTGTTAGAAAGAAATCATTGCTTACGTCTGACTGCTAGATTAAATAAGAGATTTTGGGCAGAAGCATTATCTACGGTAGTTTTTTTCATCAACCATATATCTTCTACCGCCATAGGTACGAAGATTCCTAAAGAAGTATGGAAGGGAGATCCTGTTTCATATTCCTTTCTCATAGTGTGTGGTTGTCCATTTTATGTGCATGAGAGCAAAGGGAAGTTGGATCCAAGATCGCGCAAGTGTATTTTTCTTGGCTATAGGAGAGGAGTTAAGGGTTATGGTTGTGGTGTCCTACTACCCAGAAGATTATTATAGCAAGCACATTATATTTGATGAAAAGGCTATGTTGGAGGTGGACCCTTCTTCTTCGCTCAATGATGATGTTGAGAGGACAAATTCAATGTACTAGACACAAAGTAGATCATCAGACTTTTATACAAGTAAAAAGGTGTTTCCGATGACACCATGGTGGATGAGGAGAGGATTCTCAAGGTGGAGCTCAAATTCAAACTCGACCAATCAGAGAAAGGAAAATACCTAGATGGCTTGATGATTTTGTGGGGTTAAGTATTGAAGACATCGACTTCGATGACATGGCTGCCGATGCATTTAGCATATTCCATGATGAGCCTAGAGATTATGGAGATGCCATTAGTTCAGTTGATAGTTCCAGTTGGTTAGTAGCTATGGAGGAGGAAATTGAGTCTTTTCACAAAAACCGCACTTGGGATTTAGTGCCACTTCCTTCCGACAGGAGAGCAATTGGATGTAAGTGGATCTATGAGGTGAAAGATAGCGGCAATGGGAACATGAGGTATAAGGCGAGTATAGTGGCGAAGGGTTATGTTTAGAGGAAAAGTGTGGAGTTCCATGATATTTTTTCTTCCGTTGTCACACACACTTCCATTGGTATTCTTTTGGCAATGGTTGCCCACTTCAACATGGAGTTGGAACAATTAGATGTCAAGGCAGCATTCTTGCATGGTGATCTCGAGGAGGACATTTACCTAAAACAGCCAGAAGATTCATTGACAACAACAGGCCCAATCATGTTTGTAAGCTTAACAAACCTCTTTAGGTTTAAAACTATATGCTAGATAGTGGTATAATAAATTTGATATGTTTATGATCTCACATGGTTACTCTAGAAGCTTTAAGAACCAATGTGTCTATGTTAAGAAGTGTAATGAAGACATCATCTAGTTGTTGCTTTACGTTGATGATATGTTGAGAGTGTCTAAGAGCATGACTAGGATTTCAAAGTTGAAGATGGAACTCAGCAAGGAGTTTGATATGAAAGATTTGGGAAATGCACAGAGAATTTTAGGGATGGAGATTCAGAGTGATAGAAAGAAAAGAGTTTTGAGGCTAAATCAAACTCAGTAAATCAAGAAAGCCCATCTCGATTTGGCATGAAGAAAGCTAAACCTTTCACTACTCTATTAGGCTCTCAAGTTCAACTATCCTGAGATTTATGTCCTATATCAGATGAAGACAAAAAGGTATGGCTAATATCCCTTACTCTAATAAAATTGGAAGCCTTATGTATGTCATGGTAGGCATAAGCATGATTTAGCTCATGCGATTGGCGTTGTTAGCAGATACATGTCTAACCTAGGCAAGACTCATTGGCAAGCAGTAAAGTGGATTCTACGATATTTGAGAGGCATTTCTGATATTGGCTTGTTGTTTGGAGGTGGCGACATAACTTTAAGAGGTTATTGTGATTCAGATTATGCTGGGGATAAACATGTAGGAAATCGATTTTGGGATATGTTTATACACTTGGCATAGGCCCGATTTCTCGAAGATCCAAGCAATGGTTCGTTGTAGCTTTATCAACCACTGAGGCGGAGCTTATTTCTATTGTGGAAGCAATCAAGGAAGGATTATATTCATTGCAGCTTTTGGAGGATTTATCAATGTTGTAGAAGACAGTGGAGTTGTTTTTGGATAATTAAAGTGCTATTCATCTTGTCCAGAATCAAGCCTATAGCTCACAGACAAAGCACATCGATGTTAGGAGTTTCTTTCTCATGCTTGAAGAAGAGAGAAATAAGATAAAGCTATCAAAGATACACACAAAAGACAATCCAGCTGATATGTTGACAAAGGCGATTCCAAAGGACAAGTTCGAGTATTGCTGAAACTTGATTAGTATGGTACGAGATACATAGCGCAATGCAGCGCTGACCCAACAACAAATTTTGTTGATTATTGAATATATTTAAATCGAGGTGGAGTGTTAAATTTGGACGATTTAAATATATTCCAAATTTATTATGGAGAAGATATTAATTGATTCCCGTAATACGTCAAATATGGGAAACAAATTGGAAAGAGAATAAATTAATATCATAATTGATATTAATTGATTTAAGGAATCAATTAAATAAAGATATATGTGGAAATAAACACTAATATGCTAGATTTGTGTTGAAATCAAATCAAGTGAATTCGAAAACAGTTCATCCTTATCTCCAAGGAAATCTTCATTCTAGCTCCTATAAATATGAAGACTTCTGCTCATCTTTTATCATCACAAGACAACAAGAGGGTTCTCCACAAAATATCTTCAATAAGATCCCTATTTCTGTATCTATTGTAGGGTAAGAAATTTATATCGAGTGATTTGTTTTTCTTCTTATATTGTACTTCCTCTTGATGTGAAGAAGTAACAAAGGTTGTTGGGTCCGAGGACGTAGGCATAGCCGAACCTCATTATGTTGGTGTGTTCTTTCAATTTCTGTCTTCTATCTATAATTTGTGCTCTTAGATTTTTCTTTTTATTCACTTTACTGGATTGGAATTGTTGAAATTGTCGATAGACTAGATCATTGGATGTTCTGCTTCCGCTACCCAAAACTCCGATTTTTCACTACAGTTTGGTATTAGAGCTTGTTGCTCTGTTTGAAGACTATTTCATCTATGTCTAATTCTACAAAGAATAGCACCGGTACTCTGTTTGAAGACTATTTCATCTATGTCTAATTCTACAAAGAATAGCACTGGTAGAAGCTCTACCAGTTATGGAGTCTTCGGATTTGATGAAAATGGCGAGTTTGGCACACGGAAGCTGAAGATGGAAGCAATGTCGAAGAAAGAGATGACTTTTAAGGTTGTTTCAGATCTAGACAAATTGAAGAAATTAGCGCCTGAAGAGATTGAGGAATTGAAAGTGGATGCTCTTACTACCATCCAACTTAGCCTTTCTGATGAAATAATTATAGAGTTTTCTCATATGAAAACTGCTAATAAATTATGGGATGTTCTTCATAAAAAGTTCTACGAGAAGTCTCTCACCAACCGCATCATCCTACAGCAAAATTTTACTCTTTCAATATGAAGCCTCGAACTGATGTGTTAGCTCATGTGGATGCCCTAAACACACTTGTTATAAGTCTTTCAACAGTTGAAGTAAAAATTGATGATGAAGCGCAAGCTGTCGTTCTTTTTCGTTCTTTGCCTTTGGAATATAACACTTTTGTTAACTTTATGATCTACGCGCGGTCTTCTATTTTCTTGAAGGATGTGAAGACAAATTTGCATAATGAGATGTAAAGGGGACAGTTAGCAGACATGAGCATGGAGAATGATTCTGAAGGCTTTATTGCGTAAAGGCGAAGAAGTAAGAGTAGACCCAAATATGGTGAATATAGAGCCAAGCCAGGGTCTCGGTTAAGGGGCTCCAAAGGGAGTTCGTCATTATTGTAGAAGACCAAGAGGTTATGTTGCAAGTTGCCCCAAGCTGGAAAATAAAAACAATTCCGTTATCCAAAAGGCTTCAATTACCACAACGGAAACATTAGATTCAGAGATTGATCCTAGAATTTTTACAGCTTCTACCTCTTCGATGAAGAGTACCATATGAATTTTAGACTCTGGAGCATCCTATCATACAACACTTGATAGACACTCTTTTTCCACTTATCGTCAGTTTGATGGAGGAGAGGTTCTCATGGGAAATAATGCTACTTGTCATATGATTGGAATTGGAACGGTTAAGATCAAGATGTTTGATGGTGCTGTTTGTACTTTGTGTGATGTCAGACATGTACCTGATTTGAGTAGTAGTTTGATCTCCATTGAAGCATTGTGAAACCTTGGCTTGAAGTGTGTAATAGAAAAAGATTCATTGAAAATTACAAATGGCTTATTGATAATGATGAAAGGGGTGAAAGCTAGAAATCTATATTTGCTGATGGGTATCACTATTGCTATGGAGTCTTCTTCAGTTGTTCATTTCGTTGATTTCACTTCTACCAAATTGAGGCATTTTCGTATAGGACACATTGGAGAGTGCAGTTTGGAAGTATTGAGAAAGCGAGGTTTGATTGATGGTATTCATCATTCAAAACTTGGCTTTTGTGAAGGATGCGTACTTGGAAAGCAAACGAAGGTTTCTTTAGTCATTGCAGAGCATAACTCTAAAAATGTTTTAGAGTATGTTCACCCTGATGTTTGTGCCCGCAATAGATCTATCTTTTGGAGGATCCAGGTATTTTGTTTCATTTGTTGTTGATTTTTCTAGAAAGGTATGGCTTTACTTTATGAAGTACAAGGATGAAACTTTTAATATGTTTCAAAGTTGGAAATCTCTTGTTTAGAAGCAGTCCAGAAAGAAAGTAAAGATTGTTCATTCAGATAATGGTGGTGAATTCACTTCTCAACAATTCACCAAATTTTGTGAGTCTGAGGGAATCACAAGACCCTACACCACACCAAGCGATCCTCGGTCAAATGGAGTTGCGAAGATAATGAATTGGACTTTGTTAGAAAGAAATCTGCTTATGTCTGAATGCTAGATTAAAGAAGAGATTTTGGGCAAAAGCATTATCTATGGCAGTTTTTCACATCAACCATACATCTTCTACCACCATAGATATGAAGATTCTTGTAGAAGTATGGAAGGAAGATCCTGTTGCATATTCCTTTCTCAAAGTGTTTGGTTGTCCATCTTATGTGCATGAGAGCAAAGGGAAGTTGGATCCAAGATCGCGCAAGTGTATTTTCTTGGCTATAGGAGAAGAGTTAAGGGTTATAGGTTGTGGTCCTACCACCCAGAAGATTGTTACTAGCTGGCATGTTACATTTTATGAAAAGGCTATGTTGGAGGTGAACCCTTCTTCTTCACTTAATGATGATGTTGAGAGGACAAATTTAGAGTATCAGACACAAAGTAAATTATCAAATTTCCATACAAGTAAAATTGGAGTTTCTGATGACATCCTGGTTGATGAGGAGGGGGTAGAGGATCATAGATGGCTTGATGATTTTGTGGGATTACGCATTGAAGACATTGACTTCGATGAAATGGCAGCCTATGCATTAAGCATATTCCATAATGAGCGCAGAGACTATAGAGATGCCATTAGTTCAGTTGATAGTTCCAGTTCTTTAGTAGCTATGGAGGAGGAAATTGATTCTGTACAAAAATCACACTTGAGATTTAGTGTCACTTCCTTTCAAGAAGAGAGCAATTGGATGTAAGTGGATCTATAAGGTGAAAGATGGCGGCAATGGAGACTTGAGGTACAAGGCGAGATTAGTGGTGAAGGGTTATGTTCAGAGGAAAGGTGTGGAATTCCATGATATTTTTTCTTCAGTTATCAGACACACTTCCATTCACATTCTTTTGGCATTGTTTGCCCATTGCAACATGGAGTTGGAACAATTAGATGTCAAGACAGCATTCTTGTGTGGTAACCTCGAGGACATTTACCTACAGTAGCCAAAGGGGTTCATTGACAACAGTAGGCCCGGTCATGTTTGTAAGCTTAACAAATCTCTTTATCATTTAAAACAGTCTCCTAAACAGTGGTATAAGAAATTTGATAAGTTTATGATCTCACATGGTTACTCTAGAATCTTTATGGGCCAGTGTGTCTATTTTAAGAAGTGTAATGAAGACATCATCTATTTGTTGCTTTATGTTGATGATATGTTGGTAGATTCTAAGAGCATGACTAGGATTTCAAATTCGAAGATGGAGCTCAGCAAGGAGTTTGATATGAAAGATTTGGGAAATTCTCAGAGGGATTGAAAGCAAAGAATTTTGAGGCTAACTCAAACTTAATATATCGAGAAAGTCCTATCTCAATTTGACACGGAGAAAGCTAAACCAGTGACTACTCCATTAGGCTCTCAATTTCTACTATCCAGAGATTTATGTCCCACATCGGATGAAGGCAAAAGGGAAATGGCTAATATCCCTTACTCTTATGCAGTTGGAAGCCTTACGTATGCTATGGTATGCACAAGGCCTAATTTAGCTCATGTTGTTAATGTTGTTAACAGATAGATGTCTAACCTAGGCAAGACTCATTGATGAGCATTAAAGTAGATTCTACGATATTTGAAAGGCGCTTCTGATATTGGCTTGTTGTTTGGAGGTAGCGACATAACTCTAAGGGGTAATTGTGATTCAGATTATGCTGAGGATAAAGATGGTAGGAAATCGATTTGGGGCTATGTTTATACAGTTTGCATAGGCCCGATTTCTTGAAGATCCAAGCTATGGTCCTTTGTAGCTTTATCAACCACTGAGGTAGAGCTTATTTCTATTATGGAAGCGATCAAGGACATAAATCTATTCCAAATTTATTATGAAGAAGATATTAATTGATTCTCGTAATCCATCAAATATGGGAAACAAATTGGAAAAGAACCAATTAATATCATAATAGATATTAATAGATTTAAGGAATAAATTAGATAAGATATATATGGAAATAACACAAATATGATAGATTTGTGTTGAAGTCAAATCAAGCGAATTCGAAAACAGTTCATCCTTATCTCTAAAGCAATCTTCATTCTTGCTCCTATAAATATGAAGACTTTTGCTCATCTTTTATCACCACAAGACAACAAGAGGGTTCTCCACAAAATATCTTCAATAAGATCCATATTTTTGTATTTATTGTAGGGTGAGAAATTTGTATTGGGTGATTTGTTTTTTCTTACATTGTACTCCTTCTTGAAGTGAAGAAGTAAAAAAGATTGTTAGGTCCGAGGACGTAGGCATAGCCGAACCTCGTTATATTGGTGTGTTCTTTCATTTTCTATCTTCTATCTATAATTTTCCCTCTTTGTTTTTTTTTCTTTTTTACTCTCTTTGTTCGATTGGAATTGTTGAGAGCGTCGACAGACTAGATCATTAGTTGTTCTGCTTCCGTTGACCAAAACTCTAATTGTTCACTACAGGAAAATGAAATTATGGTTTTGAAATGGAATAGTCCCATATATAAATATGAGTTATGATTTAGTAGGCATGTAATATAGGAGATTTCTTTTGTTACACTAGTCTGCGCAACCTCATATGCTATGCCATGTGTAGAAGAGAGGAGAGCTTTTTTTGACCATCGAAACTCACTAAAATTGCGCTAGAAAATGAATTTCAAAATATTAATACTTAAAACTAATTTTATATCAGAAAAATAAAATTTAAAAAGAAAATTTGAGTTACTAAAATAAGACAATTCAAAATTAAAAAAATAAAATATTACGTTTAAATTTAAATACTGTAAATTTGAAGTTGGAACTAAATAAAACTAAGGAAAATATGATAAAATACAACAAATACAAATAAATTTAATATAGGAAAATAAACTTTATAAAAGATGGTTAACAATAAAATTAGTCAATAATAAAAATGGTTTGTGATATATGAATAAAAGTAGTAAAAAAGAGAAACAAAATTAGAAATACTGTTGGTAGCACTTCTCATATTACTTCTTCTTTTTATTCGTAACAATTCGACCAGTACTATCAATGCTAAACTCAAATATACAAATTTTACAAATCAAATTTTGAATAAATAGACTAATAAAAAATTAATTTTATAGGTCCCAAAAGATTTAAATTTACAAGAAAGTGATAAATTTATAAAATATTTTATAATAAATACGCACAAAAGCTAAATTTCTCTTTAAATAGTCACACCACATCATGTTGGCTTTGAAGTCCCAAAAGTTGACAATTTCGTATCCTAAATAGTAATATAATATAATTAGATATAAAACATTAGTATATTTGTAAAATTTAAATTATTAAGACCAAATCCTTTTGTAATGACATCGATCAACAAAAGGACTTGATCTTTCGATGGAATGGTCTGAAAAGTGACAATTATTTTCAAAATTTGAAAGTCTTCGCCTCTTTTCATATTTACAATTCAAATTTATGGTTGTTATACCTTTCTACCTACCTATTGACTATTCAGTTGTTCAGCTCTATATTATACCTTTCTTCGTCTCTGTTTCATCGTAAACTTCTAAAAAAATTCAGATCACTTCTATTTTCCTCTTTATAACTTCTCATCTTAGAACACTCTTCTATCACGCCCAAATGATCAAGAAGAAATACATAAGTCTCTTCATCTCAAATACCATTGGAAGATTCGGAATCTTAAGTTTCCATGATGATAAGCATGCTTTAAGAACTTGTGATGCTTATCTCCTTCATGCTTATGTCTTTAAAGATCCTTTTATTAAATTTGATGTCTTTGAATCTTCTGATTTTTAAGGTTGGCAGAGAAAAAAGGAATTTTGGGTTGTTGAACTATAAGACTTGAATTTTTTAAATGTTCTGTGTCGATTTTGATGGAAATTTTAGGGAGGGAAACATTGAGATTTGAGCTGGACTTCTATAATCTTGAATCCATAAATAATTGAAGATATTCTTAGGTGTAGAAGTACAGGATGAAGCTTAGTAAATATGAAATTGCTTATGGAAATCAACATCTTACAAATAAGATGATGATTGATGGAAACATAATGGATGTTATAGGAGCTAGTCCGCGACATAAGGCTAGGCTAATGAGTTTATTCTCGCACTATACCATTTTTTCTAGAATAGATAGTTATAACTCCCTCATAACCAAAGTTTCCAATCCACTTCATGCTGCTATTGCAAATATTAATTAGGTTGATTGGATTTATCAAAATAAGATGTACTAGTGTGACTAAAGACATTATACCTAATTGATGGACAATATGCAAATTGGATTTTTAGAAAATTTCACATAAGCTCAAAAGAAATTGTATACTTCAACCTAAGTACTTTAATGCAAACCCAATTTAAAATCAAGAGCTTCATGTAATTATAAAAGAAGAATAATTACCATACCAAGGCAATGAAGAAGTATAAAGACCTTAATGATGATGATGGAGTGACAAGTGAATATTTTTGATAGTCAACACTCGCATGCTAGAAATCAAGCTAAGCTAAAAAATACACTGAGTAAGTGCTTCAATAAAGTCAGTTCAATTATAAAGAATTTTTCCACAGGATTCTCCAAAGGATAAATGATTCATCTTCTCTATCCTTCACCATTGAGTTGTTGTTTTCTTTCAATTTGTAATGTTTAGTTTTGTCGTACTTGTGTATTTGAAGTTGTATTAGTTTGAAATTTTGAATTGAATGAAATGAATTTTTGACTTATTAAGTTTTATGATGTACAAGTAAACTGGAATAAATAATAAAATAATTGAATAAGTCAAAATAATTCAAAACTCAAAATTTTGAATTTTCTCAGCCATTTGCCAAAAGTCAAGAATATCTACCAACTATGGCTAGTTAATTAGTTAATTAGATTTCAATTAAAGTTAAATTTAATCAACGTATTTGTTGTAACTTATCTCATAACTATTTAAACTATTTTTTCTTCTTGTTACTCGAAAATCAGAACTTTCTCTTCAATTTAGTAAGGAAAAAAAATCAAAGAAATGGATGCTTGGTATGGCTCATGCAAACAAGAGACGTTTCATTCTTTTGAAGACACTATAAATTATTCTAAGAGAGTGCTAGGAATAATTATGCAAAATCTACAACAAATTTAAAAATAAAAATATTAGTTTGGATGAATTATAACAGAAATTCATACAACTTCATCTTTATATCTTAGATGAGATTAAGGAGAATACAAGAATTTTAGTCCCCTTTGGAATTTATGAATAATATGAAGTTTGAGTGGATATGGCGAGTTTCTTGAAAAAAACGGTTTATCCTGTTGAATCATAGGTTTTGATTGCTGATAAAAATTCACGAATCTACGACTACGACATCATCCTGACTCAACGACTCAAAGTATGGTTCATATAGTTATATATTTTAACAAGAGTCATCAAATATGTATATAGAGTCTAGTAAGTGCTTTGTTAAAATCTTTCCTCAAGAATCATCATTCACATTCAAATAAACTTGCATGCACATTTTAATCAAAATCAAGTTTTCAAAAATATGCATGGAGCGGGGCTCGAACCCGGGTCACTAGTTTGGAAGACATATACTCTAACCAAATGAGCTACTGCTGTTTTTGTTTAACAACAGAGTTCAGTCGACTGAACAGGAACAGTCAGTCGACTGAAACTGGAACAAATTTATACACATGCACAGTTTCAGTCGACTGAATTTCCTGCACAGTCGACTGAATTTTTTCCTGAAAATTTTTCTTCATATTTTCAGTCGACTGAATCTCCTGCTCAGTCGACTGAATCTCCTGCTCAGTCGACTGAATTTAAACCTGCGAATTTTCTCTGAAAGGACACATTCCTCTTCCCAAGAGTTGCAACCATCCATCAATGGAAATGGAAGCATCTCTTGTTTGCAACCTTTGACAACATATGCATCTCTTCTACAAGTATAAATTCATGATTCTAACATCATTTAATTCATCGAATTCTCTTACTCTAATCTATCTATTTCTTGATCATATTTTCTAAACATTATCAAAGCAATCACTACTCTCTTTGCTTGAATCACTATTTATATTTAATATATTTGATTCATAGCAAATTCATAATTCCTTAATCTTCACAAACATATTTCATATTCTTGAGGATAAGATTATAGGAACATTGTACTACAATAGACTCATTCGTGTTATAAAGAACACAACTAGTCAAAACTTGTTTAGCATTGAGGTTTGAAGTCCTCTTAGGTAGTTTGAGGCAAAGAAATCCCGTTCGGTTGTTCGGGTAAGTTGTAAACCTATTCCTCCGGGTGAAGTGAGGGTGTTAGTTAGTGAAATTCCTAAGAGGAGCTTAGGGACTGGACGTAGGACGAGAGGTCCGAACCAGTATAAAAGTCTTGGTGTCTCCTTGCATTTACCTACTTTATATACCTAGACTATTTCATTATTCCATATTACACGATCCTACCGCATAGCCTCTTTCAATTGGTATCAGAGCCTGGTATTCTAGAGATCGTAACAACATCCTAGAATAAATGGCTACAAAGAGATCTAGTCAAGGCAATAAGAAGAGGAAGAGCAATAAAGAAAAATCAAAGGAGCAAACAAACAAATGCTTCGTGGCAAAAGATAATGAGGTTAGTGATCTAACTTTTGATGATATGATAGAAATAAATTCAGAACTTCTAGACACTTTAAAAAGTCTCAAAAGAAAATATAAGGAAGCTCTAGAAAATCAGAAGAAAGCAGAATTCGAAAGAGATATGCTTAAAGACGAGAAGAAAATATTAGAAGAAGAACTTGAGAAAATTCAAGATTCACTCTTTGACAATTCTCAACTCGCTCTATTAAGTCAAGAAATAGAAGCTCAAAAAGAAAAGAATAATGCTCTAGCTTCTGAGAATCATGAGTTAAAAACAAAAATTAAAATTGTTGAGTTAGATAACACTAGTCTCAAAACTAAGCTTGATGACATTACTAAAAATATTTCCAATTTTAATAAAGGGAGAGAAAATTTATCCAGGATTATTGAAAATTCTCAACCTGCTTCAAATAAGAAGGGATTAGGTTATGTTAAGAATTCAAAAGCTCTCAATGATAAAAGTGGTTTAGGATATAATAAAACTGATCGTAGAAATAGCACTAGATATGCTTTCATGTATAGTAAAAATGATAGTGCTAGTACTAAATTTCGAGTAAAGCCTAAATCCAATTTTTATAGAAATTCAAATACTACTATGACCTATAATGTTGATAATTTCTTTAGAAGTACAAAATCATTAACAGGAAATATGAATAAAAATTATCTAAGTATATGGGTTCCTGTTAATTGGAAAAATAGAGAAAAATACATTAATGATTATTTTGATATGGTAGTTAATAATGAAAATTATATTTATAAAGGTTCAACCACACCCAAATGGGTATGGTTTCCTAAAAATTAGGAAATTATAAGAACCTTGGGTATCGCATGCTTTAAATGTTAATTTTTTTTCTGATACCATACATTATAAGTAGTAGTTATTTTGTTTTATATTGCTCTATGTTAACACTTATGTAAAATAAATTTTATATCATCATATAAACTCTCCTTTTTGTCGATGACAAAGGGGGAGAAAGATATTGCTCTCTAACACAATTTGCAGGAATAAACCATGTAACCACAGATTAAGGGGGAAAAAGATTAAATAGGAATATATAGCATAGATTCAGGGGGAGAAATCGATAGCACAATTACGGGAAGATATTCAGTGAGAGAGATACAATCAAAACCTATGATCCAACATTCTCCCCCTTTTTGATGATGACAACTCCATTTTCTATGATCAACAAATTACGGGAAGATATTCAGTGAGAGAGATATGATCAACAAAGCTTGTCAAAGATTCGTTCATAGAAAATGGAGTTGTCATCATCAAAAAGGGGGAGAATGTTGGATCATAGGTTTTGATTGCTGACAAAAATTCACGAATCTATGACTACGACATCATCCTGACTCAACGACTCAAAGTATGGTTCATATAGTTATATATTTTAACAAGAGTCATCAAATATGTATATAGAGTCTAGTAAGTGCTTTGTTAAAATCTTTCCTCAAGAATCATCATTCACATTCAAATAAACTTTCATGCACATTTTAATCAAAATCAAGTTTTCAAAAAAATGCATGGAGCGGGGCTCGAACCCGGGTCACTAGTTTGGAAGGCATGTACTCTAACCAAATGAGCTACTACTATTTTTGTTTAACAACAGAGTTCAGTCGACTGAACAGGAACAGTCAGTCGACTGAAACTGGAACAAATTTATACCCATGCACAGTTTCAGTCGACTGAATTTCCTACACAGTCGACTGAATTTTTTCCTGAAAATTTTTCTTCATATTTTCAGTCGACTGAATCTCCTGCTCAGTCGACTGAATTTAAACCTGCGAATTTTCTCTGAAAGGACACCTTCCTCTTCCCAAGAGTTGCAACCATTCATCAATGGAAATGGAAGCATCTCTTGTTTGCAACCTTTGACAACATATGCATCTCTTCTACAAGTATAAATTCATGATTCTAACATCATTTAATTCATCGAATTCTCTTACTCTAATCTATCTATTTCTTGATCATATTTTCTAAACATTATCAAAGCAATCACTACTCTCTTTGCTTGAATCACTATTTATATTTAATATATTTGATTCATAGCAAATTCATAATTCCTTAATCTTCACAAACATATTTCATATTCTTGAGGATAAGATTATAGAAACATTGTACTACAATAGACTCATTCGTGTTATAAAGAACACAACTAGTCAAAACTTGTTTAGCATTGAGGTTTGAAGTCCTCTTAGGTAGTTTGAGGCAAAGAAATCCCGTTCGGTTGTTCGGGTAAGTTGTAAACCTATTCCTCCGGGTGAAGTGAGGGTGTTAGTTAGTGAAATTCCTAAGAGGAGCTTAGGGACTGGACGTAGGACGAGAGGTCCGAACCAGTATAAAAGTCTTGGTGTCTCCTTGCATTTACCTACTTTATATACCTAGACTATTTCATTATTCCATATTACACGATCCTACCGCATAGCCTCTTTCATATCCAGCGGATGAAAATTTTAACTTATGTAACTCATCTTCTTATGTTTGTTTTGTACAATGTGATTTATTTGTATGTCTGAATATTTTATGATTTTGTACAATAAAGTGCATCCTTTTGTAATTTGTCTCTTATATATAAATAAAATTGTTATTACAGCACCCATTGTATTTATATATTATATCCTATGATTCTTTTTTGTTTAAATAAAAATGTTGATAAATTTGTATCACCCATTTTGATCATGATAAAGGAGGAGAAATGCACACAACATAAAAGTGAACAGATAAGGGAGTGCAAGAAATAAGGGGAGTAATTTAAAATAGGAGGAGGGGAGATTATAAATAAGGGAAGAATATAGTAATCATTTTATATACTTTATTCATTATATAATTTATATGGTTGTCATAGTAGAAAAGGAGGAATAGTTAGCATGCACATTCAAGGATTTTGACGATGACAACCATATAAATTAAGTTGTCGACATGTTTAGTAAGTGTTGCATGACTTGTTACATTAGTAGACGGGTTTTATAATGATTTAGAGACTATAAAATACTCAATAATGCAAGAATAACTCAATATGCATATGCTGTGTATAAGAGTATGTAAAAGACTAGGAATCATGTATAAACTCATTAGCAAATTTCCCTTCTCTATAGTCCAAGAATGTGTAAACCTCCTGAAAACCTATTTCTAAAAAAATTTCTCAAAAATATATTGGCTAGAAAGTGAGTGGATACTTCGAACGATCATTTTTCGAAATACTTATGAGTGTGTGATAGATCCCACCTTAAGGAAATTCTAAATTTAAAGTCGAGTAGTTCTCATCCACATATTACACAAATACCATATCCGTTAATCCACTATATAAAGAGTTATTATCTAGCACTTAGACAACGATCTAATCTTCCTTCTCATTATTCTACGACATTCTAAAAGTTCTCTAAGTAAATGATACCTCCTTGCACCCTTTGGAATAGAGAATTAGTTGATTTTAGTTTGCAAATCAATTGATTTATTTTCTATTACAAGTTCTAAGACTAAACGACAAGTTTCATTGTTTCCTCTCTGATCTTCTTCCAATAAACACTTTTTGACTTCTCATTCCAAATCCGTATGACTATAGAGAATTCCAATAGGTGATTGCAAGTTGTTCAATTCCATAACCCTGAGTTTTGTCAACTATAAACCTATTCCTCCTAGTAGAAGTGAAGATCGTTAATAATGAATGAGATTTAGGATGAATAAGACTAGAAATATTATAGGCAGTCTAAAGCAGATAGTAACCATTATGGTCTATACTACTTTCTAAACTATGATGATAATTCCTAAATCTTTATTTTACTTTACAATTCAGATATATTATTACTTGTGGTTATATCAATCGTGTTTAAGTGCTAGTATTAATAATTATCTAATTATCTCAAACACGTTGTATTTGCATCAAAAATGACCAAAACCCCCCAAAAAAAGAGATCTTGTAGAGCCTGTGATCCTAAGTATTATCCTAATTCTAGTTTCTAGAAGGTTCGTAAAATATTTTTAGTTTTACTCTAATTCCGATCAGAAATCACTGATACATATACTAAAAGCAAGAAGTAAAGTACAAAAAAGTAAATGAAAAATATAATTTTTATAGTGGTTCAGCAATCTTAATCTCTAGTCTACATTCACTTTATATCTTTTGCTGTGGTTCTTTTATTTACAATGATTACAGTGCTTGCTTGGTTTCCCTGGATAGATTATAATAATTGCAACAAACAATTCACTAGGTTGGCAAGGCTCTGGCTTCCTGAGATCTTAATAGTGATCAAATCTCTAATGGTCGTTATTAGACGGATTGATCTTATTGGTTCAGACATCTAGTAGCATTTATGAATGTTCATTTTTGTCCATCAGTGCTTAAGTACTCTTAGGATCTGACCAGTATGGTATATGTGCTTCCAGAAAATTATATCCCTATACATGTAATGATGGGGCCTATATATTGGTGTAAAATATTATATTTGGTGGATTATATACAACAAATTTAGGTAGGTAAATTTTGTTAGGTAAATTCTGTTTGGCATATTCCATCCGGTTAAATATGTTCGAGTTCGAAGAAGTTCAAACCTATTGGACTGCTTATTTCTTTGATATAATTTTGCTCAGTGCCTAACAAAATCTTCATGGTTGAACCACTTTTATTTTTTCAATTAGCTTTGTAATTTAATTAGAACACTTCAGTACCTTCGGATATTCCATTTGGGTGCATAGCCATAGCTATCCATTGTGGTCCTAAATTGGTTATGTGGAGAGATGATTTTATGATCACTATATCTTTCAATTCATTGCTCAGATTGCGATGCAGTTTGGACCAAGGTGTATTTCTTGACCTTAAGCATATATCATGCCTGCTTTAGGTCTGTTCAAGGATCGATTCAAATTTAACTCTAATACTTTTCTACCTAAAGTGTGGTTCATGGATGCGAAGCGTTCTTCATTGTGGTTCATGGATGCGAAGCGTTCTTCATTCCAGAGCCAATGATTATGAGGGAATGGTGCAGTTGATGTAGAATTTTATAGTGCTAAAGTGCAAATATTTGTCTAACTTGTAAATCAGGAGGTCTATCTAACTCGTAGGGGTCAAGAACATTTGTTCTTACCCAATCAAAAGTTATTTCTCCTATAATCGAAGGTTTCACATATTCAAGGTAGCAAGGTGCCATCCTATCCCCGAACATTTCTACCAAATATCAATCTGAATTTATTCATAAAAGAAAGTCATGCCTTTGCATTAAATCCTCGTAATCTATGAGGTTACTCAGTCTTTGTAGTAACATAATACATGTTCAGATGAAGCCGACACTGTCTTTGAGGCATTTGGGAAAGATTATAATCCACTATCTATGGCAAAGTAGGGTTTTCTCTTTGGGACTGGCTAGAATCATACACCACTGTCCCTAGAGGAGTTGAGCCTTGTCTCTAAGGCTGAACAACTTGATACTTCATTGTCTTTGGTAAAGATGTGTTTGTCTCCAAGTTCATTGTCTTTGGTAAAGATGGAGTTGAACCATATCTACGGGATTAAGAATTTTAAACTTTGCTATCTCTGGTAGAGTTAGCTTATTTTATACTTCAATGTCTCCAATAGAGTTGAGTGATTTTATCAATTTAAATGAGTCTATACTCCACCGTCTCTAGTAGAGTTGAATGAGTTTATACTCTACTATCTTCGGTAGAGTTAAATGAGTTTATACCCTGATGTCTTTGATAGATTTAAAGAGAAGCATATAGGTCGTATCAAGCATTCGGTGGTGAAATGGGTTCACAACTTCTAAGTTTGAAACTATCCAATAAGTCTAGTCATTCACTCTTCAACAAAAGGGACTCGCATCTTTAAGACCAAAAGGCACTAATGAATTCACCTGGTCCCTTGCCAAATGGAAAGGACTAATGCATGCTTCCTATTTCGCAATTTGCATGGGCACCTATCTCTAGATGCCTAGTAGGAGATGGATATACTTGGATGTCTACAATGGATTCAGCATGTGCCGTCGAGTTGGTTTATACTCTTCTTGGGAATCAGTTCCATCAAGGGCTTGCATACTGGTGTTGTTGGCACTCTCGCTAGAGTTACTGCAAAAGAAAAATTCAATCCCAACAGTTTATATATTAATTCCACAATATTATACTACTAAATAGTACACAATACTATAGGTTCATATTATATAGATTATGGTTCAATTGACTCATAAGTCAACCATGTGACATAGTTCCATCAGTTTAGAAAATCAAGTTCATAACTAAGAAGTTAAAATGAAGTTCATAAGAAAAGTAAAAAAATCAAATCAAATCTAAGGACGCGAATAGAACGCTTTCAGGGTTTCGAATTGTAGCGTGCCCATGAAATCTATTTATGAATATCATATATGTACAAAAATACATTCACTAACTTTAGTTTAATAGGAAAAAAAAAACTAAAGATTGTCCGTTTATGCCTTCAAGGGATGTTCGAGCCCCTAGATGTGCCACCTATGCTGCTACCAACGATCACTACTTGATTCGTTGATTGTTGTGACTGCCATCCACTATAAGCTCGGCTACTACCCGATGGGTCCTTAACGTACTATAACAATATTTTATCCTAGATGTTCTTTTCAATGGTATATTTTTCGGCATTCATTTGTCCCATGACTGTAGACCTCATGGAAAACATAGTATTTTCTATTTGCCATCTCTATTGTAGTTAACTCTTTAGTCATTGGTTCACCATAATCCACGGTTTTCTTAGTTGTAGGATAGATTCTTTCTAGAATTTCTATATGATATGAATAGGGAAACGTTATTTGTCCTCTTTTCAAGCATTTCTTTCTACTAGCTTTATCACCCATATTTCCTTTGCCCTTATCCCGAGGCTTTTCTTTCTAACGTGGTTAACAGTGATCGGTCTTGCCTCGATATTAGAATTCTTCTAACGGATGTGCTTGTCGGCTCGATAGTAGAAGTCCTCCAACTTACCGGTTGGGTTTTTCTTAAAGCTCTATAAAACTCCATTTTCATGTCGACTCCTGAGACGACATCCACGTGGATAACTCCCAATTAATGTATAACATTTTATATGACGTTGAATCATGCAAGACATCTCCATAGAGTTTTGCAATCCATTTGCTAGATATCTACTAAGCACATTTCACTTTTAAGCTGAATGACACAGACTCTGACTAATTTATGAACTTTTCCTTTAATAGAGCCCAAATGCCAATAGATCCATGCTCCAAACGACAACACCACATGGAAGGGGTGGGCACGGTTCGTTAACCAAACCGATTGGTTAATTAACCGATTAAACAGACCAGATTAAGCGGCTCGGTTAACCGAAACGAAAATAAATTTGAAAAGTTCATACTGACCGAACAGTCCAAATTTAACGGCAGTTAACGGCGGTTAACCGCACATATCAATTGGTTAACTGATTTAGCTTCATCTGTTAACCATGAACCAATTAACCGTGATTAACCGAAAAATTAACAACATTTAACTGTAGTAATCAACCAAATTGCAGCCCATTCTTCATACAGTTCATAACTTCACATAATACAATTTGTATGTGCATATTACATAACTATTACAAGGCATTAACAGTACATAAGGCGTTAGCAGCACTTTGCAATTCACAGTATATTGAGTACAATACATACAGTCCATTATGTATAACACTTCAGGCATTACAATAATGAGCACAATACAAAGTATTATATAGCAGTTCATATTAACACGTGGTATTCATGGTTCATATCAACCAGCAGTTACAAATTGCAATGTACCAAATTCAAGCGATTCAACAACTCAAAGTTACCAAACTGCAAAGTTCACAGCTCAAAAACTAGCAAGAAAACTCCAAATATGTAGTATTTTTATAATTAAAAGTATTTGTCACTATATTTGTGTGTATATAAAAAACATCATCACCAATATGAAGTCTAACATTGTCAAAATGGCATGTATTTTGTTTCATTTAGCATCACTACCAAAAGAGTGTAAAAACAATATAGAGGTGACGCTGAAAGTATAACCTGAATAACAAAGTATTTCCTCAAAATGCTCTTTCCATGTTCGGCTAGTAAAGCATACAAGAAACCCCTTCTGTAGTTCCATCTCGACCAAAAGATCCACCAAGGTACTTAACATATACGTGTGATTTCTTCTAGTATTTACATAAAGCAAACTAGACATATATGTTAGAGTGAACAAAGACGAAGTCTGACTTCAAATAGGCTTTCCTATCGCAATAGCAGGTGAGTAGCCATGAAACTTTGAGTGCTCATCTAATATCCAAGCCATTATCTTCAGTTGACATTAGCAGTCTATTTGTTAAGCCATATAAAGTTAAAAAATAAAATGTTAGCATTGATATATTAGTTTATCTTGCTTAAAAATATGAAGGAAAAAATACTAGTGTTAAACTGAACAAAACAAATCTACATATATATATATATATATATATATATATTTGTTATATGATGCAAATTCTTTTTCACAGGGAATAAAAGATCTACCCTTCACCATAACCTTTTTGTATTTTGCACCAAAAAATACCTTGACAACCAAGTTTCGAATACACACATCACACATGCAATAATCAAATTTTTAATATCATGTACTTGATGTGGACATGTTATATTTTCCATAAAATTAAGCAATAGAAGTAGAATACATGTTGCCATCGGTGAAGTGATCAAAGGTGAACATGCATTTGAAATTTATATAGAGTCGATCAAACATACTATTAACAGAAATCACAACAGTAGCAAAGCTTACAACTACTAAGACTAGTATTAATGAAACGATTTTCAACAACCAATGGTTGCAGCAATCAGTTAATGGTAAAAAAAAATTTGGATATAAGAATTGTCAGTAGAATGATTTGATGTCTTCATGGTGAATCTATCAAATGATCCATATCAAACCTCCTCCCTTCCGTGTAAGAACTTTCTTTGGAAGAGGAATTACTACCCCCACTGCAAAGTAAGCAAACAGATGCATTTATCTATAGTTTCAAATGAAATATCTTTTGGTTTAGATATTCTATGCAAAATATATAGAATGAACTTGTAAGTTCATATTATGACCAATACATGTCTTACCTCATTTGTCAAAGAAGTTCATGAAAAAAACAAGCATAAGAAAGATGAAAAATAATAATAGAACCCTTCTGCTAGCAGCACTTAGTTAAATAACAGAACCCTTCCAGACCAAATAGTAAGACAGAACACATCCTTAACACTCATAGCTAAATAAGCAGATGAATTTCAAGCAGCAAAGATCTCTCGAACCGGCAATAAAATTAAACATGGACATTCTCATTCCATTTTATAAACTTGTTATTCAAGGTTGAATTTTTTTTTTGCATTAATTTTCTTTTGGGGTCCATCCTAAATACTAAAGAAATATCAAATGCTACTTTTTAAACTTTATAAGAGAGACAAAGGCATTTAACTTAATTTATATGTTTTTTTCTCACACATGATTCCCAAAAGAACGAAATAATTTAGATACAGTTCTACTACATATTCGCTTATTACATGTTTGAAGTATCCAAAGTCTACTACAAAATTTAATTTATACATTGTTTTTATGACAGTAACTTGGTAACCTCTAATCATTTAATAATTGATTTAGAATAAAATAATAAACCGAGTAATTACACTACTTTAGAACTTAAAAATTGCACTAATTTAGAACTTAAGAATAGTTAAATTAAGAATTGATTCTATGTAATCAGACTCACATGCTTTCTCTTCTTTCTAGAAGCCGTTGATTTCCACAACAGCTGATGTCCGATACTTTCATGACGTGTCGCGACTAATACCAAGGATCTATTAATCTAGGGTTTTATGATAGTAGATTAAGATGAGAGATTGAGAAGATCTAGGGTTTTTATTTTCTCCCGTTGTTTTTGCTTTAAATTAATCCGAATAGCTGAGAGAATGCACCAAAAGTAGATTAAATATTAGGGGATATGATTTGGGTGTGGGCTAATGATGGGTCGGGATGTGTTACGTAGAAAAAGACTTAATTTTTGGTCGGTTAATGGTTAATCGACCAACCAAATTTTGATAACCGTTAATCGTTAACCGAACTGAAAATGATCGATTAAGGTGGTTGGTTAACAAAAGACGTCGTTTAACCGTATTTCTCGGTTAAGTCGGTTCGGGGGATGTCGGTTAAATTGGTTAAGTCGAACCTACCACATAATTGCTAAATCAAACAAGAATAGAGGAAATCAATGACACATTACTTCCTCCGTATCTACTATTGCCTCCATATGGTAAATGTAGTGCTTCAAGTGCATCATCGGATTGGCTTTTTCAGCGTATGCTTCCATAAATGACATATTGAACTTAAAGAGTGTTTGTATATCAGATTTTTGGCATGAATAGACTTTGATTCATCTCTTTAACATCTAGTCTCCTATCCTTCTCGCCTAATACTAAATGTATTATATTTACAACTTGCTATTCTAACATCGGAGTGCTTCCTTAGTTTGTTTGGTGGGAAATGCTATGCCCCTTACGCAGTGTACCAACCATCTACGAATCATTCGGTCCAGACTCATGCATTCCCATTTCTACGGACAAGGATGTAGCTCTAACATCAATGTCGACTTCTTGTGGAAATGCCTCGCTCTATCCAGTGTGGGCTACATTTTTTTAGTTCGGTACCGATCTGATCACTATCGAACAAAATCAGCTTGCACCCTCGACGGTTTGATTGCATGGGAACTCATATCTTTGTCGCTTCTTCCTTCCTTACAAATTCCATGATTTCAACTTCTGATAGGTTGCCAACAAAATTGCTAATCCGGTCTCTTTGGACCTGCGTTGGAGCCACTTGCTCCATGCATCTAAGGAACACTTCTATCATCTCCCGATACTTATTTAACAAAGAAGCTTCCATATTCGCCATCATTGTATGCACTTACTCCTTGGTCAGATAGTGGAACTACTGACATGGGTCATACATTGCTTCCCTTCTATGAGCAGATGCTCTCCTTCCAATAGTGAATAGTGTGTTCTCGAATCCCTACTTTTGGCGGCTTCATGATCTAAACTAAGCTCTCAATGAAAGTAATGAAGTGTTTGCATTAAAATTGACTGAATACTTCAGATAGAGATATATTAGAGTCTAGGATCCTGAGTGTGATCTTAGTGCTGGTTTCTAATAGGTAAGATCTTTATTCGTCAGATATATTAAGTTCTTACTCTAGTTCAGATTACAAATCATAGACATATATAATAGAAAGCTAAAAGTAAAGTGCAAATAAAGTGAATGACACAAATAATATAGTGGTTCGGCAATTAGCATACATCAGCTTTATATTTTTTATTATGATTCTCTGATTTGTAACTGCTACAATATTCGTTAGATCACTTTGGATCGGTTATAATAAGTGTAAACAAACAATTCACTAGGTTGGGAAGACTCTAACTTTTGTAGACATTAAAAGTGACCGATCCACTCTAGTGTTTGTTATTGGTAGATCTTACTGTTTCATATTTTAGTAGTGTTTTTGCGTAGTTCTTTATTGTCTGGTAGTGCTCTAAGTGCTCTTAGGATCTGACACTTAATGTATATGGTCTCTTAGAAACTTATATCGCATTACTATTGATGTTAGAGCTAATAATAGATATAAATATTCCGTTTGACAAATTCTACTAGACATTCTACTCAACATATTATGTTAGGTAAGTTATGTTAGGCAACTCTAATCAACATATTATGTTAGATATAATTTGTTCGGCTAATTCTGTTCGGAACTAAATAGATTTAGACCTGCCAAACCATTTTCATGGCTCGACATTTTCTGATCGGTTATTTATGTTCGGTATTGTTCATTTCTGTATAATTTTTGTTCAGTACAATTCTGTTTGGTACCCAAATAAGGCACCAAGGTTGAATCAATATTCTTTATAACATAACTTCTTCATTTTAGATCGGAATTGAATGAAACTTGAACCGATAGCTGCGTATTATTGAGTAGAACTCTCAAGTGCCTTCAGGCGTTCCATTTGAGTGATGCAACACTCCATTGTAAGCCCAAATCGGTTAGGTAGATGACTGATTTTAAGATGATCATATCTTTCATTCCTTAGCTTAGATTTATACGAGGTGTGACCAAGATGCATTTCCTGACTTTAAGCATATTTCTTAATTGATCTGGGCATGTTTTAAGACTAGTCCAAATTTACTCCTAACACCTTACATTCTCATTGTTTTCTATTATAATTTTTCTTAATTTTTTTATGGGTTTAATTGAAATTATTGGAAAATAATAATAATTTTTTTTTTCGAAATTAGAATATAAAGTTCGGACTAGCGTTTTCACGCGGTGAAGCCCCTTGTTGAAATTAGGGCTGTTAATGGATACCTAAAAAAAAAAAATCTGAAATCATTCCGCATCCGAAAAGCATATAAATATCCGATATTTGAAAAAACGGATGCGGATATGAAGACATCCGCATTCGAAAATTATCCGTACGGTATTTTTCAACATTATAGTTTAAATTATGTGTATTTTTAGTACAGTAAAATATATTTATTTATGGTTTTATTAAGTTAGAAATTTATATTACACGCACTAAATGCATATTAACCGTTCAAAACTATTTATTACCATTATATTGGTTCATTTTTAACATTTTAAAAATGAGTGGGATTTTAAAAAAAATTATGTTAAACTTAAATTTTTAATTTATATTTCTTGATTTATCGGTCGTTAGCGAATAAGATAAATATATGATATCCGTCTGTATCCGCGGATGGCAGGATGCGGATATTCAATATTTAAAAATAATTTTGAATGCGAATGCGGATATGACACTATCCGCATTCGAAAGTATTAGTTGGCTCAAATGAAAATTTAATGGGTTATTATAAGTAAACAAGGACGGCTCATTATTTGCTCCATACATGCGGATAAAATCATAAATTTAGCTGGCTGGCAAAGTAATAAATATGAGCATTCCTAAGATCACGTGCAAAATCATAACTGCATTCATTATATTACTGCGCTCCATTCTCGTCTTCTCTTACTTTTCTTTGCTCTCTTTATTGCATTCGTCCGAACTCACAAATCCATTTCATAAAGAGAGCTCATGCTTGATATTGCTTTCAAATATTCAAGCATGGGCCTGTCAAAATCATGGATTCTAACTTCATTTTGTTTGGTTTTCGTGCTAAAATCGAGAATCGAAGCATACCCGGATGAAGATTTAGTGGTAAATTTGCCTGGGCAACCCAAAGTTGGATTTAAACAATATGCAGGTTATGTAGATGTTGATAAAAAGGCAGGAAGAAGTCTTTTTTATTATTTTGTCGAAGCAGAAGATCATGCTGACACAAAACCATTAACTCTTTGGCTTAATGGAGGTATATTTTATTTATTTATATTTGAAATCACATGATATTCACAATTTGTGTGGTATTTTCGGGCCAAGATCTGATTCTTATGTACTTGTTCATTGGTATTAGCAAAAAGTTAAACAAATAAAAGTTTGTTTCCTTTTTTTTCTTTCGAATATTCTATTTACATGTTTGAATAGATTAAGAATTGAATGGACATGGACAAATTTTTTCCTGCAATAGTCGCAGGCATGTGTCCCTGACTTCTAGTATTGGAGCCTTCTGTGATAATTCAGGATGAACTGTAGTATATATTGTTAAAACTTCAAAATAGCAGAACGAAAATTTACAGAATGCAACTTGTATAATAATAAAATCCGATTGCTATCAACTTGATGATTAGGAACCCCTACTATGGGCACTGTGTAGATAAGTCATGGAAAATCTCCTCAGAGTATTATTTTTTATAGAAGAATTTCAATAGATTTACGTTCAAGTGGTTTTTGTAACTCTGTATAAATTTTTGTGATAAGTTACAAGAAGGTAAGACATTCTAGAGAAAGAAGAAGGAATACTTCAAGACAGATTATTTGGATGATTCACCTTCTTGTAAGGACCATCAATTTTTGAAAGATGTATTTTTGCTTAGTTGAAGTCTTTGAACATTATCTTCGTCTTAATCATCACATATAATGACTCAAGAGCCTGTACGGCTATACTGGAGAGCAAATTCCTTTGGTTTTCTACGGAGAAACTAACTTTGCTCAGCTAATTAATTTACCGTTTTGTGTTTTATTTTCCAATCTTTATTTTCTTTCCATTTTAAGAAGTTCAATCATTTAGCTGATATCGGTTAGGTAATTTTTTTGTAAGCTTATGAAGAACAAAAATATCATATACTTCTGTTGTCATGTCTTAATATATCTTCGGTAAGTTATATAGATAAAGATATGCATCATTTGTCCTACACCTTTGTCCACTACATATGTTTGAGTTCTAATTCGTTCCTACCCTAATATGTGCGCACCATGTTCCTGTACATCGAATATAGTTTGTTTTTCATTTGAGATGAATATGACTGAAAGAGCTATTTATTATTTTTTATCATGCTTGTACATCAACAAATAATATGGTAACAATATTCAAAATTATTACTTTCGTGATTTATTGGTAAACCTATATACGGACTATGTACTCGGTTTTACACCAAAAATATAAAATATACATTGAATAAACACTAATAAAATACATACAACGATTTACACAAGTTCAATATTATTTAAATATTCACTTTCGATTCACATATGTAATTTTTAATTAAAATTGCAACATACTAAAAAATGGTAAAAAGTTTCATGAATAAAATTTTATTATTATTCTGTAATATTGTCTGTATAAAAATGTAAATAAATGTAACGTCATAATAAAAACTAGTATTGTTGAGTGAAGTGCAAACAACTTGTTTGAAGGTTGATTTTTTTTCCGTATTAGTTGCAACTGGCAATGAAACCTAGAAATGATAATTTGGCTGTTTACAGAAAAGGGGCCTCAATCTTAAAAACGAGTTTCCTTATTTAATTGTAGAAGGATGAGCAGTAACATAGTTTACCAAATGAAATTCATTATATGGCAATAAAGTGTACAATTGATGGCCTGATTTTCTTTCCTTGTGCCTTCTTGGTATATCTACTTGTTTGAATTTTGATTTAACCATTATTCATTTATGTGTTAGGTCCTGGTTGCTCTTCGGTAGGAGGAGGAGCATTCACTGAGTTTGGTCCATTCTATCCTAGAGGCGATGGCCGTGGTCTTCGAATTAACAAAAAGTCATGGAACAAGGGTATATATTTACTTTACTGAATACATATATTAAATAGTTATTCCATTTTTCATTGATAAAGTTTCTTTTACTTCCCAATAGTGTCAAATTTACTCTTTGTTGAATCCCCTGCTGGAGTTGGATGGTCCTACTCTAACACAACTTCTGATTATGCTACAGGGGATTTGAAAACGGGTACCATTTCTTCTCTTTTTTGCATTTCAAAACTACTTGTATTTCTGTTTTCAGTATTTCTATGCTAATTTTTTTTTTTTGACTTTTATATTTATAAGCCAATGACATGCGCTTGTTCTTGCTTGGATGGTTTGAGAAATTTCCTGAATATAAAACCCGGCACTTGTTTTTGTCAGGGGAGAGCTATGCTGGTATGAAATACTCGCTATTAATTTCTATGTTAATAAACCTGAAATATTAATCTTTTTACACGCTGTAAATTTCCTGCTTCTAATTGTCTGTGTCATCGTGACACAGTTATTTTTTTCTTATATTGTTCCTTAACATTATAAATTACCTTCTACAGGGCACTACATACCGCAATTAGCTGATGTTCTCCTAGACTACAATAGCCAGTCAACTGGTTTCAAGTTTAATATAAAAGGCGTTGCTGTAAGACTAGTTTGTATATTATTTTCTTGTCTTATCAGTATTTAGAGTTACACAATATTCCATTAGTTGACAATTTTATATGAGTAATCGTCCCTATTCATATGTAGACATGATAATTGCTATCTTAACATATAAAGTTATTCCAATGTCTTATGTATTTTAACATTTTTATGTCTGCAGATTGGAAATCCACTTCTAAAGCTAGATAGAGATGTTCCAGCAACTTACGAGTACTTCTGGTCACACGGTTTGATCTCTGATGAAGTCGGCCTTACAATTATGAACAGATGCGATTTCGAGGATTACACCTTTGATGGCACTCACAATGTGACTAAAGAGTGCAACCGTGCAATTGCAGAAGCAAACACCATAGTTGGAGATTACATAAATTCATATGATGTCATTCTTGATGTGTGTTATCCCTCATTAGTGGAACAAGAGTTGAGATTAAGAAAATACGTAAGTCATAAGTTATCACTTACTAAACTTGATTGAATAAATACTTATGTATCAATTGGGATGATGTACAGGCTACTAAGATAAGTGTTGGTGTCGATGTTTGCATGAGTGCTGAAAGGCGATTCTATTTCAACATTCCAACAGTGCAGCATGCTCTCCATGCCAATAGAACTAGATTGCCTTATAGTTGGAGCATGTGTAGTGGGTGAGTGTTCCTCATCCCTTTTTATCATTTTATTTTCTGCTTTTCCCATATATTACAACTTAATACTAGACAACATGGAAAGTTAACCCTTGTAGACATTTTTTTTATTCTTGCGTTGTATCATGTAGAATACAGCTACTAATCCAGGGGCGTAGAAATTATTTTACCACCTAGCATGTATTCTTCATTAGTTTGTAATCTGAACAGATTAGTACCAGCTGGAATCCTTTTTTTGTCCTTTTTATAGTTGCATGTTATTGTGATAAAAATGTTTTTAACTTTTCCCTTATTTTCACTACAGAGTTTTGAATTATAGCAACACGGATGGAAACATCAACATTCTCCCCTTGCTCAAAAAAATTGTCAGTCATAAAATACCTGTTTGGGTATTCAGGTAAAAGCTTTGTTCTACTTATTTTCACATGGTTTATTATGGTTTATGATTAGAAAATAATAATTGTACTTTTAAAACAGTGGTGATCAAGACTCAGTAGTGCCTCTTTTGGGCTCCCGGACACTTGTGAGAGAATTAGCACATGATCTCAAATATGGAATTTCAGTTCCTTATGGTCCTTGGTTCCACAAAGGGCAGGTATATACTATACATACATGCTCATGGAATAGTCCATCAAATATTTTCCTTTATTTTGTGATTTAATAACCCTAATTGAATATTTGAATGAATTATGTCTTTTCCTTTGCTTTTGTTAAAACCATAGAATTAGGTCGTATCTATTAAACCATGATAAACGACTAGAATCTGATGGTTGAATGTCTTCTTTGGTTTTTACTAGAGGAGACAGCTCAAATTATGCATTATTGTTGATTTTTATCATTTGTAGAAATCTGTTTCGAAACTAGTTTTTGTTTTGAAAACACTTTCAATTTTAACCCAATAGTTTATCGGTTATCCCCAAGTCTTTAGGTGTTGTAGGCATAAGAAGTCAACCAAAATATTCAGTAAAATACACTTTTATGAATATATTGTAATGTTAAACGTAGAGGAATCAACTGTATATCCCTAAACCACTATTTGTTGAATGCACTAAAAAGTCTTCTTTTTTTTTTTCCTTGTGTCTCTGTGTGTGAGTTCTTTTCAAATACTGTGTTTTTTGACCCTAGAAGATGAATCCAAAATGCACACTACATTTGTTTCTATGACAATACAGAAGTTCGTTTCCATCTTGGCATTATTGTCGAAAATGTCTTCAAAATTTCACTCCGTTGTCTATCACAAAGTCATTGTTTACATCAAGTCAATGGTACTACAAATCAAAGTAAATAATACAACATTTATTTCTATAAATATAACGTTGATGTTAAAATAGGCATATGGAAACGAGGGTATACAATAAGCAAGAAAAGACGATCATAACAAGTTAAGTAGTACAGTTGATCAATATACTACAAATCCTAATTAAATATTACCAGTTTCAATTGAGTTGATAAAATAATCAAGCATTTATTAGCAGCAAGTTAAGTTGAACATATAAGTTGGCCAACACATAAAAAAAGAAAAAAATAAATAAATAAAAGGAAGAAAAGGGAAAAAAAAAATAAATCATAGTTGACTATATTTTAGGATCGATAAATCATCATATGCAGCTTCCATTTTGTCTTTCTTTCCACCTTCTTTGCTAATATTATCTATTTATGATTCCAATGTAGGTGGGAGGATATAATACTGAGTATGGAAATATGTTGACATTCGCCACAGTGAGAGGTGCATCTCACATGGTACCATACGCACAGCCAGCTCGAGCTCTAACCCTCTTCAAATCTTTTATCAGAGGCCAAAGGCTTCCAAACACCACTCATCCATCGATTTATAGTTAAATAGTTATACAACATAGTTTGTTACTGTTTATGTAGATAAACAGACAAAAAATAATAGACTAGCTATTTAATTGTGTTCTTTCTATTGGATTATTGATATAGCCGTTTAAGTATAAGATATGTTCTATGCATTTACTGATTGGAAAACGATAGCATTTTGGTCTATGGACTGCAAAGTTCTACCATGAATGTATTGTCAGATATATAATGTTGACTTCGTCCATCTCTTATAAAATACCAGTGTAAATCGCTCTTACATGCATCTAATAGATACAGATAATTATTTTTTGTTTGATAAAAAATTAACGAAAGGATCTGCATCATAATCACAAAAGCTTTTGTGGTCATACCCGTTTTATTTTAAACAGTTTTGCTAGTGGCGTCGGTTACAAATTGATAGTGAACTTCCTTTAATAGATGGTTGATAAAATGATAGTGTTGAATGTTGCAAACCAATACTAAGATTTCATTGCTAAATGTAGAGTATTTTTTTTTTGAAAAACACGGTGAAAATCCTATTTATCGAATCATATTCATTAATATTAGAGATAATTATTGAACTTGAGAACAATTTTCTTCTCTTGTTGGGTTTGTATGTTTGCTTCTAAAACTTATACTTCTTTTACTCCTCTCCCCTCTTCAAAGTGGTATCAATGCCTCAACTACTCTGATTCACGAGTAAAAACCATCATCAATGGAGCATCCAAATGAAAGTGTTACATGAATCTCAATATCAATGGGAGATTGTAAAAGGCGTGGTGGAGCTAGAAAATTAAGCCAATATGACTCTGCAACAAGTCATGGAGTTGAAAGAGAAACGATAGAAAGATAAGAGTGCATTGTTATTTATTTATCAAGTTATTGATGATGAGATATTTGGAGGAATTTCTGGTGTGGGTTCGATGAAGGAAGATGGAATTTACTTGTGATAAATTACAAAGGTGAATAAATAGTAAGGTTGGCGAGACTACAAACTCTTAGAAGTGAATTTGACATGCTACACATACATTAAAGGAATAGAGTCCGTGGAGGAGTACTTTAACCGAGCCATTTCTATCGTCATCAATTGCTTGTGAACAGAGAGGAGCTTGGTGATCGAAGAATTATGGAGAAATTATTATGAAGTATGATGAGTATGTTTGATCATGTGATTGTAGCAATTGAAGAGTCAAATGATATGGCGAGGTCTTTGATTGAAAGTTTAATGGGTTCTCTTCACTTTCATGAGCTTCACATGAACCAATTTGATATACACCATTAACTTCTTCTCTTAAACAAGCACTTCAAAAGCAACTATCCTTTCGTGGTAGATCTCGAGGTAGAAGAGGTGAATTTCATCATGGTAATGAAAGAGGAGTTGTGGTAAAAATAGCAATTTCAAGAAAAAAGAGAACGGTCCTTCTTATATTTCTAGCTTATGGTCAAGGAAGAAGCTAAGGAAGATGATGAGCTCAAATTATGGTCTTGGAAGATTATCCTATTCAAATGTGCAACGATACAACTACAAGAGATATCGACACACACATTTTGATTTCTTCTATCGAAAGCAAATGATGAAAACAAGTATGACTCTTCAGTTATGCATGAGAGTTAATATGTTGGAAAAGGTGGCGATACTCATTTCATGGCACGTGAAAAATGAAGAGTTGAAGCATAATGAAATTTGGTATATTGATACAGGTTGCAGTTACCAAATGACAGGAAACAAATAAGTTTTCCCATGTTAGGATGAATCAATGCAACGTGAAGTTAGAACATGTGATAATAAAGTGCTTTTGAGGGAAAGAATGCGGAGAACTTGTCAACGCAAAGCGGTGACGAGCATGACCAATGTATTCTATGTACTGGGACTTAAACACAATTTGTTAAGCGTTGAACAACTTCACAAAAAGAACAACAAAGTTTTCTTAGAAGACGAAGCTTGTGAGCTTGTGGACAAAAATATTAATCTTCTTGCAAAGGTGAAGAGACAGAGAATAAGATATTTCTATTGACTTTCAAAAGTGAAGATAACAGAGAATAAGGTAATTCTGTTGACTTTCAAAAGTGAAGGACTTCCATGTTTCAAAATCATCGTTAAAGGTCCATCATTGCTATGGTATCTTCAGTATGGTAATTTAAAATTTAGCTCTTTGATGTATATGTGCAAAGATCATATGGTTAGTGCTCTTCCAAATATTTTTTGTCGAGATCAAATTTGTAAGCGGTGTGTCATGAGAAAGAAAAATAAAAATTCTTTACTGATTTTCCATTTTAAAAGTATGACAAACATCGTCACCTCTCGAGTTGTTTCACATGGATTTATGTGGCCAATGTGGACTACTTCCACTAGAGGAAATCAATTTTCCAACATATACCGTTGATTTTAATCGAAAGACGTGTGTGTATTTCTTGAAAGAAAAATTGGAGATATTTAATTAGTTTGGATATTTCAAAGCTTTGGCAAAAAGAAAAACTAATATATGTTGAAACATTATGTTCTGACCGACGTAGTGAATATGTCCCAATGGAGTTTGGCAAATTCTTGCATGATCATGGTGTTAGACATCAGCAAAGAACAAGTTATACCCCTTAGCAAAATGAGGTGGTGGAAAAAAAAGAATTGAACGACTATAGAGATAGCAGGAAGTATGCTAAAAATTAAAGGAATTCCAGATTTATTTTTGGCAGAACCTATAGCATGTATGATTTATTTTTTAAATCGTGCATCTACCAAAATCGTGGAGCATATATATTGCCGTATGAGGTTCATCGGTGTGGGATAAAAAATGATAAATTTAAAAGAAAATCCTTTCATTAATTTTCACTAGATCTTATTTTATGTTTACATGAATAATATATTTGCACTAAATCATATTCAGTGATTATAATAAAGAAATTGTTGTTTTAAATTTAACTTAATTGGTTTACATTAAAACTTTATGTACATTTATAATGTATATTATGATAATGGTTTATTAAATATTAGGTATGTTTTCATTTTTAGTTTAATTTGATTTAATTTTATATTTTGATTTATGATATGTTCATATTCATAATACAAAACATTATAATTATAGTAAATAAATATGGTATACTAACTCATGGTATATTGATGTATGGATGTCAAATGTGTCTAAATAACCATTGCAATTTATGATTACTATATTGGGTACAATGCCAGGGGGTGATAAATTGTAACATGTGAAATATCTCATATATAAATGCATATATATATATGTACATATAAATAATATATATATATATATATATTGAAAATGGATTATATATATTATATTATATTTTTCATCCATTGACTAATCTATATATGCATGATTTTATATTCATTAAATATTATATATATATATATATAATATTTGTTCGACTTAAATTATTTTCCTCTCATTTTTAAATGTACGCTGAAAGACATACATGTATATGTTATGTGCTATAAAACATTTTCTTTTGAAAATTTAAACTTAAATTTTTTTGATTCAATATATATATATATATATATATATGATAATATGTTTTAATATATACATATATATATATATATTTAATTTGTGGAAATTAAAGAATTAAAATTTTATGGTCGAAAGCATATATGGAAAAAATATAAATTATTCAACATCTATTTAAAAAAGATATGTACCTCTTATGATCCTGGGACACTTCTGTGTTTAGCAATTTCCTCTTCGGACTCCAAGTTGCTTGTCCTCAGCTACGATGTGCAAATCCCATATTTCAGGCTTTAGCAGTTCCTTTCAAATAAAGGCTAGGGTTTTGTTCTATGTGTCTAGAGCTAGGGAGAATGATGCTATCTATAGCTAACCGTAAAATATCCCACACCTTCTCTCTAGATCTAAAGACTAGGCCTTTTGACCTATCCTTTGCCACTATCGGTGGCTAGTCTAAATTTTAGACCTAATTAATTTATCATATAAATTAACTATTTAATATTCGACACCACTGGCCCAATGATTTGACGCTCCGCTTTGGTCTACGAGGTCATAGGTTCGAACCCTACATGCCGTAATTCGAACTGTTGGATATACGTTGACATGTAGTATGTTATATACCAACCAAGGCTTATAATACAATTATGTATTACTACATAAGTACCCAATTAAAAAATATATTTAGTTAATTATTTAATCCCATATTTTGATTAAATCAATATATAAAATTATATATTTTTTAATTAATTTTAAAGCTTCCAATAAATAATTACACTGCATAAAAATTCAATACAACATTTGTATTAAATTTATCATCAACTTATAATATTTATATTTTAATTTTGAATTGGTTGAACTTGGAAAGTAGCTAATAACACGGTTGTGTTGACTTCCTGGTGTGAACTCTGTCCTTAGTTAATATTTAAACAATTTAAATACCAAGGCATGTACGGACTTTAGTGACGTTCCGACATAAGTTTAGGCTTTTGTAGATCACTTTGGAGAAATCCAATTTCAAATCTTTAATAACCTATACCTTGTAACAATATTTTATGCATGTTTTCTTTTCATCGTCACTATATCGTTCAAATATCTAGAGTTTGGTCAATGATGAAAATAATAGCTATAGTTGATTGTGTAAATTACTTTAAAGTCCTCGGTTCATTCTGATTACATTTACCGATTAACCGATTCACATTGGATGAAGGTTCTGATTTTAAGTTGACAAACAATTACGGTAATGCTAACCTTCTATAACAAAGGAAAAGACTCCTCTGTGACATAGTGTTTCACTTCATATAGTTCAACGTATACCCAACTATGGCAGTAACATGATCACGATGTCACGTGATTGACTACAATCAAAGTATGGTTTAGTTACGTAAGATCCACAGTACCCTTAAGTCTGAAGCCTACTGCACATAGTTATAAGAGGTCCACGTAAGATCACGATGTCATGTGATTGACTACAATCAAAGTATGGTTTAGTTATGTAAGATCCACAGTACCCTTAAGTCTGAAGCCTACTGCACATAGTTATAAGAGGTCCACGTAAGATCACGATGTCATGTGATTGACTTAGTTGTATTTATTGAATTAGGTGCTTTCACAGAGAGATGGAAAGTATGAATTTACTAAACTTATTTTATTAATTTGCACAAGATCATAATTTGTGTCTATATGAATAATAAAAAGGAAAACAAACATAAGAACAAACTTAGAGAAAAATTTAGGCTGAAGGACAACAAGGTTTTTTAAGCTAAAGGACAATGCTAGTTACAAATAACATTTTATATAGTGTAAGACCAAATATAATGCTAACTATAAGTAGCATTTTGTATAGTGTAAATGTTGAATATAATGCTAACTATAACTAGCAATTGTTCTTCAGCCTTAAAATAGAACTTTATGTCCTTCAACCTCTAAATTTGTCATTTTTCCTAATTCCTTCAATAATAAATTGTATATTAAATCATATTTAGTATTTATTAATGAAAGAATTTGGGATAAGTTTTGATCTTTGATTAAATATGTATATTAATTTTATTTCTTTTTTCTTATTATTTCATAATAATCTTATTTTATTTTTAATTTAATTTATTTTCATGTTATAATTTATTCATATTCACAATATGGACATTATAATAAATATAGAAATCTAACCTAAGGTAATGTGGGAACATTTGTCATTTATGTAAATAACCGTTATGACTTAGGATTAACAAATCTGTTAAGGTAAAAGATCCATGACGATATCTTAAGTATATATACAAATAGCTAAATCAATATCTGTATCAATATGAACTAATATTTTTTTATTCGACCAACATTATATTTAATTTATATTTATACAAATATACTATACATAATATTATTTTAAAATAAATATTATCTATGTATAATTGTTATTAATATTATTTAATTTCAGTATATTTATATGTTTTTATGTGTATGTGTTTATATATGTATATATAAACTTATATATATGTTTAACATATATAATTATTATCATTTAATATTCATACTAACATATATGAGTGTGTGCATATGTGTGTGTGTGTGTGTATTTAAAGTTTTAAAATTAGTTTTCATTTTCAAATAAATATTTTTTGAAAACCTTGAAAAACAACTTTTATTTTTTTTAAAAAATTCGTACAATTTTTTTTTTTTGAATATTTCAAGCATTTAAAATTAAAAATAGTTTGACTTTTAAACCAAAGAATATATCTTACACAAGGCATAGGTTAAAAAGTTTTTTCATATAAAAATAATTCCCGTGCATAGTACATACATACATACGTACGTTTTTCTGAAAATTTACGTACATACATATGTACGTACATATGTATAATATATATATATATATATATTTTATGCATATGTATATGTATATTATTGAAAAAAAATTGTAATCTAGAACATAACAGAATATATTTATATACAGTTTAAGCTGAATTAAAATAGATAAATTATTTAGATTAAACTAATTGTTATATATACATTACAATAAAAAGACCCTATTACAACTGTAATTTTGCACAATCACGAAATGTCAGTTGTAATAATGGTTTTTTACAACGGTTTTTTTAGAAAGTTCTAGTAAATTTATTTTCAATAATTTTTTATTTTGCCAGTTGTAATAGATGTCTATTACAACCTTTCTTTTTTGGCAGTTATAATAGGCACCGATTTTTAACAACTCTTATTTTTGCCTATTGTAATAGATGTCTATTATAACCTTTCTTTTTTGCTAGTTGTAATAGATGTCTATTATAACCTTTCTTTTTTGCTAGTTGTAATAGATGTCTATTATAACCTTCCTTTTTTGCTAGTTGTAATAAATGCCTATTACAACATTTTCATCTGTCTAATGTAATAATTAATCAATAATTATAATTAAATAATAATACTTAATAATTAATAATTAAATATTAATAAGAAAATAGCAACAAGTAATAGTTATTATTAAATAATAATAATTAATAAAAAATATGAACTAATTACTATTAATAAATAATATTAATAATCACTGTTCAATAATTAATAATTAATTTTTAATAATTAATCAAACAATAATAATTAAATATTAAAAACTAATAAAAATAAATAGTTAATAATTAAAAATAAATAATAATACTTAATAAATTTTTTAATAATAAATAGTAACTAAAAAATACTACTTAAAAAATAATAATTAAATATTAATATATAATGATTAATAAGCGCTATTAAATAATAATAATTAATAAGTAATTTGAAATATGAAACAATTCCAATTAATAAATAGTAATTAATAATTAATTTTTAATTTTTAATTAATAATTATTAGTTAATATTAAATAAATAAATAAATAATATTCAATTATTAATTATTAATTTATAAATAAAATCGCTATTAAATAATAATACCTAATAGTCAATAATAATTTTTTTATAATAAATAATAATTAACTAAGTAATAATCAAATAATAATAATTTAAAGTTAAAAGTTAAAATTAAGCAAGAATAATAATTAATGTTAACGCTAAAATTTGAACGCTAACACCCCGGTGTATGAGTTATAGTTGTGAAAGCACCACCCGAAAGCTCGGGAACAGATTATAAGCAGAAAACAGTAGAAAAGCAGCAAACGACAACAATTTTATAGTGGTTCGGCTTAAGGGTATAGCCTACGTCCACTTTAAGTACTTTTATTAATGATCTCGTTACAAGCTGATACAATTCTTCTCAAGTACAATATATTTCAAGTTACAAGAGATTTGGAACAAGTAGCTCAAGCTTCTATGTCGATTAAAGTCCTTGAATTCAAATTGAAGATGTGTAGTTTCTTCGTGAAGTTCTTCGAAGTATTCCTTTGATCTCGAAAGCTCTAAGTGTTGATGGAGTTCTCAATGCAGCAAGGTAACGGTCTCTCAAGAGAATGTGCCAAAAGTCCTTTGAATGTTGGAGGTGGCTATGTATTTATAGGCAAGCTTGGACATGAATTCTGCGCATAAGTCCTGAGTCGTGACCGACTCAAGCTAAGTCGTCCCCGAGTCAGGCTAAGTCGTGGTTGACTTATAAAACCAACCTTTCCCCTCTTCATGGCTTATTCCTCTGCTGGATTTCATGACAAGTCTTGAGTCGTGTCCGAGTCAATTTTCCTAGGTATTGTGGCGATGGGTTACGACTCAACGATTTTGAGTCGTGGACGAGTCATGGTGAGTCGCCCCATGTTAACTCAAGGTCGAACTGCTGGCTTGGTCCCAAGAGATAAGTCGTTCCCGAGTCAACTTATCATAACTCCTCTCATATTAGCATGTGTCGTACTCGACTTATCATAAGTCGTAGGTATCCATAAGTCGTGACATTCCTTAGGTCGTTCCTTAGGATGAGTCGCGAACCTGTTGAGTCGTTGAACCATGAGTCGTTGAGTCATGAGTCGCTGAGTCCTGAGTCGCTGAGTCATGAGTCGCTGAGTCAGAAACTTCCATAAGTCGCACAACAGTTGAGTCAGAGACTAGCTGAGTCGGTCTTTGATGAGTCGGACCTAGATCATATGAGTCGGTGAGTTCCCTCTTCGGTCATTGAGTCGTACGCGAGTTAATTGTACTTGGCTTTCTGATTTGCACACTTGAACCGCTAACGACTCATGGTGAGTCGTAAATCTTCTGAGTCGCTTAATGCTTTATCTGATGAGTCGGCCCAAGCTTCAGTGGGGTTAACATTTGCCCCTCGAAGCACACGCCTAAGTCGTAGGTCGCGTGCTTCGACTTATCTTACCCCGCGTGTGCTGACTCATATCCTACTACCTTGGTATATAAATAGCATGAATCGTCATTCTTATCTTCTTCTTCTTTTACCAATCTCGTGAGTCGTTTTCCGCCATTAACACATCTCCAAGCTCCCAAAAGCAATTTCAACTCAAAATCTCCTCCGATCATCTCTGACATCACACCACGTAAGCAATTTCGCCTCCTTTCTGATTGTTGATCATCATTTCCCTGTGCGCACCATCCTTATCTTCAATTTATCCCCTTGAGCTTTGCGAGTTAGGTTGCCCTAATCATTGATGGATTGAGGATTGTCTGATCCAATGATCTGCGACTCGAGGCGATCTACTTGATGCGATAAGACTAGGGTTGTAGAATGAGGGTTTATTGGGTTAATGGGTCGGATGGTTGATTCGAATGCTGCTGTAGGTTTGACTCGGCTCCTTTCGTATGACCCAGTGACCCTCACGATTTAATCATGGTACGACTCATCATGCTCCTCGACTTGAGCCTTGAGTCGCGACCGAGACAGAACCCCTGAATTGTGGCCGAGATAAAACCTTTGAATCGCGGCCGAGATAGAACCTTTGAGTCGCGGCCGAGATAAAACTTAGAGATTTCCTTATTATTTTGACCCAGAGCTCCTTTAACATACTCCACGACCTAAGCCCTGAGTCGTTGCCGAGATAAGACTTAGCCTTGAGTCGTTGCCGAGATAAGACTTGGAGATAATCTCCTTATCCCCACGACTCATGGCTTAGGGCACTGCCGACTCAGAACTTTTGAACCGTTGATGGGTTATGACTTGTGTAAATTCTGTTTGAACATTGGACCATTGTATTAACTTCGAACTATTGAATTTTATTGCACTCATTCACAGGTTATTTTGACTTGCAGGCTAATAACCTGTTCAATACAACATTCACAGAAAACTGGGACGAATATACTTGTCATTGACTGCCCACATCGAATGACAGATTAGTTAACAATAGATGATTAATTTGAATAAATTGTGTGTATGAAGTGCCTTTAACTTATCAATTTCAAACAAAATACCAAAGCAATGCTGAAATAGTCAATAGAAATCGACCCGCTTGCACTATTATTATGCTTGAGCTTTAGATTAACAAGTTCTGAAATGTTTACAATCGATCAAACATCGATCAGTATAATTCCAGTTAAATATACTTGTCACTTTTTATTAGTCTTGCACAACACTTCACACTTTTTAGGAAACGCGCACCTTCGCATTTGAACATCCAGTTGCTTGTGTAGAATGACCTCTCATCAAGAAGAGCCGATGGGCCAGGCTGAAGATGTCTTCCCAGTAGCTATCCCTGTAGATAACCCTCCGGAGAGAACATCCACAACTTTGAATCAGCGGGTGTTTAACCAATTGCGCGTCCAGTTTGGCATTGATGATGCTGACGTCTTACTTCCGGGGCCAAATGACACCGCGGATAGGCCCCCTCTTGGCTTTGTTGCTGTTAATCGCCAAATGTGCCTGAACGACGCTATTCCTCCTTTTAATGACTTTCTTCAACAGTTCCTGCTTCGGTTGTCTATCTCTCCATTCCAATTACACCCCAATGGCTACGCCATTCTGATGGGGTTATGTGTTCTATTTAGGAGAGTTTTGGATCGATTACCAAGCTTCGGGGAGATCTGCTATTTTTGCTCATTCACGAAAATTAAAGACCATCCCTCCATCGTGGTTATAAGAAGCGCTCGAAACCGCAAACTTATTACTGATCTCTCCGAAAGCGCTCACGGATTTTTGAATCAGTTTTTCTTTGTTCGCTGCCCTCTAGGGTTTTATGCCATCTGGAGAGTGGGAAGTAAGATTTCCTGTCTTTACTTTTTCCGTTTTGAAACTTTCTCGAGATCTGAACTCTCAGTTGCTAATTTCATTCTTTTCCTGTTTTAGCACTTCCACCCCCTGCTAGGGACCCAAGTTTTAAGCAAATTTTTGAAAGATTAAATGCCGTGCCGGTAGAAGAGAGGAGCATAAAGTTTCTGCTAAACGATGAATTTTTACATCAATACGGACTCCTCCATCCTTCTCGCTTTACTCAGCCTCATGAAGCTCCAACGGAGGTTCCTGATTCTCCGGTGAAAACTCCTGATCTTCCGATCTCCACTAAAGAGCACATGCGAGGAGAAATTTCTGCAGAAACCTTACTAGTAAAGTGCTCTACTCCAAGAGATGATGCGGGACCCTCCGAAAAGCCCGCACTTGCTCCCATAATTGAAGAAGAAGAGGAGCCCCTTTCCCAAACCAGGAAGAGTGCCGACAAAGGAGCTGATGGAGGGAATCAGGTTGGGCATGATGGTGATGACGTCTTTGGGGATTTAAGTGACATAATCGTCACTTCCCAAGAGCTCTTTAAAGATGACCCTGCCTGTGGTAAAACTGTACCCCCGATGATTGAAGCGACATCTGCCCTCCAACAGACTCCAACTCCTTTATCCCAAGAATTGTCACCGACAGTGGGACCTATTACTTCCCCCCAACTGAGGAGTGGTTCGTTAGTCCAACGCGAGTAGTTTGCACTTCACACACAACTAAGGATTTTCCAGCACATTTATGCACTTATCTTCTCATACTTTAAAGATTTCTAAAGCTTATCTTTTCTTATTTCAGATCCTTCAATGACACGCGGCGGATCATATTATCAGGATTTCCAACGCTACGGGGGGCGTGGTCAATATGATTATAGGCGTTATTTTTCCTCCTACAGAGAATCTGATGAAGAAAGGGCTGCCCGAAAGGCTCATGAAAGGAGGACTGAAGAAGAACGTCGTGAAAGAAGGGAGAGAGAAGAGCGCCATGATTCTTGGCAAAAAGGCGATGACTCCCACAAGAGAAAAACTCATGACGATCGAGGAAAAGGTCACATGGGTGAAGACTTAAGCAAACGAGCCCGTCACAGTGAAAAGCAGGCCTCTACTACTCCTGAGAAAGTTACTACTCCTGCCTCGCTCGACATTCCTTCTGACTCTCCCACTCTTGGGAAATCAGACATTCAAACGATAATTAGCAGGCCCAAATTTCAAGTTGGACCGGGTCCTGCCACTCTGCAGAGCCGGTTTCCTCAATGGTGCCTTAAGGGAGTGAGGTTCGACCTAGACTTGGTCCCCATCGACAAGTCTGCCATGTTGCGCAATCTTGATGCCGTCAAGCTCGATATTGAGAGGATGTCGAACTGGCAAAAACTTGTTGACGAGCTTCAAAGGGTTAACCGTGCCAACATAGAGGCCATGCTTACTATGGAAAACGATAATCTGAACTTTCTCGAGATCTGAACTCTCAGTTGCTAATTTCATTCTTTTCCTGTTTTAGCACTTCCACCCCCTGCTAGGGACCCAAGTCTTAAGCAAATTTTTGAAAGATTAAATGCCGTGCCGGTAGAAGAGAGGAGCATAAAGTTTCTGCTAAACGATGAATTTTTACATCAATACGGACTCCTCCATCCTTCTCGCTTTACTCAGCCTCATGAAGCTCCAACGGAGGTTCCTGATTCTCCGGTGAAAACTCCTGATCTTCCGATCTCCACTAAAGAGCACATGCGAGGAGAAATTTCTGCAGAAACCTTACTAGTAAAGTGCTCTACTCCAAGAGATGATGCGGGACCCTCCGAAAAGCCCGCACTTGCTCCCATAATTGAAGAAGAAGAGGAGCCCCTTTCCCAAACCAGGAAGAGTGCCGACAAAGGAGCTGATGGAGGGAATCAGGTTGGGCATGATGGTGATGACGTCTTTGGGGATTTAAGTGACATAATCGTCACTTCCCAAGAGCTCTTTAAAGATGACCCTGCCTGTGGTAAAACTGTACCCCCGATGATTGAAGCGACATCTGCCCTCCAACAGACTCCAACTCCTTTATCCCAAGAATTGTCACCGACAGTGGGACCTATTACTTCCCCCCAACTGAGGAGTGGTTCGTTAGTCCAACGCGAGTAGTTTGCACTTCACACACAACTAAGGATTTTCCAGCACATTTATGCACTTATCTTCTCATACTTTAAAGATTTCTAAAGCTTATCTTTTCTTATTTCAGATCCTTCAATGACACGCGGCGGATCATATTATCAGGATTTCCAACGCTACGGGGGGCGTGGTCAATATGATTATAGGCGTTATTTTTCCTCCTACAGAGAATCTGATGAAGAAAGGGCTGCCCGAAAGGCTCATGAAAGGAGGACTGAAGAAGAACGTCGTGAAAGAAGGGAGAGAGAAGAGCGCCATGATTCTTGGCAAAAAGGCGATGACTCCCACAAGAGAAAAACTCATGACGATCGAGGAAAAGGTCACATGGGTGAAGACTTAAGCAAACGAGCCCGTCACAGTGAAAAGCAGGCCTCTACTACTCCTGAGAAAGTTACTACTCCTGCCTCGCTCGACATTCCTTCTGACTCTCCCACTCTTGGGAAATCAGACATTCAAACGATAATTAGCAGGCCCAAATTTCAAGTTGGACCGGGTCCTGCCACTCTGCAGAGCCGGTTTCCTCAATGGTGCCTTAAGGGAGTGAGGTTCGACCTAGACTTGGTCCCCATCGACAAGTCTGCCATGTTGCGCAATCTTGATGCCGTCAAGCTCGATATTGAGAGGATGTCGAACTGGCAAAAACTTGTTGACGAGCTTCAAAGGGTTAACCGTGCCAACATAGAGGCCATGCTTACTATGGAAAACGATAAGGCTGAATGGCAAAAGGTCGTTGAGCAACACGACACCGAAATGAGGAGCATTGCTTCTTACAATGAGGAGCTTGAAGCAAAAGTCGAGGAATTGAAACATGAGCTTGCTGCTTCCTCTACTTCCTATTCTCAAAAAGAAGAAGTGCTCCTGAAACAAGTGAGAGACGCTCACGCTAGCCAAAGGGATGCCGAAGACAGGCTCGAAGTACAAAAAAGAATCAGTGAAGGCTATGCTACTGATATTGCTGAGCTCCGAAAGAAAAACAACTCCCAGGAGGCGGAGATACAAATGCTTAAGCTTCAGCTTGCCAAAACTGAAAGGGAACGTGATGAGGCTGTCGCCGGCAGAATCGCAGCTGAAGAATCTCATGAGGCGACCAAAAACAGCTTCGGCTCAACATTATTCGACTTCTACTTGCATAGCGTCTTGGGGCGTGGAAGCCTTGCTTTTCTAGGTCCCAAGTATGAGATCACTTTAGCTGAAGTGTGGAAGGCCGCCCTTGAGATGCTTGGTGCTGAAGGTGCTGGTTATGACGAATCAGCCCTGGAAAGGCATTACTTTGATGATGACACTCGCGCTGCCCTCGCCAAGGGAAAGGAACAACTTGCCAAATTAAGAACTGAAGTGACGGAAGGGGACCAGCTGGAAAAAACCACTTCAACTACTCTAGTCCAGCCACCTTCTTCGTCTGAAGTCAACATTATTGGTTCCAGTTCCCATCTTGCATCTCCCACCAAAGTTACCACTGAGATTACAAGCATACAAGGTGGAGATGAGGGTGATGAGAGCGCTGATGCGCAAGCTTATGAAGTCGATATCAGGAAACCAGCTTCTCCAGGTAGCTTCACTGTTAATCTCGCTACTGTCAATTCTGCTCAAGCGGGTTACTCATTTATTTCGCATGAGTTTCATGAGCTCCTTGGCTATTTTCTCAACCTTGATGAGCCTTCATCTCCTCTCTTTACTGACTTTATTGGTGAACCTTCATCTCCTCTCTTTACTGACTTTAACCTCTTTTCTTCTGTAGAAAAAGTATCAAGCACTGCTCAAATCTCTACTTCTCCGGTAATCCCTCCTCCATCTCTTCAGGTGGCTCCTCCTTCTGCTTCGCAGCCTGGATCACAGGAGGAACAAATAGAGGCTCTCCATGGCCTGGATGATCCCATTGCTTCACAAGAGCAGAAAGATGAGAGACTTGAGGGAGGCGACATATCTCCGGAGCGGACTCCTTCTGACGACATAACTCTGTCTAAACTTGTCACTCCAGGAAGTGAGTCTTCCTCAAAGAGGAGAAAGAAGCAAGGAGCATCAAGGAGGAGAGGGAAGATAATCACTGCCACTGAAGAGGAGCCAGAAGTTGGGCCAGCTGCGCCTACTTCTCCTTCCTCCCTTATACCCACTGGCCGACCTGAAAAGCTGGTCATTCGGCCGGGTAAAGGGTCCAAAGGCAGTAAAAAGAAGTGAAGACTTTAGCTTTTTGTCTTTTGTATGAACTGGCCGAGAGTTGTGCGGGTACCGGCCTCCGCTTTTATTTTGAAACCTGTATCTGCATTATAGTTGAATAAAATGATTCTTCGTTTGTACAAACTTCTGTTTGAATTTGAGAATGCATTTACTATTTATTTTTTGCACAAGTTTATTTACACGATATTGCAGCGAGCTTATGGCATGTTACTTGAGCGTTACCTTTTGCTGGTTTGGCTATACCATATTGTGTGTAATTATACTATATTGCCCCCATTCCATAAGTTTGCTGCAATATTCTATACTTCGAGGGGACTTGCACTCATATTTGCTAAAGAATAATTATTTTATTCTTTAAAGAAATTTTTTGCAAAGTACAACCCTCTTCGTATAAGTTTCTGCGCTTTGACCTTTGAAGAAATCACTTCTTTCTTTTGCTTAAGTACATTTTTTACCAAGTGAATTCTTTTATGCGGTAAAGCGGACCTCTGAAGGGTACTTTAACTCCCTCTCTCTCTTTTTCTCTCTTCTTTTTTTTCCGAGGAAGATTATTCCCCAGAATAGGTAAATTACTCTTTCTTCGGAAGTTAAAGTATGCCCCTGATGAGGATTTTTTTTTATATAGAAAGTTGTACCTCTGAGGAGGGATTTTTTACGTTTCAACACTCGGAAGTTTTATTTCAATCTCGGTGAAACGTGTACCTCCAAAGAGTTTTGCCTTAGAAAGCCTTTTCACGTTTCAACACTTGGAAGTTTTATTTCAATCTCGGCGAAACGTGGGCTTCCGAAGAGGTCTTTCTTCTTGATTGTGCCTCCGAAGAGGTCTTTATTTTGTTCGTCTTTCAACTCTGGTGAAGTGAAATTCCGAAGAGCGGCCGTTACACTTCAACTCCTGGTGAAATATGCCTCCGAAGAGGTCTTTATTTTGTTTGCATTTCAACTCTGGTGAAGTGAAATCCGAAGAGCGGTCATAACACTTCAACTCCTGGTGAAATGGGCCTCCGAAGAGGGCTTTTATTTTGTTTGCATTTCAACTCTGGTGAAGTGAAATTCCGAAGAGCGGCTATTTCACTTCAACTCCTGGTGAAATGTGCCTCAGAAAGGGTTTTCATTGCCTGGAAGTTACTCTCTCATGGTTGGAGGGTCATGACTCCTCCAATCTTTTTTGTTGAGTAGAGAACTTTCTTTTTTGTGGCATATGACCCATTAGAGGTCTTTTATCCTCCGAAGAGTTGTGCCTCTGAAGAGGACTTGTGCTGCCGATGATGGATTTTGGTTGTTTCCTTGTCTTCTTGCTTATGCCTTTTCACCGATCCTCTTTTTTTTTTCTCTTTTCAAGTTTTCATTCCCCTTTTCTTGCAAGTAGCTTGTTTAATCCAAGGAAGTGTACTTCATTGTCAGGCAAGTTCGTGAGAACGGGCACTAGCTTCCTAATTGGATGTTTGTTTGTTCAAACAATCTCAATTTATCAGCAAGGGCTCGTTTCTATCGAAATCATTAGCCGTTCAATTGAAGTATTTCCTATCTAGGATTTGAATTCGGGGTCTTTGTGACTTGAAATTTGTTTGTTGAATGATGGTGAGAATCGCTCGGTCTTATTATGCGCAAGTTTTATTTCCATTGTCTGCAAAAATTTAAATCGACATTTCAGCAATACATTTTATGTACTTTTATATCGAAAATAAAGCAAACATGTAATAAAAATAAGGAACACAAGATTTATAGTGGTTCGGCCAAGAATTTGGGCCTACATCCACTTTATATTCTTTCATTAATCACTTGCATCAGTTTTACAATTGCTTTCAATTACAAGAATCATGCATCCACAACTCTTTTATATTATTTCAACAAAATTTTCAAGTAAAATATGGACGCAAGTGATTGCTGTTCCATGCCCTTGGAATTTGAACTCCTTCAACAGTAGTGAGTTTGAATGTGCCGTCAAGAAGCTTCTGACCTATCACATATGGTCCTTCCCAATTGGGCCCAAACACACCTGTCGCGGTCATAATTCTTTTCAGGACTAGATCTCCAATTTCAAAGCTGCGTTGACGAACTTTGGAATTGAAATGTCTGGCTATCCTTTGCTGATGAGCTGCAACTCTGAGATTAGCTTCGTCTCTTTTTTCATCAAGGAGATCTAGCGCTTCAAGTTGTAGCTTTTCATTTTCTGCCTGATTGAAATGGGTTCTTCTGTGTGAAGGGACCTCTGCTTCAACCGGAATCATTACTTCCGATCCGTATGCTAACGAAAAAGGAGTATGCCCAGTCGCAGTTTTGTGAGTAGTTCTGTATGCCCATAGTGCAAGTGGTAGTTTATCGACCCAACCACCTTTTGCTCTTTCGAGTTGCTTTTTGATGGTTGATTTGATGATCTTGTTCACTGCTTCCACTTGCCCGTTTGCCTGCGGATGAGCTACCGCCGAAAAGCTTTTCTGGATTTTGAATCGTTTGCAAAAATCCTGGAATTCCTCGCTTTCAAACTGAGTACCATTGTCTGTGATTATTTTCTGAGGCACACCGTATCTGCAAATGATATTCTTGGTCACAAAGCTTATCATTTTCTTAGAAGTGATAGTAGCCAATGGTTCAGCTTCAGCCCATTTAGTAAAGTAATCAACTGCAACAATAGCATATTTAATCCCTGATTTGGCAGTTGGTAGCGGCCCAATGAGATCCATTCCCCAAATCGCAAACGGCCATGGACTGACCATCTGTGTGAGTTCGGTAGAAGGTGCTCTAGGAATTTTGGCAAATCTTTGGCATCTGTCACATCTTCGGGAGTAATCTGCAACATCTCGATTAATTTCTGGCCAAAAATATCTGTATCGGAGAATTTTCTTTGCTAATGTTTGACCACCTGAATGATCACCACATTCTCCTCCATGCACCTCAGCTAGGATTGTTTTGGACTCTTCCCGGGATACACATCGAAGCAATGGCATTGAGAATCCCCGTCTGTACAATCGGCCATCCTGAATTACATAGCGAGAGGCTTTCCTTAGTAGCTTTCGTCTTTCTATCGAATTTTCTGGCAGAGAACCTCTGAGTAGGTAATCTAATATTGGAGTCATCCACGACTCTTGTTCTTGAGATACATTCATAATCCAATCTATATCCATCTCGTCTACACTTGGTGCTGAGAGGACTTCTACGGGAACCAATCCCAATAGTTGAGCTTCACCAGAACTTGAATACTTTGCGAGGGAATCTGCCTTCGTATTCTCTTCCCGGGGAATATGGCTTATTGAATAATGATCGAGTTCACATAGGAGTTCCCAAGCCTTTGACAAGTAGGAAGGCAAGTTTCCACCTTTTGTTTGAAATTCCTTCTTGACTTGGCATACAATAAGCTGAGAATCACTGAAGATTTGTAATGCTCGAATGTTTAGCTCTTTAGCGATTTTCAGACCTGCAATAAGAGCTTCATATTCTGCTTCATTGTTTGTTGAAGGAAATTCCAGTCTTAGTGCATAACATAATGATCGACCTTCAAGAGTTTCAAGTACCACTCCGGCTCCAGAACAGTAGTCATTTCTTGCGCCATCAACATACATCTTCCACTGGATTGGGGAATCATTGATCGCTTCTTCCTCACCATTATCTTTCTCTGTGAATTCTGCAATGAAATCAGCTAAAGCTTGTCCGTTGATTGCTTTTCGGGGATGATAAGTGATGTCATATTGACTGAGTTCAATGTTCCATTTTAGAAGGCGACCCGAAGTTTCAGGGCGAAATAGGACTTGCTTTAGAGGTTGATCAGTGAGTACTTTGATAGGATGAGCTTGGAAATATTGCCTCAGTTTCCTTGATGCAACTAGTAGGCAATAGGCGAGTTTTTCCAACTTGGAGTAATTCAGCTCTGCCCCAGTGAGTCTTTTGCTGATATAGTAAACCGGATGTTGAATCCTTTTGTCTTCCCGTATCAACGCTGCACTTAGAGCATGAGATGATACTGCCAAGTATATAAGAAGATCCTCACCATTGCCTGGCCTAGAAAGTATTGGAGGCGTTTCCATATGACAGATCAACTCATCGAAGGCTTTTTGGCATTCGGAAGTCCATTCAAAATTCTTCTTTCCTTTCTTCAGGGCGTCAAAGAATGGGATGCATTTATCAGTGGCTTTGGAAATGAACCGACTCAGGGCGGCGACCTTTCCGTTGAGACTCTGCAATTCCTTCTTCGTTCTAGGAGCTTTAACTTCTTTCAAGGCAGTAATTTGAGCTGGACTAGCCTCAATGCCCCTAGCACTGATGATGAAACCTAAGAACTTTCCGGACTCGACCCCAAATGTACATTTCAGAGGGTTAAGTTTCATTCTGTCTTTCCGAAGGACTGCGAACATTTCTGCTAAGTGTTCAATGTGATCCGCTGCTTTCCTGGACTTCACTAACATGTCGTCGACGTAGACTTCCATAGTTTTGCCCAATTGCGGTTTGAACATAGCATTAACAAGTCTTTGGTAGGTTGCCCCTGCATTTTTCAATCCGAAGGGCATAACTTTGTAGCAATATAGTCCAACATCTGTGATAAAGCTTGTATCCTCCTGATCCGGCTCGTGCATCATGATTTGGTTATAACCGGAGTAGGCATCCATGAAAGATAACAATTCATGTCCCGCAGTTCCGTCTACCAGTTGATCGATCCTGGGTAATGGGAAGCAATCTTTGGGGCAAGCCTTGTTTAGATCAGAAAAATCGATGCATACTCTCCATTTTCCATTGGCTTTCTTGACCAGCACAGGATTTGAAACCCAATTCGGATATGTAGATTCTTTGATGAAGTTATTTTCCATGAGTCGATCAACTTCTTCTTTTAATGCTGCTGACCTTTCTGGACCTTGGGTTCTTCTTTTCTGTTTAACTGGCGTAAACTTTGTGTCAATATTCAGAGCGTGTACTGCAACTTCTGGAGATATTCCACACATATCGGCATGAGTCCAAGCAAAGACATCCAGATTTGCTTTCAGGAAAGATATCAAGATATTCTGAATTGACACATTAAGCTGTGAACCCACATTCAACACCTTATTTGGGTCCTTCGGGTCAACAGGTACCGGAACTGTCATTTCCACCGGTACCACTCTATTCTCCCCTGCACTGGCTTTTCTGGGATCCATTTCTTTCCGTGCCCCGCTATGCTCTCCAGTGCAGGGTCCGCCCCGTAATTGCTACAAGGCTGGTTCCTTGATGCGGACTGGGGTCGCCGCATCCTTTCCCATTTCTCTTTTTCTTGACTCTCGCAGCTCTGTCAAATAGCACTCTCACGCAGCATTTTGATCCCCTTTTATCACTCCTACTCCATTGTCAGTAGGGAATTTAATAGTGAGGCACCACGGGGCTAGGATAGCTTTGAATGCTGCGAGTGTTGGACGGCCAAGAAAAGCATTATAAGCAGAAAACTCATCGACAATCACAAATGTTTGCTTGGGGACCACTTTCCTTTCTGCTTCCCCAAGTTCCACAAGCAGATCGATGGTCCCAATTGGTTGCTTCGGCTCCCCAGTGAAGCCAGCGATCTTCTGTGATGAGGCTTGTACATCGATCATAGGGATTTTCATCTGGTCAAATGTCTTCTTGAAGAGGATATTACATGATGCTCCGCAGTCAATGAGGACTCTTCTGACAATGGCCGGTCCAATACCAGCCGAGATGACCAAGGGATCTAGGGTAGGAGCTTCTATACCTGTGGAATCTCTGGCTCTGAAAACAATATCATCGCTGAAAGTTTTCTGTTGTTTCAGGGGCGTAGTGTCTTCTAAAACAAAGACGTCTTCTTCGGCTGGAGCATATTTCAAAGCCCTGGAATATCTCTCCATCTCACCCCAGTTCTTGCCAGCTGGGTGAGGCCCTCCTGTAATGACATTGATAACGGGCCTTCCAGATTCATGTCCCGTAGCTTTCTCACCTGTCCTAGGCTGATGAACAGGAACCTGTTGCCCCTGACTTGACGATGCAGGATTGTTGCTATTCTTCTTCACAAATTGCTGCAGTTTGTTTTCTCTTAGCAACTCTTCAATCAGGTTTTTCAACTGGCGGCATTCATCAGTCTCATGACCGGGTTGATTGTGGAAGCGGCAGAATTTCCCACTCTGTATGGCTTTTTTCCCGGTTCTCAAAGGAATAGGTTTAGGGAAATCGACGGAATCTTTAGTGGCAAGGTAGATGTGCTCCGGCGTATGTGATAATGGAGTATATTCTGATGGCTTGAAGGATCGGGGCTTCTTCAGATTACCCTGTTTCTTCCCATTATTATTCTCCCTTTTTTGCCCCACCGATTCATTCTTGCGTGGAGCGACAGTGTTGTCTTCTGCTTTCTCCAACACTGTCTTTACTGGTAAAGGACGGCTTTCCAAGCAAATGAATTCATCTGCTTTTTTGTAGAACTTTTCGAGAGAGGTTGGCTCCTTCATATTTAACCATTTCCCAAATTCGCTTGACTTATCAATAGCCCTCATCAGATAAGTCAATATCATTCGTGGTTCAGCATTGTCCACCTCAGCCAGCGCTATATTAAAGCGGTTCAGGAAGGATCTGATAGACTCACCAGGATTCTGCTCTAAACTCGACAGTGACATAATGTCCTTGGCCTTCGAAGCATATAGTCTAAACTGCTCCTTGAATTTTCTGGTCAAGTCTGAAAACTGATCGATAGATCGGACTGGCAACTTGGTGAACCATAGTAGAGCCACACCTTCCAGGTATACGGGGAAATATCGACACTTTATTTCGTCAGAGGCTCTGGCACCTGTCATGTGCCAATCATATTTATACAAGAATTCATTCGGATCACTTGTCCCTTTGTAAGCTGGAATAGTCGGAGGGACAAACTTCCTTGGAAATTCCGCCTTTAAGATTTTTTCAGTAAACGGAGTTTTACTTGGGGCGAAACCCCATTCCTTCTCATCTTCAACCCTTTGCATACTTTCTTTCATGATCTGCCGGACCATTCCAGAAAGATATTCCTCATCATGCCGAGTTCTAGATCCACCAGCCTTAGGAACTGCCTGCTCAAAGGGACTAGTAGCCCTTTCAGGAGCATTCCTTTCATTAACATCATGAACGTTGCCAGCATAGTTCCTTTCATTACCAGCCGGTTGATTGTTTGCCCCAAGTAAGTCGTTTAACTTATTCAGAATCAGAGCATTCTGGGCACTTTGAGCCTCTAATTGTGCATTTTGGGCGTTTATCTGTTGGTTTAGCCCTAGAATCACAGCATCCAACTCCGCTTTCGTAACTCCAACAGACGGAGTGGGTTGATTAGGTACAGGGGAAGCAGAGGTTCCCTCTTGAATGTTTCCAGATCTGACAGATCTACTTTTCCTTCCAGGAGCCATAATCTCAGATAGACTTCTGGTTTTTAAGGAAATTCTTTCTTCAAATCTCTGTGAAGCAATGATGACAGTTTTCCTGAGTTCAATTCTCAGTGAAAGCACCAAAAATGTTAACGCTAAAATTTGAACGCTAACACCCCGGTGTATGAGTTATAGTTGTGAAAGCACCACCCGAAAGCTCGGGAATAGATTATAAGCAGAAAACAGTAGAAAAGCAGCAAACGACAACAATTTTATAGTGGTTCGGCTTAAGGGTATAGCCTACGTCCACTTTAAGTACTTTTATTAATGATCTCGTTACAAGCTGATACAATTCTTCTCAAGTACGATATATTTCAAGTTACAAGAGATTTGGAACAAGTAGCTCAAGCTTCTATGTCGATTAAAGTCCTTGAATTCAAATTGAAGATGTGTAGTTTCTTCGTGAAGTTCTTCGAAGTATTCCTTTGATCTCGAAAGCTCTAAGTGTTGATGGAGTTCTCAATGCAGCAAGGTAACGGTCTCTCAAGAGAATGTGCCAAAAGTCCTTTGAATGTTGGAGGTGGCTATGTATTTATAGGCAAGCTTGGACATGAATTCTGCGCATAAGTCCTGAGTCGTGACCGACTCAAGCTAAGTCGTCCCCGAGTCAGGCTAAGTCGTGGTTGACTTATAAAACCAACCTTTCCCCTCTTCATGGCTTATTCCTCTGCTGGACTTCATGACAAGTCTTGAGTCGTGTCCGAGTCAATTTTCCTAGGTATTGTGGCGATGGGTTACGACTCAACGATTTTGAGTCGTGGACGAGTCATGGTGAGTCGCCCCATGTTAACTCAAGGTCGAACTGCTGGCTTGGTCCCAAGAGATAAGTCGTTCCCGAGTCAACTTATCATAACTCCTCTCATATTAGCATGTGTCGTACTCGACTTATCATAAGTCGTAGGTATCCATAAGTCGTGACATTCCTTAGGTCGTTCCTTAGGATGAGTCGCGAACCTGTTGAGTCGTTGAACCATGAGTCGTTGAGTCATGAGTCGCTGAGTCCTGAGTCGCTGAGTCATGAGTCGCTGAGTCAGAAACTTCCATAAGTCGCACAACAGTTGAGTCAGAGACTAGCTGAGTCGGTCTTTGATGAGTCGGACCTAGATCATATGAGTCGGTGAGTTCCCTCTTCGGTCATTGAGTCGTACGCGAGTTAATTGCACTTGGCTTTCTGATTTGCACACTTGAACCGCTAACGACTCATGGTGAGTCGTAAATCTTCTGAGTCGCTTAATGCTTTATCTGATGAGTCGGCCCAAGCTTCAGTGGGGTTAACAATTAACTATTAAAATTAATTTATAATAATTATTGATTAATAATTTTTTAATAATAAATAATAATTAAATAAATAATACTTAAAAATAATAATTAAATTTTAATATATAATAATTAATAACTAATATTAAATGATCATAATTAATAATTAATTTGAAACATGAAATAATTCTGTTAATAACTTGTAATTAATATTAACTGTTAATTAGTAATTAATTACTAATTAATAAATTAATGATCAATAATAAATAAATAATCAATAACAAACATTTAATTAATAATTAAAAAATTATAAATAATAGTTATTAATAATTAATAATACGTACATAATAATTAGTCATCCTTAAATTTATAATAATGTTTGTTATTTCTACCTATTTAACTATCCTTAAATTAATGGTTAACCCAGTAGTTTCCTTGTTTCCTACCATTATTCCGTGAGCTAATTTTCATTTCCCGCTTAATATTCATTCCCTTCTTCCCTAATTTTTCCTCACCGTACATTCCGAATCCAAACAGAGCTGCCCCATCCTCCTCAACGATGCACAACCATTACAAATATCCGCCTAGACCATCAATAGCATCACATTATGACCACCCTAATCAAAATGCGTAATTATCAAACCAAATTTGGTTACTGTTTCATTTGTGCCCACCTTGATGGTGAAAATAGAGAACGCTCTTCAATTCTGGAAATTAATATTTTAACCAGGTACTAAAAATTTATATAAAACAAACAATTGAAGCTAAATTTTATTCTCGATTCCTTCTTTTTCGTCTTTGATTATTCAACTTGGGTGGTGATGAATTGGAGATTTCCTATCGGAGAAGTGAAGAGCTTCAAAAGGAGATTTAGTTCGTCTCTATCTATATAATATTAAATTGCTTATGAGGTACCAATAAATAGAAAACCCTGATCATATATTTGGGTTGATGTATACTCTATTGTTGCTAATTTTAAAATAAATCGCTTGCAACTGATTATCAGCTAATTCTATTTAAAAGCCAACATTTTTCCAGAGCTAAGATAATATAGTTCTCATCCTTCATCAGCTAAAACTGCTAAATAGTAAAGTTGATGAGCATGAACGGCTTATGCCTGATTTTCAAAAGAACGGCATGTGACGCCACTATCTATTCCATTTGTCATTTGTTTTTTTTGAAAATGTATTAACAAAAGGCAACGCCCAAAAGAGTTAAACGGGTAAAGACCCAATACATCACATATCTAAATCCTAGAGACAACTACCGCGGACACATATGCCGCCTCCATTTCGAAAACATAGAAAATAAAATTATGGCGGAGCTCCAAACACCGCAATGCTTCTAGACTTTAGATCTGAAGAAGTTTCATGATAAATTGTCTTCAGTGGGGCTTCCATACTTTTAACTTTTTAGATTGGAGTCTATCAAACTTAGGAATGAGGCATAAGTGGAGAAGTCTCGCTGTTTTTGCCTTCGTATCCTTGGAGCTAGCCTCTTTACTAACATAAATGCTTCCAGACTTTAGATCTAAGGAAGTATGGAAAATCGAAGCTTGATCCTCTTTTAAAGTAGTACTTGAATGCTCGAGAGAAGAAATTGAGGAAGATTTTCTAGATTCTCCTTTACTCCAGATAGATAAGTGGTAGATCTGTTTGTTTAACTTGCTTAAATAGAAGGAGTCTTCTAATCTTTGTTCGTTGATGGCCAGGAGAAAATTGTTATCGTCTTCAACAATACCATAGCTCCTCCTGCTAGAATCAGGTATAATTTTTTTGTATTAGTGTGAGATTCATTATCAAAATTAGAATTGTTACTAATATAAGCCTTGTTACTTCCCTTGCAAGCATTGAGCTGATTGACATGGGGTTGTCAGCAGTGAACTTGTTAGTTCCATTAACTTGAGCCAAAGAAGATAAGTGCTTGTCATAATTTTTGGCTTTAACTCAATTGTCTACAACATTTGTCTTGATGTTATTGCTTTGAAGGTGACAGTCATTGAGAAGCAGATGCTCAAAGTGGAATGGATGTCTATTCCTATTCATATCAGCTGAAAGATTATGAAAATTAATATTAGAAAATTCCTTATAACTAGGATTAATATTGAAATGGTGTTTTCTTCCCTTATAGGAAATATTCCTGGTATGGATATTGGAGCAACAACCTTCAACTAAGGCACTGGGATCAATGGATTCTATTGACTTTCTCAGGCATCTTCTGCTAGTAGCATGATATTAGGAATTTTTGATAAAATTTTCCCTTTGTAAGTATTCTTCAACATAGTCTTCATAGTTATCAGCTTCTAATATATTATGAGTTCGATTGCTATTTCTGTTGGCATTACTTGTTTTTTGAAGAATGATACTGAATTTTATTTCAATGGCTTTCCAAAGTTGTATGCTATCAGTTTCAACTTTATTATGAACCTGTTGTTTCTCTCTTTCAAAATAAAGTAGATAACTGTAGTAAGAACAACAGTTGCTCTGTTAAATTCTTCTTTCTTGCCTATGAATGTTTTTTGAAAATATTGTATTCTATCTCTTGGAGAGCCAAATGTTGATTTAGATTGAGCTTATTTTTGGCAATGAACTAAACATGTCTAGAGTATGAGTAATCGAAAAAGAGATAATCAGTATTTTCAATTTTAGTTTTATAAAGTAGGAAGTAGATATTTCTAGATTTTTTGTTCCAATTTCCACATCTTTCTCCTGTTGGTAGACGATTTAATAGTGCAAAGTAGGTACAGAAAGCCATTTTTGGGCAGTTGGATGAATTCCAAACTGATTTATACCAGTCAGCTTCCACTTCCCTTCCTTTTAAGAAGTCCCAAGTATTTTTGAAAGAAAATTTTCCTTTAAACATAATTTCTAGCACCAAACATCTTCTTCTTGATTTGGGTCAATTTCTATTTTATTAATTGTAGAGTTGAAGATAGTAGCTGCAGGATATGCTTGAGTATTCCAAATTGAATTTTGAATGATACCGTCGACTTTAGCATTGACTTTGCCAAAATAATAAAGATTTTTCTAACCTAGTAAATTGATAAGAGAATTATCATTGATCCAAGGATCAAACCAGTGGCTGGTGTGACTACCATCTTTAAATTTTTCTCTCTAAAAGTTTGGCTCCAATTTCCTGCATTTTAGAATATTTTTCCAAGCATAGGAATAGTGGTTTTCAATGGGAATGGACCAGAAATTTTTGTTTTTGACATATTTAGCTCTCATCCATTTAGCCCAAAGTGTTTTGCCTTCTATGAATTTCCCAAAAAGCTTAAACTTGCATGCTTCATTAATATCTGAAAAGTTTTTGATTCCTAATCCCCCTGATTTCTTAGTTTTTGTAATTGTGTTACAAGAGATTTTATGAAATTTTCCATTCCAGATGAAGTTGGCACATAATTTTTCAATTATCTCCATAGTTTTTGCTAGAATATTGTGAGATTGCATCCAGTACATGATAACTGCAGTGATGACAATATGAACTAGCTCTACTTTTCCTATAGTAAATAGCATTTTACTTGACCAATTGTTTATTTTACTTTGAATGGTATGGTATAATTTGACACAATCTCTTTCTTTGATCTGTTTGTTACTAAGGGGGAGTCCAAGATATTTGATAGGGAGGTCACTCTGTTGGAATTTTAGAATATTGAGGATCTCCATCTCGTTCTTACAAGCTTTACTGAAATTATTTTTGCTTTTATTTTCATTAATTTGAAGACTAGCTTGCTGATTAAGGTTGTCAAAATTTTTCTTAGTAGTAGCTGCAGTATGTGCATCTGCATTTAAAAAAATTGATAAGTCAGCGGCATATAGTAAATGAGAAATTCTAGGAATAATCGAATTAATTGGTTTTAAGTTATTAAACAAAAGCTCCTTATCCATTTGTAAGGTAAAATATTCCATAGCGATTGTGAATAAGTAAGGAGACAGTGGATCTCCTTGTCTAATGCCTCTGTTGCTATGGATGAACTCACAAGGAGATCCATTAATAAGTGTAGAATAAGATACATTACAAATACATTCCTTAACTAGGTTGTAGAATTTTTCATTGAAACCTAGTTGACTCATCATATGAATAATAAAGCTTGTGTTTATTTTGTCAAATGCTTTGTGTAAATAAATTTTGAGGCACATTTTATTTTTGCCAGCCTGATTAAAGTCCCTTAATAATTCATGAGAAAGTAGAATGTTTTCAACTATAAGCCTGTCTGGTATAAAAGCACATTGATTTTTTGAAATGAGGAATTTTTGAATTTTTTTTAATTCTATTACTTAAAATAGAAGCTATAATTTTATACAAGAAATTACAACATGCAATTGGCCTATACTCCCCAAGGCAGGAAGGGTTTTTGGTTTTAGGGACAAGTGTTATAAAATTATGATTTATGTTTTTTAAAAGCCTACCAGTTGAGAAAAATTCATTGACAGTCTCAAGAATCATGTTTTTTAAAACATCCCAATGAGTTTTATAGAATTTAGCCCCAAACCCATTTGGGCCAGGACTTTTATCATCTCTAACTGAGAAAACAATTTTTTTTATGTCATCTAAACCTATAGGAGCAAGAAGGATTTTCTCACTATTAGGATGAATTAAGAATTTAGGATAAATAGTTTGAAAAGTACTTGGACTCTCCTTAGAATTAACAGATCAGAGAAGAAAAGAATAGCTTCCTTCTCTAATAGGCATCATTAGCTATCTTACCATCCCATTGATTAATTTTCCTATGTTGTTATAATGCCTTCTACAGGACATTTTTGCATAGAAAAATTTGGTTGTTAAGTACCAATGAGAAAGCCAGTTAACTTTAGCTTTCTACCTAAGATTAGCAGCCTCAGAGTGAAGTGAATTGGAAAGTTTTTTTTGCAAATGAATTTTTTTTAATATTAGTATGGTCTGATCCATCAAAGTCAATACTGTTTTGTAATTTCACACATTCCTCTCTTATTTGATTTATTTCATTTTTGTTTTTGTTATTGTTTAGATTCCATGTTTTGAAATTTTCTTTACTATGTTGAAGGAATTTTCTGTGTTTAAATTGGGCAGAGCCTTTTGAAGAAAATTGTAGACAGTTTTGAATGATGTTTTTATAATTAGGGTCCTGAACCCAACCATTCTTAAAACTAAAAGGTAATTTTTTCGATTTAAATGTTTTTGGGACATAATAAGCTGAATAGGTGTATGGTCACTAGTGTATTAGGGAAAGGTGTAACAATTAAAGTCATAGAAATGATTGATGAAAGTTCGATTGACTAGGATTCTATCAAGCTTGCAATGAATATTTCTATATTCACCTGATTTCCAGGTTAATTTGTTACCTTTGATGTTAGGTTCAATAAGTCCAGTTTTAATGAGAAAGTTAGAGAAGAATTCCAATTTTTTGAATGGAATTGGAATTCCTCCTCTTTTGTCATTAACTTTCATAACAGTATTAAAATCTCCCATAATCACCCGGGGGAATTAATATTTGAATTGAGGTGATCCAGAGAGTTCCAGAGCCGAGTTCTTTCATTTTCAGAATTAGAGGCATAAATAAAAGGGACAGAAATTTGGAGTCCCCCTTTATTTTTAAAATTGCAGTGAATATATTGAAGATTAAGAGTAAATTTGCAAAGGTCCCAGATGTTGGGATTACAAAAAACAATGATCCTACCATTTCCCCCCATCGAATTATTGTGGATAAGATGCCAATTGTTTAGATTATTAATCCTAAGAAAATCAATGTTTTTATCAGAGAGTTTATGTTCTAAAATGCCTACTAAAGATGATTTATAGGTAAGCAATAAATTTGTAAGGTCTTATTTCCTTTCAGGGGAATTAAGACCTCTCACATTCCAAGTAATAATATTCATAATTATAAATGTATAAAGGATATATAAAGGATATATCAGCAGGTAAATTGAGATTTTGCTGCTTATTCCCATGCTTTCAGTAGCCTTCCCCCTTTCCTTTTACAGTCTTTTTTGCCTTGAATTTTGAGAAACTCATCCCATTTTGGGTTTTTGATTATGTATTTCTTCTCAAATAGATTGAAATTTGGAGTTGGACAATCATCAGCATTTTTATTCATTATTTCATGGATATACTTTTTCCTGGCTTTCTTTCTTTTGCTGTTGACATGAGAAGAGGAGACGGAGGAGAAAAGTATTCCAACATTCTCTAACATAGATTCATGCAAAGCCGTGCTTTTTGAGGAATAGTTTTTTGAGAGTGTTATATCTACTATTTGTGAATCATTTGTATCTATGTATGTAACTAAAATTTCTTTTTCCTACTGGGGGGAGGAAGCAAGAACTGCTCTTTATAATCCCTTTTTCTCTGAGCTTGATTAACTTTTTTTACCTAAAAATTGCCATTTGGATCTGAAAGTGCAAGATCTGTCTCAGTCGTTTGCTGATCAGTATCCATGGCTACATTAAGATTTAAAGCTTTTGCTTTACTATTTCTTGATATCTCTTGCGAAATGGGTCTCTCAGATTGCTCAGTCAAATCAATAAAACTCTTTTCAGTATTTCCTTTTGTAACCATTGAGTTTGAAATAATTCCAATGTTTTGAAAAGAATTTCCAGAATCCAAAATATTAACAGGAACAGAGGGAATAGAGATATTAGTATCAGGAGAAATTTCCTTCGAAAGCAGATTTTCTTCATTTAAACCACTTATGTTTTATGGAATTGTCAATTTTTTTTATCCAAATTCTTATTTGAAGATTCTTTTTCTTTCCAAAAAGCTTTCCAAGAGCAAGATTCTGAGAGGTGTCCAAAGCAAGTACATTTCAGACATCGAGGTGAAATGAATTCAAATTTGATTTTTTGTGTAATGCTTTCACCATCATGCATAGAAATTAGAGCATGATCTGATAATTCATCTGTAGCTCTTATTTCAACTAATAATATTCTGGCATATCTGAGGCAAGTCTCCTTCGCTATAGGCTCATCTAGCTTTTGTGAGTTACCTACTACACTAGCGATGGAAGCAAAAGCCTCTTTATCCCGTAGTCTGAGATTTAGTTCAGGCAACCTAATGCAGATTGAATAGGTAGAAAGAAGATCACTGTAACGACCCGCCGCCCTAACCGCCTCTAGTCGGTAATTAAACCAACTAGAAACGATCAAGATGACGGATTTATTTTTTTTTTTTTTTTTTATTTTTGATAAGAACAGATGCTACTTGGTACTTTGTTTTAAACTGATGAGCACAGATGCTATCGAAAAACTTGACTTGCTTTGTGTTGTTATTGATGTGTGATGAAAAGAAAATTTGGTTGATTTGTTGATGAATATTGCTGCATGCCTGTATTTAGGTGTAGTCATATGAATGCATGCCTGTAAACACACTTGTTCTAGTTATATTCATAACAGCCTTAAACTTTAGATAAGCATCAACAATTCTCTGATCTTTGTCTCTGCCCCAAACCCTTAAATGTGGACAAATACACTTGAATCTATTTATATACTTTGGTTTTGGACTGGTACTTGAGGTGTGTTGTGAATATGGTTGTTTATTATGCCTGCAGTTTTGAATGTATATGCATACATTGATATGTATGTTTGCATATATGAAAATATTGAGTCTGTTCTTAAGTCACAGATTTAATTCAACCTAAACAAAATTAATATCTGTTCCTATTTTACAAGCCTCTGTTTAAAATCTATAATTATAAACCACTTTAAAATTTGATGCATTTCCTATGAATTCATGTTTAAACTGGACCATTTGTAATTGCTTTGTGTATACTGCTGTTGTAGTTAAGATAAGCTATGCTTGATGATGTTTATGTTCTTTTGTCCACTGTTCAGTTTCATTTATTTGTTACATTGTGCCTCACTGCCCTTGTACATAATCTGAGTTGCATGCTTACAGCTGCATGCTTGTTTGTTGCATTCATGTCTGTTTAGTTGAGTTGCAGTCTTGTTCAAAAGTTTATGCATACTTGTTCTTCATTTAGTCCACTGTATTTATTTTGGAACATGGCTATTTCATTTTGTGTCTGCATTCATAGATGCATCCACCTTTGCACTTGTTCATCATGTAGCTTGTTCTCAACATTCACTTGACTTGGTTTGAGTTTTCTTGGCTTTGAATTTTTTTTTAAGTGGCCACCACGGCTTGGAATTTTTGACCTGTTCAACTTTGGCCATGTCCCTGATTTCGACTTGGACTTGTTTAGGGCTTTTGACTTGAATTTATCTCGAACTTGCATGTTTTACTGAGTTGCTTCTTTGCCTTGAGTTACTTGGCCATTTATTTGGGTCTGCACATTACTGTTTGTTGTTAGTCGAGTTGAGTTGTTTCTGTTGCGTTGTGAACTTTGGTGTTGGTTGCCGTTCTTGAATGCATATTTGATTTTGAGGCAGTTGCATGTATTTTGTGAAGGTCAGTGTTGTATTCCCTGTTTGCTTTAGAAATAACTATAGTTATATTCCAACTTTCTCTCCTCTTATTCCTTTTGAGATAAATTGAAAACAAGTTAAAAACCTTGTCTTGAACCTGTACCATGTTTCAAAAATAAATCAAACTTGAGTTGTTCTTGAGTGTTATCTCTGGCCTTTGTAGTACTTGGTTGTTGTTGTTTGCATTTGGTTTCAGATTGCTATTTCTACTTGGATGTTGAGAACTTTGAGTTGTTTCATGCTTTTGAACTTGCTTAATTTTGCATTGCAACAGGTCAGATTTGCAGTTTGAAATTGTTATCACCCAGGAGATTCAATACACTCAATTCAACATGCATTCAATTTTAAACAAATATTTCATATAACATCCTGATATTCATTCATAGTAGCAAGTTGAAACCAAGTTTAACACTGTTTTAAAAATCTTAGTTTACTCACCTTTATTCAAAAGCAGAAGACAGAAACTATTCCAGGTTTTTCAAATTTCTTCTACATGTTCTTGAACTTTAATCCGTATCTATCCTTGCATGTTGAAAGCAATTTTCTGCTTTTGTGACTTGTGGTTGCCACTGTGTTATTTGAGTTGCCTGCAGTCTGATGCATTCATGTTCCTTGACTTTGAATGTTGCACCTGAGATATGTCACTGGACTTCACTGGACTTACTGATTTCGACTGTCCATGTGCGTGTCTGCTGCTGTTCCTTATCATTCCTGTACTTGTGTTACTCCCTGTTGTTGTAATCCTATGTGTTGTTGTTATTTTCAGTGGCCTTTAGTTGAAATATGTTTGCAGTGATTGGTCTGACTCGTGCACATGTGTTGGCGAGGCAGTGTACATGGGTATGAGTACACGTGTGTACTGCAGCCACACATGTGTATAAAAATTTGGAATCGTTAATGTGAAAATCTATAATAGACTTAAATTGATTTATCTGTTTCACCATAACTGTAACCATTTATTTCAGTTCATTTCAAATTTAATTACTTGAATAAAGATTAATCCTGACTCGAGTGTTTTTGTGTTTTGCATAAACGCTCGGGTCAGACCGAGTATTTTTGCAGCTTAAAGATTTGCTCGCAGCGAAGTTAGAGAGAGGGGGATTTCAGCACCACTAAAGTTTTAGCTAAAATTTTTTCTCTTGTACTTAAATTTATAAATTGTTTCCGCTGTATAAAATGTAATGTATTGTAAACTCTGATATTTGTATATAAAAGAAAAGTTTGTTTATAAAATATGATTACTATTCTGTGATTCTGTAGCTGATTCTGTTTAAATGTTATAAACTAAATAACAATCCGTCATTTTGAACGTATAAAATTTTTTTATCAAAATTCGATCATGATTTACTTGGTATAATTATTTGATTTTACTGCATATTCTACTTCCTGCAGTTTTTCTCAACTGTTTCATATGCAAATTTATCTTTGATACCTAACTCATATTGAATCTAATTTCTATATTTGAAAATATCAAATCAGTATCACCCTACTGTATTTCAATTTGAAGTTTACTCAGAAGTTTTACTTTGAAATAACAGAGGGGTTAAAATTTTCTTTAAACAGATAATGTAAATGAAGATAATTCATTTTGAAATGTGTTAAGAATCGAAAGCATAGATTTCAACACTTGTTGTTGAAATAGACGTTTTCGAGTGGAAAAATGGAAATGGTAGATTATAACATTTGTTGTTATAGTAAATAATTTCAAAAGGGAAATGATTTTGTTTAGTATTGGGATTTACATATCTATTTTTAAATTTGAATCCTTATACTAGTGGTTTTGAGTCGTCGTAACGATGTTTTACGCAACATTCGTTTTGACTCAAATAAAATGTGTTTAAAAGAATGGTTTTTTTTTAAGAATGAATATATACTTGATTTTGGTTTGAAGTATATTGAATATTTTCAAAGTGTTGAAAATAAGTGGATTTGTAAATTACTTATTATTGAATAAGTATGGGTATGTTTTCCTATATGAAATGAATGGTTTGAAATTTTATCTTTTAAAGATAAATTGAAAATGAATAGGTGAAATCGATTTGAAAATCGTATATTCATAGATACTTTGGAAATGTAAATTCACTATGGAATTTATAAAAGAAAGGGGAATTTGTTAAAAATAAATATTGATTTATTTTTGAAATGTGGAAATAAATTTACGGATTTGGAACGTAAGTTTAAAATAAATCGGTAAGGATTTATTTGATTAATTTAAGTGAACCATTTGAAGTTTAAAATGGATAAATATTTGAAATTGTGATTAAATTGATAAGAAAAATTGCTAATTGATATTTGCTTTTAAACTAATAATAACAGATGTTATATTTGTGATTTGTTTTAAACTGATAACAACTGATGTTTTTTTAAAATTATTTTTTTTTTTTTAAAATTGATAAGAACAGATGCTACTTGGTACTTTGTTTTAAACTGATGAGCACAGATGCTATCGAAAAACTTGACTTGCTTTGTGTTGTTATTGATGTGTGATGAAAAGAAAATTTGGTTGATTTGTTGATGAATATTGCTGCATGCCTGTATTTAGGTGTAGTCATATGAATGCATGCCTGTAAACACACTTGTTCTAGTTATATTCATAACAGCCTTAAACTTTAGATAAGCATCAACAATTCTCTGATCTTTGTCTCTGCCCCAAACCCTTAAATGTGGACAAATACACTTGAATCTATTTATATACTTTGGTTTTGGACTGGTACTTGAGGTGTGTTGTGAATATGGTTGTTTATTATGCCTGCAGTTTTGAATGTATATGCATACATTGATATGTATGTTTGCATATATGAAAATATTGAGTCTGTTCTTAAGTCACAGATTTAATTCAACCTAAACAAAATTAATATCTGTTCCTATTTTACAAGCCTCTGTTTAAAATCTATAATTATAAACCACTTTAAAATTTGATGCATTTCCTATGAATTCATGTTTAAACTGGACCATTTGTAATTGCTTTGTGTATACTGCTGTTGTAGTTAAGATAAGCTATGCTTGATGATGTTTATGTTCTTTTGTCCACTGTTCAGTTTCATTTATTTGTTACATTGTGCCTCACTGCCCTTGTACATAATCTGAGTTGCATGCTTACAGCTGCATGCTTGTTTGTTGCATTCATGTCTGTTTAGTTGAGTTGCAGTCTTGTTCAAAAGTTTATGCATACTTGTTCTTCATTTAGTCCACTGTATTTATTTTGGAACATGGCTATTTCATTTTGTGTCTGCATTCATAGATGCATCCACCTTTGCACTTGTTCATCATGTAGCTTGTTCTCAACATTCACTTGACTTGGTTTGAGTTTTCTTGGCTTTGAATTTTTTTTTAAGTGGCCACCACGGCTTGGAATTTTTGACCTGTTCAACTTTGGCCATGTCCCTGATTTCGACTTGGACTTGTTTAGGGCTTTTGACTTGAATTTATCTCGAACTTGCATGTTTTACTGAGTTGCTTCTTTGCCTTGAGTTACTTGGCCATTTATTTGGGTCTGCACATTACTGTTTGTTGTTAGTCGAGTTGAGTTGTTTCTGTTGCGTTGTGAACTTTGGTGTTGGTTGCCGTTCTTGAATGCATATTTGATTTTGAGGCAGTTGCATGTATTTTGTGAAGGTCAGTGTTGTATTCCCTGTTTGCTTTAGAAATAACTATAGTTATATTCCAACTTTCTCTCCTCTTATTCCTTTTGAGATAAATTGAAAACAAGTTAAAAACCTTGTCTTGAACCTGTACCATGTTTCAAAAATAAATCAAACTTGAGTTGTTCTTGAGTGTTATCTCTGGCCTTTGTAGTACTTGGTTGTTGTTGTTTGCATTTGGTTTCAGATTGCTATTTCTACTTGGATGTTGAGAACTTTGAGTTGTTTCATGCTTTTGAACTTGCTTAATTTTGCATTGCAACAGGTCAGATTTGCAGTTTGAAATTGTTATCACCCAGGAGATTCAATACACTCAATTCAACATGCATTCAATTTTAAACAAATATTTCATATAACATCCTGATATTCATTCATAGTAGCAAGTTGAAACCAAGTTTAACACTGTTTTAAAAATCTTAGTTTACTCACCTTTATTCAAAAGCAGAAGACAGAAACTATTCCAGGTTTTTCAAATTTCTTCTACATGTTCTTGAACTTTAATCCGTATCTATCCTTGCATGTTGAAAGCAATTTTCTGCTTTTGTGACTTGTGGTTGCCACTGTGTTATTTGAGTTGCCTGCAGTCTGATGCATTCATGTTCCTTGACTTTGAATGTTGCACCTGAGATATGTCACTGGACTTCACTGGACTTACTGATTTCGACTGTCCATGTGCGTGTCTGCTGCTGTTCCTTATCATTCCTGTACTTGTGTTACTCCCTGTTGTTGTAATCCTATGTGTTGTTGTTATTTTCAGTGGCCTTTAGTTGAAATATGTTTGCAGTGATTGGTCTGACTCGTGCACATGTGTTGGCGAGGCAGTGTACATGGGTATGAGTACACGTGTGTACTGCAGCCACACATGTGTATAAAAATTTGGAATCGTTAATGTGAAAATCTATAATAGACTTAAATTGATTTATCTGTTTCACCATAACTGTAACCATTTATTTCAGTTCATTTCAAATTTAATTACTTGAATAAAGATTAATCCTGACTCGAGTGTTTTTGTGTTTTGCATAAACGCTCGGGTCAGACCGAGTATTTTTGCAGCTTAAAGATTTGCTCGCAGCGAAGTTAGAGAGAGGGGGATTTCAGCACCACTAAAGTTTTAGCTAAAATTTTTTCTCTTGTACTTAAATTTATAAATTGTTTCCGCTGTATAAAATGTAATGTATTGTAAACTCTGATATTTGTATATAAAAGAAAAGTTTGTTTATAAAATATGATTACTATTCTGTGATTCTGTAGCTGATTCTGTTTAAATGTTATAAACTAAATAACAATCCGTCATTTTGAACGTTTCTAGTTGGTTTAATTACCGACTAGAGGCGGTCAAGGCGGCGGGTCGTTACAATCACAGTCAAGAATAAGATTCTTGTCCCATCTTTTCAAGATTATTAACTTGCCGCTAATAAAGAAAGGACCATTTCGAGTAACTTTGATGCAATCTTGTTCATCTGAAAATCTAATGATAAAGAAACCATTATTTCTTATGAAGATTTTGAAATTACCAATCGGGTTCTAAGTTTTTGAAACAAAGTTCCTGAAGTGATGATAATATGGACGAGTGCCATATACATAAGCTATAATAGAATTACTCCACTTACTCTCTATCCTTTGGCTTATGTCCTCCTTAACAACAACAATTTTCTTATCTCCTAATTTAATGGGAGCAAAAAAGTTTAAATCAATATTTTTTTTAAAGCCACCGTTCTTAACTAAATCTACCCTGGATGATGATGGCTTGGAAGAATTGTGTATAGCAGATGTATGAATTCTTGAAGGTTTTGTAACTTGGCTGAATCTTGACTGTTTGTTAGTGAAACTTTGGTTAGATCTCTACCCAATGGACAAAGGCCTGGCCGGGGGATTCTTTGAATGCCCATGCGATGAATTTTGAGATTTTGCAGAAATATTTCTGCGTCGATTTTTAACAGTTTGAAAGCCGTCCTCATCTTGATCAGGGGGGCTTATCCTTCGGATTTGATAAGAATGATGGAGGATAGAGAGAAGGAGGATTGAGATCATGAGGAGGAGATTCTCTAGAAGTCTGATCCGGATTGTTATCAAAGATTGGATTATTCTTGATGGACATGGATGCCATTTCTTCTGTCTCTCCATTTGTAATTTGTAATCACAGTATATATCTAATTGTTATATTTTTTTTGACCATTTCAAATTAAAACTATAGAAGCTTTAGGATACATTAGTTGCAGCAAAGAAACTGAAATCTCAATAGAAGCTACATAGAATGATGATGAAGAAGAAGAATAAGTTTAAGGGATTATTATGTCTCTTGTCTACCACAACTCTTATCATCATCATCATACCCTCGCACAAAATACAAATATTACTTCTCATCTTGGTTTACCTTTTTTCCATATTACCAAAACATGCAAAATACCTAGTCTCGTTATAGCTATTAGCTAGCTATGTCGAAATCTTTAATTTTGTTTATTAAAATTTTATGCATACACACACACACACACTGTCCCTATTCATTATATGACTCATTTATATGCCAAATAATCACGGTCCTCTTGAATTTTCTATTAGATTTAGCTTATAATAACGATGCACTAATTATGTACGCAGTTAGTTATATCGTTTATGCATTATACTATATATTCCAAATAGCAAGTTTAGTTAAGCAATTGATGAAATATATGCTAACCATGCTAAAATAGTTAAGTTTAATTACTAAAATAGAATTACTCTCTCTGATAAAGCTACCGCAGAAGGAAAACATTGCAAAACAACAATCTCTATTTTGCAGAAATACTAAACATTCAGAACAGCATACATATTCCTTTAAACACTAAATTGTCCTTTATCATTTGGCATACACACACACACACAAAGAAAATGAAAACTCTAAGCAATATAGAATAACTTGTAAATGATTTAAAATTTTAATGATAATATGGTATGCAATGGCTAAACTCTAAAGCAGTTTTAGTTTTGACCACTACTTTTTTCCTTTTCACAATTTTTGATGTTCTATTTATATTTTTTACCCCTGTTGAAGGTAGTTATTTTGATTCAAAGTCCATGAGCGGAAGCTCTCTTTATCATTTGTTCATTCAATCCAAATCCATTGAGAAATTGGTATCCATTGGTAGGTTCATAATTTATTTATTATTACCGCCATTAATTATACATTTGTGTGTCAAAAAACTTGAGTTGAAACTTTGCACAATATTTGCTTGCTTCCATTTTTGCCTCATATCATATTGATAATTAACTAGTAAAATTGACTTAAATTAAATGATATCAATAACCTTTTAATTCAAATAAGTGTAATCAGAAACATTGCTTGCAAATTTGAAAAATTGCTTTAAGATTAATGCCAAATACCAATATCTTTTATACTTATGAATTTAAACTGGTTTACTTGGATTGCTTGTCAGCTTTTTATGGCAGCAAAATTGATTGGACATGTATACTAAATGCATCCAGGCTAGGCATATTTTACATGAAAGACAAGGTCAAGTAGGATGCCTGGAAAGATGTTGAAGGTTGTTTATAACATTGTTGTTATTATTGATTTCTAAATATGCAATTTGCACATAAAGATTTCTTATAACTTGATTTAAACATATTTGGGTTTAAACAACAAAGAGAAAGGAAGAAGCGATTGATGGCTACATCACTAAAGTGAAGCAGTTGCTTGAAGAAGCAGGTGTGTCTGCTTGAACTATTAAGGAACTATCATGCATGGTCTTTAATGGTTCACTTAGTAAACCGTCGTGTGACACAAAGACTTCATCTTCTTGGCCTAGTATGTATGTGCATTTTGGTCTTATGGGTTATGTGTTAGTACTCTATTTTAAAACTTAAAATGCATTTTGGAACCATTGCTTGGGTATGTATTTATGGATTATGTGTTTTACTATGTTAGAACTTTGTGAATGTAACTTTATCTAGCCTTTTGGAATGTGTATTAGAACTTTGTGAATGTAACTTCTCTTTTGGAATGTGTATTAGAACTTTGTAAATATAACCTCTCTTTTGGAATGTGTGATTTTGGTTGTTTTATGATAATATTTATTAGTCTTTAAATTACTAAATATTGGTACAGGTGTATTATAGTATAAAAGCTTCAACTAATTGTTTTTTTATTTTGCATTTATTTTTCTATAGTCGAAAATAGTTGGAAAAGATAAACCAACAACGGTCTATGCCAGTTGTAGTTGAGGTATATTGTAATGGTCCATGCCTATTGTAGTAAGGAATATTACTACGGTTTTTGACAGTTGTAATTTTTTTACCACAACGAGAAATTACAACGATCATATAAGTTATACAATCTCATCAGTCTATTACTATCCACATATTACGACGATTGCAAGCCCGTTGTTAAACATCTATTACAATTGGCATTGACCATTGCAAAAAGGGTATTTCGTTGTAGTGATATATATATGTATATATATATATATATGTTTATATATATATATGTATATATAGACACACACACGCACTCTTATGGATTAGATTATAAGACATACATATAATATCTTTTAAATATAATTTGTATAAATATATAATACATATCAAATTGTTTTCTACATTAAATAATCATCCAAAACTTATTATTAATTTTCGATTTTATTTATATTCTGGCCGAACTCAACTTGGTAATGGCAGTAATAGATACGAGGATGATATATATGATTAAATAGTTATAATAAGGAATTACCTCCTCCTTGTGATCCTACTGATTGTCAAACGTGTTGGTTGCATAGTTCTCTCCTCCATCTCTTTGGCTACAAGTTTCAATGCCGTCACCTTGGCTTCTCCAATGTTGGATGGATGCTAGCTTAGGTTGTCTAAGTATCTTGAGAATGAGAATGAAGGCTACCTATTTATAAAAACATAGAAATCAAATATCTACCTCTTTTCTTTCAAACCCTAGAAGGCTAGTTCCTCGTTCCCCCTTTAAGCTATGGTCATACCCTATTGACCATTGCTTGGTCAAAAAGTTCATTTGACTCACACTGAATTAAGTATTTAATTACACCATTAAAATATGTTCTTCAATTATATTAACGTACAACTTTTATACATTATTTTAAGATATTTTTTGGCTTTAAATATATAAGGAAAAATGCAAAAAAAGAATCAATACAACATTTTTATTAGTTTTATCATTGATTTATAAGATTTATAAATTGATTTTTACGTTGGTTGAACCCAAAAATAGCTAACAATCGGTCGTGTTTACTCACTGGTGCGAAATCAATAACTAGTCAATATTTAAACAATTTAAATACTAAGGCCTATACGTTCTTTGCTGAAGTACAGTGTTAGGCACAAATTCAAAACTTATAGACCATTTAGGCGAAAGCCAATTTTTAATCTATCATAAGCTCACCTAGTAATGACATTCTGTACATGCATTATCATCAATGTATCTCTTAGATATCTAGAGTTTAGTCTAAGGTCAAAATATCTATTACTATTTGTATTTAATTGTGTAGATAACTTTAAGTTCTATGGTCTAAATTCGATAACAATTTTCGATTAATCAATTTACTATAGCAAGAGATTTTGACATTGAGTTAACTACCAATTATGGTGATATTATCCTTCCTTAACGAAGTAGACGGATCCTCTTGTAGGTAGTTTCATTCTAAGTAGTTCAATGTGTACCCAACTATGGCCGTAACATGGTCGCTATACCATGTGTTTAATTATAATCAAAGTAAGGCCTAACTACTTAGATCAATAATATGCACAAGTCTGAAGAATATTGTACATCACTACCATAAGATTTTCTATTTTGACTTAGTTGTATCAACCTATAGAAGACTCTTCGAGTCTTTTTTTGATTTTTCTAAACAACAAGTATGTAAACCCTTGATGCCTCCAACCATGAGTAATTCATTGTCCATTGTATGAAGAGCCTTATATAAACTAGTCTCAATGGATGCATCGATATCCTTTTCTTGATACATCTTGAGTAGGAACATTTAGAAACTAGTATTTATATACCGATTCAATGCACAACGTTATAAACACATTCGTTACTATAATTGATATAATACTTCTTCTTAGGATTTTGTACTATATATGTTTAATGTGTTAATTAATATTCCATATATCTCTATCTAACAACATATATAAAAGAATATAAAATCAAAAGCCTACTTCATTTCGAACAAGATTCTTTCATAAGAGTTAAGTTATATAATAAATTACATATAACTAAACTCTATTAATCTCCAACTTCCACTTGCGGCTAATTATGGTACCTCATACCTTCGATCAGTCTACCTAAAATAGATGGATAAAGGGAATTAGTAAATGGAAATGCGATACTATTATTTTATATCTACCTTTCAATTATACTTTTTGTCACCAATAAACTCTTTTATCACATGTTCTTTACATAGAACATATCTCGACTTCTTATTAAGTTTTTTATTTCTATCGTAATGTATATTGCATTATTGTAACCGTAATATGCTAATGGATTTAAATAGGGTGGTGCTTTCTCATAAATTTGCACATATACACTACATTCAACGGTTCTATTCAAGGCGATGAACTTATCCTCTATGGTTGAAACTGCCATAACATCTCGTTTGGAACATTTCAACTTAAAACTCCTTAATTGAGGTTGAACATAAATTTATCGACTTATTATGTTTTGTGTCACTTACGAAGTTTAGGTTCGAACATTTCTTTATATGAATTACGTTGTTTTGAAAAACAGTTATCTAGTATTTCGTAGATACTCAAGAATACTCTTTACATATATTCTTTGATTAATTAAACATTTTAATTAGCTATAAATAATATATATATATAATTTAAATTAATTTTAAATTTACTTATAAACCTTATTTATAACTAATAAGAATATAAGTTTAATTTTTTATATTATATTCATAATCCTTATAACTTTAATTTAAAATAAATTTGAATTTGCATCCTATAACTCTTTACATCTTTCTTGGCTTTCTAAAGACTTCCATGTTCCTTATAGCCTCGATCTGTTCTGGATTTGCTTTGATGCCACGCCCACTTGCTATGTATCCCAAAAATTCTCCTAACTGGATGGAAAAGGTAGATTTATGGGATTCAACTTTATGTTATACTGTCTTAGGATTGCAAAGGTCTCTCTCAGGTCATGCACATGACTTAGTGCTGCTTTTGACTTAGCAAACTTATCATATATGTATACCTATGCATTTTTCCCGATTTGATATGAGAACATCATGTTAACTAACCTTTAGTAGGTCACTCCAGAATTTTTGAATTCGAACGACATGACTTTGTAGTAGTGTAAGCCCTTGTTCGTCACAAAACTTTTATGCTCCTGATCTGGTTCAAACATGGCTATTTGGTTGTAACCTAAGTATGCATCCATGAACGTGAGCAGTGGCCGCTAGTTGCGCCTACCAAATGATCAATTCTGGGTATTCTTTAAGCAAGCTTTGTTGAGGTTGGTATAGTTTTCACAAGTTCTCCACTTCCCATTAGCCTTCTTTATAAGAACAGGGTTCACAACCCACTTCGAGTAATATACTTCCCTAATAAACCCATTCTCTTTAGGTTTCTTAACTTCTTCGTGCATGGCATTATAAATTTCCTAATCTAAGGTCCTGCGCTTCTACCTGAGTGGGTAGGCATCGACATCTATGCTGAGTGCATGATGGTTGATATTTGAATCTATTCATACCAAATCTGAGCACATCCAAATGAAAATATTCGTTTTTCTTTTGAGGAAGTTTATTAACTCTGCTTTGACTTCTTTGTGGAGGTTCCTCCCTATCTTGAGAATCACTAAAGGATCTTCAGAGTCTATCTGTACATCTTTGAGGTCATCTAATTGCTTTAAGTCACACATTCACCAAAACAACATTATGCCCGTAGGGGGAGCAAGGGTCGCGCCCACACTAAGACCCTTAACCACCACTTCTTTCCCAAATCTCCCTCTTCTTCATATTTCTTAGCACCTAAAGGGACATATTCTCTGTAGTCGATTTTCAAATGGTTAATCCCATCTTTATATATAATCCCATAAAGCACTTCAACCTCCTTCACCATCTGCTACAGTTCAGTTACTTTAGATTTTGCAACATCTAGCTCAGTGAAAAAAGTGACATTATATTTGTGATGGCGCATTAGTGCATCCTTATCTTCTTTGAACTCAAAAAGGGAACTCCTAATGTCTCTTTCAAGCCCTTTTTTAGTAAGTGTTAAATGGATATTCTCTTCCTTCAAGGCCACGGCAGAAGTCGTGGCTGCAACCTCAAACTCAGGCACAACTATGTCACCCGGGCCATAAATGGTGGGAATTGAAGGTTCATAAGATTCGAAGGCTCCGGTCCGCTTAGGAGGAGGCCAACAAAGATCGACCTAGTTGGTGGTAGTAGGAGTTTATTTCAAAGGAAATCAAGTTACACAAAGTTAAGTCTAGGGTAAAAACATATCACATAAAGACAATTTATATATAAAGAACGCAACTAATTCATATACAAAAGTTATAATGTTACACAACACTTATCCTTAGTTCGATTACCAAGCTTAAGCACCGACCACTCTAAGTGAGGACTATCGAGTGGGAAGGAACCACTCTTTAGGGTATATCACCATTAATGCGTTATAAAATAACTAAGTTCTCCTTTCTCTTTAACTATTTAGACAATTTTGAAAAGAAACCCTTAGATTTCCTCTCTAAGTTGCAAAAACAATTCATCTGCCTCTTTTTCATGCTTGTCAATTGCCATTGCACTAAGACTAAGGCAATCTATGGCCTGGGTTCAGAGTTTTCCCATGCTTTCCTTCATGAGTTTAGTAAATATTACTTCCTTAGAAGACTATAAAGAAGAAGGAAAAAAATAACGTTGGTGTAGTAACGACATAATAATCAAAATAAAGAAAATAACCATAACAAAATTTAGAAAACAAAAATGTTTTTATTACATAACAAGAGTTCAGGTAATACATGAGCGTGGGAAGTTGAAGTGGCCTTAGTCTCCTCAGACCCCTCATCCTTATCATCCTATTGCAAAGTGGCACTACAAGAAGCTAAAGGGGAAGCATGCTCCATGGACAGCTTGTTAGCTCAATCATTCCGACAATAGGAAAGGGTCGTTTTAATTTTAGCAGAGTCCCTCAAGAAGCTAAGGTCAACCTCGGTAGTAGTTTCCTCTAAGAGGTCAGCAAAGAATTGGCGCTTGACCGTGAGATACATCTTGTAAAGCACTTGATAAGTGATTCATTCAAGATTTCCCTAAAAATTCTCCACCTCCTTCTCCTTGAATTTTTTGTCCTTTTCTCTCATTAATCCATCCTTCTCTCCTAACTCTTGACCCTTCAATGCCAAGCCCTCATTAACTACCTTGACTACCTCCACCACCTTTTCAGCTTTCATTCACCGGGCCTTAATTTCTTCCTCAATTTTAATTTCCTCGGTGGCTTCCACAACAAGGTCCGCCTCGAGCTTCATAGTGTAGGCAATGGATGCGACCTAATCATCTTCCTTCCTCTTCTGAACCTCAATTTTAAGGCCCTTATCTATTGCAAAGCATAGTAAAGTCAGATGAGAATTGATTAAGTAAACCACTATTAATAAATAAGGAGAAGAAAGTAAATACATGCCTAAGACCTTTCAGATTCAATAACGAGCACGAAGAAGGGGAGCATAGAAAGTGGAAGAGAAAGGAGACAAGATTGCGGAACAGAAGCGATATGGGGTAGGTTGTCTAGAGTGACACATCCTAACCTCTTATCAAGATTGAAAATATCAATCACCCTCAAGTAAAGGCAAGAATCAGATGCTTGGGTCTCCGAATGATTGAAGGGGGGATGGTCAGCACTTAAGATGAAGGAGGAGGGGGAGAAGGCATATATGGTTTCTTCAAGGGTTGGTCGGAAGCTTTAGCATCGTCTTTCTTCCCTTTTCTCTCTTCATCTTCTTCGTTGTTTCTAACCACTTGGATGGAGCATCATTAAGAGATGAATCAAAAAAATCATCGCCTATTTTTCCTACATGAAAGGAAGAACAAGGATCAGTAATTATCTTTAAAAAAAGAAATGAAAATTTCATAATCTATGTAATCAAGTTATACCCCTAGGAAAAAAAATTAAAAATAGAGTGAGAGAAGTTATGATGAGTGTGTAGGAAATTATACTTTTGCAGTAGCAACTTGATAAAAAATAATTTCATTCTCTCTCATCTTCACCCAAACCTAGGATGTGGCTCCTATGAGATATGTATAAATTGGTGGCTCGATCGAAAACATAAAGTGATTAGGATATGGTTAGAAGAAAGAAGGGAAGTTATCAAGGTTCAAAATGAAAAAGTATCGATCGTTCCCTTTTTGGTTCTTACGAGAAATTGATACAAGAACCAATTTTTTTGCTTAGGCGTAATAGAACCCAAAATCACCTAGAAAAGGATTCTTGTGGATATCAAATGAAAATAAGAGTTCTTTACATGAGGGAGGTGTGCACTTCTCAGTATATTGACTAATGGTAGTAATTATAAGGGAATAAGAAATGGGAGCAAGTTGGATGGGGACGATACCAATAGCTATTAGCCATTCGAGAAGAATTTGACTAGGAGCAAGATAAAGTCCACATCGAATATGCTCGCACTAATGAAAATAAAACCATTAGGATGAGCATGGATGCATTCATGAAACTCTATTACTCTACCCACATAAAGCTCGTACCCAAATGATCTAGAATGCTCTCCATTTCCTTAATTTAGTTATCTTTGATAGCAAGGATAAATGAGAGGAGGAAGTGGATGCCATATCAATTCTACTAGGTTAGTTCCTAGCCGCTTTTAAATTATAGAAAAAAGGAAACTACAAAAGGAATAAGGCCTTACTTTAACTCAAAAAAGGAATGATTCTTAGGGATGAGGAGATTGGAAACTAGGTTTTCTTGTCGAAAGCAAGTAAAAGAATGAAAAAGAAGAAGTGGAAACATATATGCTTACCTCGATCAGAATCTCAACCACATAATCGCAATGATGAAAGGACCCAAGAAAACGTTAATTGATTAATGACATGGGAGATTGGTGAAAGGATCCATACAGAACTTTTTAGGAGTTGAAAAGACTAAAGTAACAACTTTTTCTAAAGGCTAGCCAATAAGGGACGACACGTGTACATAAACATTACATGTGAAATGATGACAAGGACCTTTTCGTATCAGAAAAAAAGGAAAGAAAAAACCAAAGGTGAAGGTTTGCAAGAAAAATATGGAAGTATAGACAAGTCAACCACAATCTACAATGACTACAGACTTGGAAGGCAAGTGTTACTGCCATATTTTTCAAATGTTGTCAAAGTGAAATTAATACGAATGCCATGCCAAAAGAACTTCTCCCACAATGAGAGCCAAAATAAGAAAAGGAAGTAAGAACAAATTCCTGATAATTTTGTGCCAAAGCCTCAAGAAAGAAGTAAGACTTGGAAACTGCGCCTTTCAACCAAGCATAGTTTAAAAGCAGTAGTACCATGCCTAAAACCTAAGATAGCCACAATGGTGCAGGGACAGGTTTATAACCCTAACTCTTAAAGGGTGAAACTGTGGCACAACCTTCAAATTTCATAACTCCCAAATACCAAATACGAAGGTTGTATCAGGGTTTTATAAGTAAGCCTTCATGAGTCAAAGCCGCAACACAATCTCTTTATAGCAATGAAGCATGGAGCTTATCCTTTTCCTCAAAGACAAGTCATATCTTCATCCTCAAGTTTATCAAACTTAGCTTAAAGACTAGGGTGAAGGCCCAATCCTTCATTGATATGAATGGCTCAGGGCAGGTTCAAGCAAAGCAATCATCCCTTAAAACAAAAGTGCAGTTCCCCTTACCAACTCATACCATTCAACCCCAAATGTCCTCAATACTATGCTTTACAAATATTTTAAATTAGGTAAAGTAATACGAATTAGGAAGGATTGATGAAGTTTGAATGTCATATTAAATCAGCATCTCAAGCATTAGGAAGGCACAAATCCCAATAACTTATTCACGATAATATAATTCTAGAGTGCTGGTAGAAATGAAGCAGTTTTCCAAAAGTAGTGGATAGTTTCTCATTACAGCTCCATGTACACATATGCGCAATTCACAAGCCTGCTGCCTTAGAAAATTTGAAAGTCATATGTAACTCAAATTTGGGTTTTCCCGCTTCAATTTCAAATTTCCTGCCAAGGTTCAAAATTCAACCACTTAAACTTCAACTTTCTACTGAGGGCCACGTTGGCAATCCTTGCATGAAAAATAAGCGAGATGGATAGTTGACATGTTGCATGATCCAAAGATAGAAATCAAGCGAGCAGAAGAGTGACGTTGGCATTCCATGCAAATCTCTATGTGCAATAAATGAATGGGGAACTGTACCAGAAAAGGGGATTTTAGAATTTACTCTTTTTGGACACAGCATCAAAAATTGTACTCTGTGCCATTTTGTTTGTACTAAGAATCAAGAGAGAAGAAATAGACATTTACCCATGAACGTAGGATTCCTTAACGTCCGAATCAAGTAAATTCTCTATGTTCTTATTATTGCTTTCAGTACTTTATTTTACCATTTTAGTTTTTTTATTCCGTGCTTGAATTGAGATAAATGGAAATTTTATGATTATTTATAAAATTTCGAACACTCTCCCTCATGATTGTGTAAGCATTAAAGCAACATAATTATTCCACTTAAAGGCAATCTTAATATTACATAATCTTAGAGACACATAATCACGAAAGCATTCAGTTCGTGACTACTTCATAAAAAATACTTAGGTGTTTCTAAGACGATAAATCTCTTTAGCAGTTACCATGAGATCTTCTATTTTGACTTAATTGTATCAACCTATAAAAGACCCTTCGAGTTGTTTTGTGGTTGTTCTAAACAACAAGTACGTAAACCTTTAGTGCTTGCAATCATGAGTAATTCACTGTTCATCGTCTGAAGAGCGTTACATAAACTAGTCTCAATGGATGTATCGATATTATTTTATCAACTAGGAACACTCAAGGAAATAAAGTTTATATATCGATTCAATAAACTTGGTTACAAACACATTCGTACCTGCAATCGATAGAACACTTCTTCTTACGATTTTTTACTGTATGTGTTTGATATATTAATTAACATTTCTTACATAACAACACATATAAGAGAATATAAAACCAAAAGCCTAGTTCATTTCAAAAAAGATTCTTTCGTAAGAGTTAAGTTATATAATAAATTACATATGACTATACTCAATCAATCTCCCACTTCAACTTGAGGCCAATATTGTACCTCATACTCATACCTTTGATTAGTTTACCTAAACTGGATGGTTAAAGGGACTTAGTGAATGGATATGCGATACTATTATTTTGTATCTACTATTCAATTATACATCCTATCACTAATAAACTCTTTTCTCACGTTCTCTTTACATAAAACATATCTTCACTTCTTATTAAGTTATCCGTTCCTATTGCGGCGCTATTCAAGACGATGAACTTATCCTCTGTCGCCGAAACTACCACAACCTCTCATTTGGAACATTTCAAACTTAAAGCTCCATAATTAAGGTTGGACATGAATTTATTGACTTGTTATATTTAATGTCACTTATGATATTTAGGTTCGGAAACTTCTTCATAAAAAGTTCGTTGTTCTAAAAAAAAATATTTAGTATTTCATAAGTACTCGAGAATACTGTTTACATCTATCCTTTTATTAATTAAACATTTTAATTAATTATAAATATGACAGTTATATTTATATTTATAATTGAAAATAATTTATAAACCTTATTTACAACTTTGAAGAATACAAGTTTAAAACTTTTTTAAATTATATTCATAACCCTTATAACTTTAATTTAAACTAATTTTGAATTTGCGTCTTTTAATTCTATAAAATTATACTATACTTGACTTAAATTTAGAACAATTTAAATTTAATTCATAATAATCATATACGCTTATTTGAATCTACCCAAAGCTTAAAACACTTCTAAGCCATCGATAAGGGCATACCTTAGGAACCAGCCACTTCGATAAGCAAAGTAAAGGCTAGGAAATTGGGAGGTTTCTCGCTTACAAGAATGATCCTTAATTAGAGTAACCTTATCTCTAGTTTAAGAACATTTTCCTTAGACATCCATCCAATTGATTTTTTCAAAATATTTGACCTGTATGTTGGTTAATTGTTCACATAAACAAAATTGGGTTTTGATACAATTGTTGAATCTGGTGTAAAGGCCATGGGGACAAAAGGGTGAATTTCATCAATTTTACCTTTATTAATTTGCAAAGATCTTATGTTTAATTTATATGAATAATATATTTTATACTAAATCATATTTAGTATTTGTCAGTAAAAGAGTTTGAGAAATATTTCAATTTATTAATTTTTTTTATTTGTTATTTTTAATAATAATTTTATTATTAATTTAGTGTAAATTTAATTTATTAATTTTACTTTATGTTTTAATTTATTTAAGTATGTTCATATTCAAAGTACAAACTTCATAAGTACATTAACAGGTATAGTCTAACCTAGGGTTAATATAGGGACATGTATATAATTATTCGTTGTGACCTATAGTCTATGTATTTAAAGACCTGCAAAATCGACACTATAATGCATAGCGCACTTCAATAGCTAAGCTTTATCAATGTAGTGCAGTTAAAGAATAAATCCACTTTAAGCCCTGCTATTTTCCGTTACGCCCACTAAATCAAGGCTTTTTAGCACTCTCTTTAGCAATTGTTATTCGGCCTTTTGGCCAGGCTGTATCCGAATGGATTCGACAAGTTAAACTCGACTGTCATTGGGGTTAATTAAAAAGTAAGATTAACAACAACGAAGCTTGGAGATCAAGCATAGTGATGATATGAAGCAGTAGTAGAGTGAAAGGAGAAGACAGACTTAATCAAACGATAAAAGTATGAAAGTATACCATCTACTGATTATGGACCGGGTACGATCTGTATTCATCGATTATAGATCGTACCGTATCGATATCACAGTTCAACTCAATGGAAAACGATCGGTATCTCAAAATCTACAAGTCAAATATAGATGAAACTTTGGGAACATCAATATACTGAAGTGTGGAGTCCACCGTATCAATTGCATGCCAAAATAAGCCCATAGAACGATTGGTACCAATCGTTATTGTTGAAGAAGTGGGACCCATGATCGATAACAAGACTTCTTCTAGATCTAGAGACTCCGCTTCCGAAATTTCAGGAAGCTACTTCACAGTCTTCCCCTATAAATATAGACTTGATTGTTCATTTGGAGGATCTTTACACTGTTTGTTACTTTGCATTGCTTTGTAACTAAAGGTTTTACTCTGATCCATCCTTTTGTACTCAACAATTCGAATGTTTCATAAAGTTATTTCTCTAAAGTGGACGTAGGCATTCAATGCAAAACCACTATAAATCATCGTCTTCTTATTATTGCTTACATATGTTATTTAATTGTTTGATACCTTTATTTTCATTTTAGATTATTCATTTATTTCCCTACATAATTTCTATTGGGTGTTTGTGCCAAGTTTTGGTGCAAACATTTTGGTGCTTTCATTGAGAAAGGAAGATCCTCAGCTCTATTTTATCCCTTTGCTGCTACTGGATTGCATAAATCACCGAAAGAGATCCATAATTATCTTTAAAAAGCTTATTCATTCTATTCATATATGCAAAAGTCTAAGGAAAGCTGTCTACAATGGTTGGCAACACCAGGTCCATTTCTTAGAAAGCAGCAGGAAATGAGAATGCTAGCATCCAACTAGGAGGCCCAAGCAATCTACCAATGGATGTGAATGTTGCAAATTCACTTGATGTCCAGAATTCAGCTGATTCCATCACAAGAGCTAATTTCCAGAATTGATGAGAGAGCATATGGATAGCTGCCGACAGTTGAACTAGTAGATTCAAGCCAATATCAATCTAATGAATCAACTCAAGGATCAACAATGCGCGAAAACTAGTGGGGAGCCAACTCCATATTCTGCATCGGAAAGCTCAACTTCATCAGTTGACTATCACAGGTACACACGTCGTAGAACCGATGCATGCCACGCTGAAACATCAATCTTCCATCACCCAATCGATGCAAACAGACCGATAATGATCAGTACCGATCAATTTGGAATGGTCGTTGTCGATCTAGCTCCTGGAGGCAGGTCACATCAGGTAGTAGGAAGAGCACACACTGGAGATGCTCCTAAAGAATTGGATACTGAAGTTTAGGTGAATGTAGACCAGTTACTTCTCTGAAATAACAACGACGTGAATATACATCAAGAGGATGTTGAGCCAAGAAGGCATGGACGACCCAGGCATCAAACGAACCATTCACGCGAGGTAGAGCACGACTACTGCTTGGCTCCAACTATCCAAACACCAGACTTGTCAGTTATGATTAGACAACTAGTGAGGGAGAGCCAAGCGTGAACAATGATGATTGGGAAATCTTAAGAAGACATACTCCATTCGCTGACAATATCCTACATACAGAGTTTCCACGGAGGTTCAGCATGCTGTCAATGCTAGCCTATGAGGGAAAATCCAAACCCAAGCAGCATATCATGAGATATGAATGGATGATGGACTCCGCACGAGCCGATGATGCCACCAAGTGTAGATGTTTTCCCATCACTCTTTCTCGCATAGCAACGATGTGGTTCACGAGATTGCCCCAAGGTTAACCTCTAGATCTGGTAATTTGGTAATAAAATTTGTAGTGCAGTTCTGTATGCATGCAACTCACCCCAAAGACGTAATGTCCCTATCAAGCGTGATCCAGGATCCGAGGGAATCGCTGAAAGATTATTTAGAGAGATTTCATAAAGCCGTCATAGAAATCAGTAACCCAATTGACCATTTAGTATTGATGGTGGTAACAAGAGGGATTGATCCAGAATTTGATTTTAGCAATTATTTAGCTAGTAAACCAACTATGACATCGAAGCGTTTCTTTGCAAAAGCAGCTTGGTACTTGAGGAAAGTGGAAGCTAGATGCTCTAGGAAGAAGAATGTTGTTGGACAGAGCGGAGAGGGAGTATAAAGAAAAATTGCAGTGAAGACTTTTGAGGAGAGTTCCAGAAAAGTTCAAGTAAATGTTCAAAATAAATCGAATCAGTAAAAGAAAGGCGGTCATAGGAACCATATGCAAAAGAGGGATTTAGAAGTGGAAAGCTAAGGATTCCAATGTATGATACCCACACACCGCTGAACACATATCTAGAAAATGTCTATTTGTCTACATGTAATAACATGCAATACGGGAAGCCACCTTCGGAGGAATCAACAAAGAAGCAAAAGAATACCGAAAAATATTGCCGGTTCCATGAATACTATGGTCACAACACAAATGAGTGTAGGCATATCCAGGATGTTATCGAGAAACTAATCCGGGACAAAAAGTTATAGTAATTTGTTAAAGCCCATAGGATGGAAGGCAAGGGACATTTGACCCCGACCAAGGACGAGCGCTGCACAGGGCCAAGGAGCCTATGCGAACTGGTGGAAGATTAGTGATCAATACAATAATCAAAGGACCACATGCAGCTGATAAGAGTTGGCATGAGATGGAGCGCTATGCTAGTGCAATCAAGCATATGAATTTTGAATGTTGTTGAGTATAGAAGATGGAGCTACAAAAAAAAATAGCAACGTACAATGACAGATGATGTTGTGTTCAGAAAAAGAGATGCAGACAAGGTGGAGGCACCGACGATCGACCTAATGGTCATTTTGACCATGATTGGCCCCGCCATAGTGAGGAGGATTTTAGTTGATTATGGTAGTTCCGTATATAAATTTTCAAAAAGGCTTACATTTAGGTGAGGATGGTAGCTAAGGACTTGAAACCATTTGAAGCCCGCATTCGTGGTTTTAATGGTGTTGCGATCGAAGCTCGGACATATCAAATTACCAATAGAGTTGGGAGAAGGTGATTGTAGGAGAGTGCATATGTTGCCATTTGTTGTCTTGGATGTTGACTCTCCATATAATGCTTTTCTAGACCGACCAGCCCCAGCCGAGTCTCGAGCAGCTCTTGCCCATGGTGTTTGACTTTGAAGTTCCCAACTGATAACGGTGTTGTAGTTGTGCATGGCGATCATTAGATCGGGCATGCCTTCTATGCAGCTGAATTGAGAGATGCTCAGCGGAAGGAGAAAGTAAAGGGTGTTGAAAAGTATCTCTATATCCAAACCACCAATGATTGATAACCAGTGCCCGGGCCTTGGCTCGGGCGCCACAGTCAACTTTATAAAGACATAGTTTCGAGGGATGATGAGGTGGTGCCCAAAGAGACCAAGGATACATACGCTGAGCTCACGTTTGACATCATAGCTAGCCACGAAGTCCTATCATGGGTCCTAAAGATTGGATAATAGCTTGCCCCTTGATGATGAAAGAACATGCCGGTTTTCTCTAAGCGAATCTTGATGTGTTCGCTTGGACTAATTCTGATATGTGGGATCTCACCAGTCATTGCGAGCCATGCATTAAATATCGACCCAAGGTATGTCCTGGGGAAACAGAAAAGGCATTGTAACAACCCGAATTCTAGTGGGTCCGGATTTTTCTCAAAAATACTAAAATCCAAGCACACTAAACTCGAGTTAGGTACCTAGTTTCCTGCAAATAGGCAAAGACAAATATATCAGAGCTCAAATAAATATCTCACAGCAGAAACTGATTAAAATGTAATAGTAAGCAAATACGCACCATGATAATAACACTTTTTAAATAAGTGTCTCAAAGCTGGAAAGTCTCTGCCATCTACCTAACCTATGGGATGTTATGAGGAAGGGGTCAGAATTAAAGTTCTGCTGAATGGACATATTATATACTTCCAAGCTTAATTCTACATATACCATTTTATTTCCATTTTATGTTATATTAGGTTTGCTTGGTTTATAATACTCTCACATTTGTGCATGAATCGTACCCATATATCTCCTAGTAGATTAAAACCTAATAACTAATATATATTTAGTTATATTCCCAATGATTGTATCGGTCCTAGGTACTACCCATACTACCTTTCGTATCCTCCTCGAAAAGGACTCCACCGTCTCGGTCCTAGAGCATTCTGTAACTACATCTGTAAAGGACAATTTCGTGAGGCCTATAATTCAGATGTTCCATCGTCTACTATAAAAATGTAAAACTGCGTCCACACTAGTCTATACTAATGCTCGAACGTCCACAATGTACCACCTAATGCGTACCTTGAGGACTATACATAATCGTTCTGTCAACTTCCTGAATCCCAACAACAAGGTATACCTTGTACGAAACTCAATCAGGAATTTTCTATTTCTGTAAAGGATAGTTTCTTTAGGCCTACAGTACGGATATTCTAGTCGGTCTGCCTCTTTTCTAATCGTGGTATAGCCCCACATAGCCACCCCTACACTAATCGAAAGATGTAATGACCCGTAACTTTTAATGGTTTTAATATTGTAATTAACTAGAATTTTATGAAATTTTAAATAATAAATTTCAAAATAAAAATTTGATATTTGAAATACGTCTATATAAACATAGCAAATGGAAAATTTTCATCAGATAATATGAAAGTTTATTTTATTATGAAATTTTATTTCAATTTAAATCAGTTAACATAGGATGGTAATAAAATATTTTCCAAACCTGAATATTTTTATACGATAAATTTGTAAATCATCTTCTGAGTGAGATGACATATTTCATTTCGTTAAATTTGGACTGCTATTGCTTCGTTTATCTTATTTTTGGCAAATTAGTAGTATTTCGGTGCAGACATCGACTATTGATAAGTTGATCGTACCACTGATATCAGCAAACCATTTTGATCGCCTCATTATGCTGATCTCTAGGGTATATTCATTTGTGTGTTTCGAAGTCCGGGTGACAGAAAAATCTATTGGAACAATTTCATATCGGCTCCGCATTCGACCTTTTAGCTCCTCTTACTTTTCATATTCTGGCATATATTAACTCCATAGCCTCTAGCCATAAAATTTTCTCAGAATTCATCAACAAGCTTTGGATATTCCACCTTTCTAATATGATTGTCTATTCGTTTCCTTTTTCCCATTCTATTTGCTTTGAGAATACATAATATAATATCAATTCGTATATAAATATTTTAGTTTGTAGCTTATTTTCTTTTCTCTGCTAAACATCATCTTCCCAACAATATAATGGCCCAAAACCATCACTTTGTGCTCGTCTTATTTTTCCTCTCGACCTCTCTCCGCTACTTCATCTCCACCGTGTCCCCTGCCACATCCACCAACCGCCTCTAAATCTTCCACCCCTTCATGCCGAACCACCTAAGCAGCCAACCTCTGCCTCCTCCTTGCAACCGCCGCCACATGAACTCACGCCTGAAACTGACCCTTGCAGCCAATCCCCTCACCTCTACTTTTCACTATCCACTTCAGCATCATCACCGCCGAAACTCATGCCATTGCGTCGACCATTCTCCTCCTCCTCTTCTTTGTTAAGGTATTATATAAATATATATTTTACGTTATTATGTTAGTTTGTATACACACACACACACATACGTGAGTGAGTATATATATATATATATTATGTTTATATTATATAGGTTGTATAACCTGTTATTCATGTATATAAGTCTATATTGTTGTATATGTATATTCATGTAACAGTTTCGTATATATTTTGTATAGGTCGTGTATATAACCTGTTGTCTGAATGTAAAGGTTTTATAATATATTTTCTATGTTGTAAACTATATTATCTATTGTGTTTTCTAATATATATGAAGTTATGGAATATAAGGTGTGTGTGTGTATATGTATGTATATATATATATATATATATATATATATATAAAGGTGTATGTACATTATTGTTTGATCTGTGAATATAAATATGTTTGTTGTAGATCTCTTCTTTATAGTAGTTTATATAGTGTGTATATAGCATTATATAATATGATTTATAATATATAATATAATGAGTTAGTATTTTGTTTTATTGATGTTTTGGAAAAATTAATATATGAATATGTCTGCTGCTAGTATTTCAAACCTATATATATATATATATATATATTAGTTAGATAATATTTTATGTTTTGTTTTATATATTGATATATATTATGTAGTTATGTTTTAAGTACATATATATTTATATGTAAGTTTAAATATATGTATAGATAGCTTATATATGTCAGTTTTCTAATATATAAATGTTTTCATTTCGGTTTTATGTGACTTCAGATTTTATTTATATAATTAATATAGAAGCTGTTGCAGTTTCTATATATAAGTGAGTGTTGGTTATATTAATTATTAGCTGTATATTTTAATTTGGAAGAATATCTGGTTTTGGCTTGACACGTATATTTGTTTATACCATAGTTGTTAATATTCCAAGTATTATAAGTTTATACAATTTATAAATGGTATATATGCTGCAATATAATATATATATATATATATATATATGTCTGCTTTGTTATGTATGTTTATATTAAATAATGTGATCTTGAGGTATATAAAGATGTTGACTATATAAATATTGATATTTTGATTGTTAGAAATAAATATGAAAAATTTTAAAAAATAAAATATATATATATTTTGATCATTATTATATATAATATTATTTATTTATTTATTAAATATTGATTTGAAATTTTATATTATTTTTAATATTTGTCTCAAATTGAAATATTGAAAATATAATAATAATATATATATTTTCAATTTATATCAAAACAGATTTTGATTTGTTCTAATCAATTTCTGTTATCTGCTCTATCCGTTGAATTTGTGCCAATCTATTTTGCTTCGGAATTCATGCTTGGATTCGTTACTCATCTCATTCTCGTTCGTCTCTAACTCCGAATGTTGAGTAATCACTCACGATTAACGTTCTTATATTTATTAAATTTGATTTCAATTGAAACGACAATTGAAATATGCTGTTGTTAGTTATTTAATTATTATATTTCTACTATTATCTGTATCTGTAAACCCGTGACATCTGACACCATTATTTGTTATTTATATTGATGATATATGCCTGTTATTATTATTATATATGTTATCACTCTATAGGTTCCTTATTAGTATAGAATTACCTATGGGTTGAAATGATACATACTCGAACGATCTATAGAATAGGAGGAAATCGTTATGGGTTGAAATGATAAACCCAAGCGATTTTCATTGAATTGAATTTGGAATTGCTGGTTGAAATGATATATACCCGTACATATTTAAATTACGAATTGCAATGATAAATATCTTATCCGTATCACTTCACCATAAGATAGAAAATTATATACAGACGCCGTTGGTCTATATATATATATATATTGAAATGATTTTCAAGGTTTAAAAAGATATATATTTTTTTGAAAAAATAGATATATGTATGGTTTTATATAAATATTGATTTTAATATTTTATATAAATGTTATTTTATGTATAGTTAAATTCTTGACTTTTAAAGTTATATGTTTTGAAAATTTTAAAATGATAAGTTAGTTTTCAAATTATGAATTTTAAAGAATTTACTTATAATCTTACTATTTTAAAATATGTATAAATTAGTTTTAATATAAAATAAGTTTAATAATATTATGTAATTTAATAAAGTTTGATTTAATTAATATGTAATATGTTTAAGTATTTATTTAAATTTATATTTAAAAATAGATTTTTATACTGATTTTTGTAAGTTAAGGTTGGGAAGATAAATTAGAACTCATTTGAATTGTATTTAATGAAGAATTTTATTTAATTAAATCGATTTGAAACTTATTGAATTTGAGATTTTTAAAGGATATGATTTTATAACTTGATTTTATTTAAGGTGATCAAATGAACATTTCAATTTTAAATAAATTGAAGGAAATATTTTATTTGTTTGTAATTTGAGGTTTTATTTATATGATATTGGATTAATTAAGTGAATATTTCAAAACTAAATAATAATGAAGTTAGATTAAGATATATATGAAATTATCAAATTTAATTTTGAAATATTGAATATATAAAGCGTTGAATATTGAAATTGAAATGGTTTATTTTGTGGTTCAAATCTGTATTAGAAATCGATAAAATTTGAATTGGTTTATTGAGAAACTGAATTGAAATGAAATTGATGAATTGAGATTGAATTAAATTTAACTTTTGGAACTCATGTTAATTTGAATTGATATGTGAAATTTAACGAAGCTATTTTATTATGTAAAGTATTTTTAAATTATATTTAAAACTATTTATATATTTTACTTTATAAATTTTAATATAAACTATTTTAGTATACTAATTATTTTAATATAAACTATTTTTACATAAACTAGTATGTTTTATAAACTATTTTATTTTATATACTATTATTAATGTCTAAATTATTCAAGTGGGAAGTTATGATCTCAAAGTTATGATTTTCAAAGTATTATGTTGTCAAGTGTTATGATTTCCAAAGTGTTACAAATTCTAAGCTTTATAATTTCGAAAGTGTTATAATTTTGAAGTGCTATGATTTTGGAAATGAATATATTTGAAGTGAAATGATATCGTATTGATATGGTTTTGAAATGGAAATAATATTTTGGTTTTGAAGTATAAACTATTTTGAAATGACCGCGGTGTTATAATAACATTTGGTTGTTAAAGAGACCGGGATCAGTTATTGTAATACTCTCTACCAATACCGAAAACCACTTTAACACTCGTGTACGTGGTGGAGATTCCAGAATAAAGTAGGACGGCGGCGACGATCCTATATGAGGTATATACGTGGACCTGACTCCCGTGAGTTAGCATAAGGTGGCTAAAACATGAGCAATTGATGGGCCAAGTGAGGTAGCTGCTCCGATCGGACATACTTCTTCGATTACCATTCTATTACTTTGTGATTAATTTGGTGCACCCCTTAGATTTGGGAGTATGGATCGAGGTGGGTGGTAGTTGTGGCTATGCGTTACCACCAGCCCAGAAGTGTAATTGGTATATCTACCCTGGCATTGCATAGTTGTGCCACGTCACCTACCTTATCGAGACCACTACAAGTTTGTTTTGTACCATACCTATGGTGTCCTTCTGATAAGCCCATTTTACGGGAAGTTACGGTACTGTATAGACTATGGGAATACATAAAAATGTGTTAATGGGGATTTGAGTAATGTCTTAACGCTATTTTAATAGTTTACTTTACTATAGACATTACTGTAATAGCGTATATTACTACATAATAGATAGTTCCACGGATCCTTAGAGGATGATTATCCCAAACATCCTTTAAGTTACTTGTATTTCAGTTGATATTTCACTTGAGTTGGATTTATTAATATAAGAATGTTAATCTTGACTCGAGTGTTTTGTGTTTTGCTTTATGCTCGGGTCAGACTGAGTGTCACAACATTTGAGACTAACCTTTGGAATTAGAGCTTCGCTTGGAGATCCATCTATCTATACAGCTTGCAGTTATTCAGTTGACTTATGTGATATATTCTTATCTTGTATTTGACTATTGTATTGAGACTTCTTTGTATTCGAGACTTTTATTTCATCTTGTTTAAATCTGTTATATATATAGCAACTTTATGAATTACTATTCATTTGTTTCTACTGCTTATTGTTATATTACTTTGTGTCTGTGATTCCATAATTTATTTATTTACTATCAATGCTAAGTTTGCCAAATACAAATTAACAATCTGATATTTTGAGCAATTCAAGTCCTACATGTGCTATTACGAATGGTTGAAAATTTCGGGATATCACAAAAGTCCTCTAAAGAGCTAAGTGGGTGTGCCCTACTACAAACAGTCTAAAATCCGATTGGCTGTGCCCCTCATCCCATGTCTCGATAGTGAAAGAATCATTGGTCTGCTGGTTTAACTCTAGTCTTTTCAGAACTCGCTCTTGGTTAATGATGGCTTGATCTCTGCATGCGACTATCCTTTTGGGTCCTTCCCATGGGTCTTGCCCACTAAAACCTACTCGCAAGTCGGAGTATGGTGTCGTACGAATATCCTACTCCATTCAGCAACCTTTTGACTGCCTATAAATGTCTGCTTCGTTTGGCCTGCAATGCAAAAGCAGTCAAGGCATATTCTCTTGATGTAACACCAACAGACCTGCCTTCGAGGATGTAGCTTCGTTAGGCCTACCCCAGAGGGCCATTCTAGAGTGCCTCCACGTCCCGTTGAAGTCTTGAACTTTCTTCTTGCCAAAAATAACTAAGTTGGACATGCTCCTTCTGTGCTGAAATCTACGATGAACTGCTTCGTTAGGCTCTTCATCCTTTGGGCTGCGCCAATCGTATCTTACCATTTTATTAGACCCTACGTCTAATATTTTATTATGCATTTAGTTTACTTTTCTAATTCTGTTGGCTAATTATTTACTCTTATCAGCATAAGCTTGCTTAGCCTCACCTAACTGTTGTGTGACCATCAATTCCTGACTGAAAGGGAATGCTGTTGGCGTGGGCCTTTCTTCTATGTTTGCTTACTAACTTAGTGTAAGTTTTAAAATAAGCCTTTTCTATTATATCTAATTATAACCTATCTTATAATTATAATTGCAATTGTTACTTCTATATTCTTTTATAATCTACAAGTTATAAATATAATTACGAGTATCTCTTTTCTATTCTAGTCTGTCTTCTTTTATTTTATATTGAATTCTCTTTAATTTTCTTATATTATATGAAAAATCTTCGCTTGGCATTTAGTCTGATTGTCACAAATTTACAAATCATGATAACTTCCTTGCTTTTATTCTACTATCTGCGCAGTAAATACAGATCTAGGCACATTTCTGTTTATTGTTTCTAGTCTTATCAAATAATTAACTTGATTTCTTCTTTAGTTTCTTTAACATTTCACTTTATTTTCTTTTATTATAGGAAGTAGTTCTATTCTATTTGGTTGGTTAGAAAAACTATGCTAAAAATCCATTTCCATATTATAAATATTAAATGATGTTATAAACAATAACCCGTAATTGCAAGATATTTCTTTTTATTGTTACCTTAATTGTTGGGTAATGCAAAATACAAAAATGTCTCCATTTTATACTAATTCCCTTTTTCTTTCTTTGTTCTTGCAATTGCGTTTATCGTTATCTTTTAAATATTAAACTATGGAAATGTATTCTCTTTTCTAAACCAACCAATTAATCTATCACTAACTTCCAAATCAAGTTATTGGATTTCCCTCCTTTTAATTTATTTCTCCCATTTTAGCATAATTTACTATAAATTTCTTGCTTTTAGGCTTAAGCATTTCTCTATAACTGTTAAGCCTATATTATTCATATTTAATTGGATTTCTTTCTTTCTTTTACATATAAATAATAATTAAATATAAGCTTTCTTATTAAATTTATAGTTTTCAACATAACTAATTAACAGAACTAATTGCTGAAAATAAAAGCTGAATTAAATATTTAACGGGAATCTAACGGTAATATATCATAAACATAAAAAATATATAATTTAAATCCACTCATATGTCATCCTAAGCTTTTGCTCCATGGCCCTTCTGGATCTCCGTCTAAGGTTTCGATTATTTTTATTAAGAAGACCTTCTTTCTAGAAATATTTTCTATTTAGGGTTCTGCCTCAAGCAATGAACCCAATTGGGAGAAAATATGACTGTGAGAAAATAGCTAGGCCTAGGGTTCTATTTATAGTGTATCCTAGGGATCTCAGACTGTCAAATTTTTGGATTGAATCTGGTGCAACCCATCACAGGCTTGCTGCAAATCATTAGATCAAGAGCACAACACTCGAGATTGCGCGAATATCAAATTATTAAACGTTAAGTTTTAACCGTTGCTTATTCATTCTAATTAATTTCTGTCAATTGCCAATTTAATTCCCTTTATAACACATGTTTGTTTTGAAATTCAAACGTCGCTAGTTAATGTAAATTAGTTCCTTTTAATTGCTGATTTGATTAACATTTCCTACTAATGTTAGTTAATTACCTCTAATTGCTGATGTCAATTAATTTCATTTGTGACGCGCGTCTATTTTGAAATTCAAACGCTTTATTTCTGGAATTTATAAGTGCATATATTTATAAACAAATATAATCATGCACATTTACACGTATAATTATTTTTCGATACAGAACTTCAAATGTCAACAACTTTTTCATACGAAGTTCGTTCGAGGCATATTATATATGCAAATTAATCAAAAAATCACCGCGAACACAATGGTATAAGTTTCATGGCCATATTTCGACAATTCCAAAAACGCACATTTTCACTGTTTATAATTATTTTGGTTATTTAATTATCCAAAAATGTGAGATGTTACATTCTCCCACCCTTTAGGAAATTTTGCCTCCTAAATTCGAATTTGATAAAACTATGTAATTCTCCGCATATATCATATCCATTTTCTGTCGTCCAATTTTTGCAACCATCCGTGTCTTTGTGCAAAATGTCATTCAACATAAAATAAGTGCATGTACATGAATTTCTAAGTGGTACCTCCTATATGAATGCTTTTCTTCTTTAAAAACTCCATTTTAAAATATGATGCACACATCCTAAATATACTTGCAATTTCTATATGAATGCAATATTTTGAAAACTCAAAACATTTTTCATCCAATCTTTTCCACACCCCTACTTAACAGGGGCGTAGTTCAACGAATTTTACATCCCAATCCTACCACACAACTTTTAATATTCAAATTTTAGAAAAATCAAATTTTTTTCCAAACTCGATTCCTTATGTTAGAAAGAAGGTAGAAAACAGAAAACTTCACATTTACTGTTTCACTTTTTTGCACCTCTTTTTCCATACTTGGAACTTATGCCACTATTTTATAAAAATATCTATTTTCTTTCCCAAGCACGGTTTGCATAAAAAAAACTTTATTTACAAAAATTTTCCTAAGCTTAATCTTTGGAAAAATATTGTAGTTTTCATTTGCAATTCTCATTTATTTATTTTTTCTTGACGTTTCTGTTGCTTTCTTTAAATTTTTTATTTTCCATGTAGTTACTCCTTTTTGGCTTTTGCTTTTCATTAATATAGCAGCTAAACGCAGTTATCTTCTAGGGCTAGGTGGCTTAGGATCATGTCCACTCTGACATAGAATTGTCCTACTCTAGGAATCCATGTAACTCATATGCTCCTCCAGCTGCCTATTACTTTTTACTAACTTATGATGTATTACTCACGATGAATAAGATCTATTCATCTCTTTCTTTCCATACTTAAAATGGAATAACCAAATCTCATTTACTGCAATGAATAAGGACTTTAATCTATGCAGTCTCTATCTAAAAAGGCAACTAAGCTTGGGGAAATTTTCTCTTTACCTTTACTTTTCATTTTCCCCAACCAAGGTCTATTTATCTCAATCATGTGTGTCTTACTATCTTACTGATATCACTTTACTATTCTTCTATAGTTTACCCACATGAAGCAACATGCCTGTGTTCTTACTAGAGTCCTATATACTTTACCAGAACATTTATTATTACTATTAAAAGTAATCACCGCTATAGCCTTACACTTTTGCCGTCACACCTAGGATATGATTCCTATCTACTCCAAATTTAAAAGTTTGGTTTGGTAATTATCATTTCATTTCAAAAATTAAAGCTTCCAAAATTTTGAAACATCAAATCCCAAAATTCTTTCCTTTAAAAGTGTTACTTTGATGTTTTTATTAAATTCAAAGGTACTTGGTTACTTAACATTTTATCTTTCTAGACTCATATCTTTATAGCTCTTTGAATATAAATTATTCTCCAAACCTAAAGGGGAAAACTTACAAATTCTAAGTTCAATACATATTCCTCTTTTCCTTTTAAAGACCTTTACAGTTTTCCATAAAAATATTTTAGGCATTTTAAATTTAACTGTTTACTAAATTTTTCTCAAAAGCTTTTTCCCAAAAGCTTATTTACTTATTTTTCACCAAAACGTTTTTCTTTAAAACTTGCCTTTCCTGTTCTTAAATTTTTTTTTCTTGACTTCCATAAATGTCCTCACATGTTTTCAAAACATCTCCTTTTCATAAATTTTCAAATTTACAGAAATTGAAGTAGATAAGAACAATTATTTTATCAAAAATCCCTTAACTTTCATACTCTTCCAATTACCTAACCTTCGAGGAGTTTCTTATTTACTACAAATAGGGAATTTCTACAAAGGCAAGCAATCAACTGCATAATCAATGGAAAAATATAAGATTTCCATTTCTTAGCCTTCCTACTAAGGCTCTCTATTATATCCCTTCTAACTGACACTTTCTCCAATTATTACAATTCTTAGTACACCTAATGGCTTTATACCTTAATGTATTGGAACTGCTTTCTCTTATGAGAAACCATTAATCCCAAAACCATCTATAAACCCTTTAAAAGATGATTTCATACGTTATCCTGCATTTTGGCAAGGCCATGACACCAAGGACTTAATTGGAAACCGCTGAAAGTCCATTCCGAATATCGGTTATACGCATGTTTGTTATGGATATCGATAAATTTTGTCCAAGTCCATATCAAGCTACAATTGATAGTACACGACAAACAAAGCTATGAAAGACAACGTTCCAAGTTTCAAGTTAATCGGAGTTCGTATGCTCAAGTTATGATCGATGCGAGCCGAAGAGATCACCTCAATCACATCCATCAAAAAGCATTAGTTCGTATCCTCCGAAAGAATATGCTTGTTCGTATTGACCTATTCGACTCCACCATCGAACAAGCTCCACTTCATATCGATAGGCAGTTGTCTAGTTCGTATCCATCAAGGACAGTCTACTTCGTATCCATCCTATAAGAACCATGTTCGAATCCATCAAGATTCGTTAGTTCGCATCCATCAGGTGACCTTGGTTTGTATCCATCAAGTAACATTACTTCATATCCATCATGAAACCACTGTTCGAATTCATCAAGGCCAAGCAGAGATGCCATATGTTCGTATCCGACGCATTGTCATTTGTTCATATCCATCAAGTTGGAGCAACTTCAATCAATATGAACAAGGCCACACAATGGATACTAGTCGAGAAACTTTGATCGATATGAACAGAACCACTTTTATCAGTACGAACTAAGCTACCACCGTCGACACGAACATGGCAACGGTCTTCGATATGAACGAGGCGAAAACCTCGGGATGACTCGGTGTGACGACCCGGAATTTTGAGCAATATCAAATTAATAATCTTTGATAATAATTAAATTGATTTGTTCATTTTACATTTTAAATTGACAAGTTAAAATTCTTTTAAAGATTAATCATAATAATTTGTTAATATCTATCAACATTTTTCTTAACAATTTAAAATTTGGAAAATTTAATTCTTTTGAAAACTAATAATTTGGAAATATTTACTTTAGCAATTTAAAATTGGTAAGATTTATTTTTACAAAAGTTAATCAGAATATTTTCTATTTATGATATATATATTGATATATCTTGTAAATAGGAAGTTTTTAAAGTAATTAAGCTATATATTCAAATTTTAATATATATGAATGTGCATATTATGATTTGGATTTTGTTTAAAATTAAACAATAATTTTCAGAACTAATGTTAAAATGTTTTTCCATTTGAAATATATATATTTGTATATATTAGAAATGGAAATTGTATTGATTTGAATTTAATAAGAATTTTCAAACTTTAATAAATATATAATTTGTAATTTGAAATGTTAATTTGATTTAATGTTTTGAAATGATATTTGAGATTTAAATTTCTATAACAAAGTTAATTCCTTATTTATTATAAATATATATTTTAAGCTTTTGTTTAAATAAGATTTAAATTTAAATGTTCATTTATTTTTATTATTCTTTCATTTTAATTTTATTATAAGATAGATTGTTCTAAAATTTTACATAGAAAGTTAAAATAAAATTCTCAAATCTATAAACATATGATTATATTAAATTGGATCTAAAATATAAGTTATTTATAAATGCCTATATGAATTTGCTTTTGAAATATTTATTAAAGTCTAAAGTTTATTTTTATAAGATAAAAACATTTTATAATTATCTAAGTATTACATAAATACATGTATATAGCTTAAATAGATTATTAAAAAGAAAATAACATTTAAAATATTAATAAAACATTTAAGAATAACTTTTGTAAATATTAATTAAACATTTAACACTTTTAAACATTTTAGTGTGTATTAAAGACACTTGTGAATCATATTGCTTAGGTGTAAGTTAATTATAGCATAAGAGGTGACAAATGTCATTCTCTTTAGTAATTAAATTTAAAATTAATTGTAAAATAATAAAAAGGAGAGTTTTAATCTTCAGCTAAATTTTTCTTTATCTTCAACCCAAACAAAATGAATGTAAATCAAAAACAAAGTTCAAAAAATGAAAGAAGAAACTGTAAAGAAATCTGAAAACAAGAAGTTAATCTGGAAATTCAAATCAAATGCAAGTTTGCAAATCTGGAAAATACAGCAGGAAGATCCATCAACATGCAATCTTGAGTTAACAAGAAAATCAGTTCAACATCTACAGGATTTTCAAAATTAGGCAAGACAGCAAGCAAGAAAACTAATTTATCAACATGCAAATCAATTCAAGAAGAATGTAGTAAAATTTCAAAAGCCTGGAAAAGATTTTCTGTGTTCTGCAAACAAGTGAGTAATGGATTTTTTTTATAAAAAAAAACTGTTTAAAATCTGAATTTCATCTTGTTTGGGAATTGAGTATCTTGATGTTATTTGAAACACTTGGATTTAGATTTGATGCATGTTTGGATTGTGTATATGAATTGCCTGTACAATTGAAAAAAAATGTCACTGTGTTTATAAAAACAGTTTCAATCTCATGATAAATTCCATAACTTGATTTTGATTTCGAGCTGGACCTTGATTTGTAAATAAAAGATGATGTAATCAAATTATCTAACATCTAAAAATAGTTATAGGTTGTTAAAATAAATAATTAGTTCAAATTTTTAAAATTTACAGTAAAGTTCAATTTGGGTCAAAATTTTATGATTTCAATTTTTAATTTTGATTTCATAATTGGATTTCAAATAGAAGATCATGATTTTTAATGCTTATATCATGATTTTTAATTGGGGAATTTGTGAGATATCTGGGTTTATATGTTTTTGGCATTTCGGTCAAATAGTGGCGAACGACGGCGAGTTTGTCGACGTCGTTGGGCATGGAGGTTGAGGGAGTATGGTAGATCATCAGAAAAATACTCGTGTATTTTATTGATGATCGAGATGGACGATAATTGTCGAAATAGGGTTTAACATCCTGTAAATGTCATCGATGTTCTTTGGGTCTTCTCGGCGTCAGTAGGTAATCAGTGATGATCGCGAGTGTTGCTGTGGGGTTGGGAGGTTGTGACGTAGCTATGGTGGTGCCGGTGGGTCTTCTCGACGTTTGTGTTGCCGTGGATGTTGGTTTTACTGGTGATGGTGTTTCGAACTAATGGGTTCGAAGGTCAATTTTCGATTTTCGAGTGTAATTGGTTTTCTGGGTTGAGCGTTGAGATGTAGGGGTCGATCGCGACTTGGTGGAGGCCAGCATAGGGTTCGTCGTCCACCGGCGTGGTCGTGCATGTTGATGTGCACGGCTATTGTATCAGGCAATGGGTTGAAGGGAGGAGTTGGTTTCGGCTCGAAGCTTGCGTCGTGTTTTCTGTTGTTTTCTCGAAGCAGGGTGTAGGTTAGGGTTGACTTGGGGTAAGCACGGGGAAAGTCAGTGGGTTGCTTGGGTTTTGCTTTGAGTTCAACAATTTTTAAGTCTTTAAAAATTTAACAGTTTTGTTTTCTTTTAAAGATTTTGAAACCAAAAGGAACTTGATTTTAAAGATGATCAAAATTTAAACCAAAAGTTAAACAAGTTTAATTATATAACTAAATTTGTTTAAAGTTAAGTTCTTATATTTTGAAATATAAAAGTTTTAAAAATATAAATATGTGAAATTTAATAGTAGGTTTGTATTAAATTTTATTTAATAACTTGGAAAGTCCAAAAGTTTTATTTGAATGATTAAAATTATTTTAATTATAATTGATTTCAAATATAATTTATTTTAAAAAAGTTTAATGATTTAGAATTTGATAATCAATTATAATAAAGATTTAACTTATGTAAATTAGAATTTTGATTTATTTAAAGATAACTAATTGTGAGAATAATTGCGATAATTCAATTATTATCAATAATCAAGCGTTATTGGTTAATATAAATGATTTAATTAAGATGATGTTTTTTAATTAAGAATCTTTAAAATATAAGTAGTTAAGAATCATTAATAAAATTTAAATGATTAATTAAATAATTAATCAGTGATTAATTAAAGATAATCACTTTGGAGTTAATTAAGAATAATTACTGGGTGAAGTAATTAAGTGGTTAATTACAGGAGGTAATTAAGTAAAAGATAATTACTTTATAAAAGTAATTTAGTGGATGTGATTAAGGATTAATCACTTGAGTTATTAATTAAAGAATTAATTAATAAAATTAATTAATGGTTTAAATTATTTAATCAATGATTAATTAATAAAGGATTAAGATAATTTAATTAAAGAAGAAATTTTAATTAATGAAGTAATCATTAATTAATGAAAGTAATTAATTAATTGTTAATTAATAATTAAAGGATAATTATTGTATAAATAAGTTTTAATTACTAAATGCAATTAAAAGAAATTAATCAAATGTGATAAATTAAAAGTAATTAATTAAATATGATTAATTATAAATGAGGAATCAAGTGTGATTAATTAAAGGTAATTAATCAAGAGTAATTAATCAAGTATGATTAATTAAAGGTGATTAATCAGGTGTGATTAATTAAAGGTGATTAATCAGGTGTGATTAATTAAAAGATAATTGAGGAATAATTATCAAGGTGATTAAATAATAATTAATCAAGTGTGATTAATTTTAAAGGGGTAATTAAGAGATAATTACTTGGATAATTAAGAAGTAATTAATCAAGATGATTAATTAATATTGTAATTAAGGAATAATTACTTAAAGTAATTAAGAGATAATTAATCAAGGGAGATTAATTAAGGTAAATAAGTAAGTTATGTTTATTAATTAATTTGTAATTAATTAATGAATGGTAAGATGGATTCATGATAATCCAAGTGTTTAAGTAAGAACTAATTTAATTAAGGATTAATTAAATTAATTAAGTTGAATCAAACCTTGTTATGGATGATGAATAATTAGTTGATAAGTATCATTGGATGAGTTAATGATATTGGATGATATTGAATGTCATTGGTTGATATGTGATGATATGAATGTGATATATCAGAGATGTGATATATATGCTGCTTTGTGATATATATGGACGAATGTGATAATAGTAAATTATCTATCTGTGTAATGTGAATCATCCATTTATGTTAAGTGATATTTCTGAATATCTATTGTTTAAATCCCTTAAGTACAACTTGGATATTTAAAATGGCGTTTGGATTCGGTGAGACCGGGATCGGGTTTCCGTATTTGGATATCCGAAAACCACACCGATCCAAGTGGAGTGCAAGTGAAGACTCGAGGTGTAAGAACTATTCGTTAATATAACTCTGGGGGTGATTCCGTGATGAGTTTGACAGAATAGTACTTATAGATTCGAGATGGTGATTCAGAATGCAAGGGCTATGGTCGTTGACTCTGAGGGTGATTCCAAAATGAGTGCAACGAGATAGTGCCTTCGGTTCCGTTCGAACCTGGAACGGACTTGTATGGATTGAATGCTTTCAGAACATCGTCAGGTGGACGATGAGCATTCTAAGATAAAAGTGTCCTACAAAGGTAATCGCAGCCTCAAGCCTCATCAACCGGGAATAGCTAAAACAGGGGAGGTGCAGCAAGGTTAAGTGGGTCATGCCCAAGTAGGACAAGATTCATCCCTGTCTAGATTTCCCTTTTTATTTCGACTTTGTGGGCAGTTGGTCTGCAGCCAACTGTGGGGTGGTCTTGTTCGGGACTGTTCAGTAAGGAATGGTCCCGGCCTTGTGTTGCAGGGGAGTTAGGGTGGCTCCTCGGTATGGTGATCTAGGCCACGTACTGTGATGGGCATTACCCCAGTAGCCCTGCCGTTGATGGAAACCCAATTTCCCTACGAGACCCTATGGTTTTGTTTGTATTACCCACTTTTGTGGCTAGTAGCTGGAATTTAATCATGTAACAATTTCGGCTATTTCTTATTTACTTGAAAATCCTAGACGCTATTATAATATCACTGGATTTCCTATCAAATGTTTTGGTTAGCATAAGGTAAAAACTTTTCCATGTTTATGTGTAGGAAGTCTTACGTGATACCTTTTCTTTTCCAAAGGATTTTCTAAAGTTAAGCAATCTTAAACCGTTTACTCACACCAGACCCCTGTCTGACCCGAGTGTTTATTTTCTGTTTTATTAAACTCTTGGGTACTCATATTATGTATGAGTAGTCAAGTGATTCAGGTTATCTTTGACAAATTCTGGAGGAGCTTTGGAGCAGGGGGCTTCCGCCTGTAGATATATATTTAGAGTTTCCGCCGTGTGTTATTCTGTATAGTTGTTCTTGTATTGTATATTAGACAGAAATGTTATAACTGTCTAAATTGGGATGTAAGTTGTGTACTCTGATGTATATGATACTATGTATATGTTCTATATTATATTTCAATCATTCCGCTGTGAGATTCTGATGTGTTGTTGTTCTCTCTTCTCTTTCTTTTCTTCTTCTATCCCTTTCTTTCTAAATTAGTGATGCGATTTTTCTGGTGATAGAAAGTCGGGTCGTCACACTCGGTCAACTCGAAATCGAAATTGGAGCATCCAAAAATCAAGCGCTACGTCAACTCGCGAGCACGTGCTCAGTATCTATTCGAAGTGATCGATACGAATGCATCGATACGAACTGGCCAACCTAAAGAAAACACAATCTTGCATCGATCATAACTCGCATTCCACAAGTCCAAATGCTATGTAATTTTCAAAGGAGCATAAGTACGACCTAAAGAATGTTCCTGCCAAGTTTTGACTCGATTGGATCAAATCTTGATCGATACGATCGTGTGGGATCGATCACGTGGGATCGATCGCATGGGTCCACCCACGTGCCAGAAGAGGTCTTTCGTGATCTAAGCGAGATATTTGCATCCTACGCCTATAAATAGCACCCAGAGCCTACAAAAAAAAAGATCTTTTGGCTCTTTGACGTCCAGACTCTGTCCAAACTATTTCTATACTTTAAGGCTGTTGTTGTACTCGAATTTCATCATTGTAATCCGCTGTAATCAGTTGTAATCAGCAAACGGATATCGATAAAATCATCAACTTCATAGTGGACGTAGGACATATGCCGAACCTCTCTAAATCATTATGTTTCTACATGCTTTCATTATATGTTTTTGAAATGTTTGTTAGATAACCCTCGTTTTACATTTCTATTCTTCATTTTTATCTCTTCAAATACTTCCAAAGAGTGTTGCGCCCAATTTTGATATAAACACTTTGGTGCTTTCACTGAGAGAACGCAGTTTTTCTCATGCTCTTTGGATCCATTGTCCATACAGGATTGCACAAATCTAAGAAGAAGATCCAGATCTTGTGTTAAGAATCCTTCCAACCTATTCAGATTTGCATCAAATCTAGGAAAGGACTTCATAATCTGCCATGGTTAGCACAAGGACCGCCTCCACAGCAGTAGATCAAGAAGGACGGGACAGACAGAATCCCATACAACTGCCTCCATCCAACCAGAATGCCGCCGGACCGTCAGATCCATCAGGCCCTGTTACCCGACAAGAGTTTCAAATGCTTATGCAAGAGCTAACCCATAGTCGTCAGCAACTTACTAAACAACTGCGCGCCAACATAAAGTTGATTATTAAGCTAAATCACCAATGGCGTAGGAGATCTAGGAGGGATCGGGCCTCCTACTTATCGACCCAAAGTTCATCCGCATCTGACCACCATCACAGATTTACACGCCCAAGACTAGACATAAGCCACATCCAAGCCACCAGACATCAGCCTACTCTGAACGTTGGACGCCTAAGGGTTGGCACATCAACCAGCAACAAGACTGGGCGTTCCTCCCAGGGAGATACTGTTCGTCATTATACCACTGACATCCGCACTACTACCGCCGCTGTTGAACCAGGGATTGATGCCCGAAATCTACCAGATCTGAACCATCGTCGGCATGGACGTACTCCCGAACCCTACGTCCCCGAAGACTTGGAACCAAGGAAGCAAGACATGGACCGTCGATCGCATTCGATCCAGCCTCGCATTGTGGAACTCGACCACACCTTGGCTCAACATGCATAGAATGTCCAGATGCCGGATATACCTACGATGATTCGTCATATGATCCATGAAAGTCAGGGTGTCACAAATAACGACTAGGGAATCTCCCGGGGTCATACTCTCTTCACCGATGAAATACATTATGCTGAACCACCTTGGCGATTTAGAATGCCGGTTTTACCAGTCTATGAAGGAAGTTCTGATTTGAACCGACACATTCTGAAGTATGAGTGGTTGATGAATGTTGCATGGGCTGACGATGTAGTTAAATGTCAAAGCTTCCCGATCACTATGTGGGGGCATAACTGCTATGTGGTTCATTCGTTTCCCACCTCGATCTTTTCTTGTTTTGACCAACTGGCAACCAAATTTGTTGAGCAGTTTTGAATTCATGTCGCAAGGCCAAAGGACGTTTACACTTTGTCAAGTGTCACTTAAGCTCTTGGAGAGACACTTCGACATTATTTAGAGAGATTCCATGCTGTGTATGATGAGATCAGCAACCCAAATGATAACTCCATTCTAATGGCATTGCCTAAGGGGATTGACCCCGATTTTGAATTCGACAACTGGTTGGCCAGAAAACCGCCTGCGTCATTGGACTGTTTCTATTCAAAGACAGCACAAATCTTGAGAAGGGAGGATGCGAAACAGTCTAGGAAGCAGCATGACGCAGGGCCAAGCATGGAAGGGATTCAAAGTAATGTTGTAGTTAAACAGTCAGGGGAGAGCTCCGCGAAAGTTCAGTTGAATATTAAGAATAAACAAACTCAGCAGAAAGATATTTGGAATCAGAATAAAAAGCGGGATCAGAATGGTGGTCCAAGACGTAGAGCTCCAATGTTCGATAATTACAATCCTCGAAATACGTAGCTAGAGAATGTATATCTACAAACATGCAATACCATCTAGTATAAAAAGCCTACTCCGAATCCATCATCGGAGAGGCAAATCCAAACAGGGAAATTTTGTAGGTTTCATGAGAGTTATGGCCACAATACAAATGACTGTCGTCATTTATAAGATCTCATTGAGAAGTTGATTAGAGAGAGGAAGTTCGAACAGTTTGTGCGGCGCCGCAGTCTGGAGTTGCTGGCCCATCAGATTAGAATAATATACCCAATCAGGCAAGATAGGAGGAACCCCCTCGTACTGGCGGGAGGTTGGTGATAAATATAGCAAGTGGTGGTCCTCATCCAGTAGACCGAAGCTGGAGGGAAATGGAGTCGTATGCCAGCTCTATTAGGCATGCAGACTTCGAATGTGGTAGTAGTTGTGATGATAGGGCTCCGGCCAAGCAACATAAGACGACGACTGACGACGTCATGTTCCGAAGCAGAGACGTTGATAAGGTCGAAGCCCTCACTATCGATCCATTGGTCATATCAGCTCAGGTAGGTCCTGCTTGGATAAAAAGGATCTTGGATGATAGTGGAAGCTCTGTGAATATTTTTTTTAAGCTGACATATGATCAGATGAAGATGGAAGCCAAACATTTGAAATCTTTCCATTCTCGAATCCATGGCTTCAATGGGAGCGCTACTATAGCCACTGCAGTAATGGATCTACCAGCGGAATTGGGAGTTGGAGAACGCCGAAGAATCTAGATACTGCAGTTTGTTGTGTTGGACATAGACTCCCCTTATAATGCTTTCTTGGACCGACCGACCATTGCTGAATTCAGGGAAGTCATTGCCTTATGGTGCTTGACTCTAAAATTCCCCTTCGATCATGGGGTAAGAGTCGTTCAAGGAGATCAAGCAGCTGGATGAGCCTATTTTGTTGCTGAGCTACGCGAGGCGCAACGAAAGGAGAAAGAAAAAGGCGTAGAGGAATCTCTCTGCGTCCGTTTTACTGATAATCGACAATTGGTGCCTGGGCGCAGGCCCGGGCACCCCAACCAATTCTAGAGGGATCTTGATCCGAGGGACACTAAAAGTGAAGATGAAACTAAAGACAGTCAAGCTTCCCGGTCGAACTGACAATCGACGTCCCATCGATGATAATGACGATTCGAAGATGGTAAAGATTGGATCTCAGTTAAGCCAACAGATACAGAAGGAACTAGTTGAATTTCTCCGAGAGAACCTCGACGTATTCGCTTGGACGCATTCTTACATGTATAGGATCTCGCTGAACGTTGCGAGCCACACTTTGAATATTGACCCACTGTATATCTTGGTCAAACAGAATAGGTGTGGTATGGATCCAAAGAGATCTTCCGCCCTTAAAGAAGAGGTCGATAAAATTGAAATCGAATGGATTTATTCGAGATGCCTTATGCCTGGAGTGGGTATCCAATCCCGTACTAGTCCGAAAGCCAAATGGGAAATGGAGGTCGTGTGTTGATTACTCAGTCCTGAAAAAAGCTTGCTCGAAAGATAGTTTTGAACTTTCCCCAATTGATCGGCTCGTAGATTCAATGATTGGGCATGAATTATTATCTTTTATGGATGCTTATTCCGGTTACAACCAGATACCCATGCACTTACCCGACTAACAACATACCAGCTTTGTAACTGATCTGGGACTCTACTGCAACAAAATCATGCCTTTCGGACTCAAGAACGCTGGGGCAACATCCAACGACCAGTCAATCGAATGTTTACCAACCAGATCAGAAAGACCATGGAAGTATATGTAGCCGACATGCTGGAAAAGTCACGATTCGCCACTAATCATATTAAAGACTTGGAATCGATGTTTAGAAACCTTCGAGAATATAGGAGGAAGCACAATCCACTGAAATGTCACTTTGGGGTCGCATCCAAAAATTCCTTGGGTTTATCGTCAACGCTTGAGGAATCGAAGAAAATCCCAAAAAGATCTGGGCAATGAGAAATTTTGAGACCCATGAACCATAAAGCAAGTCCAAAGCCTCAAGGGGAAGATAGCAGCATTGAGCAGGTTCATTTCAAAGTCCACCGACAAATGCATTCCTTTCTTTGATTTGATTCGAAAAGGGAAACAGAATTTTAAATGGACCACGGAATGCGAGGGCGCATTTCGAGCACTAATTCAACATTTGTCCACACCGTCGATTTTATCAAGTCCTATCGATTACGAGCAATTGTACCTTTACTTGACGGTAGCGGAAAACGAAATTAGTGCTGCCTTGGTTTGGGAGGAAGATCGAGTACAGAAACCGGTCTACTATGTTAGTAAACGACTAACCGGAGCTGGAAGAAATTATCCAAAGCTAGAGAAGTTGGCTTATTTTCACTTCATTGCCTCAAGGAAGCTTCTTTCCTATTTCCAGGCTCATCTTATCATTGTTTACACCAATCAGCCATTATGACAGGTCCTTAAACTACCTGAGACGTTCTGGAAGGTTACTCGAATGGAACATTGAACTGAGCCAGTTTGATATTACTTACACTTCGAGGTGAGCTATTAAAGGACAAGTCCTAGCAGATTTCATAGCCGAATTTACCATCCTAGAGGACTTGCCCAAAGCCAGTGAATCTCTCAAGTATATCTGGAAGCTATATACTGATGGTGCATCAAACGACCAGTGCTCAGGTGCTGGAGTAGTACTTGAAACCCTCGAAGGTCGGCTCATATGTTATGCTCTAAAGTTTGACTTTCGTGCGACTAATAATGAAGCTGAATATGAAGCCTTGCTTGCCGAATTGAAACTCACCCAAGATTTGAGAATTATTGCTGTGGAAATTTATTTTGATTCACAACTGGTTGTATTTCAAGTTTGGGGTGAATATCAGGCAAATGATCGAAGACAGGCTGCTTATCTAGCTCAAGTCCAGGAGATACTTAATCAATTTGATTATTATACCATCTTCTACATACCTCATGATTGCAATCAAAAGCTGGTTCATTGGCAAAGTTAGCAAGTATGGGTGAAGCACATCGAGTGAGACTTTTTCCTATGGAAATGATATCTTCCCCAAATAATGATAAGATGGAAACAGACTGGGTATTTGAAATCACTCCCTATAAGGAGTCGTGGATGACTCCATTCTGAAACTACCTCGAGCATGGAACACTACCCAAGCGTAGGAGTGAGAAGAGACGGATTCTTCGTAAAGCTGCATGGTTCACTATTCAGAATGAAGTCATGTATAGAAGAGGATATTCCGTTCCTCTACTTCGATGTATCGCCCATGATGAAATTAAGCGAGTATTACATGATGTACATGAAAGAGAATGTGGTGATCACACCGGAGGGCAAGCTCTCGCTAAGAAAGTACTCCGATACAGATATTATTGGCCGACTGTAAACTGCAATGCAGTAGATTACGTCAGGAATGTGATAAATGTCAAAAGCATGCTCGAATTCCTAGAGCCCCCTACTGAAATAATCCAAATGGTCATCCCATGGCCATTTGCAGTATGGGGCATCGATATCATTGGCTCTTTACCTCTGGCCAAAGGTGGTGCGAAGTATGCCATCATCGCAGTTGATTACTTTACCAAATGGGCCGAAGCTGAACTCTTGCTGCAATCACGATGAAGAAAGTGATCTACTTTGTAGTCTGCGACATTATCTGTTGATTTGGTCCCCCACATACCATCATCACTAATAATGGATCCCGGTTTGATAGCGTTGGATTCAAGGATTTCTGCCAATGATTCAACATTCAAAAGAAATTTTCTGCAGTTGCATACCCTCAAGCGAATGGGCTGGTTGAAGCAAGTGGGTTGATGAACTTCCTATGGCTTTATGGGATTACCAGACAACCCACAAGTCCACGACCGGACATACACCATTCTCTCTATCATATGGTTCAGAAATCGTTATTCCAGTCCAGATGGAAGTACCTTCTCATCGTGTGACATATTATGATCCAAAGATAAATGCCATACTACTTGCTAAATCCTTGGATTCGTTGGATGAGAAGCGTGAAGAGGCTGATTTGAGAGCAGCCGCATAACGAAGTCGATTCGCTCGATTATACAATGCCAAGGTTTGACCCCGAGTCTTTGAAATCGATGATCTCATCCTCAAAAGAATCTATCCATTTCCTTTGCACATGAAACCAATGTGGGAAGGACCGTATGTGATTGAAGAAAACTCAGAGACGACACATTCAAGATATCGACCGTTGATGGTCATACTTTGCCAAGGGCCTGGAACAGCGAGAGCCTCGTCGCTACTACACATGACCGGCTTTAATTATTTAGTCTATTTTTCATTTGCAATTTGTTTTTGCATTTCAAAATTTGAATTTAAAATAAGGCAAGTGACTTTGCCATATTTTCTCATTTCAGCAATAAAATGCCATTTCTTCTTGCCGGAGCTTTGATTCATTAAATATGACATGCAACCATCACGACGCATGAAAAACTAAGTTCCATCATACGGTGTAATTTATTCAAATAGGGAGTGATTGTGATATGACCGACCACTCGCTAAGTGAAACCCAAGCTCGGAGGCAAGCCATCACGCTGAAGCCAAAGAAGGGTTGACACACGACAATCCTTTAACTGACTCCAGTCTCCCAGAGTACAAGCTAGAGTATAAACTTATAAATGTGGTTTCAAAGAGGGCGGACCCATCCACCTAACGACTTTGACCGTATCCTAACCAAGTTCGAGGAGGATGGACCCGTCAATCTAACGACCTCACTTGTTAACTCGAGGTGGATGTGAATCAACCATTCACGATCCTGATAAATCCGTCGATCCCGAAGTGCGAGCGAAATTCTAAAAGCCTAAACAGATGTGACTGACCATCTGTCTGCCGACTCTAAATTCCCAAAGTATAAATTTGAGTACAAATATCAACTCCAAGTTCTCAGAGTGTGAACTAGAGCATAAACACCAACTTCGAATTCCTAGATTGCGAGTCGGAGTGTAAACACCAACTCCGAAATCATGGAGTGCGAGTCAGAGTATAAACATCGACTCCAAATTCCCGGAGTGTGAGTTGGGGTATCAACATTAATCACTTCAAGTTCTCGGAGTGCGGACTGGAGAGCAAAGGTAGACTACCTTCGACTTCCCAGAATGTGAACCAAGGAATCGACCATAAATGACTGTGAATCCCCAAAGTGTGGATATATGCTTAAACCTTAAACAGGCGTGATCGACCACCGCCATACAAATGCAGATCCCCGAAGTGCGAATGTGATCATTGATAAGTGAGCGAGTGTGACTCAACCACTTGACTTTCACTCGTTTTAGCATTGATTCAATGATGCTAAGCTCGACGACATGAAGGCGAAATGCAATCACCGGCAGATCTTTACAACTCATCCCCGAAACTTGGGGCAGAACTTAAGTTTCAGCCATTGACTGAAATAGTGCAACATCAAAGTTCAACTTATCCCCGGTCATGAATCGTGTCTGTGATTTTTGAACTTGACAAATAAAAAAATCTCAACTCAAAGGTTGGAACTCCTCAAGTGCACTGGACTAGAATTCAAATACTGGAACACTTAAGCATAAAATACAATAATAGAGTTAAATCCTAAAAAGAGTTTCATTTCAACTATTTGTGGAAGAAATTCATATATAAGTTTTTTCTTTTTTGGCTTCTTCTTCGTTGTAAACTAAACATGGCCTACGAAAGGAAAGAAAAATAGATTCCTATCTATCTACCAAAAATAAACTAAAGAAACACGTTTACTCTTTCTTCTTTTTTGGCTTCTTCTTCGGTGTAAACCCGCTGGAGATGCTGCTTAGTTTTCTCTTCGAGCTCTTACTTTTCGGCGGCCGGTCTCCAGGCGGGGGCATAATCTCAACGTCCTCATCCGAACTTGAGTGTACGAGGATACTTCCTGCAGGCGGAGTCGGAGGGGTCGAATCCACTATAGGAGGCAGGATAGGCATGCTAGTATCAATAATTATACCACCTGGTGATATCATTCTTAGCGCAGCAAGGCCAGGTACCGCCATTCCACCTCCAGAACTACCGCCATGAGCTGCTGCCTCCATTTCAGCGTCGATTTCAACAAATAACTCTTCTTCGCGAATTGCTTGAGCCTTGCTAGGAACATCGACGGTCCACATTGAGGAGCTAATAGCAGATGCGATTCCACTCATAACAAATGGTGGGTCCGCAAAATGGTCACTCTGACGACCGAGGAGTTTCTCCATCATCTGCTCGTCAAAAGAGAGTGTGCACCCCTGCATTCCATAAATTAGTGCAGTCGTTGTTGTGGTGGTCACCTCAGTAATGATAGCCTCCTGCGCTTGGTGCAATTCTTGAGTTACAGGAGGCGCAGTCCATGTAACTCCAATCACTGGATACAGAAAAACACAGACTGTTAGTAAACGCTTCAAATCAAGCTCCTTATTTTGAACACACATGAGAAATGTTCAGAGTACCTTCCTTAGTTTGGATCATGGACGGCTAAATGACTTCATAAGTGTGCTCTTTAGCCGGATATAACTACGGTTGTTCCGGATTGTAAGCAGGGATGGATTGGGGATCAACCGTCGGTGCAGGCTCAGGTTGGGTTAGCGCAGAATCTCAAGACTTGCTTCGTGATGCTCAAGCCTGAACCTTCTCCAACCTTTGAGAGTTAGGCACCGAGCTTCTCCTTCTCATGCGAGATCATTGACTCATGGAGAATCTTTCTTTCATCTTCATTCAGCATGTGATTCTCGAGCTCAAACTCGTCGACTGATTCATCTGGATGCATCTCCTTGTCCTCCTCAATCAATCGGCCCTAGGCATTGTGAAGATGCATCGGATAATTTTCGAGCCAGTCTAGGGTTTCTGTGCTTCAAAATATTAGCATTATAAGTGATGAGGAGATCTTCGATATCAGCCTCTAGCTTGGACTCTGCCGTTTAGACTCTCTTATCGACCTCAGTTTCCACCACATGGACTTTAGCCACTACCGCGTCCCGTTCACCCCAGAGCACTACCGCCTGCTCACATACCTCTTGGGCTGCACAATTTGCGTCATCCCTTTCCTTGGTAATTTCGAAGAATTTGGCTTTAAGCTCATTAAGTTCATTGAGAACCGCATCCTGCTCGGCAGTAAAGGTGGTGTTCCGATGGTCCATCTCCTCCACCATGGCATAGTGTGTCTGCCTCATCCTCTCCATGGCCAAGTTAGCCTCATCGGCCTTTTGATTAGCCTCTATTTCTAACTTTCGGGAGGATTCAGCTTCAGTGTTAAGCACTTGGATAATTTGATCCTTCTGAGTAAGCTTGTTTTGTAGTTCCTCTATGGCGATTGCCTGCTCAAAAGCCAGCTTCGATGCTTTCTCTGCGGCTTCCGTCCACTCCTTGTACTGAGAATAGATGTTGTGAATATAACCGTGCATTGTGTTCTCTGCCTCCGCTGGGGTTCTCTTTAAGTGCGGAGGGAAGATGTAGCTATCGAAGCAGATGTTCGGGAAATCCTTCTTCAATTGTGCAATTCTAATAGCCCATTCTCCAATGGGCTCAGTAATAGCCTGTTCAGAGACAACATGAGTTTCAGCCTCGCGCCTGCGACGGTGTGATTCGGGTTTAGAGAATTAGGATAATGGTTTCTGGCAGGGAGGCTTTGCAATTTGTTTTTCGTAGCTTGTGGAGTGTGTAGGGATTCTAGAAGGTGGAGAAGCGATCGGGATATATGTATGTAATCCCTATCCCTATCCCTATCATATCTTTCTTGGCTAGAATATCCACGATCATAATCCCTCTCTGCCTCTCTCCTACGTGAGTCATAGTATGTAGAAGATCGACGAGCTGAGCGAAGACTCCCCAACATCGACCTATGTCCAAACATTGTACTTGCAAAGTAAGAGAAGCAATAGCAGTAATCATTTGAAGTAAGCAACTTGCAACTGAAAATTGTGTAGTGCCGTAAAGTGCGTATGTATGTGCAACCCCCCGACCAACCGGAAATGCCGACCACATTAGTGGGAAGAGACTCGCTTAAGTCTAAAGCATGCTGAAGTTCCTCCAATCCAGCATCATGTTGAAGTGAAACATAATCCGAAATTGAAATATCGACGAGCTCTTCAAAAAGGTTTTCCACCTAGGAGGGAGGAGCCTCTAAAATTCTAATCCTGGGAACAGGCAAAGACACGACCATAGATTTCCATCTCAAGTATTTAGGGCGTTTCAAAGCATCTACCTTGCCTTTTCTCTTTCCTTCGGAACCCTGAAGGGCGTCAGAAGGCCCTGTTGCATGTTCGTAGTCAGTGGGTGTTCTTTCTTAATCAAACCCTTCAGTTATAACAACTCCGAGCGTCTTACGTTTCACTCGTTTCTTCGAGACAACCCTTGGTGTTTCCTCCGATCTTATACTTTGGCTACGCTTGATTAACCCAACGATTCTTAAAGTCCTGTCTGTTAGAACTGAATCGGTGTCCCTCATTTCACTTGGAACTTCTTGGAGGACCTGTACTATCTCTTTAAAATGTGCACCTTCGGGTCGTGGAATTACAGTTGTAAAGAAAAATAGATATTAGTTTGACGTCGGTTATGATCACCTTGTTAACTACTTGAAATGACTGCAGTACTTATGTCTGAATGGCCATCAATTGGCGAATCCTGGTGGGTAGCGAACATAAAACCATTCCATTTTAAAGTAGCTCAACCTGGTCCAGGACCCCGTTACCACTTGACAATTCCAAACCGCTACCAGAAACGTAAAAAATGGGTTCTCTCCCCGGCTCTTGACATTGAATAACCATCTAATTTCGAGCGGGGTCGATGGTCGGAAGAGATGCTCAATAAATACAATGAATAATCTATTCAATAGAGCATATCCGTTGGGGTGTAATTGAGATGGAGCGATTCCAAAGTAAGATAACACTTCCCTAATGTATTGGTTTAATGGAGGAAGTGTTCCTGCCGTACATGTGTGGCGATTGAAAGCAGTGAACCCATCCGGTGGATAATGTGGTCTATCGTTTGGTCCCGACAATAGCACATCATCCAATGACAAGCTGTGCCTTAAGCATATTAGTCCCAGCATGTCTTTGGAGATGTTGGACGGTACAAAATCTGGCGAATTAACGATAAACATAGCGCTTGGTAGCTCATCTGCAGTTGGATCTATAACTTCAGCCGCGATGGCCGGTACCTCATTTGTTAGGGGAAGTGAACTCTGAATTTCCCACGGTTGTGAGCTTATGGACTCCATAGCTAACTAACTTATGAAAAATCATCATTTGATGATAATAAGCCCATGTATCCCCCAGTTTGAAGTGTGTGAATATGCAAGTGCAGTGCTGTTACTTGAAAATTCTATGGAATATGAGAAAATATTCGGATGATAAGACTTCAGAATTCAATCAGAGTGACCATCATCGCTGATCGTCACAACCGTGCCATCCTGACTTTGGAGATCAACCCGAGTTAAAGTTCATTAAAATTTTGTTAAGTTACGGTTCCATCGACGAGCTTCGAAAGGCAGTCAAGTGTACAATGAAAAAGGTTAAGTCTAGGTATGTGAAGGCAGAAGCCCATCGGAAACACGTGTTCAAATATGCAAAAGGTGTCAAGTTCAGCAAGGTACAACTCGTATCGATCGAGAATTTGGACCGATTGTTTTGTTCATATCGATACACTTGTATTGATATTCCATTTCGTATCGGTCCGAGGCTTTCACTTCATATCGATAGGAAATCTGTTGGCTTTGTATTGATCTAGTCAAGTTGGCTTTGCATCGATTAGGATGCAGCGAAGTTCGTATCGGTTAGAAGCCACCAACTTCATATCGATTCCAGCCAATAGAATTCACATCGATTGCCTATCATGGATTTCGTATCCACTGGAAGCTATTCAATTTCGTATTGATCGATTCTAACCAATACAAATCACTGTTACTCCAAGATCGAAATGAAGTTTGCCATTTTATTGATCGATGACTCGCTAACACAAATCTATTGCCCAGACTCGATAGTAGCCATGCTCTCTTTTCCCTTCCACCGATATGAAGTTAGAGCCATTGATCATTTCACTCTTATTCTTCCTCAAACAAAAGCATCCCTAACCTCCCTCGACCTCATACAAGACCATCTCTTCTACACAGCGTTTGGCCACGAATTTGAATGGAGTGCCACAAGAATTTGAGTCTCGTCATGATAAGGTAAAATTTGTTCGATGAGTTACCTAATTAAAACAGCTAGTTCAAGGGATTGAAAGTCTGGTTTGATTCGAAGGCAAGCAATTTTCTTTTTCCATGTTTCTGGAATGATATGGAGACAAGAATAAAAGCATAAAACAAATGAAAATTTTCCAAGTCCAGAAAGTATTTATATGGACCTAGGGAAAGTAGAGAAATGATTCATCTCCCAGTCATTACGACTGACTCCAAACGGTTTCGCCCTGCATCGATACGAATTGGCTATTCGTATCTAATAGCTTGAGCTTAATTGATATGAGATGTGTGACGAAGACTTTTCTAAAACATTAAATTCCATCGATATGAAGCATTTATTCGTATCCATTGTTTTCAACTCCATTCAGGACACATCAATACAAATTGCACTATTCGTATCCATCAGCAAGAAATCCATAAAGGCCTTTACCCATCCATAGAAACAGAACCTAGAAAACAGCCGCTCTATTCACATCCCTCTTAAGTCCATCAATACGAAATGCTAAATTTGTATCCACCAGTGCAAATAACATCGATGCGAGAGCAAATCTTTCGACCTTCCACATTGGTCCAGGAGAGGATCGATACGAAGGGACATTCCAAAACCACCATCTAGCATTGTTACAACTAGAATTTCACATTGGCTCAGGAGAGGGTCAATACAAATTCGATGCGAGAAAACCGACAAGGACTTGTGAACGCGCGAACATTAACAAGAGTCAGATTAACATGTATGCATGTATGTCGGGCTAATTTTCAATTTTCAATATTCGCGGGTCGAAAGCCCACCTGATGAACAATTACAACGACAAACAGCTGATCAATATAATACAACAATCAGTTACAACAGCACACAGTACAACAGTTGGCAGTCTACAGTATATAATTTTTGTTTCTATGGATCAATCAAAGATTACAACTTTCGATAGGAAGACGATAACTTTTTAACGAGTTAGATGGAACTATTCAAAATGAAGGTTGCAGCTTTTCAAAGCACGTGATGTTATCATAAAACGTACTTTGGAGGGCAAATGTTATCCCGCCTTTTGGCAAGGCCGTGACACCAAGGACTTAACCGAAAACCAAGGACAATCCGTTGCGAATATCAGTTATACGCAGATTTCTATGGATGTCGATAAATTTCATCCGAGTTCGGATCAAGCTACAATTGAAGAGACATGACAAACAAAGCCATGAAAGCCAAAGTTTTAAGTTTCAAGTTAATCCGAGTTCGTATGCTCAAGTTATGTTCGATCCAAGCCGAAGAGATCACCTCAATCGCATCCATCAAAATGCATTAGTTCATATCCATCGAAAGAATATGCTTGTTTGTATCGATCTTTTCGACTCCACCATCGAACAAGCTCCACTTCATATCAATCGACGGTTGTCTAGTTCGCATCCATCGAGGACGGCCTACTCCGTATCCATCCTAGAAGAACCTTGTTCGAATCCATCAAGATTCATTAGTTCGTATCCATCAAGTGACCTTGGTTCGTATCCATCAAGTAAACATTACTTCATATCCATCATGAAACCATTGTTCGTATCCATCAAGGCCAAGTAGTGCCGCCATATGTTCGAATCCATCGCATTGTCATTTGTTCGTATCCATCAAGTTGGAGCAACATCGATCGATACGAACAAGGCCACACAATCCGTACTAGTCGAGCAACTTGGATCGATATGAACAGAACCACTTTTATCGATAGGAACTAAGCCACCTCCGTCGATACGAATAAGGCAATGGTCTTCGATATGAACGAGGCGAAATCCTTAGGATGACTCGGTCAACTTGGCATCGAAAGTGAAGAGATCCAAAAATCAAGCGCCACGTCAACTCGTGAGCACATGCTCAGTATCGATTCGAAGTGATTGATACGAACGCACTGATACGAACTGGCAGCCTAAAGAAAATGCAATCCTGCATTAATCATAACTCGCAATCCACAAGTCCAAATGCTATGAAATTTTCACAGGAGCTTAAGTATGACCTAAAGAATGTACCAACCAAGTTTTGACTCGATTGGATCAAATCTTGATCGATATGAAATTCGTTCGTATCAATTACGGATCAAGTCGAGATCGCATGGGATCGATCTCGTGGGCCCACCCACGTGCCAAAAGAGGTCTTCCAAGATCTAAGCGAGATATTTGCATCCTACGCCTATAAATAGCACCCCAAAGCCTAAAGAAAAAAGATCTTTTGGCTCTTTGACGTCCAGACTCTGCCGAAACCATTTTTATACTTTAAGGCTGCTGTTGTACTCGAATTTCATCATTGTAATCCGTTGTAATAAGTTGTAATCAGCAAGTGAATATCAAAAAAATCATCAACTTCATAGTGGACGTTAGCCATACGCCAACCCGCTCTAAATCATTGTGTTTCTACGTGCTTTCATTATTTGCTTTTGAAGTGTTTATTAAATAACCCTCTTTTTACATTTCTATTCTTCATTTTTATCCCTTCAAAACTTCCGAAGTGTATTGTGCCCAATTTTGATACAAACATCATGTTTATGTGAAATTACAAGAAACTTATTTTATAATTTATCGAAATAGGCTATACAAAATACGGTGCTTTCCATACCTTGTACATCTCTTTCACGTATTCTTTATAACTTGCACAAAACAACATTATTTATGATTTGGTTTCATAGAAAATTATATCATTATTCATTTCATTCTAATATATTAAAGTATGTCTAATCTATCTTTACTTACAATAAACATTTTCGACGAAATTTATTGATTTCCTAGTGTTTAACTTACATTTTTTCCCAGAAGAACTCATTTTCAAAACCGTTTTAATATTTTCATAACTAGAAAACATTTCCATATACTTATTTAAATAATAAGTGTACTTACCAACCATTTTATTTCTATACTTAGAATTATCTTCAAAAAATAGTTTTATTTGGGTCAAAATAGATGTTGCGTAAAACACCGTTACTACAACTCAAAAATACTAGCATATGGATTCAATTAAAATAAATATTAATATGTCCCTTATGCTATGTGAAAACATTTCCTTTGAGAGTCACCCACTATAACAATAGTGTCATAGTCCATGCTTTCTTTATTTTTCACGAAAACATCTATTACAACAATAATGTTGTAACCTACGTTTTCGATACTTAACACACTTTAGGTTTTTATATTTAAAATCTTTGTTTACCTATAAAGAAACTAAAGAGCCATACATGCTCTACAATTTTTCAAATAGAATTTTACTTTTAACAAAATTTACATCATATAAAAACCAATTTAAATTTCAGACTACTTTTTTTCTTTCAAAAACCCAATATTTACTTCCTCAAACTTATTAATAATTATTTTTTTCAACTTTTCAATTCCCAAAGTTTCATTTTATTGGGCTAGACATAAAGTGGATTTCCTTTTTACTACCCTAGGAATACCCTAATAAAACCTTGGAAATCTCATTTCCTTCCTAAAATCTCTTATTCCTTCCAAATTAAAAATACTCCCCTACTATCCCTAGGGAACTTTTCTCAAACATATGGATATCAATCTTCTCTTGAAATATAGCTTATTGTATAAATCGACAATAACGTAGGGCTCAACATCCTTGGGTCATCCCAAACTCACTAACAAACTATGCACAAATATACTTCTAAAAACGTTCCGTATGTTAAAATATATAATTGGAGACTATTAGGATTTTAGTACATAATATATTTATATTTTATTCAAAAATACAAATACCTTCACTTATATTTCCTAATTTACTTAGGATCTACTAAGCTCTGTACCAAATGTAACAAGCCGAATTCCAGTGGTTCCGGATTTTTCACGAAAATGCTAAAATCAAAGCCCACTGAAGCCTGAGTTGGGTATCTGGTACCCTGTAAATAGGCAAAGACAAATATATTAGAGCTCAAATAAATATCTCATAGCGGAACTGACTAAAATGTAATAGTAAGTAAATACTCACCAAGATAATAACACTTTCTAAACAAGTGTCTCAAAGCTGGAATGTCTCTACCATCTATCTAACCCATGGGATGTTATGAAGAGGAGGTCGGAACTAAAGTTCTAGTGAATGGAAAAATTATATACTTCTAAGCTTAATTCTACATATACCATTTTATCTCCATTTTCTATCATATTAGGTAAACTAGGTTTATAATACTCTCGACTCTATGCAGAATTGTATCCATCTACCCCCTAGTTGATTAAAACCTAATAACTAATATATATGTAGCTATATGCCCAATGGCCTTATCGGTTTTAGGTACTACCCATAGTACCTTCCGTATCCTCCTCGAAAAGGACTCCATCACCTTGCTCCTAGAGCGTTCTATAACTACATCAATAAAAGGTAGCTTCGTGAGGCCTATAATACAGATGTTCCATCGTCTACTATGAAAACATAAAAATGCATCTGCACTAGCCTATATTAATGCTTGGACATCCACGTGTACCATAAAGTGCGTACCTTGAAGACTATACGTAATCGTTCTGCCTACTCACTGAATCTCGCTAACACGGTCTACCTTGTACGGAGCTCAGTCGGGGATTTTCTATATCTGTAAAGGATAACTTCGTTAGGCCTACAACACATATATTCTAGTTGGTACATCTCTTTTCTCATTGTCGCTATGGCCCCACATAGCACCTCTCAACTAATTGAAAGACCTCTAAATAGCTAAGTGATTATGCCCTACCGCAAAAAGTCTAACATCCAATTGGCTACGCCCTTCATCCAATGTCTTGATAGTGAAAGAATCATTGGCCTATTGGTTTAGCTACAGTCTTTCCCGAACTTGTTCTTGGTTAATGAAGGCTTGATTTCTACATGCTTTGTCCTTTTAGGTTCTGCCCAAGGGTCCTGCCCACTACATGAAAGTCAGAGTACAGTGTCATACAAATATCATACTCCATTCGTCAACTTTTTGACTTCCTACAAAGGTCTTCTTCGTTAGGCCTGCAATGCATAAGCAGTCAAGGCACTCTCTCTTGATGGAACACCTACAGACCTGCTTCTGGGTGTAGCTTCGTTAGGCCTACCCCAGAAGGCCATCCTAGAGTGCCCTCACGTCCTATTGAAGTCTCAACTTCCTTCTAGTCCAAAATAACTAAGTTGGACGTGCTCCTTCTGTGCTGAAATCTATGATAAACTGCTTTGTTAGGCTCTTCATCCTTTGGGCAGCTCCAAGCGCATCTTACCATTTTATTATTCCCTACTTTTAATATTTTATTATGCGTTTAGTTTACTTTTCTAGTTCTGCTGGCTACTTATTTACCTAATCAGCATAAGCTTGCCCAACATCACCTAAATGTTGTGAGATCGTCAGTTCCTGACTGAAAGTGAATGCTGTTGGTATAGGCCTTTCTACTATGTTTGCTTATTAACTTAGTGTAAGCTTTAAAAGATGCCTTTTCCTTTATCTCTAATTATAAAAATGTTATAATTATACTTGAAATTGTTACTTCCATATTCTTTTATAATTTAGATGTTATAAATATAATTATGAGCGTCTCTTTTCTATTCTAGTCTGTCTTCTTTTATTATGATATCGAATTCTTGTTAGTTCTCTTATATTATATGATAAATCTTGACTTGGGACTACGTACGTTTGTCACAAATTTACTTATCATAATAACTTCTTTTCTTTTCTACTACTATCTGCGCAGTAAATACAGATCTAGGCACATGTCTGTTTATTGTTTCTAGTCTTGTCAAATAATTAACTTGATTTCTTCTTTAATTTCTTTAACTCTTCACTTTATTTTCTTTTATTCTAGGAAGTAGTTCTATTCTATTTGGTTGGTTACAAAAACTGTGCTAAAAATTCATTTTCATATTCTAAATATTAAATGATGCTATAAACAATAACTCGTAATTACAAGATATTTCTTTTTATTATTTCTTTAATTTTTGAATAATTCAAAATACAAAAATGTCTCTATTTTACACTAATTCCCTTTTTCTTTTTTTTCTTGCAATTACGTTTATCGTTATATTTTAAATATTAAACTATGGAAATGCGTTCTCTTTTCTAAACAAACTAATTAATCTATCACTAACTTCCAAATCAAGTTATTGGATTTCCCTCTATTTAAGTTATTTATCCCATTTTAGCATAATTTATTATAAATTTCTTGCTTTTAGGCTTAAGCCTTTCTCCACAACTATTAAGCCTAATATTATTCATATTTAATTGGATTTATTTCTTTCTTTTCCATATAAATAATAATTAAATATAAGCTTTCTTATAAAATTTACTATTTTCAACCTAACTAGTTTATAGAACTAATTACTGAAAATAAATGTTGAGTTAAGTATTTTATAGGAATCTAACGATAATATATTATAAACGCAAAAGTTATATAATTTAAATCCACTCAAATGTCTTCCTAAGCTTTTCTCCAAAGTCTTAGCTCTACTCCATGGCCCTCTTGGATCCCCTTCTAAAGTGTCTAATATTTTATTAAGAAGATTTTTCCCCAGAAATATTTTCTATTTAGGGTTCAACCACAGACGACGAACCCAATTAAAAGGAAATCTGATTGTGAGAAAATAATTTGGCCTAGGGTTCTATTTATAGTGTAGCTTGGGATCTCAAACCGTTAGATTTTTAGATTGAATCTGGTGCAACCACATCACAGGCTTGCTGCGAATCGTTGGATCCAGAAAATAATGCTCGAGATTGCACGAAAATCAAATTATTAAACGTTAACTTTTAATCGTTGCCTATTCATTCTAATTATTTTCCATCAATTGCAAATTTAATACCCTTTATAACACATGTTTGTTTTGAAATTCAAACGTTGCTAATTAATGTAAATTAATTTTGTTTAATTACTAATTTGATTAACACTGCCTACCAGTGTTATTTAATTACCTCTAATTGCTGATGTCAATTAATTTTCTTTATGACGCGTGTCTATTTTAAAATTCAAATGCATGTTATTTATGGAATTTATATGCGCATATATTTATAAACAAATATATTCATGCACATTTACACGTATAATTATGTTTTGATACGTAACTTCGAACGTCAATAACTTTTCATACGAAGTATATTCGAGGCATATTGTATATGTAAATTAATTAAAAAATGGCCACGAACACAATGGTATAAGTTTTGAGGCCATATTCCGACGATTCCAAAAAACACTCATTTGCATTGTTTATAATTGCTTTATTTATTAATTATCTAAAAATGCGGGGTGTTACAAGCATGCATAGACCTTGAGAGATCTGCTGCCTTTAAAATGTAAGTGGATAGACTCAAAAGCAATAGGTTTATTCATGATTCCCTCAAACCTAAATGGGTATCTAATCTTGTGCTAGTGAGAAAGGTGAATGGGAAGTGGCGGACGTGCTTTGACTATTCGAACTTAAGCAAGGTGTGTCCAAAAGATAGTTTTCCTCTTCCAAGGATTGACCGGCTGGTGGACTCAACTGCAAGAGGCAAGTTTCTATCTTTCATGGATGCGTACTCTAGATATAACCAAATCTCGATGTGCACTCTTGATCAGGAGCATATCAGCTTCAATACCAACATTGGATTATATTGTTACATAGTGATGCTATTTGGATTGAAGAATGCTGGAGTGACCTATCATCACCTACTCAACAGAATGTTTAAAGATCAGATTGGAAAGAAGATGAAGGTATACGTGGATGATATGCTTGTGATGTCACGACGATCAATCGATCACATTAACGACTTAGCAGAAACGTTCGATATCCTTTGATTTTACAGAACGAAGATTAATCCTTTGAAGTTTTCTTTTGACATTGTATCAGGAAAGTTCTTGGGTTTCATCATTAATGCACGTGGAATTAAAGCTAATCTCGAGAAGATTCCAGCAATTCGCAACATCCAAGTGCTGAAGACCATCAAGCAAGTATAGAGTCTAAATGGGAAAGTTGCTGCCCTACGTTGATTTATTTCTAGAGCCACCGGTAAATTCATCCCTTTCTTCGATTTGATAAAGCGAGGGAAAAGGAACTTTGAATGGATGCAAGATTGTGAAGATGAATTCCATGCTTTGGTGAACCACTTAGGGAGGCCCCCTGTCTTATCGAAGCCAGTAGATTATTAGGACTTATATATCTACTTGGCCTTGTCGGTGCATGCTATAAGTGCCGAGCTACTTGGCGAGGAGAATCGAGTCTAGAGATCTGTCTATTATATTAGAAAATGATTAACAAGAGCTAAAAGGAACTATATGAAGATAGAGACATTGGCGTATTGCTTGTTGACTGCTTCATGAAAGCTCTGCCTTTATTTTTAGGCTTATCCTATTACTATTTCCACCGATCAGCTATAGATCTTGCAGCGACCTGAGACGTCTGGAAGGTTACTCAAGTGGAACATAGAACTGAGTTTATTTGACATTACTTATCTCCCATAGAGAACCATCTAGTGACATGCACTATCGAACTTTATAGTAGAATTTACTACATGAGATAATCTTTCAGAGACCAGTGGAGCCCCAATCATTTGGTGGAAAATGTATATGGATGGAACATCCAATGATGTTGTAATGGAGACGGAATCATGTTAGTAACTTTGGAAGATCGATCAATTTGCTGCGCATTGAACCTTAACTTCCCTGCAATGAACAACGAAGCTGAGTATGAAGCTCTGATTGCTAGACTCAAACTTGCCAGAGAACTAGCAATAAAATCTCTTGAAATCTTTTACGACTCGTAGTTGGTAGTACCAAGTCAAGGGAGATTACCAAGTTAAGGGACAACGACTCGCACCTTACCTTATCCAAGTCTAAGAGCTATTGATTGATTTTGAATATTATAATATCATGCACATTCCCCGAAAACAAAACAAAGAGCCCAAATCATTTGCAAAGTTTGCTAGCACTGGGTATGCACAACAGATAAGCTTAGTTCCAGTTGAAGTACAAGACGCTATGAGCATAAACCAAATGGATATCGACTGGTACTAAGGACGGTGCTTGAAAAGGAGTCGTGGATGACTCCGATTAAAGACAGTTTGCTGTAGGGAGTCCTTCCCGAACGAAGGAATGAAAGGCGACAAGTCCTTCAAGAAGGAGTCATGTATATTAAGGGTTTTTCCATTCTTCTGCTCCGGCGTATTGCTCTTAATGAAATAAAACTATTCCTAAGGAAAGTTCATGAAGGAGAATATGGAAACTACATTAGGGAGTAGACCCTAGCAAAGAAAATACTCCATTATGGGTATTGTTGGTCAACTGCCAATCGAGATGCTATCGATTATGTTAGGAGATGTGACAAGTGCCAAATGTATGCAAAAGTCCAAGAACTCTGCCTATAAAAATCACACAAATGGTCAGTCCATGGCCGTTTACCATATGGGATATATATATTATTGGTTCCTTACCAATCTCTAAATGTCGTTGAAATACGCCATCGTCGAAGTTGATTACTTTACCAATAAGCCAAAGCAAATCATTTAGCCACTGTCATAACATAGAAAGCAATCAAGTTCATTATCCAAAATATCATTTGTTGTTTTGGCCTTCCATAGATCATTGTAATTGATAATTGAACCCAATTCGACAGCGCTTAATTCAAAGACTTCTACTATTAGTATCATATTAAGAAGAGATTTGCGGCAGTTTCTCACCCTCAAATAAATGGAAAAGTTGAAGCTATGAATAAAATCATAAAGTCCATTCTAAAGAAGCATTTGGAAAAGGCTAAATGCAAGTTGGTGGATGAACTCCTAACAGCGTTATGGGCCTATAGAACCACCCATGAGTCCAAGATTGGCCATACTTCATTTGTCCTTATTTACCATTCCAAAGCCATCATTCCTGTTGAACTCAAAGTCCCTTCTCATTGGGTAACGTACTTCAACGCTAGAATGAATAGAGATCTCCTCTGAGAATCTCTAAACTTTGTAGATGAGAGGCGTGAAGAAGCCGATTTAAAGGTAGCTGCGCATCGACACCGAGCCGTCCAATACAACAACACTAAAGTCCGATCTAGAACCTTTGAAATCGATGATCTCGTCTAGAAATGAGTTTTCCTACCCCATCGCACAAGAATCCTACTTGGGAAGGATCATATGTCATTGAACATATGCTTGGAGAGGGAACTTTCAAGCTAGCAACTGTTGGTGGCATTATACTGCTAAGAGCATGGAATAACGAGCATTTCCAACGCTATTTCACTTAGTTTATTCTTTTCATTTAGTTGAACTTAATTTTCGAATTTTCTTCAGCATTTGATTTTCCAGTTATGTAATAAGACAAATTATGTCATTTCTTTCCATTTGACAAATAAAGTTTGAAATTTCCTTCATATCTATGATTATTGTAGCATTATATATTAGTTACAATACCCAACTAATCAATATTGACTTGTACGAGTAGGTTCCTAGAGTTTGGAGCTGGTCGATTTTATAAGTTCACGATTGAACTAAACAAAATGAGAATGGTCCAACCGTTCATTTAATTATTCTATTCATAAATTGATGGTTCGAATAGCTAATGAGGAATGGATGTGACTAGACTATCTAGTAACGAAGTTAATCCCAATGGGTGATGGGATGGACATGAATCAAAAGCGATCGTGACACGACTGATCGCTCGCTAAGTCAAACCCTGGACTTTGAGGGTAAGTGAATCAATTTAAAAAAAGTACGATCTAACTATTTTTTAAGATACCTCTAAGTCTTAAAGTGTGGGCTAGAGTATAAACACAAATTAGGTGTAATTCGACCACCTGCCAACTAATTCTTATCCCCAAAGTGCGGATATGAGTGTCAAATAATATAAGTGCGGTTCGACCACTCACTATTCCATAAACTCTGACCTAAAACCGATAGAAGGAATATAAACTTGCTAAGGTTGGAGTTTGTAATGACCCGTCTTTCTCTCCATAGAAAGACGCACCATCTTTAAGAAAAGAAAGGGATAGTAAAGAGAAAGATAGAGAAGAAAGAAAGAACAACATCAGAATCTCAACAACGGAACGAATAAATTATATTGATCATATAAAATAGTACATAGTATACAACATCTATCAGAGTTACGCAGCTTATACAGCACATACAAGACAATTAAAAACACCTGTCTAGTTATTACATTACAATATACAACTCAAACAAAGTACTCAGAGAACACACAGTGGAACGCTATATATATCTACAAACGCTGAAGCCTCCTGCTCCATTGCTCATCCAGAATTCGTCAAAGCTAACCTGAATCACTTGGCTGCTCGTAAAAATTTGAGTACCCAAGAGAATAAGAAAACAGAAGATAAACTCCGGGTCAGATATGGGTCTGGTGTGAGTAACAGGTTAAAGTTGCTTAACTTTCAGAAACCATTGAAAACAAAAGGTATCATGTAAGACTTCCTACACATAAACATGGGTAAGTTTTTAACTTACGCTAACCAAAACATTTGATAGGAAATCCAGTGATATTATAATAGGGTCTAGGGTTTTCAAGTAAATAGAAAAGAGCCGAAATTGTTACATTCATTAAATTCCAGCTACTAGCCACAAAGTGGGTAATACAATCAAAACCGTAAGGGCACGTAGGAAGAATGGGTTTCCATCAATGGCAGGGCTACCAGGGTACCGCCCATCATAGTACAGAGCCTAGATCAACGTACCGAGGATCCATCCTAAATCCCTTGCAGCTCAAGGTCGGAACCATCCCTTACTGGATAGTCTTGAACAAGACAACCCCGCATTTGGTGTGCAATTCCAACTACCCAAACAACCGAATAAAAAGGGACTTCTAGACGGGGGAAAATCTTGTCCTACTTGAGCGCGACTCACTTAGCCTTGCTGCCCCTCCCTTATTATAGCCATTCCCGGTTGATGAGGCTTGAGGCTACGATTACCTTTAGAGAACACATCTCTTAGAATGCTCATCGTCCACCTGACGATGTTCTGAAAGCATTCAATCCATATAAGTTCGTTCCGGGTTCGAACGAAACCGAAGGCATTATCTCGTTACACTCATTTTGGAATCGCCCTTAGAGTTAATGACGGTAACCCTTGCACTCTAAATCTTTATCTTCACTAGAGATTCACGACCTATCGTTTATTTGAATCGATGTGGTTTTCGGATATCCAAATCTGGAAACCCGATACCGGTCTCGTCGAAATCCAAAACGTATCTTTTAAGGCCAAGTTGTCTTAAAGTTAAAACAATTCAATTCTATTATCTATATATATACGGATAGATAATTCACATATCACAATAGATAATCAACATTATCATCACAAACAGATAATCTACAGTATCATCACAATAGATAATTCACATTATCATCATACTTCAACCAAAGCATCCATATCACACAGCATCACTTAACTCATATCGGAGATCTCAAACCATTCAAGGCAATCAATATAATCCATCCATACATAAACAATGATTTGTTAATCACACTAAAATTAATTTAAAATGAATTAAATTAACTACTTCATCTGTAATTAATGTAAATTAAATTAAATAAACTACATTCATATTAAAAAATCTGGCTTATAGAACCATTAATCAATTTCAAATTAATTAATTAATTATCCTCTAATTATCCATCTTAATTAATCATCCTTGATTAATTATACTTTAATTACATTCAAGTAATTATCTTTTAATTAATTTCACAAATTAATTATCCTTATCCACTTATAGTAATTAACCTTTAATTACTTCACAAATTAATTAATTACTCCTTAATTAATTACATTAATAAATTACAATTTTGTCACTTATCATTGATTAATAAATCTTAATTAATCAACCCTTAATTACATCATTAATTATATAAATTAATGATCCCTAATTATATTTTAATTAATCATTCTAATTAAATTAATTACATCAAGTATTAATCTTTAATTGAACAACATTTATTAATCAACCTTGATTAATCACATTCAGTAATTAACTATCTTTAATTACTTCATTAAATAAATTAATTACTCCTTAATTAATTATCTTAACTAATCCCTTGATTAATTATACAAAGTAGTTGAATCCAAATTACTTCCATTATTAAATCATCTTTCAATTAAATACATCCAGTAATTATCATTAATTACTTTACTAAGTAATTTCACTTATTAATTACATTAAGTAATTACACTATCAAATCATCAAGTGATTATCTTAAATTAATGAAACTTAATTAATTAACTTAAACTAATCACATTAAAATCAATTAATTACATTGAGTAATTAATTCCTCAATTACTCCCACTAAGTAATTATACTTAAACAATTTCACAAACGATTATCTTTAAATTAATTAATATAATTAATTATTAAAATTAATCACATTAATTAATTATTTAATAATCCTTAGTTAATGACCTTCATTAACTATTAACAATTCTTTAATTACTTGTCTAAAGTAATCATGCTTAAATGAATCATTATTAATTATGAATTAGTTAACCATTAATAACCCATTAATTAATACCTAATTATTTAATTAATTAAGTTTTAACCGTAACTTAATTAATCCTTAATTACTTGATTAATAAATTTCTAATCATTAATTAATATTCTAATCTTATCTAATTGATGATCCTTAATTACAAATTAATTATTCCTAATTAATTAATCTTAAACCTTAATTAGTTTATTTAAAACGCTTAATTACTAAATTAATTAATTCAAATCATTAATTAATTAAATAAATTAATTATCCATTTTAATTACCTTAACAATTTAACGAATCACAAATCACTAAATCCTACTCAACTTTCAGATAAACATTTTTCTTATTAATGATTAAATTATCATTAACAAAAGCATTTAAAAACAATTTACCTTTAAATTTACTTTCAAATTCCATTTTAAATTTAAGATTTAAAATGAATACTAATTTAACATTTACAAAGTTTAAAAACAATTTAAAAACCTTCAAAACCTCCTGTTAAGGAAATACTTATCTTATAAAAGAAACTAAAAAGAATTTAAACCAAATCCATTTTAAATTCAGATCCTTTTAAATACACTTTTAATACTTAAACACTTTAAAGTTGTTAAAAAAATTCGAATTTTAAAAGCTTATTTATTCCCAAACTAAGATTCAAACTAAATTTGAATCCAGATTTAAACTTTGTTTTAAACATTGTTTAAATCTTTGCTTTTCATTTAAAAATCATTTTTAAATTCAAACCATTTAAAAATACACTTTAAGCTTTCAAAGTTGTTAAAACATTTTAAATTTAAATACCTTCTTTTATTTCAAAACTATGATACAAACTAAATTTGATTCCATATTAAACTTTGATTTAAAACTTTACTTTACATTTTAAAATTTCATTTTTAAAATTTTAAAACACAGACAGGTTTAAAACCTGTAACACAACATTACACACGAGCCATCCTCAAATGCTTCGAGTCAACACACCCCCTACTTCGGGCTAAACACTCAATTTACTCGAGAAAAACTCGAGTAACTTTACTGATTCAAACCAGACATCACCAGAATCGAAGAGGTGCACCGTGCACATAAACGGTGGCGCCGATAGACTCTGATCATCAACGATGATCTTCCCACATCGACAATCACCCATAAACCCTATCCTAAACATCAGATCATCCTCTCAAACTCGAGATCGAAATCGAGCTTCAAAATCCAAGCCTGGAACTAAAAACTGGAACCACCACCTCAACCTGGAAACGCCTCATCCACGATCCTTCGACCATCAAAGAGTCTGAAACTCCGGCCAAACCTTCATCAACATCCAAGCTTCCATTTCCCAGAACTTCATTACACTCGATCAAACTTATATGTCGTAGTGATCAAATTACTCAACCTAGTTAAAACTAGGGTTACGAATCAAAAATCGAACATCGCTACCATCGCAATGATATGATCTTCTTCCTGCCAATTTTCCCTAACTCCCCAATCATTCTTGCATCATTGCAAAAAATTACAACCTCCCAGATCCTCGAGATCACCAGAAACCCCAAATTACCATTATCTGATCAAACAAGAACTGCACCTTTCAACTAGCACTAAAACTTATGATTTTAGTTTTAAAAATTATGTTTTTGTTTAGGTATTCGATTTATAATCCTGAATGAACGAATTACAAAGTTTGAAATTTTGACTTATAGTAGATTTGCTCTATTGTTCTTGATTTCCAGAGACAATACAAAGTTATTTTAACTGGAATAAAATTTTAAACTTTAATTCATGATACAGCAAACATAATTTGTTTGAATCTTAAACACTAACATAGATTAGATCATGTAATAATGGATTTTGAACAATTCTTGAACCTGGAAACTAAGGACAGTGCAATACAGAGACAACAACATGCACACATATATCCATTCATATATACACAGAAGATTTACTGATATATATACACATAATATATACTTAACACAGAAATTAACATGCAACAGATTCGAATACTTAAACTTATTAAAAGTGATGTTACTCACAGATTTGAGAATGAAGAAGAGAGCACATTTTTGAAAACAGCTTGAAAACTTGAATGCCTTTGAAAGCATTAAAACTTGATTGCTAAAAATTCTTTTTCTTCATTGATTTAAAAACTGCATGCATGCCTCCAGTTTGAAAAGAAAATGCTCAAGCTTTGATTCCATTTTTGAAAAATGTATCTTGGTTACAGACTTGCTTCTGAAAATGGGTTACAAGCTTTGGAAAAAATGCTTGATAGGTTTGCTTTTTGATTTGGAAAGTGATTTACAGGATTTTGAGAATAAGTTTACGGGGTTTTGTTTTGATTTTGGAAAGTGTTTGCATGATTTTAATTATAGATGGATTTTGATCTTTTTTTAAAAAAAATGAATTGCAGATCTGTTTTTGATCTTTTTTTCAGCTGAAGTTTCTTTAGTTTTGATTAAAGAAGAAGAAATAAAGAAGGGAAAAACATATGTATTTAAAATGACTAAAATAATTAATTCAAAAATTAAAAGGAAAAAAATAAAATCTTGACATTTGTCATCTTAAGTTTATTATTAGTTTACACTTGTTACACGAGGCCTTAGTATATTTACATTTGTCTTTGTACTATTTTATTTAATTTAAATGTTGATAATGAAGCTTTTTAACATAATTTATAAATTTAGAAATACTTATTTAAATGCATATGAATTTCCTTTAAGATGAAAGCTTATATATATATGTTTTAAAATCCAAAACATTTTAAATATCTATTCTTTGAATTTCAAAACTTTAAATTCAAATTCAAATCAAATTCTAAAATCTAATTTTAAAATCAAGTTATAAATATACATATATAACTACACAAATTAAATTTGAAATATCAATTCTATTTATATAAAAATTTATTTGTAAAAACAATACATTATTAATATTGTTTTAAAATAACAAATTATCAATTTTAAATAATTCATAAAAGAGATTATAAATTATTTCTATTACTTAAATGAATTAATATTTCATATGTTAATTGTATTTTATACTTTTATATATATTTTCAAGCAATATTTAAAAAGAAAATAAAACAAAGCTTTTATGTTGATCATATTCAAATTTACACTTAAGCTTAAAAATATTTAAACAACTAACATTTATCTTAAGTATTTTAAACTATATAATTATTTTTTAAATAATCTTTGAAAAGTTTTATATGAAATTAACTCAAATTTCCAAATTACTAAAAATATATTAGAATTTGAAAACATAATTTTATTTGTTAAATTCAAACCAAGGCTTATCTATTTACAATATGTACATATATATATACATTATAAATAGAAAATATTTTATTAGCTCTAAAAGATATAATTCGCCAATTAAATATTTATAAAAAGAAGATTATTAAATTAATCCAAATTTTATTAACCAAGATTATCAAATCAATTTAAATTTTAATGCAGATTATTAAATTGATATTGCCCAAAATTCCGGGTCATCACATTCCTCCCCCCTTAAAAGAATTTCGTCCCCGAAATTTAAAGGCAAAGGTAATTTAATAATCCTCCAAAGATTTCAATTTTAAAACACAAGCATATATTATCAACTATATGCTAACAAACATAGCAACCAATTCACTCAATCAAACAAATCTAACTCTCCAGAAAAAATTCTGGATAGAACTTCCTAGAGTTTCCTAGGTATAAATACCGGAATACTCACCCTACTGAAACCAAAAAATCTAGCTACTAAGCTATAGAGCTCCTACTCAACTAGATCTATTAAACTGAACAGGATATCAGACCACACTCATGTCCTGCTCAACTACCAAATCCTCCTGATTTGCTGGCTCTACAACCAGAGATGGATCACATACGTCCTCCCTCGGAGATACGTGAAACACAATGAATCCCAGTCTTCTAAACTGGCAATTCAACCCTGAAAACCAATGTACTAATCCTCACAAGAACACAGAAGGATCCAAAATTCCTTGGAGCTAGCTTCCTAGTTTTACCAAACTTATAGCTCCTTTTATCGAAGAAAACTTATCAAAATCAAATCTCCGACCTCGGAATCCAAATTCCATCGTCTCTTATCCATAAAATTCTTCTAACAATCCTGGGCTATCTATCTTTTTCCTGATCAGCTCATCCTTTGCTGATGCTTCTCGAATCAAACTGGACCAAAAACAACCCAACAATAATGATCCTTACTAGATCAACCCAAAATCAAGATCAATTCTACTATCATCAGTAGAAAACAACTTCTCTTATTCGGAAAGACAAATATATGCATTCCCAAACTGCTTCCGTTGCACAACTCTGATCTGGAGTAGATGAAAATGCTGATGACGAATACGAGCACAAACTGGTCAACCCATCCTAGAAATATGGTTCAACAGATCCAAAGGAGAAAACTCAGAAGTTCCACCAAATCCTAAGCTGCTTCACCAAACCCTCTCTCTAGAAGCCCTCCTTCTACTAAGCTGAACCACAGGAATCACTACCCAGAGATGCCTCGATCCCATGCAAAGATAACCCCAGAAAACACTCAACTATCGCAAGTCACTTTTACGATCAACCCAGCCTAATTCCGAAGGAAACCATTCTCTCTTTACCAATCAAAACAGCTTATGCTAGACTAACCAATCCATCGAAGAAAATGGATCCACTCTGCTGCTTCTGAACTCCACCTCTAGAAAACTGCTCATCCTGATAACCTCCTTGCCGGCACACAGAATACTCCGAGCTGCACTGTTGACACGGATGCCAAAGAATTCCTTATCCAAAGCTCTTCGAGAAACTTGGACCTCAAACCAAACACAAACACCATGCTGAACTCAGCCACAACACCGAAGCAAACACACTTCCTTAAACTTGCTCCAAAGAAACATCTTTGGAGAAAATCCATAGTCACTGCATCTCATCACGCAGCTACTATTTCTTGAGGTTGCCAAGATACCATCACTCGCTTCTGCACAACTGATAGATCCAAATTTGCACTACCAAGATGGACTTCGAACCTTTAAAAGGTTTCCTTCAGAGATTGATGAAATGCTTACACCACTGCAAAGCTTACTCGAGACGATATTAGGTCTATAGTCTCGGCAAATACACGTCCAACGTCAAACATTCAAATTCCAACCATTGGTAGTCGTGTTACACACGCCACTACCCTATCTACCTTTAGAACTTATATTGGAAAACCCGAACAGGTAACGCAATAAATAGGTAGAAATAGATATATATAACTATATGTTAAAAATACAAATACACTCACTCAAGAAAGAAATCACTCCAAAGCCTAGATATTCACTCAACCTAACGCTCTGATACCACTGTAATGACCCGTCTTTCTCTCCACAGAATGATGCATCATCTTTAAGAAAAGAAAGGGATATAAAAGAGAAATATAGAGAAGAAAGAAAGAACAACATCATAATCTCAACAATGGAACGAATAAATTATATTAATCATATAAAATAGTACATAGTATACAACATCTATCAGAGTTACACAGCTTATACAACACATACAAGACAGTTATAAACACCTGTCTAGTTATTACAATACAATATACAACCCAAACAAAATACAAAGAGAACGCACAGCGGAATGCTATATATATCTACAAACGCTGAAGCCTCCTGCTCCATTGCTCCTTCAAAATTCATCAAAACTAACCTGAATCCCTTGGCTACTCGTAAAAATTTGAGTATCCAAGAGTTTAAGAAAACAGAAGATAAACTCCTGGTCAGACAGTCTGGTGTGAGTAACATGATAAAATTGCTTAACTTTCAAAAACCTTTGAAAACAAAAGGTATCACGTAAGACTTCCCACACATAAACATGAGTAAGTTTTTACCTTACGCTAATGAAAACATTTGATAGGAAATCCAGTGATATTATAATAGGGTCTAGGATTTTCAAGTAAATAGAAAATAATTGAAATTGTTACATTCGTTAAATTCCAACTACTAGCCACAAAATGGGTAATACAATGAAAACCGTAAGGGCACGTAGGAAGAATGGGTTTCCATCAATGGAAGGGCTACTGGGGTACCGCCCGTCACAGTACAGGGCCCAGATCACCGTACCGAGGATCCACCCAAAATCTCCTGCAACACAAGGCCGGAACCATCCCTTACTGGATAGTCCCGAACAAGACAACCCCGCAGTTGGTGTGCAATTCCAACTGCCTACACAACCGAATAAAAAGGGACTTCTAGACAGGGGAAAATCCTGTCCTACTTGAGCACGACACACTTAGCCTTGCTGCATCTCCCCTGTTTTAGCCATTCCCGGTTGATGAGGCTTGAGGCTACGATTACCTTTAGAGAACACATCTCTTAGAATGCTCATCGTCCACCTGACGAAGTTTTGAAAGCATTCAATCCATGCAAGTTTGTTCGGGGTTCGAACGAAACCGAAGGCATTATCTCGTTACACTTATTTTTGAATCACCCTCAGAGTTAACGATGACAACCCTTGCCTTTGAATCTTTATCTTCACTTGAGATTCACGACCTATCGTTTATTTGGATCGATGTGGTTTTCAGATATCCAAATCTAGAAACCTGATCCCGGTCTCATCGAAATCCAAAACGTATCTTTTAAGGCCAAGTTGTTTTAAAGTTAAAACAATTCAATTCTATTATCCATACACTATGCCACAAATGGCCTTCTGCAACACAAAAAAAATGTTGGCTCAGGCCCCAAAAATGTTGCCATAGGTCTATGGCAACACTTTTAGGGTGATGCAATTTTTGCCGTTGCCTTAGACCTCAAAGGCAACATTTTGACTAAGGCAACATAAGTAATATTGTTGCAATAGAACCCTATTTGGTTCTATGGCAACACCCATAGGTATCTGTAGCAACATTCTAAAAATGTTGCTATAGATATTAACTTTCTGAAGTTTTGGGGCCCACATCTTGTGTGGCCCACAATGTGGGCCCACGATCCAACTGGGTCCATCCCAATGGCAACACCTTGAACGACTATTGCAACATTATTTTAAGCAACATTTATAACCCGGTGGCAACACTATTATGAAGCTACTGCAACACTATTCTGAAGCTAATACAACACTATTCTGAAGCTACTTCAACACTATACTAAAGCTACTGCAACACTATACTGAAGAGACACTAAGAGCACATAGAACAGTACAATATCACATAGAACACTTGTATAATACACAGTACAATATCATATAAAACACTTGCATAATACACAGTACAGATAACAATTAGCAGTACACATCACAATTCATGTCAGTTACCCCAAAATATCCAGTTACCCCAAAATACTACAAAGCTACCCCAAAATATCCGATACACATAATAATTCATAAATGAGACTTAAGAGCTGGTGCCTCCAGTCAGATTATCAGTCTCACTTGACATGATTGTGGAAGTTAGATCCTCTACATTGATGTTCATCTCCGGGTTGGCATCACCTAATTTCTTAAGCACCCTAGCCAAATTCTCTTATACCTTCTGATTTAACTTGGATTCTAGCTATGCTTCCATTTCTTCGATAAGCCTTTGCCTTAAGTCATTTACGTAAGCATTTGTTAGAGCCTCGGTTGATTGTTTTGCACACTTTGCACGCCTCCCTATAAGCAAAGGACGACCCTGTGATTTTCCATTCGAAATTACTGTTTCAACAGTATTTCCTCCTTCTCCACCGGCCATTGCCTTTTGAACTAAGTCCTACAAAATAAAGCCACATCAAAATTACCCTACAGTAAATGCAGAGAATGCAGCAAATGCTTACATATGGATTGTGTACAGCAAATGCAGAGAAAGCCACATTTTGGAAAACAATTTGTTTATGTGCATGTAATTAGAAAACAATTTGTAACATATATACTAGTAAAAACTGGAAAATAATTCCGTCGACAGCCAGCTACGGCTTCGTCATCTGGATTCTGAGGCTTCAAACGGCTATTCATTTTGTTTATGCACATATGTGTATTACTATAGACATATATTTTTGTATAAACCAAGTCAGTAATCCCATTAACCAAATTCATTTCTTCGTTTCTAGTTTTTGTGTCATTTCTAGCCAAACGCAAAAGCAAGTCCTCTTCATTCGACTAGAAAAGGAAAAAAAATGGCTAAAGGATCAAAATTCTTAATCTCACAATATACTCAATTACAATTTCCAAAGAAAACATCTATGCCATTAGTACGTTTGCGAAACTCAGGTTCAACAAGTGTTTCAAGGACAATTTCAAAGACATGAGCATACATGCACATGAGCAAGACATGAACAATGTGCAGCATGTGCAAAACAGAACAAAATTATTACAAAACAGAATTATTACTTACAAGTTTGTAATTCATTACTTGAGGATTTGACACGTACTCACGTCCATCTTTCTCTTACGACTTTTAAGAAAAAGTGCTGCATCGGATGGTGTCTCCTGATACAAGTTCAATAAACAGTTTAGCATACACTCTCTTCAGTCAAAAATGTAAAGTATCACATACCATCTTATGACGAAGCTGGGCGAACCATCTGTTCTCTGTCTCCTTATATGCACATCTTTCATTCTCACTTTTCTGAAACTTGTGGAGTTGGATTAACTCTAGATGAAACTAGAGTATAATGACCCATCTTGGGATGGAGAATGAATGATTGGAGCTGTTGCTACTTTGCTCTGCAATAACTTTATAGCAACATCTTTTAATGGGTCTAATGGACCGACCTGCAGAAACCAAACAAATTCATTTTGAAGGGTCAAATGGACTGAAATTCGATATTTGCATTTTAACTAGTATTCATAATAGCTATTTCTTCAACTTCACTATTAACTTCTAACGGTTTCCCTGAAGGAGACGTCATTTGGTTCACCATGGTTTAGGTCAACTAGAATATTAGAATATTCTAATTGCAAAAATATGTAGGTCGGTTAAATATAACATATTATACAATAGAGGTACCATGCCTCTTGCCTGTATTGAATAAAAGCAGTAGAATCACTTTTCTTAAAAGCACCAAAACTATGCTAGTTATAGTAAATCCACTATCAATAACATAATTACATACACTCACACTTATGTTTCCCACAAATAGAATGAATAACACAGTAGGTTGGAAGTTTTGTTAAAATATAAAATAAAGCGCCTTTAAAGTTTTAGCCTAAAATCAACATGGCATTAGGAGTCAGTACAGACAAATCAATTCATTAAGATTATCATTAATTAAATAATTATTACATATTATCTTTCATGCTTTTATGACCGAAGAAGCTAGAATAGTGCCAACAATGTTAATATATTCATAATAATGATAAGATTAAAAGCAAATTGAGGCTCTGGTCAAAACTTAGAAACTGAAACACATAACTAAAAAAACAGCATAAGAATTTGATAGACTGGTATAAGCCTTTTACAAATCAAAAAAATAGAGTCTAAATCCAAACTAGTATATTTTTTTACAAAGGAATATATCATCATCCACCAACCACTGATAGCATGCTAATAAACTTATTATCTACCGCAGTCCCCACAAGGTCAGCATACAGGCTTTTTTTGGAGTCTTCCTCCCCATCATATATGATAGGTACTCTCTAAAATAAAAAACTCTGTTCTTTCAATTATTCATACTATAGAACAAGTGAGTTGGTTGTACACTGTTCATTTAGGTTGCAACTTATGTTTCATCACAAAAGGAAACCACAAGTCTCACAAGTATTTTCTTCATCATTGTGATTTTCAATTTATCATCACACATATTTTGTGCTAGCCATCTCAAATTTTACCAAAATGTCAGTAATAAAAATCAATTTGAGTTTTCCAGTTAAACATTTTTATGCCAAAGCAAGTAAACCGTACATTCTTACAATTTGAGTTTTCCTGTTCAAATATATGACAAATTAAATAACAACATATTATATTTTCTAGATACCTAAATTTTAACTACGTATTACTAATCTCCTAATTTTTCAGATTACTGTTTATTGACTTTATTTTTTTTAGACTGACAAAACAATATGGTTTCAATTTGCAATAATGTAAAAGACAATATGTATAGGCAGTTTACTGTTTTGCTAGGATTGGAACTTTTTTTCTATATTTGCACTTGCTATACTCATACCATGTTAGTGTAAACTGTAATCTAAGCAATAAACTGGAGCACATAGGTGTGAATAGCAGAGTATTGTTTGCAGTTACTACTATGATTGAATCAAATTAAATATATCTAGAACACAAATGCTTGGACCTTAGCTTTATAACCGATAATTACGAGTATGTCGAGCATCCCATTGAATGCAAGAGACACATTTTCCATTAGTTCTTTTCGATCAACCTGAAAAGTTACATCATAAACAGATCCAGAGATGCTAAGTTTCAACTTCTTCCACTCTTCCAAGCATTTTTGAGTTCTATTTCATTCCTAAAACATGTGTAGTTTTTAGCACCAAAGTGAGCAAGCTTTTTATTTATTTTAAGCCTTCATTGAACATTTAAAATATATTCAGATTATGTCTATGTAGTTATAAAATGACTGAAATAATAGGAGACATTCACCGAATTTCCATTGTACCCCCAGAGCTGTTTTCCTTGAAGAGACGATCTCATTGTTTTATTATCGGATAGCCATTCACCAGAGAGGATCTTCCAATTGAAACTTACATGTCCAAGCTAAAGCGAACCTCAACAGGAAAGAAAAAAGAATGAATTGTACAAGTTTAAGAAAATAACAGGATACAATGGGTGAACAATCCGAGGAAAACCCATTTGATGTTGCCTTACCATCGTCGAAGTCTCTAGTTTGGGATCATATGGAAGCTCTTCTGCCATCGTTGGCGAACGAATCTAGGGGACGTATTATAAATCCCTTAGCCATTAATATTTTTAGCCGCCAAATAAGGAAAATCCGCGTGACTTTTCAAACCTAAGTTTCGAGTAAGCCTATTCATCCTACTAAATTAATGAGAATTCACCTTTGAATTTACAGTCGCGTTGATGTAACGATTAGGGGAATTCTTCAATTAGAAGCCGAGTGGTAGTTGTCTGATGGAATTTGAGAAGAAACAATTTAGGGATTTGGGGATTAACACCGTGAATAAGGTGATAGGAGGGGAATAAAAATTAGAGGGCGGGCCTTGAAACCAGAGAACGAAAATTAAAAGTTATTTGCGGGGACTTTTTTTGTTCGCGGCTCTAAAGGATCAAGGAGTGGTGTTCAGATTGATGAGGTGTCATGTTCTCCAACGTAGGATTTGTCTTGGTAGATCGGCGTGGATCGGTGCGAAAGATATGCAAAGGTCTGCTATAGCAACACTATAAAAAAATGTTGCATCAATTACACTTGTTTAGCTAGAGCAACACATTTTTATGGCTAAGGCAACACCAAAAATTAAACGTTGCAGTAGGACCAAAATTGTATAGCTATCGCAACATTTTACCTGGCAACACCTTGCAAAAATGTTGCAGAAGGTCATCTATGGCGTAGTGATATATACACAGATAGATAATTCACATATCACAATAGATAATCAACGTTATCATCACAAACAGATAATCCACATTATCATCACAATAGATAATTCACATTATCATTATACTTCAACCAAAGCATCCGTATCACACGACATCACTTATCTCATATTTAAGATCTCAAACCATTCAAGGCAATCAATGTCATCCATCCATACATAAGCAATGATTTATTAATCACACTTAAATTAATTTAAAATGAATTAAATTAATTACTTCATCTCTAACTAATTTAAAGTAAATTAATCTAATTACTTTCATATTAAAAAAATCATGCTTATATAACCATTAATTAATTACAAATTAATTAATTAATTATCCTCTAATTATCCATCTTAATTAATCATCCTTGATTAATTATACTTTAATTACATTCAGGTAATTATCTTTTAATTAATTTCACAAATTAATTATCCTTATCCACTTATAGTAATTAACCTTTAATTACTTCACAAATTAATTAATTACTCCTTAATTAATTACATTAATAAATTACTCTTTTATCACTTATCATTGATTAACAAATCTTAATTAATCAACCCTTAATTACATTATTAATTATATAAATTGATGATCCCTAGTTACATTTTAATTAATCATTCTATTTAAATTAATTACATCAAGTAATTAATCTTTAATTAAACCACATTTATTAATCACCCTTGATTAATCACATTCAGTAATTAACTATCTTTAATTACTTCATTAAATAAATTAATTACTCCTTAATTAATTATCTTAATTAATCCCTTGATTAATTGCACAAAGTAATTGAATCCAAATTACTTCCATTATTAAATCATATTTCAATTAATTACATCCAGTAATTATCATTAATTACTTCACTAAGTAATTTCACTTATTAATTACATTAAGTAATTACACTTATCAAATCATCAAGTGATTATCTTAAATTAATTAAACTTAATTAATTAACTTAAACTAATCACATTAACTCGATTAATTACAATGAGTAATTAATTCCTTAATTACTTCCATTAAGTCATTATACTTAAACAATTTCACAAATGATTATCTTTAAATTAATTAATCTAATTAATTATTAAAATTAACCACATTAATCAATTATTTAATAATCCTTAGTTAATGACCTTCATTAACTATTAACAATTCTTTAATTACTTCTCTAAAGTAATCATGCTTACATTAATCATTATTAATTACGAATTATTTAACCATTAATAACCCATTAATTAATACCTAATTATTTAATTAATTAAGTTTTAACTGTAACTTAATTAATCCTTAAATACTTGATTAGTTAATTTCTAATCATTAATTAATATTCTAATCTTATCTAATTAATGATCCTTAATTACAAATTAATTATTCCTAATTAATTAATCTTAAACTGTAATTAGTTTATTTAGAACCCTTAATTACTAAATTAATTAATTCAAATCATTAATTAATTAAATAAATTAATTATCCATTTTCATTACCTTAACAATTTAATGAACCATAAATCATTAAATCCTAATTAACTTTAAGATAAACATTTTTCCTATTAATGATTAAATTATCATTAACAAAAGAATTTAAAAACAATTTACCTTTAAATTTACTTTCAAATTCCATTTTAAATTTAAGATTTAAAATGAACACTAATTTAACTTTAACAAAGTTTAAAAGCAATTTAAAGCCTTTAAAATCTGATATTAAGGAAATACTTATCTTATAAAAGAAACTTAATAGGATTTAAACCAAATCCATTTTAAATTCAAATCCTCTTAAATACACTTTAAAATACTTGAACACTTTAAAGTTGTTAAAACAATTCAAATTTTAAAAACTTATTTATTCGCAAACTAAGATTCAAACTAAATTTGAATCCAGATTTAAACTTTGTTTAAATCTTTACTTTTCATTTTAAAATCATTTTTAAATTCAAACCATTTAAAAATAAACTTTAAACATTCAAAGTTGTTAAAAACATTTTAAATTTAAATACTTTCTTTTATTTCAAAACTATGATACAAACTAAATTTGATTCCATATTAAACTTTGATTTAAAATTTCTTTTTTAAAATTTTGAAACACAGACAGGTTTAAAACCTGTAACACAACATTACACACGAGCCATCCTCAAATGCTTCGAGTCAACACACCCATAATTCGGGCTAAACACTCAATTTACTCGAGAAAAACGCGAGTAACTTTACTGATTCAAACTAGACATCACCAGGATCAAAGAGGTGCATCGTGCACATACACGGTGGCGCCGATCGACTCTGATCATCAACGACAACCTTCCTACATCGACAATCACCCATAGACCCTATCCTAAACATCAGATCGTCCTCTCAAACTCGAGATCGAAATCGAGCTTCAAAATCCAAGCCTGGAACTAAAAACTGGTGTGACGACCCACCTTTTTGGATGGCTTAAATCGACAATAAACTACACATGTCTAATTCAAACCATACAAAAGGGAGGATTGTTAATGGGGTAAATAAGAAAATAAAAGAAAAGGGGAAAAAAATAAAACGAGGATTGTTAATGGGGTAAATAAGAAAATAAAAGAAAAGGGGAAAAAATAAAACATAGAATCTCGCAGCGGAAGGATGAAATATAATACAAAAAATTAAATACATAAATAGTTCATGAAACTATTTTCAACAAAATCAGAATTTACACTTTTTTCTGGCAGAATAAACAATTGCTATAATAATAGTAGATACGGTCGTCGACTCCGTCTTCATCTTCAGAAATAAGTCTCTTCGCTAAATTGAAATACTCGGTCTGACCCGAGCGTAAAGTAAAACAAAAACATTCAAGTCAGGACTAACATTCTTATGTAAGTAGGTAAACTCAAGTGAAATGTACAGATAACTCAATAAGTGAAATACTTAGGTCTAAATAAACATCATCTTTCACACTATAAATCGGTTCAGCTCAAATATCTACTTATGCTCATTTCCAATCTATTTATTTTTAAATCTAACTTCAGATTTCAATTCTTCTCTTAAAGCTATTAAGTTATAAATCAAACAAGTTTAAATCCAATAAAAAAATTGATTAAATTTCAGTTTCATAATTTTAAGTTCAAACATAAATTCAAACTTACAATATTCCAATTTTATTTCTAAATCAATTTATTTAAACCCAAAGTTGTTGTAACGACCCAGAATTTTGAACAATCTAATTTGAAAATATTTAATTAATTTTCAATATTTGAATAACTGTTTAGTTTGAATTCTCAATATAACTTTGAAATTGGCAATTGAATTATAAAATTTAATCTATTGAAAGTTGAATAATAATTTGAATCTTCAGTTTTTAAGATGATTAAAAATATTTCAAAGGCTTGTAAAATTCATATTGATAATACTGAAGATAAAAGAAGCTTCAGAATTGAATTTGAAAGTGAATTGTTCAGTTTTGAAATTATATCATTTGAATCGATATTTAAAAATAGCCTTCCGAGGCACAGTCTCGGAATTCGACGAAAACAGTTCGATTGGATCCGAAATATCGTATTATTATCGAATTTCAATTTCCGTAGCATTTGGAGTGGTTGTGTGAGCGTACGTTAGGTAAATGCGTTGAACTTAAATCAAATTCAACTAAATTTTAAAATTGAATTTGGTCAACATCAGCACTTTTGGCCTCAACTCAAAATCCTGTAGAAGCAATGCAAACATGTTCTCCCTGCAAAATCACGTACTCTTGTCTCCTCCCCATTTCTTTTTAAAATCACACAACTTCCTTTCCTACTTCCTCAGTTCAAAAATCAAAAGATAATGGCAGAACAAAGGTAATGATGTCGCGTCTGTAATCCACTCCCTCTTCATTCAAAACCCATAGCCGCGTTTCCCCCAAAATTTAAAATCCAAAATCCACGAATTATTTTCCTCTTCCTTTATCTGTTCAAAAACAAATTCACAAACGAAAAAAAATGCCACTCCCTTCTTCCTCCTCCAATGTCGAGCAGAACCGAGATCAACTTCAAATCAAAAAAATAATAATAATAAGAGGGAGGCCGACAAATTAGGTTTTGGCTCGCGATCATCTGGAAGTGGGCCGGAGTTGCTTCGATGAGCTAGTTGGGTGGAGTTCGAGCACGTGGGGGAATGGTGGCTGCGATGGCGACAACAAGTATCATCGATCGGTTGATTGAGGGGTTGGGCCGCGATCGAGTGTCGATCTGGGGATTCGAATCAGGGCAGCGCCGTGTTCGAGGTGTTGAAGTAGGGAGGTGACAAAGGCTAGCGTCGCGCCAGTCAACGAATGTCGATGGTGGTTCGCGCGTTCAGGCATGGCAGGCAAGCACGCGATTTCGATGGCGCGTGCGCACGTAGGCCGAGGTCGATCGAAGTTTGCTGTAGGTAATATTTTCTTTATTTGTTTGATCCCAATTTGTTAATCTATAAATATAAAAGTCCTAGTATTTAATTTTTACAGTAAGTTAAATATTAAAATTTTAACATCTTGATTTGAAATTAAGAAATTGCAGTAAAGAATTTAGATGTAGATATGCAAGTAGAAGAAAATATATATATTTTAGAAATTTTCAGTTTGTATAAAATTTAAAGTAAATAAGTTTTAGTTTAAAAATGTATATATATAGTAAACGGGAAAGAAGGAAAAGAAAATATTTTGGTTAAAAGAAAAAAATTAGTTAAATAAATTATTAAAGGAAATTTGATTTTAAACTTAATAATTAATTAAATTAATTAAGTCATTAGTTTGAAATTAAAATAATGGATTAGGTGATTTAACCGTAAATTAACTTGTTTAACGATTTTAGAATTATCAGCTAATTAAAAACTATCAAACGGAAATTAATTGTTCAATTGATTTGAATATTAATGAATTGTGTAAATAATTAAATAGGTATAAAACAAGGAAATTGAGTCAAGATGGAAATGGAATACAAATTTAAAAGCTAAGGTGAGAGCTTCTCACTTAAATGGGTTTGTTTAAATTTTAAATAGTTAGATTTAAAATTGTTGATTGTGTTGATTGCTTGTTTGGATAATATAGTATTATCTATTGTATTGAAATAGACCCTATACGTCGCCTATTAAGCGGAGGTTATTTATTACACGCATATACCGCGATATTCCACCTTGAAGTGGAATTGGTGTTATATATGTACTTGGAGTTGATTTCCCGCATTATATAGCGGATGAGACCCTATTGCGCCACCTATTAAGCGGATAATAATTTATAAATCCCATATACCGCGATATCCCGTCTTGAAACGGGAATGGTATTGTGCTAATGTCTGTGGATGTAGGGAAACAGGTTGGAGGGATCCAACTGGATTCCTCAAATAGATTGAATTTGTTTTCGATGTTGTGTGTTTATAATCCCTGTGTGATTATCTTTATGATTGAAATCGTTGAAGGCTAAAATTTAGCCGAATAAAATTTTGGTATCATTAGATACCGGAAATAAATAAAATTTGATTTTTGAAATAAGTAGTAGATAAATTTGTAAAATGGTTTAAATTGGAATATTAGAATTATTATAAATGGTTTATATAAAAAGATTTAAAAAATGGATATTTATAAATAAAAATACTGGGATTATAAAACGAGTTTTTATAAGCGTTAAAATGAATTATAAATGAATTCATAAGTGAACGAAATTTATAAAATAGTGAAGTTATAAAAATGAAATGATTTTTGTAAAATCAGAGAACTATAAATAATTTACTTATAAATTGGGTTTTAGCATTTAAATAAGATATAAACAAAATTTGTTAAAAAAGGGATTTTTTAAGTTAAAGTTTTTATAAAATATTATAGATGTAAATTTATAAACGTTATTTTATAAATCCGAAAACAATTGAATTCGATAGATTAAACATAGAAGTTTATTAAAGGAGATGTATCCACGATTTTGGACAGGGGATAACCTTCTAAATAAAACGTGTAGAAAATGTTGAATTTGGATTAACGAAGTATATTCACGATTTTGGATAGTGAATAATATATTAAAGAAATGTTTTGGGGAAAATGATATTTTAAATAGAATTAAAACAATTAGAGATGTTTTAAATGTATTAAGTATTGAAAACATTGATTTCAACGTTCATTGTTGAAATAGGCGTTTTCAAGGAATAAAAGGAAATGGTGGACTATAACACTGTTGTTATAGTAAATGATTTTTCGAAAAGAAATGTTTTATATAGTATTAGGATTTATATATCTATATTAAAATTCGAATCCTTATACTAGTGATTTTGGGTTGTCGTAACGATGTTTTACACAACATTCGTTTTGACTCAAATAGAAGTGTTTGAGAGAATGTTTTCTTAAATGTATACTTAATATTGATTTAAGTATATCGAATATTTTCCAAATATCGAAAAATAAATAGAGTTGTGAAATACTTATCATTAAATGAGTATGGAAATATTTTTCCATTATGAAATGAACGTTTTGAGAATTATCTTTTTAAAGATAAATTGAAAATGAATATTAGAAATCGATTTGAAAATCGTATATTCATAGATATTTTGGAAATGAAAATCCAATATGGAAATTTATAAATGAAATTGGAAAAATTGGTTTAAAAATTAATATTGATTTATTTTTGAAGTATGGAAATTATATATATCTTGTAAATATATTTTTGGAAAATAAATAATTTGGAAATTATTTGGAATCTGGTGATGTTGTGCATACCTATTGATAGTTAAATAACCGACTATCAATATTTACCTTTAAATAGGTATTTGTTGTGATTGCTTGAATTTAAATGCTACACTTATTTTTACAAATAAGCGCTCACTATTCGGGTTAGCCGGGAAAGGATCTTGGGGTCGTATAACCCATTCTGAATATGTGATACGTCGTAATGGATATCATTGATGACCGGTGTTGAAGACTGGATATTTGTGAAAACGGAAGGATTACCGTCGAAGTTTCTGCATCGGCTGATCCCCGATTTAGAAATTTATTACCCTTTGTGATGGGAAGTCCGGTCGTGATTAGTGAATATCCGGATTGCAAGGACTTCTTTATACGTGCCTTCGGTTCCGTTCGATCCCGGAATGGACTTGTATGGATGTGTGTTTGACGGTACAATTTGAGATGTAAAGCTGATTTCTATCAAATATATTTCCGTTGGTGGCGGAGAATTTATTCTCTTAGCTTAACACCCTTAGAGGTTATGTAGTTGATGGTTACTAGTGATATATTCTCAAGTTGGTAATATGGCATACGAAGTGCTATTGAGCATTTGTTGAACAAAGCACAGCTTTTGTGTAAAGCGTGGCTTTGTGGACGAGACTTCGTCGGACCTCACACCCTGGAAATGGTCAAAACAGGAAGGGTGCGGCAAGGTTATTAGGGGGTAGCGCCCCTTTAGTGTATGTCATTCCTTCTGGATAGAGGTGTTAACATGGTATGGAGCCCAGATACTTAACCTATGTTGTTGCTGCAAATTTATTGCTTTATAGTTGTTGGAAATCGAGGATCCTCAGATATAGATCGGTTACGATTGGGGAATGACATATTCGTGTTAGTAGTTACCCAGTTAGGGGTAACCCGACCTTGTGTTGGCAGAGATCCGGTTAGGTTCTCGGGTCGTCTTTCCAGAGGCGTACCCATGTGGCAATGGGAAGTTCCTTGGCCTGACCATTTGTTGGAAATCCAAAGAAACAATACGAACCTTGTACGGTTTTAGTTGTGGAACCTGCCATCCAATATGGTAGCTATAGTAGGCATAATATAATGGTACCTATGCTAGCTAAGATTTATATTCTACTTTCGAAATGTTTTCTACACTATGCACTAATAATAATATCAAAAATGATTTGATTTTGCATAGTAAGCATCTTTGACTATCATAAGGAGAAATCTCCCCCAAGTCTGCGTTTGCATTGTGTGTGTGCCGGGAGGCCTTATGGTAGTTTCATTTTTAAAAGCATTTCGAATTGACTTTAAAAATATTCCTCTGTTTTGTTTTAAAAAAATAAACTGTTTTAGTTCTCACACCAGTCACATGACTCGCTCGGAGTTTATTGTTTTCCTTCCTAAACTCTGGGTGCCCACCAATTTCCACACGGGCAGTCTAGAGTTAGGTTTATCAAGATATTCTGGAATTCAGGAGTTGCTGGAGGCAAGCTGGATAGCATGCCGTATTCACTAGTATATAGTATTTCTTTTTCGGTGTTTGTTGCTGTTTGTTGTTGTACACTTTGATGATGTAATGTAATAACTGATATAGTTCTTTGTTTTAAAGATTATTCATTTATCTATTATATGTTGTTCCGCTGCGATTGTGAGATTCTGATATTGTTTCTGTTGCTTTTTCTTTTCTTCTTTCTTTCTTCTTCTATATTCTACCTCTTCTTTAACCCTAACGGTACGGTTTATCGGCCTTCGACTGTTCGACAGTTGATATAGTGGACGTATTGATGTCGGTTTTCGAGCGTTGAAAAGTCGCGAACGTTACATTTCATATCAGAGCATATGGTTAAGCGACTACCATGGCTCTGTTGGGAATTACTCATTAGAGATAGAGTCAATAGTACTCTAGAATGAGTGTGAATGTAATAATAGATACGAGTGCTCATTTGTTAGTGAATATGAAATTTTTTTATATTGTGTTTGCTTATCCGTTGAGCTGTTTATGAATTCTGGTCGGTGCGGGGTGTACAACCGTAATCGATAGGGGTTTCTAAACTCTTAAACGAGGCAAGTCGACATAGTATCATTTTAAATTGAGTAAATGAAATAATTTTACCTCGATTATATTTTATATATAAAGGAATAATTTTTCAGAATTATTAAAGTGTATATGAATTGATTGTTTGGTTGTTGAATAAGTTAAATAAAAACAACAGCTGTAAAAGAATAATTGTTTAAACAATTGAATTATAAGTATGGAAGTTATAATTAAAATGATTTACACTTATGAAATAAACTTATATATAAGAAGTGAAATTATATAAGTAAAAGATTTATAAATGTGATTTATAATCTAAAAACAAAATTCCAGAGAAGTAGTTTGGAAAATTTGGATTTGGTTTTGGAAATTCAGAAGATAATTTGAATTGATTTCAAAAATGGTTTTGAAAGATTGAAAAGACTCTGAAATCCTATTTAAAATATTATGGGAATGATAAATGAGTTGGTAACTTATACAATTTGAATTTGGATAGAATAAATTTAACTTAAAGAATGGAGTTAAATTAAAGGGAGTATAAGTCAATCAATTAAAATCCAAGTTATAATGGATGAATATAAGTGAAATGAATTTTGAACTTATAGTATGAGATAATAAATTTGGTTTTGGATAAGTAAATGGATTTGGAAGTTTAAATATATAAGTTGTATAACTTAGAAAATGAGAAAATGTAAGTGAAACCAATAGTTAAAATGGTTAAACAATTTTGTTAAGTAAAATGAAATATGAATTTGAATGTTGATATGAGTTTGACTTAAGTAAAAGTTAAATGAAATAGAATTTGAAATAAATAAGAAAGTTGAATTAGTTAATTTAAAACTTGAATTGTTAGTTAAATGTACAGATAAATTCAAGTAAGTAGAAACAAATGGAAATAAGTGAAAAATTTCCTTGTTATTAATAAAATGAATTCGAGATAAATTGAGAATGGAAATTTGGAATTAAAATGGATAAGTGAATGAAACTAATTGAATTAAATTAGTTGATGAAATGGATTTGATAAATGAAAAATCAAATCGGGAATTTAAATTTGGAAGTGTGAATAAATAATAGAGGTTGGAAATGAAGCTTAAGTTATAAATAGAAATTCAACTTGGAATTGTAAATAAATTAAATATAAATTGAATGGAATTTACAATTACAAGTAAATAAAATTAAAAATGAATGTTAAATTCGTTTGAATTTGTTAGTAAATGAGATTCAAGCTGAATATTGGAAATAGAATTTGATTTGTGATAAACAAAGTAAATATGATTTGAAAATGAATTGAATTCAATAATTAGAAATGAAAAGTAAATAGAATTCTAATGGAATTTATAATACAAGGTTGAATGGAATAGGAAATCCAGTTTAAAAATAAGTAAATACAACTGAAGTGGCAGATTTATTGAAAATCAATATAATTAGTATATGGAATATTTATATTGAACCTAAGAAATGAAGAGTGAAATTCTGAAGTAAATTTGATATTAAAAATATTGATGATTGAATGAATATTAAACTGGAATTGAAACTGATATACATTGAGTTAGAGTCAATTTAAAATGGTTATGAGTTCAAATGATAGTTTATTTACTTAAATCTCGTCGAATTGCATAAAAATTTGTTTGTTGTTTGACGTAAACAACATATATAAATTCAACGGCTTAATAAAAACAAATAGAATTGATATTGGAACCGATTGAAATGAATATGAGTTGTTTGGACATAAAAATGAAAACAATGTAAGAGGGTGAATTGTAAATCACTTGAATTGAATGGAATGGTATGTAAGTTGGTTGCAAACAAATTAAAATTAGTGTTGAAACCTTGAATATGTGCTTATGAATGTATATCACATGCATTACTTTTAACTTTGTGTTTTCTATTGAAATGAGTAAAATGTAAATGAATTTCCTATATATGTTACTTATGTGTTTAAATTGAGTAAGTACATGTACATGAGGGCCGTTTGGCTGGATTTGGTCTCGCTAATAAGCTAATAATTAGCCGCTTTTCTTAAAAATGCTAAATAAGGTACGCCTACGCAATAAAAATAGGAAATATGAACCGTTTTTGGTTTTTCCGACCGTGTCGGTCGAGGCATATATATTTATATCTTTTGTCAAATTGCAAAAGCTCCTCCATGCAAAGGAGACTCTGCCAAAATTTTCAGAAAATTTTGGGAGTTAGAATTTTTTTTGAAAATTGTTGAAAATTTTAGTTAAACGACAAACGATTTCAAATTGGGAATTGAAGTAAATTAGTGAATGGAACTAATTTAAAATAGTAATATGGATCAGTTATAATTGAAAGATAAAATTCAATATTCAGAATAGAAGATAACTTGAATTCAAATAGAATTGAAATTGTGAATTGAATTCAAATAAAATTGAAATGCAAAATTGAATGAAAATGGATATGTAACTTCAATAGTGAAGTAAAAATGTATTGAAAATTTTGTAATGGAATTGGCAAAATGGTTTGAATGTTGTAATTAGATATTATGGCTAGCAGGATATACAGGTGTATTAAAAGAAATGGAATTGGGATTTTGATTTCAAAGATAAAATTGAATTGCTCGACAAAAAGGTATGTATTTCAATTTCAGTATGAAATTTGGTGATTTTCTTGTCCAGCCACTTGGCCTTTTGTTTTCTTTTGGGATTTAAGGGCCTGTGGTGCCATTTTGTAGTTGTACCGAGCTAGCCGCGTAAACGAGACGCTGGCGAAATTATTCGAAAATTTAGAGTGTTAGAAAAAAAAATTGAAAAAAAAATTGGAAGTTTAAAATTTGAAATTAAATTTGAATTGTTAAAAAAAATGTTGTTTGGAACTTATAGGTGAAGTTGGAAAGCTAGTTGGAATGATAATGAATCTCTAATAAAAAGATCTAGGTTAGTAAGTTGATAAAACTACTGGATTGTGAAAAATAGTAGACGAGTTAAGGACCATTTCTTCGTAACTTGTAATTTCGGGACGAAATTCTTTTAAGGGGGGAAGGTTGTAACGACCCAGAATTTTGAACAATTTAATTTGAAAATATTTAATTAGTTTTCAATATTTGAATAACTGTTTAGTTTGAATTCTCAATATAACTTTGAAATTGGCAATTGAATTATAAAATTTAATCTATTGAAAGTTGAATAATAATTTGAATCTTCTGTTTTTAAGCTGATTAAAAATATTTCAAAGGCTTGTAAAATTCATATTGATAATACTAAAGATAATAGAAGCTTCAAAATTGAATTTGAAAGTGAATTGTTCAGATTTGAAATTATATCGTTTGAATCGATATTTAAAAATAGCCTTCCGAGGCACAGTCCTGTAATTCGACGAAACCAATTCCATTGGATCCGGAATATTGTATTATTATCGGATTTCAATTTTCGTAGGATTTGGACTGGTTGTGTGAGCGTACGTTAGGTAAACGCGTTGAACTTAAATCGAATTCAATTAAATTTAAAATTGAATTTGGTCAACATCAGCACTTTTGGCCTCAACTCAAAACCCTGTAGAAGTAATGCAAACACGTTCTCCCTGCAAAATCACGTACTCTTGTCTCCTCCCCATTTCTTTTTAAAATCACGCAACTTCCTTTCCTACTTCCTCGGTTCAAAAATCAAAAGATAATGGCAGAACAAAGGTAATGATATCGCGCCTGTAATCCACTCCCTCTTCATTCAAAACCCATAGCCGCGTTTCCCCCAAAATTTAAAATCCAAAATCCACGAATTATTTTCCTCTTCCTTTATCTGTTCAAAAACAAATTCACAAACGAAAAAAAAAATGCCGCTCCCTTCTTCCTCCTCCAATGTCGAGCAGAACCGAAATCGACTTCGAATCAAAAAAATAAATAAGAGGGAGGCCGGCAAATTAGGTTTTGGCTCACGATCATTTGGAGAGTGGGACGGAGTTGCTTCGATGAGCTAGTTGGGTGGAGTTGCATGCACGTGGGGGAATGGCGGTTGCGATAGCGATAGCAAGTATCATCGATCGGTTGATTGAGGGGTTGGGTCGCGATCGAGTGTCGATCTGGGGATTCGAATCAAGGCAGCGGCGTGTTCGAAGTGTTGAAGCAGGGAGGTGACAAAGGCTAGGGTCGCGCAAGTCAACGAATGTCGATGGTGGTTCACGCGTTCAGGCATGGCAGGCAAGCACGCGATTTCGATGGCGCGCGCGTAGGCCGAGGTCGATCGAAGTTTGGTGTAGGTAATATTTTTTTTATTTGTTTGATACCAATTTGTTAATCTATAAATATAAAAGTCCTAGTATTTAATTTTTACAGTAAGTTAAATATTAAATTTTTAACATCTTGATTTGATATTAAGAAATTGCAGTAAAGAATTTAGATGTAGATTTATAGATTTACAGAAAGATAATACAATAGATTTTTAATATATATATATATATATATATATATATATGCAAGTAGAAGAAAATATATATAGTTTAGAAATTTTCAGTTTGTATAAAATTTACAGTAAATAAGTTTTAGTTTAAAAATGTATATATATAGTAAACCAGGAAGAAGGAAAAGAAAATATTTTGGTTAAAAGAAAAAAATTAGTTAAATAAATTATTAAAGGAAATTTGATTTTAAACTAAATAATTAATTAAATTAATTAAGTCATTAGTTTGAAATTAAAATAATGGAATAGGTGATTTAACCGTAAATTAACTTGTTTAACGATTTTAGAATTATCAGCTAATCAAAAACTATTAAACGGAAATTAATTGTTCAGTTGATTTGAATATTAATGAATTGTGTAAATAATTAAATAGGTATAAAACAAGGAAATTGAGTCAAGATGGAAATGTACTGCAAATTTAAAAGCTAAGGTGAGAGCTTCTCACTCAAAAGGGTTTGTTTAAATTTTAAATAGTTAGATTTAAAATTGTTGATTGTGTTGATTGCTTGTTTGGATAATATAGTATTATTTATTGTATTGAAATAGACCCTATACGCCGCCTATTAAGCGGAGATAATTTATTACACACATATACCGCGATATTCCACCTTGAAGTGGAATTGTTATTATATATGTACTTGGAGTTGATTTCCCGCATTATATAGCGGATGAGACCCTATTGCGCCGCCTATTAAGCGAATAATAATTTATAAAGCCCATATACCGCGATATCCCGTCTTGAAACAGGATTGGTATTGTGCTAATGTCTGTGGATGCAGGGAAACAGGTTGGAGGGATCCAACTGGATTCCTCAAATAGATTGAATTCGTTTTCGATGTTGTGTGTTTATAATCCCTGTGTGATTACTTTTATGATTGAAATCGTTGAAGGCTAAAATTTAGCCGAATAAAATTCTGGTATCATTAGATACCGGAAATAAATAAAATTTGATTTTTGAAATAAGTAGTAGATAAATTTGTAAAATGGTTTGAATTGGGATATTTGAATTATTATAAATGGTTTATATAAAAATATTTAAAAAAATGGATATTTATAAATAAAAATACTGGGATTATAAAACGAGTTTTTATAAGCATTAAAATGAATTATAAATGAATTCATAACTGAATGAAATTTATAAATAGTGAAGTTATAAAAAGGAAATGATTTTTGTAAAATCAGAGAACTATAAATAATTTACTTATAAATTGGGTTTTAGCATTTAAATAAGATATAAACAGAATTTGTTAAAAAAAGGGATTTTTTTAAGTTAAAGTTTTTATAAAATATTATAGATGTAAATTTATAAACGTTATTTTATAAATCCGAAAACAATTGAATTCGATAGATTAAACATAGAAGTTTATTAAAGGAGATGTATCCACCATTTTGGACAGGGGATAACCTTCTAAATAAAACGTGTAGAAAATGTTGAATTTGGATTAACGAAGTATATTCATGATTTTGGATAGTGAATAATATATTAAAGAAATGTCTTGGAGAAAATGATATTTTAAATAGAATTAAAACAATTAGAGATGTTTTAAATGTATTAAGTATTGAAAACATTGATTTCAACATTAATTGTTGAAATAGGCGTTTTCAAGGAATAAAAGGAAATAGTGGATTATAACACTGTTGTTATAGTAAATGATTTTCCGAAAAGAAATGTTTTATATAGTATTAGGATTTATATATCTATCTTAAAATTCGAATCCCTATACTAGTGATTTTGGGTTGTCGTAACGATGTTTTACACAACATTCGTTTTGACTCAAATAAAAGTGTTTGAGAGAATGTTTTCTTAAATGTATACTTAATATTGATTTAAGTATATCAAATATTTTCCAAATGTTGAAAAATAAATAGAGTTATGTAATACTTACTATTAAATGAGTATGGAAATATTTTTCCAATATGAAATGAACGTTTTCAGAATTATCTTTTTAAAGATAAATTGAAAATAAATATTAGAAATCGATTTGAAAATCGTATATTCACAGATATTTTGGAAATGAAAATCCAATATGGAAATTTATAAATGAAATTGGGAAAATTGGTTTAAAAATAAATATCGATTTATTTTTGAAGTATGGAAATTATATATATATATCTTGTAAAGATATTTTTGGAAAATAAATAATTTGAAAATTATTTGGAATCTGGTGATGTTGTGCATACCTATTGATAGTTAAATAACCGACTATCAATATTTACCTTTAAATAGGTATTTGTTGTGATTGCTTGAATTTAAATGCTGCACTTATTTTTAAAAATAAGCGCTCACTATTCGGGTTAGCCGGGAAAGGATCATGGGGTCGTATAACCCATTCCGAATATGTGATATGTCGTAATGGATAGCATTGATGACCGGTGTTGAAGATCGAATATTGTGAAAACGGAAGGATTACCGTCGAATGTTTCTGCATCGGCTGATCCCCGATATAGAAATTTGTTACCCTTTGTGATGGGAAGTCCGGTCGTGATTAGTGAATATCCGGATTGCAAGGACTTCTTTATAAGTGCCTTCAGTTCCGTTCGATCCCGGAACGGACTTGTATGGATGTGTGTCTGACGTTACAATTTGAGATGTAAAGCTGGTTTCTATCAAATATATTTCCGTTGGTGGCGGAGAATTTATTCTCTTAGCTTAACACCCTTAGAGGTTATGTAGTTGATGGTTACTAGTAATATATTCTCAAATTGGTAATGTGGCATACGAAGTGTTGTTGAGCATTTGTTGAACAAAGCACAGCTTTTGTATAAAGCGTGGTTTTGTGGACGAGACTTCGTCGGACCTCACACCCCGGAAATGGTCAAAACAGGAAGGATGCGGCAAGGTTATTAGGGGGCAGCGCCCCTTTAGTATATGTCATTCCTTCTGGATAGAGGTGGTATCATGGTGTGGAGCCCAGATACTTAACCTATGTTGTTGTTGCAAATTTATTGCTTTGTGGTTGTTGGAAATCGAGGATCCTCGGATATAGATCGGTTACGATCGGGGAATGACATATTCGTGTCAGTAGTTACCCAGTTAGGGGTAACCCGGCCTTGTGTTGGCAGAGATCCGGTTAGGTTCTCGGGTCGTCTTTCCAGAGGCGTACCCATGTGGCAATGGGAAGTTCCTTGGCCTGACCATTTGTTGGAAATCCAAAGAAACAATACGAACATTGTACGGTTTTAGTTGTAGAACCTGCCATCTAATATGGTAGCTATAGTAGGCATAATATAATGGTACCTATCCTGGCTAATATTTATATTCTACTTTCGAAATGTTTTCTACACTATCCACTAATAATAATATCAAAAATGATTTGATTTTGCGTAGTAAGCATCTTTGACTATCATAAGGAGAAATCTCCCCCAAGTCTGCGTGCATTGTGTGTGTGCCGGGAGGCCTTATGGTAGTTTCATTTTTAAAAGCATTTTGAATTGACTTTAAAAATATTCCTATGTTTTTTTTAAAAACAAACTGTTTTAGTTCTCACACCAGTCACATGGCTGACTCGGAGTTTATTGTTTTCCTTCCTAAACTCTGGGTGCCCACCAATTTCCACACGGGCAGTCTAGAGTTAGGTTTATCAGGATATTCTGGAATTCAGGAGTTACTGGAGGCAAGATGGATGGCATGCCGTATTCACTAGTATATAGTATTTCTTTTCCGCTGTTTGTTGCTGTTTGTTGTTGTACGCTCTGATGATGTAATGTAATAAATGATATAGTTCTTTGTTTTAAAGATTATTCATTTATCTGTTATATGTTGTTCCGCTGCGACCGTGAGATTCTGATATTGTTTCTGTTGCTTTTTCTTTTCTTCTTTCTTTCTTCTTCTACCTTCTACCTCTTATTTAACCATAACGGTATGGTTTTTCGGCCTTAGATTGTTCGGCAGTTGATAAAGTGGAAGTATTGATGTCGGTTTTCGAGCGTCGAAAAGTCGGGAACGTTGCAGTTGTTTTATATCGGGTATACATCATTTCAATCTAAAGTGATTTTGTTAAAGAGAACTTGAAGTGTGAGAACAATAATAACATACATAACATAACATGTCACTGATCAACATGTGTGCATAATTAACAACTTAATATATACACATGCATAACTAACATATCACATGTGTCACATATCGTAAACTACATAAGTGAATATTTCAAATTCTACCATGTCATACATTAACATAACATATAAACATATAACACGACATATATACAAGGAACTTTCAAGGTGAAATAACATGGCATCTCATTTTTCCCAAACATAACACATTATTTACACATAGCATAGGTGACATATTATTAACATAGTATGTATAACATATGATTTTATTAACTAACTCATTTTTTTTAACAAAGCATATGTGACGTATTTCAATACAAGGCATGTAAAAAATTTCTAACATAACACATTTTTTTTACATCTCATATGTGACATATTTAACATACATATGTGGAAATCAATCAAATCAACATAATATACTATTTGTGACATATAAAACAACATGTGCATGTGAATGCTATAACACAAGTTCAAGGAAACATAACAACATATATATCACACATTCATATCTAAAGCAAACATTTCAATCAATGTTATTTACCTAACAATAAAAATGTTAATCGTGAGTGATTGCTCACCTTTTGAGGTTAGAGAGGTTTTGACAACACAAATTGATAGGTTCTAGATGAAATCCAAACACGACAAGCTAACCAATCCTATCCATAGCAACAATCCAATAGCAAAGAAAATCATGACAACGCAAGTCAAACAAACTAAGTTTTCTTCTTCTTTTTTTAGAGAGATGAAGCAAGAGAGGAGTGATGCAGTTTGGCGTTTGAAGAGAGAAGGGATGGAGTTTGAAGTTTGGGAATTTGTGGATTTAGGAATTTTGAAGTTTCCGTATTTATGAGGAAGAAGGAGAAAGTGTGAGCACAAAGCTTCGGATAGAATAATGAGAAACAATCTGTACATACTTTGGTTTTGTTCTCTAGTGGAAAACCAAAAGAGGCATGTATTTATTAAAAGAAAGCAATAAAACCAAAATATGGAAATAGTGGCAGGTGTATTGAATAATAAGGAAATGAAGGGACCACTTAGGATCTAATTAGTTGCATGTTCCACTCAATTAAGTGTAATAGCACAAAATATACTTTTTATACACCCGTTTTAAACAAAATTAACATATAATAAATAAATTTGAATATAACAACCATTGTAACGTTACACAAAATAAAAGAAGAACCGAAACTCGAATTCAAGTTATACGAAATATTAATAAAATAGTGTATATATATACAAAGTTAATAAGAAAATATATAAAATAAAACATTTGTTGGCTCATATTATCAAATTCCTAGGGGAAGGATTGGAAAAACACTAAATTAGGCACTCGTGCATATCTTTTTGTTTAAAGCATGCAGAAGGTATAAATGTTGGAAGAAAGAGACAAAATAATGAGAATGAGAAGAAATAAATTTGGAGGAGCAGCATAGTTTTTGAAAGGGGGAGGTGACAAAAGAATATAAAAATACAGTAAGCTTTTCAAAGAAAAGATGTAGTTATGTGTTTAATAAATATAAACATGAACGTGCTAGAATAAATGATGCATCTGCATTAAATATGATTTGTTAATAGATGAATTGGTGCAGGCAGACGTTAAAAGGAATGAATACTAAAAGTTGTAACATGCAATAATAAATGCTTAGATGCAAATACAAGAAGTATATAAGAATTAGGCCTAATAAAAGTAGGTGGGAGAATGTATATCTAATAATAAGAATGGAAAATGAATATACATAGGACAAATGAAACTTTTATGAAATAAAGAGAGAGTTTTTTTTTAATATTTGAAATGTGAAAGTGAACAAGGCAAAAAAAACATGAATGAGATAGTAGTTAGAAAAAAAGTTATAGAATATGAAATGTGCATGAATATGAATTCGTGATGAACGTCACCTTTCATACCTCAAAATGAATATAATGCCACATTAATCCAATATGTAAGTATATTTCAATTCAATTAATTTCGTTAATCCCAAATCAACTCAAATTTACGCCTATTTAAAAGTTTTATTAACATAAAATAAAAAAAATAAAAATAAAAATTTAAACACACCAACCAAAGTAACGGGGACCACCGCTACATAAAATAAAAGATGAACCATGATTCCAAATTCAAATCAAAGTCGGCGTTTTTCTCAGTGCACAATCATGAACATAAAATATTTAATTTATTCTAAATTTTACTATTAGCATTATACCTCTATACTATCAAAGACTACTATTTAACGACCATAAAATGTTGCTTCAATATTCAATTTTTCTCTTTTATAAAATTACGCTTACTTTAAAAACAATAACATTCATTTTGTTTTCATTAAACATCCTTTTTATTTTAACAATAACATATGTTCCTTTCGTTAAATCCATTAATTACAATTAATGTATTTCTTCTTCTCTTCTTTCTTTTTTGCCTTTTTAGCATTGAAAGATTCCAAATCGACATAATTTTAATTAATTTCAAAATTACACTTTATAGTGGATCCTAACAAACGTGCAAGTTAAATTAACGGCAATAAATTTCAACATTAGAATTTAAAACGGAACATAATTAATGGATAGATAATTAAAACAATTGAAATCTTTTTACAGGAACTTAAATACATTTATAGAATTGTTGTTTACACATAAGATAATTAAAACAATTGGATTCTTTTTACAGTAAACTAAATACATTTATAGAATTATTGTTTACATAAGATAATTAAAAAAATTGAAATCTTTTTTTTACAGTAACTTAAATACATTTGTAAAATTGTTGTTTACATATAAGAGTTATAAATTAACTTGCTTAAATAGTATCAATGACATACAAACAACAAAATTTATGTTTATATTTTATTATTATTGATAATTTCACCAAACTTCTATAGTTTAAATTCAATTAAATTTAGTAGGTTTCTTAATTAAATACAATTTCAATTAATTCAACTTTATCTTCTCAATTCCTGAATCGTTTAACTAATTAATTCTTATTAAATTAAAATTTATACTTCTTGTAAAATCCAATTATACTAAATTTTATTAACAAATTAATTTCAATAGGTTGATATGTAAAATGAAGGAGAATCAAGACTAAAATTTAAATAAGTTTGAATACATAATTATACATTTATTGTTTACAAATAGTTTATAAGTTAATTTACAATTAAAACCCAATTCTAGTTAATTATAAATTGATATCATGCTTTACATAATATTAAATCTATCCAATTAAACTTTTATTAAACCATACGTTTGAAATCACATAAAATAGTTGTCACTTTATTAAATCAAACTCAGATGTTATAATTCAAAGTAAATTTTTATTAAAAATCATAAATTTTTAATTTCTTACCGTATTAAATTCTAAAATTTGAGTTTTCTTCTTTTCGAAAAATACGGGTCCTTACGCTCTCCCCCACTCAAAACTTTTCGTCCCTGAAAAGGAAGGAGGAAGGAGGATAGAACAACCAGAAATAAAAGTAGATTGAAAGTTAAAATTAACAATTAATTTGAAACTATATAAATTTTACCTGAAATATTCATACTTTTCAAAACCCATTTGTAAAATTTCCTACTTCCTCTACAAATAACATTTATATGTTTAAATAACCCCTTTATAAATATATGAAAACTATTTGAAAACAATTATTTACATCATTACTTATATTTCCAAAGAAGCTATTGAAAACATTAATCTATAATTCATAAGTTTATAAATTTTATCTCAAGATACTTTTCAAATATTATTAATAAATCAATAATCATTTACTTTAAATATGTTTTATTTAACTAATAACTTCTAAAATATTTATAACACTAAAATTTTCTATTAAACAATGTAGTACATAAATAAAAAATATTTAAAAAGGATATAGTCAATAAGGAAAAGAAGGTAGATTCGGAAAACAGAATATAGGTGAATAAATAAACTGAGCAGATAAGGTAGATTCAAAAGAATAGTATCAGGCACGAATAATTAATCCAATACAAAATTTCTTTGTTGGAAATACCATTATAATAAAATACCTTTATATCGAAACAAATTTTCCTTTCGAAAATACTTCTATAACTCGATGTTTCAACAAGTTTATCCTCGTTCTTGTAGACTCTGGCCATGCGTTGATCAGGCGCAAAGCTAGAATTCTTCAAGTACTTAGTAGACTTGTTCCAACACCCAGTGAAAATGCTTGAAAAACCTTCAAAACCAATATGGAAAGTACAAACCAAACAAATCACCTGGATCGCAGGATACATAACAATGGTTACGCCTGGATATCCCAGGAAACATCTGTACCCTTTAAGCAATCTCTGCCTTGCGAATTTCACCATGATAACCAAAACCGTGGACCGGAGGATACATAACAATGGTTATGCCTGGATCCCCCAGGACAAATCCATACCCTTTAAGCAATCTCTGCCTTGCGGATTTCGCCACCATAAAAACCTTAGACCGTAGGATACATAACAATGGTTACGCCTGGATCCCCCAGGAAACATCCATACCCTTTAAGCAATCTCTACCTTGTGGATTACGCTACCCAAAAAAACGACCACGGGTTACGCCATGGTAGGACACTCGAGTATCACATCCGAAAAACCAAAATCAGAGAGAATAATATCGATAGAATGAATCCACAATGTGGCCACAAAGCGGATATCAAGCAGAAGGCACTTTCCATATCATTACTTCGAAAATATATATCATATAGTACATTTTCAAATCACTTTCAAATATCATACTTACATAAAGTCCATTATATATAAGATTTCATTTTCAAATCGAATACTTTCCAAAATCAATAGTATATCAGATCACACTTATATATACTTCGCCTATATAAGATTACACCTTTCAAATTGAGTACCTTTCCAAATCAATAGTTTTCAAATCAACTTCATACTTATACAAATCAATTTTATATAAGTTCGATAACTCCCAAATCAAGTATTTAGTAAAACAAGGTTCTCAATTTCAATTTCTTTCAATATCGTTTCGGTTTCAAAATCATATATGATTTCACCAAATTATTTCTTCCATATTTAATATCTTCAGTTTCAAAATTTCCAAATAAAAGGTTTAGAAATTAATCCTAGTTTCCAAATCAACATAATTTAGCTCATTCAAATTCATTTCCAAAATCATCAAATAAATACAGGTTTTAAATTCCAAATCTTATTTTTCGAAACCAAATATTTTCTAAAATCAGTTATACCCAAATGATTTCCAAATTTATGACCATCCTTTTAAAACCTTTGAACTATTTATTTCTATTTGAAATATCCAATTTACCTTTCTGAAAACTATTACTCTATATTTATGATTTTATAAAAGATGATACTAAGTTAAAACATTTCGACTAAATTTTATTCAAACATTTCAAACTAAGTTTCATATCAGTATAATTCAACTTATTTAAATCATATTACCTCATACTTAAATATACCAACTAAACTTATATACTATATCAAATGATTTATACTTTCGAAATTTCTTAGCTTTGAAAACTAAACCTTGATTTGAAAGTGTTTTCAATAAGGATTTTTACCTATGGAAAATGAAAATTTGAAGCTTTGAAAGGATTTGAAATTTTGGAAATTTATAAGAAAATGTGATTTATATAAAAATGATTTATAAATGAAGGGTTTTGAATTTGAATTTCGAGGAATCGAACTCCGGTGTTTTGAAATGGGTTTTTAAGATTTTGGAAAATATATAATAATAATATGATTTAAAGATATTTTTCCAAATAAGAAATTTTTAAAATATATTTGAATGAATTCCAATGATGTCAAAGAGATTTCAAAGAAGTTTCAAGAAATAAAAGTCCAGAACCCACTTATGTCGCTGAAAAATAATTTCGGTGATGAATACATGCATCATCGACATTGATTTTTGAGTTTCTGGGTGGGGAAGAGGCCACTCTAGTAGCTTTGCTATGCGAGTGATTTTATGAAACCGAATTTTGATTTCCGATTTCGAAGCATGGTTTGATATTCGAAAGATATGCGTGTATATATATAATTGAAATGATTTAAAATAAGCGGTGTTCAATCCTCGAGATTCCGATTTGTTTTGGTATAACCTTACCTATTGGAATCGATTTACTAATTTGTTGGTGATTTCCAACTCTTGGATTGAAAATATGATTTCTTCGACTATTTTGAAGGTTCGAGCACTTCCAAATCAAGGTTAACTTTTCAAAGCTAAGAAATTTTGAATGGTATAAGGTATTTGATAAAGTATAAGTTTAGTTTGGTATGATTAATGTATAAAGTAATATGATTTATATAAGTTTGAAACTGTTGTGGAGTGAAATAAATAAGACTATTTTGAATTATACTGGTATGAAATATAGTTTTGAAAAGATATTTGAAGTAAAATGTTGAGTTTTTGTTAAATTTATAAGTTAATAAAAATAGTGAATTTTGACTTAACAAATGAAAGTGAGTTTTAAATTGAATATTTGATTTAAAATTTTGTTGTGATAAATCATATGTTAAAATTATTTAAATGTGAAATTTTGAAGTCTAGAAATATGATTTATAAGTTTAAAATTTGCTAAAATTGAAGTTGTACTGTTTTTTAAAAGTTATAATAAACTCTGGAATTTTATTAATAGCATTTCTAAAATGCTATAGTTTTATGACAACACTTTAAAATGTTGTTGTTTTTGAATTTAACTTTGTCCGAATTAACTGAATATCTGTTATGGCATATTATAAATGCCACTATTCTTGAACTAAACTATTTTGGAAACTATAAGTTACGATTGCACTTTTAAATGCTGTCATTGTTATAATTTGACAATGTTTCGTAATGTTATAGATTTTAACACTGTTGAGTTATGTTTTAAAAAGTTAAATGATTTAATTTTGGAATTGATTATTTGTGAAATTTAAGGAGTTTTGAATATAATTTAATATTTAAATTTGAATTTTAAGGAATTTAAATAAGGTTTACTTGGTTATGTGTTAAATGGAATGAAATGTAATGAGATAAATGAATGTTTGAATGGAATTTTGAAATGTATTTTGTAATGATATTTGAAATAATAATTGAATGACATATTTGATTTTTTTTTTAAAATGATATTTAAATTTAAATATTTGAAATTGAATTCAAATAATGATTTGATAATGCTTTGAATGATATAATCTTTATTTGATAAAGAATGTGAATTAGGAATGATAACTGATTTTGATAAACGAAATTTAAAGTTTATATTTGTATGAAAGGATATTTGGTTTACTTGTAATTTGAGTTTAATTAAAAATGATGGATTTATGAAATTAATATGTCAAAACTAAGTAATAATGAAGTAAAAATTGAGATATATGAAATTATAAAATTTAGTTTTGGAATACGGTACATTTAAGCTCTGAAATATGTTAAAGATTGAATAGTTTATTTTGCGAATCAAATCTTTATTTGAAATTTGATAATATTTGAAATGGTTTTGTTGGAAAACTAAATTGAATTGAAACTGATGGTTTGAATTGAATTAAAGCTGGAATTTGTAGACTTGGGTTTAAATTGAATAAATTTGTGAAATGTAAAGAATTAAAGGGACGTTTTATGATTTCAAATGTATGATTTAGAAAAGTTATGATTTTCAAAGTGTAATGATTTCATGTATTTTGGTTTCGAAAGATTTATAACTTTGAAAGTACTATGATTTTTGAAAGTGAATATACGTTTGAAATGGAAATGAATTTGTTTGACCTAAATTTTTGTTGATTTGGAAATATGGATTATTTTCTAAATCTCTTGTTTTAAGAAACTTTGAAACTGAGTATATGTAATTCAGAAGAAATGATTTGGCGAAATCATATATGATTTTGAAACTGAAATGTTATTGAAACTAATTAAAATTGAGAACCTTGTTTTACTAAATACTTGATTTGAGAGTTATCGAACTTATATAAAATGGATTTGTATAAGTATGAAGTCGATTTGAAAATGTTGAATTGAAAAGGTACTCAATTTGTAAATTAAAATCTTATATGATCGAAGTTTATATAAGTATGATTTGATATACTATTGATTTTGGAAAGTATTCGATTTGAAAATGAAATCATATATATAATGGAATTTATATAAGTGCGATATTTGAAGCTATGATTTTGAAGGGCTACTATATATGGTATATTATATTTTGATGTAAGAGGTATGGGAAGTACCCTCCGGAAGAAGTAAAGTGATATGCTTCGACCCAGATGGACTTGGGGAATCCAGGAATGGATTCGACCGATAAACCCTAATGGACTTGGGTGAATTCAGAAATGGATTCGAACTGATATGGTTGTCCGGACTTAAATTCATGAGTTCCTTGATTTTTTTCCAGGGTAGATGGTTCTTTAGTTTACCCAATGGAGGCGCTTTCGATCCTGAGATCTGTTGTTTATGGATCTTCTGGGAAGGAAATGCATCCATTGTGTAAATCATTGAATCAGCAACGTACCACTGCAGCAGGGGTCGATGGTCCCTTGTTTACGAACTGGCTGCGATATTTTTCTGGAATCCGAAAGGTAGAAGGATCTTCTGGAAAGTGTTGTGTCCATTTCGTAAATACTGGATCAGCAGCGGGCCACTGCTATCGTATTATCATCATTTGACATTGGATTTTGAGCGGAACTTCTCATACCTATTTTTTTAGTATTTTCACTGGGTGTCGAAATAGGTCTACTAAGTACTTGGAGAATTCTAGCTTTGCGCCTGATCAACGCATAGCCAGAGTCTGCAGGAACGAAAGTAAACTTGTTAAGACATCGAGTTATAAAAGTATTTTGGTAAAGTATTGTATAAAGGATATTCTAATCATGATTTAAAATGTCTTAAATATTGTTTACTTCGAACTATCAGATTTGAATTAAATAACTAATTATCATATAAAATGTTTAACATGTCAAATATAAAAAAAATTAAAATAATGGTTCATCCATGTCTTTCAACCCGCTTTCCCTCCTAGCTACTTTTTCCCTACCTTCTTTCAGGATGTCTTCCAACCTATTGTTCTTTCTTGTTGTTTCTCCGCTTCTTTCCTTTTCGAGGACGAAAAGATTTGAGTGGGGAGAGTGTAACAACCCTAGATTTTTCATATATTTTAATATTTGACTTTGTTTTATTTTGAAATTATTTTAAACTTATTTTATTTCAAACATTTCATTTTTAAATGTAGGTGTTGATTATTATGTGAATTATAATTTCAAACCAGTATAAATTGGATATTTTACTAAAAGATGAATTTCTATTCAAGCTGATCAAACCTTGGCTTTTAAATTTCAAATTTAACTATTTTAATCCTTAAATTTTATCTCCTATTATGAAAATATATTTAATAACTTGAATACTGCTTTTCGTTTCGTTGAAAACGGATTTAATTTGTGAAAGTTATGTACATTTCAATTTTGAGTATAATTTGTTTTATTTTGAAATTTTAACTATTTTAAATTTATATAAATCATATTTTCTATGTTATATTTTATTTTAGTATGTGTTAATATGTTATTTTATGTATATTTTGTCTTTTAATATTTTTAAAGTGATAATAAAAAATTCCAAAATTTACTGTATTTATTTCCTATTTTTAAAGGTTGTTTTCTATTTTTCTGCTATTTTCTTCATTTAAATTATATTTAATTAAAATTTATATATTTATTTTGTGAATGCATTTTAATTTTTATGCTATTATCTTTATTATAAATATTTTTACAAGTCCATATAAATTTTCCAAAGTTCATTCTGTTCATTTTCAAATTTTCTAGTCTAGTTTGCAATTTTGTGCTATTTTCTTATTTTAACCTTATGTAGTTAATAAATATTTGTATATATTTTTATATTTTGTTAAATTTTCAAAATTTTAACTGAAATAATTATTATTTTCAGTAATTTAATCTTATATAAATAAATTAAAAGAAATTTGAAAGGGTTTTGGCTTTTGGTTGTCAAATGGCCCTTTATCTTCCACCCTTTCACATTCAACATAACTATTCATCTATTAGCTTTTACTATACACATTTTTCAGTCACGTGTTTTCATTTCCATTCATTTTAAATCATTTCCCACTTCTGAAACAAAAAAATTTCGGCCTTGCTTGAGGAGAAAGTTTGGTAAAAGAATTCTTTTTCTCTTCTTCTTTTGTTTATTTCTTATTGTTTGAATTTGATTTGCACTTGTTCTTTTATGTCATAGGTTCGGTCACCTCCTCTCCAGCTCCTGCCACCTCCACCACAACCTAAGAACATCACCATCTTCACCTCTTCTCTGACCAAACCCCAGGCCATGCCTCCTTGTGGATTGATCCATCACCAAAATCCAACAAAACTCTATAAAACTTGCCTAGACCGAACACATCATCCACATCCACCACTTCCACCACCCATGGCCGACCAAACACCACCACCACCAGCCCTGTTCCATACCTGAGACACATCTGCAAACCACCTACTGACCCCACCTAAAATAGTCGTGACCTTTATGCCCTTGGCCGAGCCAAACTATGGCCTTAAACCCTTGTATATTGCTTTGTTAGTGTAGTTCCACCACCACCCAGACCCTTAGCAACCCAAACCTAAACCAAAAACATTGCTTTAGACCTATAATACACTCATGTCTGAACCCAATGTGTGTTGGAGACAAGTGCAAAACAATTCCGCTTTGATTTGTGCAGTCTATTCTATCATTGTTTATCGTATTTGCATTTGAAACTTATGTTATTATTATCGTTTTGTGTGACTTGTATTCAAGGGGTTTGATACTTTGGGTCCTCCACTCATATTTGTATCGTTTTATCATGCTTGTTTGGATCTCATTCGTGCATTCGTCGTTGTGTCTCCAGCACAAACCAGTGAGTTATTCTCACCAGACAATATGTACATTTATAACTAGTAAATTGACCCCTTTTGAATCTGTAAAATACATTATCGTGTTACACCTGCTATGTTATGATTTTATGATGTTCACCCATGCTTAAACACCTGTTTTATCATATGTTACTGTTATATTATGTTGTTCTATTATTTTTATCAGTTTATCACACTGCAAGTTCCTTTTAGATTAGAATCACTATGGGTTGAAATGATACATACCCGAACGGACTTTAGAATAGGAGAAAATCGTTATGGGCTGAAATGATAGGCCTGAATGATTTTCAATTATTTTCATTTACTTGGGATTGCGGGTTTGAAATGATCAAACCCGGCTTTTCTTTGTAAATTACGGGTTGAAATGATATATTACCTGTATCACTTTACCTAGGCTAGAAGATGAAATACAGACCCGTTGTTAAAATATGTTTTTCTTAAAATTTTAAAATATTTTAGAAATATAAATATTATAATATTTTGATTTAAATTTGATTAAAAATGATTTTTTTAAAGCAATATTGACTCTTTGAAAATTTATAAGTGAAATAAATTAATGGTAAAGCTAGAAAATCTGAAATGTAAGTTTTTGGAAATTATAATTTTGTGATACATGGAATTTAAATTAAATATGAAAATATGATTAATTTATGATATTTTGAATTAAATTAATTTAAAATAATTTTATAATATATTAACGATTTTTGAATTAAGTTAAAATGTGAAATGAATGAATATTTAAGTTGAAATTTTGAAATATAACTAAAATTGGAAATTTGTGAATTTGGCTTAAAAGTGAATTTTAAGTTAGGTAAATAAAAATGAAATTAAGTTATATTTGAAAATTTAAACTTAAGTGTTAAGTTAAATTTAATTTAATGAATTTAAAATTTAATGTTGGAATTTAATAAGTGAATTACTATTAAAATTTGATTTTTGAATAGAGATTTAACTTTATAAAATCATGGATATAAGGGTATTTGAATGGTTGTTTTAAAAGTGAAATTATTTGATTTTATAAGTTAAAAATGGTTTAAAAAAATATAATTGTTTGTGAAATAATACTAAATATTTGAAGTTAATTTACTGCATTTCTAAAATGCTATTAATTCTAATGTAAAGGATAATACAGCATTTGTAAATGCTGTAGTTGATAATAATGAACCAAATGGCTCAATTTAATTAAAGGCTATTATAGCATTTTTCGTGAATGTATAATGGTTGAATTTAACTAAGTTTATTTGAAACTAATGGAACCCTATTACAACATTTTAAATGTTGTCTTTTCTTAAATTGAACTGTTTTAAGTGTGACTTTCCGTAGCATTTTCTAAATGCTGCGAAAGTTGAATTTTCATTGTTTTAATAAATTTAAGTGAATGGATAAACTTTGAAAGATTAAAATTTTTGAAATTTAATAATTTAATTATTAAATATAATATCTTCATTTTAATGATTTAAATGAAGCAATTTGTTTCGAAATATAGTCTATTTTGAAATGTGTTTTGAAATGGTATTTAAATTAAATAAAAATGAATGTGGTTTGGAAGATATGATATTTTGATATTTTGAAATGGATTTTGAATGATATTGAATTTTTAAATGATATTTGATTTTGAAGTATAAATACTATTTTGAAATTTTAACCACGGGATGTATTTAATTTATGGTTTAACCGATCTTTAAAGGATGGGCGATCCCAAGCATCCTTTAAGTTATGGTGCATTTCTACTACAGTTCACCTTAGTTGATTTACATTATATAAGTATATATTGTCCTGACTCGAGTGTTTTGTGTTTTACTTTACGCTCGGGTCAGCCTGAGTATTCACAGATTGGATTCTCTTTCTGGAGCTGGTCTTTGCTGGAGTTTCTGCTTATCTACATTTATATCTACTTTCTGTTTCAGCTATTCTAGTTTATCTCATGTATTAGTGAACTTCTATTATTTGGGATTTCTATTTTGTTGTTTTCAGACTGTATTATGTTTTTGGTTTGAGACTCTGTCGTAGTAGCTTCATGAACTACTATGTATTTTATATTCCGCTGCGAGGTATTCTATTTTTTCTGTTTCTGTGATTTGTATTTCATTTGCTCCAAATTTATTTACAATGCGGTATTTTGAGCAATTCAAGTCCGACATGTGCGGCTGCGAATGGCTGAAAATATCGGGTTGTTACAAGTTAAGTAAATGTTTAAGGTATTTATAACTAAATAAGTGGAAAAGATGGATAGTAAGTAAAACCCCTGGAGTTTAAGATGAGTATTTGAAACTCTAAATAAATTAAGAGATTTAATGCTAAGTTATAAATGGGATTAAAGGGAATTTGAAATTGTAACCTATTAAATAAATAATAATATTGGTTAACATTAAGTTAATTAAAAGAAATAAAGTAAACTTGTATAACTTTCAATTACATTCTTAAAGGCATATATATAACTTACCAAAAGATATAAAAAGTTAAAATGTTAATAAGAAAATGTAATAGATATTATACAAGTAATAAACTTGAGGTAATGAAAGTAATTAATGAAATTCTTTAGTAAATAAGAATTTGATGTTGAAATTTTGTGAACTTAAGTTAAAATTTAAATGTTAGTGTAATAGCGGCAATAGGAAGTAAGTATTGTAGGTATAAGATTATAATCTTAAGTAAATAAAATGGAAATGCTAAGAAATTGAATGAGACATGAATACTATTAATAAATGGATGAATAATTATAATGCAGTAAAAAGAAATTGCGAATTGAATGAATGTAATGCAAATAAATAAATGTGAATTAAAAGAAATCATTAAAAGAAAAAAAAGGAAATCAAACAACAAAGGTTATGAAATGAAACTAAAGGATGAACTTAAATTATTGGTTGGATTTGTTGTTTGTTTTGGTTGTGGTTGTTTGGGTAAGGATACTTTAAAATTGTTTAGATGAATGTATAATCTATTTAGTTTCGCCTACGACTGTTGAGTAAAAGGGTACACTTAGTAGTTTAATTTCATTCCGTACAATTTGAAGTTTTGAACCCGAACAACTATTTGTTTGGTTTGATATGAATGAATGATTGATTTGTATATGATGTAGATGTTGTGGTTGCAAGTGATTGTTGTTGTTTGTATTGATTTGTTTGTTATTGATTGAAACAAGTTAAATACTTCATTTTATATGATTGTTAACCTTTTTGGATTATATAAGTGAGATACAGGTTATGGAAGCAATTGCTACTGCTTTTGGTTTCATAATGAAGCGTTAATTGCCCGACAAATAGGTACGTTTTCAGATTACGGTTTTAGCGTTATTATATTGTTTTCCCGTGTTGGGATATATATTATTTTGGAAAATATCTTATATATTGTTATATTTGATATTATATTTTCTCCCGAGCCTCCCCGTACAAAGGAGACTCTGCCAAAATTTTCCGTAAATTTTAGACTTCGAAAATTTTTGAAAATGATTTCCCAACTTTATTAATTTAAGTATAAAAAGATTTAATGGTTATAAAATGGCATATTTTATTCAGATTAATTTATTTTGCAAATCTATTTATTTATAAATTTAATATTTTAAGTAAGATATATTGATTTCTTAATTCTTCTTTTCCCTTCTTTTTCCTTTTCGGGGACGAAAAGTTTTGAGTGGGGGAGAGTGTAATGACCAGTTAATTTTCAATAATTGAAATTGTGTTTAATGAGATTTTGAAAATTTAAAATTGAAGAAAATAAAACAAATTGGGAATATTTAATAAAAGTTGTGATGCAATAATGAAAATAACTAAGAGGAAACGTAACAGGGTTATTTAAAGTTAATAATTTATGAATTTGAATGAATTTCCAATTTAAAGAAAAGTGATTAACTGTTACTTTATGATGATTTATGATATAACGGAAAGTGTGAATAATAAGTGAACGTAATTAGTAGTATGAAAATAAATGGCAACATTGATGTGTAAGTAATAAAGGCTTATTTATGTGATTAAAGGGTAACGGTAATGTTTATTGTATGTTACCTATTGTTAATTAAAATTTGAAATAAATTTTTAATAAATGTAAATTAAACAGGAACATAGATTTATATATAGGGTAGTAAATGATGTAATAAAGGTATGAAATATTGAAGTATGTAATCCAATGGATATCATATATAGAATGGAATAAATTAGTGTATACATGAAATAATAATCAGGGTTGATAAGTAACGAATTTATAAAGGAAATGGAAAGCAAATAGTTGAAAATTAATATAGGTTTATTTATTTGATGTGTAAATAAAATTTGGTAATTAATTACAATAAATCAAAATTTAACGTTTTGTTAATGTAAATTTAAGTAATGTTGATTTTATTCATAATATGAATTGGTTGATTTAATAAATAGAAACTTTGATTTGTGAATAATAAAAAGTTTAAAACCAAGTAAATAAAATTTATTGAGGACATTTAATAGTAATTTATGTATATATTTGGCAATTAAATCAAATCAATTTATAGAAATCAGTTTTAATTAATTGGAAGGAAATCTATAATAAATGAATTTATTTGTAAGTAAATGAAATTAATTTCTATCTTAATTGGAAATTGTAATAAGATGGTAAGTGTTAATGTAATAAGAGTAAGCCAAGAATAATTCTACCCATAAATTGATAATTGATTCAATGATGTAATACTATCCATAATAGGGAAAATGGTTAAAATAAAGGAATGAAATGTGAGACAAGTATAACTGTGTTACAAAGTAATAATAGACTCAACTAAAGGGTTGGAATTGAATCCAGTCAGTTAAAGTGGAATTTATTAAAATTAATTGGATTCAATTTATAATAAAGGGATTATTTTAAGTAAATGAAATAAATACTATAATTGGTGAATTAATTTACATTAAATTGAGATGGGAATTGGTTTTAAAGAATTATAAATTAATAAGTAATACAAGATGATAAAATTATGAATTATAGAATTTGAATTTAAATAGTGATTTAATTTATAATAATTGGATTAATTGCAAATGAATGAAATTAAATATTTAATTATTACGTTAATTTAAAAATTAAGTTGAAATTGGAGAATATTAATGCAATAGCCTTGAACCCAATGTTAATTTGCTCCATTTGACCATAAGGAATTGAATAATAAGAATGAATCGTGAATTCAATGGAATTATTGAAAATTTAATTTATAATTGATGAATATAATGAAATTTGAATTTACGTTGAAATTTATGATTGAACCAACATTAATTGACATCTAAATTTGTTTAAAATCATTGTAAATGATTAAGAAATTTTAAATGATAAGGATTTTCAATTTTAGAATTTAAATAGGAAATTTGATTTAATTAATTTATTTGTTTATTTATTTTATTAATGGGAAAATAGCCATTTTGGCCACTGACTCGGATTTCGACGAAACCTGTTTCATTGGATCCGTAACGGTGAATTATTGTTGGATTTCAACTTTCGTAGCAATCGTGCTCGTTGTTTGATCGTACGGACTCAAAACGCCTTAAAATAAACGAAATTGAAATCAAATTGAAATCAATTTGAAAAATATTGATTTTAGCATAACTTCTTCATACGATGGAATTTGGATTTGAAACTTGTTCCATCGCGTTTAAAATATTTAAAAACATCTATTTTAATATATGGGCTGACCCAATTTCATTCCGGAGTCGAAACGGGCTTTCTGCGCCACTTTGGCGTTAGCGCGTAAATCTATCTTATCCATCCATTCAAATGTCAACCCTGCATATATATATATATATATATATATATATATATATATATATATATATATATATATATCCTTCTATAAACCCTAGCAGCCTCTGTTCCTCATTTCTATACGTTCTATTCACCTCCTTACTTCAATGGCAGACAAACCATAATTCTAATTGCAATCCCAAATCAAATCCAAAGCTAAAATTTCTAACTCCAAAATATATGCCAAATTTTATATCAATTCGAAGCTCTCAAAGAGCGTAACTTTGATCTACAACTCGTTTTTCGATTCGACACATTGTTTGTCCGAAAATCAAAGAACCATTCACGGCCGTTCATCGCGCGTCGATGAACTCTGGCGGATCGTCAAACCCTTTCTGGGTTTTGTAGAGGAGACTGAGGAGATGTCATCGGCGTGATTCGTTCGTTGTTTGGACGGTCGAATCGTTGGGAAATTTCGACTAGGGTTAAGAAAAATGGGCGGTGTGTGATTGTTTCTCGGTGAACGCGAGGCATGGACGCATGGGCGACCTGACTGGGGCGATACGGCGGCAACCTGATCGACGCACGGTAAGGCTTCGCGTGGTTGCGGTTGGGACGACGTTCGCGTTTTCTCAGGTTTGGGGTTTCACGTGCATACTGTAGAAGGTGCGTGCGTTATTTCCTATACGCGATGTTTGCAGTGCGCATGAAAGAAAATGATGGTGACGTGGACTAGGTAAAATGTGTTCTCCTATTTTTATTTTTTAAATTTAAATTCAATCACAATTATCGCTATATCTTTCACATACGATATCCGATTTACGCGTGATTTTTTTGTTAGGATCGTATTGAAATTTCGAACATTTTGACGCTGGTTTGGACGAATTCTGAGACAGTCAAATTTTTGGGTTTAAATTCAATTTAATTCAATTTAAATTCAAAAGGTGATGTTTTAAGCCACTCACAACTTCTAAAATTTCTTATGTTTGTTAAATTTATTTATGATGTGATTTGATATTTATTACAACTGTTTGGCATATATTTAATCTTCCTCTCAGTTAAATTGCATTTATTTGAATTAAATTGTTATTCAATTGATTATTGCATATAAACTACCAGTTAGATTAATTTATTATTGAATAATAAACTGCCGGTAATTAATTGTTATTTATTGATGTATTGTTTGAATTGGATGATGATTGTGATAAATAGTTGATGATTGATATTGGGTGAATGGATGTTGTATTTCATATTGTTTTAAACTACAAGTTGTAATGCATTTTATTGCATTCGGGATTGCGGTTTGAAATGATATATAACCATATTTTTATCTTTAAATTACGGATGGAAATGATAAATATCCGTATCACTTGACCATAGGATAGAAAATTATATACAGACACCGCGGTCTATATATAAAAATATTTTGGAATTATTTCTATGGATTTTTAAAGAATATATATATATATATATGATTTTATGAGATATTTATTTGGATATTTGATAAAGGTTATTTTATATATAGTTAAATTTTGGTTTTAAGCAATGTATAAAATCGTTTAAAGTATAAATAAGAATAATAATAAAGTTTGGTTTTATTAAAATATAATATGGAAAAGTATTTAATTAAATTATATTTTAATATAGAGTTTATATTGATTTTATAAATCAAGGATGAGAAGATAGTTTTGAAATGGACTTAAGATTTTATTTAACTAAGAATTTTATTTAATAAGAAAACATTGGAACTTAATGAAATTGAGATTTTAAAGAAATATGGTTTTATAACTTAATTCGGATTTAAGATGATTTAAGTGAATAAATTAAGAAATATTTAGTTATTGAAATTTGAAGTCTTATTTAATGGATATTGGATTTAGTAAGCAAATATTTCAAAACTAAATATTAGTAAAGGTGAAATTGGTATATATATATATGAATTATAAAATTTGGTTTTGAAATATTGGATATTTAAGCTTTGAAATATATTGAATTTGAGATAGTTTATTTGGGGATTTAAACACATATTTGGAATTAATTTGTGAAGGTGAAGAAACTATTTTATTTATAAAGTAATTTATATTTAAACCATTTAAGTGGTATGGTTATATTTTAAAATTAGGAAATCAAAGTTTTATGTTTCGAAAGGCTAAATTTCAAGAGTTTGGTTTAGAAATATTATAACTTTGAAATTTTATGGTTTTAGAAAAGGATATATTTGAAAATGATATCATGTTGATTTGGTTTTAAAATAGGAAATGATATCATAATTGTTTGGTTTTGAAATGGATATTATATTCTGGTTTTAAAAGTATAAACTATTTTGAAAGGGCCGCGGTGTTATAAAACGTTTGGTTGTTAAAGAGACCGGGATCGGAAGTTGTCATACTCTCTGCCAACTCCGAAAACCACTTTAACATCCGTGTATGCGGTGGAGATTCCAGAATGAAGTAGGATGGTGGCGGCGTTTCCTTTGAGGTAAATACGTGGACCCGACTCCCGTGAGTTGGCATAAGGTGGCTAAAAATAGGGGCGATCAACGGGTTAAGAAGGTAGCCCCTTTTATCGGACACATCCCTTCGATATTCTACTCTTACTTTGGATTTATTCGGAAGACACTTTTTTTTCCTTTGATTTGGGGGTGCGGCTTAAGGTGGGCGGTAGCTGCGGCTATGCGTTACCACCGACCCGGAAGCGTAATTGGTATATCTACCCTGGCATTGCCTAGTTGTGCCGTGTCACCTACCCTGGCAAGCCTTATATGATTTTGCTTTGTACCATGCCTATGGAGTGACCTCTGACGACGCCCAGTACGGGGGAGATTACGGTACTGTATAGACTATGGGAATATATTATGTGTTAAGGGGAATATTGGGTCACTCCTTAATGCTATTTTAAAGTAAGTTTATTTTACTAATAGACACTATTATAATAGCAAAGTATTACTACATAGTAAATAGTTTAACGGATCCTTAGGAGATGCGAATCCCGAGCATCTCTTAAGTTATTGCACTCATATTTATTCCTGTTGATTTAACTTACATAAGATCTTTTAGTTCCGACTCGAGTGTTTTGTCTTTTCAATTCGTTCGGGTCAGTCCGAGTATTTCAGGAATCGAAGTCTTTATTTCTGGAGGATGAAGACGAAGATTTCATTATTATTATTACTATATATTATATTGTTCCACTACACACTGTATTCCGCTGCATTGATTACTATTCACTGGTATGTGCAACTCCGATATGTATTGTATAAATATAATCAAATGTTTATAAAATAGCTTCATGAACTGTATATTTGATCATCATATTTTATCGTTCCGCTGCAAGATTCTATTTTGTTTTTCTTTCCCTGCTTTTTCTTATTTACCCCATAACAATCCGCCCTTCCGTATGGTTTGAATTGGCACGTGTGTCGATTTAAAGCGTGCGAAAAGGCGGGACGTCACAGATATCGAATATAAGCTATTCACACAATATATCGAAGGATATGTGGCAGCCATACCACCTGCTGCCACCCCCTATACATACAGACCCAATGGATAAGCCCTAAATCAAACTGGGATTTCGTAGAGCTGATTTTTCATTTGTGACATTTGTACATAAGGATTTGAATAATTAACATTGCATTACATACTTCAATCGAATAAACTTATTTGACAAATTGTTAAATTTTCGACATGAATATGACTTATAACAATTGATTCGGATGATGAACATGCATACTTCATTCTATTGTAATTGGACTAGAACCTTTATTTGCATACTTCTTTTTGCTTTGCATTAAGCTATCCATTCCATTGACTAAGTTGGCCTAACTTCTCCTTGCATATTAAGTTTACAAAGAAATTTTTTAACATATGGTGATATGAAGAGTTACACTCATCAATTAGCTTGGCCTCCTTTTTGATTTGATTAGAGTCTGCTTCCTTTCTTATTGGCGCGATGTGTTACCCTCTCGATTTACCTTGATCTGCTTTGTAATTTCTTATTTTGTAACGTCCAATTTCCCTTTTGATTTGATGATTGAGAAGATGGGGATTAGGGATAGAATGTTTACACTGAAGTAAGGTTAAGGAATAGGGTTAGAACTATTTATTGGATGAAAATATAATATCTAGGCTAAAATGTTGAAATTAATATATTATGAAAATGCCACTGAGTTTGACTTCTTCTAATTTACTGTCTGTTTAACCAAATTCAATAAATTATATACGTTTTCTGACTGCAAATGACATTCTGGATGCAATGGAATAGGACACCAATCCTGATTCCAAATTTTTTTGGAACTTACTATTTTTCCCTTTATGTAAAAATTAAGATTTTGCCATTTTAATTTAATTATTTAATTTTGTAAAATTACAGGACGTTATGGTTTGTATGTGTACTTAGCAGTGATTAATAATGCAATCAGTGTTGCTATAATTAAAGAAGAAGAGAAGGTCCAGCGGCTGGTTTATTATTTCAGCATGAGGTTGATCGCCCTAAAACGAGATACAGTAGGCTGAAGAAGCTTGCTTTATGGTTGCTCATGACAACATAGAAATTATGATCGTATTTTCAGGTTCATCCTTTCAAAGTCCTAACCAACTAACCTCTAAAGAAAATCCCTAGCCGACCATATATAGTCAATCATCTATTGATGTGATCTATCAAGCTTAGCCAGCATCACATATCTTTCCATCCTCGCACTTCTATGAAAGGCCCAGCTGTTGCAGATTTCATTATCAAATGCTCAAGCCCATGAATAGAGAAGTGGAGACCGTCAGTAACCAGAGAGATTGATGCTTGTATATGGGTGGAGCATAAAATGAGAAAGGGAAAGGGGACAACATGATCCTTGTCATGCCCAAAGGAATAGAACTTTGCTATGTGATCTACCTTACTTTTCGAGCGACCAATAACGGAGCAGTATGAAGCTACCTTGGTTAGCTCTGAGATGGAAATAGAATTGCATGAGGTATATATCCATGTTTTCAGCAACTCATCATTAGTCATCAATCAAATTTGCGATTGCTTTCAAGTAAAGGGTAAGATGACAGCCTTATATGTTTCCAAGGCTAAGAAGATAATCATCCCATTTGCCAAGTTTATGCTAGAGAAGATACACTGACAAGAAAACACCATGGCAGTATGCAACCTAGAAGATATCACTCATTGGATCCCCTTAGAGGTTCAAAGCACCCCTGCTATGAAGGGAGGGAGATAATGATGGAAATAGACGCACCATCCATAGATAGCTGGATGGTTTCCCTTGTCAAATGTGTAGCAAGTGAATAACTTCGTGCTGACCACATGGAAGCCAAGAAGATTCTTTATTGGGCTCCTCACTACATGATCATAGATGGGAAGTTCTATAAATGGGGGTACTCCATACTACTTTAGTGGTGCATATATGAAGGTGAAGCCGTCTAGATTATGAAAGAGCTACATAGAGGATTCTATAAGGATCACATTAGGGGGCAAAGCTTAGTGAAAAAGGTCGCTTAACAAGGTTATTCCCTAGGGCCTCTCCTCTCCTCTTTACCCCTATGACTTCCCTATAGTCATTCGATATGTTGGGAATTGACTTAATTGGAAATCTGTCTAATTCTAAAGAAGGGTACAATCATGCCATAGCAACTATTGATTACTTCACCACATAGGTCAATGAAGAGCCAATTACTGAGATAACAACCCTAAGATATTAAACTTCTTTATTGGGAACACAATTTGCAATTTTGACCTTCCGTGGAAGATCATCATCGAAAACAACACTCAATTTGAAAGCAATCTCTTTCAAGACTTTGATGCAAGGAAAGAAATCGAGAAGTGCTTCTCTTCCATTACCCATTTTTAAGCTAATGGACAAGTTGAAGCCATCAACATGACCATCGTGTCCACATTCAAGAAATGCCTCACCAAAGCTAAAGGAAACAAGGCCAAAGGACAACACTCGTTCTGTGGTCTTATATGTAATGACCCTAATCTTAGCTAAAATTATTTAAACATTTAATTTGGAAAAGTTAAATAAAATAATGTAAAGGGTTAGAGAAATTGAGATTTGATTATTAAACTTGAACTGTGCCTTAATCAATATATTAATAAAGGGAATTAGACATAGGTTAGAAAGAGAGTTATGATAAGGATAGGAAGAGTCTTTATTCCTATACCCTAAACTCTTCCATTCTCCCTGCTTCCTCATTCATTCTATATTCACAAACTAAACAAAAACAATACTATGTTCGATCGACCATTACAAGGAAGGAAAACAAGAGATTAAAGCTAAAGGACTAAAAGAAAAAGCCTGGAAAATCAATCTTAATTCAAGTCTCAACTCCTTAATCCAAATCAAGGTGAATAACTAGTTTACATCTCTATTTTTGATGAATGATTTTGGTTTAAAGGTAAACCCATTTTCTTTTGCAACTTATATGCCATGTTGTAGCGATTAAAAGATTATATTCTCTAAGTAGAAGATTTATAGAGATTTAATAAGAATTTTATGATATGTTTAGATTAGAAAACCTGTCATATGACATCCAAATGAGTTGCGTTTTTTATATATTGGCCAAAAATATTATTTTAGAAATGGTTTTCAAGTTTCATAATTTTCTAAGTAATTATGGATTTATTATGAATTTTGAGTGAGAGAAAATAGTCAATTTCGTGTTTAAATTATTTAAGGCAATTAAATAATGTTCTCGGGTCTGAAATTATTTATGTTAGAAAAATATATTTAATGTGAATTATTATAATTTTTGAGAATTTTTCCTATGTGTTTTACTATGGTTAATAAATTATTTAATTTAGAGGATTAAATGTTTTGAAAGTTTTATTAAGGAGAAGGGATTAAGTGTTAAGTTGTTTCAAATAATCCAAATTTGATTCCGACAGCAAATTATAAAAACAGGAATTGATAAAGTTCTATAAACTGATAAGATCTGGATAGCTTTCGACATCATACACCCCCACAAAACCACTTCTGTTCCTATTCGAAACCAATATACATGGTAATAATTCATTGGTATGTAGTGTATGGGAGATAGGCGGAAGGTAGGATGGTGTCAAAGGCATGCATTCGAAAGGGGTGAAGTTTTGTTTCAAAGCTTTCAAACCTATACGCATGCTTTATCTAAAAGAGTGTTTCGAAAGGTTTGCAACTTTGAACCCCTTCGATACCCTAGCTGCCGCACCAATATTTACAACCTTTAAATAGTGCATGTGAAAAGGATGGCTTTCGTCTTCATACTTTCCGCTAATATTAAAGCCACCTTTCCCAATGTTTTCAAAAGGAATGACTTAGCTGCTTTACTAATAGTTTCGGAGGCAATGGTTTCAAAAGGACGGTTTCAAAGCTACCCACTTCTCTAATTCTTTTACTTAAGACCAATGCTTTCGAAAGTGATGCTTTTGCCCATGTTCCCTCTGACCCTATATTTTATTAATTATTGAAGTCAATGATTTCAAAAGGGACGCTTTCGATGATTTCGAAATGGTTTGTTTTAGACTTTGAACAATGGTTTCAAAGGTATCGTTTTAGCTTTATAGCCGAATTTTTTCTAAGTTAAAAAGGGCTTTAACTTATTTTAAAGGCATAGGTAATCCTATTGATGTTAGGTTTTCATCAACATTGTTTTATATAAGGCATATATCATGGCATAAGTTTTTTGAGTAAAGCAAAGAACATGATTTCCTTATTTTAAAAAGATATGAGTTCAAAGGATAAAGCATTTGTAAAGATTATTTTTAAGGAGATGAAATTTAAATCGGGTTGTCAACCCAAATATTTGCTAAAGGAATGATTTAGATATTAGAAGACCAGATGATATTGGTGGGGGTTGCACCCTATACTTTAGCTAGTAGCCCGGAGCTAATATAAGTCCAAAATTTCAATGTGTAGGGCTTTGTCATAGGTAAGACTAAAATGATGTTACACATAGAAAGGAATACATGAAAAGAGATAGGCTACTGATGATCTCGCAAAACCATAAGGATCGGTTGGCCCTAGAAGAAGCAAGTTAAGGGTAGATTGTCTAATATTGTGTCTATTAGAAGTTACAATATTTATTGTCTGGACGGCCGAGTCAGCTAGTGGTTAGTTGTCATCCTGACAAACTATAATGTTCGGATGGATAGTCCATTGATTACCTGATTTAAATGCATATATTTTATTGTTATTGTTGTCAAAATCAGTTTTTTTTAAAGATTTTGATTTGCAAAAGATATGCTTTTAGAATGATATTAGTGAGGCGAAACTCGTTCCACTAAGCGGTGTGGTATCACTTAATATCAGTCAACCGAGATGTAATAAAATCTGTTCACAGGCTTTATGTCTAACTCGAATTTTATGTTTTCCCTTCAAACTCTTTGGTGCTCAAAATTTTGAGTGATTGAGATTTAAGGTATTTCAAGATTTAGTAGGTGATGAGTAAAGCTTCCAAAAACGTGTAGGAGGCAAGGATTAGCTATTTAGGAATCTATCCATTATTTTTTTATTGTGGTGTATTTATTGACTGATATATTTATTTACTACTCTGGCCATCTAAGGGGCATCTTCATATTTCGCTCCCGACGTATTTTATAATAATTATATTTATCTAAACCTGGGAATCGTCTTGGGATTATGTAATTGAATATGAAATATTGATTTGAAGTGTAATCAGAAAAGCTGTTTCGAAATCTATGTTGATTCTATTTCATATTCATATGCTTCTGATATTATGGACACCATTAACATCACTGTATTTTATCACCAGATGTTAATACTAAAGATGACTGTGACATCTGTAGCGGTTAGCTTCAGACCTTAAAATATGGGATGTTACAACTTGGTATCAAATCATAGGGTAATGAAAACTTAAAAGAAATTTTAAACCTAAAATGATTTTGAAAAAAATAGTCCTAAGGAATCATAGAAAAGACTTGGGTATGGGATATTGCTTTAGTAATGTGCTAGTATTTTTATATATAAGTGTACGCTTTATCTCCATCTTCCAATCTCCCTTAGGCTATTCTTCTATATCATACAAAGGTTCGAATGCAGATTTAAAGGAAGTAATATATAGATGCTGGGAATGGAAGAGTAAACCTTGGTGGAGGAAGAACCACAACTAATGGAAATGCCAGACTGAATACTTGAAGGAATCCAGGTTGGGCACAAGCTGCTAATGTGGGTGCTGGAGCACTTAGTTGATATGGGGGCTATGTATCAGTATTACTTCAACATGATGCAATTTGGAGCAGCTACCAAGTTAGTTGGAGAAAATGCTGGAGAAGGTAATCAGGATGCTCCGGTGGCTAACAACTATGCAGTGTTGAGTAGGGACTGCACTTGGCTTGGAGGGAAGCCGTTTGTCGGGACTGAGGAAGCAATTGAAGTGGAGAATTGGTTGTTTGATCGTAAGAGGATTTTTGCTGATTTAGGACTCAACGATGAGTAAAAAAGGAGACTGGCATCCAGATAATTCCAAGGAGTAGCATTCTACTGGTGGAAAAGTGTTACTGTAGGAGTAGTTGAAGATGCCATGATTAGGCAGAATTCGAAAGGATATTTTAGGAAAGATTCATGTTGGAGATCGCCAGGTCAACTCTACTCAAGAAGTTTGCTGAGTTGGTGCAGGGAGATATGACAATGCTTGAATATGCTACCAGATTTAAGGAATTATCGAGATACAAATATGCTACAGTTGATATAGTTATCAAAAGGAACAAGAAGTTCATCCATGGATTGAGACCCGAGCTTGCTAAAGCAATTTTACCGCATATTAGAGAACCATGCAATGTAGTTGTTGAGATGGCTTTGAGGAATAAGGAGATGTTCGCTTCTTTAAAGGTAATAAAGATGTGTAAACTTAAAGTGGCCAGAACCGAAAGGGAAAGTTCTTGCACAAGAAGGGAGCTTAGAAGAGTGGAGCTGCCAAGAAAGGAAAGACAAAAGTTATCTACTACAAGTGTGATAAGAAAGAGCATTTCACTAGTGAGTGTTGCTCAGGGGAAGGAAAGAAAGTGATTAAGAAAAAGAATATCAAATGCTTCAACTGTGATCAGATTGGACATTATAGGAACCAGTCAAGGATGGAAAAGGCAAAGTGTTTGCGTTGAAACTAGCTACCTCAAGACCAATAGAAAAGGAGAAAGGAAAGGCTGTGTTGGGAGGTACGCTTTTGATTCATGATATGTTAGTTAGAGTTTTATTTAATACTAGTGCATCATATTCTTTTATATCTCATTGTTTGCTAGATAAGCTTAACCTAGAACCCTCATACATGTAACATCTTGCAAATATGATAGGATGGTATGCGACTCTTGGGATGAGATGTGACTAAGATCTTAAATTGTTAGGTCATATATTTGCTTACAGTTTGCATGCATTTGACTTCGTAGGTTTTGGAATTCTTTTGGGTATGGATTGGTTAAGTAAGTACGATGCTAGGATATTTTGCCACGATAGGAAAATATCATTTGGACACCCTAGTTGTAATGATTAAATTATATACACTGTAGAAAACCCGAATTTGGACTGTTGATCATTTTTGGGTGTTATTGATGAAGAAGACAAGTTGAATCGGTTTTCACTTTTAGAGAATTAGTAGATACCTTTGAGCTCGCGATAGAACTACCGCTGAAAAGAGCCATTGAGTTTTAGATAGATTTAGTACTAAGGGCGGAACCTGTGAGTAGATCGCCAAATACAATGACAACTACCGAGATGAAGGAGCTAAAGGTGCAGTTGGTGGATTTAGAAGTTAAGAATTTAATCAGACCAAGCAGTTCACATTGGGGAGCAGCCATAATGTTTGCAAGGAAGCCGGACGGATCGTTAAGGTTGTGTATCGATTATCATAAGTTGAATGAGAAGACGATAAAGAATCGATATCCATTACCTCAGATTGACGGTTTTCTCGACCAGTTGAGTGGAGCCAAAGTATTCTCTCAATTGGATTTGGCTATAGGGTTCCATCAACTTAGAGTAGGAGAGGGTAGTATCCCTTTAATGACATTTAGGACAAGATATGTATCATACGAATGGTTAGTGATGTCGTTTGGACTAACTAACGCCCCAACATTCTTCATGGTCTTAAAAATCAAATCTTCCAAGAGCATCTAGACAGATTTTGATTAATATTCACAAATAACATATTAATATATTCCAAGGATAAAAGAGAGCATGAAATTCATCTTAGGATAGTGCTTGAGACACTGAGGTAACATCAGTTGAAGGCAAAGTTTCGAAGTGTCACTTTTGGAAGAAGGAAGTGAAGTTTCTTGGTCATGTAGTCTCATAGAAAGGGTTGTCAGTAGATCCGACTAAGATTGAGGCAGTGAATATTTGGAAGGGACCTAAAAAAGTGACTGAGATAAAGAGTTTTCTTGGTTTAGCAGGATATCATCTGAGATTCATTAAGGATTTATCGCGTATGGAGGCACCAATGACTAAGCTAACCCGAAAAGATGTGAAGTTTGTTTGGACCGATAAGTGTGAGGAGGCATTCTAGAACTGAAACATCTGTTAACTAGTGCGCCTATGTTAGTTGTTCCAAAGGGTAATCGAGACTTAGTTGTTTTTGTGGATGCATGTGGGCTAGGATTAGGGGCTGTGATAATGTAGAGAGGTAAAGTGATTGCATATGCTTCTCGTCAGCTTAGACTGCATGAAGTTAGATATCGAACTCATGATTTGGAATTAGCTGCAGTTATTTTTTGCATTAAAAGTATGGGGACGTTATCTGTTGAGGGAAAGATTCGAGATATTTATGGATCATAAGTCACCGAGATATTTATTCTTTCAAAAGAAGTTGAATATGAGATAACAAAGATGGTTAGAGTTCGTAGCTGCATACGACTTTGGGGTAGAGTATACATAGGGAAAATGAAATAAGGTGGCAGATGCACTTAGTAGGAAACATCAGGATGTAGTTTTGGCTATGGTAGCAGAGTGGAAAGATTTGGAGGCATTGACTACATGTGAAGCTCAGTTGAGATCTAAGAGTAGTTCTTGTTAAGAAACTACTGTGTTGTCATGTTAGAAGTTCGACCGATGATGATCGAAAGGGTTACTTCTAAGTAGGGAGAAGCTCCATTATTAGCTGAACCAATCAGAAGGTTAAGGAATGGAATTTAGAGCAACAACTTAAAAGGTTTTAGTCTTGACTGGAATGGGTGGCTGAGGAAGAAAGGACGACTATGTGTTTTGAATGTGGGAAACAATAAGAAGGAAGTTCTTACAGAATGCCATCATTCAAAGTTCACTATTAATCTAGGAGGAACTAAGATGTATCAGGATATGAAAAGGAGTTTCTTCTGGGAAGGTATGAAGAGAGATATAGGACTACGGGTAAAGCAATCTTTGAGTTGTCAATAGGTAAAGGCCGAGCATCAGGAACCAAGTGCATATTCAGTCTTTGGATGTTCTGGTCTGGAAATGGGATTTTATCTCAATGGACTTCATAGACGGATTGCTAAGGTCGAATATAATAAATGAGAGTATCTAGGTTATGGTAGGCAGATTGACTAAAAGTGCACACTATATACGCATTAAGTCGACTAGGAAAACGCCTGATTTAGCCAAGTTATTCATGAGGAATATAGTAGAATACATCGATTCCTAGCAGTATAGTAAGTGAATGAGATTTCTTATTCATTAGTGAGTTCTGGAAGAGTCTATGGGATACTTTAGGTGCCAAACTTATTATGATACCGCTTACCATCCACTTGTAAATGTGAAAATGGAGAGAGTTAACAAAGTCTTAGAGGATTTTTTAGGAGCTTGTGTGCTAGATTTTGGAGGATCATGGGAAGACTATCTACACTTAGTCGAATTTTCATATAACAGCAATTATCAGACTATTATAGGAATGGCACCATTTGAAGCTTTATATGGAAGGCCATCCAAATCTCCAGTTTGTTCGTTAGAGACCGGGGATAGATTATCTCTTGGTTTGAATTTGGTTAAAAAATCTACAAAAAGGATTGAGTTTATTAGGGCTAGAATAAAGGAAGCTCAGTCTAGGTAGAAGAGTTATGCTGATAAGAGACGGAAAGACTTAGAGTTCTCAGCTGGATATCATGTTTTCGTCAAAGTGTCACCGATGAAGGGTGTAATTAGATTCGGTAGATCAGGGAAGTTGGCACTAAGGTTAGTTAGACCATTTCCTATTATAGAAAGGATCAGGAAACTCGCATATAAGGTAGAGTTATCGAATAGTTTGGCAAGAGTCCACAATGTTTTCCATATTTCTCATCCAAGGAAATGTACCCGAGATCCAGAGACTACTATTACATCGACACTGTTAAAAGATCTAGTAGTGGAACCAGATATGACTATAGTTAGAAAACCAGTTCGTATAGTAGCGAGTGATGAGAAGAGACTAAGGAACAAGACAGTTAGATTAGTCAAAGTCCAATGGAGTGATCATAAGAGAGACTGTACTTAAAAAACCGAGAATAGGATGAGGGACGCTTATCCTGACTTTTTGATGGTATGTTTTACCTTTATGTTTGATTGATGTGGGTACCTTATTGTAATTTCAAGAACGAAATTCTTTAAGGATGGGAGTCTGTGATTACCCTGAATTTAGTTAACATCATTTAGACATTTAATTAGGAAAATTAGATAAAATAATGTAAAGGGTTTGAGGAATTGAGATTTGATAATTAAAATTGAGTCGTGCCTTGATCAGTATATTAATAAAGGGAATTAGACATAAGTTAGAAGGTGAGTTATGATAAGGGTAGGAAGAGTCTTTATTCCTATACCCTAAACCCTTCCATTCTCTCTGCTTCCTCATTCATTTTACACTCACAAACTAAAAAAAAAACAATACTAAGTTCGATCGGCCATTACAAGGTAGGAAAACAAGAGATTAAAGCCAAGAGATTAAAGAGAAAAGCTTTGGAAATCAATCGTAATGCAACTATCAAATCCTTAATCCAAATCAAGGTGAATAATTAGTTTACATCTCTATTTTTGATGAATGATTTTGGTTTAAAGGTAAACCCATTTTCTTTTGCAAGTTATATGCCATGTTATAGTGATTAAATGATTATATGCTCTAAGTTGAAGATTTATAGAGATTTAATAAGAATTTTATGATATGTTTTGATTAGAAAATCTATCATATGACATCCAAATGAGTTGCGTTTTGATATATGGACAAAAATATTATTTTAGAAGTTGGTTTTAAGTTTCATAATTTTCTAAGTAATTATGGATTTATTATGAATTTTCTATGAGAGAAAATAGTTTATTTCAGGTTTAAATTATTTAAGGTGATTAAATAATTTTTTCGGGTCTAAAATTTATTTATTTTAGAAAATATATTTAATGTGAATTAGAGATTTTTCCTAAGAGTTTTACTATGGTTATAAATTATTTAAGTTAGAGACTTAAATGCTTTAAACGTTTTATTAAGGAGAAGGGCTTAAGTATTAAATTGTTTCAAATACTCCAAATTTGATTTCGCCAGCAAATTCTGAAAAAGCGAATTGATAAAGTTTTATAAATAAATAAGATTTCGAAAAATATTAGTGGTAACTAAAATGGAATTTTAAAAGGTTAAAATGCAGTTTTTATTAAATTACATCTTCGCCAATACCCATGCTAGCTTCCGACATCATACACCCACACAAAACACCTTCTGTAACCATTCAAAACCAATATACAAGGTATTAAGTCATTGGTATGTAGTGTGTTGGAGATCGGCAGAAGTTAGGATGGTGTCGAAGGCAAGCATTTAAAAGGGGTGAATTTGTCATTCAAAGATTTCGAACCTATAGACCTTCTTAAAAGAGTGTTTTGAAAGGGTTGCCATTTTGAACACATTCGATACCCTAGCTTCCGCACCAATATTTACAAATTTTAAACAATGCATGTGAAAGGGGAGACTTTCGTCTTCATGTCGTTCGCTAATATTAAAGCCGCCTTCCCAATTGTTTTTGAAATGATTAACTTTGCCGCTTTTACTAATAATTTCGGAGGCGATGGTTTCAAAAGGATAGTTTCGAAGCTACCCACTTCTCTAATTCTTTTACTTGAGACCAATGCTTTCGAAAGTAATGATTTTGCCATATTTCCTCCGATCCTATATTTTATTAAGTGTTGAACTCAATACTTTTGAAAAGATGCTTTCAATGGTTTCGAAAGAGGTTGTTTAAAATTTTCAACAATGGTTTGAAGGTATTGTTTTCGCCTTATAGCTTAATGTTTTCTAAGTTAAAAAGGGCTTTAACTTATTTTAAAGGGATGGATAACCCTATTCATGTTAGGCTTTCATCAACATTGTTTTGTATAAAGCATATATCATGGCATAAGTATTTTGAGTAAAGCAAAGAGTATGCTTTCCTTGTTTTAAAAAGATATGATTTGAAGGGATAAATCATTTGTACAGATTGTTTTCAAGGAAATGAAATTTGAATAGGATGGTCTGCCCAGAATTTGCTAAAGGAAAGACTTGGATATTAGAATACCAGATGGAATAAATATGTGGTTGTGCCCTATACTTTAGCTAGTAGCCTCTAGCTAACATAAGTCCGAAATTCCAGCGTGTAGGGCTTTGTCATAGGTAAGACTAAAATAATGTTACATACGTAAAGGAATACACAAAGTCGAGATAGGTTATTGGTGAGCCCGCAAAACTATTAGGATCACCTGACCCTAGGAGAAGTAAGTTAAGGACATACCATCTAGTATTGTGTCTACTAGAAGTTAGAATATTTATTATGTTTCGTAGGCCCGAGTCAGCCAGTGGTTAATAGTCAGCCTAATAAAACTGTAATGTTCAAACGGGTAGTCAATTAATTACCTGATTTAAATGCATATATGTTATTGCAATTGTTGTTATAATCATTTTGATTGTAGGATTTTGATTTGCAAAAGATATGCTTTTAAGCAGCGTGGTCTCACTTAATATCAGTAAACCGAGGTGTAATAGAATTTATTCACACCAGGCTTTATGTCTGACTCGAAGTTTATGATTTTCCTTTAAACTCTCAGGTGATCAAAACTTAATTTGAATAGATTGAGATTTAAGGTATTTTAGGTTTAGTATGTGAAGTATAAAGCTTTCGAAGGCATGAAGAAGGTAGGGATTAGCTATTGAGGAGTCTATCCATTATTGTTCTGTTGTGATGTATTTATTGAATGATATGTCTATTTAGTACTATGATCATCCAAGGAGGAATCTTTATATGTCGCTTTTGACGTATTTTGTAGTAATTATATTTATCTAAACCTAGGAATCATTTTTGGATTATGTAATTGAATATGAAATATTGATTTGAAATGTAATCAGAGAAGCTGTTTTGAAATTTATGTAGATTTTATTTCATATTCATGTTCTTCTGATATTATTGATACCATTAGAATTATTGTATTTTCTCACTGGAAGTTTATACTATAGATGATTGTAGCATCTGTAGCAGTTAGCTTCGGGCCTCAAAATGGGGATGTTACACTACCGCACTTCCATTTGCACTTTAACAGGCGATAACCTTTCTCGCTTTCTTATGAGTACAAAGCCATGCTACCCATAGAAGTATACGTACCCATCTCCGCATCTAAACTTTAATCCTAAGCTAAATGATGAGCTATATAAGCTCAGATAAAACTCTATAGAAGAATGATGAGCCAAAACCAAACTTCATGCTGATGCCTAATAGAGGAAGATAGTAAACCACTATAATTCAAGGGTAGAGCTTTGGTAGTTCATTGCAGTGACCTAGTCCTATATCAGGTATTCGAAAATATAAAGTACTTGGTTGAAGGATTGCTTGGAACAAACTAAAAGGGGCAATATATCGCACCATCTTAACAAATGGTGCTTAATGCCTCTCTCACTCGGATGAATCCTACATTTCACATAATTTAAACCATATGCACCTCTGGGTCTATCACATATAAGAGCTGGCTATAATTATAAGGCTGTGTAATGCACCTTTGTGTAAAGAATACATCGAAGACTCTAAAGCCAATATTTCTCGACATGTTCACCCGGGATATCCAATGAGGATGAGTAGTCATGAGCTCGGTACCTTGTTTGGGGACTACCAACCTTTGCTGCCATAGACTACGTAGGTCATGCTCCCTTCTTCGCTGACCGGCTATCAAACGAGAATGAATTACCATGCATTCACTTTCTTTTTCGAGGACTACTACTTAGCATTCAGGTTCAAATCAGACATGTCTGTCACTCTCAACTGGCTACGTGTCACCTTGTAGAACCTTCGATCTGCCCTGGTTATCAAGCGAGCAAGAGTTAGCATGTCCTCATACCTTGTTTAGGGACTGCCAACCTTTGCCGCCAAGGACTATGTGGGCTTGCTCCCTACCTTGTCGATTAGCTGCTCAATGAAGGTGAATTACCATTCATTCACTTCCTTGTTTCGGGACCACCACTTAATGTTCAACTTTGAGTCGAACCCATTTCCCACTTCCAATTAGCATTCATTCACTTCCTTGTTTTGGGACTTTCGACCTTTCCGCTAAGGATTGCACGAGCCAAGCTCTCTTCCTTGCTAACTGACCATCTAAACAGGGTGAATTACAATGCATTCGCTTCTTTGTTCAAGGACTACCACTTAACATTCAGGTTCAAGTCGTGCCTGCCTTCCACTGTCAATTTTAATGTGTCACCCTAGAGAACCCTCGAGTAACCATGGCAATGTTGTCAAGACTGACACTACTACCTTGAATGATGCCGAAGTTTGGCATCTTTAGTGCACCTACATAAAAATATGTCGGGCTTAATATCAATTGGTAGCATGTCACCTAGGAGAATCTTCAAGTCACTCAAAACTTAGGTTTGAGCCAGTTCTACCTACCGATAATTCTTGCAGCATGTAATAACCATCAAGTCACTCAACACTTAGTTTCGAGCAAGGACCGCCTACCACTCATCCTTGCCCAACAGTAAAGCAACATAAGGAAGCTCGATTATCCTACTTTGGCCTCGACGCTTAAACAAACAATCGAGTTGCTCGGCTAATGCTCTCACCCAAGTCCATTAAGTAGCCTAGGCTATAAATGATAATGAGTTGATCAATATAGCATAAGGTTTGCAAGAATGTGTTGCATTCACTGTTTGTCACTTACCCTACTTTGCTAATTTATCTCATGACATAAACAAATGTAGGTACATAGGGACTATATCTGCTATTCAAAGCGTGCTACCCAACAGAATGTACATAGAAAAACAAAAGCAGATAAAGCAATAAAAGTACTTAGACAAATTTCAACAAAATCAATTATATTCACATAAAAGTTCATGGGAACATAGTTCGCCTTATTAAACTTACAAAAGGAGGAATAGCAATCCCAACCGACCTCATTTCCTCCACCACTTCTGCCAAGCCCTTAGCAAAGCCACGGCCTCAAACTTGGTGATGAAAATTGGAAACCGTAAGCTTTCCTGAATCGAGACGTTCCTCGATCGATTTTTCTATTTTCCTTCTTATCCTTCCTGATGATAACTATATCCTGAACTATCTGGTACTTAGCTGTATGCTTGGTTGGGTGGACCCGTAGTTGGTCGGCCTCCTTTTCCAACCTCTCCCCGAGGACCACCTCTGCCTCCTCTACTTTTCCACCCTCTCCAGTGCCTCCCCACCTCCCATGCCGATTTTGGGAACCTCATCTACATCCTTGCTCGCCCTCGTAGCCACATCTTCGCCTCCTGAGCCTTGGTGGCATAGTCCTCACTACTTGTCGAGCTGCTACGTCGGTCTTAAGGTCACTTTAAAGCTTCTCCATGTCCCTCTTTATATATGCATACAACGATACCAGGCCGGAAGAAAGCTAGTGTTAGAACAACTAAGTAAAAAGCAAGCGATTTCAAAGTTAGTAACTTACCAGTGGAAAATCTAAGTCTGGAAGTCTATCGCAACTTCAAGGAAATGTCGGTTCAAGCCAAACTGGATACAGTGGGATAAGAGATAGCCACCATTCACATAAATTGGAAGGACGATAGCATTCACTTTATGTCAGTGGCATCTTCAGTATAGTGGAGGTCCAAAGTAACCTGTCCCAATGGCACAACTTCCTCATTGACTTCCAACTCCTCCATGTCATAAATGTTAAGGAACCTCTTCAATGGCATGGCCACCTTAATTGCCGAGGAATGGCCAACCACATCTCCCTTTCTCCTTTTTTCTCTCACTAGACTATCGTAGCGAAACTGAAGGGCTGGAGGACACATCGATAGCCTTCCAACTATATCCAAGCACAAGAATAGCTTGTTGTGGATCAGGCATGATAGGTGTGATAACAACTTAAGTCATAGTTACCTTAACGATCTTGTCATTCAAAACGTCAAAACCTAAGTCGCTAAGCACTGCAACAACAAAGAAGAAACAATATTTAGTCAAATTTTAAAGTAAAGAAGAAGATTGCAAGTAAACTTCCATTTGTACCAGCCTGGCTGTTAATTCTTACAAGGTGCTGTCATAATGAGGCCAAGCTACCTACTTGGTCAACCCCGACCCGAGGCTCACATGGTAACCCGACTTTATATTTAGGATACAAAGGGTTGCATGCAGGAATTTGCTTGAGGGAGGCACATGTGTTCCTACCAACACTCGACTCTTATAACCCTCCCTTAACATTGCTTTCCTCACAGATCGCCTCTGCATCTCGGTCAATAGAAAGCATATCACGACGAGGAATCAAGATGTTAACAAATTTTTGTAGGTCAATTTATTCTCACTATGACAACGACACAACATCACTTAGTTTGTCGAAATCAACGTGTTGCCACTCTTTAGCCTCCTCACCCATGACAACATCGTCATGCCCTCGGTTCTCGCTCATGATTGGCCCGACGTGAAGGTTCAAGAGGTGGACTTTTGAATAGTCATGTTTCATTGTGATTGCCTTCTTTATCACCTTCTTCTTTGATGATAGCTTGTAACTTGGTCATTATTTGGTCCAACATCATCAACCCTACTCGGTGGAGGTTGACATCGGTCACCAAAACTCTTAATTCCTGGTATTTGGCGACAACCATGTTCAATAAATTCGCATTTTCATTCAACACTATAAAAGCGATGTCAATTTAATTAAGATCCTCCCTTATCAGTAGGAAAGTTAAGTGAAAGAAAGGTAAAGAAAAATATAGAGGTAAAAGAAAAGTAGCGAGGACTTAAAAGGGGTTTGGAAGTTGAGGTGCTCGAGCTTGGGACTGACCCAAATAGGAACAATGAAGTATTTAGTCATCTAAATTGGTGCAGTTTTGCTAAGAACATCCAAGAAGATCACAAGCTAAGTGCTAGCATGGATGTGGTAGTAAGTTCTGATTGGATACCCGACTTCTTTTTGCAGATTGACTCAATAAAGTTAGCATTCGGCTCTGGAAGGCCGAACGCTATGCAAGCGTCATAGATGCCCCCCTAAGAACCGATAGTTATTAGGAGTTAGCTGACAGGGGCAAGCCAATATGCATTAAGGATCGAGAAAAAATAGGGGTGGAAGGGATGCAAACCCTTACCTTGAGGTAGTCTAAAGAGAAGGCGAAGTAGCCTTGAAGAGGTAAATTAGGATGGTTAATGATGTTGGAATATCGAACCATCACTATGTTACATCCATGGCTGCCAAAAATCTTGCTAGGTCAATCTTCTCATACTCCAGCTTAGGGGCCTTAAGGATAGAGGCACCAACAGTAGTCGACTGCTGGCGAATATAGATCTTAAAATGGCTATTTGAAATGTAAGCGTCCGAAGTTAGAGAGCTCTGACATCTATGCCCGAAAACACATTAAGGTGGAAGCTTGACAACCTTCTCTAAGGTGTGCCTGGGCCTGGACCTAGCACCACATGAAGATCGGCTCAAAACTCACAGTCCTAAGCTATGTAACAGGCTTTATGGCGCCTATCTATTGCTCATTTTTATTGCTTAAAATCCATATTTATGAACCAGGCCTTTTCCGTGGCCCAACATGTAACTTATTACTAATGTCATTATCTAACATTTACTGACACTAAAGTCTATCAACATCAACTGACCATCACTAACATGATAGCAATGGTCGATCAACATCCAAAATAGCCAAAAAAGGTAAATCTTAACTAGAGAAAGCGCAAACATTGCAACATTATCAAGCACAAACATTAAAGGTAAAATTGAAATGAAGAACAAAGAGAAGAAAATAAAAAAAATGATGAAAAGCTCAAAGCTTTCTTCGGCAATGGTGCCAATGGTAGTGCAGCGGAAGAAAAAGATGAAGCACTTGATTTTAATCAAAGAAGCGGAAGAAAAGTCGAAGATTTCCAAGCTTTTTAACCTTGTAATGATTGTTTGCTTTTATCGTATTGGTAAAGAGTGGAAGAAGAAGGTGTATCAGCTTTTTTATATAACTACCCCCTTGATATATGTTGTTGGATCTAAAGTGCTTTCAAATCTCGATAGTTTAGGTGTAATCAATGCATCGTTTGCTTCACCCACGATGGAAACACAAGCCCTCTGCCATGTTTGAAAAAGAGAACAATCACAGCAAACAACAAGGCACTACGTAGAGCGTGCATTAAATGCATAGCAAGAGAGCCTATCGACGATATCTTTGTAACTCAAAAAACTCGCCCCTTCTCAAAGAAACGGGCTTGGGGGAAAAATATTTCTAGGTTTTCTCACAGGTCAATTATGCTCAGACCAACACACTCCAGGCCGGGGCAATATATTTTAGCCTAGCCAGTACATGACTGCCCAAATATAATTTAGCCCCAAGACATCCCTCCTACTCAGCAACGCTCTAGTCTATTATTGGTCGGCTTAATTCAAGACTACTCAGTAGCCAACTCACCATCAAGAAAGACATAAGCGCGACCCCGCTTTGGCCCGGCCTCATCAAAGCCTACCTTTGAATAGTCCTATGTAGCCCACCTCATCATAGCATAGCTGAACTGGCAACTCCCTTGTAACTTGGTTCTTAGCACCATTCAACATTCCTTAATAACCTCAGCCAGTAGCAACCAACACACTCTTGGTAGCCCACATCCAACATACCTTCAGGCTATTCTACCCACTCAACGACACTCCGTGTCACTATCAACATGTAGAGCTCAAAGCGGCTCCAACTAATAATTCATTAGTTAAGAATGGCTCAAGCATGACCCATCTTTAGCCCGGCTTTACCACATCCTGTCCCACCATCTTGCTACTAGCCCGGTTAGCCAGTCCAGCCCAAAATTAGCCATTTACCTACGTTGTCACATAAACATGCAAAACTAGAGACAAGCCATATAGAAAGTTATACTGGATATCATAGAAAAGCGGTGAAAGCATACATAATCTTGTCGCACATTGTCAACATTTAGTGCGTACTAAATTGTAACGACCCAGAATTTTAGGCAATATTAATTTAATAATCTGCATTAATAATTAAATTGATTTGCTGATTTTTCTCTATAATTTTAATTTAAATTGGTTAATTTATTCTTTTTAAGATTAATAAATATTTAATCTGGTAATTATTGATAAGAATTTATTTTCCAAAGCTAATGAAATTTTATTCTATTTATAATATATATATTTGATATATATTGTGAATGGAAATATCTTTTTTTAAATAAAAGATGAAGTTTCAAATTCTAATATATATGTTGGTATATGTTATAATTTGAGTTGTTTTGAAATTTAATTTAATCAATTGATAATTTATAATGTATGAATATTGTAATTGAAGCTTTGTTTAGAATCAATGTTTTCAAAAGTTAATTTAAGATTTATTCAATTGTTTTTAAAGTATAAGATAATTGTTATTTTAAATAAGATAGTTTAAAAAGGTTTTAAACAAAGCTTTGTTTGTCTTTCTTTTAAAGTATTTAAAATATGATAGTTTGAAAAGAATTTAAACAAGCTTTGTTTTGTTTTCTTTTAAAATGCTTATTATAAAATGGTTATAAAAGTATATGTAAATGTTTTAGATTCTTAAATCTATGTATAAGAAATTATTTATATTTTAATTAGTTTTAGAACATTTCCTTTTAAAATATAAATTTATATTTACATATACAAGTATTTATATATAACGTATATTTAACATGTGAGTTTATATTCACATTTAAATTAAGAAAAAATTAATGAAAAATTGCTTAAGACATGTGTAAACATGTTAACATCTTAAAACACATGTAAAACTATTAAGTCAATTAGATGACAAATGTAAACTCTTGAAGACAAGTGGCAACTTATAATTTTTATTTTTAATAAATAATTTTAAGAGAAAAATTAGTTTTCTTTCACAAGCACTTTTTCTTTTTTTACACTTCTTAACTAAAAATAATGGCAATCAGAAATCATTCTTGAATCTGCAAATTACAAACTAAAAGCAAATCAAATACAAAACTGGAATTAAAGTGAAATATGCAAATCAAGTTGAAAGTAAAAGCTGCAACTTCAAGCTGCAAATTCAAAATTACTGCACTTCAAATGAAAATCAAACCTGCAAATTAAAACTGCAACTAAATGGAAGTTCTTCAAATCTACTTTAATCTGCAAACAAGTTCTTCACAACAACTTAAAACCTGCAATCTTCAACCTGCATTTCAAGTTAAGATCAACTCAGCAAGCAGATCAAAGCTTTTTCAGATTTTATTCAAAGGTCTGGAAATAAGAAAAATCTGCCCTGCAATAAAAAAATAAGTGAGTAATCATTTTAGATTTGGTTAAATCTTTGGGTTAAATAATAGTGCATGCAAATAAATTCTTGTTTTGATAATGAATATTTGATTATGTGAATGCATGATTACTTAGTGCCTGTAAATTTGAATTTAAACTCTGTTGTTTAAGCAGGATTTGATTTTCATCTTTAAATCCAAAATCCTTCAAAACTATAACTTGTTTGAACTTGTTATATAAATGAAAAGTGTATGTTATAGTTCGATAATAATTTTAAAATTAGTCTCATATTTTTTTTTAAAGCTACAGGTATGTAAATATAGGAATTTACAGTAAAACCAAATTTTAGTTAAAAATCAACCATTATAATTTTTGTTTGGAAGGGAATGATTGTGTTTGTTGTATAAAATCATGAATTTTAACATGCATATCATAATTTTTAGTTGGGGAATTATCGTGAATTTTGGGTTTGAATGCTTTTGGAGTTTTTAGTTATTGCCGAAGATTAACTTGATGGTCATAGCAAGGATTTGGATCGAAGCTTGCTGGTATGTTAAGGATTAGGGGAAAAATACGATTGAATTTTTCAATTGAGTGGATTGTTAGGAATTGATGAATTTAGGGTTAAGTTTGCATTTCTGGTTCGGTTGAAGATTTTTTTACTTCGCGACTTGGTCGTGGTACCGGAGGTGACCGCTTCTTGGGGGAACGATGCTCGGGGATGTGGTGGTTCTACGGTGAGGTCGGCGCGGCATAGCGACGACGTGGTGGTCGGCATTGGGGATTTTTAGTGATCGTGTTTACTGCAGTTTTTCGAGCAGGTGATCGAATTTTGACTCGCGTGTTGATTGTTCGATCTGGGTTGATGAACGAGTTGTAGAGGTCGCGTGTGGTTGGTCGGCGATCGGCTAGATGGTCGGAGTGATGTGGCTCGGTTGCACATGCACACGAGTGTACGTGTGTGAACTGGAAACGGTGGATTTGGGGAAGATGAAGGGTGACCCGGAGTGACGTTCGCGTTTTTATAATTTCGACTCGAAGTTGATGAAGAGGGATGGGTGACTCGAGAAGCATGGGGTTTGCTTCGAGACGTGCTCGGGGTTTTGGTGAATTTTACTCGTGTTTGACCCGGGATGTTCTCAGGAGTTAGTATATGCTCAAGTTTATATAAGAGATAAGTTTACATATTAAACTCATTGTAGAACAAATAAAATCTAGTTTAAGTTTTTACAGAAGAAACAAAATATATAGTTAAAACTTATTGTTTTGAAATAAATGTAAATCAAACTTTTAAAAGTGATAACTGAATTCAATTTCAAATTTAAAATGTTTTAAGATGATTTCTTTTGTAAGTAATTATCTTAATTAAATTTTGAAATTCAATTTAAAGAGAAATGTTTTCATTTTAAAATATTAAATCATGTTATTAAGTAATGGTTTGAAAACTAAGTTTCAATTGTATTGAAAATAAATAAGTTTAAAATTAGACAATTTAAAGTGTTTTAAATTTCAAATTTGATTTCTAAATTCCTTATCTTCAAAATAAGGTTATTATTATGATTTTGAAATCCAAATAGAATAATTTGATTTTAAGTTATTAAAAATTTGATTAATTCAAATAACTTAATTATGAAGATAAATAGGGTTAATTTATCTTTATTATTAACCTGAGAATACTTGATTTAATATGATTTGTAATTAAGTAAAGAATTAATAAAGATAAATGTTTTCTTAATTTATTAAGGATTTTCTTTAAATATAAAAGTTAATTAATTAATTAATTAATTAATTTTAAATATTTGGTTAATTGATTATTTAATTTTAAATAAACACTTAATTATGAATTAATTAAGTGTAATTGCTTAATGAAGTAATTAATGGTTAATTATTGAATGTAATTAAGAACGGTAATTACTTATGGAAGTAATTAGTGGAAATTACTTATGGGAGTAATTAAATGGAAGTGATTAATGGTTAATCAATTAATGTAATCAATTAAGGAATTGATTAATATAATTGTTTTGAGTTAATTAATCATGCGGTGAATAATTAATTAAAGAATTAAAGATCATTTAATGATGGAAGTAATTATTTGTTAAGTAATTAATTAAGAGAGCAATCAAGATTTATTAATGAAGTAATTAGAAGATAATTACTTATGTAAGTAATTAAGAGTAATTATTTTAGTTAATTAATTAATGTGATTAATTAATTAACGAATGATATTAATTTAAGATTAATTACTAAGGTAACTAATTAAAATGTAATTAATTAATAAATTAATTAATTAAGGATTATTTATTAATTGATTAATAATTACTTAATGAAGTAATTAAAGATTAATTAATTAGATTAATTAATCAGGATTAATATAATTAATTAAGATGTTAATTAATTAAGATAAGTAATTACAAATATTAACTACTGTTTATGATTAATGAGATGATAAATTATAAGTTAATTATTTAATTAATTAAAGGGTTAATTGATTAATATGGATCATTAATTAAAATAATTAATGAAATTAATTAAGATTAATTAATAAAAATAATTAATTAAAGTATGATTAATTAATTATAATTAATTAAGGATTAATGTAATTAATTATAGTTAATTAATTAATGAAGGATTATTAATTATTGTAATTAATGATAATAATTAAAAGGTTAAATTACTGTATATGGTTAGGGATAATTACTTGAATGTAATTCAAGGATAATTAATCAGGGAAGATTAATTAAGGAAGATCATTAAGAGATGTAATGAATTTGATTTGTAATAAATCAATGAAGTAGGATTAAGCTAATCCAAGTGATTAAAGGGTAGTAATTAATTTAATTAAAGGTTAATTAAATTGATTTAGAGTTAATCAATTCTGTTTATGGATGATTGATTAATATTGGATGATTGATTTATATTGGATAATTGGTATTGGGTGTTTGGTTGATACTGGATGATTTGGATATCTCTGTTATGTGATATGCTGCTTGTGAGATGAATATTGATATGAATTATCTATTGTGATAATGTGATTCATCTATCTGTTTATATCATCCTGTATATAAGTTTTAATTGATTAAAACCCTTTAGTACAACTTGGACATTAAAATGGCGTTTGGTTTCGACGAGACCGGGATTGGATTTCCATATTTGGATATCCGAAAACCACATCGATTCCAATTAAACGTTAGGTCGTGAATCCAAGTGGAGCTTTGTGAAGACTCGAGGTGTAAGGACTATACGTCAATATAACTCTGTGGGTGATTCCGTAATGAGTTTGAAAGAATAGTACTTATAGGTTCGAGATGGTTTTAAGAGTGCAAGGGCTATGGCCGTTGACTCTGAGGGTGATTCCAAAATGAGTGCAACGAGATAGTGCCTTCGGTTTCGTTCGAACCCGGAACGAACTTGTATGGATTGAATGCTTTTAGAACATCGTCAGGTGGACGATGAGCATTCTAAGATAGATGTGTTCTATAAAGGTAATCGCAGCCTCAAGCCTCATCAACCAGGAATGGCTAAAATAGGGGAGGTGCATCAAGGCTTCGTGGGTAGCTCCCACTGGAGAGCAAGATTTACCCCTTTCTAGAAGTCCCTTTTTATTTCGGCTGTGTGGGACGGTTGATTCCGGACAACCGCCGGGGTTGTCTTGTTCGGGATTGTTCAGTAAGGAATGGTCCCGGCCTTGTGTTGCAGGGGAGTTAGGGTGGCTCCTCGGTACATTGATCTAGGCCATGTACTGTGACGGGCGGTACCCCGGTAGCCCTACCATTGATGGAAACCCATTCTTCCTACAAGACCCTACGATTTTGTTTGTATTACCCACTTTTGTGGCTAGTAGCTAGAATTTAATGATGTAACAATTTCGGCTATTTCTTATTTACTAGAAAACCCTAGACACTATTATAATATCACTGGATTTCCTATCAAATGTTTTGGTTAGCGTAAGGTAAAAACTTTTCCATGTTTATGTGTGGGAAGTCTTACGTGATACCTTTTCTTTTCAAAGGTTTTTCTAAAGTTAAGCAACTTTAAACCGTTTACTTGCACCAGACCCCTGTCTGACCCGAGTATTTATTTTCTTTTTTATTAAACTCTTGGGTACTCATATTATGTATGAGTAGTCAAGTGATTTAGGTTTGCTTGACGAATTCTGGAGGAGTTATGGAGCAGGAGGTTTCCACGTGTAGATATTTTATGGTTCCACTGTGTTTGTTTGGTATCTGTATCTGCTGTACTTGAGTTGTATAGTTAGACAGATGTTTATAACTGTCTAATACGTGTTTGTTTAAGTTGTGTACTCTAATGTAATATGATATTATGTAATATTTTAAGTGATATATTATATTTCATTTGTTCCGCTGTGAGTTCTCTGTTGTTGTGTTTCTTCTTTCTCTTTATTTTTCTTCTTCTATCTCTTTCTTTCTTCATTGATGATGCGATTTCCTGGAGATAGGAAGTCGGGTCGTCTCAGTTAGTATCAGAGCATTAGGTTGAGTGAATACCTAGGCTCTGGAGTAGTGTATTTCTTGAGAGAGCGTACTTGTAATTTTTATATATAACTATATATATATATATATATATATATATATATATATATATATATATATATCTACCTAATCTGTTGGGTTATCTGTTCAGATTTTCCAACATAAATTTTAGAGGTAGATGGAGTAGTGGTGTGTGTGTATAACACGACTACCACTAATGGAAGAGGTCATATGTTTGAGGTTGGAAGTTTTTGTCGTGACTGTAGACCTAATACCGTCTCGAGTGAGATTTGTAGTTTGGAGTAAGGATTTCTTAGATATCCGAAGGAAATCTTTTTTAAAGATTCGGAATTCATCTTTGAAGTATAAGTTTAGATTTGTCGGAAATACAGAAGTAAGTAATGATATCTTGATAACTACGTGATGAGATGTAGTATCCATGGGTATTTCCGAAAATGTTTTCACTTGAGGCCGTTTTAGAAGTGGTTGAGGTGCAGTCTTTACCTGCCGCAGGGAAGACTCGTCTGTGTAGAAGTTGTCTGGATCTTTAGCATGAAGGTTGGCTGTTCTAGAATATGAGACTAAGGTCTATGAGTTGCTTTGCTTCGGCATGGTCTCATTTGTCATTCCTTAAGAAGAGCGAGATGCTGATGCTTGGTTTGGAGCCCGAGTTTCTTTTGGGTTGTCTGCCATCTCGGAGGTCCATTGTGTGGTTTGTTGATGGTTTTGGTTTTTGAGAAGCCTTTGGATTAGAATTTTTTGGTTAGCTGTGGTAGCAGTTCAGTTCGAAGTTTTCGGTGTGTTGACGAGAAGGTCTTTTAGCTTGGCAGTATCATCGAGGTAGAATTTGGAAGCAGCGGTGTGGCTTGTTTCTTCGATGGTGTAGGAATCTTGGTAGTTCTTCTATCAGCAGCCTGGGCAGTTGGTGAAGTTTTCTTAAAAGGTTAACCTTGTTTGGAAAAGCTTAAAGCTGTTCTAATTGGTAAAGAGAGGACAGTTTATTTGGAATCCGAATCAATTTGGATCGCAAAAGTGATTTGCGATTAGTTTGGGAATTTTTCTTGAGCATTCTTTTGTTTGAGGCTGAGGATTCTCAAGTGGAAGTAGGAGCTACTGAAGCAATCAGAAGTTTGTCTGCATCTGGAGTTGAGATCCATATTGTTGGGTTCCAGAAGTGATTCTGGTAGTTAGCCTAGTAGGAGAGTTGGTGTAGCAGCTCAGAAATTTTTGGATTTGGATTGGTCAGATCTAGTTTTTGAATTGGATTCTGTAGTAAGATTGTGTGACCGAGTCAGTTGAGTCACTCAGATATTATGGATTTGATGAACAAAGTTTCCCGGATTTAGTGGATAAGTTTGTACTCGCATTCATCAACAGTATTATCATCTATTTCAGAATCAGAGTTGTGCAGCGGAAGCAAGGTAGCAGCTGTATAAAGAAGGAAGCAAGTTCAGTTTGCTATTGCTTGGGAGGTAGAGCTTGTGTTCTGGATTTCGACGGATTTTGGAAGACTTTTCTGTTGAATAGGATCTAGAAACTGGTTTGCTTTGGTCTAGTTATTTCTGGAAGTATCAGCATAGGTTGAGCTGATCAGGAAAAAGATTGGCAGCCCAGGATTGTCTGTTGATTTATGCTGATATGAGGTAAGGATTTTGGAATTCGAAGTTGGAGACTTCATTGTTGTTAAGATTTCTCTGGTTAAGAGAGAGCGGTGTTGGATAAGATTAGATGGCTAGTCTGAGGCATTTGAAGATTTCTTATCTATGTTTTGATAGGATAAGATTGAATTGCCAGTTTAGATAGATGGAATTCATTGTATTTCTCGTATCTCTGAGGGAGTACGTGTATGATTCATCATTGGTTGTTGAATCTGCAGTACAGTTGGATTTTGGAAGATATGCTAGATTGAGTATAGTCTGATGTTCTGTTCAGTTTGATGGACCCAGAGATGAGAGGAGCTCTGGATTTTGGTGGTGTAGTTTGTTAGTTTAGTTTCTGTAGAGCGAGTCTCCCGGTGATTTATACTTGGGAAATTCAAGATAGTATTAGAAGCTTTATTCTGATCTGTGTCAGGATAATTAGTTAGGTATGTTTGTTTGATTGATTGCTGTGGTTATTAGTTACTGGTTGATAGGAATGCTTTGCTGTTTGAAATTAAAATCTTTGCTGGGTTATTAAATTACCTTTGCTTTCAAATTTCGGGGACGAAATTCTTTTAAGGGGGGAGGATTGTAACGACCTGGAATTTTAGGCAATATCAATTTAATAATCTGCATTAATAATTAAATTGATTTGTTGATTTTTCTTTATAATTTTAATTTAAATTGGTAAATTTGTTCTTTTTAAGGTTAATAAATATTCAATCTGGTAATTATTGATAAGAATTTGTTTTCCAAAGCTAATGAAATTTTATTCTATTTATAATATATATATTTGATATATATTGTGAATGGAAATATCTTTTGTTTTAAATAAAAGATGAAGTTTCAAATTGTAATATATATGTAGGTATATGTTATAATTTGAGTTGTTTTGAAATTTAATTTAATCGATTGATAATTTATAATGTATGAATATTGTAAATTGATGCTTTGTTTAGAATCAATGTTTTCAAAAGTTAATTTAAGATTTATTCAATTGTTTTCAAAGTATAAGATAATTGTTATTTTAAATAAGATAGTTTAAAAAGGTTTTAAACAAAGTTTTGTTTGTCTTTCTTTAAAGTATTTAAAATATGATAGTTTGAAAATAATTTAAACAAGCTTTGTTTTGTTTTCTTTTAAAATGCTTATTATAAAATGGTTATAAAAGTATATGTAAATGTTTTAGATTCTTAAATCTATGTATAAGAAATTATTTATATTTTAATTAGTTTAGAACATTTTCTTTTAAAAGATAAATTTATATTTACATATACAAGTATTTATTTTTAAAGTATATTTAACATGTGAGTTTATATTCACATTTAAATTAAGAAAAATTTAATTAAAATTGCTTAAGACATGTGTAAACATGTTAACATCTTAAAACACATGTAAACCTATTAAGTCAATTAGATGACAAATGTAAACTCTTGAAGACAAGTGGCAACTTATAATTTTTATTTTTAATAAATAATTTTAAGAGAAAAATTAGTTTTCTTTCACAAACACTTTTTCTTTGTTTACGCTTCTTAACTAAAAATAATGGCAATCAGAAATCATTCTTGAATCTGTAAAATTACAAACTAAAAGCAAATCAAATACAAATCTGGAATTAAAATGAAATCTGCAAATCAAGATGAAAGTAAAAGCTGCAACTAAGTCTACAACTTCAAGCTGCAAATTGAAAATTACTGCACTTCAAATGAAAATCAAACCTGCAAATTAAAACTGCAACTAAATGGAAGTTCTTCAAATCTACTTCAATCTGCAAACAATTCTTCACAACAACTAAAAACCTGCAATCTTCAACCTGCATTTCAAGTTGAGATCAACTCAACAAGCATATCAAAGTTTTTTCAGATTTATTCAAAGGCCTAGAAATAAGAATAATCTACTCTGCAATTAAAAAACAGGTGAGCAATCATTTTAAAAACAGATTTGGTTAAATCTTTGGGTTAAATAATAATGCATGAAAATAAATTCTTGTTTTGATAATGAATATTTGATTATGTGAATGCATGATTACTTAGTGCCTGTAAATTTGAATTTAAACTCTGTTGTTTAAGCAGGATTTGATTTTCATCTTTAAATCCAAAATCTTTCAAAACTATAACTTGTTTGAACTTGTTATATAAATGAAAAGTGTATGTTATAGTTTGATAATAATTTTAAAATTAGTCTCATATTTTTTTAAGGCTACAGGTATGTAAATATAGGAAATTTACAGTAAAACCAAATTTTAGTTAAAAATCAACCATTCTAATTTTTGTTTGGAAGGGAATGATTGCGTTTGTTGTATAAAATCATGAATTTTAACATGCATATCATAATTTATAGCTGAGGAATTATCGTGAATTTTAGGTTTGAATGCTTTTGGAGTTTTTAGTGATTGCCGAAGATTAACTTGATGATTGTAGCTAGGATTTGGATTGAAGCTTGCTGGTATGTTAAGGATTAGGGGAAAAATACGATTGAATTTTTCAATTGAGTGGATTGTTGGGAATTGATGAATTTAGGGTTAAGTTTGCACTTCTAGTTCGGCTGAAGATTTTTTTACTTCGCGACTTGGTCGTGGTACCGAAGGTGACCGCTTCTTGGGGGAACGATGCTTGGGGATTTGGCGGTTTTATGGTGAGGTCGGCGCGGCATAACGATGACGTGGTGGTCGGCATTGCGGATTTTTAGTGATCGTGTTTATTTTAGTTTTTCGAGCAGGTGATCGAATTTCGACTCGCGTGTTGATTGTTCCACCTGGGTTGAGGAACGAGTTGTAGAGGTCGCGTGTGGTTGGTCGGCGATCGGCTAGATGGTCGGAGGGATGTGGCTTGGTTGCGTACGTACACGAGTGTACGTGTGTGCACTGGAAACGGTGGATTTGGGGAAGATCAAGTGTGACCCGGAGTGACATTCGCGTTTTCATAATTTCGACTCGAAGTTGATGAAGAGGGATGGGTGACTCGAGAAGCATGGGGTTTGCTTCGAGACGTGCTCGGGGTTTTGGTGAATTTTACTTGGGTTTGACCCGGGATGTTCTCAGGAGTTAGTATATGCTCAAGTTTATATAAGAGATAAGTTTACATATTAAACTCATTGTTGAACAAATAAAATCCAGTTTAAGTTTTTATAGAAGAAACAAAATATATAGTTAAAACTTATTATTTTGAAATAAATGTAAATCAAACTTTTAAAAGTGATAGTTGAATTCAATTTCAAATTTAAAATGTTTTAAGATGATTTCTTTTGTAAGTAATTATCTTAATTAAATTTTGAAATTCAATTTAAAGAGAAATGTTTTCATTTTAAAATATTAAATCATAGTTATTAAGTAATGGTTTGAAAACTAAATTTCAATTTGTATTAAAAATAAAAAGTTTAAAATTAGACAATTTAAAGTGTTTTAAATTTCAAATTTGATTTCTAAATTCCTTATCTTCAAAATAAGGTTCTTATTATTATTTTGAAATCCAAATAGAATAATTTGATTTTAAGTTATTAAAAATTTGATTAATTCAAATAACTTAACTATGAAGATAAATAGGGTTAATTTATCTTTGTTATTAACTTGAGAATACTTGATTTAATATGATTTGTAATTAAGTAAAGAATTAATTAAGACAAATGTTTTCTTAATTAATTAAGGATTTTCTTTAAATATAAAAGTTAATTAATTAATTATTTAATTAATTTTAAATAATTGGTTAAGTGATTTTTTAATTTTAAATAATCACTTAATTATGAATTAATTAAGTGTAATTGCTTAATGAATTAATTAATGGTTAACTATTAAATGTAATTAAGAATGAGAATTACTTATGGAAGTAATTCCTGGAAATTACTTATGGGAGTAATTAAATGGAAGTGATTAATGGTTAATCAATTAATGTTATCAGTTAAGGAATTGATTAATATAATTATTTTGAGTTAATTAATTATGGAGTGATTAATTAATTAAAGAATTAAAGATTATTTAATGATGGAATTAATTATTTGTTAAGTAATCAATTGAGAGAGAAATCAAGATTTATTAATGAAGTAATTAGAAGATAATTACTTATATAAGTAATTAAGAGTAATTATTTTAGTTAATTAATTAATGTGATTAATTAATTAATGAATGTGATTAATTAATTAATGAATGATATTAATTTAAGATTAATTACTAAGATAATTAATTAAAATGTAATTAATTAATAAAGTAATTAATTAAGGATTATTTATTAATTGATTAATAATTACTTAATGAAGTAATTAAAGATTAATTAATTAGATTAATTAATCAGGATTAATATAATTAATTAAGATGTTAATTAATTAAGATAAGTAATTGCAAATTGTTGACTACTGTTTACGATTAATGAGATGATAAATTATAAGTTAATTTTTTAATTAGTTAAAGGGTTAATTAATTAATAAGGATCATTAATTAATATAATTAATGAAATTAATTAAGATTAATTAATAAAAATAATTAATTAAAGTATGATTAATTAATTGTAATTAATTAAGGATTAATGTAATTAATTATATTTAATTAATTAATGAAAGATCATTCATTATTGTAATTAATGATGGTAATTTAAAGGTTAAATTACTGTATATGGTTAAGGATAATTACTTGAATGTAATTGAAGGATAATTAATCAGGGAAGATTAGTTAAGGAAGATCAATAAAAGATGTAATGAATTTGATTTGTAATAAATCAATGAAGCAGGATTAAGATAATCGATGTGATTAAAGGGTAGTAATTAATTTAATTAAAGGTTAATTAAATTGATTTAGAGTTAATCAATTCTGTTTATGGATGATTAATTAATATTGGATGATTGATTTATATTGGATAATTGGTATTGGGTGTTTGGTTGATACTGGATGATTTGGATATCTCTGTTATGTGATATGCTGCCTGTGAGATGAATATTGATATGAATTATCTATTGTGATAATGTGATTCATCTATCTGTTTATATCATCCTGTATATAAGTTTTAATCGATTAAAACCCTTAAGTACAACTTGGACATTAAAATGGCGTTTGGTTACGGTGAGACCGGGATCGTATTTCCATATTTGGATATCCGAAAACCACATCGATTCCAATTAAACGTTAGGTCGTGAATCCAAGTGGAGCTTTGTGAAGACTCGAGGTGTAAGGACTATACGTCAATATAACTCTATGGGTGATTCCGTAATGAGTTTGACAGAATAGTACTTATAGGTTCAAGATGGTTTTAAGAGTGCAAGGGCTATGGTCGTTGACTCTGAGGGTGATTCCAAAATGAGTGCAACGAGATAGTGCCTTCGGTTTCGCTCGAACCCGGAACGTACTTGTATGGATTGATGGTTTCAGAACATCGTAAGGTGGACGATGAGCATTCTATGATAGATGTGTTCTATAAAGGTAATCGCAGCCTCAAGCCTCATCAACCGGGAATGGCTAAAACAGGGGAGGTGCAGCAAGGCTTCGTGGGTAGCTCCCACTGGAGAGCAAGATTTACCCCTGTCCAGAAGTCACTTTTTATTTCGGCTGTGTGGGGCGGTTGATTCCGGACAACCGCCGGGGTTGTCTTGTTCGGGACTGTTCAGTAAGGAATGGTCCTGGCCTTGTGTTGCAAGGGAGTTAGGGTGGCTCCTCGGTACGTTGATCTAGTCCACGTACTGCGACGGGCGGTACCCCAGTAGCCCTGCCATTGATGGAAACCCATTCTTTCTACGACACCGTACGGTTTTGTTTGTATTACCCACTTTTGTGGCTAGTAGCTGGAATTTAATAATGTAACAATTTTGACTATTTCTTATTTACTTTAAAACCCTAGACACTATTATAATGTCACTGGATTTCCTATCAAATGTTTTGGTTAGCGTAAGGTAAAAACTTTTCCATGTTTATGTGTGGGAAGTCTTACATGATACCTTTTCTTTTCAAAGGTTTTTATAAAGTTAAGCAACTTTAAACCGTTTACTCACACCAGACCCCTGTCTGACCCGAGTGTTTATTTTCTGTTTTATTAAACTCTTGGGTACTCATATTATGTATGAGTAGTCAAGTGATTTGGGTTTTCTTGATGAATTCTAGAGGAGTTATGGAGAAGGAGGTTTCCACGTGTAGATATTTTATGGTTCCGTTGTGTTTGTTTGGTATCTGTCTCTGTTGTACTTGAGTTGTATAGTTAGACAGATGTTTATAACTGTCTAATACGTGTTTTTTTAAGTTGTGTACTCTGATGTAATATGATACTATGTAATATTTTAAGTGATATATTATATTTCATTCGTTCCGCTGTGAGTTCTCTATTGTTGTTGTGTTTCTTCTTTCTCTTTCTTTTTCTTCTTCTATCTCTTTCTTTCTTCATTGATGATGCGATTTCCTGGAGATAGGAAGTCGGGTCGTCTCATAAATTCAATGAATGCACCTAGTACAATGGACAACTGGAATATTTCTCAACCACACATTCCAGCCTCCCATTATAGCTGTCTTCCATCAGCTCATGCAACCAAATCAACAGCCAAGCACTCTTTCATGCCTGTTTTTCATTGTAATCTAAGCCATTTGTCATCCATTATAGCCACAGTAAATACCCTATGCCATGCTATTTCAAAGGTGTTGAAAACTAGTCTACTTAGAGTTTTCTCTCATAGCTATAAGCTTTTAAGTCTAACAACTTCTTAGTCGTAAGTTGTGTAGTCAACGCGCTTAGTGGTTCTACATTGGTAGAGGTGCAAAACATTAAAGTTGCAATAAACTAGGGATGTATTGGAAAACAACGGAGATGCAAAGATATTCATTGGATATAAAATCAAATATTTAAAGTATTATATTCTCATTCTCACATCCTCTTTGTAGGAAAAATAAATGTTGTTTAATCTTATATAACAAAATCGAAGAATATCATGACATATGTGGTACGAATTTGGTCATTGCAATAGATTTCTAACTAATATTGAGCACTTATGCCTTAAAATTAGGTTTTTACTCCAACTTTGTTAATTTGATTTGAAAGAGAATAAGGTAAATGACCTATTTTATATTAATGTTGCAAATGGGTGCTAAAAATCCTTGATTTAGCCGGTGTAGCGGAAAATAGCAGTGCTTAAAGCGGATCTACTACTACTATTTAATAGCATTAAATTGAAAAGGCGTAGCGGTTGACAAGTGCTATGGGCTATGGCGGGGATTATGTGAAGGTTTACCGGGGTTTTAATTGCGCAGGCCTTATGTGCCTTATTCTTATTCTTTTATTGTAGTTCACTGTCACTGTAGAGAGAAACATAGTAAGAGATTTTTATGGTCGATGTAGGCAAATTTACCGCACCACTCTATATCTTTGTGTCATTTACTTTAATTTGCTTACTTTTTTCCTCATTTACATCTTTTGGCCTAGTGAATAACAAGTGGCCTTTTCTTTCATAATGCATTAGTTTAATTCTAAAATTGTCTAAGTTATTACTCAACACTTCCATAAGGGCATACCCTTGGAATGGACCACTTCTACGAGGGAGGTAAATGCTGGGATATCAGGAGGTTTTCTGCTCAAAAGAACGGTCCTTGTTAGAGTAACATTCTCTTAAGTTTAAGAACCATTTCCACAAATGCCCATCTAATTGGTTTTGTAGAAGGAATTGCCCAACGCGTTGATTAGTTGTTGCCATAAACACAATGCGGCTCTAATACCATTATGGATCAGGTGCATTGGCGATAGGGCTAAAATGGTTAATTTCAAAAAAAAATTAACTTTTCATTAGTTTGCATAAATTTATATTTTGTGTATATATGAATAATAAATTTATAATAAATCACATTTGATACTTATTAATAAAAGAGTTTGAGAAGCATTTTAATTTAATTAATTTCATTTAAAATATTTATTTTTTTGTTATTATTTAATAATAATTATTATTATTTTATTTTTTAAAAGCTACATTGTTATTAATTTAATTTAATGTTATAATTTATGTAAATATGTTTGTAATCATAATACGAATATCATAACTATATTAAAAGGTGTAATATAACCTAAGGATAATATGGGGAAATGTGTTTGATTAGCCGTTGTGAACTACAGTTAATGGTTATGTTATATGTCAGTAGTAATGTCAAATGGGATATATACATACACATTAAAACATTAATTTTATACTTATACAAATATAAATCATTTTTTAGCCATCTTATGTTTAATTAATATTTATATAGATAGATAATATATTTATATATAATATGATATTATTCGAAATATAATTTGTTATAGTTTATAAATATTTTCATATATATATGTATGTATGTATGTATAAATTTATATTTAAATATATTTATTAAGATAAATATTTGAATTTTGAATAAAAATGTTTATAACTTCAAATTTTAAATTTAAATTGATTTGATCCTTTTATAATAAATATCCAATATATATATATATATATATATATATATTAAAATTCATATCATTATTATTATAATATACAACAACCTATAGCGAAATAATTTTTTATATTTGATTCAAACCACCGATTGGATATTATAATAGTATAAAAAATCAAATTATAAAATTTAAATATTATTTGAATTTTTTTTAAAAATAATTGTGACAACCACTCTACACCACCTACATCCAATATACCTGTATAGTGCGCTATAGTGGTGCTTGGTCGATACAAGGAGAACTTTAAGGGCTGTGAAGTTAATAAAGCAATATAGAACCTATCGTATATCTCATAATGCATCTAATAAAATATAAAATAGTAAACATCTCAGATATAAATTAGGCGAAACAGCAAGTAACCGAAAATCACAAAATTAGAGTGCGCGGATCCTTATAATATACAACATAAGAAATAGAGTTATACATCTTCTAATAAATCATAAATTGTCTCTAAATAATAAAGGCACGAGCAAATTCCATAATGTTGTGTAGTATAATAGAAAATGATTAAATATAATAATATGAGAAGATAGGCTCCTGCTTGCCACCTATCCGACTCCACATCCTCAGCAGACCTGATATCCTCAATCTACTCCTTTAAGGGTAGCTAGAGTAATAGGAAGTAAAGCACAAAACCCTAAGCCAGACAACAATCTGGTGTGGCGGTAATAAATCTCTAAATACTAATATGCTACTATAATAGGACAAATGGTATGAGAGATCATACCCGACCTTTCCTTTCATCCACATAATTAGCACATATACAAAATATACGCTATTCTACATCATAGTTATCACGGGTGTGCTATACATCAAAGTACTAAGGGGTGACTAGATATCTATGTCAATAATATCGACTTCATAGGACATCCCAATGGCGAAAATGTGATGAGCAATCAAGCAAATATAACATCCATCATCCATCCTAATATTGACCCACTCAGTGCATTGAATACTTGATAACTCAAACGACCTATAATGGTCAAGGACTTCTCAACATGTTGGTTCCTTAATTCTCTAATTCATGCCACTCAGTAGGCCAGGAACTAGATCGTCCGTCATGGCTGATCCACAATAATGATCCCCACCATGGAGATCAAATGGCCCATCATGAAGATCAGAGCCGGTCATGGATATCAAAGCCCGTCATGGGTCAAATAGGTACCATATATAATCCTGCTTTATGTGCACTCTCTGAACCTTCATGGATCATCAGTCCCTTTACACATGTCATTAATACCAGAGCTCATCCTGAACTGTCTAAACGACTCCCGTTATGAAGTCACTACGGTTGGAAACTATTGTTACTACAAGAAAAACCATTTATAACTGCAAAAATTTATGGCGTTTCTGTTTAAATGCAACCGATAATATTTTCAATAATAACATTAACGCGGCAAAAACATTTCATGTTCCCACCTTTCCTAAAAAATTCATGTAAGCTAAATAAACATGACCCATCTAAATCCATTCTTATAATTAGAAAAATTTATTACCCTCTTTCACTTTCACCTTTTCGCTTTCTACTAAAGAAAAATTACTCCTTTTTAATCATGATCAAATTTCATTGCACTAAAGATAAATTTCTCCTTTTGATTGTCGACTCCATCGTTGTACTCCACTCAACATCATCACAGCAGCTAACAAGAGTTTCTCCTTGCGGTATAGGTGTATTTAGGTATGAATTTTTTAAATCGATTTTGTGATTTGATTTGGATTTTATATTAATTTGAATGCATCATATTTTCAAATTTCTGTCTAACTTGAATAGTTGATTTAACCTAATTTGAGTGGTTTATTTTATTTTGCATTGTATTTTAATAATTGTTATTAATTTGAACTATTTTTGTTTACATTGTACGATGTTTAAGGACTAAGTAGTGAAGAACTGTTTCGTTTTAGGGGATATAGCAAGAACTGGAGGTTTTAGAGTGAAAATTAGGTGTTAATATCTTACAATGAACTATGTCCTATCTATATTTTAGGATAATTTGTAAATACTTTGTAATCTAAGATATAACGATGATATATGCTTTTATTTTCTTTTAGTACATGAATGTTTTGTTTGGATATTGTTGTATTTGGGTTTGTATTAAAATATTGATTTACCGTCTATTAAAAATGCTCATATCATATGCTGCATGAATTTTTTTGGTTTTATCTATGTGAATGAATGCATGTTTTATTGAGTTTTTGTTGCTTTGAAATGATCAAATTCTAGCCACTTAGTTTTTATCTTATGCAAATTATATATTCATTGTGCTCTGGCTCAACCAGAACACCGCTGCCCCAGGCCGTAGCGTTACACTACACTGCTTCCCTCAGCATTAGTGTTTTATACACTACTGTGTAAGGGTAGTAGTGTACATGGTTACATTGCTGCATAGGCAGTTGTGTGGCGTGTATTGCTATATTTACACTACTGCATAGTGTAGTAGTCTATATTGTTACACTGTTGCCCATGGCAGCAGCATGCGCACTGCCCACAGGTAGTGTAACGACCCGTAAATTTTAGCGGTTTTATTAATTTAACTAATTGAATTTTGTGAAATTTTAAATAATAATATTTTGAAATGTAAATTTGATATTTGGAATATGTCTAATTAAACATAGCAAATGGTAAGTTTTCATCAGATAATATGGAAGTTTATTTTCTTATGTAATTTTATTTCAATTTATATCAGTTAATAATAGATGATAATAAAATGTTTTCCAAACCTAAATATTTTTATACGATAAATTTGTAAATCATCTTCTGAGTGAGACATCATATTTTGTTTCTCCAAATTCGGACTTCTGTTGCTCCGTTCATCTTATTTCTGACAGATTTGCAGCATTTTCGGTACCAATTATCGACTTTTGATAGGATGATTATACCATTGATATCTGATCTCAGCGGTGTATTCATTTGTATATTTCAGAAATTCGGTACGCGATGAAATCTGTGAAACGATTAATCGTACCGTACACATTTTAAACTTTTGGGTTTCTATAACCCTTCATCTTTGTATCGATCAAACAGTCAATACTAACCTTTTAATATTCCTAGATATTAATACCAAACTCTTTCAATCCCACCGGTTCCTATTATTTTTGGTTGCCTTTATTGTTCTATCCGTTGAAAAATAAAAATATAAAATAAAAGAAAACGTGAATCCCTATTAAGGTTCCCTCCTCCATTTCTTTCTTTGATTTCTTTCCTCCTGCACGTGATTGCTAACTTCCCATGTTATCAACCTTGAACCGCGGCTCCCCTCCTACACTTGCGACCCACATTCCACCTCCCTCTCTCTTTGTTACCAAACACCCCATCCACCTTCACATGCCAAAGCACCTAGCTTCCCCTCCCAATCACCAAGGCCAAAAGCCACTGCACCATAGCAACCTATCCCTCCGGACCTTCCATTCTTATTTTGGCCATGTCACAGCCTCTCCTTCCCATGCTCTCCATTTCTTTGCAACATCCAACTACCACATCTACCCAAAGCCCGAGCCCTCATCTTCTAAAACTTGCCCACCTGGTAGTTTCTAGTCCTATTCTATGATATATGAGCTAATAATAATAATACTATTATATATATATATATGTAGCTTATATTTACATATCGACAGTTAGATAATTATCTTAAAATAATGATATATAGGTAAAGTGGGTTTACACTTCTTTGTTTAATATTCAAAGTTATTTTATATGTATGTTTGGTCTGTCTATTTGCACAACTATATAAGGCGGAGCCGTTTTGATACTTAGTATGTGCTATTGTATCACCTGTTAAATATAAAGTATTACATGGTTACATACTTTTTGTATGAGTTAAGTTATAATAAAGTTATATGCTGGGTTTAGTTTATAAGTTATATTGTGACAGTTTATATATATATATATATATATATATATTATATGGTTTCGGTTACTTATGTAAGTAATCGTTTTCTACTATTTATATACATTGTTATAAAGTATATATATACACATTTGTATATAATACGTTTAAGGATATAAAATATAATATGTTGTAAAAACTTTGTTATGTTGACATGTTCCAAGAGAATAGATTATACGTATATGTTAGTTCATACATATTTTATGGGTTTTGTAATATATATAGTTTTATATAAATTTTATATAAGACAGGTTGTTCGTATATATACATGAGATATATAATGATATATAATAGTTATATGTTTGGTTTCATCTATATCTTTGTCTGTATGTATAATGTTTCTTTAAAATGGCAGCTATTTGTTATATTAAAAGGTAGGTTGAAATTTTTTGTTTAAAACAATGGTTTATTTGTTTCTTATATATATATGTTGTTAAATGGTTTAATACATATAATTTGTTACATAAGTTGTTCATAATATTCAGTTATGTAAGTAGTATGTATTGTTACTGATATATATGTACAATTTTGTGTAGGTATAATCTGGTTCACTATATATGTGAAGTTTGTTTTCATATACATACATACATATATATATATATATATATATATTTTATTTTTGATATTAAAGTTAAGTTATTGATTTGAAAATAAATATATAATTATTATTAATGATTTTAGTTATATCTATATTATGTTATTTAATTATTTGTTTTAACTTATATATTGATTTCATGGTAATAGTAGTAGTAGTAATAATAATAATAATATACATTTGTTGCCTCTATCAAAATGATTCTAATTGTTTTATCAATTCTTATCTATCAGCTTTGTCGAATTCGTGCCAATCTTAAACTCTCTATCAAATCTCTCTAGCCTCGAAAGGTGAGAAATCACTCACGATTACATTCTTATATTTATTAGATTTGATTTCAATTGAAACGAAAATTGAAATATGCTGCTATTAGTTATTTACGTTGCTATATATATGCTATCTGTTCACCTGTGACATCTAACACCATTATCTGTTATTTATATTGATGATATATGCCTGTTATATTATTATCTTATCTGTTATCACTTTGCAAGTTCCCTGTCAGTATAGAATTCCTTATGGGCTGAAATGATACATACCCGAACGATCTAAGAAAATCGTTATGGGTTGAAATGATAGACCCAAGCGATTTTCATTGAATTGAATTTGGGATTACGGGTTGAAATGATATATACCCTTATATATTTAAATTACGGATTGAGATGATAAATATCCGTATCATTTGACCATAGGATAGAAAATTATATGCAGACACTGTGGTCTATATATATAAAATATTTTGAAATGATTTCTATGGTTTGGGAAAGAAATATATGGATTTATAAAATACTGATTTTAGATATTATATAAATTTTATTTTATATATAGTTAAATTACTGATTTTATGTATGTATAAAATTGTTTTAATATAGAATAAGTTTAATAATAAAGTTAGATTTTTTTATTAAAATAAAATATGCTTAAATATTTATTTAAAAATATATTTTTATATAGAGTTTATAATGATTTAAATAAATTAAGGTTGGAAGATAAATTTTAAATTGATTTGAAATTAAATTTATTTAAGAATTATACTCAAACAAGTTTGATTTGAAATTTATTAAAACTGAGATTTTAAAGGAAATGATTTTTGTAACATGATTTTGATTTAGGGTGATTTAAATGAATATATCAAGTTTAAATAAATTGAAGGAATATTCAGTTGTTTGAAGTTTATTTTTTTTTTAAATGATATTGGATTTATTAAGTAAATATTTCAAAACTAAATAATAGTAAATTGAATTTAATATATGTAATTATCAAAGTTTTGAAATTCGAGAATATTTAAAGCTTTGAAATATATAGAAATTGAAATGGTTTATTTTGTGGTCAAAAATCAGTTTTGAAATTGATATAAATTGAAATGGTTAATTGAGGATTGAATTGAGTTGAAATTTATGAATTGAGATTTGATTTAAATTGACTTTTTGGATTCAAGTTGATTTGAATCAATTTGTGAAATTTGAAGAAATTATTTTATTTTATAAAGTAATTTTAAATTTAAAACTATTTCGTATTTTAATTTATAAATAATTTCAATATAAACTATTTTAATATACTAACTATTTTATTTTAAACTATTTTAACCTATAGTTCTTTTATATATAAACTATTTTACTTTATAAAGCATTTTATTATATATACTAATTTAATATCTAAACTGTTCAAGTGATGGAAGTTATGTTTTCAAAGTTATGAATTTCAAAGTATTATGTTTCAAAAGTGTTATAATTTCAAGCGTTTTGGTTTCGAAAGCGTTTTGGTTTCGAAATTGTTATAGCTTTGAAAGTGCTAAGATTTTTGAAATGGTTATATTTGAAATGGAAATGATATCGTATTTGGTTTTGAAATGGAAATGATATCGTATTGATATGGTTTTTGAAATGGCAATGATATTTTGGTTTTGAAGTATAAACTATTTTGAAATGACCATGGTGTTATGATAACATTTGGTTGTTAAAGAGACCAGGATTGGAAGTTGTCATACTCTCTGCCAACTCCGAAAACCACTTTAACACCTGTATACGTGGTGGAGATTCCAAAATGAAGTAGGATGGTGGCGACGTCCTATTGAGGTATATATGTGGACCCGACTCTCGTGAGTTGGCATAAGGTAGCTAAAACAAGAGCGATTCCGGGCCAATGAGGTAGCTCCTATGATCGGACACACTCCTTCGATACTATATTCTGACTTTGTGATTGATTTGGTGGCCACTTTTGATTTTTGATTTTGGGAGTGTGGCTCGAGGTGGGTGGTAGCTGCGGTTAAGCGTTACCACCAGTCCGGATGCATAATTGGTATATCTACCTGGCACTGCCTAGTTGTGCCGTGTCACCTACCCTAGCGTGCTTTACTACGAGTTTGATTTGTGTCGTACCTATGGAGTATCCTCTGGTGGCCTCTCGATCAGGAGGGACTATGGTACTGCATAGACTATTGGCACTATAAAATGTGTCAAGGGGGATATGGGTAACGCCTTAACGCTATTTTTAAATATATTATACTTTACTTTAGACATTATTATAATAGCGTATATTACTATATAGTAGATAGTTTAACGGATCCTTAGAGGATGGTTATCCCAAACATCCTTTGAGTTACTTGTATTTCCATTGTTATTTCACTTGAGTTGGATTTATTGATATAAGAATGTTAATCCTGACTCGAGTGTTATGCTTTACGCTCGGGTCGGACTGAGTGATACAGCTTTTGAGACTCACCTTTGGAGTTGGAGCTTCATTTGGAGATCCATCTACATCTTTTAAGCTTGTAGATATTCAGTTGATTCCAGTGATGTATTCTGATCTTGTATTTTACTATTGTACTTGAAACTTCTATTGTAACTTATTTAACTCCGATATATATAGTAGCTTCATGATCTACTATTTATTTTTTCTGCTGCATATTGTATATTACTCTGTATCTGGGATTCTGTGATGTATTTTTTTACTGTATATGTTGAGTTTTCCCAAATATAAATTAACAATCTGGTATTTTGGGCAGTTCAATTTCGGCATGTGTGGAGGCGAATAGTTGAAAATATCAGGATGTTACATGTGGTATCAGAGCATTGGTTTTAAGCAAAACTTAGCATATGTAGTAGATTTAATTACAGAATTACTCTAGTTCGAGCTTGAATTTCTTTCCTTTGACTCGGGTGCTGTTGAAACTTTGGAAGTCCCATATTCGTTCTGAAATTTACTCTTGTCTTCCCGTATCCAAATTCTTCTTGATTTTGGAGTATCCAATAACTCCACTTCGAATGATCTCTATAATAACTCGGCGGTTTCGTTAATCTTCGAATAATTTGTAAAGGGGTGAAACTCCTTTACAATAGGCATTGATTTACCGAAGATTTCTAATCCTCGGTTTACGATGTTATCTATCTCCTGCTATGCCTGAATTCTATCTTTTGTGATTGAATGTCGATTTGCCTCGGAATTCTACATCGATCTTATTCTTGAAATCACGGTCGACCCGGTTAAGGTTGCCCGCGATTTATATAAACTTAAACATATTCCTATTTTGTTATTTAATCATATTATCTTTGTTTCGAACCTATCTCCGAATCAAAATTCTCTTTGATTAGGGTCCCCTTGAATTTGAATCCCTATCCTTGCTTTGAATTTCATTTTGTATTATCGAGTGAGGGTGTATATTTGTAATTAATAAAAAATGTTATATATATATATATATATATATTGTGTTGTTTGAGTTGTTAATGTTGATTTGGATTTCCGATCGGTTCGTCTGATCAACGCTATCGATATGATTTCCAAAACACTTGAACAGAGCAAACTGACACAATTTCGTTTTCAAATTTGATTAATGGAATAAATTTTGTATGATTATATTTATATAAGTATATATTATATTAAATTTAAATAGTCAAATGAAATGGTTATCAAAAATGATAATATTTGGTTTTCATTTATTGTTTTGTAAACCATTCTTTTTACCAACATATAAATAAGTGAAATTAAAAACTTGGCTTATAAATTTGATTTGGAATCCAAATAAATTTAAATCAAGAATTTGAGAATTTAATTTTCTGTAATTTCAGACTTTGGGTTTAAAGATTTAAAATATATATTATTGAAAGTACTTTCTAATAAAAATCATTTCCAAAGAATTTTAAATGTTTAAATCAGTGCTCTCCTATTTTGGCGTTGGAAAATAGTTTCAGTGATGGCGGCCGCATCATCGACATTCATTTTCGAGTTTCAGAGTAGAGAGACCATTCTGTAGCTTTGCTACACTTTTGTTTGGAAACTTAATTGATTTGGATTTCTAAAAGTATGACTTGATTTATAATATATATTGGTATATGATTATAGATTTGATTTGATATATATAGTGTGTGCGTGTGTGTGTGTGTGTGTATGTGTATATATATTATACCTCTAAATGGTTTGAATTGAAACTGAAAACTTAATTTTTAAATTTATGCTAAAGGATGTTTTCAATTATAAAACGAAGTCAAAATTTTTGAATAAATATTTAAATTTGAAATAATCGAAATGGGAAAATTTACTTGTATAATACTCAATTACATTCCAATATAACTTACCTAAGCCTTTCAAAAGTTGAATATGTAATTGAATAATTTACAATGCAAAACGATGATTAATGATTTTATAAATAATATTTGAGTGGTTATAATAAAGGTTATACACTAAAATTTTAATTATAAAAATGTTAATAGAGATAAATAGAATAATAAGTAAATTGAATAATAAATGAGATAAATAAATTTTTTTTTGAAGGGATTTATAAATTGAAACCAAATCAACTCAATGAAACACCTCGAATTTAAACAACTATTAGTAATTTATTTAAATTGAGATTTATATGGATTTAAATTAATTGTTTTATTTTCTTTTCCAATCTATTTTCTTTCTGGTTGTTTCTATTCTCCTGCATCCTTCCTTTTCGGGAACGAAAAGTTTTGAGTGGGGGAGAGTGTAACGACCCATAAATTTTAGTGCTTTTATTAATTTAATTAATTTAATTTTGTGAAATTTTAAATAATAATATTTTGAAATGTAAATTTGATATTTGGACTACGTCTAATTAAACATAGCAAATGGTAAGTTTTCATCAGATAATATGGAATTTTATTTTCTTGTGTAACTTTATTTCAATTTATATCAGTTAGTTATGGATGATAATAAAATTGTAACGACCCGCCGCTCGGACCGCCTCTAGTCGGTAATTAAACCAACTAGAAACGCTCAAATGACGGATTGTTATTTAGTTTATAACATTTAAACAGAATCAGTCACAGAATCACAGAAACAATAATATATTTTATAAATGAACTTTTCTTTTATATACAAATATCAGAGTTATATAATGAATTACATTTTATACAGCGGAACAATTTTTATTAAGTACAAGATATTTTTTCCTGAAAAGCTTTAGTTAAGTGCTTTCCCCTCTCTCTCTAACTTCGCTGCGAGAAAATCTCCAAGTTGTAAAAATACTCGGTCTGACCCGAGCGTTTTATGCAAAACACAAAAACACTCGAGTCAGGATTAATCTTTATTCAAGTAATTAAATTTGCGATGAACTGAAATATAATGGTAACAGCCATAAAGCATGAACATGTATGGACGATGGAAAACAAGCCCTCAGGTCAGAGACAACACTCAAGCCAAATGAAAACAAACTACTGAATCAAGTGACCAACAGAAGTTCGAGGCAGTAGTGTTCATGAATACAACTACAACTACAAAGGTTCAAGGCTGAGACAAACCCAATGCACCAATGCAACAGCATACAAGGTGCAGACAACTCAACTCAACAGCAATGCATGACTACAACATAAAGCATGTCGAGCTCAATACAATCTAGTATGCAAAATGGAGAGTATACAAGTGCAGACAACAGGGCTCAAACCACAAGTCACAAAAGTTCAAGTGAAAGTACTGACAAAATGCAAAGAGCAGCAGTGACAATGAGTATTGCAGTAATGGATGCAAAGAAACCAAATGCTATCAGCTCAGAAAGTATACAACATGTCAATGAAACACAGTGGCAACAACAAGACGCATACAGATGACAATGAACTCAAGTAAAGACCACAAAGACTTCAAGACAGTGATTCAATCAGACCAGACCTAAGTTAAAGAAGGCGGAGTGAATGTAGACCACAAAATAGCATCAAAGGCAAAGACTCAGCAATGTCAAAGCCAAGAAGAAACTACATGACAAACTAAATACAGTCCAGATAATCAAGCCAGAGCCACCAAAGTGCAGGGCAACTACAAAGTGCAGTGGAACTACAGAAATGCACCAAGCAAGTGGATGAACTAGACAGAGAACATCCATAAATGAAGTAGTGCAATGCAGACTTAAAGTTACAAAACAAAATGCCAACTTTCAATGAAACAGATCAAGTGACAACATGTACACCATGATATAATGTGCACCAGTAATGCAAGCTATAGATACAAAGAACAGAGAACATGCATGAAGAACCAGAACACAAGTGACTGAAACAACTTCACAAATTCTTAACTAGAATTCATAAGATTTCCACTAAAATTCATAGCTTGTTTAGATGAATCAGATTATATAATTTCAAAGTGAAATTGTTGTTATAAGTTTTTTTTTTTTTACAGTTCATTTGTCAAACAATTCTATCTTAAACTATTTTTAAAACCAAGAATATAGTATTATTAACAAATTCTCTTCAGTAATCAATGTCAAATTTCAATTATACAGGAAGTTATAATTATCTAGTGATAATGGTGGTCTGTTATCAACCACAGAGCAACAAATATACAATACTCAGAAACAAGTATGCATGCAATATCATACTTATAAATACACTTTTATATTCAATCTCAAAGCAATCATTAGAGGCTATAATTCACACATGCAATAAGATTCATCCAGATAGAAAGAACTGTTTATGTGATTGAATTTTGGAATTAAAACAATTAATTCTGGCCTAATTTCAAACCATCACTGTATATGTTTCATTTTCTAAATGAATACTCAATTTGAACACTTGAAATTTATTTTTAGAATAATTTCACTTATAACAACCCTCTTTCATTTAGAGTTTATAATTCAAAATCGTTGGTTGTGGTGATTTGGAATTTCCTGACAGGTTTAAAACCTGAAATGGACATACAGAGGCAAGATTTGCCTATTTTCAGGCATGCAAACATAATACACAGCAACAACAAAGAACACCACAAGCAGAGATCAATAAGTATTGAAACAGTTCACTTCCAAGTACTTCCAAATTTCCTTTTTAAATTTAAGGTTAAAAATGAATAAAATTTAAATAAAAATAAAAACAAACTTTATCATTTCAAAACTGGATACAACTTAAATTTAATTCTAGATTAAACTTTAATTTAAAACTTTTACTCATATTTTTAGTGAACCTTAATTTGAAAATTGTTTAGAACAAAACACTACAGGTTTTAAAATCTGAGATTAAACATAAATTTTACCCAAGACTAGATTTTTAAAACCCAAGCCAGAAAACTTTGTGAATAAACATTCAAAAATAAGATTTACATCCATATCATCATCTTAACTTCCAGAATTCATAGCTTAAATAGCAATCATTCACAAGACAAAAATGATTCACATTCATACATGTACATTATCACTTATACAAAACAATTCAAGGTACCAAACAAAAAATCGCAACACACACTAGGCCTAAGTCATTTATTTACAGGTAAACAGAGAAAAAGTTTTGGTTTGCTAAGTTGATTCCAGTTTGGAAAAAAAATAAAATAAAAATTAGGCCTTTGATTTTCAATCTTTCATTTGAAACTTGTAAAAACTGCAATTGCCTCTTTGATATTTTGAACTCTTTAAATAAAACTGAAATACTTTTAATACTTTGAATTTTAAGATCCTGAGTTGCCTTGAAAATAAAGTTTGTTTGCAAAACCAACTTTCTAGATTTACAGAAGAAAAAATGATGCAGTTTTGCTTTATGTTTGAAATGTATAGGATACTGATATGTACAGGGGTATTCACAATTTAAATATCAATTCAAGCCATATTTATGCTAAAACATCCATGCGAGCACTGACATCGTTGTCAATTAAACACATAAATTTCCAGTAAATTCCTATTAAATTTTATCCTAAATAAAATTTTAAAATCTTAATGTTTTAAGTCAACAAAGATGTCTTGATTAATCCTTCCTTCTAACAGAAACTAATTAAAGGAATATGATTTTAATAAAAACTTGTGCCAGGGAAAACAAAAACAGATCAAAGCAATTTAACAGCATGTATACAACTACAATTACACATCAGACAGTTAATTATAAACCTATGCAATATTTGTTCATTTCAATATACTAGCATGCAACTCAAACTATACTTTCCTACATCATTCAACTTCAATAGCAACAGAAAAAAAAGTTTTAAATTTAGTATGGTTTTCACTGTAAACCAAAGTGTTACAGGAAACAGAAAAACTGGAAACAACATTTCCAAGCAAATATAAACACAAGCATAGCCATTCATTCACATGCAAAAGCTATTCATAATTATACATGCATTCAAACACAAAGAACTGAATAAAACATAGGTTTAAACAACATGTTATTTTCTTTTCATTTCAGAAGCAAGGGGCAGGTAGAAGAAGTTGTAGTTGTAGATGGTTTATTTTGTGAACCAGAGATTAAATTTTAGCTCTAGAGCACAGTGTAAGCTTTGAACTATACTTAATTTCCCTAAAGCTTTACAGTATCTAGTATTTCGAAACATCATCATGCACAGTCAACTACACATCATGTATCAAAATTCTTGCTTAAATTTTAAAGTTTCCAAAAAAAAAAACTTTGGATTCAAATTCAACTTAATCTTGCAATTTTAAATACTTGCTCGAAACTGCCTTAACTTTTAAATACCATTCAATTTAAAATCCTAGCTTAAAACCGCATACAGACATGTTTAATGACCTGAAACTTTGAACAAACTAGTACATAGGTACAGACCTGCATATATCTTCATATATACACACATGCAATCCATAACTTATATTCATCCATCAATGATCATCACATGTAAACAAAAATTTCCACAACCAGATCCAAAGATCCATCACATGCAGCAAAATCAAAACAAGCAAAGTTTTTTTGATAGCATCTGTTCTTATCAGTTTAAAAGTAAAGCAAATGGAAGCCAATAACACCAAATCATAGCATGCAACCAAGCACCCAATTCGAACAAGTTTAAAAACTTGATTAAAATTAATCGTGAGAAAAACTCACCTTTGTCGAAGAGAATACGAAAGCCCTATTTTTTTTTTTCAAAGAGGACGAACAAGCCAAGCAACGAAAAGAAGCAGCCAAAGCAAGCTACAAGGAGTCGGCCGATCGACTGAGCAAGAGGGAAATCACCCAATCGATCAACGACGGCAGCCTTAATATCCTTTTACAAGCCCTAATTTTTTCAGATCGAAGGAAGAGAGGAACAGGCCGCCATTAATTTTTTTTCTTTCATTTGGTTTAGGGTTTTCAACGAAGTGAATGGATAATGGGACCGGGTTAGTAACATTAGATAATATCACAGCCCAACAAAAAAGAAGAGAATGGGCCAATATTATACAGCCCATAAATTCTTAAATAAAATTTCTTTTTTTTTTTCATTTTGAATTTCAATTGGTTTTGTTATTTCTTTGCTTTGTTATGTTTTGTTAAATTATGTTGTTAAAATTTCTCCAATGTAGTTACATTATATTTTACAAAGTTTATAAATATGTTGTTTGAATTTTAACTATGTGCATTTCTTAATTTATTTTGTATTGATTAAAATTTTATTCCTTTTTATTTAAAAGAAAAGAAAAATGTTATTTGAAACTAACCATCCATTTATAAATTTACATAAATAATAATTCTTGTATCCAAATTATTTTTCTAAGTCATTAGTTTGAATTTAAAATACAAATTCAATATTCAATTTCAACTCCAAAGTCAAATTTAAATTTTTTATTCAACTTTTTATAGATTAAATTCTAAAATTTAATCGCCAAATTCATTGTTATATTGGGAATTTTTTTAAATCATCATTCAAATATTTAAAATTAATTAAATATTTAAAATTTAAATTGTTCAAAATTCAGGGTCATTACAATCTCCCCTCCTTAAAAGAATTTCGTCCCGAAATTACAAGTAAGGAAAAATGATTGTTAAAACTTCACTGATGTGTATACCCTACACAATTTTTTTTACCAAGCTCAAAACTTGTTAAAAATAAATGAGTATAGAATTCATTCTATTTGTTTTATCTCACTAACTTTGTTAATTAACTCATTTGCTCATCATTTTCTACAATCAAGACGCAAAAGTCTTTTACTAAAATTTTCAACTTACAAAACTCAAATTTTAAATTTTAAATTCTTCATTTAAGAAATTTACATAGTATAACATTCCCAAAGCTGTGGACTTTCAAAACATTTCAAAGATCCTCTTCCTTAGTTTATTAATTTGGGGTTATGGAGATTTTAATTTCAACAATTAATTTGCTATTTAAAGTTTGAAAATACTTGCTAACTCGAAATTTAACAAGTCTATTGTCGTTCTTAAAGACATTAGGCATATGCTGGCCAGGCGCAAGTCTAAAAATCTCCAAGTACTAAATATACTTGCTTCAATTCCCAGTGAAAATACTAAAAAAAAAATCTTTTTTAAAAATGGATATGGAAAGCACATTCCCCATGGATCACAGTTTACCTGGCGGTTCCGCTATTATCCTAGTAGAATCGCTTGTAACTGTAGATTTCTCATCTCTTGAATTTCGCCGTGGTTGTTGCCATAGATCGCGGTCCACACGGCGGTTACGCTACTATCCCAGTAGAATCGCTTATGACCGTAGGCATATCGCCCCTCGAATTTCGCTTTGGCATCTAGATTGCAGTTTACACGGCGGTTGCGCCACTATCCCAGTGGAATCGCTTGTAACTGTAGGCATCTCGCCCCTCAAATTACGCTAGTCATTCCAACTAATGGAAAACAAATGGCCAATCCAACTAATGGAAAATAAATGGCTAGTCCAACTAATGGAAATCAAATGGTCAATCCAACTAATGGAAATTAAATGGTCAATCCAACTAATGGAAATTAAATGGTCAATCCAACTAATGGAATTCTACGTAGCTACGATTTTCAAATGGACACTCATCTCGAGTTCCAACAACCTTCACAAATTTTAAATGGAAGGTACTTTTCCATATCCTCAGTTGGAAAACATAATATCGTACATACATATATAATATTTCATTTCACATTTCGTACATATCATACCCATGTACTTACATAAGTTTTCCATAACAATTACTTTCCAAACTAATGGTTTTCGAATTTATCATATTCTCATATATACGTTCTGAAAACCTCAATATCTCATACCCATAACAAATAGAGGATTCATAAATTTTCCAGCTCATTATCCATTTAAAATTTTCCTCTAAATCGATTTGGAATTTAAGGTTATCTCAAACCTAATTCACATTCATAATTCAATTTATTATCGACTTCACACTCGATTTGGATTTCACGTTACATTGTCAATTCTCAACACATAATTGATGTCTATCGATATATAACCTCTGAGCTCGTACATCTCAGAGAAGGGTGTTAAGCTAAGAGAATAAATTCTCCGCCACCAAACAGATATATATTTAATAGAGACCAATTGCTATGTCATCAATTCACAATGTTAAACATATAATCCAAATCAACAATCCAATTTCAAGTTGAACTAATGGTTCAAATTTCCCAAAAATATCTACACAAGATATATATAATTTTTTTCCACACTTAACCATTTGAAAACAAATTTCAAATCATTTTTTCACCTTTCAATCTTTGAAAACAAATTTCAAAGCAATTTCCTTAAACGGAAACATTTCCAAATATTTATCCATTTTAAACTTAAAATGGTTCACTTAAATCAATCAAATAAATCCTTACCGATTTATTTTAAACTTACGTTCCAAATTCGTAAATTTATTTCCACACTTCAAAAATAAATCAATATTTTTTTTAACAAATTTCCCTTTCTTTTATAAATTCCATAGTGAATTTACATTTCCAAAATATCTATGAATATACGATTTTCAAATCGATTTCACATATTCATATTCAATTTATCTTTAAAAGATAAAATCTCAAAACATTCACTTTTCACTTTATCTTTAAAAGATAAAATTTCAAATCTTTCATTTCATATTGGAAAATATTTCCATACTTATTTAATAATAAGTAATTCACAAATCCATTTATTTCCAACACTTGGAAAACATTCAATATACTTAAATCATAATCAAGTATATATTTCATTCTTAAGGAAAATCATTCTTTAAACACATTAATTTGAGTCAAAATGAATGTTGCGTAAAACATTGTTACGACGACCCAAAATCACTAGTATAGGGATTCGAATTTAAGATAGATATATAAATCCCAATACTATATAAAAACATTTCCTTTCGGAAACCATTTACTATAACAACAATGTTATAGTCCACCATTTCCTTTTATTTCTCTCGAAAACGTCTATTTCAACAATGAGTGTTGAAATCTATGCTTTCGATTCTTAATGCATTTTAAAACATCTTTAAAACCATTAACTTCATTTTCTGCATGTTCAAATTCAAATTCATCACTGAATCAATTAAATCTATTATGGATTTTCATGTTGACAAATTTTAATTTGAAATCTAAATCTCATTTGAACTTTGCATTTGCTTTCTATTTCCAAAATAGTCAACTAGTTCTTTAGTAAACCACTCATCGATTTGGTTCCATTAGATTCATATTTCCACATTAACTATTTTAGGCATTAGTCTAAACTTGGAATATAAGCTTTTACATCAAAACTAGTTTGATTCATACAGTTAAGTTGACAAATACATTTCCTATCAAAATTTTGCAATCCTTATTAGCGAAGGTCGGATTATTCAATCATTTTCCCAAGACATAACCGATTTATTTAATAATATATTCACTGCCCAAAATTGTGAATAAAATTCCCAACCAACTTTTATTATCACAATATTTAACTTAAAGGATAATTCGCTGTCCAAAATTACGAATATATCTCCTTTAACAACTTTTATGTTTCATTTATCAAATTCAATTGGTTTCAAATTTATAAACAATCTTTACAAATTCCACTTCTATTTATAAAACTTCGATTATAATCTCCTTCATTAACTTGATTCAATCTATATAACTCAGTTATGTACCAAAATCCATATTATAAGTTAAATACTTATAATCCATTTATTTACTAAATCGTTCTTCACAACAATTGAAATCAATTTCAAAAGAATTCAGAACCAAATTCCCAAGTTATAGTTCAATAATCCGTTTGGTTATAACCAAATTAACATGTCATTTTATTTCCCAATTGTTACTTTGGAGATATTCACAATATTCGATTTAAACCAATTTAAATCAATTCATTAATTCACTTAACTTATATTTCACTTTCCGTAAATCTCAACAATTCGATAACGAGTTTTCGAACGATCGGGACTCAAATCTAAGGAGACCTCACCAAATAGAAACTATCGCAAACCTAAATTTAGAGAGGGGAATTGTCCAAAAAGATTTGGATTTTAAAATACCTTTTATTTTTTAAATTTTTTTTATACTTCTTTAAATTTGAAAAACGCTTTCTTTAAAGTGATTCTAGTAACTATTCATATTAAATGCCATAAACTAAGCTTTGTGTAAAGTAAAGCTCTGATTCCACTTTTGTAACGACCCGCCGCTCTGACCGCCTTTAGTCGGTAATTAAACCAACTAGAAACGCTCAAATGACGGATTGTTATTTAGTTTATAACATATAAACAGAATCAGTCACAGAATCACAGAAACAATAATATATTTTATAAATGAACTTTTCTTTTATGTACAAATATCAGAGTTATACAATGAATTACATTTTATACAGCGAAACAATTTTTATTAAGTACAAGAAATTTTTTCCTGAAAAGCTTTAGTGAAGTGCTTTCCCCTCTCTCTCTAACTTCGCTGCGAGAAAATCTCCAAGCTGTAAAAATACTCGATCTGACCCGAGCGTTTTATGCAAAACACAAAAACACTCGAGTTAGGATTAATCTTTATTCAAGTAAATAAATTTGCGATGAACTGAAATATAATGGTAACAGCCATAAAGCATGAACATGTGTGGACAATGGAAAACAAGCCCTCAGGTCAGAGACAACACTCAAGCCAAATGAAAACAAACTACTGAATCAAGTGACCAACAGAAGTTCGAGGCAGTAGTGTTCATGAATACAACTACAACTACAAATGTTCAAGGCTGAGACAAACCCAATGCACCAATGAAACAGCATACAAGGTGCAGACAACTCAACTCAACAGCAATGCATGACTACAACATAAAGCATGTCGAGCTCAATACAATCTAGTATGCAAAATAGAGAGTATACAAGTGCAGATAACAGGGCTCAAACCACAAGTCACAAAAGTTCAAGTGAAAGTACTGACAAAATGCAAAGAGCAGCAGTGACAATGAGTATTGCAGTAATGGATGCAAAGAAACCAAATGCTATCAGCTCAGAAAGTATACAACATGTCAATGCAACATAGTGGCAACAACAAGACGCATACAGATGACAATGAACTCAAGTAAAGACCACAAAGACTTCAAGACAGTGATTCAATCAGACCCGACCTAAGTTAAAGAAGGCGGAGTGAATGCAGCCACAAAATAGCATCAAAGGCAAAGACTCAGCAATGTCAAAGCCAAGAAGAAACTACATGACAAACTAAATACAGTCCAGATAATCAAGCCAGAGCCACCAAAGTGCAGGGCAACTACAAAGTGCAGTGGAACTACAGAAATGCACCAAGCAAGTGGATGAACCAGACAAAGAATAGCCATAAATGAAGTAGTGCAATGCAGACTTAAAGTTACAAAACAAAATGCCAACTTTCAATGAAACAGATCAAGTGACAACATGTACACCATGATATAATGTGCACCAGTAATGCAAGCTATAGATACAAAGAACAGAGAACATGCATGAAGAACCAGAACACAAGTGACTGAAACAACTTCACAAATTCTTAACTAGAATTCACAAGATTTCCACTAAAATTCATAGCTTGTTTAGATGAACCAGATTATATAATTTCAAAGTGAAATTGTTGTTATAAGTTTTTTTTTTTTACAGTTCATTTGTCAAACAATTCTATCTTAAACTATTTTTAAAACCAAGAATATAGTATTATTAACAAATTCTCTTCAGTAATCAATGTCAAATTTCAATTATACAGGAAGTTATAATTATCTAGTGATAATGGTGGTCTGTTGTCAACCACAGAGCAACAAATATACAATACTCAGAAACAAGTATGCATGCAATATCATACTTATAAATACACTTTTATATTCAATCTCAAAGCAATCATTAGAGGCTATAATTCACACATGCAATAAGATTCATCCAGATAGAAAGAACTGTTTAGGTGATTGAATTTTGGAATTAAAACAATCAATTCTAGGCTAATTTCAAACCATCACTGTATATGTTTCATTTTCTAAATGAATATTCAATTTGAACACTTGAAATTTATTTTTAGAATAATTTCACTTATAACAACCCTCTTTCATTCAGAGTTTGTAATTCAAAATCGTTGGTTGTGGTGATTTGGAATTTCCTGACAGGTTTAAAACCTGAAATGGATATACAGAGGCAAGATTTGCCTATTTTCAGGCATGCAAACATAATACACAGCAACAACAAAGAACACCACAAGCAGAGATCAATAAGTATTGAAACAGTTCACTTCCAAGTACTTCCAAATTTCCTTTTTAAATTTAAGGTTAAAAATGAATAAAATTTAAATAAAAATAAAAACAAACTTTCTCATTTCAAAACTGGATACAACTTAAGTTTAATTCTAGATTAAACTTTAATTTAAAACTTTTACTCATATTTTTAATGAACCTTAATTTGAAAATTGTTTAGAACAAAACACTACAGGTTTAAAATCTGAGACTAAACACAAATTATACCTAAGACTAGATTTTTAAAACCCAAGCCAGAAAACTTTGTGAATAAACATTCAAAAATAAGATTTACATCCATATCATCATCTTAACTTCCATAATTCATTGCTTAAATAGCAATCATTCACAAGCCAAAAATGATTCACATTCATACATGTACATTATCACTTATACAAAACAATTCCAGGTACCAAACCAAAAATCACAACACACACTAGGCCTAAGTCATTTATTTACAGGTAAACAGAGAAAAAGTTTTGGTTTGCTAAGTTGATTCCAGTTTGGAAAAAAAATAAAATAAAAATTAGGCCTTTGATTTTCAATCTTTCATTTGAAACTTTTAAAAACTGTAATTGCCCCTTTGATACTTTGAACTCTTTAAAAAAAACTGAAATACTTTTAATACTTTGAATTTTAAGATCCTGAGTTGCCTTGAAAATAAAGTTTGTTTGCAAAACCAACTTTCTAGATTTACAGAAGAAAAAATGATGCAGTTTTGCTTTATGTTTGAAATGTATAGGATACTGATATGTACAGGGGTATTCACAATTTAAATATCAATTCAAGCCATATTTATGCTAAAACATCCACGCGAGCACTGACATCGTTGTCAATTAAACACATAAATTTCCAGTAAATTCCTATTAAATTTTATCTTAAATAAAATTTTAAAATCTTAATGTTTTAAGTCAACAAAGATGTCTTGATTAATCCTTCCTTCTAACAGAAACTAATTAAAGGAATATGATTTTAATAAAAATTTGTGCCAGGGAAAACAAAAACAGATCAAAGCAATTTAACAGCATGTATACAACTGCAATTACACATCAGACAGTTAATTATAAACCTATGCAATATTTGTTCATTTCAATATACTAGCACGCAAATCAAACTATACTTTCCTACATTATTCAACTTCAATAGCAACAGAAAAAAAAAAGCTTTAAATTTAGTATGGTTTTCACTGTAAACCAAAGTGTTACAGGAAACAGAAAAACTGGAAACAACATTTCCAAGCAAATATAAACACAAGCATAGCCATTCATTCACATGCAAAAGCTATTCATAATTATACATGCATTCAAACACAAAGAACTGAATAAAACATAGGTTTAAACAACATGTAATTTTCTTTTCATTTCAGAAGCAAGGGGAAGGTAGAAGAAGTTGTAGTTGTAGATGGTTTATTTTGTGAACCAGAGATTAAATTTTAGCTCTAAAGCACAATGTAAGCTTTGAACTATACTTAATTTCCCTGAAGCTTTACAGTATCTAGTATTTCGAAACATCATTATGCACAGTCAACTACACATCATGTATCAAAATTCTTGCTTAAATTTTAAAGTTTCCAAAAAAAAAACTTTTGGATTCAAATTCAAATTAATCTTGCAATTTTAAATACTTGCTCGAAACTGCCTTAACTTTTAAATTCCATTCAATTTAAAATCCTAGCTTAAAACTGCATACAGACAGGTTTAATGACCTGAAACTTTGAACAAACTAGTACATAGGTACAGACCTGCATATATCTTCATATATACACACATGCAATCCATAACTTATATTCATCCATCAATGATCATCACATGTAAACAAAATTTTCCACAACCAGATCCAAAGATCCATCACATGCAGCAAAAACAAAACAAGCAAAGTTTTTTTGATAGCATCTATTCTTATCAGTTTAAAAGCAAAGCAAATGGAAGCCAATAACACCAAATCATAGCATGCAACCAAGCACCCAATTCAAACAAATTTAAAAACGTGATTAAAATTAATCGTGAGAAAAACTCACCTTTGTCGAAGAGAATACGAAAGCCCAATTTTTTTTTTCAAAGAGGACGAACGAGCCAAGCAACGAAAAGAAGCAGCCGAAGCAAGCTACAAGGAGTCGGCCGATCGACTGAGCAAGAGGGAAATCACCCAATCGATCAACGACGGTAGCCTTAATATCCTTTTACAAGCCCTAATTTTTTCAGATCGAAGGAAGAGAGGAACAGGCCGCCATTAATTTTTTTTCTTTCATTTGGTTTAGGGTTTTCAACGAAGTGAATGGATAATGGGACCGGGTTATTAACATTAGATAATATCACAGCCCAACAAAAAAGAAGAGAATGGGCCAATATTATACAGCCCATAAATTCTTAAATAAAATTTCTTTTATTATTTCTTTTATTTTTTTTTTCATTTTGGATTTCAATTGGTTTTGTTATTTCTTTGCTTTGTTATGTTTTGTTAGATTATGTTGTTAAAATTTCTCCAATGTAGTTACATTATATTTTACAAAGTTTATAAATATGTTGTTTGAATTTTAACTATGTGCATTTCTTAATTTATTTTGTATTGATTAAAATTTTATTCCTTTTTATTTAAAAGAAAAGAAAAATGTTATTTGAAACTAACCATCCATTTATAAATTTACATAAATAATAATTCTTGTATCCAAATTATTTTTCTAAGTCATTAGTTTGAATTTAAAATACAAATTCTATATTCAATTTCAACTCCAAAGTCAAATTTAAATTTTTTATTCAACTTTTTATAGATTAAATTCTAAAATTTAATCGCCAAATTCATTGTTATATTGGGAATTTTTTTTAAATCATCATTCAAATATTTAAAATTAATTAAATATTTAAAATTTAAATTGTTCAAAATTCAGGGTCATTACAAAAATGTTTTCCAAACCTGAATATTTTTATACAATAAATTTGTAAATCATCTTCTGAGTGAGTCATCATATTTTGTTTCTCCAAATTTGGGCTTCTATTGCTCCGTTCATCTTATTTCTAACAGATTTACAATATTTTCGGTACCGATTATCGACTTTTGATAGGATGATCATACCACTCATATCTGTATACCGTTTTGATCGTCTCGTCGTGCTGATCTCAATGGTGTATTCATTTGTGTATTTCGAAAATCCGGTACGCGATGAAATCTGTGAAATGATTAATCGTACCGATACAGGTTTTAAACTTTTGGGTTTCCATGACCCTTCATCTTTGTATCGATCAAACAGTCACTACTAACCTTTTAATATTCCTAGATGTTAATACCAAACTCATCCATTCCCAACCGTTGCTTTTATTTTTGGTTGCCTTCATTGTTCTATCGGTTGAAAAATAAAAATATAAAATAAAAGAAAACGTGAATGACTATTAAGGTTCCCTTCTCCATTTCTTTCATTGATTTCTTTCCTCCTGCTCATGATCGCTAACTTCCCATGTTATCAACCATGAACCGTGGCTCCCCTCCTACACTTGCGACCCACACCGTGCCTCCCTATCTCCCTGTTACCAAACACCCCATCCACCTTCACATTCCAAGCTCCCAACTTCCCCTAGGCCGAAAGCCACTGCACCATAGCAACCTATCCCTCCGAACCTTCCCTTGTTATTTTGACCATGCCACAGCCTTTCCTTCTCATGCTCTCCATTTCTTCACGACATCCAACTGCCGCATCTACCCAAAGCTCGAGCCCTCTTCTTCTGAAGCTTGCTAACCTGGTAGTTTCTAGTCCTATTCTATGATATATGAGCTAATAATAATACTATTATATATATATATGTAGCTTATAATTACAGATTGACAGTTAGATAATTATCTTAAAATAATGAGATATAGGTAAAGTAGGTTTACACTTCTCCGTCTAATATTCAATGTTATTTTATATGTATGTTTGGTCTGTCTATTTGCACAAGTATATAAGGCAGAGCCATTTTGATACTTAGTTTGTGATGTTGTATCGCATGTTAAATACAAAGCAAGTATTATATGGTTACATACTTTTTGTATAAGGTAAGTTATAATAAAGTTATATGCAGGGTTTAGATAATAAATTATATTCTGACAGTTCGTATATACATATATTATATAATTTCGGTTACTTATGTAAGTAATCGTTTTGTACTGTTTATATACATTGTTATAAAGTATATATACACATTTGATGTAATATGTTTAAGGATATAAAATATAATATGTTTTAAAAACTTTGTTATGTTGATATGTTCCAAAAGTATAGATTATATGTATATGTTAGTTCATACGTTATTTTATGGGTTTTGTAATATATATAGGTTTATATACATTTTATATAACATACGCTGTTCGTATATATACATAAGATATATAAAGCTATGTACTAATTATACGTTCAGTTTCATCTATATCTTAGTCTGTATTTATAAAGTTTCTTTAAAATGGCAGTTATTTGTTATATTAAAAGGCAGTTTGAAATTGTTTGTTTAAAACAATGGTTTATTTGTTAATTATATATATATATATATATATATATATATATATATGTTGTTAAATGGTTTTATACATATAAATTGTTACATAAGTTGTTTATAATATTTAATTATATAAGTAGTATATATTGTTACTAATATATATGTACAATTTTGTGTAGGTATAATCTGGTTCACTATATATGTGAAGTTTGTTTTCACACACACACAGATATATATATATATATATATATTATTTTTGATATTAATGTTAAGTTATTGGTTTGAAAATAAATAAATAAATATTATTAATAGATATATAATAATATATAATTGTTGCCTTTATCAAACTGATTCTAATTGTTTCATCAATTCTTATCTATCAGCTTTGTTGAATTCGTGCCAATCTTGAACTCGCTATCAAATCTTTTTAGCCTCGAAAGGTGAGCAATCACTCACGATTACATTCTTATATTTATTAGACTTGATTTCAATTGAAACGACAATTGAAATATGCTGCTGTTAGTTATTTACATTGCTATATATATGCTATCTGTTCACCCGTGACATCTGACACCATTATCTATTATTTATATTGATGATATATGCCTGTTATATTATTATCATATCTGTTATCACTCGGCAAGTTCCCTGTTAGTATAGAATACTCTGTGGGTTGAAATGATACATACCTGAACGATCTCTAGAATAGGAGAAATCGTTATGTGTTGAAATAATAGACCCAAGCGATTTTCATTGTCTTGAATTTGGGATTACAGGTTGAAATGATATATACACGTATATATTTAAATTACGGATTGAAATGATAAATATCCGTATCCTTGACCATAGGATAGAAAATTATATACAGACACCGTAGTCTATATATATATATATATATATAATATTTTGAAATGATTTCTTTGGTTTTGGAAAGAAATATACGGCTTTATAAAATATCGATTTTAGATATTATATAAATGTTATTTTATGTATAGTTAAATTTTTGATTCTAAGCTATGTATAAATTTGTTTTAATATAGAATAAGTCTAATAATAAAATTTGATTTTTTATTAAAATATAATATGGTTAAATATTTATTTAAAATTATATTTTTATATAGAGTTTATAATGATTTAAATAAATTAAGGTTGGAAGATAAATTTGAAATTATTAAGAATTATACTCAAATAACTTTGATTTGAAATTTATTAAAATTGATATTTTAATGGATATGATTTTTGTAACTTGATTTTGGTTTAAGGTGATCTACATGAATATATCAAGTTTAAATAAATTGAAGGAATATTCAACTATTTGAAGTTTAATTTTTTTTAAATGATATTGGATTTATTAAGTGAATACTTCAAAACTAAATAATAGTAAATTGAATTTGATATATATGGAATTATCAAAATTTAGTTTTGAAATTTTGGAATATTTAAAGCTCTGAAATATATGGAAATTGAAAGGGTTTATTTTGTGTTTAAAAATCTATTTTGAAATCGATATAAATTGAAATGGTTTATTTAGAACTGATTGAGTTGAAATTTATGAATTGAGATTTGATTTAAATTAAATTTTTGGATTCAAGTTGATTTGAATCAATTTGTGAAGTTTGAGGAAATTATTTTATTTTACGAAGTAATTTTGAATTTAAAACTATTTTATATTTTACATTATAAATAACTTTAACATAAACTATTTTATTATACTAACTATTTTACTTTAAACTATTTTAACTTATAACTCTTTTATATATAAACTATTTTACTTTATAAAGTATTTTATTATATATACTATTTTAATATCTAAACTGTTTAAGTGGCGGAAGTTAGGTTTTCAAAGTTATGAATTTCGAAGTATTATGTTTCGAAAGTGTTATAATTTCAAGTGTTTTGGTTTCGAAAGTGTTATAGCTTTGAAAGTGCTAAGATTTTTGAAATGCAAATGATATCGTATTTGGTTTTGAAATGGAAATGATATTGTATTGATATGGTTTTTGAAATGGCAATGATATTTCGGTTTTGAAGTATAACTATTTTGAAATGACTGCGATGTTATAATAATGTTTGGTTGTTAAAGAGACTGGGATCGGAAGTTGTCACACTCACTGCCAATTCCGAAAACCACTTTAACAACTGTGTACGCGGTGGAGATTCCAGAATGAAGTAGGAAGGTGGCGACGTCCTATTGAGGTATATACGTGGACCCGACTCCCGTGAGTTGGCATAAGATGCTAAAACAGGAGCGATTCCAGGCCAATGAGGTAGCTCCTCTGATCGAACACACTCCTTCGATATTATATTCTGACTTTGTGAATGATTTGGTGGCCACTTTTGATTTTTGATTTTGGGAGTGTGGCTCGAGGTGGGCGATAGCTGTGGTTATGCCTTACCACCAGTCCAGATGTGTAATTGGTATATCTACCCTGGCATTGCCTAGTTGTGTTGTGTCACCTACCCTAGCATGCTTTACCACGAGTTTGATTTGTTTCATACCTATGGAGTATCCTCTGGTGGCCTTCCGACCAGGAGGGACTACGGTACTATATAGACTGTTGGCACTATAAAATGTGTTAAGGGGGATATGGGTAACGCCTTAACACTATTTTTAAATATATTGTACTTTAGTTCAGACATTATTATAATAGCGTATATTACTACATAGTAGATAGTTTAACGGATCCTTAAAGGATGGTTATCCCAAACATCCTTTGAGTTACTTGTATTTTAGTTGTTATTTCACTTGAATTGGATTTATTGATATAAGAATGTTAATCCTGACTCGAGTATTTTTTATTTTGCTTTACGCTCGGGTCAGACTGAGTGATACAGCTTTTGAGACTCACCTTTGGAGTTGGAGCTTCGTTTGGAGATCCATCTACATCTTTTCAGCTTGTAGATATTCAATCGATTCCAGTGATGTATTCTGATGTTGTATTTGACTATTGTATTTGAAACTTTTATTGTAACTTATTTTACTCCAATATATATAGTAGCTTCTTGAATTACTATTCCTTTTGTTTTCACTGCACATTGTATATTACTCTGTATTTGTGATTCTGTGATGTATTTATTTATTGTATATGTTGAGTTTTTCCAATTATAAATTAACAATTTGGTATTTTGAGCAATTCAATTCCGGCATGTGTGGTGGCGAATGGTTGAAAATATCAGGATGTTACAGGTCGTAGTGTGGTATACACTGCTACTTGGTGGCAGCAGTGTACAAATTGCTGCCACGACAGCAGTGTGAAGTACACTACTACCTAGTGGCATAGTGTATATTCTTACACCGCTGCCATTGGGAAGTAGTGTACCCTTTGTTTCCGACTCTGTCCGAAGGGACACTAATCTCTGGCAAGGTTGGGGTGAGGTTTAGATCATGCGATTTGGCCTGGGCAATGCCCGCTGTATTTTTATCATATATATATATATATATATATATATATATTCGTTACATATTCATGGCAACTAGGCACTAATCAAGGAATTGCTCCACTGGTGGAAACAGTTGAAGTGCTAGTATTAGTTCAGTTGCAAGTAAACAGTTGTTAACAAGTTGACTACCTATACCGTAAGTCCTCCTTTTATTTCATCAACAATGACTACTACATTGAAATCTCCTGTTGCAATCCACGGTTATATGACTTTTTCGTAGTATCTGCTGACTGTTGTCTTAAGTTTACTCTAATGTACTGGCAAATTTTAGCATAAACAAAGGTAATATTAATTGAGAGACCTCACAAATTAATGGGAGGTATTTTTTATCTAAATCATTGAGTTTGTCTATAAACCATACAAAAGTATCCTAGATAATCAACATTACCACTAGTGGTAGCACTATCACAATTATTTCGTAAAACTCCCCAGTTCTTACCTACCACATTTCTAAATTGCTCAATACTTTTTCTAAACTTTCAAATAGAAAATTTATTCCCTAGAATACCTATTGTAGTAGGATTATATTTGTTTTTCAAGTTGAATAATTCTAACTGCCTATTATTAGAGTTCAACCATCATTTAATAGTGTACCATTTATTCTCTAATAATAAATACTCATCTCATTACTTATCAATAGTGGTAATCCAAATCCTACATGTTCTTTTTCAGATGTCAAAAATCCGCAAGTTGTTTCTGAACACTAGATACGAATCCAAGTTTTTTTTTTCTTTTTTGCAGAGCAAGCGGGGTTAAACTGGTCCCCTACCAGATTTATTAATAAGGAAAAAATAAAACGAACAAGAGAAGACAGCACAAGGATGAACTAAGTGAAACGAGAGAAAAAAAAAAGAAAACAAAGAAAACCAAAAAGCTAACTGATTCAAGGATCAATCAAATTATCATGAAAAGGATGCGTACTTTCCCTCATTCCCATCATTATGCTGTGCCTCAAAGCATGCCATAGAACTGAATTGCTCCGACTTATTCCTTTGAAACGCCTATTGTTTCTTTCCTCCCAAATAATTTTCAGCATCCTTTTCAAACTGTAGAAAAAAGCAAATCTCTCCTCATCCCTCCACCTTAAAACCTGTTCAATGAATCCCCAGTGATCATCATCGGAATATGCAGTAGAGACCGAACCATTGCTATTTAAGATTTCTGTCCATAGTTGCATCACATAAGCACATTCAAAAAATAAGTGATTGACACTCTCCTCTTGCGTAAAGCATAATTCACACCTAGAGGGAACTGACATCCCAAAACCAATCATTCTATCCTTAGTTAGCAATGCCTTGTTTCTTACTTTCCATAGCATTAGATTATCAGAACTAGGTGAGACAGCAGACCAAGTCACTTTGCTCCGTTTGCAGTCAGGCATTGCATCCATTTCCAACATGTCATTGTAAATTCTGCTTACTGCATGGTTTTTACCATTCCAAAGAACAGCGCAATCGTCATGCATGTCAAAAATGTTCACTGCGTGTTGTTGCCAGAAAGCCCTAACCATCTGATTACTAGAATAGGGCATCACAAGAACTCTGTTGTGCACGTAGTCCACAACCTTCGCATTCATTCCAACACCAGATTGATAAATTTGCTGGGGAACAGCTGCCCAATAATAACCCCCTTACTTATCCATGGGTCATGCCAAAAACTGCAAGTGCAATCGACACCAAGCTTTATTTGAACATAAGGAAGCAGGGATCTTCTCAGCTTCAATATGCTCCTCCAAATCCAACTTGAAGACTGGGAACCATCCATGAACCAGAATTTCCTAGCTCCAACATTGTGTTTGAGGACCCACCGAACCCAAAGGGTATTCTTCTTCGTTAATAGAGCATCAAGGTGATAACTATAGGTTGCCTTATTCCACACTTCTATGTTGTACAGACCTAATCCCCCTTTATTCTTAGGTTTCTCAAAAGTTGAAAAAGAGCAGGGAACTGGTTTCCTGGAATGTATGGATCCAAACCAGAAAAATCTCATCATAGCCTTTCTTATCATTCTCAAAAGCTTGATAGGAAGAATGTATTCACGAGCCCAATAGACCAGCATGGAGAAACTAATCGACTTCACAAGAACCAACCTGCCAGCTTGGGATAGGAATTTGTTCGCCCAACAGTCCGTGACATCGGTTATTTTTTGATAGAGAGGAAGGCAATCGGCATGAGACACTCTAGAAGTACATAAGGGCAACCCCAGGTAATTCATGTCATGATTCATTGCCTGCAATCCAGCAGATGAGGCAAGATAATTCTGATGCACGTCAGAAATTCCAGCGAAAAGAATACTGGATTTAGAAATATTAAGGCTTAGGCCTGTCATTAGGTAGAATTTATGAATTGCAACAACAATGCATTGTATGGAAGGAAGATTTGGTTTTGTAAAAATCATGATATCATCAGCGAAAAGGAGGGAGGTGATTTGCAGGTCCTTGCACTTGGAATGATAGAGGATTTGTTTTCTTTGGTACAAAGGCTTTAGCATACACGTAAAGACCTCCATAATTAATAGAAATACATAGGAAGAAAGCGGGTCCCCTTGCCTTATGCCCTGATCAGATGAAAAGAAGCCAATGCTAGCTCCATTGACGATCAGAGAGAAGGTGGGCGAGGATATGCATTCATAAATCCATGCGACAAGGACTTTAGGAAATCCCGTAAGTGCCATAACTCTAACAATTGATTTCCACTGAATACTGTCATAAGCTTTACGAAGATCAAGCTTCAGCATAGCACCAGGGGATGAATTGACACGACTATAGCCCTTCAGCATCTCATGGGCAAGCATGACATTATCAAGAATGCTTCTTTTAGGCAGAAATGCAGCTTGGTTTTCAGATATAATTCTATCCAAAACACCGACCAGTCTAGATGCAATGATTTTGGATATACACTTGTAGACAACGTTACAACAGGAGATGGGTCTATAGGAAGTAACAGAATTGGCAGGCAAGCTCTTAGGAATGAGAACCAAGTTCGTAGAATTAACTGATTTGAGGAGCTTACATTTATCAAAGAAATTGTTCACTGCTTTGCAAAATTCGCCTCCAACTATATTCCAACAAGAAGTGAAGAATACCACATTGAAACCATCATGCCCCCCCCACACGAGCTCCTCTTCATTGCAAATAGAGTGTTCTTGATTTCCTCATCGGTCACCCTTTCCACTAATTTTAAGGCTTCCTAATTATTCAGACGTGGTAAATTTATATTTGAGAGATGCTCAAGTTCAGGTTCAAAGTTACTGTGATTGCCAAACAAAAAGGTGTAGTACTTCATAAATGCAGTATCAACCTTTTTAGGAGAAGTGTGCAAGATACCTTCTTCATCGTAGATGGATGTGATGTTATATTTTGATTGCTTTACCTTAAGAGATGCATGATAGAAAGAGGTGTTCCTGTCCCCAATAGCAGCCCACTTGATTCGCAGTTGTTGCCTCCTCATATCGCTTTCAGTCTCCAGAGCCTTATTGAGTTCATTGTAAAGCGCATATTCTTCTTCAGCATGATCAGAACTACCAGGATTAGCCATCATTCTTTTCTGCGCTTCCTTCAACTGGTCCCCAAGAATAGTTGAATTAAGTGTTCCATTACCGTACTTGCTCTTTGCCCAAGCCCTTAATGCACCCTTCGCAGCTCTAAGCTTTCTGCAAAAAATATACATGGGATTGACATTAAAATTATTCATCCAAGCTGACTGAATAATAGATTTAAATTCTGGGTCATTAATCCAAGAATTGAAAATTTTAAATCCTCTTTTCTTTTCCGGGGGCAACAACCCAGTGGATATGATGAGGGGAGAATGGTCAGAGAGAACAGGGTGGGGAAGGAAAGCGGTAATATTGGGCCAGAAATAAAGGGCTTTGTAGTTGATAAAAGAGTGATCAATGTTGCAAAAAGTTCTGGTACCTCTTCGTGACCGATTGTTCCATGAGAAAGGAACACCAGTCCTAGGAATTTGAATCAAAGATGAATCAGAAATGGCAGAATTAATAGGCTGAATTTGCCTAAGGGTAAGAGGAAGGCCACCATTCTTGTCAGACAAGCAAAAGCAGCTGTTGAAATCACCCAAGATAACCCAGGGATGCGATTCCTGTCTGAGGGCAGGTAATAGATTGAAGAGAGACTGTCTTGAGGGGGCAGAGTTTGATGCATAAACAAAAGAAATGTAAAAAGATGAGGGGGGGGGGCTAGAGTACTTAGCGTGAAAATGCATTATTTGAGGCGTTGCATGAAGCAGATTAAGGGAAAGCTCAGCAGGATTGTGCAGTACCATGATGCGGCCATAACTGGCCTTAGGCAAATTGTGATTGAGGAGCCACGTAGGGTTAATATACCTAGCAGCATTTATAGTTAGAGGAAGATTTAACTTAGTTTCAAGGATAGCAATGATTGATAGGTGATGTGAGGCAATTAAAAGTTTGACTTGATCGAGTTTGAGGTGGGTATTGGCTCCCCTTATATTCCAAGCTCCAAAATTGTGTGACATGGATTAAACTTTTGAGTGAAGAGCTGCTTCTGACATGCTCCTCGTGATTGGAGACTCAGCTCTGGGTTTATCAAATTTGTGATTCTTTGGCTTAGTTTTCCTTTTGGACTTGTCAGTCCTGGCAGAGTTGATGCCAGTGGATGATTGCTTCGGTGAGGTAGGTGGTGTTATCCATCCTAGAATCGTACGTGAAAAGGCATAAGGTTGAAGTGTTGGACAAGATACTGAAGTAGGAGGGAATGAAGGAAGAGATGAGAGAGCAGTATAATGGTCACTTAAGATAAGGGCAGTTATCTGTTGTTGTAGCTGTGCACAGAAATGGTAACATGTATGATCCAGAGGGGAAGAGGGTAGAGATTGTATTGAGCCATGTGCAGATTGATTGGAATGAGCATTTGAATCCGGATCCAGAGGGGATGTGGGACGAGTTTGAATTGAGACATGAGCAGTTTGTATGGGGTGTGCATTGATTGGTTGTTGAGCATTCAATAGCATAGTGCATGTCCTGTTAGGTTGCTGTGCATGCATGTGTAGATTAATTTCAGCAAGGTTACCAGTCATCTGCTGTTTTTCAGAATGAAGCATTAATTCTTTTACAATAACTTCAGATTGACATTGCATTACCATACATTCCTCATTTGCACATTGTACATTCTCATTTTTATCATGCTTATCATTCATGCATCCAATGTTTGATTTGGCATCCAGAACACACAATTCGTCAACCACATCATGATCCACCACAACATCATCCACCACAACATCATCCACCACAACAACATCCACGACATCATCATCCACCACGTCATCATCCACCACAACATCATCACCATCAATATTTATATGCTCATCCTCCTCGCCTAAGCCATCATTCATGTTTTGTAGAACATTATATTTAATAAATGAGAGAATAGAGTGCTGCTGCTTCCTAATCAAAACAACAATGTCACTACTTTCATTTAAACTACTGTCCTCATTATTCTCATTTACTTCCTACTGCTGTTCAGAAGTGGACAGCCCCTCTGGCCCAACATCGCCGTCTTTCCCAACATGCTCTGCCATCATGTATGATTTTTTATCCACCAGTTTTGTTTTTCTATCTGAAACCTTCCTCCAGGTCTGCTTGTTCTTCGTTACTTCCTTACGTATTCCCATGTTATTTATGTTCCCTTCATGCTTTTCCCCCACTGTAGCAGTATCAACAATATTCCTCCCACTATCGTCACATTGCATAAGGCAGTCACTAGTTATATGACCAAATTCCTTGCAAACAGTGAAAATATCAGGTTTCCATAGATAGCTTACCCGCACCATTTGTGTAGATCCATCAATCAGCTGTACAGGGAACTCATCCACCAAATCAACATTCAGCGTCACATCCACCAAACATTTAGCATACGCAATCCCCTCCATTCTTTCAGTTGAAGAATCCATACACAATAGCCTTCCAATTCTCGTGGCCAGCCAATTAATGCCTACTAATGACTAGGCAAAAATTGGGATATTTATTAGTTTTAACCAAACAGGGACAGATTTGATCGTGCTGCGGCTGTTACCAATAGATGGATCCCAAGCCTTCACAATGAAGATCTTGTTCCTGATAAAAATTGGGTCAGATTCAAGTATTCTCCTTCTGTCTTCAGAGCAAGACAGATGGAAAAGGAACAAGATTCCATCGGATTTCACTGCTATGTCTCCTTTTAGTTTCCATGATTTCTTTAAATGATTAATTACATTTACGAAATGTGACAGGAAACATCTATGTATCACTACATTTATCACAGTAAAGAGCTTATGCCAATATTCGCAGAGTATGAATGTCTTTCACATTGGTGACATTCAACCAAACAATTAGTTTGTTGTTTTTTCTTTTCTGATGGCACAAATTTGCGCAACATTCAGTTTCTATGGATCTTTCCTACCGGCACAAAGTTGGTAGGTTCGTGTGTTATCCCACTTTTTGGCAAAGCCGTGATACCAAAAGATCGATCGAAAACAAAAGACAGTTCGTCTCAAAGATTGGTTATACTTTGCTTCACTATGGTTATCGCTGAATTTTGTCTGAGTCCAGATTGAGCTAAATTGATAGGACATGACAAGCAAAGCCATAGAAGTCAGCATCTCAAATTTCAAGTCAATACGAGTTTATATGCTCACGTTATGATTGATTCAATCTAGAGGAAACGACATAGATTTCGTATCCATCACTATGGGTGACTTCGTATCCATCGAAGTGCCGCAGTTCGTATCGATCACTTTCGTATCATCAGGTTCCAACGACTTCGAATCCATCGAAGTGCCTCAGTTCGTATCGACCAAGTTCGAATCCATCGAAGTGCCTCGGTTCGACTCGGTCTCATTTGAACCCATCGGCAGAAAGCCCGCTTCGCATCCATTGGTAGATAACCTACTTCGTATCGGTCAACTCCTATGAGTTCGTATCGATCAGGATTGGCCGTGTTCGAATCCATCGAGTTCGCATCGATGGACTTCGTACCCATCAGCAGATGAAGCGCTCCGTAAAGATCGGCCAGTATCTGCTTCGCATCCATCATAGAAGCCTCTCTTCGTATCCATCAGGCAGCTGCTGTTCGTATCCATCATGCCGGCTTACTTCATATCCATCAAAGGGTTCAAGTTCGCATCGATTGACCTCATATCCATGGAGAAGCTACATGGCTCGTATCCATCAAAGAAAAGCTTGTTCGTATCCATCGGCCATCAGTAGTTCGTATCCATCAATAACTGCTGTTCGAACCCATGAGTGAAGCCTTCATTCGAATCCATCAGGGCAACAAGCCTAGGTGACGTGTCATCCCTCGATACGAACAAGCCGAGATATATGGAATCGATGCGGTCAACTCGGAGTGAAGACCGGATCGAGGTGAAATATGCACTCCACGTCATCATGAAAGCGAGTGCCATCATCGATTCGAAGCAATCGATTCGAACAGATGGATTCAAACCAAACAGCCACTCGAGAATACTCGTTTCGTATCGACGATATCTCATGTCCACCGATCCAAATGCCATGAAATTTTCACAGGAGCTTGCGTACATGCTGAGGAATATCTCCACAAAATTTCAGCTCGATTGGACGTCATCTTGATCGATACGAAATGACTTCGTTTCGATCGCCGATCGAGTCAAAACTTCCGAGGTTGGTCGCGTGGGCCCACTCACGTGCCAGAAAAAGTCTCTTGAGATTTGAGCGAAGTCTCAGCCTCCTACGCCTATAAACAGAGCCCCAGAGCCTACAGAAAAAGGATCTTTTGACTCTCAAGCTCCGAGACTCTGCCGGATCGACATCTCCATCATCCTACACCATATTCTTGCTGTCGATTTCGAATTTCCAGTTGTCACTTGTTGTTTATTTCTGTAACAAATTGTAATCATTGGAAGAGAATCAATAAAACTATAAAAAACTTCATAGTGGACGTAGGCAACACGCCGAACCACTCTAAATTGCTTGTCTACGCATTTACTTTCCTGTTCATTGGAGTTTTTGTAAGATAATCACGATTTCTAGTTTATATTCATCATTATTATCTCTTCAAAGACTCCCGAAGAGTGTTGTGACCAATTTTGGTGCAAACACTTTGGTGCTTTCACTGAGAAAACCCAGGTTTTCTCTTGCTCGTTGGATCTGTCGTCGATATCGAATTGAATAAATCTAAAAGAGAGATCCAGATCACAAATCCAAGTTCCTTCCCTTCTATTCAGATTTGCATAAAGTCTATGAAAGGAATTCAACCTTCAAGATGGTTAGCATAAGGACCACCTCTAACGCTGTCAATCTAGGAGAACAGTATAGACAGAATCATGCGCCACTACCTCCCCCTAACCAAGATGCTACCGGACACTCGGAACTATCATGCACGGTTACTAGGCAAGAGTTCCGGTTGCTGCTTCAAGAGATGACCCAGAGTCGGCAACAACTAACAGAACAGCTACGCGCTAACGCTGAGCTGACAACCAGTTGGATCGCTAGAAGCGAAGGAGATCCAAGAGAGACCATGCTTCTTACTCCTCCAGCGAAAGTTCTTCATCTTCTGATTATCATCATCAATCTCTACGACCCCGATTAGATGGGACTCACATACAAGCTGTTGGAAATCAACCAGCAATGACCGTTGGACAACTGAGAGTTGGCCCATCGGCCAGTTTCCATACCGGAACCTCCTCCCGAGGTGGTGTCGCCCCTTACTATACCACAGAGTACAGCGCCACTAACGTCGCGGTTGAACCAGGAGTCGATGCTCAAGATCAGTCGAACCTAGACCGTCGTCACCCTGGACGTACTCCTGAACCATACGTCCCAGAGGACTATGAGCCAAGAAGGCAAGATTTGGACTGCCGACAGCATCCGGTCCAACCCCAGAATGTGGGATTCAATCACATTCCGGCGCAAGCTGCACAGAACATACAAATGTCGGATCTTTCGACCATGATACGTCAGATGATCCGGGAGAGCCAGGGTCTCACAAACGACGACTGGGGAATCTCCAGAAGTCACACTCCTTTTACGGACGATATTCTTACTTCTGAACCCCCACGCCGATTCAGGATGCCAACTCTACCAATGTACGAGGGAAACTCCGACCCCAACCAACATATTCTGAAATATGAATGGTCGATGAGCACTGCCAGAGCTGAAGATGCAGTGAAGTGTCGTAGTTTCCCCATATCCTTGGGGGGCATCGCTACCAAGTGGTTCACTCGACGGCCACCTCGACCCATATCCTCCTTTGACCAGTTGGCCACAAAATTCATCGAGCAATTTTGCATGCACGTCACAAGGCCGAAAGACGTCAACACTCTATCTATCGTCACCCAAGCCCCTGGAGAGACGCTCAGACACTACTTAGAGAGATTCCATGCTGCATGTGCCGAAATCAGCAATCCAAACGATAACTCCATCCTTATGGCGTTGACTAAGAGGGTTGACCGCGATTCTGAGTTTGGCAACTGGTTGGCTGGAAAACCCCCTGCATCGTTGGACCGTTTCCACACCAAGGCGGCTTAATTCCTAAGAAGGGAAGATGCGAAACAGTCTAGGAAGCAAACTGGTGCAGGGCCAAGCACTGAAGGGATCCAAAGCAATGTTGCGATCAGACAGTCCGGTGAGAGTTCCGAAAAAGTTCAGTTGAACCTTTAAAGCAAACAAACTCAGCAAAAAGAGAATATGAATCAGACTAGAAAACGAGATCAAAATCGTGGCCTACCGCGCAAGAATCCTATGTTTGATAGTTACACTCCTTTGAACACATCACTGGAGAACTTGTATTTACAAATCTGTAATACAATTCAATACAAAAAACCTGCTCCAAAACCGTCGTCAGAGAGACAAATCTAGACGGGAAAATTTTGCAGGTTCCACGAAAGCTACGGGCACGATACGAATGAATGTCGTCACTCGCAAGATCTAGTAGAAAAACTGATCAGAGAAAGAAAGCAGGAACAGTTTGTGCGGGCACCGCAGCCTGGAGGAGCGGGCCCATCAAATCAAAACAATGAACCCGATTGACCGAGACAGGAGGACTCTACCTGTCCCCGTGGGAGATTGGTGATAAACGCCATTAGTGGCGGACCCGCTTTGTCAGGAGCCTGGAATGAAGAGGATCTTCGTCACTGTTACACATGAGAGGCTTTATCTAATCCATGAATACTTTGCAATTTCCTTTACATTCTGAAGTTTGAATTTGTAATAAGGCAACTGACTTTGCCATGTTTTTCCGTTCCAGCAATAAATTACTATCTCTTCAAGCTGGAGCTGTGATTTAGCAACATTCAACAATCACGACACATGAAGAGCTAAGTTCCATCGAACAATGGAATTTATTCAAATAGCGAGTGACTATGATACGACCGGCCACTCACTAAGTGAAACCTCGGCTCGGGGTCAAGCCATCACATTAAAGGCTGAACTGGACCGACACACGACAGTCCTACAACTAACTCCAAATTCCCAGAGCACGAATCGGAGTATTCTCATCAACTCTAGGTTCCCAGTGTGCGGGCCGGAGTATAAACCCTAACTCCAAATTCCCAGAGTTCTAATTGGAGTATAAAGCATCAACTCTAAGTTCCTAGAGTGCGAACCAGAGTATAAACACTAACTCCACTTTCCCAGAGTGCAAATTGGAGTATAAACATCAAATCCATCGTTCCTAGAGTGTGAACGGACTCCAAATTCCTAGAGTGCGAATTGGAGTATAAACATCAAATCCATTGTTCCTAGAGTGTTAACGGACTCCAAATTCCCAGAGTGCGAATTGGAGTATAAACATCAAATCCATCGTTCCCAGAGTGTGAACGGACTTCAAATTCCCAGAGTGCGAATTGGAGTATAAACATCAAATCCATCGTTCCCAGAGTGTGAACGCACTCCAAGTTCCCAAAGTGTGAATTGGAGCATAAACATCAAATCCGTCGTTCCCAGAGTGTGAACGGACTCCACTTTCCCAGAGTGCGAATTGGAGTATAAACATCGAATCCATCGTTCGCAGAGTGTGAACGCACGAGTGCGAATTGGAGTATAAACATCAAATCCATCGTTCCTAGAGTGTGAACGGACTTCACTTTCCCAGAGTGCGAATTGGAGTATAAACATCAAATCCATCGTTCCCAGAGTGTGAACGGACTCCAATTTCCCAGAGTGCGAATTGGAGTATAAACATAAAATCCATCTTTCCCAGAGTGTGAACGGACTCCACTTTCCCAGAGTGCGAATTGGAGTATAAACATCAAATCCATCGTTCCCAGAGTGTGAACGAATTCCTAAAAAGCCCAAATAGATGTGACTGACCATCTATCGGCTGACTCCACTTTCCTAGAGTGTGAATTGGAGGATAAACATCAATTCTAGGTTCCCGGAGTGCAAACCAAAATACAAATGCTAACTCCAGATTCCCAGGGTGTGAGTCGGAGAACAAACATCAATTCTAGTTTCCCAGAGTGCGAACCGAAACATAAACATCAACTCCAAGTTCCCAGAGCGTGAATTGGAGGGTATAAATCAATTCCAGGTTACCGGAGTGCGAGCCGAAAAGTAAATGCTAACTCCAGATTCCCAAAGCGCGAGTCAGAGTACAAACATTAATTCCAGGTTCTCGGAGCACGAACCCAAACATACATGCTAATTCTAGATTCCTAGAGCGCGAGTCGGAGTACAAACATCAATTCCAGGTTCCCGGAGTGCAAAGCAACACATCAATGCTAGCTCCAAGTTCCCAGAGCGTGAATTGGAGGATAAACATCAATTCCAGATTCCCAGAGTGCGAACCAAAACATAAATGTCAACTCTGAATTCCCAGAGCGTGAAGAGGAGTATAAACATCAGTTCCAGGTTCCCGGAGCGCGGACCAAAATATAAATGTCAACTCCAAATTCCCAGAGTGTGAATTGGAGTGCAAATACCAAGTCAAAGTTCCCAGAGTGCGAACTATATTACAAACATCGATAACTCTCGAATTCCCAGAGTGCGAACCAGATTATCGATCACAGATTATCTTAAGTCCCCGGAGTGTGGACATGTGCTCAAGATTTGCAATAGACTTGGCAAATAAAACAGACTCAACATGAAGGTAGAAACACCATAAGTGCACTGGACTGAAAGCCGAATACTGCAAATACTTAAGCACAAAATAAATCAGAGTCGAAGCAAAAAGACTAAATGTCGTTTCAACTAACTGTATGTGAAGATTCATGTACAAGTTATTCCAAAAATTCCTGCCAGCAGGAGGCCGAGCCTGCATTTATACATAGCCTATGAAGGAAAATATGCAAACGACAAAGCTTTACAGTCCAGCTATAATGATCATCATCACTTATACACTGCTCATCGATACGAACAAATATTTCGTATCCATCAAAACTCATCGATGCGAATGAACATTTTGCATCCACCGAATTCTCCATTTACCGACGCAAAGTCAATCTTTCAACCTTCTATGTCGATTCAGGAGAGGATCGATACGAAGGAACTTCCTAAAAACAACCGACGAACGTTGTTAGAACTCAAATTTCACATTGATTCGGGAGATGATCGATACAAGAGGGTAGTCCAAAACAACCATCAAGCGTTGTTTCAACTCGAATTTTAAATCGGTTCAGGAGAGAATCAATACAAAATTCGATAACAAACTAAACCGACAACGACTCGTGAACACTCAACATTAATGAGGGTCAAGTTAACATATATGCATATATGTCGAATTAATATTCGATTTTCAACATTCACAGGGATCGAATACTCATCTCGTTATGATTACAACGACAAACAGCTAAGCACTATCATACAGCGATCAGTTATATCAACGCAAGGTTACAACCTTCGGTAAAAGAGCAATGATTGTTCAGAGAGCAATTGCAGCTTTTCAAAGCACGTCATGTTTCCACAAGGCGTACTTTGGGGGGAAAATGTTATCCCGCTTTTTGGCAAAGCCGTGATACCAAAAGATCGATCGAAAACAAAAAACAATTCGTCTCAAAGATTGGTTATACTTGGCTTCTCTATGGATATCGCTGAATTTTTTCCGAGTCCAGATTGAGCTACAATTGATAGGACATGACAAGCAATGCCATATAAGTCAGCATATCAAATTTCAAGTCAATCCGAGTTCATATGCTCATGTTATGATCGATTCAATCTAGAGGAAACGACATAGATTTCGTATCCATCGCTATGGGTGACTTCGTATCCATCGAAGTGTCGCAGTTCATATCGATCACTTTTGTATTGATTAGGTTCCAATGACTTTGAATCCATCGAAGTTCCTCAGTTCGTATCGACCAAGTTCGAATCCATCGAAGTTCCTCGGTTCGACTCGGTCTCATTCGAACCCATCGGCAGAAAGCCCACTTCGCATCCATCGGTAGGTAACCTACTTCGTATCGGTTAACTCCCATGAGTTCGTATCGATCAGGATTGGCCATGTTCGAATCCATCGAGTTCGTATCGATGGACTTCGTACCCATGAGCAGATGAAGCGCTCCGTAACGATCGGCCAGTATCTGCTTCGCATCCATCATAGAAGCCTTTCTTCGTATCCATCAGGCAGCTGTTGTTCGTATCCATCATGTCGCCTTACTTCATATCCATTAAAGGGTTCAAGTTTGCAGCGATTGACCTCGTATCCATAGAGAAGCTACATGGCTCGTATCCATCAAAGAAAAGCTTGTTCGTATCCATCGGCCATTAGTAGTTCGTATCCATCAATAACTGTTGTTCGAACTCATGAGTGAAGCCTTCATTCGAATCCATCAAGGCAACAAGCCTAGGTGACGTGTCATCCCTCGATACGAACAAGCCGAGAGATATGGAGTCGATGCGATCAACTCGGAGTAAAGACCGGATCGAGGTGAAGTATGCATTCCACGTCATCACGAAAGCGCGTGCCATCATCGATTCGAAGCAATCGATTCGAAGAGATGGATTCGAACTAAACAGCCACTCGAGAATACTCGTTTCGTATCGACGATATCTCCTGATCCACCAATCCAAATGCCATGAAATTTTCACAGGAGCTTGCGTACATGCTTTGGAATATCTCCACAAAATTTCAGCTTGATTGGACGTCATCTTTATCGATATGAAATGACTTCGTATCGATCGCCAATCGAGTCGAAACTTCCTGAGGTTGGTCGCGTGGGCCCACTCACGTGCCAGAAAAAGGCTCCCGAGATTTGAGCGAAGTCTCAGCCTCCTACGCCTATAAATAGAGCCCCAGAGCCTACAGAAAAAGGATCTTTTGACTCTCAAGCGCCGAGACTCTGCTGGATCGAGATCTCCATCATCCTACACCATATTCTTGCTGTCGATTTCGAATTTCCAGTTGTAACTTGCTGTTGATTGCTGTAACAACTTGTAATCACTGAAAGAGAATCAATAAAACTGCAAAAAATTTCATAGTGGACGTTGGCAACACGCCGAACCACTCTAAATTGCTTGTCTACGCATTTACTTTCGTGTTCTTTGGAGTTTTTGTTAGATAATCCTCATTTTCAGTTTATATTCATCATTATTATCTCTTCAAAGACTCCCGAAGAGTGTTGTGACCAATTTTGGTGCAAACATCGTGTCAACAAACAATTTTTTCTTTTATTACTTTAGTTCTTGAACATATTTATAATGTTCATAACTCTTCATAAAATATCTTAATGGAATTTATATAACCAAACCTTACCATTTCCAAACTTCCATTATATGATCCCACCTTATAATTATTAATGTGCTTTTCTTACAGTTGTTTTTTTTAGGCGGTTAGTTTGTGAAACTTAGTTATGTAATTTTTAATGTGTTTTACTCATAAATTAATAAGGTATTTGCTGCTTGTTCTTATTATTGACTTTTGAAACTGTGAAGCAACCAATAACATAACACATAATAGAGCACCATATTCTGCTTAGTTACAAAAAGAAAATAGAAAAGATTACTAACAAATTAATAATAGAATGAAAAGATTAGAATGGAGCTGAAAATCATCAACAACTATGTACTGCCTATTATACTTTGTACTAAAAATATTAAATATTACATCTAATACATTAACAAATTAATAATAATAATAATAACTAATTTAACAATGTTTTAAAAATAATAATGTTGATGGTGAATTAACTAAGTTTATAATAATATAATTAAGTTTAACCGAGTTTTAATAATAATAAGTTAACTAATTTAACTAAGTTAATAAAAATTAACTAAGTTTTGTTAAAATTAAACAATTTTTATAAAATTAACTAAGTTTAAGTTAACTAAATTTTATATATAATAGTAATATAACTAATTTAACAAAGTTTTATAAATAATAACGACGATGGTGATAATGAATTAACTAAGTTTATAAAAATTAACTAAGATCATATAAGAATAATAATAACAATAACAATATATTTAAGTTAACTAAGTTTTAATAATAATAGTAAATTAACCAAGTTAACCAAGTTAATAAAAATTAATTAAGTTTTGTTAAAATTAGAAAAGTTTTTTAAAATTAACTAAGTTTAAGTAAACCAAATTTTATAAATCATAATAATATAACTAATTTAATAAATTTTTATATATAACTGTAAGATTGGACTTTATTTATTTCAGTTCATTTGTAACTTTGATTATTTATATGATATTATTTATAGTATGATATACTTGTACAATGTTGTACATGTTTGATATCAGATTTGAAGTCCTATGAATTAGTATAATTTTTTGACTGTATGTTGTGCTTTCACTTGAGCAAACACTGGACTTTCAAAGAGAGCAAGTTTTGACTTTTATGGTGCTAGCTTTCACTTGTGCATGCAATAAAGAATTATTGATAATTAAGCGTTTTGTTGCTACTAGTTAGGTATAACATTTTATTAGTACTAGGTCTGTAAATTTGAAGATGAATGGTTGCTATATGTGAGTTTGGCCATTTTATTGTATCGAAATGGTTATGGATATTTATTTAATTATACGGTTAATGTTTTTTTAATTTTTTGAATATGATGATTATGTGAGTGATTGTTGATTGATATACTAGAAATAAAATAGACCGTTAACAGGGAATAATAGCATGAAAAAATGCTGCAAAATAACCAACAACTTTTAGGAGCGTTTCAGAACGCTATAGAAATACATATAATGGCGTTGAGTAAATTCAACTATAAAGCCAGTCTCTTGGTTTGGTCTCGCTTTCTAGCTGTCTTTTTTTGAGTTTGACTTGCTTTTATGCAGTCTAATGCTAGTTTCTTACTTTGGTCTCGCTTTTTAGTAGTCTTATTTTTTTTTGGAGTTTGACATGATTTCATGCAGTCTCTTTAGTTTTTGTGATTTCAGAATTAATTTCCTTATCATCGTATTTATGATGATTGTTGTAGATGGGCACTAGAGGATTTGGTGACATGGTGATTTGGTATTGATGTTTTTTATTAGCATGTGGCATATAATATAGTACTTTTTATCCCTTATGTATTATTCAAGTTTGTTGGTGGATGATTTCATGGTGAGACTTATGATGTTTAGTATAATACCTTTACAGATTTCTATGTCTTTGATGTTTATGCATGCTTATTATTATGATCCCACCTTTTTGGATATTTATAGATAGTCTGACCTATTTATTATTTTATAATGCGCGGATCAGACCGAGACTTGACAGGTATAGGGACTCGGCAACAATGGATGGTGGGCTAGCTTAAGAAGTTATATAGGATGTGACTTATATGTTGTGTATCATTCGAGCTTAGCTTATATATGTTTGTTTATGTTGTAGCCTTTTATAGTCATGTATATTTAAGACCTATAGTTGTCTATTCATGTATATATTTGGATATGTGAGTCTAGTATTTTCCTTTTGTAGACTCACATTATAAAGAGCTATTTGATGTATTATATTTCAGTTGTGACATGTGACTCTGTGTTATATATTATGTGATATATTGTTCATTTCAACTTGAGCCAACGTTTTTATTGCTTTGTGCAAAGACTATTTATGTTTACTTATGAAGTCATAAGGTATAAGATGATATGATAGTGTTAGCCTAAGGGAATAGACATGGATGGTTGCTCTGTCCAACCTTATTCTCCATGTTGCTCAACAATATTACTTGTATTATTCTTGGATAATATAGGCATAAAGGTGGGGCGTTACATACATCGGCTCCAAGGTGATCTCCACCTACAAATCTTCAATCCAAGATGATAATATCGTTTATCTCCTTCTACTTAATCTTTTAGCCTAATTGAAGTAAGGTATGGGTAACATTTAGCTAAAAAGATTGTCAATGAGGGATTATCTCTATTTTTGGGTAGAGTGAAATGACAGAAGAGAGTCCAATCAGCCCTAATAATCCCAAAAAGAGTTCTTGGCCTAATTATTAACATACTAATTACTCGTTATGTTGTATAATATCAAGTGGAACTTCAAATAGCCATATCTCCCAAATGAGGGGTCTGATTTCCTATTATGACCACTCTATGGAAAGAGAAACCATCATTTCGATTTAATGGAAGTAGTTTTAGACATCAATTTGGCTCTTATCAAAAGTTTTAGGCTATACAAGATTCTCAATGTCAAAATGGTCATATAGAAATCTGATGAAAATTGTAGATGCAGGAAATGTCCCTAAGAGTCATTTTCCAAAATTTTAGAATACTACTACCTCATAGGAAAATAATATAAATACTTTAGGATCCTCCTATAAATAGAATAAGGGTCGTTACATTCTTCCCCCTTTTAGGAATTTCACTCTCAAAATTCCATACAAAAATCAATAGTGTCATCCCAAATGCCTAACAACCATACATAATCATAGGCAACCATTGCAATCAAACATGCATACATGGAAACAAATAGAAAAGGAAATGTCTAAACCTATCCTTGTGTACAGGAGACTAAACTAAGGTATATACTTCATGGTATCGTTAGTGAAAGAAAAAGCGACAAATAAGAAGTCTCACTAAGTAATGTGCTCTAGATAAGCTTTCCTCATGCTTTCCTCGGTCTTCCAACTGCAATCGTCTTCAGTTTCACTCCATAGAACTTTTACCGACTTCACAAGCTTCCTCCTACGTTGTTTCATATCACGTCCAATGACACGAATACGCCTACGAGGTATCAAATCCTCCGGTTCAATCTCTATATCATTTAGTTGACCTAGTGCAATAGTTACGCCTTGGTCATGCATAAATTTTCGCAAGTGAGAAACGTGGAGCACGTTGTGCATTTCCTCCATTCTTTAGTGTAAGTTAACTCTATAAGCAAGGTTCCCAATCCTATCTAGGATCGAAAAAGGACCTGCGAATCTCGATGAAACTTCCCTTTACTACAAAACTAAATCACAGTTTTCAATGGAGAGATCTTGATAAATACCATGTCGTCGACATTGAACTCTAAATCTCGATGTCTCTTATCAGCATAAATTTTTTGTCTGCCTTGGGCAGCTTTCGTTCTTTATCGAATTATCTTGATCTTCTCTGATATCTCTCTAATCATATCTGCCCCAAGTATCAATTTCTAACCTGCTTCCCACCAACATGAAGGAGCATTTATAGTTGGCTATACAATGCCTCAAATGGTGCCATACCAATGCTGGACTGATGACTGTTTTTGTATGCGAATTCAACAATATATCAGTGATCATCCCACAATCTTCCAAAGTCTAGCATGCAAGCATGTAAGTGTTCCTTTATGATACAATTCACTCTCTAAGTTTGGCCATCAGTTTGAGGGTGATAAGATATGTTGAGGTGTAGCTCTATCTTTAACGCCTCCTGTAAGCTCTTCCAAAATCCATTAGTGAACAATGAGTCTTGGTCACTCACAATGCTCTTTGATGCACCATGGGATAATAATATCCACTTTACATATAATTCAACTTGTGTGGATATCGTTCTACTTGACTTGACGAGTATGAATCGGGCATTCTTGGTCAATCGATCGATTATGACCAAAATGCCATCATGCCCTACTAGATTCCTTTGTAGTCCATCGATGAAATCCATCGATACTTGTTCCCATTACTTCTCGGGAACATCTAGCCGTTGCATTAAACCACTATGCTTCTACTACTCTGCCTTAACCAACAAAAAGTTCAAGCATTTTAAGATGAATGTCCTAATGTCTTCTTTATTCCTTCCCAATAGAAGGTCTACCTTATATCACAGTACATCGTATTACCACCGGGACGAATAGTCAACCTCGACTGATGGCACACTTGTAGCATCTCACTCATCAACCCATCGACATTATGAACAAACAATCTCCCGTCCTTAAATAGCCAACTATCTCGATTGATTCCATATTGTCTCACTTCTTCTGATTATACTCTAACTTCAATCCTAGAAATGATCCCAGCTAATCAGGTGTTGCGCCTCTGATTTGCACTAATTCCCTCAATCATAGTAAGTCTAACAGTCAAGCTCGCCAATATCTCTTGCTCTAGCTCGCATCTCGGTCGAAAATCATAACTAGAAATATACTCTAACTGCATCCACACTAGAAACATAGCTCCCAAGCTGGCATGTCTCACACTCAAGGCATTAGTAACTGCATTACCTTTGCCCAGTGTATCTGCAATATCAGAGTCATAGGAGACTAGGAACTATAATCATCACTGTTGGCGAAAGTTAAGATCCTTCTACGAAAGGAGATACTTCACTGATTTATGGTGGATGAACTGCTTGAATATCTCTCCTAAAAGATATTGCCACCACATCATCAATGCAAACACAATCGCTACTAACTTTACATCATAGATTAGGTGCTTCCCCTCATGTGGCTTCAGTTGTAGACTGGCATATGCAACAACTTTGCCCACCAACATCAATGTCGCGCCCAATTCGGTACCACAAGCATCACTATATACCGTCATCTCTTCATTACTACGCAGAATGGTAAGTACTGGTGCACTCGTCAAATTTTTTCCTTTAGACTCATGAATTCCTACTCACGTCTCGCATCCTATGTAAAAGGATGATTCTTTTTTATCGAGTGAGTTGGAGGCTATCTTAGAAAAGTCCTAAATGAATGGTCTATAATATCCAGCTAACCCAGGAAACTTCTCACATCCATAGCATTTTTGGTTCTAGTCCAGTCTTGGACTACAATAACTTTTTCAAGGTCCACAGCAATGCCGTGCTCATGAGCAACATGACCCAAAAATCCCACTTCCCTCCTATAGAAGTGACACTTCGAAAACTTTGCCTTTAGTCCGTGTCCTCTCAACACCTTAAGCATGGTCCTCAAATGTATTTTTTGTTCTTCCTTTGTCCATGAGTGGACAAGAATATCATCAACAAACAGCAGCACAAGCTTATTTAGTTAACCGCTAAAAACACGGTTCATGAGATTAACAAAGTATGTCGACGCATTGATTAGTACAAACAGCAAAATCAACCACTCATATAAACCAGACATGTAAGAAATGCTCTATTTCTCCTTCGTTACTCTTGGCTGGTGAAATTCCATCACAAGATTTAACTGTGAAAATAATTTAGCACCATCAAGGTGATCGAACAAGTCATCGGTACGTAGGAGTTGATACTTGTTCTTCTTCCTCACTTTATTCGGCTCATGACAGTCAACACAAAATCTAAGGGAAACATCCGCCTTTATGGAGAATACTACATGTGCTACCTACTTAGAAATACTCCTGCCAATGTTACTTTTTTGCAAAAGTTCATGTAACAACCCTAGATTTTTGCCTATATATTTTAAATTTGAATTTATTTAATTTTATTTTTAATTATTTTAAAAAAAATTCAATTGTTTCATTTTTAAATATAAATGCTGATTATTAAGTGATCTATAGTTCAAAATAGTATAAATTGGACATTTTACTAAAAAGATGAATTTCGACTCAAACTGTTCAAACTTTGACTTTTAAAATACAAATTTAAATTATTTTGAATATTAAATTTTATCTTTTATTATGAAAATAGATGTAATAACTTGAACACTACTTTTCGTTTCGTTGAAAACGGAGTTAAATGGTAAAAGTTATGTATATTTCAATATTGAGTGTAATTTGTTTATTCTGCAATTTTGTTATTTTAAATTGTATAAACTATATTTTTCTTTGTCATATTTTATTTTAATATGTATTAATTGCAACGACCTGCAAATCCGTACCCCTTGAGTTAACACTATTCTACAACAATCAACTAAAGTTGTACAGAAATACGAACCATTTATGTTAAAGAAGAAGAGGTAGAAGAAGAAAAATAGAAAACAATATCAGAATCTAACCATCGCAGCGGAATAAAATATAATAGATAGTAAATAATCTTTACTCAAAATCAAATATATCTGTTTACATATATTACATCATCATAGTACAGCAATCACAGCTCACATCAATAACATACATTGGATACACAACAACTCAAACAGCGGAATATATATATAAACAAGTACGAGAGTACGTATCGACATCCAGCTCGTCTCCTGAGCTCCACAGCATCAAATCCTGTATCCTATAATACTTGGTCTGACCCGAGCATTATCACACCCAATTGATTATTAAAGTTTCAAAAATCCTTTGAAAACAAAAGCATCTCGTAAGACCACGCCACAAATAAATATGTCGGGTTTTTACCTTACGATAGCTAAAACATTTTTATTAAAGTCCTCTGATATTATAATAGTGTCTATAGAAAGTAAAATAGAATCTAGCTGAAATGCTTGCATCTCACGTTTCAGCAATAGTTGGGCACAATCAAAACCGTACGAGCGCGTAGGGAAAATGGATTCCAATTAATGGCTAGGCACTGGGGTACCACCTGTCACGGTACCTGGTCTAGATCAGCGTACCGAGGAGCCACCCTAACTCCCCTGCAACACAAGACCGGAACCATCCCTTACTGGACAGTCCCGAGCAAGATCACCCCGCGGTTGGGATCAGCAACCGCCCACTAAGCCGAAATAAAGGGATGTCTAGACAGGGATGACCTCACCCTCCAGTGGGGGCAACCCACGAAGCCTTGCTGCATATCCCCTGATTTTCAGCCATTCCCATTTGATGATGCTTGAGGCTAACCTTTTTAGAATATATCCCTTAGAATGCCCATCGTCCACCTGACGATGTTTCGCAAGCATTCATCCATACAAGTCCGTCCCGGGTTCGAACGGAACCGAAGGCACTATTCCTACTACATCTATTTGGAAATATCCTTAGGATTAGTAGCGACTAGCCCTTGCACTTCACTGCTCCACCTTCGAATCCAAAATTGTTTTCACAAAACGTACAAACCGGATCGAAGTGGTTTTCAAGAAATAAATCTCGATCCTGGACTCTTCGAAACGATCAACGTGTTTGTCCAACATTGATAGTCGGTTATTTAAATATCAATTAATATTCACAAACAACCATCAAACAATAAATAATTTCCCAAATTATTTATTAACCTCAAAATATCTTCTCAAGATATATTTCTATTTTCAATCCTTTGAAAACAGTTTCAAAACCATCCTTCTTTTCAGAATAAACTTTTCCAAATATTTTCTATCTCCTCTGAAATCACCAAGCACAAAAAAACTAGATTTTAAAATAATTTTAAAATGCTTTATTTTGAAATATACTTTAAAACATTTAAGTTAAAATTACATCAATAATTTATTCAAAATACCATACTATATGCATATTTGAAAATAGGGTTACTTAATAAATATAAAACTAAAATTATACTTTTAAAAACATAATATTAAGTCAATCTTTAAATAATTACTACTATAATAAATTAAGAGAAAATACTTACTTTAGAAGTTAAATATAAGAAATAAGAAATTTTCCAAAACTTGTTTTTAAAACAACTTTTAATCTATAACTTATATTTAAAAATTTACTTTAATAAAACGTACTTGGTTATCCAAGGAGAATTCCAACTTCAATCACTTAAATCAATTTTTCCCAAATTGATTTCCAATTTATTTTATTTGAAATAAATTTCTTTACTCACATAGTTCATTTCAAGATTCATTATTTAAGAACTTATTATTATTATTTTCTCGTTTGATTTCAAATCTTTTAACTCAAATATATGAATTTCAGGCCTTTCCCAATTTCTTCTTTATTCCTTTCAATAATTTAAATCTTAAATATTAAATAAATGTTTTGTTCTCTTAAATAATAACACTACAGTTTAAAATTCATTAACTTCCTGTCTCTAGCTTTATTTATTAAAATTTTAAAGTCACTTTAATTTTTTTTAATTTTTTTCCATTCATTCTTAAATTTGTTCAAATTTTCTATAATTATTTCCTTACAAATTTACTTCTTTTAATTTCCTTCCAAAATCCAATTTATATATATATATATATATATATATATATATTGACAGTTCATTATACACAATTATATTCAATCGAACAATAGCATTCAATATTTCAATAAAGTTCATCATAGAATATCACATAATCACAACAGAGGGTATTAAATAATTTTAAATAAATGTTGAGGGATCCAGTTGGATCCCTCCAACCTGTTTTCCCTGCATCCACAGACGTTAGCACAATATAAAATATCTTTACTATAAAAATGAGGGAAGTCAATCATTTCAAGGTGTAGTGTATACTACTATACAACACAACAATCAATTTAAACATACAAACAAGTATTTAGATTTAATCATTTAAATTTAAATTTAACTGAGTGAGATTAACTCACCTTTGATTTTATTTAGCAATCCAGTCCAAACTAGCTCACTTCCTTCATGATTTAGGACCTTATACACGCAAATTACATATCTTTATTAATCACTGAAGTAATTTTAATTTTGTTTTAAATTAAAGTTGACTTACAAACTTTTAAATTGTTATAACCCTGTATATATATTTTTCAACTTTATCTCTATTTATTATTTTCCCGTTTTATATTAGAATGTATATGTGTGTTTATATATATTTAAAAACGTGGTTTTCTTGTTCTGTAACTGACTGTATATATAAATCCATATATGCACAGATATATATTATAAGATTTAAATTAACATGAATAAATCATATATATATTCGCAGTAAATGTTTATATATTTATTTTCCTGTTATCTACTCATGTTAATATTATCTTAAAATTTAAAACTGCATAACACATCAGATTAGCTTTACTGTAAATATATATCTTTCTAACAGTTACACATATTAATTTAATTAGATTAAAATAGGCAGATAAATTTCACCTTGAGATCTAGACCCTGCCGCCGACCAGTGCTTGAACCCCGAAGAACCCTAAACACGCGAGCTCGAGCCAGGGATCTCACTCCCTCGCGAAATACCTCGACCTCGAGTTGATCAGCGTTCGCCTCCACGCCTAAAACCATTTGCACGCGAAAGAGTTCGCCACCCCCCGAACCCAAATGTTGAATCACGACCTGACAGCGACATGGTCAAATTCGTGATTAATTTGGGGGAACCGCACCTCCCTATCGACGACATCTACTCTCCTTTGCACGCGATATGCAACGCCATGCTTGAATTCACCTAACATCGCCCACAGTCGCCTAGAATCGAAACCCTAGTCTCGAACGAGAAGTAAACCTAGGCCATGGTGCGTCGCTGTCGACAAAGATGATAAGGGCTTGAAGATCTTAATGATCGTAAAACGAGGATGAGGGGAGAGGTCGTCAGCCATTATTGATTTATTATAATTTTTTTCTCGTTTTTTTTTTAAAATTCAATTTAAAAGATAAAATTTTAAAACTGAACAAACCAATGTTAATTTCAATTTTACAACTTCTATTATCTTTAGTGTGATCAATATAAATTTTACAAGCCTTCAAATTATTTTAACAGGCTTAGAATTCTAGATTCACATTTTACCCAATTTCAAATTGTTTAATTCAATAATTTAATGATCAAATAATTGGTGATATTTGAATTCGAGTTAAAATTAACTTTGAAATATTTAAAATCAATTAAATATTCTAATTTCAAATGCTCAAAAATTTCGGGTCGTCGCATTCCTCCCCCCTTAAAAGAATTTCGTCCTCGAAATTACTAGTTAGGAAGAATGATCTAAAACCCATTACTATTTTCCAAAACCACACATTCTCATCAACTTGCCAAAACAATCTTTTAATCAAAGACACCCCAACTTCCTTTCTAACTTTTTCAACTTATCCATAAGTCCTAAACAATATCACCCACTTATCCATTCAAATTTAAACTTAAATTCAAATTTTAAGTTATCAAAATTTTCTCAAAATTTTTCTAACTCCCTAAATTCCCGAAATTTTTTCCAGCGTCTCCCTTGCGCGGCTAGCTCGTTACAACAGCAAAATGGCTCTACGGCCTCCCAAATCCAAAAAGAAAAAAAAAGGCCTAGTGGCTCAATCCAAATTCCCAATCAAATTCACACCAAATTTAAATGCACACCTTTTTGTCAAGCATTTCAAATTTATCTTCTTGAATCAAAAACCAATTCTCTTTTCCCTTTTTATAATACCTGCATATCCTGTTTAGCACCAATATCCAATCACAACATCCTAAAAATATTTTATCAATTTCCTTACCAAATGTCAATATTCATCCAAATATCAACTTAGAATATATTTGCAATAGTCAATTTCTAATTAAGAATTAACCATTCCTTACTTAAGTTAACATAAGCATGATATATGTTTCTTTATTTATTTCCGTCTTACCACTTCAGTTTATATCTATTTTTATTCACATTGATTCTTTCATTCCCATACGAATTCAATTTATCTTTAACTTTGAATATTTAAATTTTATTTTTCATTTATAACCAATTCATGTCATTGTTTAAGTTAGTTTCATTTACTAATTATATTTCAATTTCCAGTTTGAAATCGTTTTGTCATTAACAAAAATTCTCCAAAAATTTTCAAAAATTTTCTAACCACCAAAATTTCTGAAATTTTTTGGCAGAGTCTCCTTTGTACGGAGGAGCTTTTGCAATTTGACAAAAGAGATAAATATATATACATCGACCCACACGGTCGGAAAAACCAAAAACAGTTCATATTTCCTAATTTTATTGCGTAGGCGTACCTTATTTAGCATGTTAAGCAAGAAGCTTATTTATTTAGCAGTTAATGCAATCCAAATCCAGCCATACGGCTTCCAGGTACCTGTACTTACTCAATTTAAACATGTAAGTACGATATATATGAAGTTTATTAACATTTCACTCTTTTTAAACAATTTCAACACATGAATATTAAATGCAATATAACTAAACAACATTTATAATTATATGGTTTTTAACACTTACGCATTTGTTTTAACCAATCCATACGCCATTTCATTTAATTTTAATGGTTTACAATACCATTTCTTACCTTCAATTTATTTTAACCCCAAACAAACTCATATTCAATTCAATTGATTTCAAAATCAATTCTATTTCACTTCTATCAATTCATAGAATTGTAATTACTTCCATTTACATCAAATGACAATTTATTCTATGAAATTTGATGAGATCCATGTGAATAGATCAGCATTTATGCTTTACAACCAATTTAAATGGATTTCAACTCAATTTATACTTACTTCTATTCCATTTTAAGATTATTCACAATCCATATATTCCCATTTCCATTGCACTCTAAATTTGAATCCCTTCACTTGCATTTCATTTTATTAACCAACCCAGTTCATTCAAAACCATTAACAACTTAGGTTCATCTTCATTACCAGTAAAATTTCCCTTTTATTTTAATTCATTCATAGCCATTTATTTAGCTTGACACAATCCAGGTTACTTTATTCAATAACCATTTCTCAACTCATTTAAACCACGCTTCATTTTAAGTTCGGCTTTTATTCAACACTTACTTAAGTTAATAACCTAAGTTCATTTCCATTTCTTTTTATAATAAGTTCTATTTCCATCTTTCATTTGATTCTTATTTATTCTATCCATTTATTTATTCAATATAATTAGTTTATCCACTCAATCCATTTTGATTTTTCATTTCCTTAAATGTTATTTATAACCCACCAAATTCTATTTCGATTCAAATTTATTTCTCTTGATTTAAAACCAACCCAATATCATTACACTTAGTTTAAGTTGAATTTTAATCCAACTCTTCCATTTGTTTAGCTTGAGTCAATTTACTTCATTTTATACTTAATCTCATTCAATTTATTACAAAGCCATTTCCAATTTATTTCCACTTATTTTGGGTTTTACTTGCAATTCACACCATTATTATTTTAATCTATTTCATTTTTATTCGATACATTTCAATTATACTTAATTTGTTAACACCTCAAATTAAATTCTAATTAATAACTCAATTTCTAAATCCACTATCCATTTTCAATTTACCAGCCAATTTCAAGAACTCACTTCAATTACATTTACTTCATCAACCATTCAAGTCGAATTTGATTTATAACTTGAGTTTTATTTCCAAACTTCAATATTAACTCACCAATCCAGCTTTTCCTTAATTTATAATTCAATACTTGAATTTTTATTTCAAATATCACTCCATTCAATTTGCTTAAATTCAATTTATTTTATAATTCAAGCTTGGATTTTTGTTTTATTTCCCAATTCATCAAACAATATTTATTGTGGATTTTGTATTCCATTTTCAATTTAATAAGTCACAACTTATTGTTTTATACAATTCCATTCATCATAAGCTTGAATATATTCTTCTTTTATTTTAACTCAAGCCTTATGCTTCTTTATAACCCAAGCATATTTTATTCATGCATTTTAATTCTTTTATAAGTTATTCTGGTTTATTTATTTCAATCTAATTCTTGTCCAATTTATTTTCCATTTGTTCAGGTAGGAATATAATTCCATTCATTAATTCAATTGAATTTTTATTCCAATTTAAATTTATTTTAACTCGGGTTTGTTTAACTCAATTTGATTTCAACTCAATTTAAATACAACTGGATATTATTTCCAGCTTATTCAATTTATTTTAATCCAGTTAATTTTTTTTTTACTTTTCCCTTTTTTTAAATTTCAATTTCCGACAGTCAAAGCTTATATTTCCTTCCTGATTTAAAAATCATCTCAAATTATAAGCTTTCAACCCATCTTATCAGGATTTTTAAACTCCTGGCTTTTAGTTTCAAATTATTTGAAATCTTCAACATCTCAAATTACAATCCTCAAAAATTTTAAACCAATCCTGGCTTTATTCCCCAACAAATTTCCTTTGAAATTTTCAAAAACAACTTACTTTTCCAAACAAATCAATTTGATAGCAATCCTTCACTTAGAAATTCAAAAATGAATACTGATGATGCGGCCGTCATCATCAGGATTATTTTCCAATAATCCAAGTGATTTCAATGCCATATCACTTTCAAAACCCATTTAAAACAATTTCCATTCAGAAATACCCCCAAACAATAATGTTATCATTTATCTTCAAAACACTTCCAAAATCTCCAAGATTTCAAATTTCCAAAGCCTTCTTAAATAAATTTTAACTATAATTCATTTGTACAGTTTATGCTTATACAAATCTCCATTTGATTGTATTTCAATTCATAAATTACATTTATAATTCATATTTATAAATTTTATTTTATAATGAATTTATCTCCTAAATCTTGGTTATATTTCAATTTCTAGTTAAATTTTCACTTAACAATGATAATACTTAAATATTATTCATCCTAACATCCAAACAACCATATATTAGCTAAAATAGTTTACAAAACTTTTATTTATATCAAAATACATTTTGGGTAAAATCATTTCATTTACCCACATTTAAAACAATACCGTGTCAATTGTTCTATTCAAGTGTTTAGAATCCCCTTCAATATAGTTGTCCAGACTGTGCCGACGAAGGTTCATATGCCACTCAATAAACCAATCAACACAATATTAAAACAATTTATATTCACTAACAAATACGCGCTCATATCTATTAATACGCTAAAACTCATTATAGAGTACTACGGACTCTAATTTAAATGAGTAATTCCCACCAGAGCCAAGGTTATCACCAACCTATGCTCTGATACCAACTGTAACGACCCGCAAATCCGTACCCCTTGAGTCAACACTATTCTACAACAATCAACTCAAGTTGTATAGAAATACGAATCATTTGGGTTAAGGAAGAACAGGTAGAAGAAGAAAAATAGAAAACAATATCAGAATCTAACCATCGCAGCGGAATAAAATATAATAGATAGTAAATAATCTTTACTCAAAATCAAATATATCTGTTTACATATATTACATCATCAGAGTACAGCAATCACAGCTCACATCAATAACATACATTGGATACACAACAACTCAAACAGCGGAATATATATATATATATATATAAACAAGTACGAGAGTACGTATCGACATCCAGCTCGTCTCCTGAGCTCCACAGCATCAAATCCTGTATCCTATAATACTCGGTCTAACCCGAGCATTACAATTAAATAACACCCGAGTCAGTCTGGATTACCAGCGTGAGAAAATCACACCCAATTGATTATTAAAGTTTCAAAAATCCTTTGAAAACAAAAGCATCTCGTAAGACCACTCCACAAATAAACATGTCGGGTTTTTACCTTACGATAGCTAAAACATTTTTATTAAAGTCCTCTGATATTATATTAGTGTCTATAGAAAGTAAAATAGAATCTAGCTGAAATGCTTGCATCTCACGTTTCAGCAATAGTTGGGCACAATCAAAACCGTACGGGCGCGTAGGGAAAATGGATTCCAACAAATGGCTAGGCACTAGGGTACCACCTGTCACAGTACCTGGTCTAGATCAGCGTACCGAGGAGCCACCCTAACTCCCCTACAACACAAGACCGGAACCATCCCTTACTAGACAGTCCCGAGCAAGATCACCCCGCGGTTGGGATCAGCAACCGCCCACTAAGCCGAAATAAAGGGACATCGAGACAGGGATGACCTCACCCTCCAGTGGGGGCTACCCACGAAGCCTTGCTGCATATCCCCTGATTTTCAGCCATTCCCATTTGATGAGGCTAGTGGCTAAGCGTTACCTTTTTAGAATATATCTCTTAGAATGCCCATCGTCCACCTGACGATGTTTCGCAAGCATTCATCCATACAAGTCTGTCCCGGGTTCGAACGGAACCGAAGGCACTATTCCTACTACATCCATTTGGAAATATCCTCAGGATTAGTAGCGACTAGCCATTGCACTTCACTGCTCCACCTTCGAATGCGAAATCATTTTCACGAAACGTACAAACCGGATCGAAGTGGTTTTCGAGAAATAAATCTCGATCCCGGACTCTTCGAAACGATCAACGTGTTTGTCCAACATTGATAGTCGGTTATTTAACTATCAATTAATATTCACAAACAACCATCAAACAATAAATAATTTCCCAAATTATTTATTAGCCTCAAAATATCTTCTCAAGATATATTTCTATTTTCAATCCTTTGAAAACAGTTTCAAAACCATCCTTCTTTTCAGAATAAACTTTTCCAAATATTTTCTATCTCCTCTAAAATCACCAAGCACAAAAAAACTAGATTTTAAAATAATTTAAAACGCTTTATTTTGACATATACTTTAAAACATTTAAGTTAAATTTACATCAATAATTTATTAAAAATACCATACTATATGCATATTTGAAAATAGGGTTACTTAATAAATATAAAACAAAAATTATACTTTTAAAAACCTAACATTAAGTCATTCTTTAAATAATTACTACTATAATAAATTAAGAGAAAATACTTACTTTAGAAGTTAAATATAAGAAATAAGAAATTTTCCAAAACTTGTTTTTAAAACAACTTTTAATCTATAACTTGTAACGCCCCGTAAATTTTCGACTTTCGAAAATTCAACATCGATACTCACTTTATCGACTGCCGAGAAATCGAAGGCCGGAAACCGAGATGTTATGGTTTTAAGAAGAATTTAAAAAAAGAAACAGAGAGAAGAAAAGAGAAGGAAGAGAGAAAAGAAAATAGAACGGAATAGAAAACAACAGAACAACAACAGAATCTCACAATTCGCAGCGGAACAACATATAATAATAAATGAATAATCATTAAACAAAGAACTATATCAGTTATTACATTACTTTTCATTACATCATATCATCAGAGTGTACAACTAAAACAACAACAGTGCAGCGGAAAAAGAAATACTATATACTAGTAATACGCCATGCCATCCAGCTTGCCTCCAGCAATTCCAGAATATCCTGAATATCCTGATAAACCTTAACTCTTGACTGCCCGTGTAGAAATTGGTGGGCACCCAGAGTTTAGGAAGGAAAACAATAAACTCCGAGTCAGTCGTGTGACTGGTGTGAGAACTCAAAACAGTTTATTTATCTTTAAAATCAAAATAGAGGAATATTTTTAAAGTCAATTCGCAATGCTTTTAAAAATGAGACTACCATAAGGCCTCCCGCACACACACACAATGCAAACGCAGAATCGGAGGAGATTTCTCCTTATGATAGTCAAAGATGCTTGATACGCATTTAAAAGAACATTTGATATTATTACTAGTGCATAGTGTAGGAAAAATTTATTTCGAAAGTAGAATATAAATCTTAGCCAGCATAGACATTTCGAACTATGCCTACTATAGCTAACTATGTTCAATAGCAGGTTACCGCCACATTCCATAGCAGGTTATACAACTAAAACCGTACAAGTCTCGTATTGTTTCTTTGGATTTCCAACGAATGATCAGGCCAAGGAACTTCCCATTGCCACATGAGAATGCCTCTGGATGGACATCCTCGAGAACCAAACCAGATCTCTACCAACACAAGGCCGGGTTACCCCTAACTGAGTAACAACTGACCGAATATGCCATCCCCCGGTCCTTTGGGACCTTTCACCGAGCGCTCGTAATCAATTCACACAATCATAACAAAGTGTTTTCAACATGAGTAAGTATCTGGGATCCATACCATGATACTACCCTTTTCTAGAAGGAAATGCACACATCCTAAAGGGCGCTACCCCTCATAACCTTGCCGCATCTTTCCTGTTTTGACCATTCACGGGGTGTGTGGCTCGACGAAGTCACGTCCACAAAAACATACTTTATACAAAAGCCATGCTTTGGGTCAACAAATGATCATAGAAATGATCACAAAGATAGACGATCAAATAAATGATCCTATCACAAATAATCAACACAATGATCATTTACAGCAACACTCAGCATGTCACATTACCAAATTGGGAATATATCGCTGATAACATTCAACTACATAACCTCTGAGCTCGTACGTCTCAGAGAAGGGTGTTAAGCAAAAAGAATAAATTCTCCGCCACCAACAGAAATATATTTGAAAGAAATCAGCTTTATATCTCAATTTGTAATGTCAGACATACAATCCATACAAGTCTGTTCCGGGCTCGAACAAAACCGAAGGCACTTCTTACGAAGCCCTTGCAATCCGGGTATTCACAATCCCGATCGAATTTCCCATCACTTAAGGAAATCTCTATACCAGGAGCTACCCAGTGCAGAGACAATCGATAGGTCATCCTATCGCTTTTGCAAATACTCGGTCTTCAACACCGATCTTCAATGCAATTCACAACGACGTATCACATATTCGGAATGGGTTATACGACCCCATGGTCCTTTCCCGGTTAACCCGAATAGTGAGCGCTTATTCAAAAATAAGTGTGGCATTCAAATTCAAACAATTCACATCAATTACCCATTCAAAGGGAAATATTGATAGTCGGTTATTGAACTATCAATGGATATGCACAACATCACCAGTTTCCAAATAATTTTCCAAATTATTTATTTTCCAAAATATCTTCACTAGATATATAATTTCAATTCTTCAAAAATAAATCAATATTTATTTTTAAACAAATTCTCCTTTTCATTCATAAATTCCATAATGAATTTATAATCCAAAATATCAACGAATATTCGATTTCAATTATTCATTTCAATTTATCTTTAAAAAGATAAATTCTCTAATATTCACTTTATATTGGAAAACATTTCCATACTTATTTATTCATAATTAATTCACAAATTTTATTTATTTTCAACACTTAGAAATATTCAATATACTTAAATCGAAATTAAGTATATATTTCATTCTTTAAGGAAATCATTCTCTTAAACATATTTATTTGGGCCAAAACGAATGTTGCGTAAAACATCGTTACGACAACCCAAAATCACTAGTATAGGGATTCGAAATTAAAATAGATATATAAATCCCAATACTATACAAAACGTTTCCTTTCGGAAATCATTTACTATAACAACAGTGTTATAGTCCACCATTTCCTTTTATTTCTCGAAAACGTCTATTTCAACAATAAATGTTGAAATCTATGGTTTCGAATCTCAACACATTTAAAACATCGTTAGATCGTTTTAAATTCCATTTAAAACATCGCATTCAAAACAATTTCTTTAACATCTTATTCACTATTCAAAAACGTGAATATTCTTTGTTAACAAATTTCATCCTCTTATTCATTTCATTTTAAAGGATTTATTCACAGTTCAAAAACGTGAATATACTACGTTAACAAATATCATCATTTCCATTCATTTTATTTCAAAGGGTTATTCACTGTCAAAGATGTGAATATAACTCCATTAATAGGTTTCAATAATTTACTTATCAAAATAAGTTGTTTGTGAATTTATAAAACAACGTTTATAAACTCCATTTCTAGTTATTTTATAACAACTTCCTTTTATAAATTTTCTTTATTAACCTATTCGATTTATAACTCAATTATAAACTAAAGGTTCATATTATAAGTTAAATGCTTATAAAATGATTATTTTACAAAATCGTTCTTTTTAACTTCCCAAATTATAAATTTCACAAAATTTATAAATCTTACTATTTATAAATTTCATTTATAACTTCACCATTTATAATTTTATAAATTCCATTCATTTACAAAATTCATTTTCACTTCATTCAAACATTTATAAAAACTCGTTTTATAATGTCAATATTTCGATTTATAAATATCCATTTATAAATCTCTTAACATGAATCAATTTATATTATTCTTTAAAACGTCTTTAATCTCCTTTATTATTTCACCATTTTGATTCATAAAATAATTAAATTTTATAAATCCTATATTTAAACTTTTCACAATAAATTCTAAAATCCCAATTTAACTATTTTATAAAATCAATAGCATCTTATTCTCAAAAATCAGTTTTTTTTACTATATTTCTCAAAAATCATAATTTTTATAACTTTAAAAATTATAACGTTTATTTATTTAAAATGAATCAATTTCCAAACATACTGTATATTTTCAAAAATCACTTTATGAATCATTTTAAAATTCCAAAACTTGGTCCAATGATGCTACATATCAAATAGTCAATCACGACAACAACGATATCATATATCAATATGATAATCCATCAAATATCAAAATATCTGAAATCAAATAAATACTATTGAGGAATCCAGTTGGATCCCTCCAACCTGTTTTCCTGCATCCACAAACATTAGCACAATACCAATTTCGCTGCAGTACAAAATTATCGCGGTATATGTTTTTAATAAGTATTATCCGCTTAATAACGGTGCAATAGGGTCTCATCCGCTAAAAAATACGGGAAATCAACAACTGCAATATATACATATGCCAATATATATATATATATTGATATTATATATAATACCAATTTCACTGTTTATGAAATATTCGCGGTATATGTTTTTAATAAATAACATCCGCTTACTAACGGCGCATAATGTCTATTTTAACAATCAATAGATAACAATCATCATTCAAACATGCATTCAAATATTTTAAATCTAACTATTTTAAAATATAAATCGAAACTGATTCGATTGAGTGAGAAGTTCTCACCTTGATTTCAATTTCGTTTTAGCGATTTATTTCGAATAAAATTAAACGCGCGTTTAATTTTACCCAAAATTCTCACTAACTCCAAACGACTCCAATCCAACTCCATCGCGTAGTGCTCGTCCATACGATTCCAATGCAACTGGTTTCGCGCGTTTTCGACCTCGTATGAAAAAGTTATGATATTATGAAGTTTATACGAATTTAAACTTAATAATTACAACTTAAATTCATAATTAAAACCCTACACTAATTCCAGGCCACAAGATCAAACATCCCCCCATCGTGACCGCCCCCCTCTATTTCTTCCCCAACGCAAATTTGCTCCCAGGCAACAACGAAGAAACCGAACCCAACTCTTGATACTAGGGTTTCAATTTGCATCCTCAATACTCGATATAAACTCGATCAGGGAGCTCCATGTCGAAGGCCTCTGTGACGCCCCACCTCTATACCCACGCTAGCCAAGAACACTACGGTGTAGTGCTGTCAACTAGCACGGAGAATAAGGCTGTTGAGGAGCGACCATCCGTGTAATTGCTTTGTGCGAGCAACGATATGCCAGATAGTAAAAACGTGCATTTCATTTCAGGAGGAAATCCGACATGCCGATGCAAACTCAAAGCTACTACACAGTGGCTATAATAGTCTAGGACAAAAATATAAAATAACAACACAAATAACATAAATGCGGAACACAGATGAAACAGAAAGTCTCATATATATATATATATATATATATATATAATAACTGATGTCAGTTACAATACATTCACACGGTACATATGATACAACTACAACAGTCGACTAAGGAAGTTACATATACAAGTACATTGACGTATTTAATATACATGAACACATATCTTCCTATACAATTTTACAGACTACTACAAATGACGACGACTACTCCAAAAGATATGAAAGAACTTCATAGCTCTAGCAGCAACCCAAAGCAGAATATCTACAACCTGAAATACTCGGTCTGACCCGAGTATTAAATTCAAAAGAAAATAATACCCGGGTCAGTCTAATTCAAACTCAGTTATTAATGCACAGAAGCAATAATAATCAAATAACGAATAGATGACAATCACAATAAATCTCGTCTATCCAATCACTAATAAGGATGAATTGGACCAAGGAAACAATCAAGTAATTGAGAACATCAATTAAAACGACAACTCGAGTAGGGCTGCAGTATATGCAAGCGTGTACTGCCACGCCACTACGACATATTGAATACGAAATAGATCCATAAATCAAAAGCAAAAGAAATAACACCAAAACCAATACCGTGTGGCTGCAGTTCACGCTTGCGTGCACTGCCTTGCCACTATAGTGATGATGTACCCATTGAATACCGTGTGGCTGCAGTTCACGCTTGCGTGCACTGCCTTGCCACTATAGTGATGATGTAGGAATCGGCACAAGATCAAATCCAAGCTACTAGCTGGATTCAACACAGGTGTATTCAAATGAAATGGCCGATACTAAAATAAACCGACCGACATAGAACAAAGACTGCACAAATGAATCAGCCGCAAGGGGATAGCAACGTGTATGCCATAGTTTGGCAATTCAAAGACAAGCACACCCTAACTAGAAGTGTATAAGTCAATGCACTGCAAAGCACATCAACAAGTATAGCATGAAGCAGTGTAACAAAGGCCACCAAGTTCAATGTAATACTTCGAGAGGGGATGCACTGAATTTGAAGTTAATTTCAAGCGACATCAAGTACTGCATAAGAGCACGCAATGTACAGGTAAAGGCTAAAGAAGAAAGCACAAAAAATAAGGCAATGCAATGTAAACATTGCCTAGCATACATATGAATCAATTTCATATGTACAACAAACACCCAAACAATGCAGCAGCGAAAAATACTAGTGAAAAGGGTCACGAAGCAATGGTTCAAAAATGAAATGAACCAGAAGAAGGCAACTGAATTTTGCATGAATGGCTACAACTCCAAACCCATGTGCAAATTGAATTAGGCAGAGACAAGTGATAGTATACAAGAGCAAGATTCAAAACAGTAAATGCATACACCAGTGAAACAGTGCAAGTATCATAAACAAAGTCGAAGTCAACTAGGCCTAACAACATGTAACAGCAGTTACAAATGACTCAGGCCATTGCACAGGAGCATCAACAACTACATATGCAATTATAATGCAACAGGGGACATGGTCAAGACAGCAAGTATTGATGGTATGAAAATATAAGCTGAATAACTTAAGTGAAATTGAGAATATCACATTCTAACATACAGTGAAAAGTTCAATATCATTGCACATAACAGATACATATGTACTCAAGTGGATATGCAATGTAAATCTGACTCGAAGCTACAGTGAATGGCATGTAACCTGATATACATACAGACACAGCAACACTACAGGTCAGAAATAATGGCCGAAGTATACAAAGGTGATGCACAATTTGACAAATGCAAACACTATGAATCTGACTACGAGATGATCCAAACGAGGCACAGTGCACAGAGTACAGGCAAGGTAAAACATGCCAGAGAATTCAAGTAGCAGTCTTGGCAAAAATCAAAGTAAGGTATAACCGAAGTCAAATGGAATCAACAGTAGCAAGTCTTAACACGCAGGTTGAAATCAAACAGAAAGCAAGTCGATAAAGCTACGGAGATAAACATCAAAATGGCCAAAATCGAACAATTCAAGCCATAATCAAAATTAGTCAATCGGTAAAATCAAGTCAAAGACGAGACAAAGAAATCAGAATAAGCAACCGAATTCAACTGATTCGAATTAGATGTGAGAATTCACTCACCTTGTCGACGAATTGAAGGAGCAGCCGAATGTCGAAGCGAGCAACGCGAGCACCACAAGAGACGAGCAACGATCGAGTAACGTCCGCCACCACAATTCCAAGCCCTAATTTGGAGAAGAGGACGAACGGGACCGCCTCCATTTTCTTCGTTCGATTTTTAGTTAGGTTTACGAACGAATAAATGAAAAATGGTAAAGGAACGGGTTAATAGCTAAGGAGATTATCACGGCCCAAATAAAAATAAGGGCTACTATTATATTTTCAAAGCCCACAATTTCTTTTAACAATTTATAAAATAATTCTAATTCAAATTTAAAAAAAAAACTTCAAATGGAAATTTGTGTCAATATTAATCGTTTAAATTGTCGATTATAATTGATGCAAAATATCGGGTTGTTACAGACTCCCCTCCTTAAAGAAATTGCGTCCTCGCAATCTTAAGGATTAATTGGACAAAAGGTAACAACCATCAAAGCATGTCATCATAAAATGACGAAATTTGAAAATAAGAAGTTCACCATATAGAGCATGAGAGAGAGAGAGCCTGAACGTGTTTGCTTGATGAATTCTCTGGATTCCTAAGTGAAATCCATAGGATTTGAGAACCAATAAACTTTCACGAGAAAAACATCTTTATTTCGAGGGTGCTGAACCCCCGAAGCATTGATGTGTATAGAATGTTGCTCAAAGTCAAATCTGGTGAAACTTCAATTTCTTCAATAATACCGGGCTCAAGAATAAAAATCGGAATCCCTAAGGCATTTGCGTAAAAGAAAGACGCGTGAAACACGTCATGAATAACAGAAAATAGAGCCGGTAATAAGAGGCGATAAGCCAAGAAACCAATACGTTCAGTGATAGGAAATGGCCCAATATATCGAGGCACTAACTTTCCCGACCAACTGAAACGCACAACACCTATCATAGGTGAAACACGAATAATTTGGAACAACAGCGTAGTACAAAAACGGTACGTCCAATTAACCGATCAACATAAAAGAACATCAGACGTAAGTCCATAAAGGGAATGAGACGAAGCTCAACAAAACGAAGTACATCGAAACGTCCGATGAACTTGGTAAAAAGATGATTCCATTCGGACATCATCAAAGAAACAACCACATGTTGCCAACGAACAAGTGTATCGGCAACACGATTTCCCATCCGGGAGTGGTAAATAATATCAAGATCATGAGAAATATAAGAAACTCGAGTCAACATGGTTGACGCAAATCATGTTCCTTATGAGAAAATAAATATTCCCAAGATTCATGATCAGGGTAGAGAACAAATTTCTCACCCAAAAATAATGGTGCCAAATTTTGAAGAACGAAATCAATAGCCAAGAGCACTAGATCATGAGTAGCATATCTAGTCTCAATAGGCATTAATGATTTAGAAACACAAGAGACAGCACGTTCTCTTCTGTAAGAGAATGGTATGCAAACCAACACGATTAGCATTGGTACAAACGATAAAGTCTTGGTTCCCACGGGAATCACAAGAATAGAAGTGTCGGAAAAGAGTTGTTTTAAATAGTATTCTTTCCCGAAAAGCTAAAACTTTCGAAATTTACAATTTAGTTTATATAATTATCTTTTCAGAAAAATTTACATTTTAAAAATTCAATTTATTGTGTCTGATTATCTCATCAAAGCGTCTAGGAGATTCCTATCGATAACGTTGATCAAGCGCATCGACCAGAATTCTTAAAGCACTCAATGGGCAATACAATCACAAAACATTCTTTCAATTTTTTATAAAAGGAATTTACAAATTTTCACCCTCAAACGGACAAGTCCGGAATTAAACGAATCAGTAAAAGAAAGGGGTCATAGTCCTCGATTTTGCTGAAACGTTTAAATCGCTTTCTCATTCTTTTGAAAGCGTAACTATAAAAATTTTGAAAACGATTTTTATTTTGAAACAATTTTTAAAACACGTGATTAAAACAGCGATATCAGTAGCAACTTTGATAAGTGGATTTTCATTCATCAAAAGTGTCACAAGAATCTTCTCAAAGATAGAAAGGGATATCATACCATAAACTTGTACTCATAACAAGTCAATGACACACGAATTCACCAATGCACAAGAATTGATAAAACTTATCAATAGAAATCACGAAAATTGGTGAAGCACAAATTCTAGAAATCTACACAAGAAATCCAGAAATCACAAGATAAGAGTATGAAAACTCGAACGGAGTATGAAAACTCGAACAGAGTATGAAAACTCAAACGGAGTATGAAAACTCGAAGGAGAGTATGAAAACTCAAACGGAGTATGAAAACTCGAAGTAGAGTATGAAAACTCAAACGGAGTATGAAAACTCGAACAGAGTATGAAAACTCAAACGGAGTATGAAAACTCAAAGGAGAGTATGAAAACTCAAACGGAGTATGAAAACTCGAACAGAGTATGAAAACTCAAACGGAGTATGAAAACTCAAAGGAGAGTATGAAAACTCAAACGGAGTATGAAAACTCGAACAGAGGATGAAAACTCGAAGTAGAGTATGAAAACTCAAACGGAGCATGAAAACTCGAACAAAGTATGAAAACTCAAACGGAGTATGAAAACTCGAAGGAGAGTATGAAAACTCAAACGGAGTATGAAAACTCGAAGTAGAGTATGAAAACTCAAACGGAGTATGAAAACTCGAACGGAGTATGAAAACTCAAATGGAGTATGAAAACTCGAACAGAGTATGAAAACTCAAACGGAGTATGAAAACTCGAAGGAGAGTATGAAAACTCACCTACACGCGAGCATGAAAATTCATCAACACATGTAACGCATAACGAGAACGGGAGCACGAAAACTCACCTACACGCGAGCATGAAAACTCATCAGCACATGTAACGCAAAGCGAGAACGGGAGTACGAAAACTCACCTACATGCAAGCATGAAAATTCATCAGCACGTGCAACGCAAAGCGAGAACGGGAGCACGGAATCTCACCTACACGCGAGCATGAAAACTCACCAACACGTGCAATGCAAAGCGAGAACAGGAGCACGGAATCTCACCTACACGCGAGCATGAAAAATCATCAACACGTGCAACGCAAAGCGAGAACGGGAGCACGGAATCTCACCTACACGCGAGCATGAAAAATCATCAACACGTGCAACGCAAAGCGAGAACGGGAGCACGGAATCTCACCTACACGCGAGCATGAAAAATCATCAACACGTGCAACGCAAAGCGAGAACGGGGGCACGGAATCTCACCTACACGCTAGCATGAAAAATCATCAACACGTGCAACGCATAACGAGACGCTATCTCATGGTTGCAAGCCATTAATTTTGACACACGAATGGCCCGAAGACCGTGGGGCGCTACCCCACATGTGTGAGTTGGAATCACACAGATTGAGGTCAAAACTAACCTCGCAATCAAAAGAAAAGTATGTGTGAATGAAATCACACAAGTGGTGTCTAGACAATCCTCGAAGCCCAAGAGATATGTGTGAGACGAAATCACACCGATGAGGCCTAGTCTAACCGAAAAGGTATGTGTGAACGAAATCACACAAATGGTGTCTAGACAATCCCCAAAGCCCAAGAGATATGTGTGAGACGAAATCACACCGATGAGGCCTAGTCTAACCGTAAAAATGATCGTCATGATCAACGAGAAGTGTCAATTACACTAAGTTAGTAAATGTAAAAGTTTAGCTTCATGTCCCATAACCACTTGCTTAACTTAAATATTTACGAACAAACTGTAAATCTTCACTAGAAAATTGTCACATGAGGTTCAATCGAACAAGTCCAAGAATTAACCGACGAAGCAAACGCAAGCGTTTCATACCACTTGTTTTACTAAGCCGTTTAATTAGATTTCTCATCCGATAGTAGATTGGAAAACGGTTTGAGAAAAAGAGTTTTATATTGAAAATAGAGTTGAAAACATTTTGATAAAAGAGTTTTGATATTTACTACTAGTATTGAAACCTTTAAATTTTTAAAATGACAAATCACAAAAATGATTGTAGAAGCAATCAATCACAAGAATTCACATACGAAGAAGTGAATAGAATCCAAAGAAATCGATACCGAATTCATCGAAAGGTATGTTCACAAAAATCCCGAAGAAAAGGTCATCAAAGTTGCTAATAAATAATAGCAACAAGTCGGGAAATAATCAAGAATCGATTAAATTGGAAAACCAAATCAATTCACTAAGATTCACATTCAAAGACGTGAATAAAATCCGAAGAATTCGATTCCAATCCATCAAAGTAGGAATACCCAAAAATTCCTGAAATAGAAGTTATCGAAGTTGACAAAGGTGATAACAAGTAATCGGAAAGAAGAATCGATCAACAATTGGAAAAACAAAGCAGAACGAGCATAAATGCTTGAATGACTTTAGCAAAAGTAAAAGTCAAGTCAATGTCGATATCGACAAGGCAAAGTCCAAGACAATTTCTTTTATACCAAAGAAATTTTAAAACTATCAGAGAGAGGCACATGAAAGCCAAAGAACCATGGATAAACAGACAGAGTCGACAATTGAAATGCAATATGTCGGATAAACAGACAGAGTCGACCATTGAAACTCAATTTGTCTCAAAGATTGATACCCAAAACCCAATTGTATGGAGACTGCATTAAGTACACGAATTAAAGATAAGAATGCTTATATACAGCAGTTCGAATAAACAATGCGAGTTAAATTTGAAGTGGGTACGAGTTGCAGCAGTATGCAACTTGGTAAAGCATATACACAATGATACTTAGCAGTGCATACAGAAATGAGCAAGTGCAATAGAGAATAGCAGCAATGCTCATGAATAAGAGTTAGGAATTCATACCTAACAAATCAAGGATGATCTTAAGCAAAGATGAGAGAGAAAACATCGACAAATAGTTATAACACATGTACTATCTAAGTTATGTTTTATATTTGTTCTAAACCCCAGGCTCTGATACCAAGCTGTGACGCCCCACCTCTATACCCACGCTAGCCAAGAACACTACGGTGTAGTGCTGTCAACTAGCACGGAGAATAAGGCTGTTGAGGAGCGACCATCCGTGTAATTGCTTTGTGCGAGCACCGATATGCCAGATAGTAAAAACGTGCATTTGATTTCAGGAGGAAATCCGACATGCCGATGCAAACTCAAAGCTACTACACAGTGGCTATAATAGTCTAGGACAAAAATATAAAATAACAACACAGATAATATAAATGCGGAACACAGATGAAACAGAAAGTCTCATATATATATATATAATAACTGATGTCAGTTACAATACATTCACACGGTACATATGATACAACTACAACAGTCGACTAAGGAAGTTACATATACAAGTACATTAACGTATTTAATATACATGAACACATATCTTCTTATACAATTTTACAGACTACTACAAATGACGACGACTACTCCAAAAGATATGAAAGAACTTCATAGCTCTAGCAGCAACCCAAAGCAGAATATCTACAACCTGAAATACTCGGTCTGACCCGAGTATTAAATTCAAAAGAAAATAATACCCGGGTCAGTCTAATTCAAACTCAGTTATTAATGCACAGAAGCAATAATAATCAAATAACGAATAGATGACAATCACAATAAATCTCGTCTATCCAATCACTACTAAGGATGAATTGGACAAAGGAAACAATCAAGTAATTGAGAACATCATAAAACGACAACTCGAGTAGGGCTGCAGTATACGCAAGCGTGTACTGCCACGCCACTACGACATATTGAATACGAAATAGATCCATAAATCAAAAGCAAAAGAAATAACACCAAAACCAATACCGTGTGGCTGCAGTTCACGCTTGCATGCACTGCCTTGCCACTATAGTGATGATGTACCCATTGAATACCGTGTGGCTGCAGTTCACGCTTGCGTGCACTGCCATGCCACTATAGTGATGATGTAGGAATCGGCACAAGATCAAATCCAAGCTACTAGCTGGATTCAACACAGGTGTATTCAAATGAAATGGCCGATACTAAAATAAACCGACCGACATAGAACAAAGACTGCACAAATGAATCAGCCGCAAGGGGATAGCAACGTGTATGCCATAGTTTGGCAATTCAAAGACAAGCACACCCTAACTAGAAGTGTATAAGTCAATGCACTGCAAAGCACATCAACAAGTATAACATGAAGCAGTGTAACAAAGGCCACCAAGTTCAATGTAATACTTCGAGAGGGGATGCACTGAATTTGAAGTTAATTTCAAGCGACATTAAGTACTGCATAAGAGCACACAATGTACAGGTAAAGGCTAAAGAAGAAAACACAAAAAATAAGGCAATGCAATGTAACCATTGCCTAGCATACATATGAATCAATTTCATATGTACAACAAACACCCAAACAATGCAGCAGCGAAAAATACTAGTGAAAAGGGTCACAAAGCAATGGTTCAAAAATGAAATGAACCAGAAGAAGGCAACTGAATTTTGCATGAATGGCTACAACTCCAAACCCATGTGCAAATTGAATTAGGCAGAGACAAGTGATAGTATACAAGAGCAAGATTTAAAACAGTAAATGCATACACCAGTGAAACAGTGCAAGTATCATAAACAAAGTCGAAGTCAACTAGGCCTAACAACATGTAACAGCAGTTACAAATGACTCAGGCCATTGCACAGGAGCATCAACAACTACATATGCAATTATAATGCAACAGGGGACATGGTCAAGACAGCAAGTATTGATGGTATGAAAATATAAGCTGAATAACTTAAGTGAAATTGAGAATATCACATTCTAACATACAGTGAAAAGATCAATATCATTGCACATAACAGATACATATGTACTCAAGTGGATATGCAATGTAAATCTGACTCGAAGCTACAGTGAATGGCATGTAACCTGATATACATACAGACACAGCAACACTACAGGTCAGAAATAATGGCCGAAGTATACAAAGGTGATGCACAATTTGACAAATGCAAACACTATGAATCTGACTACGAGATGATCCAAACGAGGCACAGTGCACAGAGTACAGGCAAAGTAAAACATGCCAGAGAATTCAAGTAGCAGTCTTGGCAAAAATCAAAGTAAGGTATAACCGAAGTCAAATGGAATCAACAGTAGCAAGTCTTAACACGCAGGTTGAAATCAAACAGAAAGCAAGTCGATAAAGCTACGGAGATAAACATCAAAATGGCCAAAATCGAACAATTCAAGCCATAATCAAAATTAGTCAATCGGTAAAATCAAGTCAAAGACGAGACAAAGAAATCAGAATAAGCAACCGAATTCAACTGATTCGAATTAGATGTGAGAATTCACTCACCTTGTCGACGAATTGAAGGAGCAGCCGAATGTCGAAGCGAGCAACGCGAGCACCACAAGAGACGAGCAACGATCGAGTAACGTCGGCCACCACAATTCCAAGCCCTAATTTGGAGAAGAGGACGAACGGGACCGCCTCCATTTTCTTCGTTCGATTTTTAGTTAGGTTTACGAACGAATAAATGAAAAATGGTAAAGGAACGGGTTAATAGCTAAGGAGATTATCACGGCCCAAATAAAAATAAGGGCTACTATTATATTTTCAAAGCCCACAATTTCTTTTAACAATTTATAAAATAATTCTAATTCAAATTTAAAAAAAAAACTTCAAATGGAAATTTGTGTCAATATTAATCGTTTAAATTGTCGATTATAATTGATGCAAAATATCGGGTTGTTACAGCCTCAACCATCTTCATACTCGGCCTGACCATGATGACACTCGGCCCCCCATTCCCCCTCGTTTTGCGTGCGCAGGCCAAGGCCGACGGCCTCATTTATCTCCCCCTCCGTTGCACCAAAATCCATCATCACCATATAGATCTCTAGCTCTCTTCATGCTCTTCGATGTTATAGTTAACAACTTTAGCTAATTCTTTGTAGATTGAGAGTGATTGAGGGAGAAGTGAAATCAAATTCTGGCCATTGAACCTAAAAGTGGCGGCTAGGGTTTTAGGTTTTAGGTTTTATTTTTTATTTTTAATTTATGAAGGTGTTGGGTGCTATTTATAGAGAATTTTCGAACACTATTCATCCGGAAATTCCGAACTCCGATTTACGCGCTGTAACCAGCGTTTCTAAGGTTTACCCCGCGTTCCGGACACAATGGAACAGGTTTCGGAAGCTAATTCAGACATCTGTGCAAGTTATGGCAATAAACACTCAATTTAAATTAAACCGATTTAAATCGATTTCTAGGCGTTTTAATTTGTACCGGACAAACGGTAAATCCAATTAACTTGAAATTTGAAACCTTACAATAATATCACATTACAGATCCGATGAAACTGGTTTCGTCGAAATCCGAGACTTTTTGAAAAATGGCTATTTTAACTCGCCAAATTTAAATTAAAAATAATTCGATGCGTTTCGAGCTGCCACGCTCAAAGGATAACTTCGATTGACACGAAAATTGAAATCCGGTAATAACTAACTATTACGGATCCAATGGAACTGGTTTCGTTCAATTCTGAGACTGTTCAAAAATTGGCTAATTTCACTAGTCGATTTAATTATTAAAATATTCAATTTTCACAAATTAACTTTTAATTCGATTTTAAAAGTTCTAAAATATCATTCTAACTCCCATATGATAAAATAAAATTTTACAAATCATTTTCAATCATATTTAACTCAATTTTCAATTATTTCCATAATTTAACGTATTAAATTATCGATTTAATTATCCAATTAAATCCAAAAATTCAAATAAAAATTTATTCGACTTATAAATTCACTTATTAATATTTAAAATTAATTAAATATTCAAATTTTAATTAATAAAAATTCTGGGTCGTTACAATCTTCCCCCCTTAAAAGAATTTCGTCCTCGAAATTAACAAGTAAGAAAAGTTATAGAATTTATTAATTTTCCATAATCCATAGTTAAACTTCTTATAATAACTTACTAAGTTTTCAAATCATACTTAGTTATCTTTTCAAAAACAACTACTATTGTTTAACTTTCAACTTCAAATCAAAGTTAAAGTTTTCAAAATTTTCCAATTTTCTCAAAATTTTCTAACGCCTTAAATTTTCAAAAAAATTCGCCATAGTCTCCTTTGCGCGGCTCGATCCCAAAAAAAAATGACAGTATATATATCACAAATATACATCTTATCAAGTAATGAGGCATCCCGCAGGGAAAAAGTATAAAAGTACGGTATTTAATCCGAGATATGTACCTTATATTTTATTAGCAAGCATATACGGCTAATATAGCGCGAAAGCGAGCTCCAAATGCGAAGCAAACGCGATCCGCACCTACTAAACACTCAACAAACAACATGAGAACATGCATGTAGACAATAGTATCAATATACAACATATAGCAACATAATAACTATACATGTCAACATAGCATATGCAATAAAACAACAAATGCAATATATATTCAACCATCAACCAACTAAATATTCATTCATATTCTCGTTGATATTCAATAAATTGGTTTTTAATTTTATCACATATGATTCATTAACAGTGGATGTTCTTATGAACATTCATTTTCAATTAGTTTATATTCACTAATTTATATTCAAGTTGGTTCACTTCCAATTCAAATTCAATTCTATTTAAGATTCACTTAACTTCCAATTAGATTTTAATTACTTTAGTTTTCAATTTCATTAATTCACTTTCATTAACACTTAATGAATTATATACAATCAATCAACAATCAAATAACAACCAAAGTACATTGATTACAACCAAATTCCTTTGCTTATATTCATTCAATTTGGTTTAACACCTTCACTTTCAATTGGTTTAATTAATTGATTTTTTTTATTCAACTTCCAATAACATTAGATTTTAATGAATTAACACTTACATTCATTATTTCATATCAATTTAATTCACATTTAATTGATTAATATTCAATCCATCAATTCAATTTCAAAGTTGAATTTCATTTACATAACTTAAATTCCCACTTGTAAATAAATTCAGATTTCAATTCTAAAGTAAATTTCCATTTAACATTAAATTCATTTTTATTTTACAACTCATATTCATAAACATATTCATATAGTTTCACTTCTTATATATATAAGTTTATTTCACAATTGTAAATCACTTTAATTATTATTCAATTCTTATAATTCATTTTACTTATACAATTATTCTTTTATTTAGATTATTCAAACAACTAAACAATCAACTTATATAGACTTTAATAATTCTAAAAATTATTCCTTTATATACAAAATATAATCAAGGCAAGAATTATTTCATTTACCCAATTTTAAAACAATATTGTGCCGAATTGTTCTATACAAGTGTTTATAGATCCCTATCAACAACGTTAATTACCCGTATTAACCAGAATCTATATACCACTCAACAAACCAATCATCACAATATAAAACAATTTTTATATATTCACTATCAAATACGCTCTCATAGCTATTATTACACTCAAACTCATTCTAGAGTACTACTGACTCTATCTCTAATGAGTAATACCCAACAGAACCATGGTTGTCGCTTAACCATATGCTCTGATACCAACTGTAACGGAACGAGCCAGTGGTCACAACCGGTAGGCTTTTCAACCATCCCAGCCCCACCGTGGCTTACACTGGTACCCCAGACCTTGCTTTTACGGCCAGCCTCTCGACTGTCTCAGGTTACACCTAACCAACCCCCTAAAAGAGGACGTGTAGGGGTAAGAGTCTCCCGTTCGCCACCTAACCGCGAAGCGAGAACCCCCCATCACATAGCCCAAAGCTTAACAAGACTGGTGTGAGAACTCAAAACAGTTTATTTATCTTTAAAATCAAAATAGAGGAATATTTTTAAAGTCAATTCGCAATGCTTTTAAAAATGAGACTACCATAAGGCCTCCCGCACACACACATAATGCAAACGCAGAATCGAAGGAGATTTCTCCTTATGATAGTCAAAGATGCTTGATACGCATTTAAAAGAACATTTGATATTATTACTAGTGCATAGTGTAGGAAAAATTTATTTCGAAAGTAGAATATAAATCTTAGCCAGCATAGACATTTCGAACTATGCATACTATAGCTAACTATGTTCAATAGCAGGTTACCGCCACATTCCATAGCAGGTTATACAACTAAAACCGTACAAGTCTCGTATTGTTTCTTTGGATTTCCAACGAATGATCAGGCCAAGGAACTTCCCATTGCCACATGAGAATGCCTCTGGATGGACATCCCCGAGAACCAAACCGGATCTCTACCAACACAAGGCCGGTTTACCCCTAACTGAGTAACAACTGACCGAATATGCCATCCCCCGGTCCTTTGGGACCTTTCACCGAGCGCTCGTAATCAATTCACACAATCATAACAAAGTGTTTTCAACATGAGTAAGTATCTGGGCTCCATACCATGATACTACCCTTTTCCAGAAGGAAATGCACACATCCTAAAGGGCGCTACCCCTCATAACCTTGCCGCATCTTTCCTGTTTTGACCATTCACAGGGTGTGAGGCTCGACGAAGTCACGTCCACAAAAACATACTTTATACAAAAGCCATGCTTTGGGTCAACAAATGATCATAGAAATGATCACAAAGATAGACGATCAAATAAATGATCCTATCACAAATAATCAACACAATGATCATTTACAGCAACACTCAGCATGTCACATTACCAAATTGGGAATATATCGCTGATAACATTCAACTACATAACCTCTGAGCTCGTACGTCTCAAAGAAGGGTGTTAAGCAAAAAGAATAAATTCTCCGCCACCAACAGAAATATATTTGAAAGAAATCAGCTTTATATCTCAATTTGTAATGTCAGACATACAATCCATACAAGTCTGTTCCGGGCTCGAACAAAACCGAAGGCACTTCTTACGAAGCCCTTGCAATCCGGGTATTCACAATCCCGATCGAATTTCCCATCACTTAAGGAAATCTCTATACCAGGAGCTACCCAGTGCAGAGACAATCGATAGGTCATCCTATCGCTTTTGCAAATACTCGGTCTTCAACACCGATCTTCAATGCAATTCACAACGACGTATCACATATTCGGAATGGGTTATACGACCCCATGGTCCTTTCCCGGTTAACCCGAATAGTGAGCGCTTATTCAAAAATAAGTGTGGCATTCAAATTCAAACAATTCACATCAATTACCCATTCAAAGGGAAATATTGATAGTCGGTTATTGAACTATCAATGGATATGCACAACATCACCAGTTTCCAAATAATTTTCCAAATTATTTATTTTCCAAAATATCTTCACTAGATATATAATTTCAATTCTTCAAAAATAAATCAATAGTTATTTTTAAACAAATTCTCCTTTTCATTCATAAATTCCATAATGAATTTATAATCCAAAATATCAACGAATATTCGATTTCAATTATTCATTTCAATTTATCTTCAAAAAGATAAATTCTCTAATATTCACTTTATATTGGAAAACATTTCCATACTTATTTATTCATAAGTAATTCAAAATTTTTATTTATTTTCAACACTTAGAAATATTCAATATACTTAAATCGAAATTAAGTATATATTTCATTCTTTAAGGAAATCATTCTCTTAAACATATTTATTTGGGCCAAAACGAATGTTGCGTAAAACATCGTTACGACAACCCAAAATCACTAGTATAGGGATTCGAAATTAAAATAGATATATAAATCCCAATACTATACAAAACGTTTCCTTTCGGAAATCATTTACTATAACAACAGTGTTATAGTCCACCATTTCCTTTTATTTCTCGAAAACGTCTATTTCAACAATAAATGTTGAAATCTATGGTTTCGAATCTCAATACATTTAAAACATCGTTAGATCGTTTTAAATTCCATTTAAAACATCGCATTCAAAACAATTTCTTTAACATCTTATTCACTATTCAAAAACGTGAATATTCTTTGTTAACAAATTTCATCCTCTTATTCATTTCATTTTAAAGGATTTATTCACAGTTCAAAAACGTGAATATACTACCTTAACAAATATCATCATTTCCATTCATTTTATTTCAAAAGGTTATTCACTGTCAAAGATGTGAATATAACTCCATTAATAGGTTTCAATAATTTACTTATCAAAATAAGTTGTTTGTGAATTTATAAAACAACGTTTATAAACTCCATTTCTAATTATTTTATAACAACTTCCTTTTATAAATTTTCTTTATTAACCTATTCGATTTATAACTCAATTATAAACTAAAGGTTCATATTATAAGTTAAATTCTTATAAAACGATTAGTTTACAAAATCGTTCTTTTTAACTTCCCAAATTATAAATCTTATAACTTATAAGATTCAATTATTCATCCAAATATATTCTTTAATAATTTCACAAAATTTATAAATCTTACTATTTATAAATTTCATTTATAACTTCACCATTTATAATTTTATAAATTCCATTCATTTACAAAATTCATTTTCACTTCATTCAAACATTTATAAAAACTCGTTTTATAATGTCAATATTTCGATTTATAAATATCCATTTATAAATCTCTTAACATAAATCAATTTATATTATTCTTTAAAACGTCTTTAATCTCCTTTATTATTTCACCATTTTGATTCATAAAATAATTAAATTTTATAAATCCTATATTTAAACTTTTCACAATAAATTCTAAAATCCCAATTTAACTATTTTATAAAATCAATAGCATCTTATTCTCAAAAATCAGTTTTTTTTTACTATATTTCTCGAAAATCATAATTTTTATAACTTTAAAAATTATAACGTTTATTTATTTAAAATGAATCAATTTCCAAACGTACTGTATATTTTCAAAAATCACTTTATGAATCATTTTAAAATTCCAAAACTTGGTCCAATGATGCTACATATCAAATAGTCAATCACGACAACAACGATATCATATATCAATATGATAATCCATCAAATAACAAAATATCTGAAATCAAATAAATATTGTTGAGGAATCCAGTTGGATCCCTCCAACCTGTTTTCCTGCATCCACAAACATTAGCACAATACCAATTTCGCTCCAGTACGAAATTATCGCGGTATATGTTTTTAATAAGTATTATCCGCTTAATAACGGCGCAATAGGGTCTCATCCGCTAAAAAATACGGGAAATCAACAACTGCAATATATACATATGCCAATATATATATATTGATATTATATATAATACCAATTTCACTGTTTATGAAATATTCGCGGTATATGTTTTTAATAAATAACATCCGCTTACTAACGGCGCATAATGTCTATTTTAATAATCAATAGATAACAATCATCATTCAAACATGAATTCAAATATTTTAAATCTAACTATTTTAAAATATAAATCGAAACTGATTCGATTGAGTGAGAAGTTCTCACCTTGATTTCAATTTCGTTTTAACGATTTATTTCGAATAAAACTAAACGCGCGTTTAATTTTACCCAAAATTCTCACTAACTCCAAACGACTCCAATCTAACTCCATCGCGTAGTGCTCGTCCATACGATTCCAACGCAACTCGTTTCGCGCGTTTTCGACCTCGTATGAAAAAGTTATGATATTATGAAGTTTATACGAATTTAAACTTAATAATTACAACTTAAATTCATAATTAAAACCCTACACTAATTCCAGGCCACAAGATCAAACATCCCCCCATCGTGACCGTCCCCCTCAATTTCTTCCCCAACGCAAATTTGCTCCCAGGCAGCAACGAAGAAACCGAACCCAACTCTTGATACTAGGGTTTCAATTTGCATCCTCAATACTCGACATAAACTCGATCAGGGAGCTCCATGTCGAAGGCCTCAACCATCTTCATACTCGGCCTGACCATGGTGACACTCGGCCCCCCATTCCCCCTCGTTTTGCGTGCGCAGGCCAAGGCCGACGGCCTCATTTATCTCCCCCTCCATTGCACCAAAATCCATCATCACCGTATAGATCTCTAGCTCTCTTCATGCTCTTCGATGTTGTAGTTAACAACTTTGGCTAATTCTTTGTAGATTGAGAGTGATTGAGGGAGAAGTGAAATCAAATTCTGGCCATTGAACCTAAAGTGGCGGCTAGGGTTTTAGGTTTTAGGTTTTTTTTTTAATTTATGAAGGTGTTGGGTGCTATTTATAGAGAATTTTCGAACACTATTCATCCGGAAATTCCGAACTCCGATTTACGCGCCGTAACCAGCGTTTCTAAGGTTTACCCCGCGTTCCGGACACAATGGAACAGGTTTCGGAAGCTAATTCGGACATCTGTGCAAGTTATGTCAATAAACGCTCAATTTAAATTAAACCGATTTAAATCGATTTCTAGGCGTTTTAATTTGTACCGAACAAACGGTAAATCCAATTGACTTGAAATTTGAAACCTTACAATAATATCACATTACGGATCCGATGAAACTGGTTTCGTTGAAATCCGAGACTTTTTGAAAAATGGCTATTTTAACTCGCCAAATTTAAATTAAAAATAATTCGATGCGTTTCGAGCTGCCACGCTCAAACGATAACTCCGATTGACACAAAAATTGAAATCCGGTAGTAACTAACTATTATGGATCCAATGAAACTGGTTTCGTTCAATTCTGAGACTGTTCAAAAATTGGCTAATTTCACCAGTCGATTTAATTATTAAAATATTCAATTTTCACAAATTAACTTTTAATTCGATTTTAAAAGTTCTAAAATATCATTCTAACTCCCATATGATAAAATAAAATTTTAAAAATCATTTTCAATCATACTTAACTCAATTTTCAATTATTTCCATAATTTAACGTATTAAATTATCGATTTAATTATCCAATTAAATCCAAAAATTCAAATAAAAATTTATTCGACTTATAAATTCACTTATTAATATTTAAATTAATTAAATATTCAAATTTTAATTAATAAAAATTCTGGGTCGTTACATAACTTATATTTAAAAATTTACTTTGAAAACGTACTTGGTTATCCAGGGAGAATTCCAACTTCAATCACTTAAATCAATTTTTCCCAAATTGATTTCCAATTTATTTTATTTGAAATAAATTTCTTTACTCACACAGTTCATTTCAAGATTCATTAGTTAAGAACTTATTATTATTATTTTCTCGTTTGATTTCAAATCTTTTAACTATAATATACGAATTTCAGGCCTTTCCCAATTTCTTCTTTATTCCTTTCAATAATTTAAATCTTAAATATTAAATAAATGTTTTGTTCTCTTAAATAATAACACTACAGTTTAAAATTCATTAACTTCCTGTCATTCAAAATTTCCTTTCTATATTCTAGCTTTATTTATTAAAATTTTAAAGTCACTTTATTTTTTCTTATTTTTTTCCATTCATTCTTGAATTTATTCAAATTTTCTATAATTATTTCCTTACAAATTTACTTCTTTTATTTTCCTTCCAAAATCCAATTTATATTTTTTTTGATAGTTCATTATACACAATTATATTCAATCGAACCATAGCATTCAATATTTCAATAAAGTTCATCATAGAATATCACATAATCACAACAGAGGGTATTAAATAATTTTAAATAAATGTTGAGGGATCCAGTTGGATCCCTCCAACCTGTTTTCCCTGCATCCATAGACGTTAGCACAATATAAAATATCTTCACTATAAAAATAAGGGAAATCAATCATTTCAAGGTGTAGTGTATACTACTATATAACACAACAATCAATTTAAACATACAAACAAGTATTTAAATTTAATCATTTAAATTTAAATTTAATTGAGTGAGATTAACTCACCTTTGATTTTATTTAGCAATCCAATCCAAACTAGCTCGCTTCCTTCACGATTTAGGACCTTACACAAGCAAATCACATATCTTTATTAATCACTGAAGTAATTTTAATTTTGTTTTAAATTAAAGTTGACATACAAACTTTTAAAATTGTTATAACCCTGTACATATATTTTTCAACTTTATCTCTATTTATTATTTTCCTGTTTTATATTAAAACGTATGTGTGTGTTTATATATATTTAAAAACGTGGTTTTCTTGTTCTGTAACTGACTGTATATATAAATCCATATATGCACAGATATATATTATAAGATTTAAATTAACATGAATAAATCATATATATATATTCGCATATCGCGTTATGCAACGCCATGCTCGAATTCACCTAACATCGCCCACAGTCGCCTAGAATCGAAACCCTAGTCTCGAACGAGAAGTAAACCTAGGCCATGGTGCGTCGCTGTCGACAAAGATGATAAGGGCTTGAAGATCTTAATGACCATGAAACGAGGATGAGGGGAGAGGCCGTCAGCCATTATTGATTTATTATAAATTTTTTCTCGTTTTTTTTTTTAAATTCAGTTTAAACTATAAAATTTTAAAACTGAACAAACCAATGTTAATTTCAATTTTACAACTTCTATTATCTTTAGTGTTATCAATATAAATTTTACAAGCCTTCAAATTATTTTAACAGGCTCAGAATTCTAGATTCACATTTTACCCAATTTCAAATTGTTTAATTCAATAATTTAATGATCAAATAATTGGTGATATTTGAATTCGAGTTAAAATTAACTTTGAAATATTTAAAATCAATCAAATATTCCAATTTCAAATGCTCAAAAATTTCGAGTCGTCACATTAATATTTTATTTTGTGTATATTTTTGTCTTTTAATATTTTAAAGTGAGGTAGGAATTTTTCTGGAGTTAGTAGTATTTTTCTTGTAATTTCCATGCCCTGTTTTTAATTTTTAAACATTTTCTTTGGTTCTTTTTCTATTTTTATCCAATTTAATTATTTATTTTATTTTGAAAATGATAAATAAAATATTTTATTTCAAATTTTCACTTCATAATATTTTTAAAATGAAGTGGATATTTTTCCAAGACTAGTAGTGATTTATTTGTAACTTCTGAACACTGTTTTGTATTTTTAAGTAATTTCTTTCATTCTTTTTATATTTTCTTTAAAATTAATTATTTATTTTCTTATATTTTCACTTGGTTTCGGTTTTTAAAAGTATTTACTGATTTTTTTTTTATTTGATCTTTAGAAAACGGAAATGTGAAGAGTTTAAGGCTTTTCATTTCTAGACTTTTCATTGTCCAAAAACGTTTCAAATGCCATAACCATATCATTTATTCATTTTGGCTGCCCATTTGCAGTTTTTTAGTCATGTATTCACTTCTCTTTTCACGTTAAAAGTTTCTTCCTCAATTCATTTGCACGGCTAAAGCAAATTGTGGTAATGGCATCTTTTCTTTTCTTCTTTTTCTTCCATTTTTACATGATTTTTGCCTTGTTCTCTTGCCTTGTTGCACGGCCACCATCTCCATAGTCAGGGCCACAATCCCCTACCACTCCTCCTTGGCATCATCACCACCCACCACTTCAGGTTAGACCATGGCAAAACCCTCATTGAAGCTAAACTTCACAAAAAAGCAAACAATGTCCAAAACAATGCATAGCTGAGCACCTAGTTGATCACCACTCCATTTTCCATCACCACCACCACCTTTGGCCGCCACCACCACCTTGTCCAGACCCTACCTCATCACTCCAGCTACTGACTTAAGATGTACACCATCTGGCCGAACAAAATTGCCCATGGCCAAGCCTTAATTTGGACCATTTTTCCACCTATTTGCCTAGAAACCATTCACTTACCCTATGTTGTAACTTCCTCCAATTTTTTTTGATCATGGCCGTGACTTTTGTGACCCATACCTGATCCAAATATGTCCCAAACCTGACATTATTAAACCCCTAGGTAGTGCAAAGGATTTGAGAAAGCAAGGCAAAAAGATTCGTAGTCAAACTGCTTTTGCTTCAAAGTTATACCATTTCAATCGTATTGACTTTTAACTTTTATTTTGTTTTGTTTTGGGTTGTAACACAAGTTCTAAGCTTGGATCTCTTCCCACTTGAGCCTATTGTTGTGTCATCGTGCCTTTTTGGAATCCGTTGTGTCATTCGTATTGCAATCTCCAGCCATAAAGATGAGTAAATCTCATAATACTAATATGTACTTATATAACAGATAAACCGACACCATTTGAATCTGTAACTGTTTATCATCATGTTATATCTGTTATATTATCATCATATGATGTTAACACCTGTTATTACACTTGTTATATCATATGTTATTGTTATTTCATGCTATTCTGTCATTTATATCAGTTATCACCATTGCAAGTTCCCTATAGACAAGAATCACTATGGGTTGAAATGACACATACCCGAACGGACTTTAGAATAGGAGAAAAATGTTATGGGCTGAAATGATAGGCCTGAGCGGTTCCCAAAATCATTCATTTTACTTGGGACTGCGGGATTGATATGATAGAACCCGGTTTTTCTTTGTAAACCGCGGATTGAAATAATATATATCTGTATCACTTGACCTAGGCTAGAAAACTATATACAGACCCGTGGTTTATGTAATATTTTTGAAAATATTTTAAAATGTAAAATTTATAATATTTTGATAATATTTTGATTTAAATTTAATTAAAAATGATTTTTTAGAAATATTAGTGATTTTCTATAAATTAAATAATGAATTAAGTAAACGGTAAAGTAGAATTTAAATTGCAAGTAAATTTTGGAATTTATGTTTTGTTTTAAAAAGGAAATTATGTAAAGTAAGAAAAATATAATATTTTGATTTAAAAATGTATTTTAAATGATTTTATAAAAATAATAATGATTTTTGAATAAGTTAAAATGTTAAACAAATGAATGTTTAAGTAAATTTTGAAATATAAATTAAATGTGAAATTTTAAATTTTGTTTTAAGAAGGTGAAATTTTAATTAATTAAAATTTATGGAAATAAGTTATATTTTGTAAATTTAAACCTAATTATTAATTTGATAATTTAATTAAAGAAATGGAATTTAATACTTGAATTTAAATAAGAAATTATGTTAAAATTTGATGTTTGGATGAGATTTAACTTTATAAAAATCATAAAAATAAGAGTATTGAAATGATGATATTAAAATGTGAAATTATATGATGATTATAAGTTAAATGATTTAAATTAAAGATTAACTGTTGGTGAAATTTTTATTTAAACCCTGAATTTGATTTAATAGCATTTTTGAAGTATAATGTAAAGGATATTACAGCATTTTGTAAATGCTGCTGTTGTTTTAAATGAACTAAAAAGTTAATTTGAAATAAAGGCTGTTATAGCACATTGTAAGTGCTATAGTGGTTAAACTTAACATTTAAAGTTATTTGAAATTTAAAGAAAATCTATTACAGCACTTAAATGCTGTATTTTGTTAAATGAACTGTTTAAACTATAACTTTACGTAGCATTTTTAAGTGCTACGAGAACTGAATTTTAATATTTTATTAAATTTTAATGAGATTAATCTTTGGAATAAGATTTAAATTTTTGTAAATTAAATATTTAACTATTAAATATAAGGAATTGACTTTATTTTTTATGAAAATATTTAATCTTTAAATATAAACTCCTTTGAAATGTAAGTTTGAAAAGGTGATTAATTTCTAAATAAAATGAATGGTTTTAAATGGTATTTAAATGAATTAAAAATGAATGATGTTTTGAATAATACTTGATATTTTGATATTTTGAAATGATATTTGTTGATTTATTTAAGTTATTTGATAGATGAATATTTAAAATATATATATTATTTGAGTTTATTTAAATAATATTGGATTTATGAAATGTGAGATATTAAAGCTTTGAAATAAAATGGTTTTGGTTTTGAAGTATAAACTATCATTGAAATGATGTTTTGATATATTAAAATTATTTGAAATGAAGTTTGGGAAAGATATGATATTTTTATATTAAAAATGTTTTGAAATGAAGTTTTGAAAGATATGATATTTTGATATTAAAAATGTTTTGAAATGAAGTTTTGAAAGTTATGATATTTTGATATTAAAAATGTTTTGGAATGAAGTTTTGAAAGATATGATACTTTGATATTAAATTTTTTTTTGGAAATGAAGTTTTGAAAGATATGATATTTTGATATTGAAAATGTTTTGAAATGAAGTTTTGAAAGATATGATATTTTGATAATAAAATGATTTAAAAATGGAGTTTTGAAAGATATGATATTTTGATAATAAAATGATTTAAAAGGATATGATATTTTAAATATATTAAATTGATTTGAAAGGAAATTTTGAAAGGATATGATAATTTAATATATTGAAATGGTTAGAAATGACTTGATATTTATTTTGATAAATATTTGAATTTGAAAGATATGGTATGTTGATATTTTGAAATGGTTTTGGAAATGATTTAATCTTTATTTTGATAAAGATTTGGATTGAAAAGGATATTTTATTTTGAAGTATAAAATATTGTTTTAATGTTATAACCACGGGTTATAATAACGATTGGTTGGCAAAGAGACCGGGATCAGATATGGGCATACGCTCTGTCGATACCGAAAACCACTTTGACAACCGTGTACGCGATGGAGATTCCAGAACGAAGTAGGTTGGTTGGCGAACACTACTGTAATGAAGTAAGAGAACGCTGATGGATGGACTAATTATGACTAAAACAGGAGCTATACCGGGCTACACAAAGGTCGCACCCTTTCATCAAGCATGCTTCTTCGGAAACCATTCTATTACTTTTGTGATTCGATATGGTGGCGCCACTTTGATTCGGGGTATGTCTCGAGGTGGGCGGAAGCTGCTGGCTTGCCGTCACCACCGGTCCGGGAGTGCAAACGGTGTATCCACCATGGCATTGCCTCGCGTGCCTTGTCATATGTTCCTTATATCGAGCCCACTACGATTTTGGTTTAAAGATCCGACCGCGTTAAGGTTCACCATCCCCTTAACGCTATTTTCTATATGATTATACTTTACTGATTAGACACTACTGTATATAGCGTATATTACTATATAATAAATAGTTTAACGGATCCTTAGAGGATGGGTGGTCCCAAGCATCCTTTAAGTTACTTGTACTTTTACTATAGTTCACTTGAGTTGGTTTACATTTTATAAGTATGTATGTCCTGACTCGAGTGTTTGTATTTTTATTTACGCTTGGATCAGCCTGAGTATTCAAAGATTTGGATTTCCACTTTCTGGAGATTGGAATCGCTGGAGATTATCTGCTTGTCTAGTTTTATCATTTCAGTCTGTTGGTCCTTTCCAGCTCTTGTATTAGTAGATTTCTATGTATTGAGACTTCTTTTGTACTTTATTTCTTCTGTTTTATTTTATGTAACTCTGGTATATTTATATAGTAGCTTCATGACCTACTATCTCTTTTACTTCCGCTGCATTATTAAATACTCTGTGTCTGTGATCTGTGATTATTATTTACTGTATATTCTGAGATTTTCCAAATTTTTATTTACAACGTGGTATTTTGAGCAATTCAATTCCGGCATGAGTGTCTACCTATACACTTATAATGGATGCGAATGGTTAAAAATACCGGGTCATTACAGTTGGTATCAGAGCTCTGGTTTTAGGCAAAACTCAGTATATAGAGTAGATTTAATTTCAGAATCACTTTCGTTCGAGCTTGAATTCCTTCTTCTTGAATTCAGTTTCCTTTGAATTTTGGAACGTTCCCTGCGGTTCCAAAATCCATTCATGTCCCTCACTATTCATCTTCTTTTGGTTCTGGAGTATCCCATAACTCCACTTCAAAATGATCTTCCAATCTCAAAAATTGAATTGTAAAAGGGTGAAACTCCTTTACAATTAGCATCGATTCACCAGAGATTTATATCTATCCTTGGTTTAGATGCTAATATCTTTTGTTATCCCAAACTCTAACTCTTGAGACCAAATGTAGATTTACGCAAAAAAATCCACATTGATCTTATTCTTTAAGTCACGGTTGACCCAGTTAAGGTTGCTCGTGATTTATTTAAGCTTATAAACCTCCCTATTTTGTTATTTAATCATCTTGTCTTTTGTTTCCAACCTTTCTTCAAACATTTTGAATTGTACTTGTAAATCTATGTTTTTTTTATATATTGTGTTGTTTGAGTTGTTGATGTTGAGTTGGGTTTCTGATCGATTCTTCTGATCAATGCTATCGATAAGATTTCCAAAACACTTTGACAGAACAAACTGACACAATATTATTTTAAAATTTGGTTAATGAAATAAAATTTGATATATAAGTAAATTTATGGAACTTAATAAACTGATTTAAATCGATTATTTGAAGTGATAACACTTGATTTATCATTTATTGATCTATAAATGAATTTATAAATAGTTGTTTATAAATTGATTTGGGAACTGAAATGAATTTAGAACAATAAATTTGAGAAGTTAATTTCCAATTGTTTCAAACCTTGTGTTTAAAGTTTTAAAAGGTTATATTATTTAAAGTATTTTTGAATAGAAATTTGTTTTCAAAGAATTTTAAAGGTTTTAAAAAAATTAGTGCTCTTCTGTTTGTCGCTGGAAAATGACTTCGGTGATGACCGCGGAATCATCGACATTCATTTTCGAGTTTCGAAATGAAGAGACCGCCCTGTAGTCTTGCTACAGCTTTGTTTTGGGAAATCAAATTGATTTGAATTTCTAAAGTATGACTTGATTTATGATATATAGATATATGATTTTAAATCTGATTTGACATATACTGTATATATATATATATCTCTAAATGGTTTAAAGGGAATCAGAAGTTTAATTCTTACATTTTATCTAAAAGAATAATTTCAGTTATAAAAAGAAAATCAAAAATTTTGGATAAATAATTCAAACTTGAGATAATGGAATTGGAAAGTTTTATTTGTATAATACTCAATTGCATTCCAATATAACTTACCTTAATTTCAAAAGTTAAGAATGTAATTGGATAATATACAATATAAAAAGATTTTATAAATAAAATTTGAGTGGTTATAATAAATGTTATACACTTAAATTTTAATCATAAAATGATTAACAGAAGTAAATATAATAAAGGGCAATTGAATAACTTACAATAAAATAATGTTAAAAGAATAAAGAATAAAAGAAAGCAGTTATAATAAGTGTAAGTATATTTAACATAAGTTATAAATATATTGAGAGGAATAAATTTAATTTTAGTTAGGAATAAAGAAGAATAAATTTTAATAAGTACATAGTGAGTGTAATAAATGATTATTTTTTCAAACCCATGGTTTTAAAAATTGTTAATTTAAGATGATTGGATAATAAGATAATGAAATTTGAGATAGTTAAGATTTATTTAACTTGTTTAAAGATTTATTCCCTATTTAAGTTGAAATTTCCATGCTTTCAAATTTATTTCCTTATTTTGTTTTTCAAACTATCTTTAGATTGTCCTTATCATCCTTATCTAGCTATAGACTAGTATAGGCATCTTTCTATAATCTTTCTGTTTAGAAATCTTTCTATAATCTTTGATAATCTTGGTACTCATTTTGAATCTATTTTTGCGTGCTTGTGTTCTTGATTTTGGAGAATCTTGGAAAGATCATCTCCACCTTGTTAAACTTACCTATAACTACAGTTATCAGGTATAATCTCAATCCTCTGGTCACCTTGTCTTAATCTTATTTCATTTTTATCTTTTTTGTGCTTTCCCGTACCTCGGTCCTTTCCAGGGACGAAAAGTTTTGAGTGGGGGAGAGTGTAACAATCCAAGATTTCTGCCTATATATTTTAAATTTGACTTTATTTGACTTTATTTTAAAAAAAATTCAAATATTTCATTTTTAAATATAAATGCTGATTATTAAGTGATCTATAGTTCAAAATAGTATAAATTGGACATTTTACTAAAAAGTGAATTTCTACTCAAACTGTTCAAACTTTGACTTTTAAAATTCAAATTTAAATTATTTTAAATTTTATCATTTATTATGAAAATAGATGTAATAACTTGAACACTGCTTTTCGTTTCGTTGAAAACGGTGTTAAACAGTAAAAGTTATGTATATTTCAATATTGCAATTTGTTTATTCTGCAATTTTTTTATTTTAAATTGTATAAATTATATTTGTCTTTGTCATATTTTATTTTAATATGTATTAATATGTTATTTTATCTATATTTTTGTCTTCTAATATTTTAAAGTGAGGTAGGAATTTTTCTAGAGTTGGTAGTAATTTTCTTGTAATTTCCATGCCCTGTTTTCAATTTTTAAACATTTTCTTTAGTTCTTTTTCTATTTTTATCCAATTTAATTATTTATTTTAGTTTGAAAATGATAAATAAATTATTATTTCTCTAATTTTCACTTCATAATATTTTTAAAATGAGGTTGATATTTTTCCAAGACTAGTAGTGATTTACTTGTAATTTCTGGACACTATTTTGTATTTTTAAGTAATTTCTTTCATTCTTTTTATATTTTCTTTAAAATTAATTATTTATTTTCTTATATTTTAACTTGGTTTTGGTTTAAAAGTATTTTCTGATTTTTTTTGTTTTTATTTGATCTTTAGAAAATGGAAATGTGAAGAGTTTAAGGCTTTTCATTTCTAGACTTTTCATTGTCCAAAAACGTTTCAAATGCCATAACCATCTCATTTATTCATTTTGACTGCCCATTTTCAGTTTTTTAGCCATGTATTCACTTCTCGTTTCATGTTAAAAGTTTCTTTCTCAATTTATTTGCACGGCTAAAGCAAATTGTGGTAATGGCATCTTCTCTTTTCTTTTCTTCTTTTCCTTCCATTTTTTCATGATTTTTGCCGTGTTCTCTTGCCTAGTTGCATGGCCACCATCTCCATAGTCACGGCCACCATCTTCATAGTCACGGTCACGATCCCCTACCACTTCTCCTTGGCATCATCACCACCCAACACTTTAGGTTAGTCCATGGCAAAACCCTCCTTGAAGCTAAACTTCACAAAAATGCAAACAATGTCCAAAACAATGCATAGCCGAGCACCTAGTTGATCACCACTCCATTTTTCATCACCACCACCACCTTTGGCCGCCGTCACCACCTTGTCCAGACCCTACCTCATCACTCCAGCTACTGACTTGAGATGTACACCCTCTGGCCGAACAAAATTGCCCATGGCCAAGCCTTAATTTGGACCATTTTTCCACCTATTTGCCTAGAAACCCTTCACTTACCCTATGTTGTAACTTCCTCCAATATTTTTGATCATGTCTGTGACTTTTGTGACCCATACCTGATCCAAATATGTCCCAAACCTAACCTTGTTAAACCCCTAGGTAGTGCAAAGGATTTGAGAAAGCAAGGCAAAAAGATTCGTAGTCAAACTGCTTTTGCTTCAAAGTTATACCATTTCAATCGTATTGATTTTTAACTTTTATTTTGTTTTGTTTTGGGTTGTAACACAAGTTCTAAGCTTGGATCTCTTCCCACTTGAGCCTATTGTTGTGTCATCGTTCCTTTTTGGAATCCGTTGTGTCATTCGTGTTGCAATCTCCAGCCATAAAGGTGAGTAAATCTCACAATACTAATATGTAATTATATAACTGATAAACCGACACCATTTGAATCTGTAACTGTTTATCATCTTGCTATATCTGCTATATTATCATCATATGATGTTCACACCTGTTATTACACTTTTTATATCATATGTTATTGTTATTTCATGCTATTCTGTCATTTATATCAGTTATCACCATTGCAAGTTCCCTGTAGACTAGAATCACTATGGGTTGAAATGATACATACCCGAACGGACTTTAGAATAGGGGAAAAAAGTTATGGGCTGAAATGATAGGCCTGAGTGGTTTCCAAAATCATTCATTTTACTTGAGACTGCGGGTTCGAAATGATAGAACCTGGTTTTTCTTTGTAAACTACGGATTGAAATGATATATATCCGTATCACTTTACCTAGGCTAGAAAACTGTATACAAACCCCTGGTTTATGTAACATTTTCGAAAATGTTTTAAAATATTTTAAAATGTAAAATTTATAATATTTTGATTTAAATTTAATTAAAATTGATTTTGTAGAAATATTAGTGAGTTTCTATAAATTAAATAATGAATTAAGTAAACGGTAAAGTAGAATTTGAACTGTAAGTAAATTTTGGAATTTATGTTTTGTTTTAAAAAGGAAATTATGTAAAGTAAGAAAAATATAATATTTTGATTTAAAAATGTATTTTAAATGATTTTATAAAAATAATAATGATTTTTGAATAAGTTAAAATGTTAAACAAATGAATGTTTAAGTAAATTTTGAAATATAACTTAAATGTGAAATTTTAAATTTTATTTTAAAAAAGTGAAATTTTAATTAATTAAAATTTATGGAAATAAGTTATATTTTGTAAATTTAAACCTAATTGTTAATTTAATAATTTAATTAAAGAAAATGGAATTTAATACTTGAATTTTAATAAGAAATTATGTTAAAATTTGATTTTTGGATGAGATTTAACTTTATAAAAATCATAAAAATAAGGGTATTTAAATGATGATTTTAAAATGTGAAATTATATGATGTTTATAAGTTAAATGATTTAAACTAAAGATTAACTGTTGGTGAAATTTGTATTCAAACCCTGAATTTGATTTAACAGCATTTTTGAAGTGTAATGTAAAGGATACTATAACATTTTGTAAATGCTGTAGTTGTTTTAAATGAACTAAAAAGTTAATTTGAAATAAAGGCTGTTATAGCACATTGTAAGTGTTATAGTGGTTAAACTTAACATTTAAAGTTATTTGAAATTTAAAGAAAAACTATTACAGCACTTAAATGCTGTATTTTGTTAAATGAACTATTCAAACTATAACTTTACGTAGCATTTTTAAGTGCTACGGAAACTGAATTTTATTATTTTATCAAATTTTAATGAGAATAATATTTGGAATAATATTTAAATTTTTGAAAATTAAATATTTAGCTATTAAATATAAGGAATTGACTTTATTTTTTATGAAAAGATTTAATCTTTAAATATAAACTCCTTTGAAATGTAAGTTTGAAATGGTGATTAATTTCTAAATAAAATGAATGGTTTTAAATGGTATTTAAATGAACTAAAAATGAATGATGTTTTGAATAATACTTGATATTTTGATATTTTGAAATGATATTTGTTGATTTATTTAAGTTATTTGTTAGATGAATATTTAAAATATATATATTATTTGACCGTATTTAAATAATATTGGATTTATGAAATGTGAGATATTAAAGTTTTGAAATAAAATGGTTTTGGTTTTGAAGTATAAACTATCATTGAAATGATATTTTGATATATTAAAATGATTTGAAATGAAGTTTTCGAAAGATATGATATTTGATATTAAAAATGTTTTGAAATGAAGTTTTGAAAGATATGATATTTTGATATTAAAAATGTTTTGAAATGAAGTTTTGAAAGATATGATATTTTGATATTAAAAAGGTTTTGGAATGAAGTTCTGAAAGATATGATGCTTTGATATTAAAAAATGTTTTGGAAACGAAGTTTTGAAAGATATGATATTTTGATATTGAAAATGTTTTGAAATGAAGTTTTGAAAGATATGGTATTTTGATAATAAAATGATTTAAAAATGGAGTTTTGAAAGATATGATATTTTGATAATAAAATGATTTGAAAGGAAGTTTTGAAAGGATACGATATTTTAAATATATTAAATTGATTAGAAAGGAGTTTTTGAAAGGATATGATAATTTAATATATTGAAATGGTTAGAAATGACTTGATATTTATTTTGATAAATATTTGAATTTGAAAGATATGGTATGTTGATAATAAATGGTTTTGGAAATGGTTTAATCTTTATTTTGATAAAGATTTGGATTGAAAAGGATATTTTATTTTGAAGTATAAAATATTGTTTTAAAGTTATAACCACGGGCTATAATAACGATTGATTGGCAAAGAGACGGCGATCGTATATGGGCATACTCTCTGTCGATACCGTAAACCACTTTGACAACCGTGTATGCGGTGGAGATTCCAGAGCGAAGTAGGTTGGTTGGCGAACGCTACTGGAATAAAGTAAGAGAACGTTGATGGATGGCCTAATTATGACTAAAATAGGAGCTATACCGGGCTGCACAAAGGGTCACACCCTTTCATCGAGCATGCTTCTTCGAAAACCATTCTATTACTTTTGTGATTCGATATGGTGGCACCACTTTGATTCGGGGTATGTCTCGAGGTGGGCGGAAGCTGCTGGCTTGCCGTCACCACCGGTCCGGGAGTGCAAACGGTGTATCCAACCTGGCATTGCCTCGCGTGCCTTGTCATATGTTCCTTATATCGAGCCCACTACGATTTTGGTTTAAAAATCCGACCGCGTTAAGGTTCACCATCCCCTTAACGCTATTTTCTATAAGATTATACTTTACTGATTAGACATTACTGTATATAGCGTATATTACTATATAATAAATAGTTTAACGGATCCTTAGAGTATGGGCGATCCCAAGCATCCTTTTAGTTACTTGTACTTTTACTACAGTTCGCTTGAATTGGTTTACATTGTATAAGTATGTATGTCCTGACTCGAGTGTTTGTATTTTTATTTATGCTCGGGTCAGCCTGAGTATTCACAGATTTGGATTTCCACTTTCTGGAGATCGGAATCGCTGGCGATTATCTGCTTGTCTAGTTTTATCTTTTCAGTCTGTTGGTCCTTTCCAGCTCTTGTTTTAGTAGATTTCTATGTATTGAGACTTCTTTTGCACTTTATTTCTTCTGTTGTATTTTATGTAACTCTGATATATTTATATAGTAGCTTCATGAACTACTATCTCTTTTACTTCCGCTGCATTATTAAATACTCTGTGTCTGTGATCTATGATTATTATTTACTGTATATTCTGAGATTTGCCAAATTTTTATTTATAACGTGGTATTTTGAGCAATTCAATTCCGGCATGAGTGTCTACCTATACACATATAATGGATGCGAATGGTTGAAAATATCGGGCTGCTACAGTTCATCTACTAGCACCTCAAGCTTTCTCTTCTCTATAAGTTCCATCTTCCTTAATGGCTTAGCTATCGGTCTGGCATCTTTAACTAAATCAATACAGAACTCAGTCTCTCGATGTGGAAGAAGTTCGGTCATCTCCTGAAATACATTCGGATACTCCCTACTAATAGGTATTAATGGCAACTCGTTTGGTGGGGTATCAAACGAATATAGAAAACTGACCATCACATCATCGTTCAGTAGGTACCCTAATACTATCGTCTGCACGTTATATACTCCTGTCATCACCAACGACTTCTCACAATCCACCATCACTTTGTATCTATAATCCAGTCCATCCATAGAATAATACCAAACCTATTGAAACCAAAAACAAAGACATCACAATATTAAAATCATCCATGACTCGATAAGAGCAAAGCATGATAAACCATACACAGGCTAGTGGAGCCTCCAATAGAGTTCATCACGGTCAAAGGTCGATCAACAATTTTGGGTCTCAATCCCAATCTATCTATCAAGTCACTAGATATGAAGGAATGTAAAACCCCAATATCAAATAAAAAAAATATAGGAACAACATAAATGGAAAGAATACCTTGAATAATGTTTTCTTTCCCTTTCCCTTTCATCAATGGAGCATTCGAAGAAGTTAGAACGGCATAGATAGCATATGCTTTCATCATCTGCTTCTACTTTAGTGGCTCCTGACAGTCCTTCTGAATGTGCCCAAGCTTTTTGCAGTTATAGCATTTCTTTCCTTGGCTTTGCTGTCCCTATTACAGTGATCCTTCTCTAGGCAGTTGTAGCAAGTCAAAGCTAGTCTGCTCTTCTTTTGGCCACCTTTGTTCTATAACCGCTTCCTCTTACTATTCCACTTCTTCTTGCCTCCCTTACCCATTATAGTTTTGGCTCTTCTTTGGGAATAATATCCCTTAGATTTGGATATAGACTCTCATACCTCAAGGCCTTCTTGATTAACATCTCGAAAGTTTTGGCAATGTAGCCCAAAAGCTTCTCTCCTAAGTGATCATTGAAGCTGATGATGAACTTCTTGTTTTTTAATGCATATCGATGTAGAAAATCCCATATTTTGGTACGGCGTCAAATTTAGCAACATGTTCAGAGAAAGTCATATCTTCCAGCTTTAGATCTACAAACTTACGAAAAAGGATCAACTTTGGAGCAGTCGGTATAAACTTCTCTTCAAAATGGGCTTTGAACTAATCCCAAGTAAACCGATCCTCGAGTGTAGCTACTTTAACCGCGTTCCATCAGTTCATTGCCGTTCCCTGAAGTTAACGTGAGGCTAACCTCCTCTTCATAGCATCATTAAGGTCAAGATCATTAAATATCCACTCACATATGTCGAGCCAATCCTGAACTTCCACCACCGACTTCATTCCAAGAAATAGTTCATGTCCAAAACCAGTAAAGTCTTTATTCAGCCTAGCAAAATCGACTATGGGCCCTGCATAAGAGTGCCACGATCAACAGCAACATTTGGGGCAGCTACTTGAGCATTTTGCAGCATGTTCTACATCATGGTATTGAACATGGTCTATAAGTCAGGATTGGCAGCTCCCAAGCCAACCTCCTCTTTGACTCTAGAAACAAAGTACCTAGCAGCATTCCTTGTCTGATGACTCTTCCTTCAATCTATGATAAGGATGATCAGCCTCTCTATAAGGAATCCTACTTCGGTAGTACTCGCGTGTGCACAATGACTTATATATATTATATACTACTGTATAGTTTTGAAAACCAAAATATATAAGTATGGACTATCGTATATATACACACACTATTGATCTAGTCTAAGGTGAGACTTCCTATCTTATCTCTATCGGATCACGGTATCCTTTAGTTTAAATAATGCAACCTGAGCTCTGATACAAAATGTGACAACCGCCCTACACCATGCATAACCAATATACCTGTATAATGGATGTATTTGTGCTCGATCGATGCAAGATGACCATCAAGGCAGTTAAGTAAATAAAGCAATATAGAACTAGTCATATATTTCACAATGCATCAAATAAAATATAATAGCAAACATCTTAGATATAAAATTGGCGAGAAGATAAATAATTGAATGAATTAACAAATCAGAATGCACAGTTCCATACTGTATACCAAATAAGAAATAGAGTTATATGTCAAATATTAACTCATAAACTATCTCTGATTAGTAAAGGCACTAGCAATCTCCATAGTGTTGTGCAAAGGAATATAAAACGAGTAAATATAATAATACGAGAGGATAGCTTCCTGATCACAACCTGTCCGACTCCATGTGCTAACCAAACCAGTTATCCCTAATCTACTTATTTAAGAGTACCTAGAGTAATAGTAAGGAAAGCATAAAACCTGAGGTTAGACAATAGTTTGACATGAGCGGTAGTAAATCTCTAAATACTAATATGCAACTATAATAGGACAAATGATATGAGAGATCATACATCACTTGTCCCTGCATCCACAGAGTTAGCACATGTACAAAATATACACTACTCTACATCATAGTCATCATGGGTGTACTACACATCAAAGTATTAAAGGGGTGTCTAAATGTCTAAGTCAACAATATTGGCCTCATGTGACATCCCTATGGTGATAAGGTGATAAGAAATCACGCAAACATAACGTCTATCACCCATCCTCACATTCACTTACTCAATGCGTTGGATATGTGATAACTCAAACAAGCCATCATGATAAAGGACTACTAAACGTCATGGTTCTTCAGTACTCGAATTCATACCACTTAGTAGGCCAACAACTAGATCGCCCGTCGTGGCTAGTCTAAGGCAAAGATTGATTGTTATGGAGATCGGATCGCCTGTTATGGAGATCAAAGCCCATTATTGCTTAAATAGTTATCGTATATGCGGTTTCTTTATGATTACTCGTTGAACCTTCGAGTATTGTCGATCCCTTTACACGTGTCATCAATAGAAAAGCTCATTCTGGACTGTCTCTACGACTCCCGTCATAAAGTCACCGTGCTAGGGAACTACTGTAAATAACCATCATTAGTTATAGACTCTCGTTATACGCCTCGTAACCTTCCTTCGACAATCAACTTAATTTGACTCATAGTCTACTGCTCTGTGACTAAAAGTACAGCCATCCATCATCGAAGCCATCACTTCCCATCATCGTCGAACCACACATCATCATTGCAGGAATCACCACCGAACCCAAGGTTCTGTGTTGATCCCTGTACTTAGACATATTGGATATGTACTTGGTTCATCTCAAGTTTAAGCAGTCTCATAGCCAAACTCGAGCCAAATTTTGTCTCATCTCGAAGCATATATGAGGAAACCCGAAGCAAGCACTTGAAGATACAAAGTCAGTGTAGCACCTCACCTCTACAGGCATACTATCCAAGAGTATTACTGAGTAATATTGTCGGATAATATGCAGAATCAGGCTATATAAGGTACACATATGAATATTCCCTTGAGTTAACAATGGTACATATTTAAAACATTGAATAAATAACTAACCTATATATATGTCCATGGTATCAACACAATGCAATAAATACATATGCCTCCAAGAATGGGTGAATCATTCATGTCCAGAAATCATAATCAATACCCTAAAACCAATAATAAGTGAGTTATCACCAAGTATAGTCAGGTTAGCTCACGGCATTGCCTAAATACTTCTCTCAATCTCAAATAATAAGATACTATAATCTAACAATATAGAATAGGCTATCTAGCTATAAAATATAGGGCACTTATCCATCAGCCAAATATAATAAAATAAATGAGAATCCACTATACTCTGAATACCTATCACATAGTAAGGATAATCTCATCTCCTTATATAGAAATGAATAGTGATGGGAATTAAATTGTAATGTATAGGTTACACCATCCAATAATCTCATAATAATACCAATAGTCTCATAATATCTGTGTTACGCCACCCATTCAAATCATAATATGGAGACCCGCGATCTCCAAGAGCACTTGGGTTATCCACCCAGATCTACGTTAATTCTTAGATGAGGTATATAGATAAATGTATCTACCTAGCAACCTATGTAGAACGAAAAAGGAGACTGACAGCTACACCGCCTGGTCTAGGAGCCCTAGACGACATTGCCTTGATCCTTTCCTACAGTCTTTAGTTACCTACCTAATATCGTGACTATATCCACCGCATGTCATAAACATGCTGCTAGACTATGCTAATCATTACTCACCACCGGGATCATGCCCCTAAGGTAACAGACAACTAGCCTTTGCGACTAAGAGGGCTATGGTTACACCATCCTAAGGGTTACACTACCTTAAAGTCTAATCCTCCTTAGGCTACTTCGTCTTTCACTAAAACTTAAGATGCATGTCTACTATATAATAAAAGTGTCGCAACCTAAGGGCGTGATCCCATGATCAGGCTGCTAAATTGGACACTGGCCAACAAGTTCCCGCTAACTCCTTATCATATCCTCTAGAACTTCATGTCAGATAACATACATATGGGTACACCCACATAACTAAATCCATAAGTCTGCTCTATACCGAGCGTACAAACTTGCTCCATACCAAGCATCACCTTATGTAAGTGTAAACTCAATATCTATGTTCCCGTCACTTGAGTGACATCTACTTACAATGAATAACATAATAAGTATCACATAGGTGTCCCATACCACCACGTGATGCTCAATCATTTATTCACTGCTCGTGAACTACACTTAATCTCTACAATATACTACATAACAAGTCCAAACAATAACTGGAGAAATATTACCGAATTCCCTATCCCAAACTGTATTATAACTTTGTTTATTCAGATTTCTCATTAGATAAAATTAAATACCACAAAATCAGAAAGAAGGATGTCATCACCATATGAAATCACATCAACATCAACTACCAAAATAGATAAGGTCAATCATTCATATAATCTTATTCAATATATTAGAAAGGAGAAATCAAAAAATATCAAAATTATACACACACACACACATATCCTAATTTAATTTGAAAATGAAATAATAATAAACTTCAATCAAATCTTTCTTTAACAATTTAAAACAAATGTTGAAATGTAAATACTTAAAACATTCCATATCCCTTTACGAATCCAATATAATTTATTGAAAATTATTCTATAATTTGGTATAGTTAAATTCTATTTGAAACAATTTATAATTTTCAGAGTAGCTTTATATATCAAAAATAAGTGTAGAAACTATTTAATAATTTTCTATAACTAAATAATACTATAAAATAAAATTGTAGTTCTCCAGAATAATCCTTTTCATCTCAAACAATAATTTATATTTCAAACCTTCACTATATATTTAAAATCTCAAATGGCTCATATTGAAAATCATCTAGTGTCGCTTTAAATTTATTTAATAATTTTCTATATTTAAATACTATTTCAAAATAAATTTGTTAGCTACAAAATAAATTGTATTTACTTCAAATCATCTAATATAATTTGAAATCTTCACTTTATACTCTAACGGTAAGAAACAAAATATTTTCCATTTTTGTAACAACTAATATATCCAAAATAATTTTCAAAAAACCATTTTATTTACCAACCAATTTTATTTAATTATAAATATACTTCAAATAAATTTTAAAACACCATAACTAAGTTTCCTAAGCTTTTAAAAATATTATTGAAATAGGAAAATTAATAATTTGTCTAAAATAAAAACCATGGAGCAAAACTCTCTAAAATCTACAACAAATTATCTATATGAATTTTATCTTGTGGTTGACTCCAATTGTAATGAATTTCAGGCATCGATACATTGTGCACACAATATAAATAAATTACACAAATTAAAATGCAAGTAGATAACATCTCATTTGCATTTCAGACATCCAACAAATGCAAAACTCTACCATCAATCACCAAAATAACAGTTAATATCACAACAATCAATCCAATATCACAGATAACCAATTCAACTAATATTCAAACAACATTTCAAGTAAAGAATCATCATTATTAGGAAAATTAATAGCATGAGGAATATAAATATAGATTTGTGTAAAATAATTACTCACCGAAATAGGGCAAGAAGAATGAATGCACAATTCAAACTTTGCTGCCATCGACCAACGCAATAATCGTCAGCCCCAACTTCCACTCTATCATAACCAAACGCAACCACCGTTGTCACGACCTCCTACACAATTATGCACAAATAATAGGTCCACCAAGTCACTGCTCGACCAGAGAATATCACCAACATGCTTCGCCCTAGGTCACGCTGCAGCCCGCACTACTTCATCATCATGTTGGGTCTTCTCCTCCTCCCTCACAATATGAATTCTCTTCGCCCCTCCGCACAACCAAGATCAAATATAGTCGCCAGGCATCATGTTGACATTGAGCATGCCACCTAGGTCATGATTACCAAATGGATCGCCTCCAACCAAGCAAAAATGTAGCAATACCAGTGCAACAATTTTTCTTGCTCCACCTTATCCTCATGATGTTGGCGTCGACCTTCCTCAGCTCTATTCGCTTTATGCCACGGTTTTGTTTTTTAAATCAATTCCAAAAATTTTGATTTTGGCTAAGGCAAAAAAACATAATGTGGAGGGGTATATGGGTTTTGGTTAAATCCTGAAGCAAAGAGAAATTTCGAGAAGAATGAAGAAGAGGAAATGGGTTTTGGGCTAAGATTGCTTTGGGTCCGACTTTAGTTTAATTTATAATTTTAATTGATTTACTTCCCATTCAAATTTAAATTCTTGATATTTATACACAAATATACTTCAATGCAGTTCAAATTAATCTACTCTTCAAAAGTATTTAATTTTATTTAATAAATTGTTATCTGAAATGAATTTATTAATTTTATTTTATTTACTAAATCTAAATTGTTTATTAAATATAATATAATTAATAAAAATTTATTTTTAAATTGTTAGTTATCAATTGCCAATAATCTTATTTCAATTAAATATATTTATTTACACCATAGTAAACACGATTGTTACAGACTCCAACACTTAGGAAAATTGCGTCCCCGTAATTTCTTATAGGAAAACGTCAAAAAACTCATACCTTAACTTTTTTCATGTCAGCGATCTTCTATCAAACTTATATTACTCAGTCCTCCATGTAGCATTTATTCTAATTCTCTTATCATATTCTATAATCTAAATAGATTTAATTCAAAGACTTTCTATTTTCACATACGATAAAAAATTTATAAACAAATTTTATGTATCAGATTTTTTTAGAATCATTTGGCCGATTCCCCTTTGTACAGTGAGCATTCTGAAAAATCAAAACACAATATAATTACAAGATAAACTTTTCCTAAAAGGCATCCCAACATGGGGCATCTCGAAACACGGGGAGACAATATATATCGATATACCATAAAAACGTACCTTTTAATTAGCATTGAAGCAAGCTATTTTGCTTTTACTGCGACAACCTAGAATTTTATATGTTTGAAATTGAAATATTTAATTGATTTTAAATATTTGGAAGTTATTTTAACTTGAATTTCAATTATGACTTTGAATTTGGCAATTAAATTATTGAATTAAATTATTGAAATTTGGTAAAATATTGAATCTTCAGTTTTATGCTTGTTAAAAATATTTTTTAAGGCTTTGAAAATTTATATTAATAATACTGAAGATAATGGAAGTGATAGAATTTAAAATTTGAAATATTTGATCAGTTTTGAAGTTTATCGTTTAAATTGATATTAAAAATATCCTTCCGAGGCACAGTCTCGGAATTCGACGAAACCAGTTTAATTAGATCCGTAATATTGTATTATTATCAAATTTCAATTTTTATAGCATTCGGAGTTGTTGAATAGCTGTACAATAAGTAAACGCGCTGAAAATTTAATCGAAATTTAATTTAATAACTAGGTTCAAAAAGCCACGATCGAATTTGGACTTGAAACCTTTTCCATTACGTTCGGAATAGGGGTTTAACATTATAAATGCATGGCGACACGTCTCGATAGGGGATCCAGATTTTAAACTACAAATCAAAGGCGATTTAAATTTAAAATTAACTATTTCAATTATATATGAATTTAATAATGCTTTCCAAGGAGCAATTTTACACGTTCTTCCCTTCAAAACACCTGGAAAATTTCTCCTCACACGTGTCTCTGATAAAGCTCGTTCAAAAGAAATATAGGGCCAAATATCGAAATCAATTTAAAAAAATAAAAATAAAATGGTGGAGCTTGTTTTCCCCTTTCTTCATCTCAAGCGATCGAAATCAAATTTTCTCATTTGAAAAAAAATATCGCGATCTCATGAAATGAAATTAAACGAGCCGCATCCCTCCTCAGTTCGAAATTCAAATCGAAATCGATTATCCACCTATTTTCGTCATTCTTCTTTCTTAACTAACAATTCGAGATGGGCCGCGGAAGGTGGCACGAGGAGGCGACAGTGCCATGGGAGACTCGCAAAGCTCGCGTGGGGTTCTTGGTTGTGGGTTCGTAATGGTGGGGCTGGGTTGTCGAACGAGGCTCACGATTTGAATATGCGATCTCGTGGAAGCTGGTGGCTCGGCGGTCGATTTAGGGTTGTCTCGTTTGTTCGTCTCGAGGGCGTGGTGACAGGCAGCATCATGGAAGCAGTGGCAACTCATCGCTACTGTGCGGCAAAGCTTAGCGTAGAGTGGTCGCGATGTATTTTGGCAGGAGGGTCGTGAAGTCGAGGCAATCAGAGGACTAGGGTTTCCAAACGCTCGGCGGATCACTCGAATCAAGTGAGGTATTTTTCTTTATTTAAATACGTATTAAAAAAATTATAGTAAGAGGTAAATTTATTTTAGATGTACATATGTATGTATGTATGTATGTCTATATATATATATATATATATATATATATATATAAACAGTATAGAAAATCATTGTTATTATTAAAGAAACATAGAAGTTTATAAATAGGATAATCTTTGGAAAAAAATTAATAACGATAGAAATTTTAAATGCTTTAGAGTTTATGTGAAAATAGAAGTTGAAATCTATAACTTATTTTATAAGTATATATATAGTTCCAAAAGAAATATATATATATATACACACACACTTGTCACAACAGCTCATTTAAAATTTAAAGCAGTAAGATATAAAATGATCTTTTTTTATTTAGTAAATCTGTATATATATTTATATATCCACATGCATATATTTTGATTTATTAAGTTATGTTAAAAATAATTTATTAAAGGAAATTTAGTTTTAAATTCAAAGTTTTAGTTAAATCAATTTACTAAAAAGGAATTGGTTTAAAATTAAAAGTATTAGTTTAAAATAAAATCACTGGTTGATTAAATTTGTGAAAAGGAAATAAATTGTTCAATTTATTCGAATGTCAATAAATTTTATAATTTCTTATACAAGGTCAAATCAAGTCAGAATGGGAATTGATTGCAAAATAAAAGCAAAGGTGAGAACTTCTCACACAATTGGATTTTCCGATTTAATTTTACATAGTTAAATTTAAAATTGTTAATTGTGTGCTTGGATGATAAATTAATATCAGTTGTATTAGATTAGACCTTATGTGCCGCATAATAGTGGATGATATTATATTAAACACACATACCATGATATTCCACCTCAAAGTGGAACTGGTATTATATATGTATTTGGAGTGATTGATTTCCCGCATTATATACCGGATGAGACCCTATGCACCGCATAATAGCGGATGATATTATATTAATCCCATATACCACGATATTCCACCTCGAAGTGGAATTGGTGTTAATTGTTGTGCTAACATATGTGGATGCAGGGAAATAGGTTGGAGGGATCCAATTGGATTCCCCAAACATTTGAATTTGTTTCATATGTTGTGTGTTGATTTATTTATAATCTGTGTGTGATTATGTTGTGATTGAAATCGTTGAGGGCTATAATTTAGCCGAATATATCTTTGGCACCGTAAGGTACCAGAAATAAGTAAAGTTTGATTTTTGAAATTTAAGTAGAAAGTTTGTAGTAAAATTAATTTTTGAAAGATGGGTGAATTTAAAAGAAGGAGTTTAAAAGTATAAAAGATTAATTTTTGTAATATTATCAAATTAATTCCAAAAATATGGGAAAAGATTTTAATAAAAGGATTTTTAAGTAATATTGCTTAATAGTTGAAGAATTTATTTAAAAATTCGGATTTTAAATAGTTTGGGATAAATAAAGGAATTTATTTTAAAATGTAATGAATCTTTGGGAAATTGATTTTAAATTGATTTGGTGTTTGAAAATAAATCTTTCGGAAATTGGTTTGAAATTGATTTGGTGTTTGAAAATAAATCTTTGGAAATAGATTTGAAATTGATTTCGTGTTTTGAAAATCAATTTGGAAATCAATTTGGAATTTTATTTGATGTTTGAAAGTGAATATTTAGAAATCGATATGAAAATCGTATATTAGTGGATATTTGGAAATTTGAATTCGAAATGAGAATTTTTTATAAAGGAAATGGAAATTTGTTTTAAAATAAACATTGGTTTATTTTTTAAGTGTGGAAAGAAATTTACGGATTTTGAATGTAAATTTAAAAATAAATCGGACGGGATTTATTAATTGATTTAAAAGACATTTGAAATGGAAAGTATATTCTCCCTGAAAAGCCGAGTATGTTTTCAAAGTAACTTTTATATTATAAATTTAATGTTTAAAAGTTGGTTTTTTTTAAAAGAATGTTTTGGAGATATTACTTTCTTAAGTTGTTTTTAAATCTTTAAAGTAAAATATTTATTTAGTAAATTATAGAAGTGATTATTTAAAGATTAAATTGATATTTGTTTTAGAAAATGGTTATTTGAATAGTTATGCCTATCTACCAATTTTATTTTAAATTTAGTTTGGGGAAGTTTTATATGAGGTATTGGTATAATGTTTTCATAGCTAATATTTAAATAAGTGTTTAGAAATACTTTTCATCCTAAATGTTTCCAAGTATATTTTGGATAAGTAATTTAAATTATTTTAAAGTATTTGAACTCGACAAATTTTCAGTGGAAATAAATATTTGGAAATTTATTCCGAGTAAGGAAAGTGATTCGAAATTTGTTTTGAAAGTGTTCAAGAGTTGAAAATATACATCTTGCGAACATATTTTGGAAAATAAATAATTGAGGAAAAATTATTTAAATTTAGTGATTGTTATGAATATTTATTTATAGTTAAATAGCCGACTATCAATATTGGCCTTTAAACGGCGTTTGAATTTCGATGCGACCGAGGGTCGGATGCCAAATGGTTATTCGAAACCCACATTGAATCTTTATGATAGTGATGGATCTTTTGTTTAAAAGATTAAGGGAAAATTTGATGTGATTTGTTTGAAATCTGAATGAACACTTATTTTTTAAAAATAAACGCTCATTATTCGGATTAGCCTGAAGAGGACTTTGTGTCATAAAACCTATTCTGAATAATGATACGACGAAATGGAATTGCATTTGAAGATGGTGTTGAAGACCGGGTATTTTCGAAAATGAAAGGATTACCTATCGTGTAACATTCCTAAAATTTTATTAATTTAAAATTTAGTAATTAATTTGAATTTTGGAATAAATTATGGAATAAATTTGAATTTTTCAAAATAAATAAAATAAATGTCGAATTATATATATATATATAAGATAGTAAAATTGCATTTGAACTTAAGAATTCAAAAATATAAATATTTTAACTATTTGAATTTAAATTATAAAAGTATATATATGGGTAAATTCAAATTTGAATTTAAACTTGAATTGGAATTTAAAATTTTAATAAGATGTCTTAGAAAAATAATTTGCATTAAAAATAATAAGTACGTAATTTTTTTAATGTGAAATTTGTTTGAACACGTCTTTTCTTTAAATTTGTATGTAAAAATAAATAGGAAATGTATTTATAAAATAAAGTAAATATGATATAAAATTTGTTTAAAATTCTTTTATCTATGTGAAATACAAGTGTTAAGCATGTAACAAGAAATAATACAAGTGTTATTCATATGACAAGTGTTTTAACAAATGTAACAATTTTGGAGAAGAGTCATTTTATTTCATCTTTGAAAAATTAAATAAAAATAGAAAAAAAAATTTATAAACCATTACCTCCTCCTTTCTCTTTTCTTTTACCATCATTTTCAAATGACAAAGCCTGTAAGTATTTTGAAAAAAAAATGAACAAAGAAAAAAAGAAACCAGAAAAACAAATCAACCAAAACACAAATGTTCCAACTTAGAAAATCATCCGAAGCAAATTAATTCAAAAACCTATAAATCATCTTAGAGCAAGATCAACTTAGAAACTCAAAGCTTTTCAGCAATCAAAGGAAACAGGATTCAACTTCAACAATTAAATCAAAGCAAGGATCATCACATAAACAACAGTGAATTCAAAAAGAACAAACCCAGAAAGCTTGTCTCAGTTTTTCAAATTCACGAAGAAGCACAACCACTCTGTTTTAGTTTGACAGGTGAGTAAACTTTGAAATTCTGGTATTCAAATCTGTGTTTGAGATCATGTTTGAAGTTAAGTTGGTTGCATGTATATAAAATGTATGTATATGTGTTTATATCCTCTGTGCATGTTGGTATACAGGGATATGTAACCCTGTTTTTTGGTTCCAGTTTTTCAGAAAACCTGTCAAAATTCCCAAAATCCCTGTTTTAGTTATTGTTAGGATGAAATGTTAAAACAAAAATTGTACAAATTTATCAAAACTTAATTTAAAAATTTTTTAAGTATTAAAAAATAAATGATTTTGCTGCAAAAATAAAAACACGGTAGAACATAAAATTTGTTAAAATTCAATTGACTAAAATTTAGGATTTGATTTCATAATCATGTTCGTCTTCAAGAAATATGATTTATAGTAAAAGATTCTGGATTTTTAAGTTGTGAAATTTTGAGCAATTTCGAGTTGAACGCAAAACAAATTCGGGGAACACATGGCGATCGAAGAAGAATTGGACCTCGTGGTTGTGGCTGAGGATAGCTAGATGATGGTTGAACTCGAGAAAAATGCGAGGCAAATTTATAGATCATTATGATGATCTAATTCTTACGATCTAGGGTTTAAACCCATATCTGCTCATGGTGGGAAATGGGTAGTACAGCGTCGTCGTTTGTCGACCGGAGTCGATCGCACCAATGCAAATCGAAGCATCAGACGTTGGCGAGGTTAGGGCTGCGATTGCGTGGCCTCTGGTGACCTGAAGTGGCGAGGCGAGAGGGTTTTCCGATGATCAAGTTTAATGTCAGTTGGGGTAAATAGCTCGATTATGATTCAGTCAATGTTTTGGACATTTGGGTGTTCGTGGGGTTCGTGGGGTTCGTCGAGATTATGACGTTAGTAGCTTCGATCGGTGATGGCTGGGATTGTCATGCATGTGCACGGTGTTGATGTGTTATCAAAAAATTGGGTTGGGGAAGGAAGCATCGGTGACTCGAAGTTGCTTTCGAGAAGCTCGCGTACTGGCTCGAGTCCTAACTCGAGTAAATTTGTGTGTGTGCCGATTTTAGTACTTAGACAAATTTTTGGAGTTGAAGAAAAATGTACACGGGTTGATTTTCAAAAGAACTCGAAGTAAACTGGCATTTTCCTCGGGGAGCACTCGGGTTATCCTCGGGATCAATTGAAGCAGCTTTCAAATTTTTTAGAAGAAATTCAAAATTTAAAACATTCTCAATCCATGTTTCCCAAATAATAGTTTTTAAGTTAAATTTGAATTAGTAAAGGTTATTGTAATTTAATTTAATTTAATTAAGTGTTTGATAAATTTATAACCTTAGTTTTAAGTACTTATTTTTTTAAGATAAAATTAATTTCTGTAATTAAGAAAACAATTATGAAAAATGAAATGTTTTCTAAACACCGATCAAACTTTAAAGTCTTAAGATAATTAGTGCGATAATAATGATTGATTAAACCGGGTTTAAATGGTAATTAAAGTAGTTAATAAAGATATAATGGTTTATCCTCAAATTCATTTAAGTAATTAATTATTGTTAATTTAATTAATTAAAGAATAATTACCTAACTAATTACTTAATAATTAAATTAATAATTAAGAATTAATTAACAAATAATGAAGAACTAATTAATAAATAATTAGGAATTAATTAATAAATAATTAGGAATTAATTAATAAATAATTAGGAATTAATTAATAAATAATTAGGAATTAATTAATAAATAATCAAGAATCAATTAATAAATAATTAAGAATCAATTAATAAATAATTAGGAATCAATTAATAAATAATTAGGAACCAATTAATAAATAATTAGGAATCAATTAATAAATAATTAGGAATTAGTTAACAAATAATTAGGAATTAATTAATTAATAAGAATTAATTAATAAATAAGTAAGAATTAATTAATAAATAATTAATAATTAATTAATCAATAAATAAGGATTAATTAATTTAAAAAAATTAAGAATAATTAATCATCAATTAAGAATAATTAATGAAAATAATAATGTGATTGATTAATAATAGTCACATGATTGGTCTGTCTTAATTTCAGATGATTAACTATTGTTAAATTCTTTACATTGATGAATGTCTCTGATATGTGATTGTGATGCTATGTGATATGAATTACTTTGCGCTGAGCTATGATATCTGTGATTTGTTTCTGTGTAAATGTGAAAACCCATTGGCCATAAAACGGAATATGAACTTCGATGCGACAGGGAGTCGGATTCCAATTGGTTATCCGAAACCCACATCGAACTCTAAAAATGAATCTTTGTGAATGATACATCCGCGTGTTTAAAAAATTAAGCGCTCACTATTCGATTTAGCTGGGAGAGGACTTTTGTCATATAACCCATTCCGAATAGTGATACGATGAAATGGAGAGCATTTAAAGACGGTGGTGAAGACCGGGTGTCTTCAAGAACGAAAGGATAACCTATCGAAGGACTCTGCATTGAGTTGCTCTGGTATAGAGATCTCCATATATGATGGGGAGTCTGATTGGGATTGCGGATACCCGGATTGCAAGGGCTTCTTCGGGAGTGCCTTCGGTTCTCTTCGAACCCGGAACAGACTTGTATGGTTGTATGTTTGACATTACACTTTGAGATATAAAGCAGATTTCTTTCAAATACATTTCTGTTGGTGGCGGAGAATTTATTCTCTTAGCTTAACACCATTCTCTGAGACGTATGAGCTCAGAGTTTATGCAGTTGAAGGTTATCAGTGATATACTCCCAATTTGGTAGTGTGGCATGCTGAGTGCTACTCTGTGTTGCTGATCATTTGTTGATCATTTTTTGATCAAAACAAGGCTTTTGTGTAAAGCGTAGCTTTGTGGACGAGACCTCATCGAACCTCACACCTCGAAAATGGTCGAAACAGGAAAGATGCGGCAAGGTTATGAGGGTCGCGCCCTTTAGAGTATGTCCATTTCCTTCTAGAAAAAGGTGGTATCATGGTATGGAGCCCAGATACTTAACCTATGTGGTTGCTGCAAATTCACTACTGTGTGGTTGTTGCTTTGTGGTTGAGGGCCCTTGAATAAAGGTCGCAAACCACCGAGGGATGGCATACTCGAGTAGTAGTTGCCTAATTACAGAGGTAACCCGGCCTTGTGTTGGCAGAGATCCGAGTAGGCTCTCGGGACGTCCCTCCAAAGGCGTACCCATATGGCATAGGAAGCTCCTTAGTCTGACCATTTATTGGAAATCAAAAGAAACAATACGAGCCCTGTACGGTTTTAGTTGTATAACCTGCCATTCAGCATGGCGGTAACCTACCATAAAACATGGTAGCTATAGTAGGCATACGGCGAAATGTGGTATGCTGGCTAAGATTAATATTATACTTTCAAAATGGTTTTATACACTATGCACTGATAATAATATCAAAACAATTTTCTTGTATCAAGCGTGTTTAACTATCATAAGAAGAAATCTCCTTCAATTCTACGATTGCATTTTGTGCGTGGCGGGAGGCCTTATGGTAGTTTCATTTTCCAAAAGCATATCGATTTTCTTTTATAAATTGTTTTTATATAAACAACTGTTTTTGTTTACTCATACCAGTCACATGACTGACCCGTAGTTTATTGTTCCCTTCCTAAAGTCTGGGTGCCCATAATTTCCACACGGGCAGCTTAGAAGCAGGTTATCCGTGTTTTGGAGCTGGCTTGGAATCTTTTGAAGTCATTTGGTTTGGAAGATATCGGATTTTGGAAGTTTTTGGCTTTGGTAACCTTTTGAAGTGTTGGAGTTTTGAAGATCTTACTGAAGTAAAAGTATATTGGAACCTTTTGAAGACTCTATTGTCGTTCCGTTGTGAAGTTGTTATTATCCTATTGTTACATCAATATGTAGCACTCTGATGTTGGTGAAAATTGTTGTAATCAAATATTCTAATGATGTTGTATCTCCATGATGATCAATGGTATTCATTTTGTTTTCGCTGATTATATTCATCTAATGTTGTTATAAGTTCCATCCGAACTGGAGTTCGACATCTGAATCTCCGGCAGTCAAATACAAGTGAGATATTTGATGTCAATTTTTGAACGCTGGATTTCAGGTCGTGACAAGTGGTATCAGAGGTAAAGATTGAGTAAGAACTTTAGCTACGGAGTATAACACATTAGGTGGCTCATTAGAGATAGGGTGAAGTATACCCTAGAATGAGTATAAACTGAGAGACCAAAACCCCAAAATTTCTTGGTCTATTTCTTTTAACTGCTGATATTCCTTATGATATTTCGTCCATATGCCTAAATCAAGTTTTCTTACTAATTATAGATAGTAAGAATGAGCGGGCGAAGAGGAAGAGCTAGGGGTCGGAGAAATTCCACTTCAACTGGTCAAGTCCCCGCAACAGCAGAAGCAGCTTTATCTACTCAAACTCAGCTGAGTCTGGCTGATCTATGTAAAACTTCTCGAGACTTGGTGGTAAGCCATTTATCGGCAAGGAGTCTATTGTTGAAGCTCAAGCCTGGATCAGATCATGTGAAAGAATTTTTAAAGGGCTAAAGTTGGAAGACGATCAAATGCGACTCATAGCTTCTTGGAAGATCCAAGAAGAATCCCTAGCTTGGTGGGAGACAGTTGCAGTAGATGATTTGAAAGAAGAATTTACTTGGGAATGATCTAAAGAAGTGTTTGAGAAACGCTATATGCCATTGGCTGGTATCTCTTTGAATGTACCAGGAATTTATAGGCTTGAAGAAGGTAAGTTTATCATTTGATGTGTACTTAAAAAAATTCAATGAATTATCTTATTTCGGTCCGGAGTTGGTAAATACACCTCTAAAGAAAAATGAAAGGTTCATTCATGGGATGAATAAGAAGTTCCATGAAAGAATGATTGGTCACATTAAAGAATCTTTTTCTGATTTGATCGACATGGTGTATAGATATGCTACCCTGGATATGCAAGAAGCCCCAGTGGAGAAAGGAAATTCGAGTAATCCAAATTGGAAAAAAAAGAAAGTTTGGAGGCAAGAAACTGTGGCAGGGAAAGGAGAAGAAGAGCAATCAGGAAAACCCGGCAAGGAATGTTACTTATTTCAATTGTCCAGAATAAGGCCATTATTCAAATAGTTGCAAGAAGCCTAAAAGGGATCAATCTGTACAAACAAAAACCAAGAAATGCTATTATTGTCAGAAACCAGGACACAAGTTAAAGATTGCCCAACAATGAAGCAAGCTCGGACAGTAAAGGTGTACATAGTCAAAGATAAACCTGAAACCACTAAAGCAAATAAAGGGGAAAGGAGTTCTGGAAGGTAACCTTACTATTTATGATAGAATTGTTAGAGTTTTTTTTGACATGGGCGCTACACATAGTTTTATCTCTCAACAAGCCGTAAATGAATTAAATCTTGAACCTGAATTTGTCGATGAGCCCATTTGCGTAAAGAATCCAGTTGGTGGCCCCGCAAACCTTTGTCTACGATGTAGAGATGTTCCTATCTCGTATTCTTGTTGCCAATTCCCTATCGGTCTCTTTGTCCTTGATTTTAATGAATTTGAAATCTTACTCATAATGGGTTGGTTAACAAAATACGAAGCCAAATTAGATTGTAACAATTGATTGATTTCGATCAAAACCAAATTTGGAGATTTCATTGAGATTTCTTGTGAGGATCCGAATCCTAAAAGAGATGAGTTGATGTATACCTTAGGATATCCGAACCTAGTCTGGAGTCCATATACATTGTCTGGGAATTTCTAGACGTGTTCGAAGAAGTAAAATCCTTACCTCCACATAGAGAAATTGAATTAAGAATTGACTTAGTACCTAATGCTCGTCCAGTCGTTCATACAAGTCGCAAGATGGCCCCCAGGGAAAGGATAGAACTAGTCAAGCAAACCAGTGATTTGTTAAAAAAAAGGGTTGATACGTACTAGTTTTTTCGAATGGGGCTCAGCTATGGTGTTTGTGGCTAAATCTGACGGATCCTTGAGATTGTGTGTGGACTACCGCGATCTCAACAAACTAACGCTTAATAACAAATTTCCTTTACCTAGAATTGACGATCTGTTTGATCAACTGCACGACGTTCGATTCTTTTCTAAGATGGATCTGGCTCAGGGATTCCATCAGCTACGAATTGCTGAAGACTGTACACAATTAACTGCCTTCAGGGGTCCTGACATGTTCGACGAATGGTTAGTCATGCCTTTCGGACTAACCAATGCTCCAGCATACTTCGTAGACTTAATGACTCGTGTATTTCAAGAAGTATTGAACAAATTTGTTCTTGTGTTTATTGATGATATCTTGATCTATTCAAAAACCGAAGAAGAACACATTGAGCATCTCAAAATTGTTATGGAAATATTGAGGAGGAACATTATGTTCGCCAAATTTTCCAAATGCCATTTTTGGCCAAAGAAGTTAGATTTCTCGTGCACATTGTTAATGAACAAGGAATCTCTGTCGACCCAGGCAAGATTTCCACTATTCTTGACTGGAGGAAACCCATTACTCCAAAAGATGTTTGAAGTTTTCTAGGTTTAGCGGGATATTACCGGAAGTTTGTTCAGGATTTTTCTAAGATAGCTAGTCCATTGACTAAACTAACGATAAAGAATGAAAATTTGATTGGACTCTGAAATGTGATGAAGCTTTTTAGGAGTTAAAAAGAAGAATGACTACTGCTCCTGTTCTCCCTATTATCAACGAGAATCAAGGCTTATTTTCTATACTGACGCTTTTGATGATGGTGTGGGTGCGGTACTAATGCAAAATGGGAAGGTAATTGCCTACGCGAGTAGACAGTTGTGTCCGCATGAGAGAAACTACCCAACCCATGATCTGGAACTCTTGGCTGTTATTTTCGCTTTGAAAATCTGGCGACATTGTCTTTTAGGTTAGAATCTCTTTCATCTTTCCTAACGATTTAAGAATTTAACTTAACTTAGTAAATATACTTAATAAGCTCTCTTTGTTTTAGGTGAAAAATTCGAATTATTCACCGACCATAAATCTTTGAAATATCTTTTCACCCAGAAAGATTTAAATTTGCAACAACAACGTTGGTTAGAATTTCTAGCGTCCTATAACCTAGATATTCAATATACGCCCGGAAAAGCCAATGTAGTTGCTGACGCTCTAAGTAGGAGATATGCTGTTCTTGCATATCTTGTTGTCACTCCTACTCTCCTTGAAAAGATCGCTAGTAAGCAGAACAAAGACTAGTTTCTTCGTGGAATTTGTAAAAGAATACATCAAGGTGAGGATTCCAGTTTTAGAATCGATAATAATGGAATTATAAGGTTGAAAGACAGGATCTGTGTCCCAGACATCCCCGATCTAAAACGTGAAGTTTTGGACAAATGTCACAAGTCTAAACTCAGTATCCATCCAGGAGTTAATAAGATGTATAGTGATATCAAAATAACTTTGTGGTGGAAGACAATGAAAAGGGATATATCTATTTATGTGAGTCACTATGCTACTTGTGAACAAATCAAAAGTGATCAGATGAAAATGGCAGGTTTACTCCAACCATTGGAGGTACCCAAGTGGAAATGGCATCAAATATAGATGGATTTCATCGACGGGTTGCCCCGCACTCGAAAGGGGAATGAAGAAATTTGGGTTACTGTGGACCGTTTGACTAAGACAGCCCACTTTATACCAGTGAAATCTACCCGCACAACAGCAAGTTTGGCTGAATTATATGTGAAAGAAATTGTTCGTCTCCACAGTATACCCAGCAGTATAGTGAGTGGTCGTGACTCGATCTTCACTAGTAGATTTTGGAAGGCATTTCAAGCCGCATTGGGAACCAAACTGAACTTCAGCACTCCTTATCACCCACAGTCTGATGGGAAGACTGAAAGGATAAACCGAATCTTAGAAGACCTTCTACGTGCTTGTATACTTGACTTTGGTGGTTCTTGGAAGGACAATTTGCACCTGGTCGAATTCTCATACAATAATAGCTATCAGGTCAGTATCAAGATGGCTCCTTTCGAAGCTTTATATGGTCGTCCGTGTCGATCACCTGCATGCTGGATCGAGTCAGGTGATAGACTCGTCCTTGGACTAGATATGATTAAGGAAGCCACGGAAAAAGTTGATTTCCTTCGAAATAAATTGAAAACGGCTCAAAGTCGTCAGAAGAGTTATTATGACTGCAGAAGAAGAGATTTGGAATTCTAGGTTGGAGATTCCGTTTTATTAAAAGTATCTCCAATGCATGGTGTGTTAAGGTTTGGAAAGACTGGTAAGCTGGCGCCACGATATATTGTTCCTTTTCCTATACTGGAGAGGATCGGTCCTCTAGCATATCGAGTGCAGCTATCCAGCTGGTTATCTGGCATGCATGATGTGTTTCATATTTCTAACCTTCGAAAATATGTGCACGATCCAAACAGTATCATTGAAGAGGCTGCTTAGCAGAATTTAGTGATTACACCAAATCTGGCAGTTAAAAGAGAACCGATAAAGATTGTGGATCAGGATGAAAAGTAATTAAGGAATAAAGTTGTGACACTAGTCAATGTGCAATGGAGCGGTGATCCAAAGGACTATACTTGGGAAACAGAGGATAGCATGCAGAAGTCCTATCCCAATTGTAGAGTATATATCTCGGCTTAAACTGGTAAGCCATTTCTCTACCTTTTTTTGTCTTCATATGTTCTTTGTTTGTCTTTCTCTCTCTTTCAAATTTCGAGGACGAAATTTTCTTAACCGGGGAAATCTATAACATTCCAAAATTTTATTAATTTAAAATTTAGTAATTAATGTGAATTTTGGAATAAATTATGGAATAAATTTGAATTTTTCAAAATAAATAAAATAAGTGTTGAATTATATATATATATATATATATAAGAATGTAAAATTGCATTTGAACTTAAGAATTCAAAAATATAAATAATTTAAAACGAATTTAAATTATAAAATTATATATATGGGTAAATTTGAATTTGAATTTAAACTTGAATTTAAATTTGAATTTGAATTTAAAAATTTAATAAGATGTCTTAGAAAAATAATTTGCATTTAAAATAATAAGTATATAATTTATTTAATGTGAAATTTGTTTGAGAACATCTTTTCTTTAAATCTGTATGTTAAAATAAATAGGAATTGTATTTATAAAATGAAGTAAATATGATATAAAATTTATTTAAAATTCTTTTATCTATGTGAAATTCAAGTGTTAAGCATGTAACAAGAAAATACAAGTGTTATTCATATGATAAATGTTTTAACAAATGTAATAATTTTGGACAAGTGTCATTTTATTTCATCTTTGAAAATTTTAATAAAAATAGAAAACAAAATTTTATAAATCATTACCTCCTCTCTCTCTCTTTTCTTTTACCATCATTTTCAAAAGACAAAGCCTTTACGGATTTTGAAAAAAAAATTGAACAAATAAAAAAAAGAACCGAAAAAACAAATCATCCGAAACACAAATGTTGCAAATCAGAAAATCATCCAAAGTAAATTAATTCAAAAACCTGTAAATCATCTCAGAGCAAGATCAAATCAGAAACTCAAAGGATTTTAGCAATAAAAGGAAACAGGATTCAACTTCAACAATTAAATCAAAGCAAGGATCATCACATAAACAATAGTGAATTCAAAAAGAACAAACCCAGAAAGCTTGTCTCAGTTTTTCAAATTCAAGAAGAAGCTCAACCTCTCTGTTTTAGTTTGACAGGTGAGCAAACTTTGAAATTCTAGGATTTAAATCCGTGTTTGAGATCATGTTTGAAGTTAAGTTGGCTGTATGTATATAAAATGTATGTATATGTGTTTATATCCTCTGTGCAAGTTGATATACAGGGATATTTAACCCTGTTTTATGGTTCCACGTTTTTAGAAAACCTGTCAAAAATTCCCAAAATCCCTATTTTAGTTATTGTTAGGATGAAATGTTAAAACAAAACGTGTACAAATTTATCAAAACTTAATTTTAAAAATATTTTTAAATATTAAAAAATAATGGTTTTGCTAGAAAAATAAAAACACTCTAGAACATAAAAGTTAATAATGAAATTGATTAAAATTTAGGATTTGATTTCATAATCCTGTTCGCCTTTAAGAAATATGATTTTTAGTAAAAGATTTTGGATTTTTAATTTGTGAAATTTCGAGCAATTTCGAGTTGAATGCAAAAAAAGTTGGGGCAACCCACGGCGATCGAAGAAGAATTAGACCTCGGGGTTATGGCCGGGGATAGCTGGATGATGGTTAAACTCGAGAAAAATGCAAGGCGAATTTAAAGATCATCGTGGTGATCTAATTCTGACGATCAAGGGTTTAAACCCATATATGCTCATAATGGGAAATGGGTAGTAATGCATCGCCGTTTGTCGACTAGAGTCGATCGCACCAATGCAAATCGAAGCATCAGACGTCGGCGAGGTTCGGGCTACGATCGCGTAGCCTCTGGTGGCCTGAGGTGGTGAGGCGAGAGTGTTTTCTGATGACCAAGTCTAATGTTAGTTGGGGTAAATAGCTCGATCGTGATTCAGTCAACGTTTTGGACATCTGGGTGTTCGTGGGGTTCGTGGAGATTATCGCCGAGATGTCGACGTTAGTAGCTTCGAATGACGATGGCTAGGATCATCGTGAATGTGCATGGCATTGATGTGTTATCAGGACATTGGGTTAGGGGAGGAAGCATCGGTGACTCGAAGTTGCTTTCGAGAAGCTCGCGTACTGGCTCGAATCCTAACTCGAGTAAATTTGTGTGTGTGCCGAGTTTAGTAGATAAATTTTTGGAGTTGAAGAAAAATGTACACGGGTTGATTTTGAAAAGAACTCGAAGTAAATTGGCATTTTCCTCGAGGAGCGTTCGGGTAATCCTCGGGATCAATTGAAACAGCTTTCAAAAATTTTAAAAGAAATTCAAAATTTAAAACATTCTCAATCCATGTTTCCCAAATAATTGTTTTCAAGTTAAATTTGAATTGGTAAAGGTTTTTGTAATTTAATTTAATTTAATAAAGTGTTTAATAAATTTATAACCTTAGTTTTAAGTACTTATTTTTTTAAGATAAACTTAATTTCTGTAATTAAGAAAATAATTATGAAAAATTAAATGTTTTCTAAACACTAATCAAACTTTAAAGTCTTAAGATAATTAGTGTGATAATAAAGATTGATTAAATAAGGTTTAAACGGTAATTAAAGTAGTTAATAAACATATAATGGTTTATCTTTAAATTCATTTAAGGAATTAATGATTGTTAATTTAATTAATTAAAGAATAATTACCTAACTAATTACTTAATAATTAAATTAATAATTAAGAATTAATTAATAAATAATTATTTAACTAATTACTTAATAATTAATTTAATAATTAATAATTAATTGATAAATAATTAAGAAATACTTAATAACTTATTAGGAATTAATTAATAAGTAATTAAGAATTAATTAATAAATAATTAAGAACTAATTAATAAATAGTTAGGAATTAATTAATAAGTAATTAGGAATTAATTAATAAATAATTAAGAATTAATTAATAAGTAATTAAGAATTAATTAACAAATAATTAAGAATTAATTAATAAATAATTAAGGATTAATTAATTTGAAAAAAATTAAGAATAATTAATCATCAATTAAGAATAATTAATGAAAATAATTATGTGATTAATTAATTATAGTCACATGATTGGTCCATCATAATTTCAAATGATTGATTATTATTAAATGCTTTACATTGATGAATGTCCCTGATATGTGATTGTGATGCTATGTGATATGAATTACTTTGTGTTGAGCTATGATATATGTGATTTGTTTCTGTGTAAGTGTGAAAATCCATTGGCCATAAAACGGCATTTGAACTTCGATGCGATAGGGAGTCGGATTCTAGTTGTTATCCGAAACCCGCATCGAACCCTGAAAATGAATCTTTGTGAATGACACATTCACGTGTTTTAAAAATATAGCGCTCACTATTCAGTTTAGCCAGGAAAGGACTTTTGTCATATAACCCATTCTAAATAGTGAATGACGAAATGGATAGCATTTGAAGACGGTGGTGAAGACAGGGTGTCCTCGAGAACGATAGGATAACCTATCGAATGACTCCGCACTGAGTTGCTCTAGTATAGAGATCTCCATATGTGATAGGGAGTCCGATCGGGATTGTGGATACCCGGATTGCAAGGGCTTCTTCGAGAGTGCCTTCGGTTATGTTCAAACCCGAAACAGACTTGTATGGTTGTATGTCTGACATTACATTTTGAGATATAAAGCAGATTTCTTTCAAATACATTTATATTGGTGGCGAAGAATTTATTCTCTTAGCTTAACACCCTTCTCTGAGACATACAAGCTCACAGGTTATGTAGTTGAAGGTTATCAATGACATACTCCCAATTTGGTAGTGTGGCATGCTGAGTGCTGTTGTGTGTTGCTGATCATTTGTTGATCAAAGCAAGGCTTTTGTGTAAAGCGTAGCTTTGTGGACGAGACCTCATCGAACCTCACACCCCGGAAATGGTCGAAACAGGAATGATGGGGCAAGGTTATAAGGGTCGTGCCCTTTAGGGTATGTCTATTTCCTTCTGGAAAAAGGTGGTATCATGGTATGGAGCCCAGATAATTAACCTATGTGGTTGCTGCAAATTCACTACTGTGTGGTTGTTGCTTTGTGGTTGAGGTCTCTCGGATAAAGGTCGCAAACCATCGGGGGATGGCATACTTGAGTAGTAGTTACCTAGTTATAGAGGTAACCCAGCCTTGTATTGGCAGAGATCCGGGTAGGTTCTCGGGACTTCCCTCCAGAGGCGTACCCATGTGGCATAGTAAGTTCCTTAGCCTGACCATTTGTTGAAAATCCAAAGAAACAATACGAGCCCTGAGTTGTTTTAGTTGTATAACCTGCCATGCGGTGTGGCGGTAACCTACCATAAAACATGGTAGCTATAGTAGGCATATGACGAAATGTGGTATGCTGGCTAAGATTAATATTATACTTTCGAAATGGTTTTATACACTACACACTATTAATAATATCAAAAGAATTTTATCGTATCAAGCATGTTTGACTATCATAAGAAGAAATCTCCTCCAATTCTGCGATTGCATTGTGTGTGTTGCGGGAGGTCTTATGGTAGTTTCATTTTCCAAAAGCATATCGATTTTTTTTTATAAATTCTTTTTGTACAAACAACTGTTTTTGTTTACTCATACCAGTCCCATGACTGACCCGAAGTTTATTGTTCCCTTCCTAAACTCTGGGTGCTTATAATTTCCACATAGGCAGCCTAGAAGCAAGTTATCCATGTTTTAGAGCTGGCTTGGAATCTTTTGAAGTCTTTTGGTTTGGAAGCTATCGGATTTTGGAAGTTTTTGGCTTTGGTAACCTTTTGATGTGTTGGAGTTTTGAAGACCTTATCGAAGTAAAAGTATGTTGGAACCTTTTGAAGACTCTGTTGTCGTTCCATTATGAAGTTGTTATTATCCTATTGTTATATCAATATGAAGCACTTTGATGTTGGTGATAATTGTTGTAATCAAATATTGTGACGATGTTGTATCTGAATGATGATCAATGATATTCATTTTGTTTCTGCTGATTATATTCGTCTAATGTTGTTATAAGCTCCATTCGAGCTGGAGTTCGTTGTCTGAATCTCTGGTAGTAAAATACAAGTGAGGTATTTGATGTCGATTTTCGAACGCTGGATTTCAGGTCGTGACCTGTCTCTGCACCGAGTTGCTCTGGTATAGACATTTTATCACCCTTTGTGATGGGGATTCCGGACGTGATTAGTGAATAACTGGATTTGCAAGGGCTTCTTTGAAGTGCCTTCATTCTGTTTGATCCCTAAACGGACTTGGATGTGTGTCTGATGTTACACTTTGAGATGTAAAGCTGGTTTCTATCAAATACATTTCTGTTGGTGGTGGAGAATTTATTCTCTTAGCTTAACACCCTTCTGTGAGACATATAAGCTCAGACGTTATGTAGTTGATATTTACTTGGGATACGTTCCCAATTTGGTAATGCGGCATATGAAGTGTTGTTGATCATTTGTTAATCAAAGCATGGCTTTTGTGAAAAGCGTTGCTTTGTGGACGAGACTTCGTCGAACCTCACAACCCGAAAATGGTCGAAACAGGAATGTTGCAGCAAGACAATTTAGGGGTAGCACCCTTAGGGTATGTCCATTTCCTTCTGGAAAAGAGTGGTGTCATGGTATGGAGCCCAGATACTTAACTTATGTGGTTACTGAAATTTATTTCTTTGTGGTTGTTGCTTTGTGGTTGAGGATCCTCGAATAAAGGTTAGTAACGACCGGGGATGGCATACTTGTGGTGGTTACCTTGTTCCAGCTGTAATTACAGCGTGAGGTAACTCGGCCTTGTGTTGGCAGAGAGCTGGTTAAGTTCTTGGGGGCGTCCCTCCTGAGGCGTCTTATTCGGTGTAGGAAGTTCCTTAGCCTGACCATTTGTTGGAAATCCAATGAAACAATACGCGTCCTGCACGGTTTTAGTTGTATAACCTGCCATGGAATGTGGCACTAACCTGCTATTGAACATGGTAGCTATAGTAGGCAAAAGTGCGAAATGTCTATGCTGGCTAAGATTAATATTATACTTTCGAAATGTTTTCCACACTATGGACTAATAATAATAATAATAATAATATTGAAAAAGATTTTGCGTATCAAGCATGTTTGACTATCATAAGGAGAAATCTCCTCCAATTCTGCATTTTCGTTGTGTGTGGGGGGGGGAGGCTTTATGGTAGTTTCATTTTCCAAAAGCATAGCGGATTTCTTTTTATTTTCTTTGTGAAAATAATTGTTTTTAAGATCTCACACCAGTCCCATGACTGACCTAGAGTTTATTGTTCCCTTTTTAAACTCTGGGTGCCCATAATTTTCCACACGGACAGCCTAGAGTCAGGTTACCATTGTTCTGGAGCGAAGTCAAGAAGTATGCTGTGGAGATCTGGAGGTAAGCTGGAAGGCGAGGCGTATCAATTGTATATGTTATATTCTTTTCCGCTGTTTGTTGTGCAACACTCTGATGATGTGATGTATGTATAAATCGGTATGGTTCTTTGTTCTAAAGATTATTCATTTATCTATTATATTTGTTCTGCTGTGAAATGTGAGATTCTACTGTTGTTTCTGTTTCTTCTTCTATCTTCTTTTTTAACCCTAACGGTTCGGTTTTCCGGCATTCGACTATGCGGCATTTGATACAGTGGACGTATTGATGTTGACTTTCAGGCGTCGAAAAATCGGGTCGTTACATTGTGGTATCAGAGCATTTGGTTACCCGACAACCTTGGCTCTAGTGAGGAATTACTCATTAGAGATAGAGTCAGTAGTACTCTAGAATGAGTTTGAGTGTATTAAAATATATGAGCGCGTATTTGTTAGTGAATATAAAATTATTTTTTATTGTGTTGACTTATCGGTTGATTGTTTGTAAATTCTAGTCGGTGCAGTTTGGCCAACTGTATCAATAGGGATTACTAAACTCTTGAACAAGATAAACCGACATAGTATTGTTTTAAAATCGGGTAAAAGAAATAATTTTACCCAAATCATTTTCATATATAAAAGGAAATAATCATTGTAAATTATTATAGTATATGGTTGCTTGATTGTTAGGAAGTGATAATTTTAAATTATTATCATTAATAAGGAATTGAAATCATAATCAAAAGTTGAGAAATAAATTCATATACAAAGTTAATAACTGAGTGAAAGTTAAACTGGAAAATTTTGAAATGATAATTGTGAATAAGTGAATGAAAATAAAATGTGAATAAAAGAAAAGAAAATTGATATAGCTAATAATCAATTGGAATAATACGTAGGATATACATATATTATTTTATTCGCATAACGATTTGATCCAGAATTCAAGCATAGAATTTCGAGATAATTATATCGATCCGAGTTAGGATTTTTCACTCGATTTTCGACGAAGAACCTGAATATGCATTATTGGTTGATTCTGGAAATTCTCTATCATAATTTACAAATATGCAAGGAGAATGATGGTTTTGATCAAGAAACCAGATCTGAGTACACACTAGGAAGTCGGGTGGACCATACTAGTTCGGAAGTGAAATTGTGTGATTGAGTGAGCGATTGAATTTGATGTTGTGTACGAATGATATAAGTACGTCGTATAGATTTGAATGAATGAAATGTTGAAACTTTGTAAATAAAGTATAAAATGATTTTGAAAGCTATGATTGGACATTATTTCTAGTAGGATATACAGGTGATTTAAATGCAAGGGGAATTGGGATTTTGATTTCGAAGATAAATTTGAATTGCTCAAAAGAGGTATGTATTTGAATTTCAGTTTGAAATTTGATGGCTTTCTTGTCTAGCCGCTTGGATTTTTGTTTTATTTTTGAAATCTGGGGGCCCGTGGTGCCATTTTTTAGTCGTACCGAGCTAGCCGCACAAAAGGAGATGCTGATGAAATTTTTCGAAAATCTGGGGAGTTAGAAAATTTTTGAGAAATTTTGAAAATTTAAATTTTGGATTTGAATTTGAATTTACGAGAAAATAATGTTGTTTGGAATCTATCGAAGATTTTGGAATGTTAGATGAAGTGATAATGGTCTTTAATAAAAAGATTTATTTTGGCAAGTTGATAAAACTGTTTGGATTGGGAAAATAATGAACAGGTTAAGGATCATTCTTCTTAACTAGTAATTTCGGGACGAAATTCTTTTAAGGAGGGAAGAATGTGACGACCCAGAATTTTGAATGTTTGAAATTGAAATATATAATTGATTTTAAATATTTGAAAGTTATGTTAACTTGAATTTCAATTATAACTATGAATTTGGCAATTAAATTATTGAAGTTTGGTAAAATATTGAATCTTTAGTTTTATACTTGTTAAAAATATTTTTCAAGGCTTCAAAAATTTATATTAATAATACTGAAGATAATGGAATTGTTAGAATTAGAAATTTGAAATGTCTGATCAGTTTTGAAATTAATCGTTTAAATCGATATTTAAAAATAGCCTTCCGAGGCACAGTCTCCAAATTCGACGAAACCAGTTCCATTGGATCCATAAAATTGTATTATTATAGGATTTCAATTTTCGTAGCATTCGAAGTTGTTGTGTGGCTGTACAATAAGCTAACGCGCTGAAAATTTAATCGAAATTTAATTTAATAACTAGGTTCAAAAAGCTATCTTCTGTATACGATCAAATTTGGACTCAAAACCTTTTCCATTGCGTTCGGAATAGGGGTATAACATTATAAACGCCTGGTGGCATGCCTCAATAGGAGATCAAGATTTTAAACTACAAATCCAAGGCGATTTAAATTTAAATTTAACTATTTAAATTATATATATGAATTTAATAATGCTTTCTTAGGAGAAATTTTACACGTTCTTCCCTTCAAAACACCTGGAAATTTTTTTCTCACACCCGTCTTTAATAAAGCTCGTGAGCTTGTTTTCCCTTTTCTTCATTTTAGGCGATCGAAATAAAATCTTCTCATTTGAAAAAAAAAAGATATCATGATCTCATGAAATAAAATTAAACGAGCCGCATCCCCCTCGGTTCAAAATTCAAAACGAAATTTATTAGCCACCTATTTCCGCCATTCTTCTTTCCTTAACTTACAATTCAATATGGGACGCGGCAAGTGGCACGAGGCGGCGACAGTGCCATGGGAAACTCGCGAAGCTCGCACGGGGTTCTCAGTTGTGGGTTCATAATGGTGGGGCTGGGTTGTCGAACGAGGCTCACGATTTGAATTTGCGATCTCGTGGAGGCTGGTGGCTCAGCGATCGATTTAGGGTCGCCTCTTTCATTCGTCTCGAGGACATGGTGACAGGCAGCAACATCGAACTAGTGGCGACTCGTCGCTACAGTGCGGCAAAGCTCGGCGTAGAGTGGTCGCGATGTATTTTGGCAGGAGGGTCGTGAAGTCGAGGCAATCGGAGGACTAGGGTTTCCAAACGCTCGGCGGATCAATCGAATCAAGTGAGGTATTTTTCTTTATTTATATATATGTATTAAAAAATTTACAGTAAGAGGTAAATATATTTTATATGTATATATGTATGTATATATATAAACAGTAAAGTAAATCATTGTTATTATTAAAAAAACAGAGAAGTTTATAAATAGGATAAGCTTTGGGAAAAAAATTAATAACGACGGGAATTTTAAACGCTTTAGAGTTTATGTGAAAATAGATTTTGAAATCTATAACTTATTTTATAAGTATATATATATAGTTACAAAAGAAATATATATACATACATACTTGTCATAACAGTTCATTTAAAATTTAAAGCAGTAAGATATAAAATGATCATGTTTTTATTTAGTAAATATATATATATATATATATCCACATGCATATATTTTGATTTATTAAGTTATGTTAAAAATAATTTATTAAAGGAAATTTAGTTTTAAATTCAAAGTTTTAGTTAAATCAATTTATTAAAAAGAAATTGGTTTAAAACTAAAAGTATTAGTTTAAAATAAAATCACCAGATGATTAAATTTGTTAAAAGGAAATAAATTGTTCGATTTATTCCAATGTTAATAAATTGTATAATTGCTTATACAAGGTCAAAACCGTGAAATCAAGTAGGAATGGGAAAGGATTGCAAAATAAAAGTAAAGGTGAGAACTTCTCACTCAGTCTGATTTTCCAGTTTAATTTTAAATAGTTAAATTTAAAATTGTTGATTATGTGCTTGGATGATAAATTATTATCAGTTGTATTGGATTAGACCCTATGCGCCGGATAATAGCGGATGATATTATATTAAAACCATATACCGCGATATGCCACCTCGAAGTTGAAATGGTATTATATATGTATTTAGAGTGATTGATTTCCTGCATTATATAGCGGATGAGACCCTATGCACCGCATAATAGCGGATGATATTATATTAATCCCATATACCACGATATTCCACCTTGAAGTAGAATTGGTATTTAGTTATCGTGCTAACATCTGTGGATGCAGGGAAATGGGTTGGAGGGGTCCAATTGGATTCCTCAAACATTTGAATTTGTTTATTATGTTGTGTGTTGATTTATTTATAATCTGTGTGTGATTATATTGTGATTTAAATCGTTGAAGGCTATAATTTAGCCGAATATATCTTTGGTATCGTAGGTTACCAGAAATAAATAAAGTTTGATTTTTGATATTTAAGTAGAAAGTTTATAGTAAAATTAATTTTTGAAAGATGGGTGAATTTAAAAGAAGGATTTTAAAAGTAAAATAGATTAATTTTTGTAATCTTATCGAATTAATTCCAAAAATATGGGAAAAGATTAAAAAAAAGGATTTTTTATGTAATATTGCTTAATAGTTGAAGAATTTATTTAAAAATTCGGATTTTAAACAGTTTGGGATAAATAAAGGAATATATTTTAAAATGTAATAAATCTTTGGGAAATTGATTAGAAATTGATTTGGTGTTTGAAAATAAATCTTTGGGGAATCGATTTGAAATTGATTTGGTGTTTCAAAATAAATCTTTGGGAAATCGATTTGAAATCGATTTGGTTTTTTGAAAATCAATTTGGAAATCAATTTGGAATTTGATTTTGTATTTGAAAGTGATGTTTGGAAATCGATTTGAAAATCGTATATTAGTGGATATTTGGAAATTTAAATTCACAATGAGATTTTTTTTATAAAGGATGTTTTAAAATAAACATTGGTTTATTTTTTAAGGGTGGGAAGAAGTTTATGGATTTGGGATGTAAATTTCAAAATAAATCGAAAGGGATTTATTAATTGATTTAAATGACCATTTTGAAATGGAAAGTGTATTCTCCCTGGAAAGCCAAGTATGTTTTCAAAGTAACTTTTGTATTATAAATTTAAAGTTTAAAAGTTGGTTTTTTTAAAAGAATGTATTGGAGAAATTATTTTCTTAAGTTGTTTGTAAATCTTTAAAGTAAAAGATTTATTTAGTAAATTATAGAAGTGATTATTTAAAGATTAAATTGATATTTGTTTTAGAAAATGGTTATTTGAATAGTTATACCCTATCTATTAATTTTATTTTAAAATTAATTTGGACTTGAAGTTTTATATGAGATATTGGTATAATGTTTCAATAGCTAATATTTAAATAAGTGTTTAGAAATAGTATTTATTTTAAATGTTTTCAAGTATATTTTGGATAATTAATTTAAATTACTTTAAAGTATTTGAATTCGGCAAATTTTTAGTGGAAATAAATATTTCAAAATTTATTCCGAGTAAGGAAAGTGATGTGAAATTTGTTTTCAAATTGTTCAAGAGTTGAAAATATACATTTTGCGAAGATATTTTGGAAAATAAATAAATGGGGAAAAATTATTTAAATTTGGTGATTGTTGTGAATATTGATTGATAGTTAACTAACCGACTATCAATATTGGCCATTAGACGGTGTTTGAATTTCGATGCGACCGGGGGTCGGATGCCAAATGGTTATTCGAAACCCACATCGAATCTTTGCGACAGTGATGGATCTTTTGTTTAAAAGATCAAAGTGGAAATTTGTTGTGATTTGTTTGAAATCTTAATGGACACTTACTTTTTTAAAGTAAGGCTCATTATTCGATTAGCCGGGAAAGGACTTTGTGTCATAAAACCCATTCTGAATAATGATACGACGAAATGGAATTGCATTTGAAGATGGTGTTGAAGACCAAGTATTTTCAAAAACGAAAGGATTACCTGTCGAATGTCTCTCCACCGATTTGCTCTGGTATAGAGACTTTATCACCCTTTTTGAAGAAGATTCTGGATGTGATTAGTGAATATCCATATTTGCAAGGGCTTCTTTGAAGTGCTTTCGGTTCTGTTCGATCCCGAAATGGACTTGTATGGATGTGTGTCGGACGTTACACTTTGAGATGTAAACCTGGTTTCTATCAAATACATTTCTATTCATGGTGGAGAATTTATTCTCTTAGCTTAGCACCCTTATTTAAGACGTACGAGCTCAGAGGTTATGTAGTTGATATTTACTAGTGATACATTCCCAATTTGGTAATGTGGCATACAAAGTGCTGCTGATCATTTGTTGATCAAAGCATGGCTTTTGTGAGAAGCATAGATTTGTGGAGGAGACTTCGTCGAACCTCACAAGCCGGAAATGGTCGAAACAGGAATGTTGCAGCAAGACAATTTGGGGGTAGCGCCCTCAGGGTATGTCCATTTCCTTCTAGAAAAGAGTGCTATCATGGTATGGAGCCCAGATAAATAAATTATGTGGTTACTGCAAATTTATTTCTTTCTGGTTGTTGCTTTGTGGTTGAGGATCCTCAGATAAAGGTCGGTAACGACCGGAGATGGCATACTAGTGGTAGTTACCTTATTCCAGCTGTAATTACAGCGTGAGGTAACTTGACCTTGTGTTAGTAGAGAGCTGGTTAAGTTCTTGGTGGCGTCCCTCCAGAGGCGTCTCATTCGGTGTAGGAAGTTCCTTAGTCTGGCCATTTGTTGGAAATCTAAAGAAACAATGCGTGCCCTGTATGGCTTTAGTTGTATAACCTTCCATGGAATGTGGCGGTAACTGCTACTGAACATTGTAGGTATAGTAGGCATAAGTGCGAAATGTCTATGCTGGCTAAGATTAATATTATTGTGATATCCCGAAAATATTGGCAATATTAATTTAATAATCTGTATTTAAAATTAAATTGATTTGATAGATTTTATTAATAAAATTTGACTTGATGTAATAATCCAATTAAATAGATATTTAATTGGTGAATTTTTTTTAAACTAATAAAATGTTTTTCTATTTATGATGTGTGTGTGTGTGTGTATATATTGTGAATAGATAAGATTTGAATTTAATAAATAAATTCACTTTTAAAATTTCAAAATACAATTTGATAATTTGGAAGATTATGATTTAAATTGAATATATAACTATTCAATGCTAATTAATAAATAAACTATATGGTTTTAAATACTTAGGGTAAATATTAATTTGCTTAGATTATGTCCTAGCTTAAGTATAAAATTAATAAAAGATTTATTTTAGCTTCTTTTTAAATATAGCTTAATAAATATAATTTGAAATTATATATGGAAGTTTAAAAATACCATTTATATATTAAACATTAATGCATTTAAATAATTTAAATGAGATAAGAGATAAGTAATTTGTAATTTCTTTTATAAATTATTTAAATGATAAATATGTTATTTTCAAATAATATTAATAAATGTATAAATATAGATAGGTTTTAAAAGGAAATATTATTATTATTTTTAAATTTAATATGTTGATATAAATTAGCTATGAAGGTTTAAAATTAATATATGAAACATTTATTCATTTAAACAATAAGTACTTTATAATCTCTTTATAAATTTTATTTTAAATTGTCAAGTGTGTTATTTTCAAATAATAAATATATGTAATATTTTTATATATAAATATAATTGGTTTTATTCTTTAAAAGTTATCTATATATATATAACTAAGTATTAAAAAATAATTAATTAAGTTAAAATCTTTTATTAAAACTTAATAATAAATACTAATTACTCTTAGGACAAGTGTAGTTAAAGTATGTAACTAATGTAACAAATGTAAACTAATAATCATCTAAAAATGAAAAATGTATAGAGTTTTAACAAGTGTCAAAATTTAATTTAGTTCTTCGTTTTATTTTATTTTTACAAACATTTCATCCTTTATATTATAAATCTTCTTCCCTTCCCTTTCTTTTTATATTTTTCTAAATCTTAAGCCAAGTTCAAATCTGATCAAAAACCAGAAATCCACCTATAATCCCTGAAACCCTTTCACAAACCAAAATCCAATTCAAAAGATCATAACCCTGTAAATCAAACCCCTGTAATTTTTCAAATCTGTAGCTTGTACATCTTCAAACATGAAAACCATAAACCATTTTCCCTGTAAACCAATTCCCTGATCAAATCTGTTCAAAGCAACTGCATCTTCAACCAAAGAGCATTTTTAGTTGATAAAGAAACTGCGTTTTAACTTAAGCAAAAAGGGATTCCAGTTTTTCAAAGCTTTTCAATTTTTAAGGGAATCAAAGCAGTCAAGTTCAAAGTTTCCTGTTTTCCCAAGCTCTCTGCATTTTTCTTAGGTGAGTAACTTCACTAATTTAAAAGATTAAGTATGAATCTGTTGCATGTTTTCCCTCTGAATTAAGTATGTTTTGTGTGAATGTATATTGATGAATTTCTGTACATCTTGGATATATGTTATATTACATGTTTGTGAATGTCAGTAACATCTCTGTTTCCAGTTTTTTCTAAAAAAAATATAGAAACTCAAGCTTTGATTTAAAATTCTTAATCAAGTCACTGTTAGGATTTTTGTTATAAAAAAAATTGTATGTTTGATCTTAAATCAAAGTTTAAAAATTTATTTGAGTCAAAATCAATTGGATATTGCACAGGAAACCAAAATGAGCAGGGGGTTTTAAGTTTTGGGGAAAATTCAAACTCTTGAATTCATTAATTCAGGATTAAAATCTGAATACTTATACAAAATCATGATTTTTAAAAATCAAATCACAAATTTTAATAGTTGATTGAATGAGCAGTTTTGGTTTTATTGAAAATTGGTATTTAAGGGTATGCTGATGCTCTCGAAGGTCAGGGAGGTCAAAGTTTCTTCTGGTGATAGTGGGGGAATCAGTGATGATGGGAAAATTTGTCGGGGTGGTGATCAAGGAACGGTGGTGGTGGCGGCGGCGACTGTCTTAAATTTCTAAACCTTTTTTTTGCTGGTTTAAAAATTGTGATCATCCCAATGTCTCTGGGTGATCGAGTTCGATAGAATTTAAGGGGATAGTAGCTGGAGCATTGATGTAGTCGTGGCCCGAGTTGCGGTCGACACGGTGGTCGGAGTTAAGGAAACGAACAGATTCTTGGTTGGGTGGTGGTGTTTCAGTGTATTTCCAGGTTTTGGATTTGGAGTACTCGAATTTGATTTCGAGCGGATTATGAGATTTTGATGATCGGGATGTGATTCAGAGTTCATCGTCGATATGCTCGATGTCTTGGTGGTGACTGGAGGTGGTCAGGACTACCGTGCATATGCACGGTGCAGTGGTGTGTCAGGTGAAGTAATTGGTGTTGCAGAATTTATTTGGACTGGAGTTTTACTCCAGTAATTCGAGTAATTGCCCGAAGTGGTGTAGGGTTTTTCTCGGAGTAAATGGTAGGGGATTCGAGTATATTGGTGTTTATAGTTTTCTCTGGAAAAACTGTTGCTTCCAGATTCAATTTAGTTTTAAAATCTGAAGCAAGTTTTAAAACAAAACTTAAAACCTAAATTTAAATTATGGATTCAAAACTGATTTTGAATCCTAGTTTTCAAATTTAATTTAAATTTTATAAATTAAAATGCTTTGAACAATTCTAAAAGGGTTTAAATAGTTTGAACTTAAAAGTAAAGCTTTAAAATAAAAAGTAGAATTTTAAACCTAAATTTAAACCTGGATTCAAATCTAAATTTGAATCATAGTTTTGTAATAAAGGAAGTTTTTGAATTTAAATTGTTTTAAAACAATTTTGAATGTTTAAGGTAATTTAAAATATGGTTTGTATTTTAAAATGAATTTGGGTTTAAATTCCTTTAAACTTCTTTTATAAATAAGAAATTCTTTAGCATAGGTTTTAAAGGGTTTTTAAATGTTTTTAAACTTTGTTAAAGTTAAGTTTGATTTCATTTTAAATTTTAAAATTTTAAATGTGATTTGAAAACAAATTTTAAAAGTAAATTGTTTAAATTACTTTGTTAATGATAATGTAATCATTAATAAGAAATGTTTTTATTTTAAAGTAAATCAAAGATTTAATGAATTGTGATTCATTAAATTAGTAAGGTAATTTAAATAAGATAATTAATTAACTTATTTAGTAAATTAAGGGTTTGAATAAATTAATTAAGCTTAAATTAAGTAATTAAGATGAATTAAATTTGTAATTAATATTAATTAATTTAAGTTAATTACTTAAGAAAGGTAATTTAAGAATTTTTGATAAGTTAATGAAGGTCATTAACTTAAGATTATTTAATAATTAATTAATGTGATTAATTTTGATAATTAATTGGATTAATTAATTTAGATAATCATTTATGGAATTTGGTTAAGTATGATTACCTTATGAAGGTAATTAAAGTTATTTATTACTCATTGTAATTAATTAATTAATTTGATTAGTTTAAGTTAATTAATTAAGTTTAATTAATTTAGAATAATTATTGGATGGGTTGATAAGTAATTAATGAAGGATAATTACTTAGAGAAGGAATTAAGATGAGTAATTACTGAATGTAACTTATTGAAGTATGGAAGAGTTTTAGAATAAATTGCTTTGTGTAATTAATATGAAAGGTAATTACTTTGTAAAAGTAATTAATAATTAATTACTTAGTGTAATTAATTTAAGCATTGATTGATTAAGTCACTTGAAAAATAATTAAGAAATGTAAATAATTAAGGGTAATTAATTACTAATAAAATTGATCAAGGATGATTAATAAATATAATTAATTATTAAATATAATTAATTTAGGGGCAATTAATTTACTCAATGAAGTGATTAAGAGTAGTTAATTACTGAAGGTGATTAATCAAAAGTGATTAACAATTATGGTTTAATTAAGGTTAATGTAGCTAATTAATTTAAATATAATTAGGGATCATTAGTTTATATAATTAATGATGTAATTAAGGTTGATTAATTTAGAATTAATTAATTAATGATAAGTGATTAAAGTAATTAATTAATGTAATTAATTAAGGATTAATGTAATTAATTATAATTAATTAATGAAGTAATTAAAGGTTAATTACTGTATTTGGTTAAGGATAATTAATTTATGAAATTAATTACTTGAATGTAATTAAAGGATGATTAATCAAGGGTAATTAATCAAGGGAATTAATTAGTTGATTGGTTTGTAATTAATGGTTATATAAGCGGGATTTATAGAATGAAGTAATTAATTTAATTTAAATTAATTAGTGATGAAATGATTAATTTAATTCATTTTAAATTGATTATAAATGGTGTGATTATTAATCCTTATTTATATATGGATGATATAGACTTCCTTGAATGGTTTGAATCTCAGATATGTGATAAAAAAATGTTGTGTGATATGAATGCCTTGGATTTCATTGTGATGATAATATGAATTATCTATTGGCGATGATAATGTAGATAATCAATTTGTGATGATAATATGGATTATCTGTTTATGATGATAATGTTGATTATCTATTGTGGTGATGTGAATTATCTATCTGTGTGTGTATAGATAATTAAATTGAATTATTTTAAACTTAAAACAACTTGGACCTAATAGATGGTGTTTTGGATTCGACGAGACCGGGATCGGGTTTCCATATTTGGATATCCGAAAACCACATCGATCTAAATTAACGATAGGTCGTGAATCTCAAGTGAAGATGAAGATTCAGAGTGCAAGGGTTATCATCGTTAACTTTGAGGGTGATTCCAAAATGAGTGTAATGAGATAATACCTACGGTTTCGTTCGAACCCGGAACGAACTAGTATGGATTGAATGCTTTCAAAACATCGTCAGGCGAACGATGAGCATTCTAAGAGATGTGTTATCTAGAGGCAATCATAGCCTCAAGCCTCATCAACCGGGAATGGCTAAAACAGGGGAGGTGCAGTAAGGCTAAGTGGGTCATGCCCAAGTAGGAAGAGATTTTCCCCTCTCTAGAAGTCCCTTTTTATTCAGCTGTGTGGGCAGTTGGGTCGCAGCCAACTGCAGGGTTGTCTTGTTCGGGACTGTCCAGTAAGGGATTTTTCCGGCCTTGTGTTGTAGGGGATTGGGAGTGATTCTCGGTACAGTGATCTAGGCCTCGTACTGTGACGGGCGGTACCCCGGTATCTCTGCCATTGTATGGAATCCAAACTCCAATAAGTGTCGTGCGTATTGATTGTGCCCAACTATGTTGGAACATGAGATGTAAGCATTCCAGCTATTTTGTATTTTACTTGAAAACCCTAGACCCTATAATAATATCACCATATTTTCTATCAAATGTTTTGGTTAGCATAAGGTAAAAACTTTTCCATGTTTATGTGTAGGAAGTCTTAGGTGATACCTTTCTTTTCAAAGGTTTTCAAAAGTTAAGCAACTTTAACTTGTTACTCACACCAGACCCATGTCTGACCCGGAGTTTATCTTATGTTTTCTTAAACTCTTGGGTACTCAAATTTTTACGAGTAGCTAAGAGATTCAGGTTCGATTTGATGAATTGTGGAGGAGCAATGGAGCAGGAGGATTTTGCATTGTTGTTATCTAGTATTCCGCTGTGTTGGTTTCTCTGAGTAGTTTCCAAGTTTTGAATTGAGTTGTAATAACTAGGCATGTGTTTATATCTATCTAGTATGTGATGTATAATCTGTGTAACTCTGATAATTGTTGTACACTATGTAATACTTATGTTATTAATGTAATTTATTCGTTCCGCTGTTGAGATTCTGATGTGTTTCTCTTCTTTCTTCTCTTTCTTTCTCGTATCTATCCCTTTCTTTCTTAATTCATGATGCATCTTTCTGGTTAGTGGAAGACGGTTCGTGATAGTTGGTATCAGAGCGCTAGATTGAGTGAACACATAGGCTTTGGAGTGTTTTCTTTCTTGAGAGAGCGTATTTGTAATTTTGATGTATGTATTTACATATATTTATTTCTACCAATTGTTAGGTTACCTGTTCGGGTTTACCAATATAGGTTATAAAGGTAGATAAGGTAATAGTGTGTGTAACACGACTACCAATGATTGGAATTTGAATGTTTGAGGTTGGAAGTGTAACTGTCGAGACAGTAGACCCAATACCGTCTCGAGTGAGCTTTGTTGTGGTGAAAGGATTTCATCAATCTCTGAAGGTAATCTGTAAAGTTTCGGAGTTCATCTTTGAAATTGGATGAGTAGTTTTGGATCTATCGGTTGGGCAGAAGTGTGTGATGATATCTTGATACCTCAGGAAGTAGTAGCTGCGTTATGAGATGCAGTGACTATGGATTGTGTCTGAAGATGTTTCTTTTGAACATGTTTTAGGAAGTGTTTCTACTCCGGTGTTCTGTCTGGATTCAGCAGGATGTGGTGGTTGGCTTTGAGGTCCGAGTTTCTCAAAGAGCTTTGGATTAGGAAGTCTTTGGCATCTGTGTTAGCATTGCAGCTCGAAGTGTTCTGTGTGCCAGCAAGGAAGTTTTCTGGCTGAGTAGTTTTTCTGGAGGTGGAGTTTAGAAGTCGCAGAGTGGATCCATTTCTTCATTGGATTGGTTAGGCCAGCGTAAGCTATTCTGATTGGTAAAGAGAGAGCAGTTTCTTTGGATATTAGGCATGGTTGATCGCAAAAGAGGCTTGCAATAGTTTGAGTGTTCTTTTGAGTTATTGAAGATATTTCTGGATGTCTTCTGGGAAGACAGAGGTTTTTCCGCATCTGGAGATCGAGTTTTCTTATTGGGTAGGATTCCAGGATGGGTACCAATGGTTCAGCTAATAGAGGGATGGATCCTTTAGATGGAGTTTGGAGAAGCAGCTCAGATTTTGCTGGAATTTCTGAGTTTTTCTTTATGGATCTATTAAACCATATTTCTGGGATGTGTTGTCCAGATTGTGCTCGTGTTCATCATCAGCATTTTTCTTCTATTCCAGATCAGAGTTGTGCAGCGAAAGCAGTTTGGGAGTGTTTCTGTTTTATCTTTTTCGGATAGGAGAAGTAAGTTCAGTCTTCTGTTATTGGTGGAATAGGGGTTGTGTTCTTGATTTGGATTAATCGTAGGAGGATCATTTTATGGAGTTGTCTTGATCTAGATTGTTTCTCGAGATATCAACGTAAGGTGAGCTGATCAGGGAGGATGTAGGCAGCCTAGAATCGTCCGAAGAGTTCTATGGATAAGAGAAGGAGAAATTTAGATTCTGGAGTCGGAGATTTGATTTTGGATAAGTTTTCTCCGATCCGAGAAGCTATAAGTTTTGGTAAGTCTGGGAAGCTAGCTCCAAGGTATCTTGGATCTCTTCTTTCTTTTGGGAGGATAAGTTTTTGGTCCTCTGGGTTGAACTTCCAGTTTAGGATAACTGAAATTCGATGTGTTTCACGTATCTCTGAGGGAGTACATGTATCTCTTGTTGTGGAACCAGCTGTTCAGGAAGGTTTGGTTGTTAAGTCAGACTCGTCTGTAGTCTGATATACAGTTTAGTTTTATAGATCTAGATGAGTAGGAGCTCTGTAGCTTCGTAGTTTTGATTGTTTGAATTCTGTAGGGCGAGTATCTCGATATATATATACTTAGGGGAAACTCGAGGAAATTCCATCTAGAATTTTGTCTGGATAGTTAAATTTGATTGATTGGATAAATTAGTTGCTATGGTTGTTAGCATATGATTGATATATGCTTGTGTTTTAAAATTAAATTTTTTATTGAGATTATTAGATTACCTTTGCTTTTAAATTTCGAGGACAAAATTGTTTTAAGGGGGAAGGTATGTGATATCCTGGAAATTTTGGCAATATAAATTTAATAATCTGTATTTAAAATTAAATTGATTTGATAAATTTTATTAATAAAATTTGACTTGATTTAATAATCCAATTAAATAGATATTTAATTGGTGAATTTTGTTTTTTTTAAAACTAATAAAATGTTTTTCTATTTATAATGTGTGTATATATATATATTTATATATTATTATACAGATTGTGAATAGATAAGATTTGAATTTAATAAACAAATTTAGCTTTTAAATTTTGAAATACAATTTGATAATATGGAAAATTACGATTTAAATTGAATATATAACTTTTCAAAGCTAATTAATAAATAAACTATATGGTTTTAAATACTTAGTGTAAATATTAATTTGTTTAGATTATGTCTTAGCTTAAGTATAAAATTAATAAAAGATTTATTTCAGCTTCTTTTTAAATATAGCTTAATAAATATAATTTGAAATTATATATGGAAGTTTAAAAATACCATTTATATATTAAAAATTAATGCATTTAAATAAGTTAAATAAGATAAGAGATAAGTAATTTATAATTTCTTTTATAAATTATTTAAATTGATAAATATGTTATTTTCAAATAATATCAATAAATGTATAAATATCGATAGGTTTTAAAAGACAATATTATTGTTATTTTTAAATTTAATATGTTGATATAAATTAGCTATGAAGGTTTAAAATTAATATATGAAACATTTATTCATTTAAATAATAACTACTTTATAATCTCTTTCTAAATTTCATTTTAAATTGTCAAGTGTGTTATTTTCAAATAATAAATATATGTATCATTTTTATATATAAATATAATTGGTTTTGTTCTTTAAAAGTTATCTATATATATAACTAAGTATTAAAAACTAATTAATTAAGTTAAAAGCTTTTATTAAAACTTAATAATAAATACTAATTACTCTTAGGACAAGTGTAGTTAAAGTATGTAACTAATGTAACAAATGTAAACTAATAATCATCTAAAAATGACAAATGTATAGAGTTTTAACAAGTGTCAAAATTTAATTTAGTTCTTCGTTTTTTTATTTTTACAAACATTTCAGCCTTTATATTATAAATGTTCTTCCCTTCCCTTTCTTTTTCTATTTTTCTAAATCTTAAGCCAAGTTCAAATCTGATCAAAAGCAGAAATCCACCTATAATCCCTGAAACCCTTTCACAAACCAAAATCCAATTCAAAAGATCATAACCCTGTAAATCAAACCCCTGTAATTTTTCAAATCTGTAGCCTGTACGTCTTCAAACATGAAAACCATAAACCATTTTCCCTGTAAACAAATTCCCTGATCAAATCTTTTCAAAGCAACTACATCTTCAACCAAAGAGCATTTTTAGTTGATAAAGCAACTGCAGTTTTAACTCAAGCAAAAAGGGATTCCGGCTTTTCAAAGCTTTTCAATTTTAAGGGAATCAAATTAGTCAAGTTCAAAGTTTCATGTTTCCCCAAGCTCTCTGCATTTTTCTTAGGTGAGTAACTTCACTAATTTAAAAGATTAAGTATGAATCTGTTGCATGTTTTCCCTCTGAATTAAGTATGTTTTGTGTGAACGTATATTAATGAATTTCTGCACATCTTGGATATATGATATATTACATATTTGTGAATGTCAGTAACATCTCTGTTTCCAGTTTTTTTTTAAAAAATATATATATAGAAACTCAAGCTTTGATTTAAAATTCTTAATCTAGTCACTGTTAGGATATGTGTTGTAAACAAAAATTGTATGTTTGAACTTAAATCAAAGTTTAAAAATTTATTTGAGTCAAAATCAATTGGATATTGCACAGGAAACCAAAATGAGTAGGGGGATATAAATTTTAGGGAAAATTCAAACTCTTGAATTCATTAATTCAGGATTAAAATCTGAATACTTATACAAAATCATGATTTTTAAAAATCAAATCACAAATTTTAATAGTTGATTGAATGAGCAGTTTTGGTTTTATTGAAAATTGGTATTTGAGGGTTTGCTGATGCTCTCGAAGGTCAGGGAGGTCGAAGTTGCTTCTGGTGATAGTGGGGGAATCAGTGATGAGGGAAAAATTTGTCGGGGTGGTGATCAAGGAACGGTGGTGGCGGCGACGACTGTCTTAAATATCTAAACCTAGTTTTTGCTGGTTTAAGAATTGTGATCATCCCAATGTCTTTGGGTGATCGAGTTCGATAGAATTTAAGGGGATAGTAGCTGGAGCATTGACGTAGTCGTGGCCCGAGTTGTAGTCGACACGGTGGTCGGAGTTAAGGAAACAAACGGATTCTAGGTTGGGGGTGGTGTTTCACTGCATTTCCAGGTTTTGGATTTGGAGTACTCGAATTTGATTTCGAGTGGATGATGAGATTTTGATGATCGGGATGTGATTCAGAGTTGATCGTCGACATGCTCGATGTCTTGGTGGTGACCGGAGGTGGTTAGGACCACGGTGCATATGCACGGTGCAGTGGTGTGTCAGGTGAAGTTGTTGGGGTTGCAGAATTTATTTGGACTCGAGTTTTACTCGAGTAATTGCCCGAAGTGGTGTAGGTTTTTTCTCAGAGTAAATCGTAGGGGATTCGAGTATATTGGTGTTTACAGTTTTCTCTAGAAAAACTGTTCTTTCCAGATTCAATTTAGTTTTAAAATCTGAAGCAAGTTTTAAAACAAAACTCAAAACCTAAATTCAAAGTATGGATTCAAAACTGAGTTTGAATCGTAGTTTTAAAATTTAATTTAAATTTTATAAGTTAAAATGTTTTGAACAGCTTTAAAAGGGTTGAAATAGTTTGAACTTAAAAGTAAAGCTTTAAAATAAAAGGTAGAGTTTTAAACCTGGATTCAAATCTAAATTTGAATCATAGTTTTGTAATAAAGGAAGTTTTTAAATTTAGATTGTATTAAAACAATTTTGAATGTTTAAGGTAATTTAAAATATGATTTGTATTTTAAAATGAATTTGGGTTTAAATTCCTTTAAATTTCTTTTATAAATAAGAAATTCTTTAGCATGAGTTTTAAAGGGATTTTAAATGTTTTTAAACTTTGTTAAAGTTAAGTTTGATTTCATTTTAAAATTTAAAATGTGATTTGAAAACAAATTTTAAAAGTAAATAGTTTAAATTACTTTGTTAATGATAATGTAATCATTAATAAGAAATGTTTTTATTTTAAAGTAAATCAAAGATTTAATGAATCGTGTTTTGTTAATTAAGGGTTTGAATAAATTAAATAAGGTGAAATTAAGTAACTAAGATGAATTACATTTACAATTAATATTAATTCATTTAAGTTAATTACTTAAGAAAGGAAATTTAAGAATTTTTGACAAGTTATGAAGGTCATTAACTTAAGATTATTTAATAATTAATTAATGTGATTAATTTTGATAATAAATTGGATTAATTAATTTAGATAATCATTTATGGAATTTGGTTAAGTATGATTACCTTATGAAGGTAATTAAAGTTATTAATTACTCATTGTAATTAATTAATTAATTTGATTAGTTTAAGTTAATTAATTAAGTTTAATTAATTTAGAATAATCATTGGATGGGTTGATAAGTAATTAATGAAGGATAATTACTTAGGGAAGGAATTAAGATGAGTAATTACTGAATGTAACTTATTGAAGTATGGAAGAGTTTTAGAATAAATTGCTTTGTGTAATTAATATGAAAGGTAATTACTTTGTAAAAGTAATTAATAATTAATTACTTAGTATAATTAATTTAAGCATTGATTGATTAAGTCACTTGAAAAATAATTAAGAAATGTAAATAATTAAGGGTAATTAATTACTAATAAAATTGATCAAGGATGATTAATAAATATAATTAATTATTAAATATAATTAATTTAGGGGTAATTAATTTACTCAATGAAGTGATTAAGAATAGTTAATTACTGAAGGTGATTAATCAAAAGTGATTAACAATTATGGTTTAATTAAGGTTAATGTAGCTAATTAATTTAAATATAATTAGGGATCATTAGTTTATATAATTAATGATGTAATTAAGGTTGATTAATTGAGAATTAATTAATCAATGATAAGTGATTAAAGTAATTAATTAATGTAATTAATTAAGGATTAATGTAATTAATTATAATTAATTAATGAAGTAATTAAAGGTTAATTACTGTATTTGGTTAAGGATAATTAATTTATGAAATTAAATACTTGAATGTAATTAAAGGATGATTAATCAAGGGTAATTAATCAAGGGAATTAATTAGTGGTTAATTAATTAGTTGATTGGTTTGTAATTAATGGTTATATAAGAAGGATTTATAGAATGAAGTAATTAATTTAATTCAAATTAATTAGTGATGAAATGATTAATTTAATTCATTTTTAATTAATTATAAATGGTGTGATTATTGGTCCTTGTTTATATATGGATGATGTAGACTTCCTTGAATGGTTTGAATCTCAGATATGAGAGAAAAAAATATTATGTGATATGGATGCCTTGGATTTCATTGTGATGATAATATAAATTATCTATTGGCGATGATAATGTAGATTGTCAATTTGTGATGATAATATGGATTATCTATTGTGGTGATGTGAATTATCTATCTGTGTGTATATTTGGATATCCGAAAACTACATCGACCCAAATTAAAGATAGGTCATGAATCTCAAGTGAAGATGAAGATTCAGAGTGCAAGGGTTATCATCGTTAACTCTGAGGGTGATTCCAAAATGAGTGTAACGAGATAATGCCTTCGGTTTCGTTCGAACCCGAAACGAACTTGTATGGACTGAATGCTTTCAGAACATCGTCCGGCGGACGATGAGCATTCTAAGAGATGCATTCTCTAAAGGTAATCGTAGCCTCAAGCCTCATCAACCGGGAATGGCTAAAACATGGGAGGTTCAGCAAGGCTAAGTGGGTCATGCCCAAGTAGGACAAGATTTTCCCCTATCTAGAAGTCTCTTTTTATTCGGTTGTGTGGGAAGTTGGGTCGCGGCCAACTGCGGGGTTGTCTTGTTCGGGACTGTCCAGTAAGGGATGGTTCTTCCCTTGGGTTGCAGGGGATTGACAGTGATCCTCGATACGGTGATCTAGGCCCCGTACTAAGACGGGCAGTACCTCGGTAGCCCTGCCATTGTATGGAAACCAAACTCCAATAAGTGCCGTACGTATTGATTGTGTCCAACTATGTTGGAACGTGAGATGTAAGCATTCCAGCTATTTCTGTATTTTACTTGAAAACCCTAGACCCTATAATAATATCACCAGATTTCCTATCAAATGTTTGGTTAGCGTAAGGTAAAATTTTTTCCATGTTTATGTGTGGGAAGTCTTACGTGATACCTTTCTTTTCAAAGGTTTTCAAAAGTTAAGCAACTTTAACCTGTTACTCACACCAGACCCATGTCTGACCCGGAGTTTATCTTCTGTTTTCTTAAACTCTTGGGTACTCAAATTTTTACGAGTAGCCAAGGGATTCAGGTTAGCTTTGACGAATTATGGAGGAGCAATGGAGCAGGAGGCTTCTGCGTTGTAGTTATCTAGTATTCCGCTGTGTTGGTTTCTCTGATTAGTTTCCTTGTATTGAATTGAGTTGTAATAACTAGACAAGTGTTTATAACTTTCTAGTATGTGATGTATAATCTGTTTAACTCTGATAATGGTTGTACACTATGTAATACTTATGTTATTAATATAATTTATCTGTTCCGCTGTTGAGATTCTGATGTGTTTCTATTCTTTCTTCTCTTTCTTTCTCTTATCTATCCCTTTCTTTCTTAATTCATGATGCGTCTTTCTGGTTAGTGGAAGACGGGTCGTGACAATTATACTTTCAAAATGTTTTCCACACTATGCACTAATAATAATAATATTGAAAAAGATTTTTCATAACAAGCATGTTTGGAGAAATCTCATCCAATTCTGTGTTTGCATTGTGTGTGTGTGGGGAGGCCTTATGGTAGTTTCATTTTCCAAAAGCATAGCGGATTTCTTTTTATTTTCTTTGTGAAAATAGATGTTTTTAGATCCCACACCAGTCCCATGACTGACCTGGAGTATATTGTTACCTTTCTAAACTCTGGGTGCCCATAATTTTCCACATGGGCAGCCTAGAGTCAGGTTATCATTATTCTGGAGCGAAGTCAAGAAGTATGCTGTGGAGATCTGGAGGCAAGCTGGAAGGCGAGGCATATCAATTGTATATGTTATATTCTTTTCCGCTGTTTGTTCTATAACACTCTGATGATGTGATGTATGTATAAATCGATTTGGTTCTTTGTTCTGAATATTATTCATTTATCTATTATATTTGTTCCGCTGCGAAATGTGAGATTCTATTGTTGTTTCTGTTTCTTGTTCTATCTTCTTCTTCTTTAACTCTAACGGTTTGGTTTTTTGGCATTCGACCGCGCGGCATTTGATATAGTGGACATATTGATGTTGACTTTCGGGCGTCGAAAAATCAGGTCGTTACATTTACGCAAGCGAAAGTGAGGTAACATCACCAAAAATATACAAAGAAGCATCTTTTGTACCTATCGCAAATCAAATTTAAATATTAGCTTCATATAAGAAAGTATAGTAAATATGCGCTCCCATAATGAAAAGAAATGCAAATTTCATGTTTAACCATTTTCCGACAAGTGTTCAATTGGCAAAACCACTAAATCAAGTTATGGTTACCAAAATTTAGTTGTTAAAGTATGTTAGCTTTTCAAAACAACTTTCGGATTGTAAAAATATGGATGACAACTCGAGTTATGGATGATTTTCCAAAGACAAATATAGTAGATTTTCCATACTATATGCAGGCCCACTTCACAAATGTGCATTTTTAGCTTAGAAAACACCAAAATTTTGCAATAAAGTTAATGTAAAAGTTATATCTTATATTATTAGCTTTCCAGAGTGAAAAAAATCATCGAAATAGGATGAATTGTTTGAAAATTATGATCAATAACGATGTTTCAAAAAATTTCCAGTTTCAAAAAAGCAATATTCATTATTTGTATTTTCCATTTTAATCATTACTATCTTCAAAATTTCACATTGCATTGTAGACAAATATTGCTCTCAAATAACTTATTTTTCCAAAAAAATTAAAATTATTGAAAAGGGATCGATATTTTGAGACTTTGGATCAAACAAATTCCATCAAACTTGATAAAGTTAGGACACTATATATCGATGAAGGATATTGTAGCTTTGATTTCAATAGCTAGTGATAGCAAAAGCACACGATATTAAATGTGTAGTTCTTTGGAGACATCAAAAGTACATGACACCGTAATATATTGTAAATTTGTACAACTACCATGCAATCAAAAGCACATTAATTCAAGCCTCCACCTTTCGCACTACTCTAATTTTCGTATCTACATTAAGTTTTATGTAAATGATTTTTTTGACATACATGATGACACTGATCTTGAGTAAAGGCAAACAACTTCACATTAGTACACTATATTGACCAATGATAGAATAAATTAAATACTCAGCAAATCAACTCTTATATTTTGCATATATTGATAACTTCATTTCTGTCAATTAATAAACAGAGATGACTAAATGATAATGCGACCTGAACCACCTTAGATTGTGGTTTCCATGAAGCAACAAACAAGCTAATCCCAACCTAAACTAAATTTATCCAACTAACTTTTACAGTCTGTTAGATTTATATTTGATGCTTGAATGTCAAAAATGTGATGTTACAACTGATTGTATTATTAACAACATCATTTTCCACAAATTTAACATGTTAAATTTTTTTTAAAATCAAAATTTTAAAACAACATGTAATATTTATAAAAATTCACCATATTAATATGTTATGATTTTTTTCATAAATCTTTGTTAATATAACAGGTAATAGATTTTTAATTTATTATTATTTAAAAAAAATTATTTTCAACTCTAATTGAATATTTTACTTCCTTATATTTTTTCTGGAACATTTATTTCCAAGCATTATATGTGTGTGTGCGTATTCCATGCATTGTATTATTTTCAATATATTGTTTTTTTAGATGTATTATTCTTTTTAAACCATTATGTCAAATGTCTCATCAAAATGTCTAGGAATCCCTATCGATAACGTTGACCAAGTGCATCGATTAGAATTATTAAAGCACTCGACGGAAAAATTAACACCCAAACAAATTGTTGAAACAATTTCCAATTATTTTATAAAATCAAATTCATATTTTTACCAAATCATATGCTTGTTTGAATAAAAATATTTACTTCCAATCTCCATACATACTTCCAATTCATCTATCATCTACAACAATAAAAATTATCTCACATCATCCATAAAATTAAACAAGCTTCAATACAACAATATATACGTCAAAAAAACCATTAATTTAACGAACCAGATTTTCGACCCTCGAAAATTGGCACTAATACGTCCAATACATCACATGCCGAACATTCACATGTTGGAAACACCGATTTGTTAGGGTGAAAGAAGAAGGTAGAAGATAGAAGAAAACTAAACAATACAAAATCTCACAACGCAGCGAATAATATATAATACAACAATGATCTTTATAAAAAGGAAACATCTTCATTCATATATACAATATTAGGGTACACTAGACTTATCCTAAATTTGGACAGTTATAACACCTGCCCATACAACAACAGACGAGCTACACAAAACAAATACACAACAGAAGAATCCAAAATATAGGAGTACTTTCTGGGCCTCTAGCTCGACTCTAGAGCTCCAAAGCATTTAAAGCTAACTAGGAAAACATGCTCGGTCTGACCCGAGCATTACATGGAATAATGCCCGGGTCAGTCTGGTAAACTAATGTGAGTAAAACTCGATAACAAATAACAACCAAATTGATTCTCTACATTTGAAAACCTTTAAAACAAAGGGTATCTCGTAAGGCCACACCGCATACAAAAAAAGTTGGGTTTTTACTATATGATAACCAAAACATTCAATTACAAAATCCAATGATATTATCATAGTGTCTAGGTTCAAAGTAAATAGACAAAATAGCTTAAATGCTTGCATCTCACATTCCAACATATTAGGTTCTACAATCGAACACATAAGGACCCTATTGGAGATTGGATTCCATACTATGACAGGGTAAGGGACTACCTTCTGAAGGTACATCTCTAGATAAATGTTTTGGGGTCTAATAAGAACATCTTATACCCCTGCCATATAGGACTGGCCTATCACTTGACTAGTAATACCGAATATGGTCACCCCGCTTGGGCCCTAAAGCATACAAGAATAGATAATATCCGATCTAGATTTGGAATGACCATACCCTACTAAGGAGATACCCCCTTGACCTACTACAGGCCCGATTTTTGTCATTTCCCAGTTGATGAGGTCGGAAGCTACAATTACCTTTCTGAATAGCAATCCATATTGGAATGCAAACACTTCCGTTTAGGCGTCAATGCAATGCTAATATTCATCCATACAAGTTCGTTTTGGGTCTGAACGAAAACGAAGGAACTATCTCTACTACGTCCATTTTGGAATCGCCCTCGGGATTAGTAGCAGTAGCCCTTGCACTTCAAAGAGAAACATCTTCAATCACCATCAAGTTTTGTTCCACTCGAACGTACGTGTTGGTTCAGAGTGATTTTTGGATATATAAATCCAATCCCGGTGCCTCTGTACCAACAACTGATAATTTCCAGTTGACTCAATCCCGATTCTTTTGGAAGTAAGTGTTCGAGACCTTATCGGGGAACTCAAATTTAAATTTATACTTCCTAAGTCACATTGGGTCAAACTTGATAGTCGGTTATTTAACTATCAATAAACAAATATCCAATCATGGTTTAATTCCCAAATTGGATCCACTAAGCCTTTATCAATTCTCTTTAATTAAAAGGATACTTTATAAAACTTGATCAAAATATCTTTTCAAAACGCTATTTCTAAACCCCTAACATTCCCACTAAACTTGGAAAAAATTCACATTATTTACCAAAATAGTTTGGAAATTCCCTCTTCAAAATTCCATATTAAATGACCAACAATTCCCTTTTAAAAATTTCACCTACAATTAAATGCATTTACTTCACATTCCAAACCTCTTTATATATTTTCAAACTAGATTTAACTTCCTTTGAAATCTCTAAAATGATTTATAAATCTCTTTCAATTTAAAACTCTTTTATAAAACTTCTTTGTAAAACCTTCATAAAAATTCCTTTAAAAAATATCATTTGCAAATTATCTTTTGTAAAACACTTTAATTAAACATTCAGTAAAATCCCTTTATAAACAAGTTATTACTTATAAATGACTTTACAACATAATAGCATAACTTGAAAATCATTTATAACTTTGAACTATAAATTTTTCTAAGAATTGATGTTAATTATAAAACATACTTTATAATTCGAAAGCATACTTTGTAAATTCAAAATGAGATTTAGCAATTCCAATGGTACTAATTTAAGTTGTCATTCACTTTTAATTCCAATTCACTTAACAGTTATTAACATAAGCAACAAGTATGTAAATACAACTCACATCCAAATCAGGGAATAACATGTCAATATGAAGTAACTATCATATACATGTCCAAATAACATAAAAGCAGGAGGGTGATTTATCCTGCTAAACAGATGTTCAAACAAAATCATTACATATAGTAGTGTAACGACCCAGAATTTAACCAATTCAAAATATAACATTTAAAGTGATTTTAAATAACATTTTATGATTCCAATAATGTAAGATAGGATTTGGAAATAAAAATGTACACAAAAATAGTAACATTTGCTTATATCGATAAAAGTGACAAAATGCTAATTTTAGAAAAGAATGTTTTGATGGTTAAATAAATTATTTTAATTATTTTAAAAGCATTTATATTTTTAAATAACATTTTACAAATTTATTTTCAAATTTGGTTTACATAAATAAATAGTTTAACTAAAATGTCAAAATGTGACCGTAAAACATTTCGTCAAAAATTAAAGTTTTATCGATTTAAAATTGTCCCAACGTTGTTGCACCTTTATTTTTTATATATGAACATATATTCAAATAGTATATATATTAATAAATTTATTAATCATGTTTACTTTTACTAAACATACCTAAAAAATTCTAGAATATAATTAAGAAAAAGTCAGCATAAAAAGATAAAAGAGTTATAAAGTCAAAAAGTAAACATCAAATCAAGCAAACATAATTATTGCCTTCTTTACTTAATACTTAAGTGAAAAATATATAAAGTAGTGATCTGAAATGTGATGCTAATTTTTGTTTACTTAAATATAAGAAAAGGGTATTTTGGTCTTTTTATAAAATATTATTTTAATGCTTTTCCTTTTTAGTATTCAACTTTCTTCACTTTTTTACAACTTATTCTTTCTTTTTCATGATTTTCTCCATTTCTCTAATGGCTTCTCTTCGCTAAAATATTCCAAGAATAATTACTAAAGAAATATCCACTCAAACTCCACTTAAACCACTTCAAACACCTCCGCCTCCCCTCTATCCACGACCCACCTCTCCCCCACCCATAGCCGAGCACTACTTTACCATCCAGCTCGACCAGGAGCACCTTCCACCTCCCCCATGCCAAGTTGAGCCATTCGAGTCCAAGTGCGCAAAGATTCGTGAGCGAAGAACAACGAGTAGCGAAGCAATAGCCAATTTTCCATTCGCCAAAACCAAACAAAATGAGAGCTCCTAATTTGTATATATATATTTGTTTGTGATGTTGTGATATATTTGTTTGGATGTTTAGTTATGATTTGATTTTCATATGTTGTTTATTGCATGAAAATATTGAAACAACTCACAGATTTACACGACGTATAATCACATGGAAATCACTTTCCAAAAAAAATGAAATGTGACATGAAATCATTTATATCTTGAAAAAATGTTTGAATATGCTTTAGGAATGATTCCTAAGTGTTTAAACTTGCCTGGGCAAAGTTTGAATATGAATTTCAAAATATGATATAAATTTGACGCCTCGTGTAATGGTAGTTCATGTTTTCACGTCAAAAGTTCAAATGAACATACGAAGTGGAATATAGTTCAAAATTCTTCGAAGTAAGAATTTTTCGAATCCTTATATTCATATCTTTCATATAAAAAAATAAAATCAAGATTTAATCTAGTATATTTTGAAATATGGTAAAATCAATTTTCAAGAAAAATCTAGCTTTTAGACTAAATGACGAAAGTTGGAAATTGATAAAATAATTGGTTTAAAAATATGAAATAAATTCTAAAATTATTTTAAAATGTTTTAAAATTGATTTAAGTTGGAAAGATGGTTTTCTAAATGATATAAATGTCGTTTTGAAGAATATAGCTATTAAAGCACTTTTTGTAACACTGTTTGCAACACTTTTCGCAACATTTTTCCATAACTTTTGAAATAAAGGCTGGAACTTAACAATTCTTTTCCAAATCCTCAATAAATACTTTTAAGTAAACAATAAACCATTTTAAAAGAAATTTGAACAATTTAAAATTATTTCAAAGATGGTTAAAAAAATAGTAAGTGATTTAAAAAGGAAAAATGAGCATGCGAAAACGACTAGTACATTTATCCCGTCTGTGAGATCTAAAAGGAAAACAAGGTGTGTAATTAAAATTAGGGATGGAGCAACCAGTGCCTTGAACTGACCTAGTCTTAGTTTTCTCTTTTAGGCGAGGAGTGGAACACATCGAAAGGAAATCCCGGATGCTCAACTCGGATTTTATAATCTTCTTATACTCATTATTAAAATCCGAAGTGGGAACTTGTCCTATTCGTGGGATTAAAAGGTGATCTCACAGTTATTCCACCCATAACACTCGTTGAATACGGAAGTTGATTATGGATAAAAGTAGAATGATTTCTATAATCCTATTTTCTCAAAAGTACTCTTAAAAATGATTTGAGAATTATTCAAAAGAAAGGTTTAAATTATTCCATATTCACTAAAAGAATATTTTGAAAATATTTATCTCTTAAAGATATTTTGGTGAAGAAAATGAATCGAAAGTGAAGACCGTAGATCTTCATGGCACGAGGACTGCTAGTTGACATGGTCTGGGTAGCTCCCATTTTACAGTTATTTATTGCAGTGGTCTCCTCATTGTGGAGATTTTTTGCAAGGGCTACTCGCTACTAGTGGTAGTAGAAGAGGGCCTCCGGTTTGTCCTGTTCCTGAACAACTTGTATGAACATTTGTCTGACATTGCATTTCTAAAGATTGCGTACATTGGTTTTTACAAACGTACATCAGTGGTGGCGGAGAAGGCAACTTCTCTTAGCTAACACCCGCCTTGAGAGTACGAGCTCAAGGTTTGTATTTTTATGGAAGGCAATTAGTAGTCAACCGAAATGGCGATGTGGCATTCATAGATGTGATATTTGCGATGTGAAAAGGTAATCGTTTACCTCCACCCTCATCACCCAGGAATGACAAAAGCAGGGTAGAAGCAGCAAGGCTAAGTGGGTCGCTGCTAATTAGGAGATGTCATCATCCTTCTAGATTTCTATACACATGTCTAAGTATGTGGTGAATGTATGACTCGGGATCCCATTAAAGGTCAGTAATGATCGAGGTGATGACATATTCTGTACTATCCAACGTGAGGGTTAGGCCGGTCTTGTGTTAGTTTAGGCGTTCAGTATCTAGATCCTAGGTGCATCCCTCTAGAGGTGTACTGTCGGATGGTAGTCCCTTACTTTGTCAATTGTATGAAAACCCATTCTCCAATTATTGCCTGTACAATTTTAGTTGTAGAAAGCCTTGTATTACAAGGTGGAATGCTGGAATTTAATAATGTAACAATTTCGACTAAGATTAATAAGTTTATTTGAAATGTTTTTCAAAGAATGTCATTAAAGATAATGTCCCTTAATTTCACAGAATAAAGATTTTGGTTATCATAAGGTAAAAACCCGTTTTGTGTTTGTGTGCGGTGTGGTTTTATGAGATACCTTTTTGTTTTCAAACATCGTATTTTGAAGTCCTCACACCAGTCCCATGACTGATCCGTAGTTTATTTTCTTTTTCCTTTCAACTTTGGGTGCCCTATTTTTTTGGGTACCTGAGTTGTTAGGAAAGTTTAAGCATTCTGAAATGGAGCATGGAGCTTGGAGCATTTTGGATCCTTTGTAGAAGCCACCTATTTATTCCACTACGTTAAGTATTATGTATTTACCAGCATATGTAAGGATAGGAATTTATAACTATCCCTACTGGATTTGTATTACCTTTGAAGCAATATGAAGTTATGACATGTATGATTATGAGTTGAATACGATGTGAGATTCTATTATTGTCTTGTCTTCTGTCTTTATTTTTTTCTTTACCCCATGATAATCTGCCTCTATGGTATTTAGATTTACGACTCGTGAATACCGAGGATGTAATAGTGTTGATTTCTGAGTATTGAGGAGTTGGGTCATCTCATTTGGTATTAGATCTCATGGTCAAGCGTATACCTAAGCCTTGATGGGGTCAACTCATTAAAAATAGAGTTAGTAATGCCCTAGAATGAGTTTAGTCTAAGAGAGCATATAAGAAATCTTTATCCTAATAAGTATATTTGAGTTATCGATACTTAAAACCTATTCCCTAATATAATCTCATCTACGTGTTCTAAAATGATATCTTACTATACTTAGGTGGTAGGAAATGAATACTAAGAAGGGACGAGGAAAGGGAAACAAAGGGGCAGTTTCGGTACAAACTCCGGTAACCTGGCAACTTTCTACCTAACTTATACCAACATGGGCAGGATGCCATTCAAGTGTACATAATCAATTATTGAAGTTCATAATTGGCTCCGCTCATGTGAGAGAACTTTTAAAGGATTAGAAATAAAGGATGAGCAAAAGAGCTTCTTGGCATCTTAGCAATTGCAGGATAGAGCTTTGGCTTGGTGGGAGTCAATTACCATCAATGAACTAGAAGATGATATTTCATGGGAAAGATTCAAGAAGGTTTTTGAAGAAAGATACCTAACAGATGTTGGGAAGTCTTGCCTCTATAAAATTTTTGTTGATCTAAAACAAGGAGAAATGTCAGTGGAAGAATACTTAAGAAAGTTTGACAAATTATCTCTCTTTGGGCCTAGGCTAATAGATACTCCACTTAAGAAGAATGAAATGTTTGTGGTTGGGATGAGAAAAGAGTTTCATGAAAGAATGACTGCTCACCTTAAGGGATCGTTCACGAAACTAGTACATATGGATTTGCGATATGAAATTCTTGATAAGGAAAAGCCAGCGCCAGTGCTGAATATTAGGAACATTAGAAACAACCCCGGTAAGAAGGAGTTCAATCTAATAGAAAAGAAGCAACAAGGAGGAAAAAATAAAAGAAATTTCATTGGTGTAAGGTGTAGAAATTGTTAGAGGAAAGGTCATATCATTGAAGACTGTAGGAGTGAGTAGAGGCAACATGAAAAGACACTCTGTTCTAATTGCCACCAGCAAGGGCATACGATGATGGGTTGTCCATTTATGAAGATATTCCAGCCAACTAAGGCCTACGTCATGGAAGCAGAACTATCAATTATGGAAGAAACCAAAGAAAAAGGAGTTCTAGAGGGTGCTATTAGTGTTGAGGGTATTATGGTTGAAGTGTATTTGATACTAGAGTTTCCAGTAGTTTTATTTCTAAAGAATTGATTGAAAAATTGAAGCTTACCCCCAAAATAATAGATACCCCCTATCTGAGAATTAAATCCCATAGGTGGTGCAACAACCCTTCGTATGATTTCTGAAAATGTTCAACTTACCTACCTTTCCAATTATATTTCATGTGACATGTTTGTCCTTGATTTTAGTAGATTTGAAGTATGGATTGGCTATCCACTTATGAAGCAGTTTTTGATTGCGTTAGGAGGATTGGTGAAGAAAAAGTTAGGGAAAATGGTTGAAATATGTTGCAAGGAGCCTGGTCCGATAAGGGGTAGTTTCCAGTATGCACTTGAATCACCCCAAGGAAAATTAGAGACCATACCAATAGTTAAGAAGTTTTCAGATGTTTTTGAAGAGGTAAAAAGTTTGCCACCACATCGAAAAATTGAGTTTCATATCGATTTAATTCCCGATGCAAGATCCATTGCTCACCAAAAACAAAGAATGGCTCCTAGAGAAGTAGATGAATTGCAGGAACAAGCCGATGAATTGTTAAAGAAGGGATTGATAAGACCAAGTCGCTCAAATTGGGGAGCAGCAGTTGTTTTCGTGGCCAAGTTCGATGGTTCCCTAAGGCTATGTGTAGACTATCGAGACCTGAATAAGCCAACGATTAAGAATAAGTATCCTCTACCCTGCATAGATAACCTGTTTGATCAACTTCATCTTGCTTAGGTATTTTCAAAAATGGATCTGGCCTCATGATTCCATCAACTTAGAATAGTTGAAGATTGCATTCATTTAACTGCATTTAGAGGTCCTGATTTCTTCTACGAGTGGCTAGTTAGGCCTTTCGTGTTGACTAAGCCCCCGCTTATTTTGTGGATCTCATGAATAGAGTATTCAGAGATGTGCTTAATAAATTTGTGATAGTTTTTATTGACGATATTCTTATATATTCAAAGACCAAAGATTAACAAGATAAGCATCTAGAGATTGTGCTAGAGATATTAAGAAGGAATGTGCTTAAAGCCATGTTTTCAAAGTGCCATTTTTGGGAAAAAGAAATAAGTTTCCTGGGGTGTGTAGTATCAGGAGAGGGAATTTTGGTTGATTCAGGGAAAGTTGTAGCAGTCCAAGATTGGAAGACACTACAAACTACAAAAGACGTCCGTAGCTTTTTAGGATCGGCAAGATATTACCAGAGGTTCATCCAGGACTTCTCGAAAATTTCCTTTCATCTTACAAGGTTAACAAAGAAAAATGCTAAGTTTGAATGGACACCAAAATGTGAAGACGCCTTTGATGAGTCAAAGAAAAGGTTGACTAGCGCTCTAGTTTTAGCTATAGATGATAGAAGAGGCGGTTTAACCGTTTATGCCGATGCTTTTGGAGAAGGAGTAGGCACGGTGCTAATGCAACATGGGAAGGTTATTGCTTATGCAAGTAGGCAGCTAAAGACCCATAAGAAGAATTATGCAACCACGACTTGGAATTATTAGCCCTTGTGTTTGCATTAAAAATATAGAGGCATTACTTGCTGGGTGAAAAGTTTGGGCTCTTCACAGATCATAAATCTTTGAAGTATCTTTCTATCCTGAAGGACTTAATATGAGGCAACAGCATTATCTAGAATTTCTTACGTCATACGACTTAGACATTGTATATACACCTGGAAAAGCCAACGTAGTAGCAGATGTAGGATCTAGATTAACCCTAGAGGGGGGTGAATAGGGTTATAGCAAATTTTCTCGAATTAAACAGAAACAAACTGTAGAGAAATAAATATGCTGAAAAGTAAATCACACACAAATTTTACCCAGCTTCGGCAACCCCTGCCTACTGCTGCATTCCCAGATTTTTATTAGAATTAAACAGTCTCCCGCTTACAAACACTCTAACAGACTCGCAAACCCTGCTCTCGCTTACAAACACTCTAATAGACTCGCAACCCCTGCTCCCGCCTATAGAGTTTTGCAAACTCGCAAACCCTGCTCCCGCCTATAGAGTTTTGCAAACTCGCACACCCTGCTCACTGAACTAATTCTAACTAGACAATCTGACACCACCTACAACCTAGGTGGTGATTTACCAAGGTTTGACAACCTTAAAAAGAGAATTTAAATTTAAAACAAATTTAAAAACAAATTAAAACTAAAACCCTAATAACAACTAAAGCCCTTTTATATTAAAAAAACAAGCCGGCCCAATTCAATTCTTCTCCCCGTTCCCTTTTCTTTTGCTACTGCGAAATGGCGGCTTTGTATCTTCTTTGCAACTAAATTAGGGCTTCGGTCTTCTTTTCAGAAACTAGGGTTTCGTTGATGGCGATTACAATTGCTTGACTTCGTTGCTTTGTAATTGATCGTCGTCTCTTGAGATCGGCTGCTTGATTGACTTCGAGATTGCGAATTACCTCTGGTACGTTGTTCGTATCTTTTGCTTTGTCAAGATTTAATCTGATTGTTCTTGTTAGCTCTGCATTGCCGATGATGAACTTGGGTTTATATTTGGATTTGATTCGATTTTTCCACACTTCCGATGATGATTTGGGTGATGTATTTATATGAATTCTGAGACCCTAAACAATTCGATACTTTCCTAAATTTTGCTTTCCTAATATTGTTACAACTTGATACACATGGTTTTGATTTTCAAACGTTCGATTTTCCTTGATTAACACGGCAGAGACTTTCCTCTTTTAATTTTCTTTTTCAAAAATACGTACTTGACTTTTGAATTGGATTTCTCTGGCATCAACTCTATTTCATCTGGACTTCGGCACTTGACTTTTTAAAAATTGCACACACTTGATTATTTATGGTTGACATCTGCTTTGACACGGCTTCGGCCATCTTTAAGTTTATCCCTGTCTTCGGCTTCACTGTTTTCACTGTTCTCATATGTACATGCTTCATGTCATACTTCCATATGATTTCGACTTCACTGTGTCTTATGATTTTGAGTTTGTTTCCATTTGTTCATCTCGACTTGTTTGCATCTACATTGTAGTTTGCATTGTTCATCTCGACTTGTTCTTGTATTCACTGTCCTTTCAGTCATGTTGAACTGTGTACATGTTGTATTGGTTTCTGAGTTTCACCATTATACTGCCCTTATGCACTTTTGTTATATGAACTTGCTGGATGTAGTCGCTAGCTGCACTGAGTCTTGATAGCTTGCATGATGCATTTTTTTGTTTCATTTGACTTGTAGTGTTCATTTGAGTCTAATGCATTTGGTTCTTCACTTGTGCATATTGTTGCTTGATTCTTTTGAAACTGCTACTATGCTCAGCATTGATATTTGCCGTGGTTCTGATCATGTCGCCACTGGGTTGCTTATTGTTTTGACCTCTGTTTGATCATTGAAGTATTGTTATATCTGTTTTGTACCGAGTCTTGATATAATTTGCTTCTACACGCTTGTAGTTGTGTAGTTGCACTGCACTGTTGCCTTGAGTAGTTGTTGACTGCATCATTGAAGTATGTGTGTCTGACCTGAACTTGATTATTGAAGTATGTTGCACTTTGGTCTTGCATTTGGTCTGCTTTGTATCACTGCAAAATTCTTGCAGTCTTCATTTTTGCTGTTATGTCACTTCGAATTGCGCTTGCTCTGCACTGTGTCTTGTTCACCATGTTGCATGCATGTTTTCCTGTCTTTGTGTTCTGGTCATTGCTTGTGACATCCATGTTGCAACTGGTTTGTACTTTGAATGCATCTGTGCATATCACTGTTCCATTACTGGTCTTTGCATCCATTCATGTTGATTTTTGAAATTTCACTTGAGTTGAATCCAGTTTCAAAAACTCGGGTTTGACCTTGTGCTCGTGTCGAGATTTTAAATATATTACACGTGAGTTGAACCCGGCTTTTCATTTGGGTTTGACATGTGCTCACCTGTCCCTGTAGAGAATACAAGTGTATATCGATATGCACAGCCTTGTGGCATGTATAGTGATACACTGTGCATGTCACATTGTTCGTGTATGATGAATTCAAATGTGAATGATGACGAACAACCCAAATAACTGAGGCAAATCATATTTTTAAAAAGCATATTTCATTTTATATTGCAAAAATATTTCTTTTTCAATTTTACCGCGTTAGTGAATATTTTTGCAGATTGCTCAGATGTTGGATTCTAACTGGAATGAAATTGAAGATAAACTACGAGTGTGAGTGATATGTAGTGAGGAATTTATGTAAATATGAAATTGTGATGTAATTACAATCAAACTTGTATACGTATAGTGAGAGCTTGAATTTGTACTATTCAAGTTTGTAATAAATATTTGTTTGCATAAAATATTTGTTTGAATTCAAATTCTGTGTAATTTATTTTATTCAACAAATATTTATTCAATCTATGAAAAATAAAATAGTACATTAACAAATACATTTAAATGAATGTATATATGTTTATTATCATCAAACAAAAATCATATACTCGCATATTCAACAATCTCCCCCTTTTGATGATAACAAACATATATTTAATATTTTGACTGTGTTAAATGTATTTGATCAATGATATACTCTAATTGCTCCCCCTATTTAAATGATTCCTCTCTACATGATGCTCCCCCTACATATATGCATATAAATATAAATATATAAATAAGCCTAGATGCAAATGGAAAATTATTTGACCTTTGCTTGATTCTATTTGACAAAATCTTAACTTTTCTCTCCCCTTTTTGTTATCAGCAAAAGAATGATAGTGCTAGAGAAAATAGAGATAGAGTGATCGATATTAATTCATCATTAAACTCAAATTGAATATAAATATTAAACTTCAATAAAAATCAAAAAAAATCATAACCACCCTTGTTAGGCGCATATTCCACTTTTAGAAAGAATGGAAATGATGTTCTAATATAAAATCATACAATTGTATCAACTTGTGGTACATTTATATCAGGAATTTGAATATCTACTAATCATGCATAACCGTTAGGACTTTTAAATGAGATCAGTAGTATTCCAATTTAATTTTTAAAAATGAAATCAAGTATCTTCTAACCACGCATGACCGTGAGGACTTTTAAATGGGATTAGAATCAACTTGTCTATTTAATCAATTAATTTTGATATGCGTTCCATACATGCATAACCGTAAGGATTTTTAAATGAGCATGGAAGCACATAATCAAAAATCCAAGCAATTCACCCATGCATAACCGTGAGGACTTTTAAATGAGAGTGAATACTTTGAATATCTATTTATTTTTACAAAAAAATATGAAATGAAAAACAAATGATCCCTGATTATAGTACCACATATCGACAAACTATATTTAAGTTTTTATAAACAATGGTCGATAGAAATATGATAGATATAGAAATGATCATGGAATCTTTACCCAACAAAAAGTTTTATAACTCTGGTTTGAATTCCTAAAGAAATTTTCCAAATATACTCTCTTGAGTAATGTATGAAAAATATCAACACTCATCACTTTTTCAATCACTATTTATCTTTTTGATAATTAGTAGGGAGTCGGATTAGTCAAAATTTGTCATTTAAAATCAAGTAAAAATGACTAATCTGAAAATATGGTCAAAAATGATTTTCTTTAAGGGGTTATATGAGAAAAAAATTCTGCTATTTGAAAATTATTTGTAATGAAAAATATGCAGATATTTTCTTTGAAAAACGATGCAGTTACTAAATGTCTCACCATAAATCACGTTCAACTTGTAAGTTTTCTGTCAACTAGATTACCAGTATGATATGCATCTGACTTTCTCTTTCACTCCAAAATATCACTAACTAAATTTGATAGACCAGATCATGAAGTGTGCATGAAAACTCAAACTCAATTTTTAACAGCATTCATCAAAAAATCATCTCTTTATCATCACATTATTATTGGCTGATTTAATTCAAAATATGGTGCAGATTATCACATTTAATATATCGATCAAATAAATATACCTTCACCTGTTTTACCTTTACGATAATTTTTCGTGGTTGCCCATTGTGATTCTGTCACCTTTGTACTAGGCTAAGGAACTTTGCTTTGTTGCCCGTTGTGTTTCTGGAACAGCCAAAATCCAGAGAACGATGTTGTTGTTCCTTAGCCTGCCACCATACCTACACGATGAATGATTTTTGTGACCTATATGTTTTTATAGGTCCATGGTTGTTAGTTGCAGAAGCATTGTGAATAAACAATCCCTCTGGAACCCAAACTTGTTTTGTCCTTTCATTCTTGTTCCAATAGACATGAAATTTGTTTGTAGAATTCTTAGGAACCCAAACTTTATAAATTTTGTGTTCTTGTTCCTATGACTACAATTTTCAACACGATGTCCAATTATTTCACATCTATCAAAGGCACTCTTACCTTTTGCATTATCCTTAACTTGTGTTTTCCCAAAGCCTAGTCCTTTTCTGTTGTTAGCAAAAATTTGATTTCCCAATAGCATGTTGAAAGATTTTTCGCCTCTTGAAAAGTTATTCAGAGATTTCTCAAGATTTTGGACTTTGATTTTTAGTGTTGTGTTTTCAGTTACAAGTGAGGTGCATCTATTTATAAAATCCTTTTTCCTAGCGTCAATGATTTCCTTAAGACTCAAGTTTTCTTTCTCAAGATTCTCAGAGCTATACTTAAGTCTTGATAATTCTGAATCTAAAATTTTACATTTTTCACAGTCTAGGTTTTGAATATTTTCAAGTTCAGTTTCTAACCTAAAATTTTCACGAGAAAGTTCTCTCCTATCAGATTTCAGTTTTTCAATTTTAGATTCAAGAGTATCAACTACTTTAGTAAGATCAAGACACATAAAAACAAGTTCTTTATAAGAATAGTCACCTCCCTCACTAGATTCCTCTGAGCTTGCTTCTGAATCTGATTTTGCCGTAAGACACAAGTTAGCCTCCTCTGAGCTACTATTCGAAACTTCCTCTCCTTCTTCATCATACCAAGTCGCTGCAAAGGCCTTCTTCTTCTTTTTCTTTCCTTTGTTGTTTTTGAGAAATGAGCATTGTTGTTTGAAGTGGCCAGGTTTCTTGCAGTTAAAGCTCGTCAGTTCATTATCGGAATTGTCAGAATCTTTTGGCCTATTACCACTTGTTTTCCTCTTGCGTGGCCTGAATCTTCACAATTTTCTAAGATTATTGACAGCCATTGTAAGCTCTTCAATTGGATCTTCTTCATCGCTTTCTTCTTTGCTCTTTAAGGCAATTGTCTTCTTCTTTGATTCGTAGTTGTTGCGTTCCTCCTTTGCTTTTAGCTCAAGCTCTTATGTCATCAAGTTGCCAATCAACTCCTCCATGCTTAGTTTACACAGATCTTTCGATTCTTGTATTGCCGTGACTTTTGCCTCAAAGCTCATCGGTAAGACTCGTAGCACCTTCCTCACAAGCTCTACCTCAGTGAATACCTTCCCAACGCTCTAGCGTTGTACACCAAAGTTGAGAAGCGTCCAAACATGTCCTTTACGCTCCCGCCTTTGTCCATCACAAAGTTCTCGTATTCATTGCTGAATAGGGCTAGACGAGACTCCTTGACTTGAGAAGTTCCTTCATGTGTCACCTCCAAGGTATGCCAAATTTCCTGTGCAGTTTTACAATGAGAAATTCTATTAAATTCAGACTTATCAAGAGCACGTATCAAAGCATTCATGGCTTTAGCATTTGTAGTTTTTAATCTCTTATCGTTAGCATCCCACCCATCCTTAGGTTTAGGAATCTTAGTATTACCAACAGTTATAGTGGGAGATTTATAGCCAGTTTCAATAATATCCCAAACATCATAATCAACAGAACTAAGATAAATACCCATCCAAATTTTCCAATAAGCATAATCATTCCCATTAAACATGGATGGCCTAGCAATAGATTGCCCCTCAGAAAAAGCATTATTTGGTGGAATCATGACTCTAGAGATAAAGAAAAATATCGTGCTCTGATACAACTTGTAGGATCTAGATTAACCCTAGAAGGGGGGTGAATAGGGTTATAGCAAATTTTCTCGAATTAAACAGAAACAAACTGCAGAGAAATAAATATGCTGAAAAGTAAATCACACACAAATTTTACCCAGCTTCGGCAACCCCTGCCTACTGCTGCATTCCCAGATTTTTATTAGAATTAAACAGTCTCCCGCTTACAAACACTCTAATAGACTCGAAAACCGTGCTCTCGCTTACCAACACTCTAATAGACTCGCAACCCCTGCTCCCGCCTATAGAGTTTTGCAAACTCGCAAACCCTGCTCCCGCCTATAGAGTTTTGCAAACTCGCACACCCTGCTCACTGAACTAATTCTAACTAGACAATCTGACACTACCTACAACCTAGGTGGTGATTTACCAAGTTTTGACAACCTTAAAAAGAGAATTTAAATTTAAAACAAATTTAAAAACAAATTAAAACTAAAACCCTAATAACAACTAAAGCCCTTTTATATTAAAAAACAAGCCGGCCCAATTCAATTCTTCTCCCCGTTCCCTTTTCTTTTGCTACTGCGAAATGGCGGCTTTGTATCTTCTTTGCAACTAAATTAGGGCTTCGGTCTTATTTTCAGAAACTAGGGTTTCGTTGATGGCGATTACAATTGCTTGACTTCGTTGCTTTGTAATTGATCGTCTCTTGAGATCGGCTGCTTGATTGACTTCGAGATTGCGAATTACCTCTGGTACGTTGTTCGTATCTATTGCTTTGTCAAGATTTAATCTGATTGTTCTTGTTAGCTCTGCATTGCCGATGATGAACTTGGGTTTATATTTGGATTTGATTCGATTTTTCCACACTTCCGATGATGATTTGGGTGTTGTATTTATATGAATTCTGAGACCCTAATCAATTCGATACTTTCCTAAATTTTGCTTTCCTAATATTGTTACAACTTGATACACACGGTTTTGATTTTCAAACGTTCGATTTTCCTTGATTAACACGGCAGAGACTTTCCTCTTTTAATTTGCTTTTTCGAAAATACGTACTTGACTTTTGAATTCGATTTCTCTGGCATCAACTCTATTTCATCTGGACTTCGGCACTTGACTTTTTAAAAATTGCACACACTTGATTATTTGTGGTTGACATCTGCTTTGACACGGCTTCGGCCATCTTTAAGTTTATCCCTGTCTTCGGCTTCACTGTTTTCACTGTTCTCACATGTACATGCTTCATGTTATACTTCCATATAATTTCGACTTCACTGTGTCTTATGACTTTGAGTTTGTTTCCATTTGTTCATCTCGACTTGTTTGCGTCTGCATTGTAGTTTGCATTGTAGTTTGCATTGTTCATCTCGACTTGTTCTTGTATTCATTGTCCTTTCAGTCATGTTGAACTGTGTACATGTTGTATTGGTTTCTGAGTTTCACCATTATACTGCCCTTATGCACTTTTGTTATATGAACTTACTGGATGTAGTTGCTAGCTGCACTGAGTCTTGATAGCTTGCATGATGAATTTCTTTGTTTCATTTGACTTGTAGTGTTCATTTGAGTCTAATGCATTTGGTTCTTCACTTGTGCATATTGTTGCTTGATTCTTTTGAAACTGCTACTCTGCTCAGCATTGATATTTGCCGTGGTTCTGATCATGTTGCCACTGGGTTGCTTATTGTTTTGACCTCTGTTTGATCATTGAAGTATTGCTATATCTGTTTTGTACCGAGTCTTGATATAATTTGCTTCTACACGCTTGTAGTTGTGTAGTTGCACTGCATTGTTGCCTTGAGTAGTCGTTGACTGAATATTGAAGTATGTGTGTCTGATCTAAACTTGATTATTGAAGTACGTTGCACTTTGGTCTTGCATTTGGTCTGCTTTGTATCACTGCAAAATTCCTTCAGTCTTCATTTTTGCTGTTATGTCACTTCGAATTGCACTTGCTTTGCACTGTGTCTTGTTCACCATGTTGCATGCATGTTTTCCTGTCTTTGTGTTCTGGTCATTGCTTGTGACATCCATGTTGCAACTGGTTTGTACTTTGAATGCATCTGTGCATATCACTGTTGCATTACTGGTCTTTGCATCCATTCATGTTGATTTTTGAAATTTCACTTGAGTTGAATCCAGTTTCAAAAACTCGGGTTTGACCTTGTGCTCGTGTCGAGATTTTAAATATATTGCACGTGAGTTGAACCCGGCTTTTCATTTGGGTTTGACCTGTGCTCACCTGTCCCTGTAGAGAATACAAGTGTATATCGATGTGCACAGCCTTGTGGCATGTACAGTGATACACTGTGCATGTCACATTATTCGTGTATGATGAATTCAAATGTGAATGATGACGAACAACCCAAATAACTGAGGCAAATCATATTTTTAAAAAGCATATTTCATTTTATATTGCAAAAATATTTCTTTTTCAATTTTACCGCGTTAGTGAATATTTTTGCAGATTGCTCAGATGTTGGATTCTAACTGGAATGAAATTGAAGATAAACTACGAGTGTGAGTGATATGTAGTGAGGAATTTATGTAAATATGAAATTGTGATGTAATTACAATCAAACTTGTATACGTATAGTGAGAGCTTGAATTTGTACTATTCAAGTTTGTAATAAATATTTGTTTGCATAAAATATTTGTTTGAATTCAAATTCTGTGTAATTTATTTTATTCAACAAATATTTATTTAATCTATGAAAAATAAAATAGTACATTAACAAATACATTTAAATGAATGTATATATGTTTATTATCATCAAACAAAAATCATATACTCGCATATTCAACAATAGATGCATTGAGTAGAAAGTATGTCGTTATTTCTTATCTAGTAGTAACTCCAACTCTTTTGGAGAGAATTATGAGCAAACAAAAGGAAGATGAGTTTTTGAGAAAAATGGAATTCAAGCTTTGAAATTGACAATCATGGAGTATTGCATTGAAGGGATGAATTTGTGTTCCGGATCTTGGAAGCCTTAAGCAGGAAGCATTAGCCGAATTCCACTAATCCAAACTTAACATGCACCAAGGGATACACAAAATGTACCAAGACATGAAGTGCACATCTTGATGGAGATGGAGAAGTATGAAAAGGTACATTTCCATTTATGTTAGCAAATGTGAAAATTGTCAACATATCAAAAGTGACCAGCAAAAATTTACAGGGCTACTTCAACCTCTTGAAATTCCGACTTGGAAATGGGACCAAATATCGATGGATTTCATCGATGGCTTGCCTCGAACGAGAAAGGGAAACGAAGGCATTTGGGTCATTATAGATCGATTAACTAAAATGCACTCTTCATCCCAGTAAAGCCAACACGAACTATTGCAAGCCTTGCTAAGATATATATAAAGAAAATTGTCTGATTGCATGGAGTTCCAAGCACTATAGTAAGCAATTGGGATCCAATCTTTAGTAGTCAGTTCTGGGAAGCATTACAAATAGCCTTGGAATAAAAATGAATATTAGCACCGCATATCATTCACAGACTAATGGGCAAACTGAAAGGGTAAATCAAATACTAGAAGATCTCCTGAGAGCATGCATCTTATATTTTGGAGGTTCTTGGAAAAATTATATTCATCTTGTGAAGTTCTCTTATAGTAACAGTTATTAGGCTAGTATTGGCATGGCGCCGTATGAAGCTTTGTATGGTCGTCCATGTAGATCCCTAGCATGTTGGATTGAGACCAGTGATTGGTTAGTACTTTGCCCTGATATGATCCAAGAAGCGTCAGACAAACTTGACATGATCAGAAAAATGATGAAAGAAGCACAGAGCAAGCAAAAGAAATTATGCAGATAGGAGGTGTAGAGATTTGAAATACTCAATTGGAGATTTTTTATTTTTGAAAGTCTCTCCAACGAGCGGAGTTGTAAGATTTGGTCAGGCTGGAAAGTTAGCACCTCGATATTTTGGACCTTTTCCCATTGTCTAGCCAATCGACCCACTGGCCTTTCGAGTACAACTGCCAGAAAGATTGATAGGTGTGCACAATGTTTTTGACGTATCTCATTTATGGAAGCATGCGTATGATCTAGAGCAAATCATAGAAACAGAGGCCCAAGAAGATATAGAATTTGAACCCAATTTGGCGGTTATTAAGAGACCTATTTGAATCATTGATCACGATGAAAAGCAATTGAGAAGGAAGATACTAAGGTTGATTAAAGTTAAATGGAGTGGAGATGAAGAGGATTGCACCTGGGAAACAGAAGATAGAGTGAGGAAGGCATATCTATAGATTGTATCTATCAACATTGTGCACTCACCACTTGTGGTGTAATCACTTATTCATACTCTTGTATATCTATTCCATCTTATCAAATATATTTCTTCCTTAATTTCGAGAACGAAATTCTTTTAAGGGGGGAGAATGTAATGACCCAGAATTTAACCACTTTCAAATATGACATTTAAAGTGATTTTAAATAACATATTATGATTAAAATAATATTAGATAGGATTTGGAAATAAATATATACACAAAAGCAGTAACATTTGCTTATATCCATAAAAGTGACAAAATGCTGATTTTAGAAAAGAAAGTTTCGATGGTTAAATAAATTATTTTAATTAATTTACAAGAATTTATATTTTTAAATAACATTTTACAAATTTATTTTCAAATTTATTTTACATAAATATATAGTTTAATTAAAACGTCAAAATGTGACCAAAAAATATTTCGTCAAAAATTAACGTTTTATCAAATTAAAGTTGTCGCAACGTTGATACACCTTTATTTTTTATATATATAAACATATATTCAATTAGTATAAGTATAAATAGTGTTACTAATCAAGTTTACTTTTACTAAACATACTTAGAAAATTCTAGAATATAATTAAGAAAAAGTAAGCATAAAAAGACAAAAAAGAGTTATAAAGTCAAAAAGTAAACATCAAATCAAGCAAACATAATTATTGCTATCTTTACTTAACACTTAAAATGACATAAAGTAATGATTTGAAATGTGATGTTAAGTTTTAATTTGCTTAAAGTATAAGAAATGGGTATTTTGGTCTTTTTACAAAATATTATTTTAATGCAAAACTTTTTCTTAATAACCATTCACTTTCTTCACTTTTTTTTACCACTTCTTCTTCCTTTTTCATGCTTTTCTCCACTTCTCTAATGGCTTCTTTTCTTAATAAAATAATGCTAAAATATTCCAAGAATAATTACAAAAGAAATATCCACTCAAACTCCACTTAAACCACTTCAAACACCTCCTCCTCCCCTCTACCCACGGCCCACCTCTCCACCACCCATAGCCAAGCAGTACTTCCCCATCCACCTTGGTTGTGAGCACCATCCACCTACCCCAAGCCAAGTTGAGCCATTCGAGTCCAAGTACGCAAAGATTCGTGAGTGAAGAACAACGAGTGGCAAAAATATAACTAATTTTCCATTTGCCAAAACCGAACAAAGTGCGAGCTCCTAATTTGTGTGTATATATATATATTTCGTTGTGATGTTGTGATATGTTCCTTTGGATGTTTGATTATGATATTGATTTCCATATGTTGTTTATTGCATGAAAATATTGAAATAAGTCATGGATTTACACGACGTATAATCACATGGAAATCATTTTTCAAAAGAAATGAAAGGTGATATGAAATCATTTATACCTTGAAAAAATGTTTGAATATGCTTCAGAAATGATTCCTAAGTGTTTAAACTTGTCTCGGCAAAGTTTGAATATGAATCTCAAAATACGACTAAAATTTGACGTGTCGCGTAACGGTAGTTCATGTTTTCCCGTCAAAAGTTCAAATGAACATATGAAGTGGAATATAGTTCGAAATTCTTCGAAGTAAGAATTTTCCGAATCCATATATTCATATCTTTCATATGAAAAAAATAAAATCAAAATTTCATCTTATATATTTTGAAATATAGCAAAATCAATTTTCAAGAAAAATCCAGCTTTTGCAATAAATGACCAAAGTTGGAAATTGATGAGATAATCAGTTTAAAAATATGAAATAAATTCTAAAAATATTTTAAAATATTTTAAAAGTGATTTAAGTTGGATATATGGTTTTATAAATGATATAAAAGTCGTTTTGAAGAATATAGCTTTTAAAGCACTTTTCGCAACACTTTTCGCAACGCTTTTTCAAAATTTTTGAAATAAAAGTTGGAACTTAACAATTCTTTCCCAAATCCTCAGTAAATATTTTAAGTAAATAATAAAGCTTTTTAAAAGAAATTTGAGCAATTTAAAATTATTTAAAGATGGTTAAACAAATAATTAAGTGATTTAAAAAGGAAAAATGAGTATGCGGAAACAATTAGTTCATTTATCCCGCCCGTGAGATCTAAAAGTGAAAACAAGGTGTGTAACTAAGACTAAGGATGGAGCAACCAGTGCCTTGAACTTACCTGGCCTTAGTTTTCTCTTTTAGGCGAGGGGTGGAACACATCGAAAGGAAAGCCCGGATGCTCAACTCGAATTTTATAAAAATAATCTTCTTATACTCATTATTAAAATCGAAAGAGGGAACTTGTCCTATTCGTGGGATCTAAAAGGTGAAGTCGCCATTATTCCACCAATAGCACTTGTTGAATATGAAAGTTGATTTTGGATAAAAGTAGAATGATTTCTATAATCCTATTTTCTCAAAAGATACTCTTAAAATTGATTTGAGAAATATTCAAAAGAAAGGTTTAAATAATTCTGTATTCTCTAAAAGAATATTTTGGAAATATATATCTCTCAAAGATATTTTGGTAAAGAAAATGAATTGAAAAACAATCACCTCATTACATCATTTTTATCGACGAATGGATTTCGAAAGAACCGGGGTCGGATTTGGATGATTCCTATCCGAAAACCACTTCGAACCAACGTATACATTCGAAAGTGAAGTCATGTTGAAGATATGATTATTGAAGACTGTGGATCTTCATGGCATGAGGATTTCTTGTTGACATGTTCTAGGCAGCTCCCATTATAGAGTTATTTATAGCAGCGGTCTTCTCGTTGAAGAGATTTTTTGGATTGCCAGGACTACTCACTACTAGTGGTAGTAGGAGAGTGCCTTCGGCTTGTCCTGTTTCTAGATAACTTGTATGGACGTTTGTCTGACATTGCATTTCTAAAGATTGCATACATTGGTTTTTACAAACGTACATCAATGGTGGCGGAGAAGGCAACTTCTCTGAGCTTAACACCTTCCTTGAGACGTACGAGATCAAGGGTTGTATTTTTGTGAAAGGCAATTAGTAGTCAATGGAAATGGCGATGTGGCATTCAGAGATGTGATATGTGCTATATGAAAAGGTAATCCTTTACCTCAGGCCTCATCACCCGAAAATGACAAAAACATGGTAAAAGCAGCAAGGTAAGTGGGTTGCTCCTAATAAGGAGATGTCATCATCCTTCTAAATTTCTCTACACATGTCTAAGTATGTGGTGAATGTATGAATCAAGATCCCGTTATAGGTCGACAACGACTGGGGTGATGACATATTCGGTACTATCCACATGAGGGGTAGGCGGGTCTTGTATTGGTTTAGGCGTTCAGCATCTCGACCCTAGGTGCATCCCTCTAGATGTGTACTGTCGGAAGGTAGTCTCTTACCTTGTCATTTGTATGGAAACCCATTCTTCAATAAGTGCATGTACGATTTTAGTTGAAGAAACCCTTGTATTACAAGGTAGTATGTCGTAATTTAATATCGTAACAATTTCGGCTAAGGTTAATAAGTTTATTTGAAAATGTTTTTCAGAGAGTGTCATTAAAGATAATATCCCTTAATTTCACGTAATAAAGATTTTGGTTATCATAAGGTAAAAACCCATTTCGTGTTTATGTGCGGCGTGGTCTTATAAGCTACCTTTTTGTTTCCAAGCATCATATTTTGAAGTTCTCACACCAGTCCCATGACTGAATCGGAGTTTATTTTCTTTTTCCTTTAAACTCTGGATACCCTATTTTTCTGGGCAACCAAGTAGTTAGGAAAGTTTGGAGCATTTTTGAATGGAGCATGGAGCCTGGAGCATTTTGGATCTTTATAGAAGCCACCTATTTATTTCACTGTGTTATGTATTAGGTAGTTACTAGCATATGTAAAGATAGGCTGTTATAACTATCCACGCTGGATTTGTATTAACTCTGATAGAGCAATTTGAAGTTATGACACGTATGATTACGAGTTGAATATGATGTGAGATTCTATTATTTTCTTGTCTTCTGTCTTTATTTCTTCTTAACCCCATGATAATTTGCCTCTCTGTTACTTAGATTTACGACTCGTGAATACCGAGGATGTATTAGTGTTGATTTTGGAGTATTGAGGAGGTAGGTCATCTCAAGTAGAATGGTGATTTATTCTACTAAAATATGTCCACACAATCAACAATCAATTTATAACAGAATGGGAATTAATTCTGTCATTCTATATCCACAAGAATCAAACTCTTTCCTAATAGAAGAATGGCTATTTATTCTACTATTTGATGTCCAAAGAATACAACCAATAAACACTAGAACTCATTCATAGTTATTTATCTACTTCATGGTATCAATACGTTAATTCTTGTATTCAAAACTATCATTGGAACAGAATTCCCATTAAAGAATTTGATCCTTAGAAAACCAGGATTTAAAACTTAAAACTCCTTTTTAAAACAATTAAATTCATGTTAAGATCTTTATTAAATCATAATTAAACTTAATTAAATCTTAATTTAACTTAATTAATAATTAATAAATAATTAAACCTTTAAATAATTAATTAACCCCTAATTAACTATTAATTAAACCCAAATTAATAATTTACTAAATATTAAATAATTAATTAACCTTCATAAATAATTAATTATTAATTAATCTTAATAATTAAATAAAATAATAATAGTAAAATAATTTTTAATTTAAACTTTAGTAATAAATTAAACCTCAATTAACTAATAGTTAATTAATAATTAAACTTTAACCAAATAAAATTTATTTAAAATTAATCCATAATTAAGTAATAATTTAGTAAATAATTAACCTTTTATTAAATAATAATTAATTAAATAATTTAAACTAAAATTAAATAATAATTAAAGTAACTAAAAGTGATTAAATAAAATTAGTTTCCCTTTTTAACCTAAGTAAGTCGTTAACTAAAACTTCTTAATTAATAAATGATTAACTTAACTAATATTAATTAATACTAACTATTTAACCTGATTACTTAATTAATTAATAATTATATTTAACTAACCAATTAATTTAATTAATAAACCTTCTTAATTAAGTTAAAAATAACTTAAGTATCGCTAACTTATTTTGAAAAGGATTTCCAAAACATTTTAAAAGAAAGCTTAGAACTTGAAAATTTGAGAAATCTAAACCGCATCCATAGCGACTAACGCTGTGGGTTCAATAATCTAGGATTCCTTTCTAAGTTATTATCTCAAAACTCAAACTTTTCACTCTAATTTACTAGAGGAAGAAATTTCAAAACTTTAGTAAAGTTTGAAAACAAATTTAAAAAAAAAAATCAAATCTTTACTAAAACAACAAGTAAATGATTTGATTTGCGACCGAATCTTAAGTCCACTTCACTTTCAAGATTCTACATTCTATATTAACACAATCACACATCCAAATTCACATATAAAACAACCCGGTTCAATAACATAAACAAGTCCCACCCTATACCAATCATCATTTAAACATATCCATGTGAGTGCTAATACTAACCCATACATTAGCACTAATCAACATATTTCAAACTTACCAAGATCCAATCATCTGTGACATTCATGAAGCTTTAAAATCAACATAACATATAAAATAAAGATCTTTCCACATAACTTAGGAATTTACTCACCTTAAAGCTCAACAAAATTCCACTCGAACCCTAGAAACCAAGCCTGAAAATAGGTTACTTTCCCATGGAATTTTGGACCTCTTACTCTCGGATTTTTAAAAAGTGGTCAAAATAAAAGTTTTAGATCATTCTTTCCTATATCATTTAGAAAAAAGTAATTATGCAAAAAGATAAAATTTTGAGGATGTTATGGCCAAAAAGTGAGGTGTATTTTCGGACATCAAAATCTAGGTTCAAACACACTCTTGCGAAAAATGAATTTTTGGAACATCTAACCTCGAAAGCAGAAAACGTGGTAAACTAAAAAGTTGTACCCACTAGAAATATACATGGTTTAAAAAAATAAAATCTTAATTTGGTGGAGTATATAAGAGGTTATGGCCGAATGCTATTGGGGTAAAAATAGAGGAATTTGAAAGGAAAAGAATGAGTTTGAAGCTAAGTTTACAAAGTTTTAAACTTGATAATATAAAACTTTAAAATGTTAAAGAAAGCCATTAAAGAGTTTTGAATCTGTAAGAAGAAGAGACTGAGGAAAAAAATTGGAAAAAAAAAGAAAAATGGAAGAAAGAAATTAGAGAAATGCTTGTGTATAGACATAATAATTTATAATAATCTTGTCTACTCATACTACTCCTTTTATAAATATATATTTATATCTAATTATTATATGTTATCACATCGGTCTCTTTATATATATATATAATTATGTTTTGTCACATCCGTCTTTATATATACATATAATTATGTGTTGTCACATCACTCTCTTTATAAATGTATTTATAATTATAATGTGTTGTCACATCATTTGTTAAATAATAATAAGATAATATTCTTAAGTATATTATTATCTAGTTCATTAACTCTTATATATATATATGTGTGTGTGTGTTGTGCACGGAGACACGAACACCGTTTAGACAACTTTCCGGTGTCAAAAAGTCAAAATTTCGGAAAACGTTCTTTAGTCACATTTTCTATTTTCTACGGACTATTTAATTTGGTAACCAAATTTTGAAAACGACTTTACCATTATTATTAATTGATTAATACGAGTTCATTTATCTATTAAAATTTATTTATTGACTATATAAATTATAAAATTGCCTAGTTTAAGTGACCAAAACCCTTGGTCGTTACATTCTAACCCCATTAAAAGAATTTCGCTCTCAAAATTACACCTTAAGAACATCCTAGTACTATCTATAAATAAGCGTGATGTTCATAGATCATTCATAGCAAAATTTGATTCGATCACCACTCGAATACATAACTTCACCTCCGAACTAGTATCGCTTACCCGATTCTCTAGTGCGGACTCTGATCAGGTTCCTTGATTTGGAACTTTTGTTCTTCTTGCATAGTCAGATGCTATGATAAAAAAATTTGGTCCCCTACCAAAAATCCACATCAAATGCTCGCCTTCAAAAATCGAGTAATAGATCCTTATTCGGAATGGTGTAACACACCTCAAAGTCATATACTCGAATCTTAGATCAAAACCACATGAGAAAGAGAAATGACTACGCCCATCCTACGCACTAATTTAATAAGTTCTCCCTAATACCAATTCTATTTCCACAAAACTTATTTATGAATGCATTTCATAAAACTAACTTATGTTCAACAAATCTAATTCCTCACTACACCCGGAGAGTATATACACTTATTAGATTCAACTATTCCATTTTGTATTTATTTTCTTAAGAAAGCTCAAGATCCAAATACGCAGCTTTTTTTCAAAAAAAAATTTGAAATGAAATTCTATATTTCAATTATAGAAAATATATATCTATAGCCTGAGGAACTCCAAAATGATACTAAGGGACTGGTACTACCAAATAATATCATATATTCCATTATCAAGAACGGTAATACTCAGCAGAAGTGTTTACCATCTAAACATATCTCTTTCCCAAATTTAAGTTATTTTCGAGCCACTCGAACTAGTTAACTTAAAAATATTCTATTTATTATGAAATCCATTTTTGAAACAATGCCTCACATTTTTCAACAAAACATTTATTACCAACTTGCTTTGGGTTTGTTCGGGTGAACTTGTTTTGATTGTACAATGATAAAGAGGATAATTTACTAAGTATCTTACAACGTTCGCCTTGGCAAATATCCGATTGTCACCTAGAAGATTATTCTGATCATCACAAAACAATCAAGACTTATTCCCCGTACCAATCCAAAGAAAACGCTCCTCAATATTTTCATTCCAGAATTTCATACTTGAACCAAAATTGTTTTTAAATACTATTATTATTTTCCCAAAATATTTAAAATCATTTTTCCAAAAGCACAGGGATGTAGATTCTCAAGTTTTTACCCAAAATTCTACCAACTTAAATGATACATTTTAATGAACCAATTTTATAAATCACTTCTATTAAATCATTTGAAATATCTATCTCAAAATATTATAACTTTTAAATCAAATTATGCCTCAACATTAACATCAAATGCCCTATAGTCAAACTATGAAACTTAATTCACAAGGTTTTCGTTTCTAATTTTTTTTCCCTGTTCCTATTTACCCAACCCATATCTTAAAAAGGAAACATGCTAATAATAGTCAATGCTGAACTAAACTAGCATGACTAAACAAACCCTAAATGATAATAATAACATATTATTTCTCCTAACACCCAACCAATTATACTACACTATTTGTGAAAATGATTCCTTTTTATATATAAAATACATTCTAGATAAATTTATTTAATTCACCCAATTTCAAAATAATACTGTGTTAATTAAACTTATTAAGTGTTTAGGAAATCCCTATCGATAACGTTAGCCAAGCACATCGACTAAAATTCTTAAGCTACTCAACAGATCAAACAACACAATATAAAACATCTTTATATTACTAATAAATATGAACTCTCATATAAATACACACTAAAACTCATTCTAGGGTGTCACTTACCCTATATCTAATGAGTTAACCCCACCAAAGCTAATGTTCTTACTTAACCTTCAACTCTGATCCCAATTGTAACGAGCTAGATTTTCAATCCTCGAAAATCGACACTAATACGTCCACTGTATCAAATGCCGAACATTCAAGTGCAGAAAATGCTGATTTGCTAGGTGAAAGAAGAAGGTAGAAGTTAGAAGAAAACTAAATAACACAGAATCTCACAATGCAGTGAATAATATATAATATAATAATGATCTTTACAAAATAGAAACATCGACATTCATATATACAATATCAGAGTATGCTAGACTTATCCTACATTTGAACAATTATGACACTTGTCCTTACAACAATAGATAAGCTACACATAACGCAAACACAACGGAAGATATACAAGGAGAGTATGTCTTGGGCCTACAACTAGACTCCAAAACTCCAAAGCATCTAAAGCTAACCTAGCAAACATGCTCGGTCTGACCCGAGCATTACATGGAATAACGCCTGGGTCAGTCCAGTAAAGCAGCGTGAGTAAAACTCAATAGCAAAAAACAACCAAACTGATTCTCTACATATTAAAATCTTTCAAACAAAGGATATCTCGCAAGACCACACCGCACATAAAAACGGATGGGTTTTTACCTTAACCAAAACATTTTACACCAAAATCCTTTGATATTATCATAGTGTCTAGGTTTAAAGTAAATAGATAAAATAGCAGAAATGCTTGCATCTCACATTCCAAGATACAAGTTTCTACAATCGAAAACGTAAGGCCTATATTGGAGATTGGATTCCATACTATGACAAGGTAAGGGATTACCTTTCGAAGGTACATCTCTAGATAAATGCACCGGGTCTGACAAGAACGTCATGTACCCCCTACCACACATGACTGGCCTACCACTTGACTAGTAGTATCGAATATGGTCACCCCATTTGGGCCCTAAAGCTTACAAGAATAGATAATGATTGACCTAGATTTGGAATGACCATACCCTACTTGGGAGCTACCCACTTGGCCCTACTACATTCTCGATTTTTTTCATTTCCTAGCTGATGAGGCCTAAAGCTACGATTACCTTTCTGAATAGAAATCCATCTTGGAATGCTAACACTGCCGTCTAGGCATCAATGCAATGCCAGCATTCATCCATACAAGTTCGTTTTGGGTCTGAATGAAACTGAAGGCAATAACTCTGCTACATCTATTTTGGAATCACCCTCGAGATTAGTAGTAGTAGCCCTTGCACTTCGAAGAGCACCATCTTCAATCATCATCAAGTTGTCTACTACTCGAACGTACATGCTGGTTTGGTGTGGTTTTTGAATATATAAATCCGATCCTGGTCTCTCCGTGCCAACAACCGATAATTTCCCGTTGACTCATACTCGGTTCTTTTGGAAGTAAGTATTCGAGACCTTATCGGGGAACTCGAATTTACATCATACTTCCTAAGTCAAATTGGGTCAAACTTGATAGTCGGTTATTTAACTACCAATAAAAAAATATCCAATCATAGTTTAATTCTAAAATGGGATCCACTAAGCCTTTATTACTTCTCTTTAATTAAAAGGATACTTTATATACCTTGATCAAAAGATCTTTTCAAAACGCAATTTCTAAAACCCTATCGTTCCCATTAAACTTGGAAAAAGTTCACTTAACAGTTATTAACATAAGCAACAAGTATGTAAATACAACTTATATCCAAATCAAGGAATAACATGTCAATATGAAATAATTATCATATACATGTCCAAATAACATAAAAGCAAGAGGGTGATTTGTCCTGCTAAACAAATGTCCAAACAAAATCATTACATATTGTAGAATAGTGATTTATTCTACTAACATATGTCTACACAATCAACAATCAATTTATAACAGAATGGGAATTTATTCTTTTACTCTATATCCATAACAATCAAACACTTACTTTGTAGCAGAATGGTGATTTATCCTACTATTAGATGTCCAAACAATACAATCAATCAACAATATAACTCATTCATAGTTATTTATCTACTTCATGGCATCAACATTTTAATTCTAGTATTTAAAACTATCCTTGGATTAGAAGTACCCTTTAAACGATTTGATTCTTAGAAAAAACAGGATTTAAAAATTTAAAACTCCCTTTTAAAATAATAAAATTCAAGTTAAGCTCTTTATTAAATCATAATTAAACTTAATTAAATCTTAATTTTACTTAATTAATAATTAAGAAATAATTAAACCTTTAAATAATTAATTAACCCTTAATTAACTATTAACTAAACCTAAATTAATAATTTATTAACTATTAAATAATTAATTAACCTTCATTATTAACTAATTATTAATTACTCTTAATTATTAAATAAAATAATAATAGTAAAACAATTAATAATAAATTAAATTTTAACTAATTAAAAGTTAATTAATAATTAAACTTTAACCAAATAAACATTCACTTAAAATTAATCCTTAATTAAGTAATAATTGAGTAAATAATTAACCTTTAATTAAATAATAATTAATTAAATAATTTAAACTATAATTAAATAGTAATTAAAGTAATTAAAATTGATTTAATAAAATTAGTTACCCATTTTAACCTAAGTAAGTCATTAACTAAAACATCTTAATTAATAACTTAATTAATACTAATTATTTAACCTGATTACATAATTAATTATTAATCATTCTTAATTAACCAATTAATTTTAATTAATAAACCAACTTAATTAAGTTAAAAATAACTTAATTATCGCTAAATTATTTTGAAAAGGATTTCCAAAACATTTTAAAAGAAAACTTAGAACATGAAAATTTGAAAAATCCGAATTGCTTCCATAGCTACTACCGTTGTGGGTGCAATAAACTAAGATTCATTTTTAAGTTATGATCCGAACTTTTCACTATTATTTACTAACGGAAGAAAATTTAAAACTTTAGTAAAGTTTGAAAACAAATTAAAAAAAACAAATTATATCTTTGCTAAAACAATAAGTAAACAATTTGATTTGCTACCAGATCTCAAGCCTACTCCACTTTCAAGATGCTACTTTCTATATTCACACAATCACATATCTAAAGTCACATACACAATAACCCGATTCAGTAATTTAACCAAATCCCATCTTATACCTATCCTGATTAAAACATATCCATTTGAGTGCAAATGCTAGCCCAAACATTAGCACTAATCAACATATTTCAAACATATCAAGATCCAATGATATGTGACATATATATCTTTAAAATCAACATAACATATAAGATAAAATTCCTTCCACATAAATGAGGAATTTACTCACCTTGAAGCTCGAAAAAATTCCACTCGAGCCCTAGAAACTGAGCTCAAAAATTTGTCACTTTTCCATGGATTTTTGGACCCCTTACTCTAGGATTTTTAAAAAGTGATCAAAAGAAAGTTTTAGATTATTCTTTCTACTATTATTTTAAAAAAATTACTCGAAAAGGTTAAATTTTGAGGAAGTTACGGCCAAAACAGTGAGGGGTATTGTCGGACATCAAAATCTAAGTTCAACACTCTTGCATCTAAGCTCGAAAACAGAAAAAGTGGTAAACTACAAAGTAGTAGCCACTGTAAATATACATGGTTTGATAAAAAGAAAATCTTAATTTGGTAAAGTATATAAGAATTTATTGCCGAATGCAATTGGTGTAAAAATAGAGGAATTTGAATGGAAAAGAAAAAGTTTGAAGCTTAGTTTAAAAAGTTTTAAAAAGTTTAAAACCTGAAAATATAAAACTTAAAAATGTTATAGGAATTCATTAAAGAGTTTTTAAGCTTCAGGAAGAAGAGGCTTATGAAAAAAATTGGAAAAAAAATGAAAACTAGAAGAAAGAAATAAGAGAAATGCTTATATATATACATAATAATTTATAATAATCATGTCTAGTCACAACACTCCTTTTATAAATATATATATATATATAATTATTATGTATTGTCACATCAGTCTCTTTATAAATAAATATATATATAATTATTATGTGTTTTCACATCACTCTCTTTATAAATAAATAAATATATATATATATATATATATATATAATTATTATGTGTTTCACATCACTTGTTAAATTAAAAATAATAAAAAGATTATATTCTTAATTATATTATTATCTAGTTAATTAACTCTTATATATATAGTGCATAAATACGAACAATTTTTTGGACGACTTTTCGGCATCGAAATTCCGAAAAACGTTCTTCGGTTATATTTTCTATTTTTCTAGGAACTATTTAATTTGACAACCAAATTTTGAAAATGGCTTTACCATTATTGCTAAATTGATTAAAATGAGTTTATTTATCTATAAAAATTCATTTATTGACTATATAAAATATAAAATTTCCTAGTTTAAGTGCTAAAACCCTGGGTAATTACAGTTTGAGGAATACTATCCATCAATTTTCGATGTGCAACTCTATTCACTACTGGATCATTTCATTCATATTCAAGCCACATAGAAGTTTAACATTCATAATCATCAATTCTGACACTACACATCGAGCTAACAACTCCTTACTTCACTACCTCCCATAATAACTACTACTTCACACAAAAACAAGTACATACAGAAGAGGTAGAGATAAGGAATAAATGTATAGTAGTAAAATAACAAATACATCCCAATATGATTACTGCAGTAATCATCATATACTCGTTCTATCACTTACATATAAACAATAATCTACCACATTCCCATGGGGATTAGGGCACTAAATCTCATCTAAGGCCAAGACTCGTGTATTTAATATACTATGTATTGTTTTGAACATGCTCTAATACAACTTGTAACAACCCACCACTATACCCCTACTATCCAAGAGTATTACTAAGTAATACTATCAGATGATACGAAGAGTGAGACTGTATGGGGTACATAGATGAATATTCCCTTGGACCAACACTGGTACGTATTTTAAATATTGAATTAATAACTCACCTATATGTACAAAGCATCGGCATAAAGTAATAAATAAGTGTGCCTCCAGGATATAACAATAAACAATATACATTAAATCGCAGAGAACAAAAAGTGAATCACAGCGATAATTCTGATTATACAAAATATATCATATCCAATATACAGTGTATGTCCAACATATATCACACGAATATACATACAAAAGGCATTACAATACAAGATAATAACCACTGTACTATATACTAGCCTTCTCTAAGTTCAAAACACAAGCTGGTCATACTGTTCCTGTACCTGAAATGCATCGGACCGACTCGAGTATTATATAAATAACACATGGGTTAGACTATCTAAATCTCATATCAATAACCGTATGGAACTCTATATATATTGGGTATAAATATAATAACGTGTTCTCAACAATCCTAAATAATATATATCTTACAACACTACAGAACCCAAAATAAAAACGTCATCACCCATATAAAATCATACCAAATCAAAAATCGTGAAACTACATCAAATGGGTGAATCATTTATGACCAAAAATCATAATTTACTTAGAAACCAATAACAAGTGTGATATCACCAAGTATAGTAAAGCTTACTCATGGAATTACCCGCTTTCAATCTTAAATAATAAAATACTATCATAAAAATATGTAAAATAGACTGTGTGACTGTAAAATGTATGGCACCTATCCATTAGTTAGCTATAATAAAAGATATGAAAGTCTATTATACTCTTTATATCTTTCACATCATAAGTATAATCTTATATTATCATATTTAAAAGAATAATGATGGAAATTAAATCGTAATGTATGGGTTACACTACCCAATAATCTCATCATATTTGGGACTAATAATCTTATAATATCTATGTTATGCCACCCAGTCAAATCACATTATGGCTATCCGCCATCTCTAAAAGCACATGGGTTATCCACCTAGATCCGCTCTAATTCTTATGTAACGAACTGGATTTTCAACCCTTGAAAGTCGACGTTAATGCATCCTCGCTATTCATATGTCGACGGACATAAGGAGAAAAAGCAAATAAAGATAGAACAGTATCTCACACCAAAGGAAGAACATGTTTTCAATATATAATCTATACAGCAAAAAAATTTGAATACAATATCAGAGTCTGACCTAGAATCAACTTAGACAGTTATAAATAATCTGTCCTTATAAATGTAAAAAACTAAATGCAGTAAATGCAGCGGAAAATAGAATACGTCCATATATAGATAAAGATCTCCATCTCTTCTCTGGAAACTCCAAGCATCTTCAACTAAGCCTGAAACTATTTGGATCTGGCCCGAGTGTTAAAAATACTCAAATCAGGCTTGATAAACCAGCATGAGATACTCAAAATTTTAAATGTACATGTCATGCTGATGTTATTCAAAACCTTTGAAAATAAGGGTATTTCATAAGACCATGCCCACACATAAATATGGACGGGTTTTTACCTTATGATAACCAAAATATCTTATAATTAAACTATTTGATATTATTTCTAATAATGTTTCTTTGAAAATCTTTTCCAAGTAAATATATATACAAAGAAAGTATCAATACCTAGACTAGGTCTATGGTAATATACCCAAACTAGGTCAACGGAATATACTAAATGAAATATATGATACCAAAGGGGTAGCTGAAATGTTTGCAAGACATTTTAATTGTTTTGGGACTACAACCAAAACCGTAAAGCTCATATTGGAATTGGATTACCAAAATGATAAAGAACTAGTGGCCTTTTTCTTTGATCCATACATAAAAACTATAGTTGTCACAGTGACGTTATCGCTTTTCATGGGCAAGCCACTTCGAATTGCACAAGCTACACTACTATGGAAAAGAGTATAACACAATGGCTTTATAAGATCTCCATCAAACTCCAATGCCTATCCATTCCATTATCTTAAGGAAATAGATGCCTTTTATTCCACATAACTAATAGCCTTAAATATGTCCTACATACCACATAGTATCCTGTATCATTCCTACAATGTGAGGCTCGTGAGGCTACTCTTAACTTCTATAAGCCATGCTTTATTTCACATAAAACCATGCTTTTCCTTTCTCATAACAGGTTCCACTTTGAATGCCATATTGTCATTCCTTCGATTACTACTAAACTTCACGAAGATGCAACCTCTGAGCTCGTACGTCTTAAAGAAGGGTGTTAAACTAAGAAAAGTTGCATTCTCGGTCACCAAATACATGTACGTTTGTACAAGTCGACGTTGTGATCCCAGAAATGCAATGTCGGACATTCATCCATACAAGTTCTTTCGAGGATTGAACGAAACCGAAGGAACTCCTCCTACCACATCTTTGGGAATCGCCCCTAGATTAGTAGCGAGTAGTCCTTGCATTACGAAGATTTGAAAACAAAAAAGGACTATTGCTATAATAAATATCCCTATATCGAGGGCGACCAAGACAATGTCAACAAGTAATCCTTTCGCTATGAAGTCCTTCGGTCTTCAATACAACGAAGATTTCATAATGTAAACACCACTACCATATAAATATAATATGGGGTAAACCCCTGGGACTAGTGACAACAATCCCTACATTCTAAAGATCTTTGGTCTTCAGTAATCATCATCTTCAACATGTCTTCACTTTCAAACGTATACATTTGTTCGAAGTGGTTTTCAAATAGGAATTGCTCAAATCCGACCCTGGTTCCTTCGCACCAGTCATCAATTAGAAAGATGTTAAGTTTATATGTTATTATCAATCATCAACCAATTTAATTCATCTTTTTTTTCATTTATAAATATATCATAGAGACTTATTATTTAAAATTATTCCATTTACCTTCTTAAAAGCATATGGAATCATTAAGCCTCATTTACCAAATCCATTTGGTTAATTAAAAACCCTTTGTAAATCATGAAATAATTCTAAATCATTTCACTTTTTACTTAGGAAAACATTTCCAATTATTTATTTAAATCTCATATTGGAAAACATTATTTTAGAGCATCCAGACTTTCCCTTCGATCTGTTCCACCCCTTGTCTAAATGAGAAAAAAAGGCAAGGTAAGTTCAGAGCACTGCTTGCTCCATTACTAACCTTAGTTATACACCTTGTTTTACAGTTTAGATCTCACAGGCAGGACAAATGTACTAGTCGTTTCCGTATACTCCTTTCATTTTTAAAAATGATTTATAAAACTGCCAAATCATTATTTAAATTGCTATTTATTAGTTTGAAAACACTTATAAGAGATTTGGGAAAGAATATTTAAGTTTAATGCCATATTTCAATAGTTATTATAAACTGCTGCGAATATTGCTTTAAAGGCTTATCTGATAAAAACGACTTTTTTATCATTTAGAAATTCATTTTTATAACTCAAATCTCTTTTAAAACATTTTAAAGGGCTTATAAAATTTGTTTCATATTTCTAAACATTTATAAATATTCATTTAAATCAATTTCAAATTCGGATTTTAAACTGCAAAACCGCGATATTTTTTAAAATTACGCATATTTCAAAGTTTTCAAGATGAAAATTTGATTTTCTTTCTTCTTTTAAAACCTATGGATATAATATCCACAGAATTTGTATCTCGAAGAATTCCGAGCTATTCCATTCTCTAACTTGTTTGAATACGATGGCACGAAATCGTTTACTACCTTTACGCAACATGCCTAATTTGGACTTTTTAAAAAAAAAATTCAAAATTTGTGGAAAAACTTCTAAATATTTATCAAACATTTCTATATCATTTTAAACTCATTTAAACTAATACTTTTCATATTTCAAACTCATATTCCACTTCATTTCATATTATATTATTATAATGTTTATTTCAATCTTTTTAGATATTTTAAAATCATTAAGAGGCTAAATAATATTCATACACATTTTTGCATGGATTAATTCTCATTTATTTAGCTATGCTTAATTACTAACCATTTCTCTTATTATTTATCAAACTAAGTTATCAACCATACCACAACCATATAACCAATCATAATATCAACCAAGTTATCATCCCAAATCAAGCATTTAATCATCCAATGTATTTAAACTTTCAAAACATTATACTTGAAATAATATAGAGATTAATAATTAAATGTGAGTACTCACCATTAGTCAAACCATCCTTCCTACCAACATTCATTCGATCCAACACTTCGCTAATCATTGTTAACTTCACTAAATCAACTTAACTTCAACTAAACACCATGAAACAACTTCACCTAAGCTTCCAAAGTGCTTGGCTATCATCTCCATCTTGCTCCATTCCCAGGCCACACTTCTCACCATAATATGTTCATGGCCAAAGGCCAAAACTACACCTTTTCACTTGGTTGCTCTAAGCCAAAGCCCTTATCATCACTTCATGCTTATGCCATCACCTCCAACCACCTTCCAATGTTTCTCGGCCATAACCCACCCAATCATCAAGTTCACAGCCATGCTTTGGAGGGAGCAAAGGCTCGGCCTTTAGAGGTTTGAGGGTGGTGCCATGGGTTTTAGGAGGAGAGGGAAGGAGTTTTAAGTGATTTTGTATGTGTTTTGGTATATATATCATATATATTTAAATTATTATTTTCTAGATATTTTTCCATTAATTGCCTAAGGAGTGGAGCAGTGAAAAAGGAAGAGAAAGAGCATAGAAATAAAGAGAAGAAATTATGAAATGGAAGAGAAGAGGTAGTGGGTATTTATAGGATTAAAAAGTTTACAAAATATATGTAGGTAAAATGACCAAAATTCCTGTCCTTAACCATTAAGATAAAGTCGCTTCCATCTTTAATCATCATCACTTCCATCACCCTTCACATTGACCATTGTCTCTTAAATTTGCTCTTATGCATTTATGATGATTTGAAATGAAGTTAAGTTTACTTTTATATATATATATATATATATATATATATATATTATATAGGTTTGATTTGACTAAAGATGTATATGGTTTAAAATGTGTATTAGTATGTGTTAAAATCATGTTAGCAATATTGCAACAATGTTGCAATAACTTATATTGAACAAAACGATGATTTTTGACAAAACATTTTGCGGTCACATTTTGACATTTTTGTTAAACTATTTATTTATGTAAACAAAAGTTGAAAATAAGTTTCTTATCATCTTTAAATAATTAAGACAGATTTATTTTAGTTATAAAACAATATTAGATATTATTAAAATTCGAACGTAAAAATACGATCGCAATTGGTCGAAGTGCGACGAAATTTACATACTTCTATAAAAAAAAATATATGTTTATAAAATCATTATAATAAAATTTCTATTATTATCATATCGTTATATAACTATTAAAAAGAGTTATTTGCTATTTGCAACAATAATTCGAATGCATATCAAATTTTATAAAAAACCGGCTTTTGTCACTTTCCGATGTAAATCCAAACTTCTTGATTTTGTAATCAAATTCTAAAAATATGTTTATCATTTTTATTTATCACATAAAACATGATTACTTAAGTTTGAAAATTCTGTATCTGAATATTTAAAATAAATTAAATATTCTGTTTTAAAAGTGATGAAATTATGGATCGTTACATCTTAGGTGAGCTATATAGACAATATTTATGTATCTACCAATCCATATAGAGCCAGAAGGGAGACTTATGACTACACGGCTTACTTTAGGAGCTCAGGGCTATACTGCCTCGATCCGCTCCTACAATCTTCAATTACCTACTTGGTATCATAACTATATCCACCACGTGTCATAAACATGTCGCTAGCGTCGTTAGGCATTATTCATGACCCAGAAAGATAACAACTGTTGGCGTTCGTGACTAAATGGGATAGGGCTACGTCACCCTAAGGACTACACTACTCTAAAGGTTACACTATCTTTCTCTATATCTCAAGATGTGCATCTAATATATAACCAAAGTGTTATAGGCCCATGGCGCGACCCATTATCTTGCCGCCAGGGTGGACACTATCCATCTAGTTTCGGCTAACTCCTAATCATATCTCAGAGCACTTCATGATAGGAAACATATATATGGGAACACCCCCTATAACTCAATCCATAATCTGCTCTGCACCGAGCATATAAACTTGCTCTACACCAAGTACCACCCCATATAAGTATAAACTCAATATCTCAGTTCTCACCACTTGAGTGACATCTACTTGCAATAAATAACCGAATAAATACCACATTGGCATCCCATACCACCACGTAATGCTCAATGGTTTATTCCCTGCACATAAACTACACTTAATCTCAATATTATTCTATTAACGAGTCCAAAGAATAACCGAAGAAATATTACCGAATGCACCATCCTAAACAGTATCATAACTCCATTTCTTCAGATTTCTCGTCACATAGAACTAAATATCAGAAAATCAAATAGAAGGTTGCTTTTACAGTACGAAATCACATCAACATCAACTAACCAAATAGATACGTTGAAGCACTCATATAATCGTATTCAATATATAAGAAACGAGAAATTAGAAAATGTAGAAATTATATATATATATATATATATATATATATATATATATATATATCAATTTAATTCTAAAAAGAAATAATTATAAACTTCAAATAAATCTTTCTTTAATAATTTAAAATAAATGTTCAAATGTATATATCTAAAACATTCCAAATCCCTTAACGAATCAAATATAATTTATAGAAACTATTATATAATTTGGTACAGTTAAATTCTATTACAAAATAATTTATAACTTCCAAAATCACTTTATACATCAATAATGATTATATGAAACATTTCATAATTTTCTATAACTAACCGGTACAATAAAAAAAATTATAAATCTCCAAAATAATTTTTTTCATTTCAAACCATAATTTTTAATTCAAACCTTCATAATATATTCAAAATCTCAAATAGCCCATGTTGTAAACCATCTAATATCGCTTTAAATTTATTTAATAATCTTCTGTAATTAAATACTATTTCAAAATAAATTTATAATATATAATAAATTACATTCACTTTAAACCATCTAAGGTAATTTAAAATCTTAACTTCATACTCTGACAGTTAGAAATAAAATATTTTCTATTTTCAAAATAACTTTTATATCCAAAATAATTTCCAAGAAATCATTTTACTTACTAATAAATTTTATTTATTTATAAATATACTTCAAATAAATTTTAAACAGCTATAAATAATTTCCTAGAGTTTTTAAAAATATTTTAAAATAGGAAAAATTAATAATTTGTCTAAAATAAAAATAGTGGAGCAAAACTCTCCAAAATCTACAGCAAAACTCAATCGATCCATCCACTTGCCATCTTTGAACCCAAACGTTGCCCTTAAAGCATTCGAAGAGCCATCCTCATCATTTGCTGGCCAAAGCAAGAATCCCCCAATCCCTAAGCTTCAAAATCAGTATCGATCCCTGCTTCAAACGACTACTTCTCGAGAATGAACTCCAAACAGCGTGAAACTTGGAATATAGCATCATAAGGCCTTCCTTGTCATCCCATATTGATCGCATCAAGTTTAAGGTACAACTTATTGATTGGTATTGATCCCTAATGTCGATCCCTGAGCTGTTTTTAAAACTAATTCGCCATTCATTCCGCGTTTTCGACCACTCAAGCATCATAGAAATCAAGCAGTCATCACAAATAATCTTTACTACCGAGCATACAAAAAAATACATCAATATGAATCCTAAATCTAAGGCTAGTATCTATAAGAACACATAGTATCCCAAAGGCATGAATTTTCAAACTTATCCAAATTACTTGAAATTTATATATGTTGTTTAAAAGGGTTTAAAACGTGCTCTAGATTTTGAAAATCATTTAAAACATCATTTTACGTCTAATAGGAGCTAATTAGTGAGTAGAGGCTTAAAACCACTCATATAAATACTATGCAATCCAAAGCAACTCCAAGTGGCATGAAATCCAAGGATGATCAACAGCTCCAAGGTGATCTCCAACATCCAATCTTCAATCCAATATGCTAATCTCGCTAATCTTCTTCTCATTACTTGTTTAGGGTAATTAAAGTAAGGGTTTGGGTAACTTTTAGTCTAAGAAAACTACTAATGGGGGATTCTCCTTATTCTAAGGAAGAGTGAAATGATACGAGAGACTTATATTAGCCCTAACTGCATGCTAATCCCGACATGAGTTTTGGGCCTACCGTTAAATTACTAATTACCCATTAAGCTATATAGAATCAAGCGGAACTTCAAATAGCCATATCTCCCTAATAATAGGTCCGATTTTCTGTTTGACCACTCTATAGAAAGGGAAGCCATCATCTGATCTAATGGAAGTGGTCTTATACCCCAATTCAACTGCTATCAAAAGTTATAGATTATACAAGATTCTCAAGGTCAAATGGTCGCATAGAAATCCAGTGAAATTCATAGATGTGGGAAATGTCTAAGAATCGTTTCCCAAAATTTCAGAATCATGCGACCTCACATGAAAATAATATAATTATTCTACGATCCTTTGATACGTAGAATACAGGTTGTTACAATAAAAATAAGTTGTTTTTTGTTTTTTGTTACTATAGTTCAAAACCTCAAGTCAAGGACGTCTAGCTCAAGTGGTTAGAAGTATGACGCTTTAGATAAAGTTTCTAGAGGTCATTGGTTTGAGCCCTTGAGACATCATAATGAGAGCTCTTCTTAAAAAAGTACCACTTTTTTTATAAAATAATCGAAAACTTGAACATAATTTTTTTTATTTTTATAAATTTTCATATGGAAACTTATGTATGTATATACGTTAAAATTAATTTTTATAAAAAGCTAAAAAAAGTTATTTTTTATTTTAAAATCAACACTATACTAATAATTTGAATGAATATAATATTCGTTTAATATATATTTTTGAATAGATTCTGATTTCTTTATATTAAAGCCGAAAGTAATTTTAATATATATATATATATATATATATATATATATATATATATATATATTTAAAAAATTGTTTTGTTTATTAGTTAACTAATAAAATTATTCTCCGAATTTTTTATTTTAATTATTATCGAATCAATCAAATAGGTATATAAGAAGAGATGTAAAGATTGTGTAAACACACACAAACATGCATATAATTAAAATTTAGAATTACCTCCTCCTTCGATCCTGTCGATTGTTGAAGACGTTAGTTATTTAGTTCTCTCCTCCGTCTCCTTAGCTACGGGTTGAGATGCCCCCTTCTTTTACGGCTGGCTTCCTATTAACAAATACCTAGTTTAAGCGCCTATCTGACTTACTTTTTGAGTCGATTATTAAATTATATTATTTAAGCTCCTTTTTCAATCAGTTGACATACGACTTCTATATATTATTCTAATCGATTTTAAGCCTCAAATAAATAACTAAAAATGCTATTAGATTTTGATACAACATTTGAAATAATATTATTATTAATTTGTAACTTTCATAAGATTTTTACATTGGTCGAATTAGGAAATACCCAACAACTCAGCTGTGTCGACACTCTGGTGTGAACTCGGTCCTCAATCGATATTTAAATAATTTAAATATTGAACTCTATATAGTATTTGTTGAAGTACAATACTAGGCGTAATTTCAAAGCTTATATATCATTTAGGAGAAATCCAATTTCTAATATATTATAAGTTAACCTAGTAGTAAAAATTTGTACACGTATGCTTTTTATCATCACTGTATCACTTAGACATCTAGAGTTTGGTCTAAGGTTAAAAACTCTATAAATATCTGTATTTAATTGCATTGGCCACTTTAAAGTCCATGGTTCAATCCGATCACATTTGTCGATTAACCAATTTATCTGGCCAGATATTTTGACTTTAAGTTGGCTACCAATTACGGTGATACTATGTACAATGAAGGAAATGATCCTCTTTTGGGTAGTGTTCCACTTTTTCAATGTAAACCCAACTACGGTTATAACAAGGTCGTTATGCCAATTGTTTAACCATTATCAAAGTTTATCCTAGCTACGTAAGATCAACAATACCCTCAAGTTCTAAGACTAATGTACGCCATTGCTATAAGATTTTCTATTTTCACTTATTTTTTATTAACCTATAGAAGTCTCTAATCGTGTCATTCTATGATTGTTCCAAACAAACATAAGTACGTAACCCCTTGGATTTCTCAATTACCTTGAGTGAATCATCGCCCATTATATGGATAGTGTTACGTACACTAGTCTTAACACACATACAAATATATTTTCTCAGTACATCTTGACTAGGAATACTTAAGGAGTAAGTGTGTGTGTTGATCCAATATGACTACAAATGCATTTCTAACTACAATCGATAAAATAGTTCTTCCAAGGTTTTTCTACTTATATATGTTTAATGTGTTTAATTCATTATGTATATCACTATATAAAACATCATAAAAGAAAATAAAAGCTAGATGCATACATCATTTCGAACAAGATTCTCTTATATGAGTTATGTTACATACTAAATTACATAATTTTCCCAAGTTCACACCCTTAACTCTATTGCTCTCCTTCATCTTCTTGGCTATGGGTTGCAATGCCATCACCGTGGCTTAACCAAGGTTAAATGGTTGCTATGGTTAGGTTGTCTCAGTATGATGAGAGTGAGAATGGAGGTTACCTATTTATAGTCACATAGGTATCACATATCCACATCTTTTCTCTTAAATCCTAGGAGACTATGTCCCCATTGTCCTATAACGACCCGAAATTTTCTAACCCGAAAATTCCAGATAGTTATGGAAAAGAAGAAGAGATAGAAGAAGATGAACAGAAACACCAAACATCTCATATTCGCAGCGGATAAAATATAATAATAAATAATAACAGTTTACAAAAGAATATTATATCCGTCGATTACATTTAATATACATCAGAGTTCACATATATACAGTCACTGAATATATACAATTATCATGTCTCAAATACACAATAATATACTTCAATGGAAATACTCTATACGTACTCGCCATCCAGCTCGCCTTCTGAGCTCCAGAGCGTAACTACCTAAAAATCTGTAATACTCGGTCTGACCCGAGCATTACATCAAAGTAACACCCGGGTCAGGCTGGAAACCAGCGTGAGTAAACCCAACTAACATGAAATACCAAAACAAACAACTTATATAAACCCGGGTAACTCAAACTAATTTTACAACTTCACAATATGTTATAGGCATAACTTATTTCCCACATAAGTTTTCTAAGTGCCAAAGTTTAGATCAAATAGTCCGATTTACTTAATTGTTTCATTCCAACCTATTAATTTCACATATCAATTTATAAGAATTCGAAGTGGTTTTCGGGTATTTCCCCAATACCCGACCTCGGCCTCTTCGAGTCACATGTCATCCTAACCCAAGTTATACAAATGGAATACACGACATTTCATATCAGAAGTATCAACTTGATCAACGCATCCAATACCATTCAATCACCCATAAGCAAAGCTTAATCACATACAAATCAATTCAAATGATTCTAATTGAAATTTCAAACTTTAATCACTTAGATTTCCTCATTAATTAATTCTAAATCAATTAATTAATCAACTCTTCCGTATCCATTCATCTTAATTTATCACCTTGGGTTAATTTTCTTTCAATTATATTCAAGTGATTATCTTTAATTCATTTCACAATATTAAATATTCTTAACCCATAATCAATAAGTAATCTTTAATTACTCCACAAATTAATTAACTATAATCAATTACACTAAGTATTCTTAATTACTTATGTTAATTAACTTCTCATAAGTCACTTATTATGAATTAATGAATCTCAATTATTCAAATCTTTAATTACTTCATTAATTATATAAATCACCGATTTCCAATTATATTTCAATTTATCTTAATCTGAATTAATTACATTAATTAAAATACCATATTAATCATTCTTGATTTATCTTACTCTGCAATTAACTATCCATTTATTTTCTTCATTAAATAAATCAATTTCTCCTTAATTATTTCTCTTAATTAATCTCTTGTTTAATTACACAGTAATTGTATTTTATTAACGTTCATTAAACCATTATTTATCAAGCCATCAGATGATTATTCTGAATTACTCTCACTTAATTAATTAACTTATAACTTAAATTATTGATTAATTCAAACCCTTAAATACTAAATTAATTAACCCAAACCATTAACTAATTGAATTAATTAATTATCCATTTTAATCACCCTTATATTTCTTCCAAAATCCAATTTATATATTTCGATAACTCAGGGTATCAAAATATTCAAGCAATCCACAGCATTCAGTAGTCCAATTACCTAAAATATTCATCACAGGATATCAATCATTCCAGTATGAACCATATAGTACTATATAATATAGCACATCAATCCAATTCAACCACTCAACCAATCATTTAAATTTAACCATTTAAATTTGAATAGAAATTCAGAAACGTGAGGTTTACTCACCTTTGTTTTATTTGCAATTCCATCCTATCCTGACTTGTTTCTTCACAATTATTGACCTTGTATAAACATTGGATGATTTTCATCAATATTCGAACCGAATCGAAAAATTAAATTTCCATTTGATAATTTAATTTACTAGGGATTTTAATTTAGTAGTTCATATTTTAACCAGTCATTTAATTTAAACAAATATTTAAATTTAAAATAATAAGATAAATATGTATTTATATTTATATCACTATTTATCTTTACTGCATATAAATATCCATATATATTCATTTCGTTCATTCATTTTTTTTTAATCAATATGCATTTTAATTGATATCTTGAATTCAATATTTAAACTATATAAACCTTTAAATATTTAAAATTAAATTAGCCATGTCTGTAAATATTCGATATCTTGAATTCAATATGTATTTTAATTGAATTAAATTAAATTAAACTAAATTAAATCGGACCAAAATACCTCCACGTTGCTCAGGCAGAGATCGTAATCCTTTCTTCCCGACCCTAGCTATCGCGACCTCCCTGTGACATCGATGCTTGTCGTTATCGCGACTGCCATTGTCGCGCTACACAGATGAGCTATCATCGAACGCCAAAGCATCAGCAGTCCTCACATCCATCAATTCGTATCACTCCTCACGAGCTCATCGACCCCAAGTGATCGAAACCCTAGCCTAACCCTTCTCCCTCAACACGCCATCAAACGAACAAAGTCGTCGACCCTCAAACTAGCTATCACGACCCAACCTGAACTATCGAAACCCTAATTCAATGCTATCAGATTCGAACGAATCTCTTTCGAACTTTGATTTCACGCGGCCACACGATTTGAGGCGACGAAAATTTAAACCTTCAGATTCTCTGAAGATAAAGAGCGAGAAGGGGGTATCGGCCATAAATTTCTGAAGATTTGTTTTTTGTTTATTTGATTCGGTCTTCTGTTCGAAGATATAGAGGGACGGAGATGTATAAGTTGCGAATAGCTTCTAGCATAAGCTTTGATTATTATAGAATTAAATATTCAAAAATATCTCGTGTTGTACATAACATAAAATCTCAAATCCCGAATCAGACATGCCGACAGGCGTTTATAAGGTTCTACCCGCATTCTGAACACAATGGAACATGTTCCGGATGCTAATTTGATCGTATGTGCGAGCTACAGAATTAAACGTTCGGTATTAAATTAAATCGATTAAAATAGCACTAAGCGTTTGAGCTGCCAGGGTCAAACGACAATTCCGATTGCTATGAAAATTGAAATCCGATAATAACTAACTATTACGGATCCAATGGAACTAGTTTCGTCAAATTCCGAGACTGTGTCCCCGGAAGGCTATTTTAAAATTTAATTTAAATGGTATATTTTCAAAACTTAACAAAACATTTCCACATTCAATTTCAACACCTTCACTACCTTCAGTACTGTCAATCTAAATTTTATAAGCCTTCAAATTATTTTTAACAGGCTTAATATTCCATATTCAATATTTTATCCCATTTCAAATTATATAATTCAAAAATTCAATTATCTAGTAAATATTGATATTTGAAATTCAAGTTAAAATTAACCTTTAAATGTTTTAAAATCAACTAATTATTCCAATTTAAATTGTTACAAATTCCGGGTCGTCACATTCCACCCCCCTTAAAAGAATTTCGTCCCCGAAATTACTAGTTAGGGAGAATGGACCAATACCCGTTTACCTTTCTCAAAAGCCAACAGTTTTATCAACTTGTCACAATATCTTTTATTAAAGATTCACTATTATCTCAACTAACTTCCAAAACCTTCCATGATTTCCAACAATCCCTTTTGACCCAATCGTTTAAATTTCAATTTAAAATCAAATTTTGAATTCTCAAAATTTTTCTAACTCCCTAAATTTCCGAAAAATTTTGCCAGCGTCTCCTTTACGCGGCTAGCTCGGTACTACTACAAAAGGCTTCTACGGGCTCCCAAATTCCAAAAGAAAACAAAAGCCAAGTGGCTACATCAAAAACCCAATCCAATTTCATACAGAAATTAAAATACATACTTTTTGTCGGGCAATTCACATTTATCTTTTGGAATCAAATCCAACTTTCTTTTCCCCTTTTTAATACTTGCATATCTTTTTTAGCAACAATATTCAATCGTAACTTACAAATCATTTTATACATTCTCCTTCATAAGTTTCATACCTATTTCAAATTAGTCTTTCCCATTTTCATATGAATTCAATTCATCTTTAATTTGAGCACTGCATTTTAACTTTCATTTATAACTGATTCATAGTAGTTTCATCTACTAATTTATTTTAATTTCCAGTTTGAAATTGTTTGTCGTTAACAAAATTTTCCCAAAATTTTCAAAAATTTTCTAACTCCCAAAATTTCCGAAAATTTTTGGCAGAGTCTCCTTTGTACGGAGGAGCTTTTGAAATTTGACAAGAGATGTAAATATATATACATCGGCCCACTCGGTCGGAAAAAGCAAAAACATTTCATATTTCCTATTTTTATTGCGTAGGCGTACCTTATTTAGCATTTTAAGCATGCAGCTTATTTATTTTAGCAAATAGCGCAATCCAAATCCAGCCAAACGGCTTCCCAGTACTTGTACTTACTCAATTTTAACATATAAGCACTATATAAATGAAGTTTATAACATTTCTCTTACATAAACAACTGTAACACTTCAATTCTAAAAGAAATGCATTCAAAATAACTTCTACAAGCAATTTATATGTTTTCAAAACTAATTCAATTGCTTTCAACCAATTTACATACCATTTCATTCAATTTCAATGGTTTAGAACTCAATTTCTTACATTCCATTGATTTTTAATCCAAACAAGCTCATATTCACTTCAAATGATTCGAAATCAATTTTATTTAATCTCTATCAACTCATAGTACTTTAATTACTTTTATTTATGCCAAACAACAATTATTGTTAGATTATAACTATTTTAAATTAATTTCAACTCATTCTGCATTTAACTCCATTTCTTTTCTAAATTATTTACGAACCATTCATTGCATTTCATTTCATTTCCGCAATTATTTCATTCAAAACAATTTATTAAACTTGGAACATCCAATACTTATAAATTCATAACCATTTCCCAAATTAATTTAATCCAAATTTTTATTGAATGGGCTTTCACTTTTATCCGAAGCCAAGCTTCCATAAATTTTAAACTTAAGTGAATTTACTTAATTTATTCCAACATCAAACTTAAGTCTACTTCTATTTGATTCTCATTTAATCAAATTCCATTGAATTTAGCTTGATAATCCAATTCCAATCACAACTTTGATTTAGTTTTTATCCAATCAGGCTTCATCTATTTATTATTTACCTCAATTAACCAATTTTAAATTTTAAATTTGCTTACTCAATTCGTTATCGAATTTATTTTATTAATACAAAGTCATTCTCTATTTATTTCTATTCACTTGGATTTTGCTTTGCAACTCAAACCATTTCTTTTATAATCACTTCTCTTATATCCAATTAACTTGCAAAGTTCATTAAACATTATTCAAAATCACCCTTGAATTTCATTTTTAATTCAACCATCACATTTTCAATCCAACTCTATTTATTTTTATTTTACAACATCTCTTCTTATTCAATTCATTATCACATCTAAGTCGAATTCTATCTACAATTCTAATTCATTTCCAAATTCCATTATTAGTTTACAATTCATTTATATACCAAAGTTAAATTTTATTAACATACTCAATCAAACAATTATTTAAACAATTAGCTTATTTCCAACTTCTAAATCAATATTCGATTTTAATTACAAACTCACTTCATTAGAATTCCAGTTTGGATTTCCTTGATTTTCCAAAATTCCAACATCTTTTTTTCAAAAAAAAATTAGAAATGCTTTAAAATTACATCATACTATTAAAATAGCTTCTTATCAAAATATTTATTATAACTCGATGTCTCAACCAGTCCATCCTTGTTCTCATAGAAATTCAGTCATACGTTGATCAGGCGTAGGACTGAAAATCTATAGGTACTTAGTAAACCCGTTTTCAACACCCAGTGAAAATACTTGGAAAATAATTTTATTGAAAATATAGAAAACAGTTTTTGAAAACAGAGGAAATATCTTTGGTGAGAATGCTCTGGAAATCATCACCCCCATCCATGGTCGCAGTCACATCCCAGGGTTACGTTGCCATCGCATCAAAAGTCCATGTAACTGCAGGCTCTCCGCGGCCTCTCGATTACGCTAAAGATCCCACACAAATCACAGTTACATCCAGGGTTACGTTGCCGTCTCAGCAAATGTCCACGTAACTGCAGGCTCTCGGCGGCCTCTGATTTTCGCTGTCGAAATGAAACTTCTCCACTCCTACATAGGTCGCAGTCTGCCGATATAAAATCAACCGCAGACTGTTGGCTCTCAGCGGCACACACGACTTCCGCTATGTTATACCATAGGTCGCAGTCTACCGATATAAAATCAAACACAGACTGTTGGCTCTCAGCGGCACACACGACTTCCGCTATGGTATACACTACTCATAATCCTCAGGAACTAATTTTGTCCGGACTCCTCACAGGATCAACTTTAGAACCCCCCCCCCCCCCCTCTCTTGGGGCTCAAGGCAGCACCACCCGGTGGTACTCCTGAGAAGTTCATTTCAAGGGAGCGCCGTTTTCCCCAGAGCCATCATCAAAACATTTTATACTATACACATATAGTATCTTCAAATCATACACCTAGTATGATCTCATACAAAGCTCATTTACACAAAATCGATTATCCCAAATCGATAATTCTCAAACTAGGCTTTCCAAATTCAATATTGATTTTACACAAAAATCAAAAGCCTTTCCAAATCCAAAGGTTCCCACAACCTTTTTAAAATCCTCATAAGATCCTTTATATATATTCAGATATATAAACTTTAAAAACATGGATCATTTCAACCTCGTATAAAATTCCTTCGTACTTCAAACATTTTCAAAATCATTTTTCTTCCAGCAATAAATTCAACAAGGGAAGATTTATCTTATATAAAAAAGTTATACAACTTTGTTTATTCAAAACAAATATTAAAATTTGATTACTCATCCCAATATCAATTCCATTCAAATCTGTACGATGTACACTTATCATCCATATGCTTTACCACTCTGATCGCTCGCTCGATCACACAATCTCACTTCCGAACTACTATCGTTCACCGGACTTCCTAGTGCGGACACAGATCTGGTTTCTTGATCAGAAACCGTCATTCTCCTTGCATAGCCATAACTATGATAGAGAATATCCAGAACCAATCAACATTCCATATCCAGGTTCGCCGTCGAAAATCAAGTGAAAAATCCCAACTCGGATAGATAACTATCTCGAAATTCTATGCTCGAATCTGGATCAAATCACTATGCGAACAGAATAATATACGTACATCCTACGTATTTAACTTCATTGATTATTAGCCAAATCAATTTCCTTGCTATTCATATTCACTTAAATTTTCATTCACTTATCCACATTTACCTTAGCCCCCATTTGGATTATAACTTCAGTTCTCATCTTAGTTGGGTATTTTACCAATAACAGTTTGGACTCCGACCAGTTATATTTAGAAAATAGCTTGAAAATTTTAAAATAGATAAGTAGTTGAAAAATAATTATTAGTTTGCAAAATAACTGTAAAATAGTTAACTAATTGTAAAATAGTTGGAAAATAGCTAAAAAGTTTCATAAATTTTAAATAATTGCAAAATAGTTGTAAAATAGAAATTAGTTTGTAACATGGTATTTAGTTTAGAAAACAGTTGAAAAATGGTTAAATAGCTCCAAAAATAATCGTAAAACAAGTATATAAAATAATTTGGATTTAAGAAAGAAAGGTTGTATATATTTAATAGCTTAGAAAAATAAGTTTATGTCAAATCAATTTATATTGAAAATAGTCAAGAGTCAACTGTTCACTTCCCCAACAATTCAATTTAAATCTCCATTTAAATTGACCCAATTCCAATTCAAATAACTCCAAATTCCATTGGACTTGATTAATTCCCAATTCAAGTTGAATCAATCTTGATTCCTTCCCCAATTTAAATCAAATTCCAGTTGATTTTAATCCTGTTCAATTTTAATTATAATTTCATATTATTCCAATCAATTTGAATTATTATTAATTGAACCCATTCAAATTCAAATCATTTCAATATAATCCAATTTAAGTTCTCATTTAAATTTTAAACTTATACATCTTCAATCACCAATCCAATTAATTCAAACCAAATTCAATTTTGAACTAATTCGATTTCAATCTCAATTTTAAACCATCTCGAATTATTTAAATTCGAGTTAAATGCTCAAAGGTTGGTTTAACTTTTTAAACCAGATTAACTTTTATTCAAAGTTTTTAATCAATTTAATTTTCTGAGTTCAATTTTCAAAATTCCATTTTAAATTATCTTAACTTATGTATGTCAATGTTCAAATAAGAATTCAATACAATTTTATTTATTTTCAAAATTAAATTTATTATCCAATTTTATCTTCCCGTTTGAAGCCAGTTCTTAAATCAGTTTATTTTACAATTCAATTATTCAAATTTATTGTATTTATACAATTCTATTCTCAATTTAATGATTTTATTAACAATAGGATGATATCGTCCTATTTATTTTAAGACGTCCATCCATTTTCAATTTTTAAATCTCATACCCGTTTGAGATCACACACATTCCCGCTTCAAACTTCAAAATTCTTTCCCTCTTATAAGTTCAAAACTTATATCACTTTGAGTTTTTATATCACATTTCAGGAAAAAAAATCGAAACTCAACCTCTTAGAGTTTACTTCATTATTTTAAGTTATCATTGATATCATGTATATCCATACATATATACATATTTATTTCTTGGCCCTCCCAGCCATGATTTAGAACTTTAAACCATCCAAACTTCAAACAACCTATTGTTTTCGACAAGTCCCGGTTATCTAAATAATTCTTATTTATTATTTTTCATTACCTTGGAACAAATTTTCAAATTCTGGAACCAGATTTAGAATTTTGATTTCAATCCATTAAATTTTAATTTGGTTGTATCTTTATTTCTACTCAGTTTAATTCCAATTCAAGACTTCAATTTCAGTTTGAATCCATTTCAAACTTATCTTTATTTAATTTTAGTTTGGTTGTATTATATTACTTCTTAATTTAATTCTAATAATTTTACAACCAATCACCGTAATATTTATTAGAAGGAAATATCGCTTTATATATCAAAAAAATATTTTTATATAAAATCATTTAAAATCTTTTTATAACAAAATAACAAGTACGCGCTCATATAGATATACTCAACTCATTCTAGAGTACTTTAGACTCTAGTTAATGACAAATCCCCACCAGAGCCAAGGTTCTCGCTTAACCTTCAGCTCTGATACCAACTGTAACGACTCGAAATTTTCTAACCCAAAAATTCCAAATAGTTATGGAAAAGAAGAAAAGATAGAAGAAGATGAACAGAAACACCAAACATCTCACATTCGCAGCGGATAAAATATAATAATAAATAATAACAGTTTACAAAAGAATATTATATCTGTCGATTACATTTAATATACATCAGAGTTCACATATATACAGTCACTGAATATATACAATTATCAAGTCTCAGATACACAATAATATACTACAACGGAAATACTCTATACGTACTCGCCATCCAGCTCGCCTCCTGAGCTCCAGAGCGTAACTACCTGAAAATCTGTAATACTCGGTCTGACCCGAGCATTACATCAAAGTAACACCCGGGTCAGGCTGGAAACCAGCGTGAGTAAACCCAACTAACATGAAATACCAAAACAAACAACTTATATAAACCCGGGTAACTCAAACCAATTTTACAACTTCACAATATGTTATAGGCATAACTTATTTCCCACATAAGTTTTCTAAGTGCCAAAGTTTAGATCAAATAGTCTGATTTACTTAATTGTTTCATTCCAACCTATTAATTTCACATATCAATTTATAAGAATTCGAAGTGGTTTTCGGGTATTTCCCCAATACCCGACCTCGGCCTCTTCGAGTCACATGTCATCCTAACCCAAGTTATACAAATGGAATACACGACATTTCATATCAGAAGTATCAACTTGATCAACGCATCCAATACCATTCAATCACCCATAAGCAAAGCTTAATCACATACAAATCAATTCAAATGATTCTAATTGAAATTTCAAACTTTAATCACTTAGATTTCCTCATTAATTAATTCTAAATCAATTAATTAATCAACTCTTCCGTATCCATTCATCTTAATTTATCACCTTGGGTTAATTTTCTTTCAATTATATTCAAGTGATTATCTTTAATTCATTTCACAATATCAAATATTCTTAAACCATAATCAATAAGTAATCTTTAATTACTCCACAAATTAATTAACTATAATCAATTACACTAAGTATTCTTAATTACTTATGTTAATTAACTTCTCATAAGTCACTTATTATGAATTAATGAATCTCAATTATTCAAATCTTTAATTACTTCATTAATTATATAAATCACTGATTTCCAATTATATTTCAATTTATCTTAATCTGAATTAATTACATTAATTAAAATACCATATTAATCATTCTTGATTTATCTTACTCTGCAATTAACTATCCATTTATTTTCTTCATTAAATAAATCAATTTTTCCTTAATTATTTATCTTAATTAATCTCTTGTTTAATTACACAGTAATTGTATTTTATTAACGTTCATAAACCATTATTTATCAAGCCATCAGATGATTATTCTGAATTACTCTCACTTAATTAATTAACTTATAACTTAAATTATTGATTAATTCAAACCCTTAAATACTAAATTAATTAACTCAAACCATTAATTAATTGAATTAATTAATTATCTATTTTAATCACCCTTATATTTCTTCCAAAATCCAATTTATATATTTCGATAACTCAGGGTATCAAAATATTCAAGCAATCCACAGCATTCAGCAGTCCAATTACCTAAAATATTCATCACAGGATATCAATCATTCCAGTATGAACCATATAGTACTATATAATATAGCACATCCATACAATTCAACCATTCAACCAATCATTTAAATTTAACCATTTAAATTTGAATAGAAATTCAGAAACGTGAGGTTTACTCACCTTTGTTTTATTTGCAATTCCATCCTATCCTGACTTGTTTCTTCACAATTATTGACCTTTCATAAACATTGGATGATTTTCATCAATATTCGAACCGAATCGAAAAATTAAATTTCCATTTGATAAATTTAATTTACTAGAGATTAATAGTTCACATTTTAACAAGTCATTTAATTTAAACAAATATTTAAATTTAAAATAATAAGATAAATATGTATTTATATTTATATCACTATTTATCTTTACTGCATATAAATATCCATATATATTCATTTCGTTCATTCATTTTTTTTAATCAATATGCATTTTAATTGATATCTTGAATTCAATATTTAAACTATATAAACCTTTAAATATTTAAAATTAAATTAGCCATGTCTGTAAATATTCGATATCTTGAATTCAATATGTATTTTAATTGAATTAAATTAAATTAAACTAAATTAAATCGGACCAAAATGCCTCCACGTTGCTCAGGCAGAGATCGTAATCCTTTCTTCCCGACCCTAGCTATCGCGACCTCCCTGTGACATCGATGCTTGTCGTTATCGCGACTGCCATTGTCGCGCTACACAGATGAGCTATCATCGAACGCCAAAGCATCAGCAGTCCTCACATCCATCAATTCGTATCACTCCTCACGAGCTCATCGACCCCAAGTGATCGAAACCCTAGCCTAAGCCTTCTCCCTCAACACGCCATCAAACGAACGAAGTCGTCGACCCTCAAACTAGCTGTCACGACCCAACCTGAACTATCGAAACCCTAATTCAATGCTAACAGATTCGAACGAATCTCGTTCGAACTTTGATTTCACGCGGTCACACGATTTGAGGCGACGAAAATTTAAACCTTTAGATTCTCTGAAGATAAAGAGCGAGAAGTGGGTATCGGCCATAAATTTCTGAAGATTTGTTTTTTTTTTATTCGATTCGGTCTTCTGTTCGAAGATAGAGAGGGACGGAGATGTATAAGTTGCGAATAGCTTCTAGCATAAGCTTTGATTATTATAGAATTAAATATTCAAAAATATCTCGTGTTGTACATAACGCAAAATCTCAAATCCCGAATCAGACATGCCGACAGGCGTTTATAAGTTTCTACCCGCATTCCGAACACAATGGAACATGTTCCGGGTGCTAATTTGATCATATGTGCGAGCTACGGAATTAAACGTTTGGTATTAAATTAAATCGATTAAAATAGCACTAAGGGTTTTGAGCTGCTAGGGTCAAACGACAACTCCGATTGCTATGAAAATTGAAATCCGATAATAACTAACTATTACGGATCCAATGGAACTTGTTTCGTCAAATTCCGAGACTGTGCCCCCGGAAGGCTATTTTTAAATTTAATTTAAACGGTATATTTTCAAAAATTAACAAAACATTTCCACATTCAATTTCAACACCTTCACTACCTTCAGTACTGTCAATCTAAATTTTATAAGCCTTCAAATCATTTTTAACAGGCTTAATATTCCATATTCAATATTTTATCCCATTTCAAATTATATAATTCAAAAATTCAATTATCTAGTAAATATTGATATTTGAAATTCAAGTTAAAATTAACCTTTAAATGTTTTAAAATCAACTAATTATTCCAATTTAAATTGTTAGAAATTCCGGGTCGTCACATGTCCCCTTCATACAATGGCGACCGCAATTGACAAAACCATTAATTGGTCAAAATGCCCTTTTACTCACTTTGAATTAATTATTTAATTATACTATTTTGAGCCTATTCTTTGATTATATTGATGCACAAATTTTATACATAATTTTAATTAATTTTTCAGCTTTATACAAATAATTAAAAATGCCACAAAAATTTACTAATTTTTTTTATTAATTTATTATTAATTTGTAAAATTTATAACTTACTTTTTACTATGTTGAGTTCGGAAATAACTAACAACTCGGTTGTGTTAACTCTGTGGTGTGAACTCGGTCCACATTCAATATTTAAACAATTTAAGTACTATAACATGTACGGACTTTACTGAAGTATAATATCGAACATAAGTTCAACGCTTGAAAATCATTTAAGTGAAATTCAGTTTTTAATCTATAATAAACTCACCTAGTAAAGACATTTCGTACACGTATTCTGTAACGATCGCGATTTTTCGTTGCCGAAAAATCGAACCGTTAGGGTTTAAGAAAAAGAAAGAGGTAGAAGAAGAGAGAAAAAAGAGAAGAAACAGAACAAACAATCAGAACAGGAAACAATAACAGAATCTCACAGTCGCAGCGGAACAATATATAATAGATAAATGTACATTCATTTAAAACAAAGAACTATACCTTTTATATATCACATTACATTACATCAATCAGAGTGTACAACAACAACAGCGGAAAAGAAATACTATATACAATAAATAATAGACTACGCTATCTGGCTCGCCTCCAGATCTGCACAGCAACTCCCGAATCCAGAATAACCTGATAACCTAACTCTAGACTGCCCGTGTGGAAAATAGTGGGCACCCAGAGTTTAGGAAAGGAACAATAAACTCCAGGTCAGTCATGGGACTGGTGTGAGAACTCAAAACAGTTTATCTTTAAACAAGCAACAACAGAATTTAAATTTAACTTTCGAAATTCGAAATGCTTTTTGGAAAAATGAAACTACCATAAGGCCTCCCGCCACACACACAATGCAAACGCAGAATTGGAGGAGATTTCTCCTTATGATAGTCAAAGATGCTTACTACGCGAAAATCAAATCATTTTTGATATTATTACTAGTGCATAGTGTAGAAAACAATTTCGAAAGTACAATATAAATCCTAGCCAGCATAGACATTCCGAACTATGCCTACTATAGCTACCATCCAAACAGTGGTGACCACCATAAGTGAATGGCAGGTAATACAACTAAAACCGTACAAGGCGCGTATTGGAGGAATGGATTTCCAACAAATGGTCAGGCTAAGGAACTTCCTACTGCCACATGGGATCGCCTCTGGCGGGACGTCCCGAGAAACTAACGTTACGGTTAGATCTCTGCCAACACAAGGCCGGGTTACCTCTGTAACTAGGTAACTACTACACGAATATGTCATCCCCCGGTCCTTTGGGACCTTTATCCGAGCGCTCGCAACAACACCACACACAGAAATATATATAGTGTATCAACATGAGTAAGCATCTGGGCTCCATACCATGATACCACCCTTTTCCAGAAGGAAATGACATACCCTAAAGGGCGCGACCCTCATAACCTTGCCGCATATTCCTGTTTCGACCATTTCCGGGGAGTGAGGTCCTGACGAAGTCTCGTCCACAAAGCTACGCTTTGTGCAACAAAGCCATGCTTTGGGTCCACAGATGACCAAAGCAATAATCACAAAGATAAATGATCAAACAAATGATCATATCCAAACGATCAACCAATGATCATCACACAGCAGCACTCAGCATGCCACATTACCAGATTGGGAAATATCGCTGATAACCTTCAACTACATAACCTCTGAGCTCGTACGTCTCAGAGAAGGGTGTTAAGCTAAGAGAATAAATTCTCCGCCACCAACAGAAATGTATTTGAAAGAAATCTGCTCTATCTCTCAAAATGTAATGTCAGACACGTAACCATACAAGTCTGTTCCGGGTTCGAACAGAACCGAAGGCACTTCCAAAGAAGCCCTTGCAATCCGGGTATTCACAATCCCGATAAAATTTCCCATCACAAAGGAAATCTCCATATCGTAGCTAACGATGCGGAGACAATCGATAGGTCATCCTATCGTTTTCACAAATACCCGGTCTTCAACACCGGTCTTCAAATGCAATCCAAACGACGTATCGCATATTCGGAATGGGATATACGACACAAAGGTCCTCTCCCGGCTAAACCGAATAGCGAGCGCTTATTTTAAAAATAAGTGTGCATTCAATTCCAAACAAACACAATCAATACTATCCAAGGGTAAATATTGATAGTCGGTTATTTAACTATCAATAAAGATGCGCCACATCATCAGATTCCAAATAAATTTCCAAAATTATTTAATCCCAAAAATATCTTCACAAGATATATATATATATATATACACCATTTCCAAATAATTGCCCCAGTTATTTGTTTTACCAAAACCACTTCACGATAAAATTTTCCACACTTAACCAATTGAAAAACCAATTTTCAATTTACCTTTACCATTTGAAAACCAATTTTCAAATTACATTAACCATTTGCAAACCAATTTCAAATCACCTTAACCATTTGAAAACTAATTTCAAATCACCTTAACCATTTGAAAACTAATTTCAAATCACCTTAACCATTTGAAAACTAATTTCAAATCACCTTAACCATTTGAAAACTAATTTCAAATTACTTTTCATCCTTTATACCCTTTGAAAACAAATTTCAAATCATCAAATAAATCTTTACCGATTTAATTTAAATTTACGTCCCAAATCCGTAAATTCATTTTCATACTTCAAAATAAATCAATATTTATTTTTAAACAAATTTCCCTTCATATAAATTCCAACGTGAATTAAATCCCAAATACCCATTCATATTTGATTTCAAATCGATTCCAAAATATTCGCTTACACTTTTACCTTTAAAAGGTGAATTCACAAAAACGTTCCATTCCATATTGGAAAATCATTTCTAAACTTATTTAAAAAAATAAGTAATTCACAATTCAATTTATTTTCAACAATTCGAAAATATGCCATATGCTTAAACCATAGTTAAGTATTAATTTCATTCCTTTAAAGAAATATTCTTTTATTCACATTTATTTGGGTTAAAAACGAATGTTGCGTAAAACATCGTTACGACAACCCAAAAACACTAGTATATGGATTTGAAATTAAAAATAGATATACAAATCCAATACTATACCAATTATCCCCTTCTGTTTCTCGAAAACGTCTATTTCAACAATTAATGTTGAAATCTATGTTTTCAATACTCAATACATTTTAAAACACCTTTAATTCGTTTTAAATTCCATTTAAAACATTCCTTTCCCAAAAACAGACCCATTTTATTTAATAATCTATTCAATTTTCAAAATAGTGAATATAGCCCACTTAACAAATTCCCATATTTCAATTTATCAAATTCGATGGATTTCAAATTTATAAACATAGTTTATAAATTCCATTTCTATTATAAACCCCAATTTTATAAATCCTTTTATTAATCCGATGCAATTTACATAACCCAATTTCATACCCAAAAGCCATATTGTAAGTTAAATACTTATAATATTATTTATTTACCAAATCGTTCCTTTGAACTTCACCAATTTAAAATCTTATCACTTACAAGATTTCTTTATGGTTTATAATAATTTCGACTAATGAAATCTTCATTTATTAACAATTTCTATAAAATTCCCCTTTTTAATGCCCAAATCCATTTCTATAAGTTAATAACTTATAAACTTAAATTTTTCCAATAACCGTTCGTTTTATAAATTTCACATTTATTAATCTATAAATCCTAGTGAAATTCATGTTATACATCAACTTAACACTTTATAAATTTATTCTATAACTTCAATAATTTTTATTTAAAAAACATCCATTTATAAAATCCTTTATATAAACCATTAATAATAATAACTCCCCAAAAAACCAAATTTAACTATTTTATAAAAACCTATTATTGTTAAAAATTTCTTTTAAGTTATATTTTATAAAAATATAAATTTTTAAAACATAAAATTTTATCCATCTATTTATTTTAAAATTTAATCAATTCAAAATTTTAATAAACCTTATTCTTTGAAAAATCGATTTAAAACCCCTTTTAAATTCAAAACCGTTATTTTTAATTTAAAAATTAGAATCCGATGATGCAACGACATCGAATGGTCAATCACGGGAATAACATCATATATCAATGTGATTATCAACAATCAACATAATATTCATAAATAAATAAATATGTGAGGAATCCAGTTGGATCCCTCCAACCTGTTACCCTGCATCCACAGACGTTAGCACAATACCAATTCCACTTCAAGGTGGAATATCGCGGTATATGGGATTTTATAAATATTCCGCTTAATAGGCGGCGCAATAGGGTCTCATCCGCTATACGAGGCGGGAAATCAAATCCAATATATACATATGCCAATATATATATATTGCTATATATAATATATATCCTATTATATCTACTAGCACAATCAATCAACAATTATCAATCAATATTAACTATTCAAAATTTTAACCAAAACCTTTCGATTGAGTGAGGAGTTCTCACCTTGATTTTATTTCCGGTTTCGGCGTTCGTTTCGAATAAAATTAAACGAACGTTTAATTTTACCCGAAATTCAAACGAGCTCCAATCGACTCCAAACCAGCTGCATTGCGAAGAGCACGCGAATACGATTCCAACGCAAAAAATCTCGTTCGAATCCGACCTCGTATGCAAAAGATATCACGTTTTAAAGTTACACGATTTGAATCTTTAAATTTAAACTAAAAACAAAACAAAAGAAATCACCTCACCCCTCTAACACGCGGGCCCCCCCACCTTTCTTCCTGATCGCGCACGGCAATATCCTCCCAGGCAAACATCACGCAGCCGAACCCATCTAGCATCCATTAGGGTTTTATTTTGCCATCACTTCGCTCAACTAGAACTCGATCGGGACGCTCCATTCCGTAGCTCTACTCATACTCTACGCACGCCCCCAAGCACCTGGAGCTCGGCCCCCCCTTCGCTGTGCAAAACCCCATGAAACGCGCGCCCTTCAATCGTCAATTCCCGTTGATTCGTTTCGCCAAAGACGATCTCCCCCGTTGATCTGCTAGAACACACTGCCCTCTACGTTTCATTAGTTGAACACTTCGCGTGAATGTCGACGGATTGAAAGATAATGAGGGGAGAAGATCGATGTTTTCTGGCCATTAAAGAAAGAAGTGGCGGCCCAAAGATAAAACTAGGGTTTTGGAAATTAAAATGTATATATATCAATATTATTTTAATAATAAAATCTCCAATTTGACACTTTTGCAAACGAACTCCAAACGACGCGTTCCGCCAGGCGATCCTAAGGTTTTTCCGCGTTCCGGACGCAATGGAACAGGTTTCGTAAGCTAATTCGGAAGTATGTGTGAGATACGACTATAAACGCTCGATTTAAATTAAAACCGATTTAAGCGATTTCTAGGCGTTTTGGCTTGTACCGGACAAACGGCAAATCCAAACGACTTGAAATTTGAAATCTTGCAATAATATCACATTACGGATCCGATGAAACTGGTTTCTTCGAAATCCGAGACCGTTTGAAAAATGGCTATTTTAACTCGCCGAATTAAAATTAAAACGATATCGATGCGTTTGGAGCTGCCACGGTCAAACGACAACTCCGATTGCTACGAAAATTGAAATCCGATAATAACTAACTATTACGGATCCAATGGAACTCGTTTCGTTCAATTCCGAGACTGTTCAAAAATTGGCTATTTTTCAGTCGATAATTAAATATTAAAATATTCAATTTTTACGAATTAACTCCAAATTCAGTTTTACAAGTTCCAAAATATTTCTATAACTTCAATATGATAAAACAAAATTTTCCAAATCATTTCCCATTATATTTAACCCAATATTAAATTATTTGTGGAATTTCACTATTAAATAAATCGATTTAATTGTCCAATTAAATCCAAATATTCAATAAATAAATTATTCGACTTAAAATTTTCACTTATAAATATTTAAATCCAATTAAATATTCAAATTTAAATTACTAAAATTTCTGGGTCGTTACAATCTTCCCCCCTTAAAAGAATTTCGTCCTCGAAATTGCAAGTTAAGGAGAATAATCCTAAACCGTTTATTATTTTTCCAAAGCTAATTAGTTTTACTAACTTTTCAAAACAATCTTTTTATTAAGGATTTACTATCATTTCAATTAGCTTTCCCAATTCAATTATAAGTTTCAAACAACTTCGTTTACTTAACAATTTAAATTTAAATTTAAATTCAAATTTCAAACTTTCAAAATTTCTCAAAATTTCTCTAACTCCCTAAATTTTCGAAAAATTTCGCCAGAGTCTCCTTTGCGCGGCTAGATCGGTACGACTACAAAACGGCTCTACGGCCCCTCAGAATCAAAAAGAAAAGAGAAAGCCAAGTGGCTAGAGAAGGATATCACCAAATCTCATATAAAAACTGAAATACGTACCTTTTTGTTGAGCAATTCAATTTAACTTCATAACCAAAATCCCAATTCCATTATATACCTGTATATCCTGCTAGCATAATATCCAATTATAATATTCAAACCAATTTGCCAACTCAATTATAAAATTCCCAATACATGCTTCTTATACCACTTTTAGTTTACTATTGAAGTTGCATATTCATTTTCATTCAACTTTGCATTTCAATTTTCATTTGAATTCAATTACATAGCTTTCAATTTAGCAGATTCAATTTCGTTAACACTTAAGGAATTTTCATACAACCACCCAACAAGCAATAACGACCAATGTACATCCAATACAACCAAATTTTATCCATTTTACTTACATTCAATTTGGTTCAACTGTTTTAATTCCAATTGGTTTAACATTCAATTGATTTTCATTCTATTATTCAACTAACTTCAATGAATTTACACTTACATACATCGTTTCATATCAACTTACTTACATTCGATTGATTAACATTCAATCCATTCTTTAATTCAATTGCTAGTTCTTTTTACAAATAAAATTGAATTTCATTTATATAACTTAAGTTCACATCTTTAACAATTTCATTTACTCACTTTATTCATTTATTTTGATATTAACATCAATTCTTTCAATATTACTTAACTTGCATTCCATTTCAACTTTATTTACATCATTTAATTCACTTGATTATTTAACTTTGATGCAAAGATCGATTTTTTATTCAACTTCACTTAAGTTATACTCCATTTAACATCATTTGTTCAAATAAACTTAAGCTTTACACTTATCAGTCAAGTTCGAATTTCAATTCTAAAGTTAATTCCATTTAACACTTACTTAAGACAACTTCATATCAACATTTAAATCCATATTCCATTTTACTTAACTTTATTGTTTAACCATTTCAATAATCGGTTTTACTTACATTTTCCATTTAATAAGTTATAAAACTTATTATTCAACTTCTAACTTATATTATAAGTTCAAAACCTTTTTCACTTATATTTATCAATTTCAAATTGAATTTTAATTTCAAATTGGTTTATTACAACAAAACTTCAATTTTAAATTCATTTTTGTAGCAAATCCATCACATAGAAACTCGAAAATGATACTGATGATGCTGCAGTCATCACCCTTATTATTTCCCAGTGACAATAGTGAAATCAATGCTAATTATTCTTTCAAAAAGTTTTCTTTCTATTCATAAATCACTTTTATAACCCTTTTACTTATATAATTTTTACTTCTTATATACATACATGATTATCTTACAATTGTAAATCATTATTAATTATAATTTCATCTTATGATTCATTGGTTTATACCATTATTCTTTTTACAATAGTTGCTTTTATTAGCTTATTCAAACAACTTTTAATTATTTTATTCAAACAACCTTGATTATCTTATATATATATCCTATTTAACAACAACCAAGCAATCAATTATATACACACTTCAATAATTCCTGAAAAATTATTTTCTTTATATATATAAAATATAATCGAGGTAAAATTATTTCATTTACCCAATTTAAAACAATATTGTGTCGAATTGTTCTATTCAAGTGTTTAGGAACCCCTTCGATTCAGTTTTCGAGGCTGCGCCGACGAAGGTTCATATACCACTCAACAAACCAATCATCACAATATAAAACAATTTTATACTCACTAACAAATACGCACTCATATCTATTATTACACTCATACTCATTCTAGAGTACTGCTGACTCTATCTCTAATGAGTAATACCCAACAGAGCAGGTTGTCGCTTAACCGTAAGCTCTGATGCCAAATGTAACGATCGCGATTTTTCGTTGCCGAAAAATCGAACCGTTAGGGTTTAAGAAAAAGAAAGAGGTAGAAGAAGAGAGAAAAAAGAGAAGAAACAGAACAAACAATCAGAACAGGAAACAATAACAGAATCTCACAGTCGCAGCGGAACAATATATAATAGATAAATGTACATTCATTTAAAACAAAGAACTATACCTTTTATATATCACATTACATTACATCAATCAGAGTGTACAACAACAACAGCGGAAAAGAAATACTATATACAATAAATAATAGACTACGCTATCTGGCTCGCCTCCAGATCTGCACAGCAACTCCCGAATCCAGAATAACCTGATAACCTAACTCTAGACTGCCCGTGTGGAAAATAGTGGGCACCCAGAGTTTAGGAAAGGAACAATAAACTCCAGGTCAGTCATGGGACTGGTGTGAGAACTCAAAACAGTTTATCTTTAAACAAGCAACAACAGAATTTAAATTTAACTTTCGAAATTCGAAATGCTTTTTGGAAAAATGAAACTACCATAAGGCCTCCCGCCACACACACAATGCAAACGCAGAATTGGAGGAGATTTCTCCTTATGATAGTCAAAGATGCTTACTACGCGAAAATCAAATCATTTTTGATATTATTACTAGTGCATAGTGTAGAAAACAATTTCGAAAGTACAATATAAATCCTAGCCAGCATAGACATTCCGAACTATGCCTACTATAGCTACCATCCAAACAGTGGTGACCACCATAAGTGAATGGCAGGTAATACAACTAAAACCGTACAAGGCGCGTATTGGAGGAATGGATTTCCAACAAATGGTCAGGCTAAGGAACTTCCTACTGCCACATGGGATCGCCTCTGGCGGGACGTCCCGAGAAACTAACGTTACGGTTAGATCTCTGCCAACACAAGGCCGGGTTACCTCTGTAACTAGGTAACTACTACACGAATATGTCATCCCCCGGTCCTTTGGGACCTTTATCCGAGCGCTCGCAACAACACCACACACAGAAATATATATAGTGTATCAACATGAGTAAGCATCTGGGCTCCATACCATGATACCACCCTTTTCCAGAAGGAAATGACATACCCTAAAGGGCGCGACCCTCATAACCTTGCCGCATATTCCTGTTTCGACCATTTCCGGGGAGTGAGGTCCTGACGAAGTCTCGTCCACAAAGCTACGCTTTGTGCAACAAAGCCATGCTTTGGGTCCACAGATGACCAAAGCAATAATCACAAAGATAAATGATCAAACAAATGATCATATCCAAACGATCAACCAATGATCATCACACAGCAGCACTCAGCATGCCACATTACCAGATTGGGAAATATCGCTGATAACCTTCAACTACATAACCTCTGAGCTCGTACGTCTCAGAGAAGGGTGTTAAGCTAAGAGAATAAATTCTCCGCCACCAACAGAAATGTATTTGAAAGAAATCTGCTCTATCTCTCAAAATGTAATGTCAGACACGTAACCATACAAGTCTGTTCCGGGTTCGAACAGAACCGAAGGCACTTCCAAAGAAGCCCTTGCAATCCGGGTATTCACAATCCCGATAAAATTTCCCATCACAAAGGAAATCTCCATATCGTAGCTAACGATGCGGAGACAATCGATAGGTCATCCTATCGTTTTCACAAATACCCGGTCTTCAACACCGGTCTTCAAATGCAATCCAAACGACGTATCGCATATTCGGAATGGGATATACGACACAAAGGTCCTCTCCCGGCTAAACCGAATAGCGAGCGCTTATTTTAAAAATAAGTGTGCATTCAATTCCAAACAAACACAATCAATACTATCCAAGGGTAAATATTGATAGTCGGTTATTTAACTATCAATAAAGATGCGCCACATCATCAGATTCCAAATAAATTTCCAAAATTATTTAATCCCAAAAATATCTTCACAAGATATATATATATATATATACACCATTTCCAAATAATTGCCCCAGTTATTTGTTTTACCAAAACCACTTCACGATAAAATTTTCCACACTTAACCAATTGAAAAACCAATTTTCAATTTACCTTTACCATTTGAAAACCAATTTTCAAATTACATTAACCATTTGCAAACCAATTTCAAATCACCTTAACCATTTGAAAACTAATTTCAAATCACCTTAACCATTTGAAAACTAATTTCAAATCACCTTAACCATTTGAAAACTAATTTCAAATCACCTTAACCATTTGAAAACTAATTTCAAATTACTTTTCATCCTTTATACCCTTTGAAAACAAATTTCAAATCATCAAATAAATCTTTACCGATTTAATTTAAATTTACGTCCCAAATCCGTAAATTCATTTTCATACTTCAAAATAAATCAATATTTATTTTTAAACAAATTTCCCTTCATATAAATTCCAACGTGAATTAAATCCCAAATACCCATTCATATTTGATTTCAAATCGATTCCAAAATATTCGCTTACACTTTTACCTTTAAAAGGTGAATTCACAAAAACGTTCCATTCCATATTGGAAAATCATTTCTAAACTTATTTAAAAAAATAAGTAATTCACAATTCAATTTATTTTCAACAATTCGAAAATATGCCATATGCTTAAACCATAGTTAAGTATTAATTTCATTCCTTTAAAGAAATATTCTTTTATTCACATTTATTTGGGTTAAAAACGAATGTTGCGTAAAACATCGTTACGACAACCCAAAAACACTAGTATATGGATTTGAAATTAAAAATAGATATACAAATCCAATACTATACCAATTATCCCCTTCTGTTTCTCGAAAACGTCTATTTCAACAATTAATGTTGAAATCTATGTTTTCAATACTCAATACATTTTAAAACACCTTTAATTCGTTTTAAATTCCATTTAAAACATTCCTTTCCCAAAAACAGACCCATTTTATTTAATAATCTATTCAATTTTCAAAATAGTGAATATAGCCCACTTAACAAATTCCCATATTTCAATTTATCAAATTCGATGGATTTCAAATTTATAAACATAGTTTATAAATTCCATTTCTATTATAAACCCCAATTTTATAAATCCTTTTATTAATCCGATGCAATTTACATAACCCAATTTCATACCCAAAAGCCATATTGTAAGTTAAATACTTATAATATTATTTATTTACCAAATCGTTCCTTTGAACTTCACCAATTTAAAATCTTATCACTTACAAGATTTCTTTATGGTTTATAATAATTTCGACTAATGAAATCTTCATTTATTAACAATTTCTATAAAATTCCCCTTTTTAATGCCCAAATCCATTTCTATAAGTTAATAACTTATAAACTTAAATTTTTCCAATAACCGTTCGTTTTATAAATTTCACATTTATTAATCTATAAATCCTAGTGAAATTCATGTTATACATCAACTTAACACTTTATAAATTTATTCTATAACTTCAATAATTTTTATTTAAAAAACATCCATTTATAAAATCCTTTATATAAACCATTAATAATAATAACTCCCCAAAAAACCAAATTTAACTATTTTATAAAAACCTATTATTGTTAAAAATTTCTTTTAAGTTATATTTTATAAAAATATAAATTTTTAAAACATAAAATTTTATCCATCTATTTATTTTAAAATTTAATCAATTCAAAATTTTAATAAACCTTATTCTTTGAAAAATCGATTTAAAACCCCTTTTAAATTCAAAACCGTTATTTTTAATTTAAAAATTAGAATCCGATGATGCAACGACATCGAATGGTCAATCACGGGAATAACATCATATATCAATGTGATTATCAACAATCAACATAATATTCATAAATAAATAAATATGTGAGGAATCCAGTTGGATCCCTCCAACCTGTTACCCTGCATCCACAGACGTTAGCACAATACCAATTCCACTTCAAGGTGGAATATCGCGGTATATGGGATTTTATAAATATTCCGCTTAATAGGCGGCGCAATAGGGTCTCATCCGCTATACGAGGCGGGAAATCAAATCCAATATATACATATGCCAATATATATATATTGCTATATATAATATATATCCTATTATATCTACTAGCACAATCAATCAACAATTATCAATCAATATTAACTATTCAAAATTTTAACCAAAACCTTTCGATTGAGTGAGGAGTTCTCACCTTGATTTTATTTCCGGTTTCGGCGTTCGTTTCGAATAAAATTAAACGAACGTTTAATTTTACCCGAAATTCAAACGAGCTCCAATCGACTCCAAACCAGCTGCATTGCGAAGAGCACGCGAATACGATTCCAACGCAAAAAATCTCGTTCGAATCCGACCTCGTATGCAAAAGATATCACGTTTTAAAGTTACACGATTTGAATCTTTAAATTTAAACTAAAAACAAAACAAAAGAAATCACCTCACCCCTCTAACACGCGGGCCCCCCCACCTTTCTTCCTGATCGCGCACGGCAATATCCTCCCAGGCAAACATCACGCAGCCGAACCCATCTAGCATCCATTAGGGTTTTATTTTGCCATCACTTCGCTCAACTAGAACTCGATCGGGACGCTCCATTCCGTAGCTCTACTCATACTCTACGCACGCCCCCAAGCACCTGGAGCTCGGCCCCCCCTTCGCTGTGCAAAACCCCATGAAACGCGCGCCCTTCAATCGTCAATTCCCGTTGATTCGTTTCGCCAAAGACGATCTCCCCCGTTGATCTGCTAGAACACACTGCCCTCTACGTTTCATTAGTTGAACACTTCGCGTGAATGTCGACGGATTGAAAGATAATGAGGGGAGAAGATCGATGTTTTCTGGCCATTAAAGAAAGAAGTGGCGGCCCAAAGATAAAACTAGGGTTTTGGAAATTAAAATGTATATATATCAATATTATTTTAATAATAAAATCTCCAATTTGACACTTTTGCAAACGAACTCCAAACGACGCGTTCCGCCAGGCGATCCTAAGGTTTTTCCGCGTTCCGGACGCAATGGAACAGGTTTCGTAAGCTAATTCGGAAGTATGTGTGAGATACGACTATAAACGCTCGATTTAAATTAAAACCGATTTAAGCGATTTCTAGGCGTTTTGGCTTGTACCGGACAAACGGCAAATCCAAACGACTTGAAATTTGAAATCTTGCAATAATATCACATTACGGATCCGATGAAACTGGTTTCGTCGAAATCCGAGACCGTTTGAAAAATGGCTATTTTAACTCGCCGAATTAAAATTAAAACGATATCGATGCGTTTGGAGCTGCCACGGTCAAACGACAACTCCGATTGCTACGAAAATTGAAATCCGATAATAACTAACTATTACGGATCCAATGGAACTCGTTTCGTTCAATTCCGAGACTGTTCAAAAATTGGCTATTTTTCAGTCGATAATTAAATATTAAAATATTCAATTTTTACGAATTAACTCCAAATTCAGTTTTACAAGTTCCAAAATATTTCTATAACTTCAATATGATAAAACAAAATTTTCCAAATCATTTCCCATTATATTTAACCCAATATTAAATTATTTGTGGAATTTCACTATTAAATAAATCGATTTAATTGTCCAATTAAATCCAAATATTCAATAAATAAATTATTCGACTTAAAATTTTCACTTATAAATATTTAAATCCAATTAAATATTCAAATTTAAATTACTAAAATTTCTGGGTCGTTACATATTCTTTTCATTGCATTGTTTAACTTAAATATCAATACTTTGGCTCAGGGTCAAAAAATTTGTTAATTTTGGTATTTAATTGAATGGACCACTTTAAAGTCCTTGGTTCAATCTTTTAAGAATTATCAATTAATCTATTTATTCCAATTAGAGACTTTGACTTTAAGTTGACTACCAATTACAGTGATACTATCCTTCCACAACGAAGGAGACTAATCCTCTCTTGGGTAGTGTTTCACTCGAATAGTTCAACGACCTAGTTATGTACGTAACATCATTGCCGTGCGATGTATTTAACCCTAATCAAGTAAAGCCTAGCTACTTATGATAGAAAATACTCTCAAGTCTAAAGACTATTGCACATCATTACCATGAAATCTTTTATTTTTACTATGTTAAATTAACCTATAGAAGACTCTCGTCAAGTCGTTAGATGATTATTCTAAACATCCATAAGTACATAACATCTTGATGCCTCCAATGATCATGAGTAATTCACGATCCATCATATGGATAGTGTTACATAAACTAGTCTCAATGGATGTATCAATGTACTTTTCTCAATATTCTAAACTAGAATCATTTAAGGAATTAGTATTTGTATATTGTTTCAATAATTATAGTTTCCGCCTGCTATCAACTAAAATAATGGCTTCCACCTACTATCCCTTTCCCCTCTTCCTTTATCGACATTCCTATCTGCCACCTTTCTCATTCAGTCTATCCCCTACCTCTCTTTCTGCTTCACCTTCATCTTCTCATGTGCCTAAAAAATGAGGAGTATGCACCGATTCTTAGATTGTTTGGACTCAGATCCCCAAATCATGGCTTTAACACTGATGCGCTCCGTGCATAATTTCAGCCTTTTAAGTTTTTATCTCTTTGCTTGTTTTCCAATCCGCCGTTAATACTCTTATGATGCTGCCTAGATCTATTGCTTCTACTTTGCTTTAGCCATTGTTCCCTTCACTTGTCGCCATTTTCTCGTCTTTGCTTGATGAATTTTCATTATTTCCTACAAATTCAGTCTCTGGCATAACTTCCCAAGTATTGCATGATGAAATCACTTCGTACTCCACTTAGGCTACTATTGACAATAGTTTATTTAGGCCCATTGCCGATTCATATTCCCCTATACGTTGCGATGTTGTAGTTGTGTATAGCAATTGTATGGAATTAGTCGTGTTGTAGAAGGAAAGCCAATTTCTCCCAATTGTTTTCGTCTTTTTGAAAAAACTATTCGCACACAACCTATTTGTAATAATTTCAACCTAATTTTCAATCCTTGCCATCATCTGTCAATCTAATCATAGCTCCCGATTTGTTGTAGCAAGGCATCTTCGAATCCTCAATGCCTACAGGCAGTGTTGTAAAAATCCTTCTAGGCCTCCCCTTTGGCTTGCCATGTATTAGTCGAGGCTTACCGCCTAGCAATTTTCCTAGACCCACCTAGACCCGTCTAGACAAGGTTTTTCATCTCATGTAAGAATTAAAACATGTATTTAGGCAATGGTTAGGCATTATTCATGTTCTAATGTCCCACATAAGCATCAATATGTTAGCATTAAGCGATCCTGCCTCTTTGGCTACTCCTAAGTACATTCAAAATTCCAAATTCCAATTTATATCAATTGCCACTAAATAAAATATTAAAATTTTATCCAAAATACACGAGTTATAAAAAATTTCTAGCTCTGGTTAATCTTCGATCAATCATTGCCCAAATGATTAATCTCTAGTCCATACTAACCGCCTAGCATCGGCCTAGCGATTTTTAAAACCTTGTATGCAGGTCCTCTGAATCTTTCTACCAAAATGAATGCTCCCACAATAGATAAAAGATGCACGTCTCTCTTTACTATGGAACATGGCTGTGTACTCTCCCAAAACTTTTGGAATGCTTAGGATATACGATGTTATGGTACCTCCTTTTGAAGTGTACAAGCAACCATAGGTTTTTGGTTGGAATATTTAGTAGGTTTTTTCCTTGATGCTAATTCTTCTTACAACTCTGTTAAAGGTCGATACCTTAGAATTTGGAAACACAAGGGCAGATTGCAAGTGCACTTCGACGACTCTGTGTTCTTCTTCAAATTTTCTAATTCAGATGATTGTCAATGTAATCTTGAAATGGAGCCGATCTTCATTGCAGGAAAGTCGTTCTTCATTACTACTTGGAATCCTTTAGTTGATAAGTTATAGAATAGGTTTTTTCTATCCCAGTATGGGTACATTTCTCTCATATTCCTTACATTTTTCAACCCATGATTGGGCTACATAGGCTAGCTAGCCTAGTTGGAAAGCTTAAGTGCTTCGGCACTAACACTGTTGCTAGAAAGCGACTAGTGTATGTAAAGATATTGATTGAAATTACTCTAGACAAAAATCAGCCTTTAAAACTCTAGGTTAGGCAAGTAGGGTGACATGTGGCAATAACTAACAATAAACATAGCTAGGCCCTTGATATTTGCACAACTTGTCACCCTTTTGGGCACACCGTGGAAATTTGTAAACGACACACTCTTGAAATGCCTATTCTGATCTCTGACAGAACCCCACTTCCTATGCCTCTGATAAGAGGTAGGTCCCCATGGCATATCCACCTATCCATGAAATTGCTCCAGTTGATGATCATACTCCCCCTAGTCCTCCCTGGTTGGTCACATGCTTCGACTCCTTGAAGGATCCGAGTTTTAACCATGTGGTTTTGCCTCATGACTGCCCTTCTATCACTTCGCCCTTAGTTGGACCTTCTGATAATCATATTTCTTGGAATCCTAGTGAGCAAGTCTTGCAATATGACAAGACTGAGATAATACTAAACCCAAAGTTTGGCAATTTTTATAAGGACGTTAGTGTTTAGGGTGAGAACAAAGTTTATATTATCATATTATTAAGGATCGACTTATACTAGCAGACATAGGCAACCAAGGCAGATGGAACCGTAGCATTTTAGCCGAAGACGGCAAGGATTGGCGACGACTTTTTCAAAGTGACATGATGGTCCTCGACCTTGGCATTACTAGGTATCTTCATATTATATGATATGTTTCTTCTATAGATGGTACTGGTTCCTCCTCTACGGAAGAGGAATATTGTTCCTATTTTTATAGTTGAGACATATATCGTCTCGCTCCAGCGCTGTAGTTAGTTTCTTTTGTTTAGTTGTCAGGCATTATAGCTTAACACCCAATTTAATTGATTTATAAAAGTGGACTGGCAACTTAAAAAATAGGCTTGCCTTGGAAAAAAAGTGCTTGTGGTTAGGAACACATTCATAACTGCAATCGATAAAACACTTCTAAAAGTCAATACGATGGATCTATAATATGGAAGCTAACAATAATTGAACATGCAAAATAAATGCAAACCAGGATTTTATACTGGTCCAGACCATGTCCAACTTCAAGTCCCAGTGCTCTTTTCTTAATTTTCACTCGAACGCAAAATCCCCTCTTAACCCAAAAGAATAAGATTACATAGACTCTATCTGATCTCCCCGAATAGGAATACAAGACTTATTGCCTAAGTACTCCACGATAGGTCTTCAATTAATACTAAATAGAAAATATAACAAACTTCTTCTTGCATCTATAATATACAAATAGTCTTCTCTTTTAGTACAACAACGTACAACCTACGTCGATGAGGAAAAAAGTGAATGCTCAAGTGGAATAATAGGTTAACGATCAAATACTATTTTGGAATTTAAGGATCAGATTAATCGAAGTGGTTTTAAATAGTAATCAAGTAAGCAAAATAGTCAGAGTAAAAACATCAATTATAAGCTAGAAAACATGGATAATAATTTTTCTAGATGGATCGTGACGTTATTTACAGTGAGGGAAGGATGCAGAAGTAGGGATGTAATGCATGATGAAAAGATCAAAAGTCTTGAAGCTTCGATAGATGAATGATGTAACAACTGACGAAGGGGTGTAACGATAAACTAAAGTAACTGGCTGACTGATTAGCTCATAATCGATTGACCTATTAGTTCAGAATAAGTTGACTGATTATGAGAAATCAGTTGACCATTACCTTGAAACTAATATTGATACTCGAAGATTTTGATCAATGACAATGTGCTTTAACAAACAAGGAAGAAATATATGCAAATGCTAAAGGAAGATCGATGAAGACCAAACAAACTTAAAGTATGTTTTTTATATATGACTTAGTCTAGATTTATTATTAAAATCTATCCTCAAGAAGCTTGCACGAACACTAGAAATTTTTTATAAACTTCATTTTTCAATTAAGTTTCAACTATGCAGGTTTTATGAGTTCAGTCGACTGAACAAGAACAGCCAGTCGACTGAAACTGGAACAAATTTATACACTTGCACAGTTTCAGTCGACTGAATTTCCTGCACAGTCGACTGAATTTGGTCCCGAAAATTTTACCTCATATTTTCAGTTGACTGAATTCCCTGCTCAGTCGACTGAATTTGAACCTGCGAATTTTCTCTGAAAAGACACCTTCCTCCCAAGAGTTGCAACCTTTCATCAATGGAAATGGAAGCATCTCTTGTTTCCAACCTTTAACAACATATGCATCTCTTCTACAAGTATATATACATGATTCTAACATCATTTAATTCACCGAATTCTCTTTCTTTAATCTAACTATTCTCTTGTTCATATTTTCTAGATATTCTCAAAGAAATAACTAATCTATTGGTTGAATCATTGTTTTTGTTTATAACATTCTTTTGATTCATAGCAATTCACATTTCCTAAATCTTCACAAACACATTGCATACTCTCGAGGATAAGATTATAAGAATATTGTACTACATTAGACTTATTAGTGTTGACAAGAACATAACAAGTCAAATATTGTATTTTAGTAATTGAGTTGAAGTCCTCTTCGGTAGTTGAGGCAAGAAATCCCGTTCGGTTGTTCGGCTAAGTTGTAAACCTATTCCTCCGGGTGAAGTGAGGGTGTTAATTAGTGAAATTCCTAAGTGAAGCTTAGGGACTGGACGTAGGATGAGAGGTCTGAACCAATATAAAATCCTGGTGTCTCCTTGCAATTACCTACTTTATCTACCTAGACTATTTCATTATTCCATATTACACGATCCTACCACATAGCCTCTTTCAATTGGTATTAAAGCGAGGCCGTCCTATAACCATAACACAGTTATTAGACATATTGATAATATGGAAAATAACGCAAGTACAAGCACAACATCTGCCTATAGTTCTACATTTGCGGAAGGACAATCTACCCAAAGACCTCCTCTATTCAATGGACTAAACTATAACTATTGGGCAACAAGGATGAGGATTTATATGCAAGCAACAAGTTTCGAAGCCTGGAATGCTACTCAAGCAGAGTTCGTTGTACCCATAACCGATTATCCTACATGGACACAAATTCAAAAGAATGAAGCTAGTGCAAATGCCAAAGCTATGAATATGCTATTTTGCGCCCTGGATAGAAATGAATTCAACCGTGCTAGCATATGTACTACTGCATATCAGATATGGGAAACACTTAAAGTCATACATGAAGGCACAAACAAAGTTAAACAAACAAAGATATCCATGCTGAAGAATCAATTCCAAAACTTTAGAATGCGACAGAATGAATCCATCAATGACATGTACTCAAGATTTCAAGACATTCATCATGCTCTAATCGGATTAGGAGAAAGATACATGGACTTTGACATTGTGTCTAAAGTTCTAAATTCACTCACTGATGAATGGGAGAGAAAAGTACTAGCAATCGAGGAAGCAAATGATCTATCTACAATGAAACCAGAAGAATTGATTGGAAATCTTATGTCGTATGAAGTAAATATGCAAGCTAAGAAAGATCAAGTTCAATAAAGAAAGAATGTTGATTTTCATGCGGAAAAGGAAGAATCAGAGTCTGAAGATGAGGATCTAGCATTTATAGCCGAAAATTTCAAGAAATTCTTAAAATATAGAAAAGGAAACAAAAACGGATTCAAAAAGAATTTCCTGAACAAACCTTCATCCTCAAATATAGAATGCTTCAATTGTCGCAAGAAAGGACACATGCAAAAAGATTGTCAAGAACAAATGAAGGAAAATTAGAAAAACTTCAACAACAAAAACAAAAAGGATAAATTCAAAAAGAAAGCATTTTCTGTAACATGGGACGATTCAGATTCATCTTCATCCGAAAATGATAGTGATAGCGACAATGAACAGGCAAATGAATGCTTCATGGATCAAGAATCTGAGGTAAATAATTTAACTTTCGACGATTTAATTGAAGTAAACTCGAACTTTTAAGCACAATAAAGACTCTTAAAAAGAAACTCAAAGAAACTCGTGAAAATCAAAACAAAGCTGAATTCGAAAGGGATATGTTAAAAGATGAAAAGAAAATCTTAGAAGAAGAACTTGAAAAAGTTCAAGAATCTCATTCAAACTCGAAAACTCAATTATCACTTTTAAGTCAAGAAATTGAAACTCAAAAAATAAAGAATGATATAATTGTTTCTAAAAATCATGAGTTTAAAACTAAGATTAGACAAGTTGAGTTAGAAAATAATAGTCTTCAAGCTAGATTAGATAACATCACTAAAATTATTTCTAACTTTAACAAAGGAAGAGAAAATTTATCTAAGATTTTAGAAAATTCTCAATCCTCTTCAAGTAAACATGGATTAGGATATAAAAAGGAGTCAAAAATTCCTAAAAAGAAAAATACAAATTTTAAAAGGAATATGGATTCAAAACAACAAATATTGCTAAAGAAACCTATTAAAACAAAAGTAGAAAACAAGGTAGTTAAAATTTGGGTACCAAAAACTAACAATGTATTAATAAGAAATAAATATATTAAAATATTTATGGATAATGTTCATCATAATGAAAACTATATTTATAAAAAGGATACTAAACCAAATTGGGTTTGGTTTCCTAAACTCTAACTTTTTAGGACCCTATTAAAAGGTGGGTACCAATAATTTCATATTTATTTTCAGGTCCCACTCAAAAAGAAGAAATGGATATTAGACAGTGGTTGTTCAAAACACATGACCGGAGACAAAGATATGCTTACAAACATCACATACTTTGATGGTGGCTCGGTTACCTTCGGAGACAATTCAAAAGGGTATATCATTGGCAAAGGATATGTGAACAATTACTGTACATCAAATTTACCTTTTATAACAAATGTTTCATTAGTTGAAAATTTAAAACATAATCTACTTAGCATAAGTCAATTGTGTGACAAATGTTTTAAAATAACTTTCTCGAATAATAAATGTAGTATTTTTGATCAAAACCAAAATCTTATTTTTGAAGGAAATAGAGATAGAAATATTTATGTTTTAAATATGAATATTAATCATAATTCAAGTATGTGTTTACTTGCCAAAGATAATGATCCTTGGTTATGGCACAAAAGATTATGTCATATAAATTTTAAAACTATTAGAAAACATTCTAAAAATGAATTAGTAAGGGGTTTACCCAAAATAATCTTTTTGATGATTGTCAAAAAGGAAAATTAGCGAAATCATCTTTCAAATCTAAGAAAAATATTTCGACTTTACAACCATTAGAATTACTATATATGGATTTATTTGGACCAACACAAGTTCAATCCATTAATCATAATCGATACGTATTTGTAATAGTTGATGATTTTTCAAGATATACATGGACTATTTTTATGAAAAATAAAAGTGACACTTTTGAGCATTTTAAAACATTTGTCAAAAGAATTCAAAACACAAAAGACTTGAAAATTAAATATATTCGAAGCGATCATGGAGGCGAATTCGAAAATGAAGTTTTTGAAACTTTTTGTAAAAAGAAAGGAATAAATCATAATTTATCTTTTCCTAGAACTCCTCAACAAAATGGAGTTGTAGAAAGAAAGAATAGAACATTACAAGAATGCGCAAGAACATTGTTAAATGGATGTTCTCTACCAAAACATTTTTGGGCAGAAGCCGTTACTACTGCATGTTATGTATTAAACAGAATATCAATTAGACCATTAACTAAAAATACTTCTTATGAACTATTTAATAATAAAAAGCCAAATATATCTTATTTTAAAATATTTGGATCAAAATGTTTCATTTTAAATACAAAAGATCAACTAGGAAAATTCGATTCAAAAGCTGATGAAGGAATTTTCGTAGGATACTCAGAACGAAGTAAAGCATATCGAGTATTTAATAAAAGAACAAACTTAATTGAAGAAACTTTGCATATATCTTTTGATGAAAATTTTATTAAAAATTTAAATATAAAAGATGATGAAGAATTGATAAATATTGAAGAAACAAACCTTGAAAATAATAATAATGAACTAAGATCTCCTCCTAGAATATTACGAGATCATCCAACTCAAAATATAATAGGAGAAATAAATTCTCAAGTTAGAACAAGAAATCAACTAAATCAAATGGGTCATGTAGATTTCATTTCATCAATAGAACCTAAAAATCCAAAAGAAGCATCAACGGATGATTATTGGATTATCGCAATGCAAGAAGAATTAAATCAATTTGAACGTAACGATGTTTGGGAATTAGTTTCCCGTCTTAATAATCAATCAGTAATTGGAACAAAATGGATTTACAAAAATAATGTGACGACCCGACTTTCCCAGCATAGAAAATCGCATCATCAAGAAGAAAGAACGGGATAGAGAATAGAAAGAAAGAGAAAAAGAAAGAAACAACACATCAGAATCTAAACAGCGGAACGAATAAATTATATTAATAAGATAAATATTACATAGTTTACAACACTAATCAGAGTTACACAGCATATACATCACAAAGTAGACAGTTATAAACACCTGTCTAGTTATACAACTCAATACAACTCAACAAAGAGATACAACACAGAGTACACACAGCGGAATTATATATCTAACGCAGAAGCCTCCTGCTCCATTGCTCCTCCATAATTCGTCAAAGCTAACCTGAATCCCTTGGCTACTCGTAAAAATTTGAGTACCCAAGAGTTTAAGAAAAACAGAAGATAAACTCCGGGTCAAACATGGGTCTGGTGTGAGTAACAGGTTAAAGTTGCTTGACTTTGAAAAACCTTTGAAAAGAAAGGTATCACGTAAGACTTCCCACACATAAACATGGAAAAGTTTTTACCTTACGCTAACCAAAACATTTGATAGGAAATCCGATGATATTATAATAGTGTCTAGGGTTTTCAAATAAATAGAAAATAGCCGAAATTGTTACATTCATTAAATTCCATCTATTAGCCACGAAAGTGGGTAATACAATCAAAACCGTTGGCACTTATTGGGTTTTGGATTCCATACAAGGGCAGGGCTACTGGGGTACCGCCCGTCACAGTACGTGGCCTATATCACCGTACCGAGGACCACTCCCGATCCTCTGCAACACAAGACCGGAACCGTTCCTTACTGAATAGTCCCGAACAAGACAACCCCGTGGTTGGTGTACATCCAACCACCCACACAGCCGAAATAAAAAGGGACCTCTAGACAGGGGTAAATCTTGCTCTCCAGTGGGGGTTACCCGCGAAGCCTTGCTGCACCTCCCCTGTTTTAGCCATTCCCGGTTGATGAGGCTAGAGGCTACGATTACCTTTATAGAACACATCTATCTTAGAATGCTCATCGTCCACCTGACGATGTTCTGAAAGCATTCAATCCATACAAGTTCATTCCGGGTTCGAACGAAACCGAAGGCATTATCTCGTTACACTCATTTTGGAATCACCCTCAGAGTTAACGACGATAACCCTTACACTCTAAATCACCATCTCGAACCTATAAGTATTATTCCGTCAAACTCATTACGGAATCACCCACAGAGTTATACTAACGTATAGTTCTTACACCTCGAGTCTTCACTTGCTCCACTTAGATTCACGACCTAACGTTAATTGGAATCGATGTGCTTTTCGGATATCCAAATATGAAAACCCGATCCCGGTCTCATCGAAATCCAAAGCGTGCCTTTTATGGCCAAGTTGTTTTAAAGTTTTAAAACAATTATCTATATGCTCACAGATAGATAAATCATAGATTCACAATAGGTAATCAACATTATCATCACAACAGGTAATCTATATTATCATTATCAAAAGATATTTCAAATCATCATCACAATGCAACCAATGCATCCATATCACTCAACATTATTTATCTCATATCTGAGATTCAAACCAATCAAGGCAAACAATATCATCCATCCATATAAGCAATGATCTATAATCACCATTTATAATTAATTTAAAGTGAATTAAATTAACTACATCATTCTCTAATTAATTTAAAGTGAATTAAATTAATTACTTCATCAATATAAACCTTACTTACATAAGTATTAATTACAAATTAATTAATTAATCATCTTCCAATAAATCACTTTAATTAATCACCTTTGATTAATTATTCCTTAATTACATTTATGTAATTACCCTTTAATTAATTTTATAAATTAATTATACTTAATCAAATACAGTAATTAACCTTCAATTACTTTACAAATTAATTACTATAATTAATTACATTAATCCTTAATTAATTACATTAATTAATTAACCTAATCGCTTATTATTGATTAATTAATCTTAATTAATCAATCTTAATTACATCATTAATTATCTTAATTAATCATCTCTAATTACATTTAAATTAATTACCTTATTTAAATTAATTACATTAAGAAATTAATTATAATTTAAACCATATTTGTTAATCACCCTTGATTAACCCATTCAGTAACTAACTACCCTTAATTACTTTGCCAAACAAATTAATTACCCCTTAATTAATTATCTCTAATTAATCCCTTGATTAATTCATAAAGTAATTATACTCAAATTACTTCAATCATCAAATCACCTTCAATTAATTACATAAAGTAATTACCCATTAATTACTTCCCTAAGTAATTTCTCTTCATTTAATTACATTAAGTAATTATACTTCACAAAACATCAAATGATTATTCTAAATTAATTAAACTGAATTAATTAACTTAATCTAATCAACTAAACTCAATTAATTACAATTAGTAATTAATTCCTTAATTAATTCCATAAGTAAATATACTTAACAATTTACTCAAATGATTATCTTTAAATTAATTAATCTAATTAATTATTAAAAATTAATCACATTGATTAATTATTAAATAATCCTTAGTTAATGACCTTCATTAACTATTAACAATTCATTAATTATTATTATTTTCTAAAATAATTAACTTATTTTAAACATTATTGATTACAAATTAATTAATCATTAATTAACCCATTAATTAATCCCTAATTAATTAAATAATTAAGTGTTAATTAAAACTTAATTAATCCATTATTACTTGATTAATTAATTGTTAATCATTAATTAAAAACTAATCTTATTTAATTAATTATTCTTAATTACAAGTTAATTATTCTAAAAATAATAATAAATCTTAAACCTTTAAGATAAAAACCTTAATTACTCCGAGTAATTATTTATTTCATTAATTTATTAAATAAATTAATTATTCATTTAATTGCCCTATTAATTAAATGAATTATAAATAATTAACTTCTAATTTAACTTTAACAAGTTTTTTTTTTAAATCAATTTAAAACTTTTTAAATAATAAATAATACTTTTCTTATAAAAGAAATTTTTCAAGAGTTAAAAAAAATCCTTTTTAAATTCAAAATATTTAAATTTTACCTTATTACTCAAAATTGTTTTAACACTGAAATTTATAAAATTTAAATTTAATTTAAAACAAAGATTCAAGTTCAGATTTGAATCAAATTTAAACTATGTTTAGAACATTCTTTGCATTCCAGTTTCTAATTTAAATACAAATTTCTTTTAAAAACATTTTAAACAATAAACCCCTTTAAAGTATTTTAAACAAATTTGAATTTTAAAAATTCATTCATTTCCAGCTTAAGTTTCAAATTAAAACTTGAATCCATAAATTAAAATTAGATTTAAAACATATTTCAAATCTTTGCTTAATATTTAAATTTAGTTTAGAATTTTGAAAACATAACAGGATTTCTAACCTGTAACAAATCTAACTCGAGCTACTAATAATTCACTCGAGCCTAACCTAAACTTGCCCGAGCAAAACACTAACTAACTTGAGTAAAACTCGAGTATCATTTCATTTTGCAATTATTAAAAACTTTAAGGTACTGTCAGGTTTATCAAAAACCTACAACAACAAAATACCCGATTCCCATCACTGCCACTTCGAGTCCAACACACCCTTGCTTCAAGCTAAAATATGAAACAACCCGAGAGTAATTCAAGTAACTTTCCGTATGAATTCTTTAAAACTCAAAGTACTGACAGGTTTACCTATCTCTATAACAACAGTATACCGAGCCTCACATCAATTTTCTTCGAGTTCGCTACCCACATACTTCGAGCACAAATACACATCAACCCGAACAAAACTCAAGAAAATCCTTCTTCCCCAAAACTATCTTCTGATGCACCACGTACCTTGCACCTGCACCGACCCCACCGTTACCTCCGGCCGTCCGCGACCATCCACTCAAGTCGACGATCTTCCTCTAATGCCATTCCAACCATCAATTACACTGCAGAACCCCTAAATCAAATTCGAGCATTCGATCTCAAAAATTTGAACAATGTCGAAACTGTGAATCATCAAAATCTCTCGCCTTCGATCGCCAGAATGACTTCGCCTCCAGCTACTAACTCCTCTACACTTCATCAATCACCAACATGAATCTGGAACAACTCGGTCACTTAAAAAGATTTCGGTGAAAAATTTTCAAATGAACAGAAAACTTAGGGTTAAAAATTTCAATCCCAAATTAATTCTGTCTCAATGCATTAATTCTCTTCTCCACATTTTTCCCTGCTTCTCCTATCTCCCCTCCATCACCAGAGAAGCCACTGACCACCCAGATCATCTAGAACGACAGTTACACCCAAAAATACCATTTCTGGTTAAACCAAAAATGCTCACCCATTCTTGAACTAAAATTCCTGATTTTGGTTTTAAAATTCAAGTATTGGGTTAAGTAATCGATTGATACTCTTGAAATTATGAAACGGAATGATCAAATTTTTGCTCACATACTATTGTTCTGTTATTACTGAGTTCCCAAAGACAATACAGTTTTTATTTTATTTTAAATAAAATTAAAACTTTAACTTATATTACATAAACTATATATTGTTTTAAATCTTGAACCTTAACAAAAGTTTGAACATGAGATCATGATTAATCCTATAATTCTAGGACAGGCAAAACATATCATAATATAAACATGCATTCAGAAAATAGGGAATTACAACATATTCATCAACTTCAAACATGATTATCATAGAAATAAATCAAGCAACTATAATTACTTAAATTATTTTAGTTAAAAATGTTACTCACCTGATATGTTATTAATAGAGCACATGTTTGACAAGCCTGAACCATAATGCTTTGATTTTAAAAAACTTCAAATTGCTTCGGTACTTTTAAAATCTGCAGTTTGCTTTTTAAAAACTTGCATCTTGTTTTGCTTTGATTCCCAACTTCAAGTTGCTTTTTTTTTATAAAAGCTTCAAATCTTGATTTACTGCAAATGCCTGCTGCATGCATGATTCCAGAAAGAATGCAGGCTTGGTTGATTTAAAACAGAAAAGCAGAGACCTTCAGTTGCATGCAGGTTTTAGAATTTGCAGAATTGCTTCAGGTTTATGAATTGTAGAATTTTATGATTAGGTTATTATGATTTGCATTTAAAGTTTTGAGAATGGTTCAAATAGTTTTTTTTTTTGTTAGGAGAATTCTTGGTTTTAGATTTGGTTTGAGAGGGAGTTTGCAGATTTGTTCTTAAGCAAATTTGTTTTGATTAAAATTTCTGTTTTGAAGAAAGATGAGATTGCAGATTTTAGATCTGAAAACTTTTCTTAAGTTTGAAGAAGAATAGGAAAAAGAAAAAATGAGGTTAAGAAGAAATGTTTATATAAACAAAATTCTTGATTTGATTAAAATAAAGAAAAAGAAAAAAAAAATTAAATAAGACACTTGTATTTCACCTTAACATTTGTCACATGGTTTATTTTATGGCTCAACATGTGTCATTTGAGTGTGTTAAGAGACTAACACATGTATTAAGAAACTTACACATGTGTATTAAGAGTGTTTTAAATTTTAATTTAAATTGTTTATAAATACTTTAACTTATTTTATTCCATATGTATATATAAATGAATTTTATTTCCTTTTAATTTTAGAATACAAAACAAAACAAGTTATAAACAAAAGCTTATTCAAATATTTTTAAGTGTTTATTCTTTTAAATTTTCAAAACATTGAATTCCAATTTAAATTAAATTATAAACTCCAATTTAAAAATCAAGTTATATATATGCATATATAACTCTTATTAAATTTTAAAATAACAAATCCTATTTCTAGCAAAATTTATTTATGTTTATAAAAACTAGGTATTATCATTTTTATTTAAAAATAACAATTTAAAGAATATTAAATAATTTATAAAAGAGATTATAAATTACTTCTATTACTTAATAAATTAAGACCATATGTAAATTGTAATTTAAATTCTTAAAATTTCAAGTAATATTTTGAAAAGAAAATACAACTAAGCTTTTATATTAATCCTGATTTAAATTCATATTTAAGTTAATTAAATATGATCTAAACAAATTAGATTTACCTTTAATATTTACAAACCATATAATTATTTATTGAATTGTGTTGAAAAGTTAAATTTAAATCAAATTTCAAATTTATCAATTATAAATTAAAATTAGAAAATTGATTCCTTTACTAAGTTCAAAAATCAAAGTTTATCTATTTCCAATATATACAATTATATATATTATAAACAGAAAACAATTAATTAGTTTTTAAAAGATAAAATCTTCCAATTTAAATATTTATTAAAAGAAGACTATTAGATCAATTCAAAATTTATTATTTAAAATTATCAAATCAAATTAATTTCTAACACAGATTATTAAATTTATATTGCCAAATTTCCGGGATATCACATTCCTCCCCCTTAAAAGAATTTCGTCCCCGAAATTTAAAAGCAAAGGTAATTTAATAATCTATCTTAAGATTTAAATTTAAAACACAAGCATATATTATCAAACATATGCTAACAACCATAGCAACCAATTCAATCAACCACAGCAAATCTAATTATCCAGAAAAATTCTGGATAAAATTTCCATGAGTTTCCCCGATATAAATATCGGGATACTCGCTCTATAGACTCCAAACAATCAACACTACTAGACTACATAGTTCCTATTCAACTAGATCTACAAACTAAACAGGACATCAGACTACAGTCAAGTCTGACTCAATAATCTCATCTTCCTGAACTGCTGGTTCCACAACCAGAGATAGATCATACACGTACTCCCTCAGAGTTATGTGAAACACATCGAATCTCAATTATCCAAACTGACAATTCAACCTTGAAAATCAAACACCAATCCTCGAAAGAACACAGAAAAGATCCAAAACACCTCAGAGCTGACTTACCCAGTCTTACTCAATCTCAAAGCTCCTCAGATCAAAGAAAACTTACCCCAAAATCAAATTTCCGACTCCAGAATCCAAATTCCTTCGTCTCTTATCCACAAAACACTTCTGACGACCCTGGGCTGCCTTTACCTCTCCTGATCGGCTCAACCTTCGCTGATGTCTCTAGAAACATACTGGACCAAAACATCCCTACAAAATGATCTCCTCAAGATTAATCCGAAACCAAGAACACCAACACTACACCACAAATATCAGAAGACTAGCTTACTTCTCCTATCCGAAAAAGATAAAACAAAAGCACTCCCAAATTGCTTCCGCTGCACAACCCTGATTACTCAAGAGAACACTCAAACTATCGCAAGTCACTTTTGCGATCAACCAGTCCACTATCCAAAGAAAACTGTTCTCTCTTTACCAATCAGAACAGCTTATGCTTAACTAGCCAATCCATTGTAAAAATGGAATCCTTTATGCTTCTTCTGAACTCCTTCACAAAAACTGCTAACCAGAAGACCTCCTTGCTAGCACACAGAACACTCTGAGCTGCACTACTGACACCATCGCCAAAGACTTCCTAATCTAAAGTTCTTCGAGAAACTCGGACCACAAAACCAACCACCACATCCTGCTGAATCCAGCCACAACATCGAAGCAAACATACTTCCTAAACTTATTCCAAAGAAAAATCTTCGAAAACGTCCATGGTCACTGCGTCTCATCATACAGCTACTAATTCTTGAGGTATCAACATACCATTATTTTCTTCTGCCAAACTGACAGATCCAACTCAAAGATAGACTGCGAACCTTTACAGGTTACCTTCAGAGATCTATGAAATCCTAACTCCAAGAAAAACTCACTCGAGACGGTATTAGGTCTACGGTCTCGACAGATACTTCCAACCTTCACATTCAAATTCCAACCAATGGTAGTCGTCGTGTTACTCACACCACTACCTTATCTACCTTTATATCCTATATTGGAAATCTCAAGATAGACACCACTCCAGAGCCTAGGTATTCACTCAACCTAATTCTCTGATACCACAATGCGACGGCCCGACTTTCCCAGCACAGAAAATCGCATCATCAAGAAGAAAGAAAGGGATAGAGAATAGAAAGAAAGAGAAAAAGAAAGAAACAACACATCAGAATCTAAACAGCGGAACGAATAAATTATATTAATAGCATAAATATTACATAGTTTACAACACTAATCAGAGTTACACAGCATATACATCACATACTAGACAGTTATAAACACCTGTCTAGTTATACAACTCAACAAAGAGATACAACAAAGGGTACACACAGCGGAATTATATATCTAACGCAGAAGCCTCCTGCTCCATTGCTCCTCCATACTTCGTCAAAGCTAACCTGAATCCCTTGGCTACTCGTAAAAATTTGAGTACCCAAGAGTTTAAGAAAAACAGAAGATAAACTCCGGGTCAGACATGGGTTTGGTGTGAGTAACAGGTTAAAGTTGCTTGACTTTGAAAAACCTTTGAAAAGAAAGGTATCACGTAAGACTTCCCACACATAAACATGGAAAAGTTTTTACCTTACGCTAACCAAAACATTTGATAGGAAATCCAATGATATTATAATAGTGTCTAGGGTTTTCAAATAAATAGAAAATAGCCGAAATTGTTACATTCATTAAATTCCATCTATTAGCCACGAAAGTGGGTAATACAATCAAAACCGTTGGCACTTATTGGGTTTTGGATTCCATACAATGGCAGGGCTACTGGGGTACCGCCCGTCACAGTACGTGGCCTAGATCACCGTACCGAGGACCACTCCCGATCCTCTGCAACATAAGACCGGAACCGTTCCTTACTGAATAGTCCCGAACAAGACAACCCCGTGGTTGGTGTACATCCAACCACCCACACAGCCGAAATAAAAAGGGACCTCTAGACAGGGGTAAATCTTGCTCTCCAGTGGGGGCTACCCGCGAAGCCTTGCTGCACCTCCCCTGTTTTAGCCATTCCCGGTTGATGAGGCTTGAGGCTACGATTACATTTATAGAACACATCTATCTTAGAATGCTCATCGTCCACCTGACGATGTTCTGAAAGCATTCAATCCATACAAGTTCATTCCGGGTTCGAACGAAACCGAAGGCATTATCTCGTTACACTCATTTTGGAATCACCCTCAGAGTTAACGACGATAACCCTTGCACTCTAAATCACCATCTCGAACCTATAAGTACTATTCCGTCAAACTCATTACGGAATCACCCACAGAGTTATACTGACGTATAGTTCTTACACCTCGAGTCTTCACTTGCTCCACTTAGATTCACGACCTAACGTTAATTGGAATCGATGTGCTTTTCGAATATCCAAATATGGAAACCCGATCCCGGTCTCATCGAAATCCAAAGCGTGTCTTTTAAGGCCAAGTTGTTTTAAAGTTTTAAAACAATTATCTATATGCTCACAGATAGATAAATCATAGATTAACAATAGGTAATCAACATTATCATCACAACAGGTAATCTATATTATCGTTATCAAAAGATATTCCAAATCATCATCACAATGCAACCAATGCATCCCTATCACTCAACATTATTTATCTCATATCTGAGATTCAAACCAATCAAGGCAAACAATATCATCCATCCATATAAGCAATGATCTATAATCACCATTTATAATTAATTTAAAGTGAATTAAATTAACTACATCATTCTCTAATTAATTTAAAGTGAATTAAATTAATTACTTCATCAATATAAACCTTACTTACATAAGTATTAATTACAAATTAATTAATTAATCATCTTCCAATTAATCAATTTAATTAATCACCTTTGATTAATTATTCCTTAATTACATTTATGTAATTACCCTTTAATTAATTTTATAAATTAATTATACTTAACCAAATACAGTAATTAACCTTTAATTACTTTACAAATTAATTACTATAATTAATTACATTAATCCTTAATTAATTACATTAATTAATTACCCTAATCACTTATTATTGATTAATTAATCTTAATTAATCAATCTTAATTACATCATTAATTATCTTAATTAATCATCTCTAATTACATTTATATTAATTACCTTATTTAAATTAATTACATTAAGAAATTAATCATAATTTAAACCATATTTGTTAATCAACCTTGATTAGCCCATTCAGTAACTAACTACCCTTAATTACTTTACCAAACAAATTAATTACCCCTTAATTAATTATCTCTAATTAATCCCTTGATTAATTCATAAAGTAATTATACTCAAATTACATCAATCATCAAATCACCTTCGATTAATTACATACAGTAATTACCCATTAATTACTTCCCTAAGTAATTTCTCTTCATTTAATTACATTAATTAATTATACTTCACAAAACATCAAATGATTATTCTAAATTAATTAAACTGAATTAATTAACTTAATCTAATCAACTAAACTGAATTAATTACAATTAGTAATTAATTCCTTAATTAATTCCATAAGTAAATATACTTAACAATTTACTCAAATGGTTGTCTTTAAATTAATTAATCTAATTAATTATTAAAAATTAATCACATTGATTAATTATTAAATAATCCTTAGTTAATGACCTTCACTAACTATTAACAATTCATTAATTATTATTATTTTCTAAAATAATTAACTTATTTTAAACATTATTGATTACAAATTAATTAATCATTAACTAGCCCATTAATTAATCCCTAATTAATTAAATAATTAAGTGTTAATTAAAACTTAATTAATCCATTATTACTTGATTAATTAATTATTAATCATTAATTAAAAACTAATCTTATTTAATTAATTATTCTTAATTACAAGTTAATTATTCTAAAAATAATAATAAATCTTAAACCTTTAAGATAAAAACCTTAATTACTCTGAGTAATTATTTATTTCATTGATTTATTAAATAAATTAATTATTAATTTAATTGCCCTATTAATTAAATGAATTATAAATCATTAACTTCTAATTTAACTTTAACAAGTTTTTTTTTAAATCAATTTAAAACTTTTTAAATAATAAATACTACTTTTCTTATAAAAGAAATTTTTCAAGAGTTAAAACAAATTCCTTTTTAAATTCAAAATATTTAAATTTTACCTTATTACTCAAAATTGTTTTAACACTTAAATTTATAAAACTTAAATTTAATTTAAAACAAAGATTCAAGTTCAGATTTGAATCAGATTTAAACTATGTTTAAAACATTCTTTACATTCCAATTTCTAATTTAAATACAAATTTCCTTTAAAAACATTTTAAACAATAAACCCCTTTAAAGTATTTTAAACAAATTTGAATTTTAAAACTTCATTCATTTCCAGCTTAAGTTTCAAATTAAAACTTGAATCCATAAATTAAAATTAGATTTAAAACATATTTCAAATCTTTGCTTAATATTTAAATTCAGTTTAAAATTTTGAAAACATAACAGGATTTCTAACCTGTAACAAATCTAACTCGAGCTACTAATAATTCACTCGAGCCTAACCTAAACTTGCCCGAGCAAAACACTAACTAACTTGAGTAAAACTCGAGTATCATTTCCTTTTGCAATTATTAAAAACTTTAAGGTACCGTCAGGTTTATCAAAAACCTGCAAAAACAAAATACCCGATTCCCATCACTGCCACTTCGAGTCCAACACACCCTTGCTTCGAGCTAAAATATGAACAACCCGAGAGTAATTCAAGTAACTTTCCATATGAATTCTATAAAACTCAAAGTACTGACAGGTTTACCTATCTCTGTAACAACAGTATACCGAGCCTCACATCAATTTTCTTCGAGTTTGCTACCCACGTACTTCGAGCACAAATACACATCAACCCGAACAAAACTCAAGAAAATCCTTCTTCCCCAAAACTATCTTCTGATGCACCACGTACCGTGCACCTGCATCGACCCCACCGTTACCTCCGGCCGTTCGCGACCATCCACTCAAGTCGACGATCTTCCTCTAATGCCATTCCAACCATCAATTACACTGCAGAACCCCTAAATCAAATTCGAGCATTCGAGCTCAAAAATTTGAACAATGTCGAAACTGTGAATCATCAAAATCTCTCGCCTTCGATCGCCAGAATGACTTCGCCTCCGGCTACTAACTCCTCTACACTTCATCAATCACCAACATGAATCTGGAACAACTCGGTCACTTAAAAAGATTTCGGTGATAAATTTTCAAATGAACAGAAAACTTAGGGTTAAAAACTTCAATCCCAAATTAATTCTGTCTCAATGCATTAGTTCTCTTCTCCATATTTTTCCATGCTTCTCCTATCTCCCCTCCATCACCAGAGAAGCCACTGACCACCCAGATCATCTAGAACGACAGTTACACCCAAAAATACCATTTTTGGTTAAACCAGAAATGCTCACCCATTCTTGAACTAAAATTCCTGATTTTAGTTTTAAAATTCAAGTATTGGGTTAAGTAATCGATTGATACTCTTGAATTTATGAAACGGAATGATCAAATTTTTGCTCACATACTGTTGTTCTGTTATTACTGAGTTCCCAGAGACAATACAGTTTTTATTTTATTTTAAATAAAATTAAAACTTTAACTTATATTACATAAACTATATATTGTTTTAAATCTTGAACCTTAAAAAAAGTTTGAACATGAGATCATGATTAATCCTATAATTCTAGGACAGGCAAAACATATCATAATATAAACATGCATTCAGAAAACAGGGAATTACAACACATTCATCAACTTCAAACATGATTATCATAGAAATAAATCAAGCAACTATAATTACTTAAATTATTTTAGTTAAAAATGTTACTCACCTGATATGTTATTAGCAGAGCACATGTTTGACAAGCCTGAACCATAATGCTTTGATTTTAAAAAACTTCAAATTGCTTCGGTACTTTTAAAATCTACAGTTTGCTTTTTAAAAACTTGCATCTTGTTTTGCTTTGATTCCCAACTTCAAGTTGCTTTTTTTTTATAAAAGCTTCAAATCTTGATTTACTGCAAATGCCTGCTGCATGCATGATTCCAGAAAGAATGCAGGCTTGGTTGATTTAAAACAGAAAAGAAGAGACCTTCAGTTGCATGCAGGTTTTAGAATTTGCAGAATTGCTTCAGGTTTATGAATTGTAGAATTTGATGATCAGGTTATTATGATTTGCATTTAAAGTTTTGAGAATGGTTCAAATAGTTTTTTTTTTGGTTAGGAGAATTCTTGGTTTTAGATTTGGTTTGAGAGGGAGTTTGCAGATTTGTTCTTAAGCAAATTTGTTTTGATTAAAATTTCTGTTTTGAAGAAAGATGAGATTGCAGATTTTAGATCTGAAAACTTTTCTTAAGTTTGAATAAGAATAGGAAAATGAGGTTAAGAAGAAATGTTTATATAAACAAAATTCTTGATTTAATTAAAATAAAGAAAAAGGAAAAAAAATTAAATAAGACACTTGTATTTGACCTTAACATTTGTCACATGGTTTATTTTATGGCTCAACATGTGTCATTTGAGTGTGTTAAGAGACTAACACATGTATTAAGAAACTTACACATGTATATTAAAAGTGTTTTAAATTTTAATTTAAATTGTTTATAAATACTTTAACTTATTTTATTCCATATGTATATATAAATGAATTTTATTTCCTTTTAATTTTAGAAAACAAAAAACAAAACAAGTTATAAACAAAAGCTTATTCAAATATTTTTAAATGTTTATTTTTTAAAATTTTCAAAACATTGAATTCCAATTTAAATTAAATTATAAACTCCAATTTAAAAATCAAGTTATATATATGCATATATAACTCTTATTAAATTTTAAAATAAAAAATCCTATTTCTAGCAAAATTTATTTATGTTTATAAAAACTAGGTATTATCATTTTTATTTAAAAATAACAATTTAAAGAATATTAAATAATTTATAAAAGAGATTATAAATTACTTCTATTACTTAATAAATTAAGACCATATGTAAATTGTAATTTAAATTCTTAAAATTTCAAGTAATATTTTGAAAAGAAAATACAACTAAGCTTTTATATTAATCCTGATTTAAATTCATATTTAAGTTAATTAAATATGATCTAAACAAATTAGATTTACCTTTAATATTTACAAACCATATATATTTATTGAATTGTGTTGAAAAGTTAAATTTAAATCAAATTTCAAATTTATCAATTATAAATTAAAATTAGAAAATTGATTCCTTTACTAAATTCAAAAATCAAAGTTTATCTATTTCCAATATATACAATTATATATATATTATAAACAGAAAACAATTAATTAGTTTTTAAAAGATAAAATCTTCCAATTTAAATATTTATTAAAAGAAGACTATTGGATCAATTTAAAATTTATTATTTAAAATTATCAAATCAAATTAATTTCTAACACAGATTATTAAATTTATATCGCCAAATTTCCAGGATATCACAAATAAAGTAGACGAACATGGTAATATAACAAGGAATAAAGCAAGACTAGTAGCACAAGGGTATAATCAAGAAGAAGGTATTGATTTTGAAGAAACTTTTGCTCCCGTTGCAAGACTTGAAGCAATACGTATTCTATTAGCCTTTGCATGTTTTCACAATTTTGAACTTTATCAAATGGATGTCAAAAGTGCATTTTTAAATGGTTTTATTAAAGAAAATGTATATGTAGAACAACCTCCGTTGTTTATACATGAAAAATATCCGGATCATGTTTTTAAATTAAAAAAGGCACTATATGGTCTAAAACAAGCACCTCGTGCTTGGTATGAAAGACTTAAAAGTTATTTATTAAACTTGGGATTTAAAATTGGAAAAGTAGATCAAACGATTTTTATTAAAAATACTACCAAAGATATTTTAATAATTCAAATATACGTAGACGATATTATTTTTGGTTCAACAAATGAAAATTTATGTAAAGAATTTTCAAATATTATGACTAATGAGTTCAAAATGTCTCATATGGGAGAATTGTCATATTTTCTCGGACTTCAAATCGAACAATTAACAAATGGAATTTTTATAAACCAAGAAAAATATTGTGCTAAGTTAATTAAATGATTCGGCATGGAAAACACTTCTGCTAAACCTACTCTTATGAGTACCACTACACATCTCGATCGAGATGAAAATGGCAAAAATGTAGATCAAAAATTATTTAGAAGTATGATAGGTTCCTTACTTTACTTAACCGCTAGTAGACCTGACATAATGATGAATGTTTGTTTATGTGCACATTTTCAATCTGATCCTAAAGATTCACACTTAAGAGCAGTAAAACGAATAATGCGGTATCTTAACAAAACTAAAGATTTCGGTCTTTTCTATCCAAAGGAGTGTCCATTTGAGTTAGTATCATATAGTGATGCTGATTTTGGTGGATGTCGAACAGATAGAAAAAGTACAAGTGGTACTTGTCATTTCATTGGAAAATCACTTGTATCTTGGTTTAGTAAGAAACAAAATTGTGTCTCGCTTTCCACCTGCGAAGTAGAGTATATATCAGCTGCTTTAGCTTGCACTCAAGTTATATACATGCGATAAACACTTAAAGATTTTAATACAAATTCTACAATATACTGTGATAATACAAGTACAATAAACTTATCTAAAAATCCGGTTAATCACTCTCGTACAAAACATATAGATATTCGTCACCATTTTCTACGTGACAATATCGAAAAAGGAATAATTAATTTAGAACATATTTCTACCGAAAATCAAATTGCCGATATATTTACTAAACCTCTATTAGAAAACTCCTTTATAAAACTTCGACGAGAATTAGGTATAATATCCTTTAAAGATATTAATTAGAAATACGTTAGAAATATTCCCACATTTTAGTCGACTAAAACAAAATGTTAAGTCGACTGAATAAGAATTTCAAATATTTTTAGCTATGTTATATACTACATTATATAACTTATAGACCACACATTTTTAAAACTGAATTATTAAATAAGAATCATACATTTTAACAAAATCCTCTTTACCATTAAATCTCTGTGCGGTTAAAAAATCTTAATAAATTATAACCATCATTTGTTTAGTAAAATTCTACTATAAATAAATTCTTGAAAATATTTTTATTTTCATCTCAATTTTACGAATAAAATCTTAATTCAACATAAAATGTCGTCCAACAACTCCTTCTCTCCAATCAATATCACCTCATCAGTTGATAACACTCCAACGTTGCCAAAACTTCCCACACCAACACCAGCACATGAGCCGGTTTACAAATGGGAAAATTATCGTACTGGTTTCACACCAGAATCTAAAATGACGAAACGCGGACTCTTTATTTCACCTGACACAAAAATAAAGATTGATGAAATTCATCACTTTCAACAACAACAGATAGATCTTCAAAGAGAACTATACTTCGAGCAAAAAGTTACGGCAAGACATTTGAGCTTCCTAGAGCAAATCGGTTTACGCTTCTGTGGATCAAAGAAGAACGAAGTGGCTGAACCCCTACCTTGCCCTGTTAGCTCACTTGATCCGTCTTCATCTTATCGTACACCAGTCGATCCTGTGAATCCTTGGATGTCTCCTAAGACTCCTCAATATAGTCCGAATTCATGGGATATAAATTACATGAAGAATGAAGGAAAGAAGACTCCAAGCCCATCCCCAAAGAAATAGTTAAATTTTGAAATATTTGTATGTTGTTACATCAATATTTTTGTAACTATTTTTTTAAACAAATTGTTTAATTTCAAAAATTAACTGAAATAATAAAAATGCATGTTTCAGTCGACTGAACGCCCCTGCTTAGTCGACTGAAAATATGACAGAAAACAATATTTACATAGTTCAGTCGACTGGAATCATCTGCACAGTCGCCTAAAAATTCAGCAGAAAATTTCAGCAATTCAGTTGACTAAATGTACTGTTCAGTCGACTGAATCTATCACAGAAAATTTCGGCCTTTGATTCAGTCGCGACCTCCGCGCATAATATCACTCGCCGAATGGGAAGCAAGGCATCAAGAACAACAACAACAACAACCTCCTCAACCTCGCCACGAAGAACATCTCGAGCAAGATGATGAAATTCGTCTTGTTGACCCAAGCTTCACTACCAACCAATCCTTGGGATATTATCAAGAAATTAACAAATTCTTGACACTCGTCTTAAAACGGTAGATCATAAGCTTGACAAAATCAAAGGATTCTTCAACAAGCTATGGGATGCAATCTCGTGCTCAAGCACCACTACTGCTTCAACATCTCGCGGCAAACGTCCGGCACCTACGTTTACATGGACGACATCCGAAGAGCATACAAGTAGAAGTGCAAGTGGAGCTAGTTGTGGCCAAGGAGGAAGAGCACATAGACCATCAACAGGAGGACCCGTCATACGAGAACCAACAGGAAGAGAAGGTTCATATGACTGGGATAGAGATGAGTAATTTTTTGGTTTGATGTGTAATTTTAACTTTCTAGTGGCTTGTATAAATAGCCATTTTATGCTTGTTTGTCACAACATTTTTACTTTTCTTAACCCATGATTATGCAAATATTCTCTATGCTTCGGTGATTGCTTTGATAAATTATTACTACTGTTAGTTCTTCCTTTTTGTCGATGACAAAGGGGGAGAAAATCTATGGTACTAACTTTGTTTTGTAGGAAAGATAGTGCATACATTCAGGGGGAGAAAATAAGTAAAAACATCTCTAGAATAAATTAGTATTGTCATCAATCAAAAAGGGGGAGAATGTTGACACTCGAAGATTTTGATCAATGACAATGTGCTTTAACAAACAAGGAAGAAATATATGCAAATGCTAAAGGAAGATCGATAAAGACCAAACAAACTTAAAGTATGTTTTTTATATATGACTTAGTCTAGATTTATTGTGAAAATCTATCCTCAAGAAGCTTGCACGAACACTAGAAATTTTTTATAAACTTCATTTTTCAATTAAGTTTTAACTATGCAGGTTTTATGAGTTCAGTCGACTGAACAGGAACAGCCAGTCGACTGAAACTGGAACAAATTTATACATATGCACAGTTTCAGTCGACTGAATTTCCTGCACAGTCGACTGAATTTGGTCCCGAAAATTTTACATCATATTTTCAGTTGACTGAATTCCCTGCTCAGTCGACTGAATTTGAACCTGCGAATTTTCTCTGAAAAGACACTTTCTTCCTCCCAAGAGTTGCAACCTTTCATCAATGGAAATGGAAGCATCTCTTGTTTCCAACCTTTAACACCATATGCATCTCTTCTACAAGTATATATACATGATTCTAACATCATTTAATTCACCGAATTCTCTTGCTTTAATCTAACTATTCTCTTGTTCATATTTTCTAGATATTCTCAAAGCAATAACTAATCTATTGGTTGAATCATTGTTTTTGTTTATAACATTCTTTTGATTCATAGCAATTCACATTTCCTAAATCTTCACAAACACATTGCATACTCTCGAGGATAAGATTATAGGAATATTGTACTACATTAGACTCATTAGTGTTGACAAGAATACAACAAGTCAAATATTGTATTTTAGTAATTGAGTTGAAGTCCTCTTCGGTAGTTGAGGCAAGAAATCTCGTTCGGTTGTTTGGGTAAGTTGTAAACCTATTCCTCCGGGTGAAGTGAGGGTGTTAGTTAGTGAAATTCCTAAGTGAAGCTTGGGGACTGGACGTAGGACGAGAGGTCCGAACCAGTATAAAATCCTGGTGTCTCCTTGCATTTACCTACTTTATCTACCTAGACTATTTCATTATTCCATATTACACGATCCTCCGCATAGCCTCTTTCAACTAAGTGGTTGTGTGATGTAGTAGTAGGGGCGCACGATCTATCATCGACTGCTTAGGTTTGAATCCCGTACAACGAAAATTTTGATTTATTCTTATACTCCTTTTTAAAAATTAGAAAATATATATTATATAATATCATAAACTATTTTGAATTAGCAAAAATAGAGTTTAGAGTGGAATGGACATCAAAAATGGGTTTAACATTTCTAAATAAGACTCCATAAATACATACTCTTCTTTCAAGTGCAACTTTGATGCTTAATCTTTTGATGATCTTTTGGAAGCTTTATTTCCACTCCGTAAATATTCTTATTGTATTTTATTGATTTTCTTGATGTAACTCTTGTAGTTCTCCTACATAGAAATATTTCTACCATATTTCATTGACATCATCAAAAACGAGGATTAACATTCTCTTCCTTTATGGTAATGACACTACATATAGCAAATATAACAGGTCTTCTTAAATAAGTATTTTTCATGATATATACTATTTATTTTCTATATACTTCCTTAAATATACTTGTTGTTTTTTTAGTTTTCTTCTTCTTTGTCATAAAAAAAAAGAAATAAAACTTAGAAAACATATAGATATGAATGCTTATTCTTTATTAAATATTTTAAGTGTAATATTTTCAATTAAATGTGAATGTTAAAAACCATATAAAAGAAACATTCACTTTTATATTTGCCAAAAAGGCATTTATTGGGCATATAAAAACAATATTTTTATAGAACTTATTCCTATAAACGTAATTCTCTAAAATTTATATCTTTTAGTTTTAACAAGCACTTACTATGGGCATATAAAATAATATAAAAAATCTCAATTTTTGTCAAAATACACATATAAAATTTTATCTCTTCCAAATTTTTGCTAAAAATAAGTAATAATTTGTTGAAATTTTTTTTTCATAACAACTATATTATATACTTAAAGATAATATTAACGAATTTCACTGATTTTTTTCTATTTGTATGCATCAGTATAACTAGAATCCATCTCCCCCTCAATATGTGGCATACCTGCTATTGAGTCGGAAAATTGCACAACGCTAAATAATGAACTAAAACAAAGATATCTTGCAAATAAAGTTAAGAACATGGAGAAATTTTTATAGTGGTTTTAGAAATCTAAGGCTTATGTCCATTGTAACGCTATTACTTATAAATATTAGTCACAAGCATAAAGGTTTTACTGATCTAATGGCTTGGAACCACAAAAAATAGCTTCCTTAATGACTAGGGTCTTGTAAAGAAAGAAGATGAAGAAAGCAAGTACCAAAGTCCTTCTCCAAATACTTTAATCCTTCTATTTATAAATGAATTATCCAACTGAGTTTTCAGATCCTGATTTATGTTTTAACCAAAAATGTCATAAAAACCCATAAGATTAAGTAGAGAATAAAAAAGTGAAGAAATTTAAATGGAAATGAGTATAAAACACAACAATTTAAAGTGGTTTGGCTAATCTTGGCCTACGTCCACTTAGTGATTTTATTGATTATCTTGCTGATTATAGAAAGAAGTTCTTACGAACTGGTATAAATCTGATAGTGATTTCAAGAAATTAGAGTATGTAAAGGAAGAGTCCAAATGATCCTTAGAAATGAGCCCTACCCCACTATTTATAGAGGTAGAAAGCCTAAAATCTAGGTAAGATGATCTCCTTATCGTTTTCCATGCCGTGGACCAATTCACCAAAAAAAAATAGGTGGCAGTTGATCAACAATCATGTATCAGTACCAATCCAACCTCCTGGATCGGTGCCAATCCATAAGTTCTTCATATGGATGGATTTGATCTTCTTTACTTGGCTCGATTTGTTTTTAACATCATGATTTCATAATGGTTTACAATATTTCTAGCTTGTTTCTGAGTTCAAATGATATATCTGTGGAGAAGTACAGTTGCTGATTCAAGTGTTCGTGGAGATCGATAGAGAATTGCATGGGATTGATGAAACAGCGCCTGAAGTAGGCTTCTAGCATCAAGTAAAGTGGATCGGTAGAAGATGGAAAAATTTAGACGATGGAAGCTGGATCGGTAATGGTCCAAGATGCTGGATCGGTATAAATCCACCACATAGGTGGATCTTGGCTTCTAGTTTCTAGGGTTAGTTTTCCTTTCATCTTGCGGTTCTGTTTGTACTTGGTTTTTTGACTCTTGGGCTATCTCTCCGAGCTTTCTGCTTTAATAGTTTTTGAGTTTGATTCGTCCAGTTTGTCCGAAAATTGTCTGGTCAAAAGGCTGAATAACACTTGCCCCCTAAAATACATCTTGTTTCAAACATGATGTGCTTTGAATCGAGACAAGTCGGCATTCCAATGAATAATTCTACTCCATGTTCTGAATGGTCGTTAGCCTTCCTATAAATCATATCCATAAAAAGTTATGTCTATAGTTATCTGTCGTAACATTTCATTAGAAATTGGCACTATAATCTGGAATATGTTCTCGTCATTCATCATTCCAAACTTTGTAATCTTGAATTGGTTCCCTTTAAGGATTTTCTTGGTTAGAATCTAATTTCCTTGATCTAGCCGTCCGCATTAGATATGCACACGCACACGTAATCATGTGCACATTCTCGAGTAACTATTTTATGATATGAAACATATAGGCCATTCCCATCCTTTATAGTTTTTCCTTTTTTTAAACAAAAATTATGAGTCGGTACTGATACATGTCATTGGATCGGTACCGATCCGAAATTTGGGAGAATTTTCCCCATTCCTTTGCCTAGAAGCATGGGCATAGGTTTATATAACCTATTCTTCCATCTCCCTTCTCACTTGCTTTCTTGCACCGATCCATGCTTACTCCGCCAATTGAAAGTCCTCAACCTTCGAATTTAACTTCCCTTTGCCTCCAAACACCAGCGTCCATCACCTCCGACTCAAATACTCCAGCACAGCCACCCAAGTCCTGTTTGAACACCACCTCGCTTGGATTGGAAGTCAGCCGATCCAAGCCCTAAATCATAATTCATTAAATCGAGTTTTCCCTTTGATCATTTCTAAGTAGGTGGTCGAGTTATACATGGGCATCGGCAAGATCACCGTCAAAGGCCATGGTTTAGGAGTGGAGAAGGTGGAGGAAGAGGACGAGATTACTCCAATGGGTTGGGTCGGCATAAATCCAACACTTGGTGAATTTCGTAAACTCTATGTTCACAAATGGCTTTTGCCTTTATGGACTAGTGACCTCTTCCTGGTTCTAAAAAATTTCTAAAGCATGGCCAACAACCCTATGCTCATCAAGACGATCAGCAATGACGATCGCTTCGAGTGATGTCCATATTCTTAAAATGAACTATCATATAATATTGAAAATCTGAACTACACGACACCGCACTAGGATTTAGTTTATCATGGAGGGCATAGCTTATAATTAATTTGATAATGATTATCTGTTGACAATTTATAGAAATGGAGCACAAACGTTCCAAGTGTCCTTCCATTCAAATTGTAGGTCTATCTGCTTCCAAATACATTGATTCTGATGCCGAGTTAAGTTCAACTACGACTTCTGCAGGACATGAACTGATACAGTTGGCACATCAATAAGAAAATCCACAAGTCGAACAATGGGTTTCGAAAAATCCAATAGATGTTGTAGAAGGGCCTAAAGTTGAACCTGCTGTTAACACTCTTGAAGATATTGTTCTTTTAGACGATCTCATCGATTCCATTGCTTCAAAAATAGAAGAAGGATTGCTCTATAGTACCTGCGATAAGAATGGAACGCCATTTGAGGATGTACTAGTCCCTTCTCATCACTAGAGAGCTTATGATCCCATGATTGGTTATACTGCTTGTAATAGAAACATGTGTTTGGCAGGATGTGCTCCACCATTCAACCCATTAATTCATCGAGTTCTAACTTTCATAAGATTGGCTTTGATGCAACTACATCCAAATAGTTACACCTTCTTTCTTGGCACGTACATCATCTTCGTCCAACATTTACACCGAGTACTTAGTGACGAGGAGGTCTGGTACATATACAATTTCGAGAGCCGAAGAAAAGTCCTTCTCTGACTTACTTGGAATTATTTAAAAGTTGCAGACTTGCAACACATGGAATTAACTCGGTTATTTCAAGAGTGGATAATTTTATGTTTACTGCCCACCCGGGTTTGCACGTAGATAGCTATCCAGACGTAAGTTCCACTCTATGTGATTTATACAAATTTGCCTTATAATTTGTAAGCTCGACTTATACTTTTTTTATCATGTCGATGTCCCGGTGAGGCCCAGTAGCACAGTGCTTGTAGAAGCCGATAGAGCTCTCATGGCACTCCCGGTAGAAGATAGAGATATTGGAGTATTCCTCTCCAGGAAAAATCTATTGGCCCACAACTTACTAGAAGCAGGCTGTAGCATAAGTCAAGTCCAAGTGGTCAATGATGATGACAATGATGATAATGATGATGGCGATAACTCACCTAAAGGTGCGATGTAAACCCTAACGTGTCCCTTCCCCCGAATCCAGGGGCAGGAGTTGAAGAAAATGTTGAAGAAGAGTTGGAACATGTCAAGGAAGGAGAAATTGTAAGTGGAAATGATGAGCCTAGCAATGATGGCATTGATGTAGGCTATGAGTCTATAAATGAATAGCCCAAAAACGACCAACACTCTGCTTCGAAGAAGAGATTAGTTGTGAAGATTTCCAAAACACAGACATCTACACACCTTCCACCAATCACAACTATAGAGAAAACTCTTTTTCCCTCAACATATACATTCTTTAAGCTGGGGCCAATTTCTACCGAGTTCGGCTTCTTTGGTATTGGGAACATGAGCCTAGAGATTCTCAATTCTCCTATTCTCTTTAATATGGAAACCATTCCTCCCAATGTAAGAGAGATCACACCCATGAGCAAAGCTACAATACACAGTCCGTTAGGGGGGCACTAGGACATTCACGCATGCATGCACCTTACTGCACTATACTGCACTTGTGTGTCCTTATTCATCGAATCTAACCTGTTCCCATTTCTTTTAAGGATCCATGGGGAGGAAGAAGTATATATTCCATTCTCTTAAGGAAAACGTATCTCGATCACGTAGGCATCGTCCAAGCACATACCATCAAGGCAATGGTCAAGATTCTAAATCCGGTTATCGGTCTGTCCATGACAGAGGCAGTCGTGATGGAGGGTATTATGACAGAGATTATCTGATGGGACTCTGCTTCTGAACATCGTTCTAGGACTAGATCACCGCCGCCCAAAGTCTCGGACAAACACCCTAATTGTCACGATGACTTTCAATCGGACGATATTTCTCATACACTCCCTCCAGCTTCCAATCCTGTAGAGCATTTGGCACCATCCCATTCTAGTCAAGCATATAAGTCCATAGGTTGATAACAATGTATTTAAGTCCAGCATCACTGAAATGCGGCATGGTTTGCGTCGACATTCATTGATGGCTGATGATGTTGATTGTCTTTGACGTTTTTGCATCTTTGGCTGCATGTGACACTGATCCGTTTTCCTTGTTGAGGTGATACGACACTAATGACTTACATAGTGATGAAGTCCATCGTGGTTGAGAAGTGACACCTAAGAAATGCAAGATTGATGAATGGCTACGTCACAGAGCTCTTTAAACACATGTGATGTCGTTTATACCCCCATATTGATGAGGTGCGGTCATTTATTCCTTTGATGTTAGCATAAAGCGGTATCCATGAAATCATTTAAGAAGCTGTCTTCGAAGTCATCAAGAGACTGCCCTCGAAGTCAATTGAGCACAACATTGGTAATAATCAATGCTGGTTAAGAGTGGCATTGGCTATAGCAAATACTTAAGACAAGCAGGGAGGGTTCGATGCTTTTCGACACTATTATTTCCTCGTCATTAACTTCTTTGACACTGGAATATGACTTTCCCTTTGACTTTGTCGATGGAATTCAATGCTAGTAAGTCACGAAGTGTTGTAGCTGATGAGTGACAACGAAGATACACTTGTCATCGAAATGACAAAGTGCGGTGATGCTCTTCGACATAGGATTTAGTGGCATCAATCCCTTTACAATGTTAATTTTCATAACATTATTCATGATATTAAAATTATATAGATAACATTTAGCTTTCCTCCGTGTATGAGAAAAGCTTTTTACTCTTTAGGGTAAAACCAAAAATTCTTTTGCATTGCCAATTCTTTGTGAAGCTTTTCCTCTAATCCTGTTTTCTGCATAAAATAAAACAAACAACAATTTTCATTATAAATTAATGTCTAATTCAGCGATCCTTTTTGGATCTTATCAAGTTATGAATCAACATATAGTCAGGGAGTTTCCCGTATTCTTTTGCATGAATCAGGATTATTTTCAGCATATTATTGAATAATGGGATTACGGGGTAATCTTAATTTCCTGAACAATTAAATTGGAAAGCCGTCTGATAATATTAGGAAGGTGGATTGGTAATTCATTTTGGCCATGACACAAAGTATCCTAAATAGAAATCCAGAAAATCATTTGGAAATAATGGTAAACCAAGAGTCCATCTGGTAATAATAGAAGATTAGAAATCCATCTGACAATAAAAAAGACCGAAAATCTATCGATGATAAAAGAAGACCAGAAATCTATCTGATAATAAAAGAAGACTGAAAATTCATTTTTTGGCAATGGTAATAGAAGTCCATAAAATCCTTATCTGGTAATAATAACAGAAGTCCATAAATCCATACCTGGGAATAATAACAGAAAACCAGAATTCCTTATCTGGAGATAATAAAAGAGGACCGAAAATCCATGTCTGGCAATAATAATAGAGGATCAGAAATAAAATTTGGCAATAATAATAGAGGACTAGAAATCCATCTCTGGCAATAATAATAGAAGAACAGAAATTCATATCCGGTAATATAAGAAGTCCAAAAATCCTTATTTGGAAATAATAATAGGAGACCGGAACCTTTTTTCTAGCAGCCATGAATTGCATTTGTTGGGAGACATAAGTAGTTCATACTTGATGGACCTTCCTGTAGAAAACTTGATCTGATTCGAAGTGCTACTTGGCTCAGATTTTAACCGGCTTGAGAGCTCTACTTGGCTCTGATTTTGATTCATTTGGAAGCACTACTCAGCACTTGATTTTGATTGACCTAGGAGCACTACTTGACTCTTGATTTTGATTGATGTTCCTTTCAAAGATTTTGATGCTTTAGTGAAGCCTTTGATGGCCGTTCTCCCTCTAGGAGGAGCTTTAGTGAGGCCTTTAATGGTGGCACAGAAGGCTTAGTCGGTGCTTTAGCGAGGCCTCTGATGATGGCGCAAAGGGCTTACTCCGTCCTCCCTCTAGGAGGCGCTCCAACCATGTTACGTAGGCTGGTGTTGAAGGCTTGCAGAGATTTTGGAATAACCACGGGATTACTCTGGCCTCCCTCTAGGAGGAGCTTTACTATGGCCTTTGATGACAACACTGTAGGCTTAGGACCTTTGATGACTGAGGCCTTTGATTGCTGGGACCTGTTACAGTCAACCTTGTAATGGCGGGGACCTTTGATGATGGGGACCTCTTACGGTCAAGCCTTTGACGGCTGAGTCTTTTACTTTAGGAGTATTATACTCCTTTCCACGACCGAGATGATAAAAGTTTCTTTTATTCATCCATTGTTGAGAAATATGACTGTAAATGTTGGCATTCCATCTTCTTGTAATGACAGTTCCATTCGGTTGTCATAATTTTTTGATCCCAAATGGATTACTTTGTATGCGATTAGGGATCCTATACAATTTGGCCTGAGTAGTCCATCCTCTTGATTCTTAGTATTTGTCATAAATTTTGGAGTACTAAATCTCATGTGGAAATGATTTTCCTCTTATTTTGGAGTTGTGATACTTGAATATCCTTCTTTGATATTCGTGCATTTATTTTGCCGCCTTAATCCATGGATCAAATCTGAAATTTCCTTTTATCACTTAACCCTTTGATGGTGTAGCAACCCATAATTTTATAAATATTTTAATTCAATTTTATTTGGAAACTTTGATTTTTAATTATTTAAAATTTGAAATTTTGGAATTTTCCAATGTAATTTTGGATTTTGTTTACAATTTAATTTCCAAATACAATAAAATAAATACTTTCTAAAAATTTTATATTTTGGTCAACTGAAATTCAAAGTTTGACTATAGTTGAAAATTTTAAATTTTAATTTTTAATTTCTAATCTTTTTCTTTGAAACTATATTTGATTCTGATGTTCGTGCTGCTTTTCGTTTCGTTAAATTCCATTTTATACTTTTTAAATTTGATAGCTGTCAGCGTTTTACACGCGATTATTTTCAGTAATTATTGTCTATTTTATCTTTTTTATTTTTTAACCTCATTTATATTTTCTATTTTCTATTTTCTATTTTATTTTATTTGGATTTTTGGGCTTGGAATTCAAATAGTCTTCGGTTTCTTTTCTTGGAAATCAAGTAAGAGCTCTTCATTTTCAAGCCTTTACACTTTCTTAGCCGTTCACTCTCTAACCCTAGCCGTTACTCCTCTTTGCAAATCACGTACAAAATATCTCATTCTCATCTCTTCTCATTTTATTTCCTGAAATAAAAATATACAGTAAGTTTCTATGGCTCCCTCTTCTCTTCTTTTATTCTTTTGTTTTTTTTTTCTCAAGCAAAAGCTTGGCCACATGCCCTAGCTGACCATCATCTCTTCCCCTCCACCTCAGACCGGCCTCCACCATCACCACATCACCTCCATCATGCTATGCCATGACCATAGACTTAATTCCCATCATCAAAATTGCAAGCAAACCCCAAGCCGAGCCTATTGATCATCACCCCCT